>CM070553.1:64932056-66356140 GCA_036346405.1 Phyllostachys edulis | reverse complement strand
CACACCTTTATATAAGCAAAACATTTACAAAGTTGTTTACAAGGTGGCCTTGGGCCAAACATAACTACATAAAGCAAAAGAACTCAAAAGGGTCCATCAACACGCCTACAGGCAATGATCGGAGGGCACAACCTAGTTGCTTTGATCTTCATCACTGCCAATATCTTCTCCTGGCAAAGATTTTAATGAGCAAGAGTGAGCACCACCACTGTGCTCGCAAGTTACACCCGTGGGTTAACAATATGACATGCATAAATGGATAATCAAAGGATGGCATAATAGGGTGATCTTGCACAAAGCCAATTTTCTTTCAAATACCATTACTAAGTTTCAAGCAAGTCTTTTAATAGATAAAATTCATTTTATCAAAACAATTTTTCAGTTGGATAACTGTGACGACCCAATCCTAGGGTTCCCGAGAGATCCTCCAGGACCTCTGGAACGTCCACCAGGACCTCCCAGGAGGTCCATAAAGGACTTCTCGGACAGTCCACTAAGGTCACCCAGGAGGTCTGCAAGACCTCCCGAAGTCCAGAGAACTCGACCAGAGAGAGTCTTTGCACCGAGGAGCACCCACGACCTGCCATAGCCCCGCGGAAATAAATGAGGAGGTCCGAGGCGCACCAAGACCTCCCACGACCCTCCAGGAGGTCGTGGAGGCCCGGGTCCACCTGTAACTCCACATGTTTTTCCCAACGTGAGATCATGGAGGACCGAGCCTGCTCCAAGGTCCTCTGTGAAACTTGAGCTAGTCCAAAGGATCATGGCTAGCTCTTCACAGCACAAACACAATGGTGGTGACATCCAGAACACACCTTTATTGAAACATAATATTAACAAAGTTGATTATAAGGTGGCCTTGGGCCAAGCATAAATACATAAAAGCAAAAGAAGGCAAAAGGGTCCATCAACACGCCACAGGCAGCTGACTAGAGGGCATTGTGAGACCCCGACGTTTATTAGGTTCATAATACTTAGTCATCCAATTGACCCTAGTATTATCAACCAAATAAACCCAGTCTCGAGAGATGTATACTTCCCAGAATGCAGTATACATACCTCACAACAAAAGAATGTATCAATTCCATACAACACATAGTACATAAGCACTAAACCAGAAGTTAACATTAATATGGAATAGATATTACAAAAGAGAGGCCCTTAGGCCAAATAACAATAATTACAAAAGATAACAGCGGAAGCAAAAGTGCCATAAAGATGGCCCAAAATAAGAGCCAACCAGTGTGCCTTTAGCCCACAAGGCAACTGACCGGACCGCCAAGCTAGTCGCTCTCCCAACCACCGCACACTTCATAAAAGTAAAGCCCTTTGGGCTCTACCTCCTCTGCAACAAAGTTGTTAAGCAAAGCAAATGAGTACAATAAATTGTTTATTGTACTACTTAAGACTGACGTGTAAGATAACAGAACTATAATTTAGCTACATGCAAGCTTTATTTAAGTGGATGAGGCTTTGGACTCATTTTAGCATAAAGCAACATTTATTTGCAATAACATAGTAGATTGAAAGCAATTTTACAAAGCATTTTTAATTGTTGAAATAACAACGCAATAATAACATAGTAACAACAACAAGAACAGTCCTGGAAGTGACTAACCCAAGTCACCACAACAATAGCATGAACTCCCCATTCATACCAACCATGTCAAGTTTTAATTAAAGGTTGTAGTCTAGTCTTGAACGACCTTACCAAGCATGTCCATAACCTAGGACGAGGCTATTCGAATAGTTTTATCCCTGCAGGGTGTACCACTGTACCCACACGTCAGACCGCCTTTCCTTTAGGCACACTACCTTTGGTATCTTGCACGGCTAAGTCCTCTGAGACATTTCCAATGGACAATGCTAATTACGAGTCGCACAACCCACGGGAGAAGGAGACATCACACAACCTTCCCGGAAGCTAATGCTCCCTCCCACATCACACACACATTTTATCTTTAAAACACACCAACGGCGACCCCAATTAACACCGCCCAAAGTACTTAGTCAAGAGGGTTCCATATGCCCCTCGTGTGGTTAGTCATAAAATAAACAACTTAGTGACCCAAGTACTCGGTCCTTAGGGACCCGGGCATACCACCACATCCAAAAACCACGCCATCCATCCAATATGCCCAAGTCTAAATCAATCTTTTATTTTCAGTTTTGATTTTACAAATTAATCAAAGCACAAGTGCTGGACATATAAGAGTAATAATCAGTTTTGAGTGATCAAGACCATCGACTAAGTCGATGATCGCCCATTCTACCGATAACTAAGCATGTCTAAGCAATTTAAATCGAAACTACTAAGTGATAAGAGCTCATCCAACGAGCTCCCACCACAGCAAATAACCTAGGCTCATGGTAGTAGAGGATAAACAATTCCTACAGATTATGCAACTATAGGCTTGCTAGCGACATTTAACACAAAGTAGCATGCATACATAGAAGTAAAACGATATATTAAGCTTTAAAGTAATGGGACAATGATGGAAATGATCAAACTGCTTGCCTTGTTGCTGGTGGTTGTGGCAGAGGGTCACTCTCGGGATCACCACAAATGTCGAAACCTAACGGAAAAGCGAGAAAGAACCGATAAAACGACGAAAAACAACAAAGACAGCACAACAAACGAACTCCAAAAGCTCTGAAAATTTTACAGCAACAAGACAATGATTTATCATGAATTTAGCAACAAGAACCAATTGATTTGGATTCTCAATGCAAAAGATATGATGAAATCAATTCTGCTCAGCCTATTAATTAGAAATATGTTACTGTTCATCGCAAAATTTTCTAGAATAGAAGTGAAGCTGAAATTTTACTGTAAAACCAGCACCTCATGAGATGAATAACACAATTGAGTTCATCTCATTTGGAGCTATATTGCACTTTCTATAATTTTTCAAAAACAAGAACTTGAACAAAATTATAATGCACAAGTCCTCAATTTCCTAACAGCAACATGCTCAAAACTAATTTTCACAGTGAGTTCACTAAGAGAAACCAACAAAGTTGGTCTCACCCAAAAATAATCTATAGAGCATTAGTTATGTATTTTACAAGTTAAGCATTGATTTGAGTGTATATTTTAAAGTTGGTTTTAAAATCTAATGGCAAACTGTGCTCTGAAGCTGAACTCAACTTACAATCATTTTTGGATTAAAGTCAAGTTCAATACAGAGCTAACACAATTTGAATGACCTCATTTGGAATTAAAATGAAAGAGATATGAAATTCTAAAGTCTATACCTTATTTCAGTTTAACTAAGACCTCACTGGAATTTCTAAAACTCACAAGGGCATGGGAGGACGTGAGCCACAGATCTTAGATCCAACGGCTCAAGACCTCCCAGAGAACATCACCTGCGCCAGGAAGGTCCAGAGGTCTGGACCTCCTAGCAACTCACATCTTGCGAGGTGAGGAGAGGTCGTGGCCGTAGATGGAAAATCAACGGACCACAACATGGGGGAGGTCCTGAGCGGACCAGATCTAAAGGGAGGTCCTCAGCGGTGAGATCTTCCAAGGAAGATCTAAACTATCAAGATCTCCCCAAGGAAGATCTGCATCGTCAAGACCTCACGGGGGAGGTCTGGGCGGTCCAGATGTTCAAAGGAGGTCCTCGATGGTTCGAGATCGTCAGGGAGGACCTTGGCGGTCAAGATCTACCGGGGAGGTCATGAGCAGTGAGATACCCTAGGGAGGTCTAAGGGAGGTCCTAACGTCCACGAGACCTCCGGGGAGGTCTGGCGGCCCACGATTGCGCGAGGAGGTCTTGGGCGCTCCAGATCTCCTCGGAGGAGGTGCGGGCGTCCCGAACCAGCGCCTTAACTTCAGCGCCGCACTTGGACATGAATAAATCTGCGGCGGGACCATGAGGAGGTCAGCGAGGGAGGTTTTAAATCGCACAAGAGACGGGTTAATGGCATTTAACGCTAACCCCATGATTGCAATGATTGGGCATTTAAAGCGGTGAATTTATGTCCTAAAACGACAATGACACGCTCGGGGCGTCAGACAAAATCCGGCGTGAAGAAGTGATCCTCGCGGCGATGTAGAGCCCGCCGGTGAGGTCAATGATCCGTTGGGTCCGCAATAACCATGCGCGCAAATGGTCCTTCTCTCAACGGCGGCGACGGCTTGAGCGCCGTCGGCGGAGAGAAGTCAAAAGATGACCAAGACGGCCAAACTACGAAAATGCAAAATGGAGCTCATGCGACAATCAGCGTGTGCCAAAACTAAAGCTCGCGACATGCATTCAGCGGGTGCCGACAACTAAAGGACTAACGGGAGATACAGGAGGTCCTAAGGTCTTTGGGAGGTCGTGGAGGTGATGGCCGGAGTTGGGGAAGACAACGAAGCTTCGACTCACGGCACCGGCTCAAGCTCGGCTTTGTCCACCTCTGAAAAATGCCCAAACAAAATAAGTTAGGGTTATTCCGGGAGGTTTGGGGAGCAAAAGTGAGCAAGGTTTGAAGAGGAGCCCTTTGGAACCCTTGAGTCACCGAGGAGCTCAAGGACTTCAACAATGGCGACCACTAGAGAGGAGGTGAGTGAGTTAGGAGCTCGGCCAAACAACGGTATGACAGGCTCCAAGTGTGTAAAGGAAGCCAGCAGGGGAGCTCAGTGGACACTTATAGCTGAGGTGAAGGTTATGAGTGGGGCTAAGCTCCATGGTGAGCTTAGCCCAGGTTGGTCCATGGGGTGGACATGACATAAAGGTTGACAAGGGCGGTGTCTTGACTGATAGGCGGAAAGTGACCAAGCATTAAATCTTGGTCGACAAAGAAACATTAAAGGTGCAGAGGCTGGCGCGCATTAACTCCACTCGGAAGCACGCGCGCCGCAGAGGAAGGAGAAGAACAGGGAGGTCCTTATGACCGTTGGATAAGACACAGGGAGGTCCTAACCATCGGATCTCATTTTGAACCGTTATGTTTTAAGTGGTGGGAGGAGGTCCCAGCCACACGATCAAGATGGGGAGGTCGTGGCCCTCCGATTTCATGTCGCAGCATGCGTGAGGAAAAGGGACAGAGGTCCAAAGCGTTGGATCTCCATCCAGCAGTGCGGACCTCGGTGAGGACTTAACGCACGCGATCAAAAAGACATGAGGGAGGTCATGGCCTTTGGATTTAAATCAAGGGCACACAATGACCGGGAGGTCGATATGATGCGCAGCAGGCAAGGGAGGTCGGGACCGTTAGATTTAGATCTAAGGGTTCGATCAAAAGAGGTGGAGGTCTGAGCTTGCATAGCGCACAAGGGAGGTCATGGCCTTTAGATTTAGATCTAAGGGCTCACGATCTCACGTCTTGTTGGGGAGTCTCAGTGCGCATGAGACAAAAAGGAGGTCGTGACCGTAGATTTTAATCTAACGGTGCACAACAAAAGATGGGGAGGTTGTGAGTGCTTGATAACAGGGAGGTCGTGAGTGTTGGATTTGATCCAATGGCTCGACCTTGGTTAAATGGGAGGTTTGTTTAGTTTAGGTTGAGAGGAGGAGGTCGAGGCCATGGATCTTGGATCCAAGGGCTATGACCTCACGTGAAATGGGATGACTGTTGAGTATGTTGAGGAGGAGGTCGTGGGCTGTTGGATTTGATCCAGCGGCTCGACCTCAACAAATGGGATGACCTCATTGCGATGGTTTAACAACTCGAGGAGGTCTTTGAGGTTTAACACACAGGGAGGTCATGACCAGTTGATCACGGATCCAACGGCAATGACCTCATGAGGTGGGAGGTCCTTGCGGTGTTGACGCGGAGGAGGTCGTGGCGGTTGGATGTAAATCCAGCAGTGCGCACTTTGATCAAGGTGGAGATGAGGTCTGGCGAGGTGCGAGACATGGTTGGGCTGGACCAACTTTGAATATAGCTAGCCAAGGAGCAGTGTAGGCTTTTAAATTTAGTTTTTAACAGCTGAAACTTACGAGAATTATTTGAGATAGCAAATGAACTCCAAATTTGATGAAATTTTAACTGGAGCTTGCTGACAATGAGATCAACCTTGCATAAAATTTCCAGAGGTTATTATGCAATGCATTTTTCTCAGGAAATTCATTAAGGTTGTTTAAAGGATTGTTTTACCTCCAAAATTTATCAAACTAGTTTTACAACTTGTGATATTTTTCAGAGGGTCCCATATCAGTTTTGGGACCAAGGAAAATATATTCCAAATGTTTGACACAAGATTTAAGATAATTGGAGAATGAGTTTGATTTTTGGTCAACAAGAGCTTTGTGTTTTTGAATTACACAACTCTTGGACAATAATTACATAAGATTTTAGGGTTTTTCAAGATGTGAGAAAAAGTTTTAATTTCTACACATATAATTATACTTGATTAACCCTAATTATACATTTGGGATGTTACAAAATCTCTCCCCTTACAAAATCTCGTCCAGAGATTTGGCTCCTCGATAAAGAAAGATGGATAGTCCGCCTTGCAGAGCGATCTTCTCTTTCCCAAGTAGCCTCATCCTCGAAATGGTTTGACCACTGAACTTTAAGGAACTTGATGGTCTTATTCCTTGTCCTTCGTTCGGACTCATCGAGTCTGTGAGCAGGGTGCTCGCGATAGGTCAAATCGGGTTGGACATCGAGGTTTTCCAGCGGAGCTTCCTCGGTTGGAACACGGAGGCACTTCTTAGGCTGGGACACATGGAAAACATCATGTACCCCTCAAGTGCAGGTGGCAACTCCAACTTATAGGCAACAGCTCCTTCTTCTCGATAGCGGTAGGGACCGACATATCGAGGAGCTAACTGCCCTTGGCGCTGAAGCGTTGATGGCCCTTCAAAGGAGAGACTTTGAGATAAACAAAGTCATTAGGCTCAAAACGTAACTCACGTCGGCGGCGGTCCGCATAGCTCTTTTGCTGGATTGAGTACGTGCATAGCAGCTCCACGAATAAAATTTGGACTTGGCGCTCGGCCTCATTGATTGAGTCAAGGCCAAAGAGAGTCTCTCACGGTCTCGACCAGTTCAACGAGGTCCTACACTTTCTCCGTATAAGGCCTCAAATGGTGCCATCTTAGGGCGGCTTTGAAAATTTGTTGTTATAAGAAAACTTCGGCGAATGGCAAGCATTTCTCCCAATGCTTCCCATATGAAAGGACACAAGCACGAAGCATGTCTTCCAAAACTTGGTTGACCCTCTCGGTCGACCATCGGTTTGAGGATGATATGCCGTGCTAAAAGTAAACAGTGCCCATAGCCTCTTGCAAGCTATGCCAAAAGCGAGGCGTGAAAAGGATCCACGATCCGACACAATCGTCTTGACACACCGTGCAAACTCACGATCTTGAGGCGATATAGAGTTCCGCCAAAAGACCTACGAAGTTCGGTCTTGGCGGGAAGGAAATGTGCCACCTTAGTCAATCGATCGATGGCGACCCAAATGGCATCATTCTTCTTGAGGATGTGGGTAGACCGGTGATGAAGTCCATTCGATCGAATCCACTTCCACTCGAGGAATTGGCAAAAGGCTGAAGCGATCCGGCGGGGCGATGCTCGGCCTTGACACGGCGACACCGCGTCGCTTTTCGACAACGAACCGCGATCTCCCTCTTCATTGGGTCCACCAAAATCTCTGGCGGAGATCTTGATACATCTTTGTGGCCGGGATGAATGGATAAAAGCGAATCATGGGCTTCGCGGAGGATTAAATTCCGCAACTCCATGTCCTTTGGAACCACAAAGCGTTGCCGAACCTCCTGACGCCATGCTCATCCTCGAGAAAAGCACTTGGTCGTTCCGTTCTTGACATTTGCCTTAATGTGGCTCACTCCAACATCCATTGCTGGCGGCGGACTTGATCCGATCCACCAAGGTTGGTTGCACAACCAAGGCGCGAGAGAACCACGCTCAACTAAACCCAAGTTGAGGCATTTGAAACTCTTCGGAAGAAGCGGTGAAGCTCCTGGACAACAAGGCATGGCAATGCGCTGCGACTAAGCGCATCGACAGCGACATTAGCCTTGCGGATGGTAGTGTATACCCATGTCATAATCCTTGATCAACTCCAACCATCTCCTTTGCACGAGGTTTAGGTCGGGTTGGGTGAACAAATACTTAAGGCTCTTGTGATCGAATACACTTCTAGCGATTCTGGATTAGGTAATGTCGCCAAATCTTAAGTGCATGAATCACGAAGCCAACTCCAAATCATGAGTAGGGTAGTTGAGTTCATGAGGTCTCAATTGCCTTGATGCATAGGCCACTACCTTGCCTTCTTGCATAAGGACACAACCAAGGCCTCGGCGAAGCATCATAAAAGATATCGAAGCCGATGGATATCGGGAAGAACAAGAGCGGGAGGCGGTGGTCAAAGCGCTTTTTGAGTATTGGAAACTTTCCTCACACCAGCGGACCACACGAACTTCTTGTCCTTCTTGAGCAACTCCGTCATCGGCCAGCGATCTTGGAGAAGTTCTCGATAAGCGGCGATAATATCCGCTAAGCCAGAAAACTCCGCGCATCGGTGACGAAGCGGGTTGACTCCATGAAAGAACATCGGTGACCTTGCTAGGATCAGCAGCTCGCCTCCGTTGAAAGAATATGGCCTAAGAAGGCCACTTCCTTCAACGAAATCGCACTTCTTTGAACTTGGCGTCTGGTGGGTGCTCACGTAACTGCCTAACACAAGCTTGGATGCTCGGCATGATCCTCATCGTTCTTGGAATAGATAAGAATATCATCGATGAAGACCACGACAAACTTATCCAAATACTCCATGAATACCGAATTCATGAGGTTCATGAACAAAGCGAGGAGCATTGGTTAAGCGAATGACATGACGATTATGTACTCGTACAAGCCGTGGCGAGTAGAAACGCCGTCTTTGGAATATCCTCGGGCGAATCTGAACGATGATATCCACTCTCAAATCAATCTTGGAAAAACTTCGAGCTCCGGTTAATTGATCGAAGAGATCGTCGATCTTGAGGCAATGGATACTTGTTCTTTACCGTCACTTCATTAAGTGGGCGGTAATCAACGCATATCATAAAAAATCCGTCCTTCTTCTTTCACGAAGATTGCTTGGACAACCCCAAGGAGATGAGCTAGGCGAATGAAACCCTTCTCTTGCAGCTCACTTAGCGCTTCTTCAATTCTACCAACTCGTTCGGTGGCATCCGATAAGGCCTCTTTGAGATAGAGGCGGTGCAGGAGCCAACTCAATGACAAACTCGAGGTCTCGAGCGGGTGGCATCCCGGAAGATCTGCGGGAAAGACATCAACAAAGTCACAAACTGTTGGGACTTCGCTAATATCTAGGCGGGCTTCGCTTCAAGCGAAGAGATCTTGCGGATCTAGCGACTTCGGCGAACGAACTGCTTCGCCGGAGGGACTAGATAGAGATGAGCTTCTGGCGCAATCGATTTGCCCATGTCTTTGGGACAACCAATCCATGCCAAGAATCACATCAAGACTCATTGAATGGAGAAGGATAAGGTTTGCTAAGAAACCTACGCCTTGATCTCGATAGGGACATCCCTACACTCGATTCGGCTCTCAACTCCGAACCGGGAGAAGCGAATGAGTAGCGGGACCGACAATGGAGAAAAAGAAGCTCTCCGGCAATGACAAAAGACTTCGAAAACAAATGAATGAGATGCTCTGAATCAAACAAAAGCGATGGCGGGATGAGAGTTAACGAAAGTGTACCTAGCGGCGTCGGGTGCCTCTGAGCCTCCTCTGTGGTGATGGCGTTGCGCGACCACTACCCACGCCTTGGGTAGCGGGGCGATCTTACGGTCTGGTGCACCACCTCTGGCCGCGTCCTCCATTGGGGCGAGTGCTCTGTCTTCTTAGGGCATTGGTTAGCATAATGCCCTTACGGTTGCATGAAAACATGTGACCCGGCGGCCGGGTTCGAGGCGCTCTGTGACTTCGCGGTGCGTGGTGAGACCGGACTGCGATGGGCGAAACGAGGCGGTGACCTCGGGGCCGAAGAGTGAAGTGGTACCCCGAGGCGCCGGCGGGGCGGAAGAAGCGGCCTGGATGACTTATGGGCCTCCACTTGCGCTTGCGGAGTCCATAAGCTCTCGAGCCGCATGCTTTCGGCGACGATGGCCTTGTCGACCAAGGTCTGAAAATCGAGAAAAGTCGACAATGGATAGCTTGTCCTTGACTCCTCGGACAAGCCACGCTGAACTTGGCACCTTAGCCATATCGGTGGCCACATCCTCGGGAGCATAACGAGCTAGATGGTTGAACTTCGTAGACATACTCCATGGTGAGCTCGCCCTTGCTTGGCGCAAAAACTCACCTTCTTGATCTCCATCAAGCCGGCGAGGATGTGAGCCGTCGGAAGGCGATCTGGAACTCCTCCCAAGAGGCGGTGTGATCCACGGGCTGCATGGCGAAAACTCTCCCACCATGACAAAGCTGCACCCTCCGGTGGTGCGATGCAAGCAGCGCCTTCTCGTGCTCACAGCACTGCGCGATCTGGCTTCGCTCCACAAGGCAAGCCAATCGTCCGCATCAAAGGTCCTCGGGCCGGGAAAAGGTAGAGGCTGAGTCTGAAGAAACTCATGAGTCCTCCACGCGGTGATGGGCGTTCCTTGCCCGGATCACGAAGCTCCGGTAAGTCTGCGGTGGTGTTGCGCGCGATGGCGTCGATAGAACTCTCCGGTCATCCGCGCGGTTGCGCTCGATCTGAAGAAGAACCTCGGCCATAGTCGGAGGAGGAGAGCTCCTCGTCCGGACCAGTGGCCAGGCCTTGGCACTCTGAGTCGTCCGGCCATCTGTTACAATGAAATTTGGTTAGCAACTAGACCCAAAACAAAGCCTTAAAAAAAGCAAAAGCGATCGACTAGGGAATGGAATATCACCCCAAGCGAAAGCCAAACTCAGCGGTTATTTAAACTTTAAAAAGCTTCTAAAAGACCTAAAACAGCCAAGAAACACCAAAAGCAAGGCTCAACTTCTCAACTCAACTAACCCGTATTGAATGAGCGAGTAATTGGTCGAGAAGATCAAAAATCAGATTGTAAGGTGAGAGCTAATGCTACTAAAGAGCAAGGTTAAATCAGCGAAATAAGTGTTAGATACTTAGCTAACTAGTATCACATCTTACCCTTTTATTCCCACAAGTTTTAGTTGATTAACCTCTCATTATCTATCCTAATTAGACACCTTTGAGACTGCTGTCCGGAAATTTGATGCTTGCTGTCCAGATTTAGCATCAAGCTCCTTGTCGAATCACCGACTCGAACTTCAAAACCTTGTAGTGGGCAGCTCACACTTCAATTTGCCAATCTCATTGGTTCTCCCAAAACCAGTGTTAATCGATAACAACTATTTTGTAGAAGGAAGAGAAAAACAACTTTTAAAACTCAAATTAGAGTGGGATGAGAAGAAAGCTAAGATAGGTAAGGAATAAAATCCGAGAATTTACCTAAGCTTTCAAAACTCATTTGATGCTTTGAAAATAGGTTTTCAAAATATCCTAAGGGCGACCAAGCTTGCGTTACTACGGTCATAACGGCTCGATACCAACTTTTGTGAGACCAGGCGTTTATTAGGCTCATAATACTTAGTCATCCAATTGACCTAGTATTATCAACCAAATAAACCAGGTCTCGAGAGATGTATACTTCCCGAATCACGTATACATACCTCACAACAAAAGGATGTATCAATTCCATACAACACATAGTACATAAGCAACAAACCGAAGTTAACATTAATATGGAATAGATATTACAAAGAGGCCCTTAGGCCAAATAACAATAATTACAAAAGATAACAGCGGAAGCAAAAGTGCCATAAAGATGGCCCAAAATAAGAAACCAACGGTGTGCCTTTAGCCCACAAGGCAATCCAGCCAGGACCGCCAAGCTAGTCGCTCTCCCAACCACCGCACAACTTCATAAAAGTAAAGCCCTTTGGGCTCTACCTCCTCTGCAACAAAGTTGTTAAGCAAAGCAAATGAGTACAATAACTTGTTTATTGTACTCATAAAACTGACGTGTAAGATAACAGAACTATAATTTAGCTACATGCAAGCTTTATTTAAGTGGATGAGGCTTTGGACTCATTTTAGCATAAAGCAACATTTATTTGCAATAATATAGTAGATTGAAAGCAATTTGACAAAGCATTTTTAATTGTTGAAATAACAACGCGATAATAACATAATAACAACAACAAGAACAATCACGGAAGTGACTAACCCAAGTCACCACAACAATAGCATGAACTCCCGTTCATACCAACCATGTCAAGTTTTAATTAAAGGTTGTAGTCTAGTCTTGAGCGACCTTACCAAGCATGTCCATAACCTAGGGCGAGGCTATTGAATAGTTTTATCCTGCGGGGTGTACCACTTTGTACCCACCGTCGGACCGCCTTTCCTTTAGGCACACTACCTTTGGTATGTCGGCGCAGCTAAGTCCTCTGAGACATTTCCAATGGACAATGCTAATTCGAGTCGCACAACCCACGGGAGAAGGAGACATCACACAACCTTCCGGAAGCTAATGCTCCCTCCCACATCACACACACATTTTATCTTTAAAAACACACCAACCGGCGACCCCAATTAACACCGCCCAAAGTACTTAGTCAAGAGGGTTCCATATGCCCCTCGTGTGGTTAATCATAAAATAAACAACTTAGTGACCCAAGTACTCGGTCCTTAGGGACCCGGGCATACCACCACATCCAAAAACCACGCCATCCATCCAATATGCCCAAGTCTAAATCAATCTTTTATTTTCAGTTTTGATTTTACAAATTAATCAAAGCACAAGTGCTGGACATATAAGAGTAATAATCAGTTTTGAGTGATCAAGACCATCGACTAAGTCGATGATCGCCCATTCTACCGATAACTAAGCATGTCTAAGCAATTTAAATCGAAACTACTAAGTGATAAGAGCTCATCCAACGAGCTCCCACCACAGCAAATAACCTAGGCTCATGGTAGTAGAGGATAAACAATTCCTACAGATTATGCAACTATAGGCTTGCTAGCGACATTTAACACAAAGTAGCATGCATACATAGAAGTAAAACGATATATTAAGCTTTAAAGTAATGGGACAATGATGGAAATGATCAAACTGCTTGCCTTGTTGCTGGTCAAGTTGTGGCAGAGGGTCACTCTCGGGATCACCACAAATGTCGAAACCCTAACGGAAGCGAAAAAGAACCGATAAAACGACGAAACACAACAAAGACAGCACAACAAACGAACTCCAAATTCTCTGAATTTTCTACAGCAACAAGAGGGTGATTTTTCAGGAATTTTGCAACAAGAACCAATTGATTTGGATTCTCAATGCAAAAGATATGATGAAATCAATTCTGCTCAGCCTATTAATTAGAAATATGCTACTGTTCATCATAAAATTTTCTAGAATAGAAGTGAAGCTGAAATTTTTACTGTAAAACCAGCACCTCATGAGATGAATAACACAATTGAGTTCATCTCATTTGGAGCTATATTGCACTCTCTACAAATTTTCAAAAACAAGAACTTGAACAAAATTATAATGCACAAGTCCTCATTTTCCTAACAGCAACATGCTCAAAACTAATTTTCACAGTGAGTTCACTAAGAGAAACCAACAAAGTTGGTCTCACCCAAAAATAGTCTATAGAGCATTAGTTATGTATTTTACAAGTTAAGCATTGATTTAAGTGTATATTTTAAAGTTGGTTTTAAAATCTAATGGCAAACTGTGCTCTGGAGCTGAACTCAACTTACAATCATTTTTGGATTAAAGTCAAGTTCAAGACAGAGCTAACACAATTTGAATGACCTCATTTGGAATTAAAATGAAAGAGATATGAAATTCTAAAGTCTATACCTTATTTCGGTTTAACTAAGACCTCCTTTGGAATTTCTAAAACTCACAAGGGCATGGGAGGGCGTGAGCCACAGATCTTAAATCCAGCGGCTCAAGACCTCCCGAGAGAACATCACCTGCAGCGCGCGTGAAGGTCCAGAGGTCTGGACCTCTTAGCAACTCACATCGCGAGGTGAGGGGAGGTCGTGGCCGTAGATGGGAAATCAGCGGACCACAACATGGAAAGGAGGTCGGAGCGGACCAGATCTAAAGGGAGGTCCTCAGCGGTTGAGATCTTCCAAGGAAGATCAAACTATCAAGATCTCCCCAAGGAAGATCTACATCGTCAAGACCTCACGGGGGAGGTCTGGGCCGGTCGAGATGTTCAAGGGAGGTCCTCGATGGTTCGGATCGTCAGAGGAGGACCTTGGCGGTCAAGATCTACCGGGGAGGTCATGAGCAGTGAGATAACCTAGGGAGGTCTAAGGGAGGTCCTAACGTCCACAGACCTCCGGGGAGGTCTGGGCGGCCACGATTGCGCAAGGGAGGTCTTGGGCGCTCGGATCTCCTCGGAGGAGGTGCGGGCGTCGGACCAGCGCCTTAACTTCGCGCCGCGCACTTGGACATGAATAAATGCGCGCGGGACATCAGGAGGTCAGCGAGGAGGTCTTAAATGCGCGCATTAAAGGGTGGATTAATGGCATTTAAGACTAACCCCATGATTGCAATGATTGGGCATTTGAAGCGGTGAATTTATGTCCTAAAAGCGACAATGACACGCTTGCGGGTGTCAGACAAAACCCGGCGTGAAGAAGTGATCCTCGCCCGGCGATGTAGAGCCCGCCGGTGAGGTCAATAATCTGAATTGGGTCATAATAACCATGCGCGCAATGGTCCTTCTCTCAACGGCGGCGACGGCTTTGAGCGCCGTCGGCGGAGAGAGGTCAAAAGATGACGGCCACGGCCAAACTACGAAAATGCAAAATGGAGCTCAGCGCGACAATCAGCGTGTGCCAAAACTAAAGCTCCGCGACATGCATTCAGCGGGTGCCGACAACTAAAGGACTAACGGGAGGTACACGGAGGTCCTAAGGTCTTTGGGAGGTCGTGGAGGTGATGGCCGGAGTTGGGGAAGACAATGAAGCCGCGACTCACGGCACCGGCTCAAGCTCGGCTTTGTCCACCTCTGAAAAATGCCCAAACAAAATAAGTTAGGGTTATTCCGGGAGGTTTGGGGAGCAAGAGTGAGCAAGGTTTGAAAGAGAGCCACTTGGAACTCTGAGCTCTCTGAGAAGCTCAAGGACTTCAACAATGGCGGCCACTAGAGAGGAGGTGAGTGAGTTAGGAGCTCGGCCAAACACTTGGTATGTGAGGCTCCAAGTGTGTAAAAGGAAGCCAGCAGGGGAGCTCAGTGGACACTTATAGCTTTGAGGTGAAGGTTATGAGTGGGGCTAAGCTCCATGGTGAGCTTAGCCCGCAGGTTGGTCCATGGGATGGACATGACATAAAGTTGACAACAAGGCGGTGTCTTGACTGATAGGCGGAAAAATGACACGCATTAAATCTTGGTCGACAAAAAGTGATTAAAGGTCTGCGAGGCTGGCGCGCATTAACTCCACCGCTCGAACGCACGCATGCGCGCCGGAGGAAGGAGAAAACATGGGAGGTCCTTATGACCGTTGGATAAGACACAGGGAGGTCCTAACCATCGGATCTCATTTTGAACCGTTATGTTTTAAGTGGTGGGAGGAGGTCCCAGCCACACGATCAAGATGGGAGGTCGTGGCCCTCCGATTTCATGTCAGCAGCATGTGAGGAAAAGGGGCGGGGAGGTCCAAAGCGTTGGATCTCCATCCAGCAGTCGCGGACCTCGGTGAGGACTTAACATGCCGCGATCAAAAAGACATGAGGGAGGTCATGGCCTTTGGATTTAAATCAAGGGCACACAATGGTGAGGGAGTGCGATATGATGCGCCTTGAGCAAGGGAGGTCGGGACCGTTAGATTTAGATCTAAGGGTTCGATCAAAGGAGGTGGAGGTCTGAGCTTGCATAGCGCAAAGGGAGGTCATGGCCTTTAGATTTAGATCTAAGGGCTACGATCTCACGTCTTGTTGAGGAATCTGATGCGCATGAGACAAAAAGGAGGTCGTGGTAGTAGATTTTAATCTAACGGTGCACAACAAAAGATGGGGAGGTTGTGAGTGCTTGATAACACGGGAGGTCGTGAGTGTTGGATTTGATCCAATGGCTCGACCTTGGTTAGAGTGGGAGGTTTGTTTAGTTTAGGTTGAGAGGAGGAGGTCGGGGCCATGGATCTTGGATCCAAGGGCTATGACCTCACGTGGAAATGGGATGACTTTGTTGAGTATGTTGAGGAGGAGGTCGTGGGCTGTTGGATTTGATCCAGCAGCTCGACCTCAACAAATGGGATGACCTCATTGCGATGGTTTAACAGCTCGAGGAGGTCTTTGAGGTTTAACACACAGGGGAGGTCATGACCGTTGATCACGGATCCAACGGCAATGACCTCATGAGGTGGGGAGGTCCTTGCGGTGTTGACCGCGGAGGAGGTCGTGGCGGTTGGATGTAAATCCAGCAGTTTGCGACTGATCAAATGGAGATGAGGTCTGTGAGGTGCGGAACATGGTTGAGGCTGGACCAACTTTGAATATAGCTAGCCAAAGGAGCAGTGTAGGCTTTTAAATTTAGTTTTTAACAGCTGAAACTTACCAGAATTATTTGAGATAGCAAATGAACTCCAAATTTGATGAAATTTTAACTGGAGCTTGCTGACAATGAGATCAACCTTGCATAAAATTTCCAGAGGTTATTATGCAATGCATTTTCTCAGGAAATTCATTAAGGTTGTTTAAAGGATTGTTTTACCTCCAAAATTTATCAAACTAGTTTTACAACTTGTGATATTTTTCAGAGGGTCCCATATCAGTTTTGGGACCAAGGAAAATATATTCCAAATGTTTGACACAAGATTTAAGATAATTGGAGAATGAGTTTGATTTTTGGTCAACAAGAGCTTTGTGTTTTTGAATTACACAACTCTTGGACAATAATTACATAAGATTTTAGGGTTTTTCAAGATGTGAGAAAAAGTTTTAATTTCTACACATATAATTATACTTGATTAACCCTAATTATACATTTGGGATGTTACAGATCCGGCCCAACCATATACGCACCTCAGCGAGACCTCATCTCCACCTTGATCAGTTCGCGTGTTGGATTTACATCCAACCGCCACGACCTCCTCATGATCAACACCGCAAGGACCTCCCACCTCATGAGGTCATTGCCGTTGGATCCGTGATCAGCAGTCATGACCTCCCACGTGTGTTAAACCTCAAAGACCTCCTCATTTTGTTAAACCATCGCGCGAGGTCATCCCATTTGTTGAGGTCGTGGCCGTTGGATCAAATCCAGCAGCCCACGACCTCCTCCTCAACATACTCGGTCGGGTCATCCCACCTCGTGATGTCATAGCCCTTGGATCCAAGATCCATGGCCACGACCTCCTCCTCTCAACCTAAACTAAACAAACCTCCCACCTAACCAAGGTCGTGGCCGTTGGATCGAGATCCAACGACTCACGACCTCCCGTCATATCAAGCACTCACAACCTCCCCCATCTTTTGTTGTGCACCGTTAGATTAAAATCTCGGTCACGACCTCCTTTGTCTCATGCGCACCAGACCTCCCGGCGCCGTGAGATCGTAGCCCTTAGATCTAAATCTAAAGGCCATGACCTCCCTTGTGCGTTGCATAGCTCGGGACCTCCACCTCCTTTGATCGGAACCCTTAGATCTAAATCTAACTGGTCTGGCCTCCCTTGCTGTTGCGCATCATATCAGACCTCCCGGTCATTGTGTGCCCTTGGATTTAAATCCAAAGGCCATGACCTCCCCTCATGTCTTTTGATCGCGTGCGATTAAGTCCTCACCGGAGATCCTTGACTGTTGGATGGAGATCCACGCTTTGGACCTCTGTCCCTTTTCCTCACGTGCGTTTTAGCGATTAAGAAATCGGAGGCCACGACCTCCCCATCCTTGATCGTGTGGCTGGGACCTCCTCCCACCACTTAAAACCTCTTGGTTGAAAATGAGATCCGATGGTTAGGACCTCCCGAGTCTTATCCAGCGGTCACCAAGACCTCCTGTTTTCTCCTTCCTCTGGCGCGCATGCGTGCTCACGGCGGTGGAGTTAATCGCGCCGAGCATCTGCACCTTTTGACTCTTTCTTGACCGCATTTAATGGTCGACTTTCCTTCTCAGTCGGCCTGACACTGCCCGGTTGTCAACTTTATGTCATGTCCATCCCATGGACCAACCCGTGGGCTAAGCTCACCATGGAGCTTAGCCCGAGCTCATAACCTTCACCTCAGGCTATAAATGTCCCTCGAGCTCCCCGTTGGCTTCCTTTACACACTTGGAGCCTGTCATACCAGTGTTTGGCTGAGCTCCTAACTCACTCACCTCCTCTCTAGTGGCTGCCATTGTTGAAGTCCTTGGAGCTTCTCGGTAGCTCAGGAGTTCCAGTGGCTCCCTCTTTCAAACCTTGCTCACTCTTGCTCCCCAAACCTCCTGGAATAACCCTAACTTATTTTGTTTGGGCATTTTTTAAGGTGGACAAAGCTGAGCTTGGGCTGGTGCCGTGAGTTGCTGGCTTCGTTGTCTTCCCCAACTCGGTCATCACCTCCACGACCTCCCGGCACCTTTGGACCTCCAGGTACCTCCTGTTAGTCCTTTAGTTCTTGGCACCCGCTGAATGCATGGCGCGGAGCTTTAGTTTTAACTGCAGCTTGATTGTCGCGTGAGCTCCATTTTGCATTTTAAGTAGTTTGGCCGTCTTTGGTCATCTTTGACCTCTCCGGCTCGGCGGCGTTCAAGGCCGTCGCCGCCGTTGAAGAAGGACCATTAGGTGCGCATGCGGTTATTGCGGACCAACGGTATCATTGGACCTCACGGCGGGCTCTACATCGCCGGCGAGATCACTTCTTCACGCTTCGGGATTTTGTCGGACGTCCGGCGTGTCATTGTCGTTTTAGGACATAAATTCACCGTTTTAAATGCCCAATCATTGCAATCATGGGGTTAGCGTTAAATGCCATTAACTTTGTCTCTTGTGCGCATTTAAAACCTCCCTCGCGGACCTCCTCATGGTCCCAGGCGCATTATTCATGTCCAAGTGCGTCTTGTGAGTTAAAGTATTTGAGTGCAGGGCGTCGAGACCTCCTCAGGAGATCTGAGGCGTCCAAGACCTCCCTCACTGTCGTGGCCGTCGAGACCTCCACGGAGTGCAGTGGCGTTAGGACCTCTCTTAGGACCTCCCCTAGGTTATCTCGGTGTTCATGACCTCCGGGGTAGATCTTGACCGTCAAGGTCCTCCCTCGGACGATCCCGAACCATTGAGGACCTCCTTGGAACATCTGGACCGTCCGGGACCTCCTCTATGAGGTCTTGACGATCTGAGATCTTCCTTGGGGAGATCTTGATAGTTTAGATCTTCCTTTGGAAGATCTCACCGTTGAGGACCTCCCTTTAGATCTGGTCCGTTCCGGACGTCCTTTCCATGTTGTGGTCAGTTGGATTTCCCATCTCTGCCACGACCTCCCCACCTCGCGCATGTGAGTTGCTAAGAGGTCCAGGACCTCTGGACCTTCACGTGCGCGTGTGTGATGTTCTCCTGGGAGGTCTTGAGCCGTTGGATCTGAGATCTGTGGCTCACGTCCTCCCATGTCCTTATGGGTTTTAGAAATTCCAGTGAGGTCTTAGTTAAACTGAAATAAGGTATAGACTTTAGAATTTCATATCTCTTTCATTTTAATTCCAAATGAGGTCATTCAAATTGTGTTAGCTCTGTATTGAACTTGACTTTAATCCAAAAATGATTGTAAGTTGAGTTCAGCTCCAGAGCACAGTTTGCCATTAGGTTTTAAAACTCACTTTAAATATACACTCAAAAACAATACTTAACTTGTAAAATGTATAACTAATGCTCTATAGACTATTTTTGGGTGAGACCAACTTTGTTGGTTTCCTCTATTAATGAACTCACTGTGAAAATTAGTTTTGAGCATGTTGCTGCTAGGAAAATGAGGACTTGTGCATTATAATTTTGTTCAAGTTCTTGTTTTTGAAAAATTATAGAAAGTGCAATATAGCTCCAAATGAGGCGAACTCAATTGTTTTATTCATCTCATGAGGTGCTGGTTTTACAGTAAAATTTTCAGCTTCACTACTTTTCTAGAAAATGTTGCCTCATAATTAAATTAGTGAATAGTGCAGTTTGGTATTTTAGGGGCTGAGCAGAATTGTTTTGCTCATAACTTTTGCATTGAGAATCCAAATCAATTGGTTCTTGTTGAAAATTCCTAAAATCACCCTCTTGCTGCTGTAGAAAATTCAGAGAATTTGGAGTTCGTTTGTTGTGCTGTCTTTGTTGTGTTTAAATCGTTCTTATCGGTTCTTTCTCGCTTTTCCGTTGAAGCCGACATTTGTGGTGATCCCGAGAAGCGACCCTCTGCCACAACTTGGCCAGCAACAAGGCAAGCAGTTTGATCATTTCCATCATTGTCCCATTACTTTAAAGCTTAATATATCGTTTTACTTCTATGTATGCATGCTACTTTGTGTTAAATGTAAGCTAGCAAGCCTATAGTTGCATAATCTGTAGGAATTGTTTATCCTCTACTACCATGAGCCTAGGTTATTTGCTGTGGTGGGAGCTCGTTGGATGAGCTCTTATCACTTAGTAGTTTCGATTTAAATTGCTTAGACATGCTTAGTTATCGGTAGAAATGGGCGATCATCGACTTAGTCGATGGTCTTGATCACTCAAAACTGATTATTACTCTTATATGTCCAGCACTTGTGCTTTGATTAATTGTAAAATCAAAACTGAAAATAAAAGATTGATTTAGACTTGGGCATATTGGATGGATGGCGTGGTTTTTGGATGTGGTGGTATGCAGGGTCCCTAAGGACCAGTACTTGGGTCACTAAGCCAGCGATTTTGCGTACTAACCACACGAGGGGCATATGGAACCCCTCTTGACTAAGTACTTTGGGCGGTGTTAATTGGGGTCGCTCGGTTGGTGTGTTTTAAAGATAAAATGTGTGTGTGATGTGGGAGGGAGCATTAGCTTCGGGAAGGTTGTGTGATGTCTCCTTCTCCCGTGGGTTGTGCGACTCGAAATTAGCATTGTCCTTTGGAAATGTCTCGTAGGACTTAGCCGTGCTGCAAGCATACCAAAGGTAGTGTGCCTAATGGAAAGGCGATTCGGCGTGTGGAGTGCAGTGGTACACCTGCGAGGATAAAACTATTGAATAGCCTCGTCCTAGGTTATGGACATGCTTGGTAAGGTCGTTCAAGACTAGACTACAACCTTTAATTAAAACTTGACATGGTTGGTATGAGCGGGGAGTTCATGCTATTGTTGTGGTGACTTGGGTTAGTCACTTCGAGTTGTTCTTGTTGTTGTTATTATGTTATTATCGCGTTGTTATTTCAACAATTAAAAATGCTTTGTCAAATTGCTTTCAATCTACTATATTATTGCAAATAAATGTTGCTTTATGCTAAAATGAGTCCAAAGCCTCATCCACTTAAATAAAGCTTGCATGTAGCTAAATTATAGTTACATTATCTTACGTCGGTCTTGCGAGTACAATAAACAAGTTATTGTACTCATTTGCTTTGCTTAACAACTTTGTTGCAGAGGAGGTAGAGCCCAAAGGGCTTTACTTTTCTTGAGTTGTCTTGTGGTTGGGAGAAGCGACTAGCTTGGCGGTCGGTCGATTGCCTTGTGGGCTAAAGGCACCTTGGTTGGCTCTTATTTTGGGCCATCTTTATGGCACTTTTGCTTCCTTGTTATCTTTTTGTAACTATTGTTATTTGGCCTAAGGGCCTCTCTTTTGTAATATCTATTCCATATTAATGTTAACTTCGGTTTGTTGCTTATGTACTATGTGTTGTATGGAATTGATACATCCTTTTGTTGTGAGGTATGTATCTTGCATTCAGGAAGTATACATCTCTCGAGACTGGTTTATTTGGTTGATAATACTAGGGTCAATTGGATGACTAAGTATTATGAGCCTAATAAACGTCGAGTCTCACACGACCATACAGGAAGGAGGGCGATCTCCACGAGAATCCGGCGGGGATCGATGAGACTTTCGTCAATATATCAAGAGGTTCACCCGGGTTAAGTAACTCTATACCGAAGTCACGAGTCCTCTGTTATTCGAGGCTTTTAAAAGCAGGTCTAAGGAATCGGCGGTTTCACGGAGGACATAGCAATGAACCCTCCAAGAACAACCGTTGAGCTTTTTGATATGGCGGACAAATATGCCCTTTGCTAGTGAAGCAATCGAGTGGTGTGAAGCCATCGATCGGAAGACAAGATTCCCCACCGATGCGGACAAGCAGGAGAAAAAGAACAAGAAGTCTCTCAAGAAGAAAAAGAACCGCGAGACCGAGCGACAAAGAAGTCCTCGCCGTTCGAGACAAGATCGGGAAGGGCAAGAAGGACTATGCGGTCGAAGCAAAGCAAAAGTTCCGACCAGAAGGATTCGAGACGAATAAGTGGTGTCCACTTCACGGTGACGAGGGCATGATCTGCGCTGTCGTGTCTGGCGAAGAAAGCGGAGGATTATTATGCGGGCAAAGGACCATTTCGACAATCTGAGGAACATGGAGAAAGCGAGCTCCAAAAGGACAAGGATGGCGGCGAGGAGATGGAGTACAGGATCCCCAACACATAGTCAACATGATTTTTGGAGGATCTTCTTCATCTGAGTCGAGGCGTCATCGAAGGCCATGGGCGGAGAGTCAACCTCGTCGAATCTCCAAGCTGTAATCAAGCACTTTCGAAGTGGTCGGACACATAATTTCCTTCAGCAAAACATTGCACCATCCCATCGACTCGACCGGGTAGGTTCCCCATCGTCGTTGAACCAACTATTAATAATTGTCGGGTTAATCGGGTCTTAGTGGATGGGGTAGTTCCTTGAATATATTATTTGTAGGAGCTTTAGAAGAAATCAGGTCCCCATGTCAAAGGTGAAACACATGAAATATGCTTTTCATGGCATAGTTAGGGTTCTACCGCTAAACCGATAGGACAAGTTTCCTTCTGTGGCGTTTGGAAAACACGACAATTTCGAGCAGAGAAGATCCGTTTGATGTAGTAAACTTGAATCCGCGCCTAGCGGAATCCTCGATCGACCGGCGTTAGCAAAATTCTTGATAGCCACGCATTACGGTTATCAAAGTTTGAAAATCTTGGGGCGAAGGAGTCATCACAATGGTCGAGGAGATCGAGAAAATGGCTACGTATGCGATCGGAAATCCTTTGCCTTTGGTTGATGAACTTCCGACCGAGAGAGGTTAATCCGTCTCCCATGCGAGTCAAGCACTTTCGAAGCCAAAGATGATGCCCAAACCATCCGACCGGACCAAGGAGGTACTACTCGACAAAAGCGCTTCTCCGGACAGCGTCAAGTCGTCACATGGGTCGGGACAACCAGATCAACCGCGCAAGATTACGGTGGGGCAAGACTCGACCCTAAATAGGAAGAGTCGCTCGTCTCTTTCCTCCGAGCAAATCAAGGCGTGTTTGCTTGGCAGCGTCGATATGCAGAGAGTCCCCGGGAGGTGATCGAGCACGCAGCTTGCTCTCGGCGATAAAAACCGATCAGCGAAACTTCGGCGTTTGCACCCGATCGGAAGGAAGCAATCGATCGGAGATTGACAAGCTTCTCGAGCAGGATTTATTCGTGAAGTCAACCACCCGCGTGGCTTGCTAATCTGTAATGGTTAGGAAAAATAATGGGAAATGGCGAATGTGTATCGACTTTCTGAGATCTTAATAAAGCTTGTCAGAAGGGCGACTTTCCCCTTCCGCATTGATCAACTAGTAGACTCTACTTACGGGTGCGAGTTACTAAGTTTTTAGATCGTATTGAGTACCACCAGTTAGTATGTGTAAAGAAGATGAGGAGAAAACTTCCTTCATCACCCCATATGGTACTTCTTGTTATATTAAGATGCCATTTGGTCTCAAAAATCTTTGGTGCAACTTTTCAAAGGTTGATGCAAAAACTTTTAGTCCACAAATCGGTTGGAATCTAGAAGCTTATGTTGTGATCTGGTCGTAAAGACCACCAACGCATTGGCGACCACATTCTGATTTACAAGAAACTTTTAATAACTTGAGAAGACATAACCTCAAGTTAAATCCGGAAAAGTGTGTGTTCGAGTTTCTGCTGGAAAAGCGCTTGGTTTCCTAGTTTAGGCTAGAGGTATTGAAGCAAATCCGGCCAAAAATTGCGCCATCGACGGATCGCCCTCAGACCACGAAGAAGGAAGTCCAAAACTAACGGTGTATGGCGCGTTAAGTCGTTTCATAGCAAGGTTAGGGGAAAAGGATTACCTTTCTTTAAACTTCTTCGGAAACATGGGAGTTTTGAGTGGACTAAAGAGGCAAGCGATGCCTTTGAGGAACTTAAAAGTACCTTACAAGTACCCGGTTTTAGTTTCTCGAGACCGGAGAAACATTGCTAATTTACGTGGCGGCAACACCACGACGAGTTAGCGGTGTATTGGTTGTAGAAAGGATAATATCCAACGACCGGTCTATTACGTGGCGAAGTCTTACATGGACCAAAGGAAAGATACCCATAGGTACAAAAGTTGCTCTATGGCCTCCTTATGTCTTCAAGGAAGCTAAGGCACTACTTTCGAGCCCACAAAGTGGTCGTACCTACGGATATCCCTTGGTCAAGTCCTTGAAACAGGAATCATCGGGGCGAATAGCCAAATGGGCGGTCGAGCTAGGGCGTTCGATCTCCATTTCATTTCACGAACAGCAATAAAGTCGAGCAATAGCGAAATTCATTTCCTAATGGACAAACCTGAACCCACCCAAGGACACGATACGAACACCACGGCAGTGGACAATGTATTCGGCGGTTCCTTGATGTTACAAGGATCGGGGTGGAGTGGTCTTGATATCCCTCTTGGCGAACACATCAAGTATCGCCATCGGTTAAATTTTCCGCCACCAATAATGTGGCGAGAATATGAAGGTTCTTGGCGGGACTCGGCGGCTCGTTAAGCTCGGGATTATGATTACTAGTGAAAGGCGATTCTCAACTAGTAGCGAATCAAGTGGGAAAAAGTATCAATGCTCTAGTACCAAGATGTCATCTTATTTGGCGGAATCTGAAAACTTCGAAAAGCACTTCTTCGGTTTCGGATCAACATATTCCTAGAAAGGAAAACTTTCGGCGGACCGGTTAGCACGGATGGCCTCCACGAGGTCGGCCGTCCCGCCGGAGTTTTTCTCGAGCAACTCAATTCACCCTCGGTAGTTGAGCCTTGAGAACATACATGATTCTTTGCAAGTTGAACAAACTAATCAAGGAACATGGATGCTCCACAGTCGTTGACGGTTGGTATTTATCACGATCAAGGTAGAGATCGGATGACATCGATCTACAATTATCTTGACATGACACAATTCGAGAAGATGATGTAGAGGCGATCGTATAGCAAGAAAAGCCAAATCATACACTCTAATCGAAAGTACCTTGTATAAACGAGGATCTCATGGAGTGTTGATGAGATGCATATCTCAAGCGGATGGCATTAGATTGCTAACCAAATCCATGAAGGTGTCGTGGAGCACACCATTCCTCTGAGAACCACAGTCGATAAAGCCTTCCAAGCAAGGCTATTCTTGACCAACGCCTTCATGATGCAAAAGAGCTTGTGATGAAGTGTGTACAATGTCGGTTTCATAGCCGACAAGTACACCACCCGGACAAGCCTTACAAACAATTCCTCTTTCTTGGCCTTTTGCAACTTTGGGATCGGACATTATGGGACCTTTCCCAAGAGCACCGGGGCTTGAATTCCTTTTCGTCATGATTGACACGTTTACAAAATGGATTGAAGCCGAGCGATCGTTAAAATAACAAGCGAGGCCACTAAGAGATTTCTCTGAAAAATGTGATCCGCGATTTGGTGTACCCGATCGTATCATCACAGACAATGGTTCCCGATTCTCCGGCGATCAATTCCGGAATTTCGCGATGAACTTAGTGTCAAAGTTCATTTTGCTTCATTGCACATCCGCAGAACAGCGGAGCGATTGAGCGAGCTAATGGTATCCTTATGCGAGGATCAAGCGCCGAGTATTGACGATTAATCAAGCGGTCGGCGCTTGGGTTAAGAACTTCCCTACGTGTTATGGGCGTTCGAACCCACGACCCGGTCGTCGCGGCCGGTGAAACTCCATTCTTTTTGGTTTATGGTGCTGAAGCCATGCTTCCTCGAACTCAAAATTGGCTCTGCTTTCGAATCGATCGTTTTGACGAAAATGATCGAGAATGAGCAGCGACTTCGGCGACGTCGATTTCCTTGAAAACGAGCGAAACCAAGCCCTTATGCGATCGGCGGTCTACCAACAAGCCATGCGAAGGTACCATAGTCGTAAGGTGCGACCTCATGACCTTCTTTGTAGGTGATCTGGTTCTCGAGAAAAATTGAGCCAAACAAATCGCAATAAACTTTCTCCTAAATGGGAAGGTCCTTACAACGTGGTCGAAGTAACCCAACCAGGTTCGTCTGTTGGCTATGTCGATGGGCAAATTTTGTCAAATTCTTGGAACATCGATCAATTGCGTAAGTTCTATGTTTAATTTTCATTCTTTCATTTCTTTCAATTTCAATTTCATTAAATTCATTAATTAATTAAGAAGTGCAACCTTGCTTATATATATACACCTACATTACAGTGGTTTATTATTGTTAGTGCAGTGGAGAAGACATTTTTCTCTCGATATCCTTTATAAGGATCTCACGATACTCTATGGTCCTAGTCGTGAGCATTTTTTTCAAATGATTCCCACGCGACTACACTCTTTTTTTTTAAGAAAATGAGTAATCGAGCACCACACAACTACCTATCTCATGAATGATATGCTTACAATTTTGAAGATTATGCTTCATTATTTCACGATTCGGTCTATTCTTGTGCAGCTCTTTGGTCGGGACACGGAAAGCCTCCTAGTCGAAGTCTCTCCTTTTTCGCATGCGTGGTCACCTTGCTGGAAGGAGCTTCCTAGCGACGGTTCTTTTCTTCGATCCTCGCTACGATCGGATCTGAAATTTGAACACGTTTCAAGAAATGTGTCGTATGCCTTGAGTCTTAGCATTAGTTCCGACAGTTATGGGACAATAGATATAAACAAAGTTCACTTATAATTTGTTGCATACATATTTGCATTTCTTCTTATGTCAAGTTTGACAAAGTCTTTTTCGACCATATATAGTGTTTTTGATTGGTATTTCCATTATGACAAACAAAGATCTATAACTAGTCGAAATCATCTGTTAGTCTGACCACATTTGATTTCCTAATCTTTAACGATCAGTTTTGTCTTACATGTCCAAACATACCTTCAAAAACTCACATACATGGTTATGACCTCTTTTTATTCTCTTTCTTGGCTCCTTTGCTTGTACAAGAATGTTCTTCTACTATCAAGCGTTCGGGGCTAGGAAATATCTGAGAATTTTAAAAAGTCAAGCAGGATAAACAAAAGCTTTGTCAATGACATAAAAGGTAAGTTTTCATAGATATTCAAATATTTTTACACTTGCGAGAACCTACTCTAAGAAATATTCCTGCCTAACTCGCTTGTCGGAGATTAGACCTCCATCTCCTCTACAACTATATCTCCGAGTGGCTGAGTTCTTCCATGAACTTGGTCGCCTCCTCAGTGGGCGATTGAAGTCATCTTTAACAGCTTGGAGATCAATGGAGGGGTCGGAAGCTTTCAGTTTTGCCAAAGCAAAACTAACTCCACTTGCAACGCCTGTTTTTAGGGCCTGGGCATAATTCGTCCGAGTAGTTTTGAGCAGAACTTTAAGGTCCTCTAGAAGTTGACCCAAATAGTTCATTTTCTCCATTGGATCTCTTAAGGTAGGCAAGCTTGATCCTGATCCTGATCCCATATCAAAGATCATCTTGTTCAAAGCATGAATCTTTTCATCAATATTTTGAGCAAGAGCCGCCTCCTTATCCTGCTCAAATTTCAGAGTTTTCTTTACTCTGTTCAGCATTTGCGTTTGCTCTGTAAAAACAAATCAGTTAATGAACACAAGCATAAGTGAAGGAAAAATCAAGCTTACGACATATTACCTTCATTTGTTTTGCTAAGTGTTTCATATTTGATCGTTGCTTGACGATCAACGGTCTTTAAATGAACTTGCTTGACAAATGATGATCTTTAGCTTTATTTCTTCTTCAAGAAGAGCTGTCTTGGCTTTCTCGTACAACCTCCTCTTTTATTTTCTCCAGATCTATCGAATACGATAAGGGAGAATAATTGTAGAGGAGCAAAATATTGAAGAAGAAACAAAAGTTCAAAAGGAAAAGTTCTTACTTTCCAACTCGGTGCTTTTGCTCCAAGTCCTTAACTTCATTGGAGTCGATCCTCCGATCACAAAGAAAAGTTCTCGACCAAATGCTACACAAATAGCGTTCTCTTTCTTAAGTTTCTTATAAACTTTTTAAGAAGAGCTATGAAGTGGTTGTAGAATACTTACGAATTGCTGGTCATTATAACCAGCAAAAATCAAATCGAGGTGCATCTTGAATTGAGTATCCGATACTTTCGCCACGCCTCATCAAGCTCCTTATCCTCGATGAATCGGGGCGAAAAGGAACTTGTTAGGTTGGGAAGGGTTATCGGCGATGATCGAACTGTTGAGACTTCTCGAGGCATCTACCTCCACGAAGGGGTTTCAATCACCAAAGGATCCAACTCGGCCGTTGCCCTTGTCACTGCTCGGGGCTTCTTCGACCACTACTTCCTCGGGAACTTTGTCGAGAAGTGCTCAGTGGGAACTTCCACAGTGCGAGTCCTCGGGAAGAACACAGTGGGAAATGGCCGGAACACCGAAGACCTATGCAAACCGAAGATGGGAAGTTCAAAATATCAAATCATCAAGGAATTATTAAAGATACATACTTATCGATCACTTTCATTTGTACATACCTTGTTAATTTCGGGTTTGACTCAAACGCGCCAGAGAGAAATCTGTGCCGCTAGCCTTCCTTTTCTTCTCTTCCAATTTTGTGGTTACGGACGGCGGGGTTTGTTGGAACCCTCATCCTCCAACAAGATGTCGGAAGCTATGTCCTCGACCCGTTCGTCAAGGTCCACATTCCCGACTATCCGGTGAGAGGAGTGGTTTCTTCAATCTCGGATCGATTGTTTCATAACAACCGTAAGGTCGCGTGCGACCACTCTGGAGTCTCTGACCTCCGCATTACATTCTGCGAGCCTTGAGCTTATCCACCTAAATCAAAGAACAAATTTGATTAGGTGAAGAAATCCTTTATCTAAAAAAATTCGTACATATATGATTCGAAATGTTCTATTACCTCGAGGATTCATCTCCTTCAAGTTCCTCGAGGCACGACTCGGTCGGAACTAAGGTGGGGCGTTGATCCTCACCAGATTGTATGATTACAATCCGGCCGATTGCAAAAGTAGAACACGATTGGAAATCTGGTGGAATATATGTATACGCATGGTAAAAGAAATTTTGATTAAATTACCTTAAGCCTTGCAGTCTCCTTCAATAGGAGTTCGGCTAAGATCTTGGGGCATTGACCTTTTCTCCGGGCTCCCACTTGATTATCCCCGACTCGTTCTCTAATTTCCCAGGGAAAGAGCTTTATGAAGGAAGAATAGACAGATTTTAAGGTAATACATTAATCAAATCAAAATACCGATCGAATTTATCTCAAAGACTTACCACCTTCGAGGTAGCTTCATCACGATCAAGGCACGGGCGGGGAATGAGTCGGAGCTTCAATGGGCTAATCGGCGAAGGTGAAATCCTTCACCACATGCCACGAAGTCGGGCCCACGACTGCGCAAGTCATAGATGGCATCCGCCCATCTTTTGACTATCCTGTCTTCTTCGGTCTCCTTCCATTTGGGGTTTTCACTTGCTCTAGTTCCGTAGTAGAGGCCATCGTCTTCGTAACCGTCATGTAAAACCGAGACTTTTCCATGACGACCACGAAGATTTCGCGTACATGAAGATGTACTCATCGGCGTTCCGTCATGAAGGCGCAATGTGCATTCCCGAGAGCTGCCTCAGATTTTCTTTGCAGATTTTCCCATCACCATGCGGTAGAAATAACTAAAGAGCTTCAAGTTCGGTTGTATTCCCAGGTATGCCTCGCACAAATATGCGAAAATACTAATATTTGCGATCGAATTTGGGTCCAAATTCACCAATTCCACCCCGTAATATTCAAGAACGCGGAGGAGGAATTTGTGTACCGGTAGTCTCAGCCCACATTCGATGTAGGCAAGAAAAACAGGGATTTCGCCATCTTCACGGCTTGGAAAATGCTCTCCAGTCGCCGGTCTCCAATTAATTAGATTCCTATCTGGGAGCATTCCCATCTTCGTCAAGGCCTCGAGTTTTTTCTTGCCCAATTCCGAAGGCAACCACTTTGTAATCTGCTCCGACATGGCGAAAATCCTCAAGAATGAGTAGCAAAAGTTGGAGACTTTGTGGTCGGAAGAACGGAAAAGACTCTGGAGGATTTCTTGGCGAGAAGCTAAAGGGGATCGAAGGGATTACGGAAGCATAAAAATTCTAAGAGCCCAGCGAGAGGAGATCTTATAACCTTCCGATACTTTGAAGGATTTCTACAAAGTCCAAGCGACAAAAAGCTTCTTTTTGTTCAAGCAGACAGAGGAACTCTTCGTTTCCCAAGGCAAGTTCTCAACTTTAAAGTGAACACGAGACCGCCAGTATACCACGACATTAAATGGGTTACGCCGATCTGATTTCATCGGGAAAAGGTATATACACGACCAGTTCATTTAAAGTTCGGGGCTAGGTAGCGAGGATTAAAACATCTATGTATTATTTTAATATATAATAAAAGACCATACGTCTTCATGGTCGTAACCCCTAAGACCGATGACCTCCACGGTCGTTAGTATTCGAGGGTTACTTAATGGGTACCACAGTGGGATGAGGCTTTGTGCCTAATCCCGACCGATAACCGCTCGTAAAATTCTCGAACTGGTATTTCTTATCGTATGATGAATGGAACCGTGTTATCGTTCCAAACCATGCGATGGTACAACCTGAGACACTGACTATTAACCACCCTACGATTAAGCTTTTCACAAGCAACCGCAAGGAAGTTAGCACATTGCTAACTTCTCTACCGTTCCGACCAGTCGTAACGCTTCACCAGGGACGTCTTCTCCAGGAGTAACTAAAAAGGACCATTTTTCTGGAGTTATACCAGGCTTGCACCCATTTTTAGATTAAAGTTTAATATGAATTGTTTTGTGTGTCGCCTATCGTCTCCCTTCTTGTCCCTGTTGTTGTCTCTTGTGCTTCACCTTTAAATAACTTCCGAAGAGGTGGCAGTTACTCCTTGTTCTTCCGTTTTAATCCTGGTAAGCTTTATTTTTCAATAGAAAATTGTATTAAACTTTAGAAAGGTATAACTAATTCATAGTAATTCATTTTCGGGTGGTTCCAGTTTTGTTAAATCTGTTATGAACTAAACTTTAATCTAAAAATGGTTGCAAGCCTGGTATAACTCCAGAAAAATCTGTAAATGCTTTTAAAACCCTTTCAGCTTTATTTAACATATTAAAAATCCTAGATAAATTGAAAAATGCATAACAAATTCATTTTAACTCCTTTTTAGTTGAAATCAACTTTGTCAATTCTGGTAATACCTAAAGTTAAATCTAAAAATGGTTTTAAGCATGTTATAGTTACAAAAATGTCCAGAGTTAACTTTATTGACATGTAAGCTTTAATTGCTATATTAAAAATCCATTTAACTTGTAAAATGCATAACTAATCCTCTGTAACTTATTTTTGAGTGAATCCAATTTTGTTGGATTCCTCTATTAATGAAATTACTGTGAAAATTAGTTTTGAACATGTTGCTGTTGTCAAAAAGAATACTTATGCATTATAATTTTGTTCAAGTTCTTGTCTTTAAAATTGATAGAAGGTGCATTATAGCTCCAAATGAGATGAATCCAATTGGGTTGTTCATCTTATGAGGTGCTTATGCTACCATAAAATCTCAGCTTCACCACTGTTGTAGAAATTGTTGCCAAACAATTTAATTACATGAATAGTAACTTTTCCTATTTTAAAAGCTGAGCAGAAATGTTTCGATCATAACTTTTGCATTGAGAATCCTATTCAATTGATTCTTGTTGCTAAATTCTTGATAAATCATTATCTTGCTTCTGTAAACTTTTCAAAGCATTTGGAGAAAGTTTGCTGTTGAGCCTTTCGTTTTCTTTGTTCTTATCGGTTCTTTTTAAGCTTTCTCGTTAGGTTCGAAGAACATATTGATAACCAAAGCGATCCTCAGCAACAATTTGACCAGCAACAGCAAGGCAAGCAGTTTGATCATATCCCCTCTATCGTCCCATTACTTTAAGGTTAATATATTGTTTTACTTGTATGTATGCACGCTACTTGTGTTAAAACTTCGCTAGCAATCCTATAGTTGCATAATCTGTAGGAATTGTTTATCCTCTACTACCATGAGCCTAGGTTATTTGCTGTGGTTTGAGCTCGTTGGATGAGCTCTTATCACTTAGTAGTTTTCGATTTCAATTGCTTAGACATGCTTAGTTATCGGTAGTAATGGGCGATCATCGAATTAGTCGATGATCTTGATCACACAAATCTAATTATTACTCCTTTATGTCCAGCACTTGTGCTTTGTTAATTTGTAAAGTCAAAATCTGAAAATAAAAGATTGAATTGGACTTGGGCATATTGGATAGATGGTGTGGTTTTTGGAATGTGGTAGTATGCCTAAGTCAACAAGGACCGAGTAACTTGCGCCACCGTACTGAGCATTATTGCGTACTAACCACACGAGGGGGATATGGGACCTCTCTTGACTAAGTACTTTGGGAGGTGTTAATTATGAGCTGGTCGGTGGGTATATTTAAATAAAATGTGTGTGTGTGGTGTTGGGAGGGAGCATTAGCAGACCGGCTAGGCTGTCTAATGTGTCCTTATCCCGTGGGTTCTTGGCTCTTAATTAGCATCGTCCATTGGAAATGTCTCGTAGGACTTAGCCGTGCCGGCACACTAAAGGAAGTGTGCTAAATAGCTTGGCGAAAAGGCGGTCTGACGTGTGGGTACATTGGTACACCCCTGCAGGGTTAAAACTATTCGAATAGCCTCGTCCTAGGTTATGGACACGCTCGGATACGCCCCGTGAGAACTAGACTACAACCTTTAATTAAAACTTGACATGGGTGGTATGAATGGGTAATTCATGCTATTGTTGTGGTGGCTATTGGGTTAGTCACTTCGGGTTGTTCGTGTTGTTGTTATTATGTTATTATCTCATTGTTACTTCAACAATTAAAAATGCTTTGTCAAATTGCTTTCAATCTATTACATTATTGCAAATGAAAACTTGCTTTATGCTAAAAATGAGTCCAAAGCCTCATCCACTTAAATAAAGCTTGCATGTAGTTAAACTATAGTTACGTTATACTACGTCGGTCTTGCGAGTACATTTTGTACTCATTTGCTTTGCTTAATAACTTTGTTGCAGAGGAGGTAGAGCCCAAAGGGCTTTACTTTTGTGAGATGTCGGTGGTGGGAAAGCGACTAGCTTGGCGGTCGGTCGATTGCCTTGTGGGTTAAGGCACCTTTGGTTGGCTCTTGTTATAGCCATCTCTATGGCACTTTTGCTTCATTGTTATCTTAGTAGACTTGTTGTTATTTGGCGGTCGGCCTCTCTTTTGTAATAACTATCCTTTATTTATATTAACTTCGGTTTGTTGCTTGTTACATTCTATGTGTTTGAATGGAATTGATGCATTCTTTTGTAATGAGTTGTGTGTACTGCATTCTTGGGAAGTACATATATCTCGAGGCATGGTTTATTTAGTTGATAATGCTAGGTTCAATTGGATGACTAAGTATTATGTGCCTAATAAACCGGGGTCTCACAAAAGTTGGTATCAGAGCCATCCTGACCGTAGTAACCCAAGCTTGGCCGTCTTTAGGATATTTTGGAAAAACTTATTTTCAAGGTATCAAAGAGTTTATGAAAGCTTAAGTAATTCTCAGATTTTACTCCTTACCTATTCTAGCTTTCTATCTCATCTTACTCTAGTTTGAGTTTTAAAAGATGTTTTCCTCTTCTTCCCTCAAAATTAGTTGTTATCGATTAAATTGGGTTTCGGGGAACTTATGAGAGTTCTAAATTTGAAGTCTTGGCTGTCTTTTGGTAAAGAATGAAAGTATTTGGAGATGGAATTCAAATCTGGAAATTTAGGACAGCAAGCAAGCATTTTAGGGCAGCAAGCTCAAGCTAGTGATTAAGGTAGAAAATGAGAGGTTAATTCAACTAAAACTTGTGGGAATAAAAGGGTAAGATGTGATACTAGTTAGCTAAGTATCTAACACTTATTTCGCTGATTTAACCTTGCTCTTTAGTAGCATTAGATCTTATGTTACATTCTGATTTTTATCTTCTCGATCAATTACTCGTTCATTCAATACGAGTTAGTTGTGTGGAGAAGTTGGCTCTTATTCTCAAGTTTCCTTGCTGTTTTTGGAGTCTTTTTAGAAGCTTTTAAAGTCTTTTACTTGCTGTTTGGCTTCCGGTTAGGGTGATGCTCCATTCCCCTAGTCGATAGCTTTTTGCCTTCTTTGAGGCTTTATTTTTCGGGTCTAGTTGCTAACCAAATTTCATTGTAACAGGATGGCGGGCCTTTTCGTAGCGGCCAAGGCGAGCAGCTGGTCCGGACGAGCTTCCTCCTCCTCCGACCATGGCGAGTCGTTCTTGAGATAGAGCGCAATCTGTCAGATGATGGAGAGTCTTCTTGGATGTCATCGCGCGCAACACCTCAGTCCTTACCGGTGCTTCAGGATCCGGGCAAGGGAATGGCCCTCAGCCGCGTGGAGGACTCGCGGAGTTTCTTTGTACTCAGCCACCTACCTTTTCCCGGTCTGAGGACCCATTGGATGCAGACGATTGGCTTCGTCTGGTGGAGCGGAAGCTCCACATCGCGCAGTGCCCGGAGCACAAGAAGGCGCTGTTTGCATCGCACCAGCTTGAGGGTGCAGCTTTGTCATGGTGGGAGAGTTTTCTCACCATGCAGCCCGCAGACCACACCGTCTCTTGGGAGGAGTTTCGTACTGCCTTCCGTCGATCTCATATCCCTGCCGGCTTGATGGAAATCAAGAAGCAGGAGTTTCTCGCGCTCAAGAAAGGGCGTAGCTCAGTCATGGAGTATGTATACAAGTTCAACCATCTAGCTCGTTATGCTCCTGAGGATGTGGCCACTGATATGGCCAAGCAAGCCAAGTTCAGGCGTGGCTTGTCTGAGGAGCTTAAGGACAAGCTATCCATCGTCGACTTCCCTGATTTCCAGACCATGGTTGACAAGGCCATCGTCGCTAAGCATGCTGCTAAGGAGCTTGTGGATTCCCGCAAGCGCAAGTGGGAGGCCCACAAGTCGTCCAGGGCCAGTTCCTTCCGTCCCCGCTTCGGGCAGTCTCAGGGGTACCAGTCTCATTCTTCGGCACCCCCGAGGTCACCTGCCCCTGTCCCTCGTTCATCGCAGGCGTGCCCGATCCGTACACATGTGAGTCGTGAGCGGCCCCGCAACCCGGCTGCCGGGGTCACATTCTTCTTCTGCAACCAGAAGGGGCATTATGCGAACCAATGCCCTAAGAAGACAGGAGCAGCCCCTCGTCCTAATGGAGGACGCGGGCAAGGAGGTGGTTCTTCTCAGGACCAGAAGATCGTCCCGGCTACCCAAGGCGTGGGTAGTGGTCGCGTCAACGCCATCACCGCGGAGGAGGCTCAGGAGGCACCCGACGTCGTGCTAGGTATACTTTCTGTTAACTCTCATCCTGCTACTGTCTTGTTTGATTCAGGAGCATCTCATTCGTTTGTGTCTCAGTCTTTCGCTGTTGTTAGTGACCTTCTATTTTCTCCTTTGTTAGTCCCGTTGCTCATTCGCTCTCCCGGTTCGGAGTTGAGAGCAGAGCTTGAGTGCTGGGATGTTTCTATCGAGATTGAGGGAGTAAGATTTTCAGCAAGTCTTATTCTCCTCAATGCAGCGAGCTTAGATGTGATTCTTGGCATGGATTGGTTGTCTCAGCACATGGGACAAATCGATTGCGCCAGGAAGCTCATCTCTCTATCTAGTCCTCCGGCGGCAGTGCGCTTTTACCGAAGTCGCTAGGTTCGCATCTCTTCGCTTTTCGGCGAAGCCGCTCTAGATATTAGTGAAGTCCCAGCGGTTGGCGACTTCGTTGATGTCTTTCGAAGATCTTCAGGGGATGCCACCAGATTCGAGACCTCGAGTTTGTCATTGAGTTGGCTCCGTGCATCGCCCCTATTTCAAAGAGGCCTTATCGGATGCCACGAGCGAGTTGGTGGAGTTGAAGAAGCGATTAAGTGAGCTACAAGAGAAGGGTTTCATCGCCTAGCTCATCTCCTTGGGGTTGTCCAACAATCTACATAAAGAAGAAGGGCGATACTTTACGCGTAATGCGTTGATTACCGCCCACTTAATGAAGTGACGGTAAAGAACAAGTATCCATTGCCCGCATTGGCGATCTCTTGATCAATTAACCGGAGCTCGAGTTTTCTCCAAGATTGATTTGAGAGTGGGATATCATCGAGTTCGGATTCGACCGAGGATATTCCAAAACGGCGTTCTCTACTCGCTTCGACTTATGCGAGTATACCGTCATGTCTTCGACAACCAATGCTCTGCCTTGTTCATGAACCTCATGAATTCGGTATTCATGGAGTATTTGGATAAGTTTGTCGTGGTCTTCATCGATGATATTCTTATCTACTCCAAGAACGATGAGGAACATGCCGAGCATCTGAAGCTTGTGTTAGGAAAGCTGCGTGAGCACCAACTGTACGCGAAGTTCAGCAAGTGTGCATTCTGGTTGAAGGAAGTGGCTTTCTTAGGCCATGTTCTTTCAGCGGGAGGCGTAGCCATTGATCCTAGCAAGGTCAGCGATGTTCTTTCATGGAGTCAGCCTACTTCGGTCACCGAAGTACGGAGTTTTCTTGGTTTAGCGGGATACTATCGTCGCTTTATCGAGAACTTCTCCAAGATTGTGAAGCCGATGACGGAGTTGCTCAAGAAGGACAAGAAGTTCTTGTGGTCTGATGCTTGTGAGGAAAGCTTCCAAGCACTCAAGAAGCATTTGACCACATCTCCCGTTCTCATTCTTCCCGATATCCATCGAAGCTTCGATATCTATTGCGATGCTTCTCGTCGAGGCCTCGGTTGTGTCCTTATGCAAGAAGGCAAGGTAGTGGCCTATGCATCAAGGCAATTGAGACCTCATGAACTCAACTACCCTACCCATGATTTGGAGTTAGCTGCTGTGATTCATGCACTTAAGATTTGGCGACATTACCTAATCGGTAATCGTTGTGAAGTGTATTCGGATCACAAAAGCTTAAAGTATTTGTTCACCCAACCTGACCTGAACCTCAGGCAAAGGAGATGGTTGGAGTTGATCAAGGATTATGATATGGGTATTCAATACCATCCGGGCAAGGCTAATGTCGTTGCCGATGCGCTTAGTCGCAAAGCGCATTGCAATGCCTTGTTGCTCAAGGATCTTCGGCCCACTCTTCTGGAGGAATTTCGGTGTCTCAACTTGGGTTTAGTTGAGCATGGTTCTCTCGCTGCCTTGGTTGTGCAACCAATCTTGGTGGATCGGATCAAGTCCGCTCAGCAGTCGGATATTGGAGTGAGCCACATCAAGGAGAATGTCAAGAACGGAACGACCAAGTGCTTTTCTGAGGATGAGCATGGTGTTGTGAGGTTTGGGCAACGCCTTGTGGTTCCAAAGGACATGGAGTTGCGGAATTTGATCCTCCGCGAAGCCCATGATTCAACTTTATCCATTCATCCCGGGGCCACAAAGATGTATCAAGATCTCCGCCAGAGATTTTGGTGGACCCGAATGAAGAGGGAGATTACGAAGTTCGTTGCCGAGTGCGACGTGTGTCGTCGTGTCAAGGCCGAACATCAGCGTCAGCGAGATCGCTTGACCTTTGCTGTCTTGCTTCTAATGGAAGTGGGATTCCGTCGGCATGGACTTTATCACCGGTTTGCCCCGAACCCAAAAGGGGAAAGATTCCATTTGGGTTGTCATTGATCGGTTGACTAAAGTAGCACATTTCTTGCCTGTGCGGGCTAAGATTTCTGTTGGTTAATTGGCAGACCTCTATGTTTCCCGCATCGTGTGCTTGCATGGTGTACCCAAGACGATTATCTCGGATCGTGGTTCTCTTTTCACCTCTCGCTTTTGGCATAGTTTGCAAGAGGCCATGGGAACCCGTCTTACCTTTAGCACCGCATATCATCCCCAAACTGATGGGCAGACCGAGAGGGTCAACCAAGTTTTGAAAGACATGCTTCGTGCTTGTGTCCTTTCCTATGGGAAGCATTGGGAGAAATGCTTGCCATTCGCCGAGTTTTCTTATAACAACGACTTCGGGCCGGTCTCGGCATGGCACCTTCGAGGCCTTATCACGGGAGGAAGTGTAGAACCCGTTGAACTGGTGCGAGACCGGTGAAAGACCTCTCTTGGCCCGGACTCAATCAATGAGGCCGAGAGCCAAGTCCAGCTTATTCGTGAGCGTTTGCGCATAGCTTAATCTAGGCAAAAGAGCTATGCGGATCGCCGTCGTCGTGAATTGAGTTTTGCGCCCAACGACTTTGTTTATCTCAAAGTCTCTCCTTTGAAGGGCCATCAACGTTTCGGCATCAAGGGCAAGCAAGCTCCTCGATATGTCGGTCCCTACTGCGTTATCGAGAAGAAGGGAGCTGTTGCCTATAAGTTGGAGTTGCCAGCTGCACTTGAGGGGGTACATGATGTTTTCTATGTGTCCCAACTAAAGAAGTGGCTCCGTGTTCCAACTGAGGAAGCTCCGTTGGAAACTCTCAATGTCCAGGAAGATTTGACCTATCGCGAGTACCCTGTTCGCATACTCGATGAGTCTGAACGAAGGACAAGGAATAAGACCATCAAGTTCCTTAAAGTTCAGTGGTCGAACCATTCTGAGGATGAGGCTACTTGGGAAAGAGAAGATCGTTTGCGTGCGGACTATCCATCTTTCTTTACCGAGTGAGCCAAATCTCGGGACGAGATTTTTGTAAGGAGGGGAGGTTTTGTAACATCCCAAATTTAGGTTTGTGTTTCAAATGTAAGAAAATGAGTAGAAATTAAAACTTTTCTTCATTTGGAAGTGCTGGGCCAATTCTGTAATTCTTGTAAAGGAATTATGGAAATCAAAAATCAAAATCTCCAATTGACTCAAGTCCAAAAACCTCCTTGGTAAAATCTTGTGCCAAACCCTTGTAAATAATTTTCCTAAGTTCTTGGGGTGACTTTTGACCCCTCTGAATTTTCTCATAATTTTTAGAAATTAATTGAATATTTTTAGAGGCAAGTCAAACCTTGGTCAAACCTCTGAAATAGCCTTCTGAAATTTCTTGAGAAAATTGCAATGCATAAAAACCTCTGGAAATTTTATGTAAGGTTAACCCTCATATCAGCAAGCTCTAGTTAAATTTTCATAAATTTTGGAGTTGTTTTGGTACCTCAATTAAATCCTCAAAACCTCAGCTCCAAATTCAAAATTCAAACTGGCTTGTACTGTTACTCGGGCTCGAGCCACTTTGGCTAGACCCAACCAACTAATGGTACCGAGCCGCTGTTTAAGTGGTGTGCGCCATGGGCCGTCAGATCTTCATCGCACGGCCCATGTTTGCGTTGAGCAGAGCCCGCTTGATCTCCTCTCAGCCAGACGATTAGAATCGGACGGCCGACCATCGTCGTCCTCCTCGCGCTCCCTCACTCGAGTGCGCGCTGCGCCATGGGCAGAGGAAGTCGTGGGCAGCGCAGCGCCCTGTCCTCTCCCAATAGCTATCTTCTGCAAGCATTTAATGCGTTCCAGAGCTTAAGCCCCCAAAGTCCTCCTTCTCCCGCAAGCCATCTCCTCTTTTGTCCTGGTGAAGCCGTGGACCAATCCATGGACCGGGGTTCACCATGGTCTGGGGCATTGCTCCTTGCCTTGCCCTCTTGACTATAAAAAGCCCCCTACACCTTCCTGGGTTTCTTTTAGTCACCTTCAACCCTTGCTCTTGGTCTCTTGAGCTCGAACCCCCCCTGGCCGCCATTGCCGCACCTCGGGTCCTCGGCGAAGGTGGTACTCCAGAGCATCTCTTTCTCCAATTCTTGCTCCCTCTTTACTCACTAAAGCTTAACCCTCATTTAATTTGGGTTTATCGTCGTAGGGTGGGGCTAATTTGGAAAATCCCCATTTTCGGCCGCAAAGCTCCCTTTTCGTCTCCGGCGCCGGTGAGTCATTCTCCCTCCAATTCCTCTCTCTGGTAGCATCAGTGGGAGGTGTGGATTCCATTTTGATGACGCGGGCTCATCCATTTGGTCCAGGGAAGCTTCTCCTCGTTGCCGCCATTGACGCCGTCGCGGAGCTTCGTCGCCGGAGCTGCACAGTCCTTCTCTGTTCCTCCGCGTCATCCCGGTAGGTTCCCTGTAGCCTTTAGAAGCTCAGGCACCCGCTGAATGGCTTGCTGCGGAGCTCTATCTCGCTGTTGTCATTTCCCGTGCTGTTCACCACCGCACCTCGCCGTCGCGCCGCCGCTCCGGTCCACCACCATGGGTGTGGGTGGTCTTGGAGGGTCGCATAAAACTATCTTGCGCACCGTAGGTCTTTGTTGGTTTCTTGCCGTCGCGGCTGGTCGTCGCTGCGTTTTGCCGTCTGGCGCTTCGGTGATTTTGCCGGTCATGAACAGTGCGTGTTGTCGTATTAAGGACACAGTAATGATAGTCATTAAGTTCTAATCATTGCTTAAGTAATAAATCTATCCTTAGCCGTCACTAATGAGTCGCTTACGTGTGGGCCACCTCTCACTGTGCGCTTAAAACACCCGTGCCTCTCGGTCACTGGCGAGTGGGCCTGCGTGCACTGTGCACGTGCGTTAACCTCGCATGGGCGTGACTCTAAGTTACTGCCATGGGGCCCCACATGTCAGCAAACCCTGTTCAAGTCAAGATCGACACGATCAACCTCAGCCGTCCATTTTTGGATTAGTGGTTGAGATCGATGGGCTATTCGGACCGCTCTGGACGCCTCTTCCATCCTAGCCGTCCATCACTTAATCGAGGGCTCTCAATCTAGGGGACGTTCGGACCACTTCTGTGGGCCGTGGGATCAAGATCTGACGGCGGAGAATCATTGCGCCGTTCGGACCACTTCTCTGGGCCGTCAGATTAAGATCCGACGGCGAATAATCAACGGGCCGTCGGACCGGGGTCAGGCCTTGTTTGCTTGCCGCCAACAGGCCGTAGGATCTGGAATAAAAGGCCTAGATTGAGCCACGTTTTCCTTTCCGGTTTTATTCCGTTTTAATCCCGGTAAGCTTTATTTTTCAACAGAAAATTGTATTAAACTTTAGAAAGGTATAACTAATTCATAGTAATTCATTTTCGGGTGGTTCCAGTTTTGTTAAATCTGTTATGAACTAAACTTTAATCTAAAAATGGTTGCAAGCCTGGTATAACTCCAGAAAAATCTGTAAATGCTTTGAAAACCCTTTCAGCTTTATTTAACATATTAAAAATCCCAGTTAAATTGAAAAATGCATAACAAATTCATTTTAACTCCTTTTTAGTTGAAATCAACTTTGTCAATTCTGGTAATACCTAAAGTTAAATCGAAAAATGGTTTTAAGCATGTTATAGTTACAAAAATGTCCAGAATTAACTTTATTGACATGTAAGCTTTAATTGCTATATTAAAAATCCATTTAACTTGTAAAATGCATAACTAATCCTCTGTAACTTATTTTTGAGTGAATCCAATTTTGTTGGATTCCTATATTAATGAACTTACTATGAAAATTAGTTTTGAACATGTTGCTGTTGTCAAAAAGAATACTTATGCATTATAATTTTGTTCAAGTTCTTGTCTTTAAAAATTGATAGAAGGTGCATTATAGCTCCAAATGAGATGAATCCATTTGGGTTGTTCATCTTATGAGGTGCTTATGCTACCATAAAAATCTCAGCTTCACCACTGTTGTAGAAATTGTTGCCAAACAATTTAATTACATGAATAGTAACTTTTCCTATTTTAAAAGCTGAGCAGAAATGTTTCGATCATAACTTTTGCATTGATAATCCTATTCAATTGATTCTTGTTGCTAAATTCTTGATAAATCATTATCTTGCTGCTGTAAACTTTTCAAAGCATTTGGAGAAAGTTTGCTGTTGAGCCTTTTCGTTTTCTTTGTTCTTATCGGTTCTTTTTCGCTTTCTCGTTAGGTTCCGAAGAACATATTGATAACCAAAGCGATCCTCAGCAACAATTTGACCAGCAACAGGAAGGCAAGCAGTTTGATCATATCCCCTCTATCGTCCCATTACTTTAAGGTTAATATATTGTTTTACTTGTATGTATGCACGCTACTTGTGTTAAAACTTCGCTAGCAATCCTATAGTTGCATAATCTGTAGGAATTGTTTATCCTCTACTACCATGAGCCTAGGTTATTTGCTGTGGTTTGAGCTCGTTGGATGAGCTCTTATCACTTAGTAGTTTTCGATTTCAATTGCTTAGACATGCTTAGTTATCGGTAGTAATGGGCGATCATCGAATTAGTCGATGATCTTGATCACACAAATCTAATTATTACTCCTTTATGTCCAGCACTTGTGCTTTGTTAATTTGTAAAGTCAAAATCTGAAAATAAAAGATTGAATTGGACTTGGGCATATTGGATAGATGGTGTGGTTTTTGGAATGTGGTAGTATGCCTAAGTCAACAAGGACCGAGTAACTTGCGCCACCGTACTGAGCATTATTATGTACTAACCACACGAGGGGATATGGGACCTCTCTTGACTAAGTACTTTGGGAGGTGTTAATTATGAGCTGGTCGGTGGGTATATTTAAATAAAATGTGTGTGTGTGGTGTTGGGAGGGAGCATTAGCAGACCGGCTAGGCTGTCTAATGTGTCCTTATCCCCGTGGGTTGCGGCTCTTAATTAGCATCGTCCATTGGAAATGTCTCGTAGGACTTAGCCGTGCCGGCACACTAAAGGAAGTGTGCTAAATAGCTTGGCGAAAAGGCGGTCTGACGTGTGGGTACATTGGTACACCCCTGCAGGGTTAAAACTATTCGAATAGCCTCGTCCTAGGTTATGGACACGCTCGGATACGCCCCGTGAGAACTAGACTACAACCTTTAATTAAAACTTGACATGGGTGGTATGAATGGGTAATTCATGCTATTGTTGTGGTGGCTATTGGGTTAGTCACTTCCAGGTTGTTCGTGTTGTTGTTATTATGTTATTATCTCATTGTTACTTCAACAATTAAAAATGCTTTGTCAAATTGCTTTCAATCTATTACATTATTGCAAATGAAAACTTGCTTTATGCTAAAAATGAGTCCAAAGCCTCATCCACTTAAATAAAGCTTGCATGTAGTTAAACTATAGTTCTGTTATACTACACGTCAGTCTTGCGAGTACATTTTTGTACTCATTTGCTTTGCTTAATAACTTTGTTGCAGAGGAGGTAGAGCCCAAAGGGCTTTACTTTTGTGAGATGTCTTGGTGGTGGGAAAGCGACTAGCTTGGCGGTCGGTCGATTGCCTTGTGGGTTAAGGCACACTGGTTGGCTCTTGTTATGGCCATCTCTATGGCACTTTTGCTTCCGCTGTTATCTTAGTAGACTTGTTGTTATTTGGCCGGTCGGCCTCTCTTTTGTAATAACTATCCTTTATTTATATTAACTTCTGGTTTGTTGCTTGTTCTGTTCTATGTGTTTGAATGGAATTGATGCATTCTTTTGTAATGAGTTGTGTGTACTGCATTCTTGGGAAGTACATATATCTCGAGGCACGGTTTATTTAGTTGATAATGCTAGGGTCAATTGGATGACTAGGTATTATGAGCCTAATAAACCAGGGTCTCACAAGTATCAATGCTTGAGATGAAGTTTTCGAAAGGTTTTGTTGTGATCAGCTCTGATCCAGTAGATTGCATCTTGTGGGTAAAGTGTACAAACTCTGCAGAGTGTTAAATTAATCTATTCGAATAGCTGCGTCCGCGGTCATGGACATGCTCGGGGATTTCACACGAGGGGTAGATTTTCATAAAACTTGGGATGGGACAGCTGTGTGAGGTAACTTATGCAGCTGTGTGAATAACTTGATTAGGCTATGTGTATTTGTGAAAACAAATGATAAAACTTATTATGGTCTATTTGTTTTGAATTATGCTTTCAATCTATTCTTTGTATTCAATTTGCAAATGTTGCATTTCTGCAAAAGAACCACAGAAGCCATTCCTTTGGAATAAGCCTGCATCTATAATTGCATTTCTGTGGTATGACTTGCGAGTACGGTGTGTACTCATGCTTGCTTTAATAAATCAAGTAGAGGTGAAGGAATTGCCAGCCAACAAGGTCTACTTCAAGTATCGTGGAGAACTAGGTCGCGCACCCCAGCCGATTGCTTGTGGGCATATGGATGGGCTTCACTGAAGTTATTCTGTTTCGTTCCGCTGCAGCTTCATTGAGCTATCTACCCTCTGAAGCATTAATTGTAAGCTTTGACCTTAAGGTTTTTACTCTAATGTTTATTGTTATTTGCCTATTTATTAGTTATCTTTGTATATGGAAATGATATTTCACTGATGTTGCCACTGTGTGCACTAGCGTGATCCTGGACTAGTGCAGTATACACAGAGGGTCCAGAATTGCATATTTTGGGTCCCGACATGATGTTGGTGCAGGTGCCCTGAAAGAATTCTTTGGTGGAAACCAATTCACCTGCTGCGGCACCACTCTTGCTCTCTGCTGTGCTTGGTGACTTGTTTGATGAGCCATCCTGCGTTGGCAGTTGCCTTCCAGTTCCTTATGTTTGTTTTCAAGAACCAACGCCTTGTTGACCAGCTCCTGAAAATCTGGAAAAGTGTGGGCAAGCAGACTGACTTGCAGCCCAGTGTTCAATCCTTTTAAGAAACGACTCTGGCGAGCCTTGTTGGTGGCAACATTCTCTGTAGCATAGCGTGCTAGCTGAGAAAACTTGTTGAGGTACTCAGTTACTAACATAGCTCCTTACTTGAGAGCGCGGAACTCATCCTTCTTTAGCTCAATTATTCCTTCTGGCACATGGTACTGATGGAAGGCTGTGGAAAACTCTTCCCAAGTGATATTTTGCGGCGTCTCATGCGTTGCACAGAAGTTCTCCCACCATTTGATGGGTGGCGTACAATACCTTCTCATGGTCGCTGCATTGAGTGATCAGCAGCTTCCTCTCAATCACATGAAGCCAATCATTAGCTTCTACTGGTGAGACATATCCAGAAAAGGTTGGTGGATGAGTCCTTATGAATTCAGCAAGCTTGGATGGTCCATGGTGACCATGAGCGACTAGGGCTCCATTGTGATGGTTGTTGTTATTGTTCTGATTGCTCATGTTCTGAAGTTGATTCATCATGGTGTACATCGTCTACGTCTGTGCTACCATGAAAGCTCCAAAGTTCTGCAAGTCGAGTCGGGGTGCTTGTGGCGGCACTGCTCCTGCAGGGGTCTATTCATTATCTTTTGATCCCTGAGTTCCAAATCCACTTGTAGTGGCATGACATGTCTGAACCATCTGGTGAAGCTCCATGGGTTAGATCAGGTAGCAAGCACAAGATGAGTTAAGAACTAATCGAGGGGGTAGATTAAACCCAACAAACACAGCTTCAAGAAAACCAACTGAAATACTTTATTAATAGAGTCTTAGCATGGCTACAACAAATGCCTAAGGGCCTTTGCAGCTCATACTCGCACACAAGAAAATAAGACGAACCTAAGCACACAATCTACTGCATAAAGGGCGACTCTCCTAAACTCAAACTGGCTAAGCCCGACGAAACTAAAACTCTAGCGAACTCAGTCACTAAGGTAGCCTCCACAGCCACAATGGTGCTCTACTTTCTTGAGACCTAGAAGTGGTGGCATCTTCATGGCCGATCCCGATACCCGGGATCGGTGTAGTAGGAACAGGTGTCCTTGGTGGAGGCACAGCTGGCTCTTTCAGCTCTGCAAGTTCTGCTGGCACTTGTAAGCCTTCTTCTGGATCTTCTTCGAGATCCACTTCTGGTTCTTTTGGCTCTTCAGGATCTTCCTCTTCTTGTTCCTCCTCAGGCTCGTGTTGACCATAAAGAGCATCTTCCAGAATGGCGATCCTTTCTTCTGCCATCTGTCAAGACTGACAAGATGGTAAGAACCAAGTTAAAACAGCGGAGGAAAAATTCGAGCAATAGTTGAGTCAAGAAAGACATGAGAAGAATTAAGCAGTCCAATTAATCTTGCAAGTTAATTTTGCTTTAGAAAATAATTTGGACACTCTAGGATGGCCGATCTAACTGCGGTCAAGACCTACAGTCAATATGGCTCTGATACCACCTCTATCGGGACCCAAAAATGCAATTCTGGACCCTCTGTGTATAATGCACTAGTGCAGGATCACGCTAGTGCACACAGTGTCAACATAGATGAATATCGATCCACACAAGACGATTAATAGCATAAACGAGTAATTTGATTAACAAATAATGGTTTTGACCTTATGGTCGAGTTTACACTTATTAAGCCACGTAGGGCTGACAGAGAATTAAATAGTAGCAGAATAGATAACTTCAGTGGAATCCCATCAATTCGCTACGGGCAACCGACTGGGATCAAGACCCTAATGATCAAGCACCTTCGATGAACTCCTCTTCGAAAGAAAGCGATGATTCCACCACTTCTATTGATTGATTTTAGCAAGCATGAGTACACAACCGTACTCGCAAGTCATACCACAGAATGCAATTATACATGATGGCTTATTCCAAAGGAATGGCTTTTGTGGTTCTTTTGCAGAAATGCAACATTTGCAATTTGAATACGAATAATAGATTGAAAGCATAAGGTAAAACAAATAACAATATTAATTTAATAGTTTGATTTCACAAAGACACATAGTCTAAACAAGTTATTCACACAGCCATATGACTTAGATCACACAGCTCCCTTCCCAAAGGTTTTATGCAAATCTACCCCTCGTGTGAAATCCCCAAGCATGTCCATAACTGGGGACGCAGCTATTCGAATAGATTGATTTAACACTCTGCAGAGTTTGTACACTTTACCTACATGATACAACTAGTGTAGATAGCACTAATCATAACAAAACATTTCATAAACTTCACCTCAAGCATCTCAAACATGAGAAACCCAGTGTGCTTAACCGTCATACCAAACTATACACAGTGAATGGTACGACACACACCGTTGGACAGGGCAGCGGCGAACTGTCCCGCGATGTGACTACTTGGTAGCACACCTCCACCCATGCAACACAGCCTAACCTACTACCTGCGTAACAATGTCAAGAATCCATAACTTACTAAGTTAGGCCCGTCCCATCAGGCATGTGGTCGTACAGTAAGGCTCAGTTGAATGGCGCACAAAGTTAACTCCTTAATTGACCAAGGCAAGACTTCCAATTCAACTACAAATCCCTATGCACACAGTTTATTATTCCTGTGCACACAGCTCCACCCAAAGTAGCACACAATACCACTTGCCTCAGTCTAAATCTTTTCCCACCCTGTTGGTTAAGTGCAACACATGCTATCAACAAGTAATAGCACATAGTACACACCGTTTTATCACTTAGTTCCATAATCACTTAGTCAAGTTTATAATTGCAACTCACATGAAATCATGACTCGTGGCATGGCTAAGCAGACTAATCGTATCGAACCAACCCACGTTGGTGCTACGATAATACCAAATAACTAAACCAATCTAGGGTGACAAAAGATTATGACATAACAATAGAATAGTGTGGATATAACAAATTGGATTAATAACTACACCCAAAAGTATTTAAATAAATACTTAAAGTAAATGCAATAATTTGAATCAATATAACTTTTGAAAACTGGGTTCAATATGATCAAAGGTATAACTTGCATTGAAATAGGTCTAGGTACTGATCTTGCTCTTGAGAGGCTCCTTCTTCAAATCTTCCAGAAGTATCAACGTCTACTCGCAAACAAAGCAAACAAACAAAATAAATAAATAAAAAAAACAAAACAAACTCCAAAAATTAAATAAAAATCTCAGATAAATATATCTTAAATTTAGATGAATTTAGAAATTTGAATGGGCTCAATCGGAGTTCGGATGCAAAAGATATGGGCTTTGGAAGATTGAATCTAAAAGAAAATCCTAATTTCTATTATTCCGAATTATCTTTCAAAAGAAAATCCGAGATTAATGACGTGGCACTGACGTCATCAAGGTATTTCGGCCAAAAAGAAATAAAAGAATTTAGCTGACAAGTGGGACCCACAAGTCAATCACACGGTGTACCATGGACTGGGTTCAAGGAGGTTTGAGTCGGTGGGGTTTTTGGTTTGCCACCTGGCTACTGACCCGGAGGTGATTAGGACGCCACATGGATGACACGTCCGCAAGGGAGATGACGCGGCTGATGAGGTGGCTTCCACATCAGCTTGGACGCCGGCGAGGGCTTCTAGACCAGCCGACAACGGCGAACCAGGGCACGATGGCGATGGCAAGTGCACGCAATGGATAGAGAATGCTATTGCGTGCATTCTGGTACCCACCTTGGCTCGAGAGGACAACGGATGTCACCGGAGTTGACGTCGGAGCGGAAGAGGATGATCGGTTTTGTCGGGATTGACCACCAGCGATGCTTCGGGCCAAAGGAGGGGTGCACGAGGTTGATCTTGCGATGAGGAAACCAGTGGCGTAGTCCACGGGAGCGGAGCACCAACGACGGTGGTGAATTTTGAAGAAAAGCTTCACGACATCGAAACCCTAGAACTCGAAATTCCGACGACGCTGGAGCTTTAGGAGGGGGACGTGATGGGGATTCAGGATCAAGAGGCAAGGGCGAAGCTTGGGGTCACTTTTATAGGGTGCAGGCGGCACAGATTTGGAAACCCCCAAAAGAGTCCGAAGTGGCTACGAAATAGAGTTAGAGATAGAGAAGGATTCAAAAAGGATACGATCTTAATTTGGTTACGGTAGAGATAGAGCTTCCAGATTATGGGATCCACACAAAGAATTGGGGTCGTTTCGGTTGTTGTCGGACGAAGCTTTGACATCATCCATGGCGGCCGAGCGAAACTGCGCGCGCGTGAAGAAGAAGCCGAAGGAAGGAGGCGATGGCGCGGGACCACCTGCCAGCGGAAGGAAGGAATGGCGCGTGCTTTGGGCCGCGCGGAAGAGAAGACGTGCCAAAGGAAGCTAGGCCTCAGAGAATAGGAACGGGCCGGCGAAGAAGGATTCAACCCAAGACTTAACTGAGATTTAATAATTAGTTTTCTATTTTAGAAAATAGCAGAAATTCCAAATGGCAATAGAAAATAGCAAATGAACTTGGAAAAATTCTAGAGAATTCTAAAAAATATGTCCAAGAACATAGAACCCAAATAAAATAGTTTTGACTATTGTGGATGTTGACTTTAATCATATTAAATTGTTTTGACATCCAAAGTCCAATATTAAGCTTTTGAATTAAATTCAAATAAATCCAAATGGTGAATTTTCTCCCTACTAACTATTCAAAGGATTTTTAAAGCTCAGAAAATTGGGATGTTACAAAGGTACCTTTTTATCTCATCATTCTCATTTGTAGTACCAAAAGTTGCAGTTGCCTTATCATTCTCTTTGTGGATGTATTTGAATAGGTATTTTATAGATCTTGATTTATTGCACCACTCTACGTTGATGTGTGCTTGGTACCTGACTATCAAGTCCCTATTGTATGGCACAACATATCGATTATCTAGTTTTACTCCATTTTTTTATATAGTTCTCCCATCATCTCTTCTTCTGTATACTGGATATCCTTCTTCATCGATGGTCGTCTCATTGTAGAACATCTTAGGAAAATGTTTTGAGCACTTCCCGTTGATCATGCATGGTGATTTTAGATTTGCTTCCCCACATGGTCCATGCATCATGAAATTTTGAACAGCCATGTAACCTTTTGGATCCTCATCCTTGTTCGGTATTTCTGCTGATATGATTTTATCAATATTGATTAGGCTAGGGTCCCTGTCTTCTGGATCTAGAAAGACTAGTATGTGTGCATGAGGAAGACCTCTTTTCTGAAACTCGATGGTGTAGACAACTACAGGAAAGTGTTATGAGCCATGTAACCTTCAACTATTAATATTAATTTATTGTTACAGAAAACATGACAATGTATAGTATATTAGCAGTGAAAAACTGAAGTAAAGAACCAATAAATAATAGGATTGCAAACTTGAAGTGAACAACCAATAAATAAGTGATATTGGATGAACATACCAGCAATTGTTCTTCCAAAACACATTTTCTTCTTTATGTCTTCCATGAATCCATTCAACTTTATGTGGAATACTCTGTTGACAATGTCTGTACGGTCTTCAGGTTTTTGGCCACGTATGTAGTCCAACATGTACTTTATTTCAGGCCATTTTGGGTTGCATGTGAAAGTGATAAAGAGATCTGGATATCCAGCCCAGCAACATATTGCCATAGCATCTTGATAGTACTGCTGTTTGTTTCTAGTACTCCCTGTATATGATGAGGGCAGTATTATTCTTTTACCCACTTGATCAGCTCTTGTATCTCCATTTTTGATTGCATCTTGCAGTCCACTATATAGTTCTGTTCTTAGCGTTCCTTGATTCATTCTATACCAATTAAGCCTCCATTGCTTAGTGCATGTTGCTGCATCCACTATGAACTGGAGGAACAATCGACCACTCATTAGCAATACTGTTGATTGGTTTAGGTGCTGTTGAATGCGATACGCATAATATTCCAACATAGTGACATAATTTATTTTGCCTTCACGACCCTCTATTTCTTCATATTCTATTTCAGATTCGAACCCGTTTTCTCCATAAGGAAAGAGCAATGGGTATTGCATGGACATGAAGCTTGGATGTAGTTCAGAAATTCTCTGGAGTTGTTTATCCTTGTCTTCAACTATTATATCACGTTCGATATCCTCTGCACTATTTTCTCCTACTATGAGTGCTGCAACCTCTGAGGCAGTTGGTAGGTTGTACTGTCTTCCATCTTTGGATCTTGTACCAATTAGTCGTATTCTAACATTTTGAAAATCTAATTTTCTGAATCTGTCCCTTCCCATGAGAAATGATTCAACCAAAACATTGTTTTCATCAAGCATCTTCAACAACCCGTTTACAATGTTGTGATCTAGATGTGGCTTGCTTTCCCTTGAGGTTGATGCATGCATTCTGTTTTGGCCCTCATTTTCTGTATCATAAATGTACAACTGAGCAAACTTTGGCTTACCACCATCTTTAGGAAGCAGTGTGCCAATTTGGTGATAGTTTTGGCCGTTCAAGCGGAAAACATAAGGTCCACTGCCTTGTTTATTTATCTCATAATCGATATTGCCTCCCATTGAAGTGAATGCAAACATTGAATTGTAGGACCTGATGTTTTGTCTATAATTCGATGATTCTCCTTTTTCACCATATGTAAGTAGCTGTTGCATATATGGTGGGGGTTTCTTTAGTGGTGGCAATTTAAGTTTCCCTTCTTTACAACAAAGTCCAAAAGTTGCTCTTGATTTTTTGCTATTATGCTTGTTTCTTTCTTCATGCCACATTATGGCTCCACAAAATGGGCATTTGCAAGTCGGTCTTCCAAAGTTTGAGACTTGTGTTGTAGGTGCATGAGTTTTCCCACTTTTCTTTATGTCTTGTAACTTTCTTCTATTTTGTCGACATGATTGGCTTATTTGTCTTGTTGTAGTAAACTCAGCATCTGTTGATTGGTTGTTGAAATTAGAATCTTCCCTAGATTGTGAATTATTTGTTGAAATTGATGCAAAGCTAATATCTCTGGGTTGTTCGTTGGGCAGCAATCTTGCACGTTTGTTGCTTTGTTTTTCAAGTAGCAGGTGTTTGGTCTTTAATGGATTTTCGATTCCGCCAACTACTGATATCCCGCAATGGTATTTTTTGTTGTTAGCTGTTACTCGCTGTAATTTTTCATTCTAGATTGAAAAATGAGAAGAAATAGAGCAGAAGTCCAATACATGCACCTTTTATCTAGATTTTCGTGTATGTATAAGTCAATGGCCTGAAATATTTTGTTTTTGGATAATATATATAGTAATGTACAATTATTTTGAAAAGTATCTGTTAATACTTTCAAGAGGAAGGCAAAACCTTTCGTTGATATGTTGTAGGCTGTTGTCTTGCATATGAGTACTATTGCAATTTGTCAGTTGGTTAGCCGAAGTGCTTAATAACATCATCCGCTTATTATTTCTTTTTTCATGTAGCATCTGCTTTTTCTTCAACTGAGCTTCTTTGCATTGGCACTTTCGTCTTTCATCTTCCAAATTACTGAAAGGCATTTTTGAAGTATTTGTTAGTCACATTGGAAAAATGTTTTTTTAGTTGATTGTTTGAAAATGCTATGATCAAAGAGTTATTTTTTAACTCATAAATATATTACCTTCCATTGTTTTTATTTAGTTCTTCTGATTGTCTTTCCATGTGCAGGTCATTATTTAGCATGGAGTCCATGGCTACTGAAGGTGATTTTCTGTATTTTGTACTTCTTTTTTCAAATAGCAACCTTTTCCTCTTCGCTTGAGCATTTGTACATCTGTATATATTTTTTTCATATGTACTATAAGTTCAGGCCTTAATTACATCAGCAAGTGATTAACATGAGAAACATAGTTCATGTGCAACATGAGATTTATCTCATTGAGATGTGGCTAATTGCTTTGATCTATATCCTTAGCATTTGATGAATTCTATTGAGAAGGAATGTAAAATTAAGCACAGTAATAATATTGAAAGGAACATACAGAATTGCACTTACCTTTGTATATCTTCCAACTTGCATTGTGATTTCTGGAATTGTTTTCCACGCTCGGGAGATTGATTTTGGTGGAACCTTTTTATGTGTTCTGTACATGTAGACACACACTGCTTATATAATATTGAAGTTACAACTGAAAGTTCAAAGCTAATATGTCCTTGTTCTGTCCGATTCCGATTGGGCCTCTTCTGTCCGATTCCAATTGGGCCAATCCAAGTATGAGTTCTATTATGCTCCTTTCACAATGCTGCATACCCCTCCATGAAACATGTACATGTCTTGCACGTATTGAAGTAACAATATTTTGGTTGAGCTCTATAAACAAATGTTGGAGGTCTAATCACATCATCAGTGTAATATTTCCTATATATGATGTTTATTCACTGCCTATCCTCCGCCTTAATTAGAGGCTGAAAGGGGTGAATTCCAGCCGGGACACGTAGACCTTTTATTTTGGACCGTCCGATCGTGTTTCGGTCGTTTCGCAACCGTTTGATTTGGCGCTGTGCCCTTCCTTCGCATTTTCTTGCGCTCCCTCGCGTGCTTCCATACGTCGTTCGTCTGTCGCCTTCTCGAGTAGCGTGGCTCGTTTCACTCCTCGATCCAGCGTGTGCTGCCCACCTCGATTCCCGTGCGTGTGTGCTGAGCTCATGCTGTAACGTGTGGATGCCCATGCTCTTGTGCTTCCTTCTTTCTTGCCTTTTCTTAACGCGTGTTTGGATCGTTCGATTGGCCACTGCTCTTGCCACCCGTTCGATTGCGTAGCACGTTGCGCTCCATGCTGTGGTCTGGAGCGGGGAAAGGAAGCCCATGTCTCTTTCTGTTTTTGGACCGTCCGACCCTCTTGATCGAGGTAGAGAGGGGTTGGCCCGTGTGCTTCCGGTCAGCGTTCGCTGCCCGTTTCGCTGCTCGGCCCACGAGACGCTGCCCGCCTAGACTCCCGTGCCTATCTACCTAGCTGCTATGGCACTGCGCTTGTGAGCTTGCCATCCACGTCGCGCTCACGAACTCGTCGACGAAAAGTCGTGCCTCCTACCCGGCTCGCTTCTGGTGATGATTATTTTAGTTAGCGATGCCGCACGGCCGTTTGATTGTTGCATTCTCATCACGGCCATTCGATCGCGACATGCATTGTGTTCGTTAGTTGCATCGCTAGCTTGCAGTTCGTCTACCCGCCTTGGTTCCAGTGCCCCTCTTCTAACTGCGCCTGCGGTCTTCGCGCAGTCGTGCGCCGTTCGATTCTTGTAGCTTCATTACAGTCGTAGGATCGCTCCATGCGTTACGATCGTGTGTCCTCTGTGAATACCAAGTTCGTGGCTTGCCTAGAACCCCGTGCACCTTTCTTTAATGCGCACAAGCCGCTTCATCTTCCTCCTTCGCTTCTTGTGAAGCTTGTTCGTGCCTTATCCCTACCTACCTGCCTCCCTCGCATTTCGTTGGTTCTATCTCCTGCTTCATTTTCGTCGCAACCTCCTTTGCTTCACTACCGTTGCCATCGCTGCGTCTCATCATGGTCGTCCTTCTTAGCCTTCTCCCTTCTTTTGACTTCTCCTTTCTTACCTCCCACCGAGTAAATCTGCCTTGTGTTCATCCGCACTTTTCCTTTTTTTGTTAGCTACTTCTCCAATAGCCTAGCCGTTGTAGTCTCTGCGTTACAGCTGCTAGTGGTCTTCATGTGGTCGCCTTTTCATGCCCACAGATTTAAGATGTGATCTCCCTTTTTTCTTGGGTGGCTTCCGATTTGTTCTCTTTTTTTTTGTTGATTTGTTTATTTTCTTGCCTAGGTTTCCGATTTGTTTATTTTTTTGCCCAGGTTTCCGATTTGTTCTCTCTTTTTTTGTAGCACGAACTGCCTGTATTTGTTCATATCCAAATCCAAATCCTTTTCCTCTCTCTTTCTCTCTCTCTCTCTCTTTATCTCTCTCCCCAATTCTTCCCCAAATCCATTACACGTCAGTACTGATCTCTTTTGCTGCCATGAATGATAGGTCTTAGAGCCAGCGAGGAGGATGTACGGAGGATGGACTTGGATAATTCAGCGATAGCAGCAGCTAAAGCTTCGTGATGGCGATAATGGGGGCTTGGATATGGTGCTCGCAATAGGAGCATCCCGATTCTGTTGGATGCTATCTACATCATGTGAGGATTAATAACACTTGTTTTTTTCGCAAGAAATTATGGAGGTATTTATCAGTGGTAGTTGGGCTTGGTTTGGCACAATAAATCATGTATTCAATCATAAAAATACAATATTAACTGATTATTGTATGCAGTGCTGCCGGTCCTTACAGATTTCTTTCAGTGCCAAAGTTCCTATCTATCTTGCATTATACTTTGTTCTATGAGATACTACCTAATCTGCCATCTTGGCTAGAATCTGCACAATTTGTAGCATGCATCTATTTGCTTGCTCGATGTACAAACCTGAGTATAGCTTGGATGATGTTCACCACTTAGTACGCTTCTATTTTTTCTACTGAAGTATTTGCTAAAAACATGAGCCAATCATTTACTCATCATGATGTAATGTCCTAATACTATCTGCTGAAGTACGCTGAATTAACCTTCTATACAATTTTGGCAGGTATCAACACACCTCTCTTATCTGGAAGTCACTTTGCATGCTGGAATCCAGCACAGAAACAAAGCACTTGAGTCAGTAGGGTCACAATTGTGGAGATGGATAATCATGGTAATCATCTAATACCAATTTTTAATTTTCTTTTTGCATACTGTCATCCCTAAAAACTATGGTCCCAGTTTGTGCTAGTACCTGGATTTCTGAATCATAACCTTTTCGTGTCCCTTTTAGGTAAAAAAAAAAAAGAGTTGTATATGATACATTAAACATGTTGAACTTTGATGTCACAAAGAAATGCCTTGTTGGCGAAGGATGGTGTCCTATATTTGCTAAATCTCAGGCCAGAAATGTTACTTTTATTTCAAAGTCATATTGTTATTATCATTTCGTTTAGAAAAACCTTTATAACAGATATCTTACTTCTAAGTTGTGCTTCAGATACCTGACAATAGGAACATGTCATTAGTTTACATGTGAAATTTAGTATATAAAATATAGAAAAAATCGATAACCATATGATGTAATTGTCTATTTCCTGTTGTTTCCACACTCCATTTTCAACGTAATTTATGCTTCCTTGCCCGCTGAGACCTTCTAGGTTGTTTAACTATGTCATTCTCAACTGCTTCTTCGTCTTCAAGATGTTTAACACACTTTTTTCTTTGTAGTATTTTTCTAATCTTGCATTGCCCTTCGGATTCTTCTTCGTCGTCGTCAAGATGCACAACATATTTTTGTCTTTGTATTCTCCGAGTCTTGAATACGCCTTCGGATTCTCCAGAATCATTATCGTTCTGCAGATGCACTTCGTCCTCTTCCTGTGGCTCTTGCTTTATGGTAACATCTTTTGGAATTTTCATCAAGGTATTCTAGAAAATAATAAGTGTCACATGTTAGTAAATTAAATCATACTCTTAATTTATAAGGTATGTAAGAAAAGATAAAAAAATTTGCCTCTCCATCATCTTCAGATGATACTTCTCCATCAATTTGGGTGTTGATTGCTGAATCCGTTATGTCACTCAGATCAGAAAGACACTTTTGTCTGGTTTGTTTTCTTCCACTTTTGTGTTTTATTCCATATTCTTCATTGTCATCACTAAGTTGCACAACCACTTCATTTTCTTGTAGTTCTTGTTTTAGCACGACTTCTTGTTGAATTTTATTTAAAGTATTCTACAGTAACATCACAGATTTATCATGTTAATGTGTAAGTTTCTCATTTTGATCCAACAAAATTTAAGTGAATTGATAAGAAATAAATACCTCTTCATCCTTTTTAATCTTGATTGTTGAACTGTTTTTGCCAACCAGAATAAATAGTCTAGAAACAGTGTATTCTGGCTTGCAACTTTTGATATTGTAATCAGTCAATCTAAATTGAAAAGTCAGCGTCTATCCACAAATCTTTTGGACTGGTTTTGGGACCTCCTTAGTATCATGATTTATTGATTCAACCGTGAAACTTATCGATTCACTTATTAGCTTTTGAGCTTCCTTTTCAAAAAGTACACAAGTTGCAGTTGCAATTGAATCACTTATTTCAAGCTTGATTTTGTATCTGCAAATCATGTAGATTGTGTTTTACTAATAAAACTTTCCCCTTAAATATTGAAGAATATGAAGATAACTTTAGAAGAACTATTTATCGTGGTATAGGTTTGGCTTTCTTGTTGCACTTGCCGCAATAGTAGTAATCACCCTTCTTTTCAAGTTGTTTTTTGCAATTGTCATTGTTACATGAGATGTAGTACCAGCCATATCGTGTGTTGATCGCATTAATTTTTGCTTCCACAGTAAATATCCTTGCCTGTAGATTGAAGAGCATGCATATGTATTTACTTGCAATATAAAAGTGCTAAAAGAATATCAATCCATACCTTATTTGAAGAGTCATTTAAAATGTCATTTAATTCTTGTAGTGTTTTCTTATTGTACTCCATTTGCTGTTCAAATGTCCCTTTTAGATGTTCCTCGTTACCTATTTGTTTAATAGTATTTTCACGTGAACAATTCCTGTTCGCATGCAAATAAATATGAAGCATGTTAGGTCACACGACATGTAATAAAACGAAAATATTAACAAAGGAGTTTATTGTGGGGACCCGTCATCATATCTGTTTCAAGCCAAGTGATTGCGCAACACTTCACATGAAACATAAGCGATTCTGAGTGTCCGGATATGTGTCTCATGTTAGCTCCCAAGGATTAGTGGTTAACATGCACATATCCTAGTACACAACATTGCAATCACATCCATACACAATCGTACAAGAGTAAAGGAATTGTAAATACAACATCCGCAAATAGAACTTTTAAGTACCAGTTTGCATAAGAGGGCCAATCGGCCAAACATAAACAACACGAATAAATCGCAGCGGAAGACAAACTTAAAATAAAAAGGGAATAACCGAGTTGGCATGCCCACAATCCCACAAGCAACCAATTGGAGTTAAAGTCATAGCGTCTGAAGTACTTTACCCAAATTGAATGACTTCTCACCTGAACAAATGGATAATTTTTAAGTACAAAGTTGTACTCGCGAGACTTTTCAAGAAAAAAAATAAGGATGCATGTAAGTATCAAAGGAAGGCTACTACACTAGTCAATTTTTAGCATAAAGCAAGTTTTGCAATTAGATAAACAGTATAGATTCAAATTGCCATTTTAAAACATTTAGAAAATATTGTATAACAGTAAGTAATGATCAACAACAATATAATCTCCAACCAAACTCAACACACGAATATACCATTCGGGACACAAATCATTCCATGACAAATTAACACGTGAACTTCGCGTTCATGATAACAATTCAGATCTGAAAATACTAACATAATGACATAAAAATTCCAACCATAACCCAAACTTAATTTCCCATAAGCTAACTATGCATGCTTTCCCACAAGCGATGTCCATAACCGGGGACACGGCTATTCGAATAGATTTATTTGACTCTGCAGAGTTGTACAGCTTTACCCACACGATATGATTATCTCATAATGTCGATCAATGCACCCTTTCGTAGGAGTGTGACTGAGATATCATAACGAGACCGTTACAATGCCATGTCCTAACTATCAACCCACCCGAGGACAGTCCCATGGCTAGACTGAACAGTCGCCTGAACCACGGGGGAACCTCGTTGCGTAAGTAAGTCCCTTACAAACAAGAGACCCTTAAGGGCAAGAAAATAAAAATATAACATGCCCCCATTAGATTGACAAGAGAGTTATTAGACCTAAACAACAACAATTGCCAATCTAATTGTATTTTGATAGCTAACACATAAAAAATTATTAAGCCAAGCCTTCGCCATTATCCCGGCGTGTGTTTGTACGTAATACTTGGTTCATCACACCACAGACCGGTCCTCAAATACCCAGACGGGGCTATGCGAATCCAGGACCACCCCTTCATCACCCTATCACCTGTCCAAGTGCAACACACAACAGCAACCCATCAACAAGTTCATAATAATCAAATACAAAGATCTGGACATTTTCCTCAATTTCATCATAATCAAATCCATATAATCCTCAAATTTCATTTAAGATTCAATTCGATCCATCGGCCGATGGACTAGCTCCATCAACCGTTATCGACTACAACTACTAGCATGGCTAAGCGTTGTTCTACAAATTAGCAAAAAAAACCCATATAACATATAGCCTTAATCATTCAAGATAAAAGTGTAATCAACATTCAAAGGAGGGCCAATGCAGTAAGTACGGAATTAACTACTTCTACCCATGAACAGACTTTTCGACATAGCATGCAATTTAGAGATTAAAACCACACAAGACATTTTGAAATCAGTAGGAGCAATATGATCAAGAGGGGGGGGGGTGCTCACACCTTTGCTGTACCACTTGTTCAATCTCAGTTTACACTCATAATTACGCTCGTATCGTCGAGAAATCTATCGAAAGAATGATATTGCAATTAACACCAAATAAGCCGAAAATTCAAAATGCTCAAAAATACATGAAATTTATACAGTAGGTAGATTATGATTTTAGATGAATTTAGCTGAAAGTTTTATTCCATTTGGATTTAGTATGTGAAAGTTATAACAGTTTAAATCTCAGTTTTCTGGAAAATCCAAAATAAATAGAACCGGTTACTGTTCATACTAATTTAATTATTTGGCCAAAATTGTAGAAAGGTGGTGGGAAAAAGGATTACATAGATAAATAGAGAATATTATTATAAGATCCAAATAACTGAGTTTATCTCATTTGGAGTTTTCATGATTTAGTTATGAATTTCTAAAGCTATCAGCCTTTTCTATTGTAAAAATAATAGGTTTAAGGATTATTTTACAAAACTATATTCTCTGCTATAGAGACATGTTTGAAACCTATTTTAAAATAAATTTCACTTAAAACTAAAATTATCAAAACTGGTTTCATCCATTTTGGAGTGAAGATGAAATAGTTATGAATTTTTAAAGTTAATGGCATTTTCTAGTGCATAAATAAATTTATTTTTAGATCATTTTCTACCAAATATATTTTCTGGGACAGTGGCATGTTTTAAACCAATTTTATAACAAAGTTGATTTAAAATAAAAATTAACAAAATTGGTTTAACTGTTTTTGGAGTTAAAATGAATTAGTTATGCAATTTTGAAGTTAATACAATTTCCAGTGTGCAAATAAATGGATTTGGGAATTTATAAAGCATATATTACTTTTTCTACTGAGGCCTATGCTAGCCGGCACCTATGATAGGTGGGGTCTAGTGTATAGTATCATTTTTATTTAAATTCCGAAATTTAAATTCTAACTGACGTGTGGGCCCTACTTGTCATGGACCCGGTCCTATGAACCTGGTTCACAGTCTAAGTGCACAGCCCACTTAAGGGGGCCAGGCCCACATGTCAAAGACACTAACTCTATCCAGCATTTAAACCCTTTTGTTTTCTGTTCACGGGCCCGCGTGTAAGCGACACAAAGAGTCGTTTGGACAGCCATTTAGGAACTTGTGACGAACCACCCTGTGATATACAGCAAAGGTCCGGGAGGACCCCCTTTTTTTTGTGGTACTTCCCGAGGGAGGTCTACCAGGACCTCCCAGGAGGTCTGCAAGACCTCCTGGAGGTCGTGGCCAACCACCAGCGAGGTCCACCAGGACCTCCCAGGAGGTCTTCAGACCTCCTGGAGGTCTTGGCCAACCACCGCTTGGTAGCACCTCTTAGTATATCACAGAGGTCCGACAGACCTCCTGTGCTAAGTCCCGTGAGGACCTCCTCGAGGTCCCGCCTGCACCGAGCTAGTCCCAGAACAGATTGGCTAGCTCAAGCAGATCCAAAGACAAGTGTAATCAAATCCATACACAAGCTAAGAGGAGCAAGAGACAAAACAATATATATAAATATATTAAGGACCAAACCGGCCAAGCTTCTTACAGGAGATGCCTCAAGGGCTACAACAGAATAACAAGAATAGCGAAAAGCGAAGCTTCAACGATAGGTCCAACCGATCAGCCCACTGGCTATCGAGTGGAGGACGTCCCCTAGGCCACAAGGTCTCCAAAGACCTCTTCTTCACTGAGCTTTGAGCTCCCTGGAACCTCCTGCAGCTGCTAATATGAACAGAGGGCAAAAGCCATGAGTACATTGAATGTACTTAGCAAGCCGTGAGGAATGTATGCATTAGATAATTATGCAAGGCTTGCCAAAAGAGAGTCAGAAGGTTAGTTGCATAAAGCGGTGTTTGACAATAAGTAATAAGTAGATTGAAAAGCTCAAGTTAAAACATTAGTACATAAATACATTTGATTTCAAAGGGCCGAGCACCGCCACACCCAAAGACACCTGGAGCACCCACTCCAGACTACCCAAGCCAATCAGTGGGAGGTCCGGTCATACCCATGACCAGACCTCTCCCACGACCACCCTGAGCACCCACTCCAGAGTTCCCCAACCAGCCCTGGACCAACTAGTGAGCCACCATGACCCTCTGAGCCGGCCAAGGTCTCTTCAAGGCAAAGCCATGACCTCTCACCCAAGTGTCCAGGAGCACAAGTTCACAAAGCTACCCCTTGCACCATTTCATCGAGCATGTCCATAACCAAGGACTTGGCTATTCAATAGATTTTACACTCTGCAGAGGTGTACAACTTTACCCACAATCCACGATCTTTTCAATGGGGCGGGGTTCCGGCCACCCTTGCTCACTTAGAAGGTGAGCAGTCTAGAGAGCGACAAGGCTTTTTACAAAGCTTTGAATTGACTCAGAGCTGCCCGCTAAGGTTTCGCCAATCCCCTTTGGTCTAGAAGTCCGCAGGTTATGGGGTGCCCTCTTGCGCCAACTAATCACACGCCAACCCAAAGAGCCCCAAGCCAATCCATTGCTAATTATTCAGCCTGCACCATTCCCATAAAATGATCTTGTGGTTGCACTAATTGGCCTGCATCAACAGACACAAAGTAAAGTCCTTATTTGTGCTCGAGCAAGACATCCACAACCCCAAAATGAAGCATCCACTACTCACTCCCGACCTTCTTGCCCGAAAGCAAAACAATTTGTAATTAACCCTGCCAAAAGACCACCCACTCCTAGCACAACAATTATTAATGTGATCTCGCACCACAATCAACACAACTTAGGCATCCTGCCATAGTTGCTTAACAATGGCACCAACCACAGGTTCCATATTTCAATTAGTCAAGATTATTAATTGATGAGGCATGATTCACAGACCCACGGTTTCTAAAGCAAGGCTAAGCATACAACATACGGTCCCAAAGTTGGCAATAACAAGGAATACCAACCAAAATATCCATCCTAAGGTGTCCAAAGAGTTCATGTCAACATGTTCAGTTCAAGTATATCAAGGAGGCATAATGTCAAGTAGGAGGATAGCTAACGCCCAAAACATGCTTTATAAAGATAGCCATGCAAGTTTAATGAATCAAAATAGCTTTGCAAAGTGGGATCAAGATGATCAAGGGCCACGACTTGCCTCTGTTGGAGAAAGAAAAGCTTGGTGAAGGAGCTTGATTCACGAAGTTTCTCAACGATCACCGAGATCTACACGTCAAAAAGAAACCAAATAAGCAAATAATTTCCAAGAAAACCAAAAGAACTTACTCAAAACCAAGAGAGAAGAGGAGATCCACAGGAGGAGGAGGAGATCCACCAGTCGTGAAGAAACCGAGGAGTTGAAATGAGGAGCAGGAGGCAAGAAGGTGCCCTCTGGTGCTCTATTTAAAGAGCAAGGGGAATAGAGCACCAACCCAAAGAAGCGACCATGTTCAAGGTTTTAGGACAAGGGCACACTGCCACAAGGTACGAAAAGAAATAAAGAAAGCAAGGGATGTGACACAAAGTAGAAAAAGAGTACAAAGGTAGGTGGCAGCATTTAATGTGACTCACCCACATTAATGCACTAAGACCGCCAAAGGGCGATCAAAAGGTCATGCAGACTACCAAAGGACATGGTCCACGGTCCAAATAGGAGGTCCAAGGAGGAGGTCCAAGAAGGAGGTCTCATGAGGAGGTCCTAGGACCAAAAGGGAGGTCTAGACCGCAAAGGTCTAAACACAAAAGGGGAGGTCTAAACCTAAAGGAGGTCCAAACACAACAAGGAGGTTTGAACCTAAGGAGGTCCAAACACAACAGGGAGGTCTGAACCTAAAGGAGGTCCAAACACAACAGGGAGGTCTGAACCTAGAGGAGGTCCAAACACAACAAGGAGGTCTGAACCTAAAGGAGGTCCAAACACAACAGGGAGGTCTGAACCTAAAGAAGGTCCAAACACAACAGGAGGTCTCGAACCTAGAGGAGGTCCAAACACAACAAGGAGGTCTGAACCCAAAGGAGGTCCAAACACAACAAGGAGGTCTCGAACCTAAAGGAGGTCCAAACACACAGGAGGTCTAGACCACAAAGGTCAAAACACAAAGAGGTCCTAAGGATATGAGGTCCAAAAGACAAAAGATAGCTGGACTTCAAGGGGAGATCCAACCCTCAAACAGATCTAGACCCCAAGGAGGTTTAAATCACGAGAGAACCAGACCTCAAAAGAGGTCCCAAGCGCAAGGGGGTAAGGCGCTCGAGGAGGCCCTGAGAGCAGGGAGGTCCTGACGGTCAAAATCTCCCAAAAGGGAAAATCCGACGGCCAAGATATCAAAAGGAGAGGACCTGAATGGTCAAGATCAAAAGGCAAAGGGAGGTCCTGGCGCTCAAGATCTCAAAAGAAGAGCCTGAACGGCCAAGATCTCAAAACGGAGGACCTCGGTGGTCTAGATCAAAGGCGGGAGGTCCCGACGGTCAAGGATATTCAAGATTAGAAGGGTGGTCTTTACAAAAGACCAAAGAAGGATCGAGGAGGTGGTCCTTACAAAATAGCCAAGGGGAGGTCCCGGATCAACGAAAACGCGAAGAAAGCAGAGCCGCTCGATCGAATCCAAGGTCCAGAAAGGAAAGGAACGTTTGGACCATCCAAACGTCACTGCTATCCGAGCCGCCGATCCAGATCGGATGGCGCGAACGAGGGGCCGTCGGATCGAGCGAAATGACCCGGAAGGCTAGGCCGTCGATTTAGATCGGACGGCCCTTAGGTGAGAAAGGCAAAGCCTTAAGCGTCTGACCACAAGAGTCAAAGAGGGTCCAAGTGCTAAGGAGGTCTTGGGCTCGAGGAGGTCTGGACCTTTGATCCAACGAAGGAGGACCTGGACGGCTAAGATCTCCAGAGAGGAGGTCCTAACGGCGAGATCTCAACAAGGGGAGGTCTGAGCGGCTAAGATCTCCAGAGAGGAGGTCCTAACGGCCAGATCTCAACAAGGGGAGGTCTGAGCGGCTAAGATCTCCAGAGAGGAGGTCCTAACGGCCGATCTCAACAAGGGGAGGTCTGGCGGCTAAGATCTCCAGAGAGGAGGTCCTAACGGCCGATCTCAACGAGGGGAGGTCTGAGCGGCTAAGATCTCCAGAGAGGAGGTCCTAACGGCCGATCTCAACGAGGGGAGGTCTGAGCGGCTAAGATCTCCAAAGAGGAGGTCCTAACGGCCAGATCTCAACAAGGGGGAGGTCTGAGCGGCTAAGATCTCCAGAGAGGAGGTCCTAACGGTTAGATCTCAACAAGGGGAGGTCTGAGCGGCTAAGATCACCAGAGAGGAGGTCCTAACGGCCGATCTCAACAAGGGGAGGTCTGAGCGGCTAAGATCTCCAGAGAGGAGGTCCTAACGGCCAGATCTCAACAAGGGGAGGTCTGAGCGGTTAAGATCTCCAGAGAGGAGGTCCTAACGGCCGATCTCAACAAGGGGAGGTCTGAGGATAAGATCTCCAGAGAGGAGGTCCTAACGGCCAGATCTCAACAAGGGGAGGTCTGAGCGCTAAGATCTCCAGAGAGGAGGTCCTAACGGCCAGATCTCAACAAGGGGGGTCTCAGATGAACACAGGGAGATCCAAATAGGCAAGGGAGGTCCCAAAGGAACTCGACGCCCAAATGACCTCAGAGGTTACAAGAGAACGCTAAGAGAGGTCCACGGGAGGTCCAAACAAAGAAAGAGGTTTAGACCAAGGAAGATCCAAATCAAGATGAAAGCTTAGACCCAAGGGAGGTCTAAGCACAAAGAGATTCAAGCTAACAAAGGAAAGTCCAAACAGAAGATTACAAAGAGAGGTCCAGAGAATGTAGAAGGGTTGAACCTATAAAGAGGTCCTACCGGGAGGAGGTCTGGCGAAAGGAAGGATCCAAGAGAGGATGTCACCAAAAGGGAGGAGAGACTAGCCTGGAGGACAAACAAGGCCAAGAGAGAAAAGAGGCTAAAAGCCAAAGAACAAAGAATAACTCCAAACAACCAGAAGGGATTAATTTGAAGTTTGGTTAGTTCAAGTTAAACCTCCAAATTTCTGAAATCTTCAAATTAAGCTTTGAACTCTCAACAAAAGCGAATGGTTATTATTTTTACAAGCTTTTCAAAATTCGAAAACGGACGTTACAAACCTACTCCCCTTAAAGGGAATCTCGACCCCGAGATTCGGGCTGACTAGAGAATGGGTTAGGGAACCGGTTTCACCCACTCTTCCGTAAACTTTCTTTTTGAGTGGGGCAAACCAAACTATTATCACACCGACGAGGACTCACCAGAGTGGGTCGAGCAAAAACGCCCACACTCAGAGAAGGTCCGAATCCTACGGGAATCCTGGATGAGTTTAGGATTCAAAACAAGGTTCACAAGGACGTAGGAGGTCCACGAGAACACGGGAGGTCCAAGGAAGGGACAAATTGAGCCAAACAGGGCTCTCAGAAAACAAAAAGGGTTTGAAACACAAACTCGAGCTGAGAGCCAAGGGGTGGTTGTGACCCAAAAGACAAGAGGTCAAAACCAAGGGTAAGTTCAAACCAAGAGGGAGGTCTAAACATTAGAGAGATTCAAACCCGCAGAGGTGGTCTGGTTAAAAGAGAGGGAGAGATCCCAGTTTAAGGGAGATGCAAAGGATTCAAGGGGTTCAATTGATCTTAGGGAGACCAATTGAACGCAGGAGGCTCAAAGTAGCAGCAAGAGGTCCAAACAAGCATGAAGAGGTTTAGATAGACCCAAGAGATTCGAACCAACAAGGGAGGTTTGAGCCCCTAGAATCAAACAAAGGGGTGGTGGTCCAGAGAACAAGCACTGGGCCAAAGAATAACACGAAGCAAAACAAGGAAAGGGGAGGAACTCCGGCAAATTCAAAAGGAACCGGTTGCAAGGTTCACATGGAGGTCTGAGGACTTGACTTGAAGCTCGGGGAGGAGCTACCTTCTTCTGGGGACGTAGAGGGCACTGGCAGGCGAAATGACCCCACTGCTGGCATCCGAAACACTGGATTCCTTGGGCAGACTTGGCGCTTTTGGGTTGCTGTTGGGTGCTGCTATTGTCCATGGTATGATCACCCTGAGGAATAGTGGAAGGAGGTGCTGCCACCGAGGTTCCGAGGATGATAGGAGGTCTTAGGTGCTGACGTCTCGCAGAAATCCTAGCTCACTGAGGAAGTCCTTGATGAATAGTAGGTTGTGACACACTTGTCCTAAATATCTGCGGAGGTTCTGTTGATGAAGCTTTCTTTAGTGGGCATTTGTCATGAAGTGTCCTTTCTCCCGCAATAAAAACAGTAACATCCGAGGCACAAGGGACTTCTTTTGTGATTGGCTTCTCAAGGATGAGTGGGGAGTGATAAACCGAGAATGTCAGACATCGATTTCTTGCGCCCTGCAAATCCAAGCTCCCGAGGGCACACAACCGAGACAAAAATCTTCATTGCTTCTTCTACTGCTTTGGGGTTATTGTAGCAATTAGAGTGGCTTCGAAGGTCGCTCGATAGAGCGTTGAACCACTTTTGGTGCACTTGGCCGCAAATGGCCCACTTCTTGACAACAAAAACATCAACTTCGCCTCGAGGTCTTATTCGCAAAGTCGATCATCAAGATTGTCTCGAGGCTTCGCATCGCTGGGTAAAAAGCTGATTTTGAGGGCTTTGACACCAAATCGTTGGAGTTTTCTCGCCGAGGTCGCTTCTCACAAGTCTTGTGGCTACTTGCGCCTTCTTGATCTTGATTTATCCTCTTTCTCTTGAGACCGAGGTCCCGCCACCACAAGGAGCTTCGAGTTGAACGCTCGGTGAACTTTTTGGAACTTGGCCCTTCGGTCCCGGCTTCCAGAGCTGAAATGGTGGGGTGGTGGTGGTAGAGTCAAGATATCATGAAGTTCGTTCACCATTGTCGTGAGGGCGACAATGGTTTGGTTCTTGATCCACCAAGCTAACTAGGGTCTGCTGCAGCTTGATTCTGTTGAGCCATCATTTGATTCATATTCGCATCACTTGTGCTCATCAACCGAGTCTCGAGCCGCCAAAAACTCGATTCAAGTTTGGATCTGCAGGGTCACGGGAGGAGGAGGTGCAGTAGGGTCGATACCGGCATTGGGGCCTTCTGATTCACTAAGGCTTGCTGAGGATCTAGTCGGGTCCATCTTGGAACAAACCTGCCAGGTTTAAGGGATAAGAAGGAGAAGCACCAAGGAAGAGAGGGAAGAACACTTAGGTGAGAAAGAACGAGGGAGCTAGATGGAGCATCCTAGTCGGGGAAAAGTAGGTTAAACCCGAGGAAACAAGAGGCCAAGGGGCCAAAAGAGGCAGAAAGGCACAATAGGATCTCCCATCGAGCTCTTATTGCACCTAACTAACTAAACAAAACCGAGGGGACCACTAAACAGAAGAAAACCAGCAACAACAGCTAAAGGGGTTTGGGCTGACGGAACAAACTCCTAACAACAAGAGGTCCAGCGGGATGTCCTTGGAGAGCAAGGACAACGCTGCCACTTCCCCAAACAGCTCTTTTCTCAGAGTTACTTGCCACCACCAAGGGTTGGGTGCTAGCCAAGAGCCAGGAAACGGCCTTCCTAACTTGGCTAGGTCCTAAACCTATGATTAAGGAGGTCCACCAAATGACTTATCTTAAAGACATCCATTTAGAACAACCACCAAACGATTAATCTCCCTAACATTGGTAAATCAACAAGATTCTTGATTTCTACCTAGGTCGGCTTAAGCAAATCCACAATGACGCACTTTAATTGCATGCTCCTTTGTTCCATATCAAAAGGATTCTCAATCCAACCATCACTTTCAGATTAAGAGACCTAGAATCACCTCCTCGATTCACCAAAATCCAACAATTAGGTAGGTTTTCCCGAAAGTCTTCCTTTAATACACAATCTTTGATTGATCCACCAATCATTTTCACCAATTATCCAAAGAAAAGTTATAATTATATCGCCATCAAGGGTAAACCTCGGACACAAAGTCCATACTCGATCAAGCTTCCAACCAAACGTTACAATTCACTCTAGAATCGATGAAAGTCTAAAATCTTTCAATAATCCCATCAAGAACTCACAATCCTACATCTCCTAGGATCCATTTAAAACCTTCATCTTAGCAAAGAATCCCCAAAATCTCCAATTCTCAAGATCAATTAAAAAAGGCTTCTTTCAAGCTACCAAGCTTGGCATCCAACACCTAGGTCATTCTGGCAACGCAACTCTTGAGAAACCAGAGCCACTACCACACCAACCGCTCAAGCCGGCAAAGACTAGGACACGAGGGTTCGGTCCTATAGCGGTTCTCGAGGTAAGGAGGTCAAATTAAATTCAAATTAGAGTTCCAGAAAGGATAAGATTCGAGAATCGGCGAGAGATAAGAAAGAATAGAGTAAGACGAGAAAAGATCAAGCAAGATGAGACTAGAGTAGAACAAGACAAGAGGAGAACCACTAAGCCGACTTTTAAGTTGGTTTGATTTAGAAAATAGTTTTGAAACAAACTAAAACGACCATGCTAACTAAGGTTACGCCCAACAATGATATGGAGCTCGATACCACTGTGATTTAACCACCCCGTGATATACAAAGAAAGGTCCGGAGGACCCCTTTTTTTATGGTACTTCCCGAGGAGGTCTACCAGACCTCCCAGGAGGTCTGCAAGACCTCCTAGAGGTCGTGGCCAACCACCAGCGAGGTCCACTAGGACCTCCCAGGAGGTCTTTAGGACCTCCTGGAGGTCTTGGCTAACCACCAGTTGGTAGCACCTCTTAGTATATCACAGAGGTCCGACAGACCTCCTGTGCTAAGTCCCGAGGACCTCCTGGAGAGGTCCCGCCTGCACCGAGCTAGTCCCAGAACAGATTGGCTAGCTCGACAGATCCAAAGACAAGTGTAATCAAATCCATACACAAGCTAAGAGGAGCAAGAGACAAAACAATATATATAAATATATTAAGGACCAAACCGCCAAGCTTTACAGAGATGCCTCAAGGGCTACAACAGAATAACAAGAACAATGGAAAGCAAAGCTTCAACGATAGGTCCAACCGATCAGCCCATCGCTATCGAGTGGAGGACGCCCCTAGGCCACAAGGTCTCCAAAGACCTCTTCTTCATCGAGCTTGAGCTCCTCGAACCTCCTGCAATGCCGATATGAACAGAGGGCAAAAGCCATGAGTACATTGAATGTACTCAAGAAGCCGTGAGGAATGTATGCATTAGATAATTATGCAAGGCTTGCCAAAAGAGAGTCAGAAGGTTAGTTGCATAAAGCAAAGTTTGACAACAAGTAATAAGTAGAATGAAAAGCTCAAGTTAAAACATTAGTACATAAATACATTTGATTTCAAAGGGCTCTGAGCACCCGCCACACCCAAAGACACCCCGAGCACCCACTCCAGACTACCCAAGCCAACCAGTGGGAGGTCTGGTCATACCCATGACCAGACCTCTCCCACGACCACCCCGAGCACCCACTCCAGAGTTCCCCAACCAGCCCCTGGACCAACTAGTGAGCCACCATGACCCCTCCGAGCCGGCCAAGGTCTCTTCAAGGCAAAGCCATAACCTCTCACCCAAGTGTCCAGGAGCACAAGTTCACAAAGCTACCCCTTGCACCATTTCATCGAGCATGTCCATAACCAAGGACTTGGCTATTCAATAGATTTTACACTCTGCATAGGTGTACAACTTTACCCACAATCCACGATCTTTCAATGGGGCGGGTTCCGGCCACCCTTGCTCACTTAGAAGGTGAGCAATCGAGAGAGCGACAAGGCTTTTACAAAGCTTTGAATTGACTCAGAGTGCCCGCTAAGGTTTCGCTAATCCCCTTTGGTCTAGAAGTCCGCAGGTTATGGGGTGCCCTCTTGCGCCAACTAATCACACGCCAACCCAAAGAGCCCAAGCCAATCCATTGCTAATTATTCAGCCAGCACCATTCCCATAAAATGATCTTGTGGTTGCACCGATTGGCCCGCATCAACAGAACACAAAGTAAAGTCCTTATTTGTGCTCGGGCAAGACATCCACAACCCCAAAATGAAGCATCCACTACTCACTCCCGACCTTCTTGCCCGAGCAAAACAATTTGTAATTAACCCCGCCAAAAGACCACCCACCCTAGCACAACAATTATTAATGTGATCTCGCACCACAATCAACACAACTTAGGCATCCCGCCATAGTTGCTTAACAATGGCACCAACCACAGGGTTCCATATTTCAATTAGTCAAGATTATTAATTGATGAGGCATGATTCACAGACCCACGGTTTCTAAAGCAAGGCTAAGCATACAACATACGGTCCCAAAGTTGGCAATAACAAGGAATACCAACCAAAATATCCATCCTAAGGTGTCCAAAGAGTTCATGTCAACATGTTCGGTTCAAGTATATCAAGGAGGCATAATGTCAAGTAGGAGGATAGCTACTTGCCCAAAACATGCTTTATAAAGATAGCCATGCAAGTTTAATGAATCAAAATAGCTTTGCAAAGTGGGATCAAGATGATCAAGGGCCACGCCTTGTCTCTGTTGGAGAAAGAAAAGCTTCTACCAAGGAGCTTGATTCACGAAGTTTCTCAACGATCACCGAGATCTACACGTCAAGAAAAGAAACCAAATAAGCAAATAATTTCCAAGAAAACCAAAAGAACTTACTCAAAACCAAGAGAGAAGAGGAGATCCACAGGAGGAGGAGGAGATCCACCAGTCGTCGAAGAAACCGAGGAGTTGAAATGAGGAGCAGGAGGCAAGGTGCCCTCTCGGTGCTCTATTTAAAGAGCAAGGAACAGAGCATCAACCCAAAGAAGCGACCGTGTTCAAGGTTTTAGGACAAGGGCACACCGCCACAAGGTACGAAAAAGAAATAAAGAAAGCAAGGGATGTGACACAAAGTAGAAAAAGAGTACAAAAGAGGGTGGCGATTTAATGTGACTCGACCCACATTAATGCACTAAGACCGCCAAAGGGCGATCAAAAGGTCATGAGACCACCAAAGGACATGGTCCACGGTCCAAATAGGAGGTCCAAGGAGGAGGTCCAAGAAGGAGGTCCTGCGAGGAGGTCCTAGGACCAAAAGGGAGGTCTAGACCGCAAAGGTCTAAACACAAAAGGGGAGGTCTAAACCTAAAGGAGGTCCAAACACAACAAGGAGGTCTGAACCTAAGGAGGTCCAAACACAACAGGGAGGTCTGAACCTAGAGGAGGTCCAAACACAACAAGGAGGTCTGAACCTAAAGGAGGTCCAAACACAACAGGGAGGTCTGAACCTAAAGGAGGTCCAAACACAACAGGGAGGTCTGAACCTAGAGGAGGTCCAAACACAACAAGGAGGTTTGAACCTAAAGGAGGTCCAAACACAACAGGGAGGTCTAGACCACAAAGGTCAAAACACAAAGAGGTCCTAAGGATATGAGGTCCAAAAGACAAAAGATAGCCGGACTTCAAGGGAGATCCAACCTCAAATGTGATCTAGACCCCAAGGAGGTTTAAATCACGAGAGAACCAGACCTCAAAAGAGGTCCCAAGCGCAAGGGGGTAAGGCGCTCGAGGAGGCCCTAAGAGCAGGGAGGTCCTGACGGTCAAAATCTCCCAAAAGGGAAAATCCGACGGCCAAGATATCAAAAGGAGAGAACCTGAATGGTCAAGATCAAAAGGCAAAGGGAGGTCCTGGCGCTCAAGATCTCAAAAGAAGAGCCTGAACGGCCAAGATCTCAAAACAGGAGGACCTCAGCGGTCTAGATCAAAGGGTGCGGGGAGGTCCTGACGGTCAAGGATATTCAAGATTAGAAGGGTGGTCTTTACAAAAGACCAGCAAGGATCGAGGAGGTGGTCCTTACAAAACAGCCAAGGGGAGGTCCTGGGATCAAGGAAAACGCGCAGCAAAGCAGAGCCGTTCGATCAGAATCGGGCGGTCCAGAAAGGAAAGGAACGTTTGGACCATCCAAACGTCACTTCGCAGTCGAGCCGTCAGATCCAGATCGGATGGCGTGAAACGAGGGGCCGTTCGGACCGAGCGATCAGACCAGCAAGGCTAGGCCATCTGATTTAGATCGGACGGCCCTTAGGTGAGAAAGGCAAAGCCTTAAGCGATATATCCACAAGAGTCAAAGAGGGTCCAAGTGCTAAGGAGGTCTTGGGCCTGAGGAGGTCTGGACCTTTGGATCCAACGAAGGGAGGACCTGGACGGCTAAGATCTCCAGAGAGGAGGTCCTAACGGCCAGATCTCAACAAGGGGGAGGTCTGAGCGGCTAAGATCTCCAGAGAGGAGGTCCTAACGGCCAGATCTCAACAAGGGGGGAGGTCTGAGCGGCTAAGATCTCCAGAGAGGAGGTCCTAACGGTCAGATCTCAATGAGGGGGAGGTCTGAGCGGCTAAGATCTCCAGAGAGGAGGTCCTAACGGTCAGATCTCAACGAGGGGGAGGTCTGAGCGGCTAAGATCTCCAGAGAGGAGGTCCTAACGGTCGAGATCTCAACAAGGGGAGGTCTGAGCGGCTAAGATCTCGAGAGGAGGTCCTAACGGTCGATCTCAACAAGGGGAGGTCTGAGCGGCTAAGATCTCCAGAGAGGAGGTCCTAACGGCCAGATCTCAACAAGGGGGGAGGTCTGAGCGGCTAATATCTCCAGAGAGGAGGTCCTAACGGCGAGATCTCAACAAGGGGAGGTCTGAGCGCTAAGATCTCCAGAGAGGAGGTCCTAACGCCGATCTCAACAAGGGGGGTCTCAGATGAACACAGGGGAGATCCAAATAGGCAAGGGAGGTCCCAAAGGAACTCGGGGCCCAAATGACCTCAGAGGTTACAAGAGAACGCTAAGAGAGGTCCACGGGAGGTCCAAACAAAGAAAGAGGTTTAGACCAAGGGAAGATCCAATAAAGATGAAAGCTTAGACCCAAGGGGAGGTCTAAGCACAAAGAGATTCGAGCTAACAAAGGAAAGTCCAAACAGAAGATTACAAAGAGAGGTCCAGAGAATGTAAGGGGTTGAACCTATAAAGAGGTCCTACGGGAGGAGGTCTCAGGCGAAAGGAAGGACCCAAGAGAGGATGTCTCCAAAAGGGAGGAGAGACTAGCCTCGAGGACAAACAAGGCCAAGAGAGAAAAGAGGCTAAAAGCCAAAGAACAAAGAATAACTCCACTCAACCAGAAGGGATTAATTTGAAGTTTGGTTAGTTCAAGTTAAACCTCCAAATTTCAAATCTTCAAATTAAGCTTTGAACTCTCAACAAAAGCGAATGGTTATTATTTTTACAAGCTTTTCAAAATTCTGGAAAAACGGGACGTTACTGAACTCTAGGTAATCATTAGCTTTTAAAGATGATGATTAACCTTAATCTAACTGCTACAGGAGCTGTCGGCTATCCGACAAACAGAGCTCCCACACCGTTCGCTTGGACCGCGGCTTGCTGGCGTGGCGGTCCATGGCCGCGTGATCCAAGGGCACGGATGAGAGCACAATAGTTGTGCGCTTCTAATGGCACCAACGGCGACCTCTACGGCGGCCCATAGCGGCGGCGCAACGCCAGTGAGCAGCGGCGGCCATGCGGCTCATAAAGTTGGAACGACCCGACGATGCATGAAGTGATTTAGCGTGCGCACTAGTGACTAGAAGGTACTAGGAGGCTTACCAAGGTTAAGGAGAGGCCAGAGAAGCTCTGATGTGGCTCGATGTCTGTAATGGCCGCGGTGGCGGAGGGCTTCACGAGGAGAGAGCTCCCTGGGCAACAAATCTGAGAAAAGGTGGTAGAGTAAGCTTGAGGAGATGGGGTAGAAGGTGTCATTGCACGGAATCGGGAACTAACTCACTAGATCGGCAATGGGGCTGAAGGGGGTGTTCTTGGCCGAAAAGGGGGAATTCTCCAAATCCGAGTGTTCCTGTGAGAGGATGTGAAAATTGATTGAGGGGAAATATTGATTATGTCCTAGGGCACAATGTGACACGCAATATCGAAGGCCAAACTCACAGGAGCTAGGAATGGCACGAAGATGGCCTTCGGGACGCGCTCTGAGTCCGCCGAGAGCACGGTTGAGGTTTGGGAACTACAAAGCAATGGAGGAGTTGGCATTAACCAAAACGGAAACGGCATGCAAAGGGGAGGACGAGGGACACCATGGTGCGGACTTTACCTGAGGGAAAAGCAAGAAGGAGCCCCTCCCTCCTTGGCCACCGAGAGGAGGAATGGAGGAAAGGGAGAGCAGGGAGACAGGTTAAAGGTGGGGAAGGGACGGAGAAGGAGGTGGCGTGAGAGGACGAAGCTTACGGGTTGGTTGAGATGGGCGGTTCGTCACGGCGTCAACGGAGGCACGGCAGAGCTTGTGCAGCGTGTGGCGCTCGCGTTCTGCGGCGTGCCTGCCCGAGGAAGAAGAAGCACAGGCGCGGTGGGCCCCGCGTGGCAAAGACAGAAGGAGGTGTGGTCGGGGTCTGACTCAGCCGAGTGGGTATGGTTGGATCAAGTGGGCGCGGGTCGAAACTGCTATGCGATCTTGGCCACTCAAATCAAATCGGACGGTCCGCGTCTTGCGAAAAGTTAGGTGGTTAGGTTGGACCGCTGGTTTAGGTCCTGGTCGAACAACAAAGCTGCGGTCGAGTTTGATTTCAGGTTGACCAAAAACAAAAGGATTTGACTAAGGCTTTAAATATAGAAATAAAATTCATAAAATTCTGAAATTATTCAGAGGTGTTCCTGGGACATCCTAATGTTCATAAAAATTATTAAACATTAATGTTCATGATTTATTTGCTTAGTTTAAATTCAAACTTGGAATATGTTATTTATTTGAGTTTGAATTTTCTTTGGGCCAATTTAAGTTCCAAAAATTTTGGAAAAATTATATTAATTCATTATAATTATTCTAGTATTTTAATAAATTATTTCCATAAGAGGAACAAGAGTTTTTTTCTTTTTTTCTTCTGGAGCTTATATTTGAGTTGTAGGTTTAAACTTTAATTGAGATTTTCCAAGTGCAATAAAATATGTAAAAGTTTCCAAAATGTCATGCATGCTGATAAGATGCATACTAATTATTATTAATTAACTTGGGGATGTTACATTTATCTTACATGTTCTGTACTTCCATAGTTTCAGGAATGGGTAAATTTAAATAAACTCGTGTTGCATTGCTTGATGATAGAGAATAACCTGCACATGAAGAATAACATGCACATTTTGTGTACACTAATCACATCAATCAACTATTTATTAATTTTGTGTAAAAACTTACTGCCAAATTTCTTTACTGTTGTAGATGTGACTACAATGGTTTTAGCTGTTGCACTGACATCGATTTGTTCTACTTTGACACCCCATAATCTAACTTTTACTTCTTCATAACTGCCAACAAAGAAGCAAAAATAGTTTTAGAACATAAAAGAAACACACTTAGGTAGCAAGGGAGATTAAAGATTTCAATATCTTACTGTAGTTAGTCAAGTGAAAATTGTTTGAACTTACTCAATTAGTACCACAATGTCACGAATGTTGGAAACTCCAAAATTTGTTCGAGTTTCTTCAATTGGTCCTATGTATGTTGCAACTCCTATAACATCTGTTGACCGTAAAAGTTAATTGCCATTAATAATCTATAATAAATTTAAGTTAAAACATTGACTTCATTAATATCATACCTAAGAGATAAACCATGTCACCTATTCTTTTGGAAAGCATATCAATGTTTGAAAATTTGAAACCATGCCTTGGAATGTCTTCTGTATCTTCAATCTTCTCTAAAGTTGTGGTTGGTAAAAAGTTGAGTACCTTGTCATTGTCCACTGGTCGGAATTTTGCTGCTGATGTTACTTTCACATTTGTTATTATGTAGACGTTTCCTTCTTGAATCAATGATCTGAATTTATCAACATTGTGCTTGTTGATAACCCCATGCATCTTGGTGCCCTACATTTGTTTAAAAATTTGTTATTTAACTGTAAAAGTGGTAATTATAGTAAAAGAATGATTAACCAACCTCTTCATCTGTAAGGATCATGTCAAGACTGATAAGTTCACCGGTACTAATTATGATTGCATCCCAATGTCTTGCTACCCTTGCCTTGATTTTCAATAATTCCTTTTCTACATCGATCTCACTGAAGGTATTGCACGCCATTGCATTTTTGTATGCTGCAAATATTTGGTGCAATAGCAAAGGTATGCATGTATGTTAAAATTGCAAGAATTCAGTAAGAGAAAAAAAAATATTTATGCAAAACAATGTAGATATGCAAAACTGATAAGATTATCTTCTTTTTTTTTTAGAGAAGGGCTTTATGGATACCTGAGGTTGGCGATCAGATTGGAGACCAAAAGAATAACGATCACATTGGAGACCAACAGAAAGCAAGTGCTAAATAGACATGATTTTGTATGTTGCAAATATTTGGTGCAATAGCAAAGATATGCATGTATCAGGAAGACAAAAATATTTATGCAAAACAATCTAGATATGCAAAACTGATAAGATTATCTTTTTTTAGCAGAGAAGGGCTTTATCGATACATGCGGTTGGCGATCAGATTGAAGTTGTGGACCAACAGAACAGCAGACTGTCTATATAATATTGAAGTTACCAGCAGGAACAACGCTTAGATTATAGACCAACAGAACAGCAGGCTGTCTATATAATATTGAAGTTTCCTCTTAGTAATCAAATCGAATAGGATCTCCAGCTTGTGTTCGGCTAGGGCATCGTTATTTTTCTAAGTCAGAGTTGGCTTTAGTAGCCATGTAATGTAATGTGTGTATATCTTATTGGGCCACAAGTTGGTGTTGGATTGTGTCTTGACTAATGCTTTCCGCAATTGGGCGACAGGTTGGTGTTGGATTGTGTCTTGACTAAGCCATAAGCATTAAAGGCATTGGCTTTTACGTCACATACACGTCTCTCTCTCTCTCTCTAGCTCTCCAGCCTGTTCCTAATATTTTTTTGAGTCCGTGTTGGTCTTCTAAAAGCTTGAATAGGAGTCCATGTAGGTTTTTTCTGAGCCATCCAAGCCGCAGGAGTCGTCCATGCAGGCTTTTTCTGAGTCTGTTGGTCTTCTTGAATCTGAGTCCATCAGGCTGTCAGATACCAACAAAAAATCCAAGCCGCAGGTTGCACCATAAGCTTGAATTGGATGGTTAGATTTCTCTGATTAATGTGAGAATTTTTAGCTTTTTTTTCTTTTTCTTCGATTAATGTGGGAATTTCTACCCTTTATTACCTCATAGGATTAATATAGGGGCTTCTAGGAGAGCCTCCAATTAGTATATGTATAGATAGATAGATAGATAGATAGATAGATAGATATGCATCAGTAGGATATACTTTACTGAATATTTCCAAATCTTGCTCTACCATATCAATGTCTACCATTTTATTAGGCAAATTAATGTTAGCCTTTATCCTTGAACTTATCTCTTACTGTTTCGTCATCAATTAGAAATTCAAATCTGTTTTCCTTTTCCACTGAGATAATGGCGTTCATTAACTACCATTTGCCATTTTTTCTTTACTCAATCCTTATAGTATTACCTCTACATAGTACACACCATCTCGATTCCTCATCTTCTCCAATTGCAATTGAGAGAGACAGAGAGAGAATGGCCGGGATGCATGGTTCTGTCAGGCTCCACTCCTTCTGCGCTGCCTGCGTCCACGCCGTTGAAAGCTCCGACGATGGCTCCCACCCATCCCACTGCTCTGCGGCGAAGCGAAACGGCAAGACGGTCTCGAGCAAGGGGATAAAGAAGAGGGTAGTGAAGCTTCTCTCGCCCTTGAAACAGAAATGGCGCATCTCCCAAGCATTCAGATCGCGCTCCAAAGCAGCTAACAACGAGGCCATGGACGACGCAGGGGACGACGGCGACGCGGAGACGTTCGTGTCCGCGAACAGCTCCGAGCCGCGCTCTTTCTGCACAGACGACGAGTCGGAGCTCCCGTCGTTTCGTCTGACCCCGCTGATCTTCCCAGTCGGCACTGTTGAACGCCCCCCCACCGCTTCTCCCGTGAAGATCGTCCAGAAGCTTCCATTCGGGTATGTCATCGGCCGTCCACTGGACGGCCCCGCACCACCGTCGATAACACTGACAAGGAACTTTAGGAAGATGATGCCGAGGTCAAGGATGACCAAGAAGAAGGTGGTCCGTGCTCTCAAGGAGAGATTTGGAGGAGGCAGCAGAGGAGGTAGGTACGAACGTGCAGGAGAAGGAGATGACTGCGAAGACAATGGCGACGATGATGAAGATGTGTTTTGGAAAAAGGATGTGAGGGGGCTGCGCTGCAGGCGAGTGGAGGACGACGACCATCCTTACTGAAGGAGCAGAGGACGAGTCGACTGGTGTTTGTGCTGTGTTATTGGTTTCAGGATATGAGATCTCTTCACTAGTCAGACTAGAAACAGTTGAGCAGTGGGCCTATCTATTTCTTATTTCTTATAGCTTATGCTTTTATTGTGGTGTAATTGAAGAATAGAATCTGGGGTGTAAACCGGGCGCGAATTACTAACATTAAAGGCTGCTAGCTTTGGAGCTCACCCACGCGTGCTACGTCGGCAAGAAATCGTCCGCTGTTGGATCATGCCCGCGCGCGCTCCGCGCTGCCCGATCGGAGCTGCTGCGCGTCGTAAGAAAGCGCGGCCCCGAGCAGTCCACGTTGCCCGAAACGCGCTCGCCGTAGGATGCTCCGCTTGCGCCTCGCGACCAGCCATTCCAGCAGCTGCGCTTGGTGGGAGCGGGCGACCGGTCGTAGCTCCTGCGGCCCAGCCCTAGGTCCGCGCGTGCCCCTCGATTCCTCCCCCAAATCCCTTCTAGTGCCGCCAGCCCGCCACCGCATTCGTTGTGTTCCGCTTCTCTTAGCTTCGCGCGGATCTGCGCCGTCTCGGCTGTTGTGCCAGCTTTCGACCGCCTCCCTCTGTGTTCGGTGCCTATATTTTATAGCATGCAAGATTAACGATTTTTTTTCCTTTTAAATAGTTTTTTTTTGTTATAAATGTAGATCCGTCTTGGAAATCTTGATCCAACCATCGGTGTAAATTTTGCAGTTTTTTACTTGTCCACAGATCATTGGAGAGCTGGTTTGTTCCTTTCTGTTTTTTGCTCACTGTTCTTCTTCCAGTTGTTGTTCTTTTCTCTTGAGGTTCAGGCGTATTAGTGTCACCAAATTGTATTCTGGACGTTGTATTATTCTATTAGTGCTACAGCATGTGGCCCAGATCAGATATTCACGTATGCGAACCCGTGGACACAACTCACACGAGCACTTAGATAGACACACCAATTTACGATGGAAGAGAAGAAAAACGTGTGCATAAAAGAACTTTGCTGTTCGGCTGCAACCTGTCTAGCCAAAACTTTTCTGTTTTCTCTATTCTTTTATCAAACACATATGATTACACGTCCTTTTAAGGACTACCTCATCAACTTGCTAACCAAGCCAACAACTAAACATGGAAAGCCTAACAAAAGAAACAAACTGATTTGATCCGATGCTGATTGCATCAGGATCCTAACGTCCTATTACTTGACAAGTCTAGATTAATTTCCAACAATATCCACCCTAATCTAGATTTGTCTTCTCCTAGTTGATGACTTTAGACTCAACGCATGATTCAGACTACTAACTACGTGTAACATCCCAAACTCGGGTTTGTATTTCAAATGTATAAATTTGAGGAGAATTTAAAACTTTTGTTGCATCATGTTGTTATTTGAGTTTTTTTTTGGAAATTCTTTATAAGGATTTGTTGATTTCTAAAACCTAATACTTCAATAGACTAGAAGCATAACCCTTCAAAAATTTTAACACAAATCTTGTGATCATGCTCTGAAAATATTTTTTATAGGTTCTAGATCATCCTAGTGACTCCTATGAAAAATTTCAAAATTTTTAGATTTTATTTGCCATTTTAATAGGGCTAGTCAAACCAACTAGATCCTTAGTCAAACCCTAGGGCAGAACCTTAAGAAATTTCTAGAGAAAAATGCAGTGCATATAAACCTCTGGAAATTTTATAGAAGGTTAACCTTGGAGTTAGAAACCTCCAGTAAAAATTTCGGAATTTTTACTGTTATGCAGCTATCTAAAAATTCCTCAAAGTTTCAGCTTGTTTTTCAAACCTAGTCATTGCTACTATTTGGGCTTAGGCCGGACCAAGCCACGCGGTTAAACCCAGCCAACTAAGCACACACTCGGGTCAGTCCTAAATGACGCAAAGCATTGTGGGCCGTCTGATTTGGCATCAACCGCCCAAATCGATTGGTGACGTTCGGATTGTCCGAACGCAGCCCTTCTCGTGGGCCGTCCAATTTAAGATCAACGGCCCGGATTGATTGAGCCGTTTGAACCGTCCGAACGAGCGCATGATCTGGACCGTTCAATCTCGATCGGACCATCCAAATTTCGTAGTCCGATCAGCCCTGGTTGGTCCGAACGTTCCGACCCAGATCACTTGGTTTGGTCTAGCCACTTAGCGTGCTGGCCCGAGCCACCCTCCGACCCAGCCCTTTGTTTGTTCCGCTGACGTGTGGACCCCGCTGCGCAGTTCTTTGTCTCCACGTCACGAGCGACGCTGCGCCAGCTCGCCCGCGCTTGCCATGGCTGCCCGTGCGTCATCTTCAACTGGCCACCACTGGTTTTTGACGCACGCCCGTGGTTTGGCCGAGTTGACCATGCTCGCCCATACCCTGGTCACCTCGCCATCGCATCACTATCGCTCGTGGTGGTCCATGGACTGAGTTCATCTTCGCCGGCTTCTCCTCGCTCTCTCCATCACCTCCGGCTATAAAAGCCCCTAGAGCTTCTCCATTTTCCTTTTCGCAACTCTGAAACACTCCTTAGCTCTTTTCCACCCTCTCATTCCTCCTCCAAGCCCAAGTGAATTTGGAGCTCGAGCTCTAGAGCTCAGCCAAGGCGCCCCTTCTTCACCATCGGTACCACAGGGGTTCAATTCCATTTCTCTTCATGTCATATCGCGTTCTAGGATCTAAGGAGCATATCCCCCAACTTAATTTGGGTTTTGAATCGCAGGAATTCCCATAATTTGGTTTTCTTCTCCTTCGGCCGAAAACGCTCCCTTTCTTCCCCAGCTCCGGTACGGTGAGGCACTTGTCAATTCCTCACGATATTGCTGTCTACTGACATCACTTGAGCTGCTCCTACCCCTATTTCCCTTCCTTCTTGCTCAGGTGAAGCTCCCCGCGGTAAAGCTCCACACGTCGCCACATCGGTTCCTCGCCGCCGGCTCGCCTCCGACTTTCTCCGGTCACTCTCGTGATTCCGGTAAGGTCAGTGAACCTGACTAGTGCCCATGCGCACACTAGATCACCTGGAGTGTTGCCTAAGTGTAATTGTCATATTTCACCTCCGCTTCACCTCGTCGCTCCACTGCTTGAGTCCATCTCTGGCGATGCTCCGGCCACCGGTGGGTATGCATTAGTGTAGGGTTTCCATTTTGGCCCTTGGCCAACACCGCCATGACCTCCTTCACCGGCGATTAGCCGGAGAAGATTGCGGCTAAGAGCGCCTATGTGTTGTTGGATTTGGGCAGTTACTGTAGCTCAATGATTAGCTTTTAATCACTGTCCTAAGCACACTTTTCTGTGTTGATCTAGTAGTATTAAGTTAATGTTTCGCTTACATGTGTGTCCAGCCGTTAAGTGCATAGTAACCCCTTGCCTTGGACCATCCATTTGAGATCAACGTTCTGAATTGAATGGGCCGTTCGGACCAGTCCGATCAACCCTCTCATTTGGACCATCCGATTTTGTTTCAACCGTCCGGGCTTGTCTCTCATTTTGACCATCTGGTTTCAATTCAACTGCCTGGATTGATTCGGCCGTTCGGACCGTCCGAACGTAACCGTTCATTTGGACCGTCCGATTAGATCTCAACGGTCCGAACATTTTCAGCTCAAGGTTTAAAAGAAAATTAGGAAATTAATTATTTGTGTACTATAAATTGTTTTAAACTTCAAAATTACATAAGTATTTCATTTTAACTCCTTTTTGTATGAAACAAATTTTGTTGGTTTCCTTTTTAAATGTACTTTAATCTAAAATTGGTTCTAATCTTGTTTCTGTTATAGAAATTTTTGTTAGCAGAATTATCTTCGGTTGAGCATTATTTCCTGCACTAAAAATTGTTCTAACTTGAAATATGCATAAGTATTTCTCTATAACTCCAAATTGAGGAATTCAAGCTTGTTGGGTTCCTCTATTTCTATAATTTAATGTGTATTAGGTTTTAAGTATGTTTCTATTTCTAAAAATCTTGGTATTCAATTTATTTGTGCACTACTTTCGTGACTTTAAAAAATCATAAGAAATTTATATTAGCTCCGAATGAGGTGAATCAAATTTCATTGTTCATCCCATGTGGTGCTTTGTCTACCATAAAAATTTCATGTTCACTCCCTCTCTGGAAATTCTCGCCAAAAAATTAATTTTGGATAAACAGTACTCGAGAGGGATTTTTTAGCATTTTTATTAAAAGCTAGTTTTGTTTTGGCCATAACTTTTGCATGCAACATCCAAATTGAATGATTTTTGTTTCTAAATTTATTTAAAATCATGCTCTATCTTCTGTGTAAATTGCATGGTTTTTGGATGATTTTAAATTTTGAAGTTTATTTGGCATTATTCGTTCTTATTGGTTCTTTTCGCTCTTTCGATAGGTTCTGACAAAGTTATTGAATACGAGAGTAATCCTCAATAGCAAGTGGTTTATCTCTAGCAAGGCAAGCAATTTTTCCTTTGATGCACGTTGATCCTATTATATTCGCATGCTAATATTTCAAATTTTCAACTGTATGTATGCTTGCTATGTTGACAAGTACTTTCTCAGTCGGGATAGTCTACCTGATTAGTTATTTGAACTGTAGGTAAACATCTATCCCTTACCACTGAGCCTAGGTTTATATCCGCTGTGATTTAGAGCTCGATGGATGGGCCCTAGTCACTTTATATCTAGTATACGAGTTGATGTCACTTAGCACTACTTAGAACGGTAGTCTAAAGATCATCGCCTCGGTGATGGTCAGTATGTCATCTGTAACACCCCGATTTTCAGAATCGGGTTGTTAATATTTAATTTGGTGTTATATTAATTTTTTTGACTATGTTTTAAAAATTTTCCAGTGTTTAATCAAAATGTTGCTTTAAAAATCAAATTGAATTAATTAAAAGGTTGCATTTTATTAAACCAAATTATTTGAAAGATCAAAAAAATTTATTAAAATTAATTGTATTGATCTCTTTGTTTTCGCATGCATTTCAAAAATCATGATGCATGCATTAGTACCAAGCTCTTTTACGGATCGATCGACTACAAAGTAAACGCTGCGTGTCCTTCTTGACTGTCATCTTCCATTTTCCGTCCCTACTAACTTTTTTTCTCTCCTTCAAATCTTATCCGAAAACTCAAAACCAAGCCATGCATGTCATACCATTGTGATCGCTATCGCACGACCAACCCAATTCCGCAATTTGATTTCGCATGCATGGCGGTTTGAGCGAATTCATAAGCATTTAAAAGAAGTAGCAGATGAAACGCTCAAGCATGCCGATTCTTTTCCCCAACTTCTCTCTTCGCGATCACCACCAAAAATCAAGAATCGACAATGCATGTTATCTTTATTGCGATCGCTGCGTCTCGAGAGCTTTCAATTTGGCGACTAGTTCACGATGCAAGGTCGTTGGAGTGAGCCGAGAAAAGAGGAAGAAGCTGATCGCTATTCTTCTTCCGAGCAAACAGGAACTTCAAAGATTTTAGAGAGCATCACACTCTGAATAAATTCCTGAAAATTTTACCTAAGTACCAACATTATGTCAGGTATCTCCCCTAAAAATTTCATGATTTTTGGAATTAAAATTCTATGCCTAAATATTCTTTAACTCTCTCTGCCCATTTTTTATTGCTGTCCACTATTCATCCGAATTTTTACTCCAGCCGAGAGACACACCACTGCCCATTCTCATTTTTCCTTATGTCCCAGCCGAAGGGCTTCTTTGCTGCCACTTTTCCCTATTTTATTCTCAACACCACACCTCCCCTTTTGCTCTTTTCTCCAACTTCTCACTCCCAGCCGAACAGCCCACACCACCATCACCATTATTTTTTTATTGCAGCACCATTCCCCTACCACTGCCTCTCCATGCCACCACTCATCTTCTCCAACAGAAATTACAGAACTCCCACCTCCCATTTCTTTCTCAAGCAAGAACTCAAGCCCATGCTTCTCCCCTCCCAATCACCACCAAAAACACTAAATCAGTCCATGCATGTTATGTAGCTACGTTCATCGTCATGAGGGCTTCTGTGCTCATCCATTTAGTTTATGCATGCAAGCTCTTTGGAGCATTCGGCAAGGAGAGAGGGAGAGATAGTGGGTTGGTGGTCGTTGACCATGGCAAGTCAAGGTTCTTTGCCCAAGAAGAAGTGGGAGCAATGGAGGCTCACTATGTGCAGTGGCTCCTTGGCGCCCTGTCATGTACTAAGGCTTACATGTGGGACCAAGAAAGAGGTGAGAAGGGGGGTATTGTTATAAGTCTTTAGGGGCAGCTGTGAAAGCATCGAACATTATTTTTGGCTTAGCCTCAGCTCTTGTCTTCCTCTCCGACTCTGCTTCCTCCCCTAAACTCCATTCCTCTGATTCCCCGTCCCCTGCTTCTCCTTCCCAGTCTAGATCGTTCTTCCACGGCTTGACTCTAATCCCCCAATTTGTACCCCAAAATACTGGAATCTTGAGTTGGTAATGTCAATTTAGCACTTGTCTTTGCTGTGAATCAGTGTTCTTGGTGAAGGAACGTAACAATTGGTATCAGAGCCGTCGATTCGTGGGAGTTCCAGTGCTGAGATGGTGTGGGGAAGGATTAGTGGCGGTAGCTGGGACCGGCGGGCGGATTCGAGCAGTGGTGGTGTCGGTGGAGGAGCCACCCGCCACCTGCTCGGCAAAATGCCGAGCCACCAAAAGGCAGCCACGGGCGGCATTCTTCGCATCACCGTGAGCCATGTGCTCTATCCGGTGACGATGGAGGTGCTACACCAGGTCCTCGAGGCATACGGTGTGGAGAAGATGTCCATCTTCGAGAGAGTCAACCAAGTGGAGGCCATGGTACAACTCCAATCATGGCAGGGAGCAGAGCGAGCTCGAGATGCTTTGCATGGTCGGTGCATTTACGACCACTGTTGCTTCCTCGACGTTCAGTTGGTGCAGCCGACAACAGAATCAGTTTCCATTAAGATGGCACGGTGCGACGCGGTGGCCTCCGTGTGTGCCCCAGAGGTCATCATCGAGGCTCCATGTTTCTCGCCACCTGACAAGCATCCCGCTAGCACCGATGAACCCAAGTCTGGGCCGCTCTCACTGCCTACACCGGGCTGTGAATGGGATGCCATGTCTGACGAGCAGAAGAGAAGGTGCTTGAAGATGGTGATTGAGGTGAAGGAGATGTTGTACAATAGGCTCGGGTGGCCACTGCCTTCCCTGGCTTCCTCCGATGCCACTGCCCCCGAGGACTCGACTGACACCACTGCTGGTTGGGATGGCATGGATGTCGTTCCTCTCTCGCAAGGGAAGGAGCAGCTTCTTGATGTGCTCGAAGTAGTGCCCACGAAGACGCACGACTCCTCAGATGATGACCAGCCCCCGCGAGTGACCGCACCCACGTCTATTTCTGTCGCCGGCAAGGACCACGATGTGACTACCCCTATTCTGGTTGCAGACGTCACCCTCGTCACCTTCATAGTGAGCAGTGTCGCTGTCAACTCTACAGACTGTGACAACGAGCTCAATTGCGGGTGTCTCTTCTATCTCCATGGCACACACAAGTTGTTTGATGAAATGCCTTTCAAAAGTACAGTTGTGTTGTGGCCACATCCGGTAAAGTGTGTTGGGTGGAGTCCGTGGTCTCCCCCTTCCCAAGTCACAAGCATGAGTCATGGAGCTAAAGCACAGGCAATGCCGTGGCCATCCTTCAGGTGGGATCGATGTGACGAGCAGCTGAAGCAGCCATGGCCACCACCTTTGTTCCTCCTAAATGAAGTTGTGTTGTCTTCTTGGCCACCAACCCAGGAGAGTGTCTATCGATGGATATCCCGTCAGCATGAAGAAGCTTCAAACGTGTCTGTTGATGATGTGCTTACTTACTTGCAGAATGAGATTGAGCAAAGAGCAGAGGACATGCATGCATCTTCTCAGCATCCAAGTCTACAACCAGCATATAATTTTCCTTCTGCAAATGTCCAAAGTAATTCATTCTCATTTGGAAATGTAGCCGCTGCACTTAACTCCCGGATGGGCCAAACTGACCAAAGAAGAATTGTGGGCATCTCAAATGCGCTCTCCACCCTTTACGGCAAACTTTCCACTCAAATCATTTGGTCACGATTCAGGCCAGGCGAACTGACTTTTGTTACAGCTGAAACCAAAGTGTTGCACTTATTAGCTCCTACTGTGGTGTTGCGCTTTTGTGGTGTTTTGCCTCGCACCCAGAAACCTTGGAACTGTTTGCAAAATGGGCCATCATTTGGTGGTAATGGAGGGCAATATGTTGATAGCAATGATCATTTGAAGGCACCTGAGAAAATAAAATGTGTGATATTCAATTCTTTTGAAGGCACTCTAGATGGGTGGATTTCCCTTGTGCTAATTTCTGGAGCTGATGTACCTTTGGATGATGGCAATGGTATGTTCTTGATGCCTCATAAGAAAGAAGAAACAAAAACTTTTGTACCAGGTTTAGAAGCACAGCCTGTTTCTAGCTCAAGTGCATCTGCAATGGTTCTTTGGTGCGCTTTCTAATATGCCTACTAGTGGTGTCTCGGTATACCAACTCAAAGAAAGTGCGGTTGGTATTCCAGGGCTTCCTAACATTCCCAATTTGGATGTTGTGAAGTGAGCACAAGAACTTGTTTGCTAAGATGGGATTCCGCCAGATCCACAATCGCACCTCTCATCAACTTGTTTCTGGTACATCCATCGAACTAACTGTGCCTCAAAGACCTCTGAAGGCTCTTGTTCTCTGCCTTGATGCTCATGGTAGGAAATTGATCATCATGGAAATGTTATCAACATTACCAAGCCAACCAATCTGAGTACTCAAAGGTCAACATAAATAAGCTAAAGAAGGAAGCTTTCCAAATAATCAAACCGGACTTGGATTCCTTGGAAAATCATGTGCCCATTTTATGAAAGAATGGGCATCAACCAAAAAAGCTCCTCCGTCCTAGAAGGCGGGATTTCAGTTTATTAAGGAAGGCAAACTCTCAAAGTAGGCTGAATTGCAGAGAATTAAGAATCGATTTGGTGAAGCACAAGCTAAAGAGCTTAAAGTAAAGCAAGCTCAACTTGCTAAGGCAAAGGAAAAAGTAGACATGAATCCAAACCTGATTGAAGTTGCTCCAGGGGGAAGGTCTCCAAAGCAAAAACAAATGGAAGAGATTTATGACATTGAGCCATGGGATGCAAAAAATTTACTTTCTCCACCATCAACAATAGGGAAAGGGATGACAGAGTTTTTAGCTGAGGTTGGGAGCTTAACAACTGTGCACCATGGAAATGCAAGTGTTCAAACACTGGGATGGTGTGATCGAACACGAATTGCACTTGAAGCTGCCCAAGATTTTGATGGTGTCCAAGTCAAGCTGGGCGTTGAAGTTCTGCAATTCTATGATTTAGTGATTCAAGACCCTTGAGGGCAAGGGTCTCAAAGGGGAGAGTAATGTCATGTACTAAGGCTTACATGTGGGACCAAGAAAGAGGTGAGAAGGGGGGTATTGTTATAAGTCTTTAAGGGCAGCTGTGAAAGCATCGAACATTATTTTTGGCTTAGCCTCAGCTCTTGTCTTCCTCTCCGACTCTGCTTCCTACCCTAAACTCCATTCCTCTGATTCCCCGTCCCCTGCTTCTCCTTCCCAGTCTAGATCGTTCTTCCACGGCTTGACTCTAATCCCCCAATTTGTACCCCAAAATACTGGAATCTTGAGTTGGTAATGTCAATTTAGCACTTGTCTTTCTTTGTGAATCGGTGTTCTTGGTGAAGGAATGTAACACGCCCTAAGAGCTTTGACTTTGACGCAGTGAGGAGAAGCAAGCCGGGCTGGCTCGGGTAGGAGTGGCGCATGCAAATGTAGCAAAGAGCTCAAGCGAGGGCGCGAGGGCCGAGCGAGCAATTGCTCGATTTAAACCAAGGCGAGGAGTAGCAAGACAAGTAGTGGCTAGCGTGAGCTAGTCTGCAGCAGCAGCATGGCTTGTGCGAGGAGCAAGAGCCGACGGAGGGGAGCAGAAGCGCGGCGCATGGTGTCTTGGCGAGAGTGCAGTGCAAGCCAAATGACTTGGTGGCGTCTTTGTTCGGTATCCCGTGGTGCGACACCGCAAGGAGGAGAAGAGGGCATGCATGCACAATGCTTCGAATGTCTTTGCCTGACTAGCATGGAGCAGCGGCACACGCGGCGCCGCAGCAGCTCGGCGGCGACTTTTCGGTCGAGGTTCGGCTCGGTGGTGGCAGCGCAAGGCGAGTTATGCATCTGTGGCGCCCGGCCGAGACGGAAAAAGCGGCAGCGGCATAGGCAAGCGGCGTCTTTGCGGCGGCCAGCCGCAAAGCAGCGGAGGCAAGGTGGCGGCGGCATCGTCCAGCGTCAACAATGGCGCATGCGCGAACAGCGGAGACTCAGCGAGCAACAAATGATGCATGCGGCGGGTGGCGGCGTGTCTGGCGGCTCGAGTGGTCGGCGCGGGGCTGCTCTGCAGCCCAGCGTGAAGTCGAGGGCACCGAGGTGCTGTCAAGTGGCATCACGAGCACGGTGAGGCGGAGCCCGATGCCGAGGCGTTGCTTGCATGCAGCGGCAGTGATGGTAGCGGCTCGCCGGGGCGACCGAGGCGAGGAGGCATGGACGAGGAGCCGGACGTGGAAACGGCGACGACTACGGCAGACGCGAACAAGTGCCATGAAGGCGATATTTTGCACGCCTAGCGCCGCGGTGAAAAATCTTTAGTGTCAAATCATGTTTATGATATTTACTTGTGCATGTTGCATATTACTCATGAGCATGGCATCTATTTATGCATCTTTATTTGTAAAAATGATTTGGTAGCTTAAGACCGGTATGATTCTCCGGTTAGGTCATATTTGTGCGTAGGCATGATTATGTATCGATATATATTGGTGGATGTGAATAATTAGATTATTGTGGCGAAATGTGTGTATTGTTGGTCGGTGGCTGCTAGGTTATATATATATATATATATATATATATATATATATATATATATATATATATATATATATATATATATATATATATATGGATCATTCGATCGGATGATATGATTTTGGAGTCGCATGGAAAATTGGTGGTGACTTTGGATAATACATTAATTGGAGATTTTTCCTCATGTTGGATTAGTAATTTTAGGAGATAGGATGTTAGGATGTATAAGAATTTTATGATTTATTACTTGATGGATAGCTCTTGTGACGATATTGAATGAGATATGGAGGTTGACTCGAATAATTTACTTAATCATGAGTAGATTGATCGGATGTCTTAAGTAATAGTTATGTGAGTAATTTGTGCTAGAATTTGGAGAAGGTAGCAATTGATCTTTTGGTTGCGAATAAATATTTGGATTTGCCATGTACTTAGTAGGTAAGTTCCATGTGCCGAGTCGGTGGAATTGTACTCTCTATTGGATTAGTAGCTAAATGATTATTAGTCGACCGTAGAGGCACATATGTGATTGGATTAGTAGTTGTCACACACGACTAGTCCAGTGAAATGGATGTAAGTTAATTTATTAGTGAGCTATTAAATGTTGGATTTGCTATTAAATTGTAAAGCTCATTAGGTACCGGTAAGCCAAATAAATCTCGATCGGTGGAAATTTTAGTGTATACAAATGTGATTTGCCGAGGCAAGAATAGTGGAGCTAGATAGTTAGTATTAGCTTAAATATCATTTTGGAGAATGATTGATGGATTTAGTCATGGTCTTATGCCCATAAGTCGGTGGATTTCGTATAATTATTGGATAGGTTGTATAGTTAGAGTATCGTGAGTTCGGGCATCACTCGATAGATTGACTACCTTGATAATGCCTTAGTGGAGGTTAGTATAAGTTTTAGATCAAGGTATGCGAATATGATCGGAGAGTGTTATGCATGTGAGTGGATTCAACACCGAAGAATCGGTTAAGTCAATGATTATGAGAATATTAGATTTGTCGATAGATGTTTTTCTTTAGGAATTAATTAGAATAGAAAATAATATGCATAGGCCCCTTTTGTCATGACAGAGGCTAGGATAGCATGTGTGCAAAAAGTATTAAATGACTTGGAAAAATTCGGAATACAATTAATTGTGCACTGCATATTCTTTTAACTTCAAAAATTCATAACTAATTCATAAAAACTCCAAATGAGATGAACCAAGTTATTCTCGTCTTATATTAATATTCTCTACCCATCCAAATAATCCTTTGCCTCCCCACTGCTCTACAATTTTTGACCAAATAATTAAATTCGGTGAACAGTAACAGATTACAATTAAATTGGATTTTTCTGAAAACTGATATTCAAACTGCTATAACTCTCACATACTAAATCGAAATAGAATAATTATTTCACCTAAATTCATCTAAAACCATCATATAGCTACTGTAGAAAATTCATGCATTTTTAGCACTTTGAATTTTTCGGCTTTTCTCGATGTTTATTCGATATCGTCTTTCTTTAGATTCCGAGTTGCCGGAAGTAAGCGAGTACGTAACCGAGAGTGAGCAAGTGAACTCCCTGAAAGGCAAGCATCATTTGAACTTTCTTTTGCTTCATATTTGATCCCAGTTTTGTTAAGTTAGTGCAATGATAATTGCTTGCATGCTATTTTTGATAATGTCGCTATTTTTGTGTTGTGTAGATTAGTTATCTCCTAATTCATTGAGGTTATACTTGAATTATTCTAGTACCACATGCTTAAGTTAGAATGGTTGAAATATATTGTTCGGGTTTGCATAGCCATGCAAGTCTAGAACCGGTAGTTGATTGTTGGGAATAACCCGACAATTATGGGATAAACACAACTTTCATTATATACTTTTGTTTCAGATCTTCGTATCTGTTTTATGAGTTAAATTTTGTCATTTTAAATGAGCTTTTGGTCTGGACAAGTGATGGTGCCTTTGTGCACGAGATTTGGGTAAGTGGTTGACTTGTCTAGGCACTTAAGGACCGAACTTTGGTAACATCTTTGATTCAAGTAAAACTCGTGCTTTGTAACGTCCCGTTTTTCCGGAGTTTTACAAAAAATTAAAAATAACCATTTGGTTTTGGTGAGAGTTTAAAGCTTAACCTGAGTTTTCAAAAAGAAGCTTTAATTGACTAATCTAAACTTGAACTAAATCTGTTCGGTTTCCTTTGGGAGTTTGTTGGAGTGTTCCTTTCCTCCCTCTTGTGCTTTGTGTGCCTTTGGGTTTTGCTTCTCCTTCCCAGACCTCTTTTGTGTCTGGGTGCCCCTTCTCTTTCTTTCTCTCCTTGTCGGCCCAGGCCTCCTTTGGGTTTAGACCAGCTCAGGTTTGTGTTTCAAACCCCTCTGATCTTTGGACCTTTTCCTTGTGCCTATCCTGTAGTCCAGACCTCCTCTTTGTTGGTTTGAATCTCTTTGTGTCTGGACCTCCCTCTCGGCCTAAACCTTTCTCTGTCTAGACCTCCTTCTATCTAGACCCCTTTTCCCTATTTTGGCCTCCCAGTGGACCTCTCAACATCCATTGGCAACCCCTGTGTTCATTTGGGCATCCCTAAGTCCCTCTGGACTTCCCCATGCCCGTGTGGACCTCTTTGTATCCTTGCGGAACTCCTTCGGACCTCCTCTACGTCCTTTAGGAACTCCCCTTGCCTATTTGGATCTCCCCTGGGTTCAAACAGACCTCCCCCTTGTTGAGATCTGGCCGTTAGGACCTCCTCTCTGGAGATCTTAGCCGCTCAGACCTCCCCCTTGTTGAGATCTGGCCGTTAGGACCTCCTCTCTAGAGATCTTAGCCGCTCAGACCTCCCCCTTGTTGAGACCTGGCCGTTAGGACCTCCTCTCCGGAGATCTTAGCCGCTCAGACCTCCCCCTTGTTGAGATCTGGCCGTTAGGACCTTCTCTCTGGAGATCTTAGCCGCTCAGACCTCCCTTGTTGAGATCTCGCCGTTAGGACCTCCTCTCTGAGATCTTAGCCGCTCAGACCTCCCCTTGTTGAGATCTGGCGTTAGGACCTCCTCTCCGGAGATCTTAGCCGCTCAGACCTCCCCTTGTTGAGATCTGCCGTCGGATCTCCCTTTTGAAATCTTGACCGTCTGTGTCCTCCCTTTGAGATCTTGGCCATTCAGGTTCTCCTTTTAGATCCTGAGCGTCAGGACATCCCGTTGCCTTTTGATCTTGACCGTGTAGGTCCTCCTCTTTGAGATCTTGACCGTTAGACCTCCCTTTTGGAGATCTAACCGTCAGGACCTCCTCCTCGTGCGTATCTTTTGGACCTCCCGTCCATAGGACCTCCCCGTGGTTGTGTCTTTGGACCTTCTGTCCATAGGACCTCCGCGTTGTGTGTCTTTTGGACTTTCTATCCATAGGACCTCCTCTTTTGTGTTTAGATCTTTGTGGTCTAGACCTCCCTATTGCATTTGGACCTCCTTTAGGTTCAGACCTCCCTGTGTTGCGTTTGGACCTCCTTTAGGTTCAGACCTCCCTATGTTGTGTTTGGACCTCCCTTGGGTTCAGACCTCCTCTTTTGTGTTTAGATCTTTGTGGTCTAGACCTCCCTGTTATCCCTTGGACCTCCTTGTGGCCTTAAGAACCATTAGTCCTCAAAGACCTCCTGTCTGTCCTCTCTGGATCTCCTTGCAGGACCTCCCCGTAGGATCTCCTCTGTGGATCTCCTCGTTGGACCTCCTCGCAGGACCTCCTCCTTGGACCTCCTCCTTGGATCTCCTCTTTGGACCATGGACCATGCCCTTTGACTGGTCTATGCACCTTTTGACTGGCCCCTTGGGCAGTCTTAAGTGCATTTGATGTGGGTTGAGTCACATTAAATGCTGCCAGCTACCTTTGTACTCTTTTCTACTTTTTGTCACATCCCTAGCTTTCTTTATCCTTTTTCGTACCTTGTGGCAGTGTGCCTTTGTACTGATGCCTTGAATCTGGACATCCCTTTTGAGGGTGCTCCTATTCTCCCGTTCTCTTTAAATAGGGCACCAGGGGCCTCCATTTGCTCCCTGTTCGTCATTTCTTCCCCTTCCCTCTTTTCTCTCGGTTCTGGAGGAGCTCTCCAAGCTCCTCTGGTTCGGACCTCCTTGAGTCCGAGCCCTTTACTTCTTGGACCCCCCCCTCCCGTGGGATTTCCTCCCTCTCGGACCTCCTCCTTCCTCCTTGTTGGACCTCCCCTTCTGAGGATCTTTTCTTTCTGTTCTTGCTAGTTCTTTTCGGTTTCCTTTTTAAGCTGCTTTATTTAGTTGTTTTCTTTGCATCGTGTAGATTCCGTGGGTGCTAAGGAGCGTGAAGATCCAGCAGCCCTGGTTGAAGCTCAGCAGCCCGCCATTGAAGGCAAGACATGGGACCTTTGACCATCTTGATCCCATTTGCAAAAGTATTTTGATTTGTTAAACTTGCATTGCTATTTGTATAAAATGGTTTGGGGTCTAGTTAAATACCTACTGGTTTTATGCCTCCTTGTCTATTTGGTAGTCCGCATGTTGACATGTTACCTTTGACAACCTTAGGATGGTACTGTTAGTTGGTCTTGTATTGCTATTGCCAACATGGGTATCGTTCTTGCTTAGCCTTGCTCTAGTAGATGTTGGTCTCCTCATGAATCATCATTATTGCTTAATCTTGACTAATGAATTATGGAACTTTGGTTGGTGCCACTGATATGCAACTAGGGTTGAAGCCATATTTGTGTTGTTTGTGGTGCAAGACCACTTTAAATTTATGTTCGCCAGATCGGGTGGTCTTTGGCCAGGTTGAACCTAAAAGCTGTTTTGCTCGGGCGAGTTGGCCAGAGGCGAGTAGTGGGTGCTCCAAGGGTTGTAGCCATAGAGTCGCCTGGGTGATCCAAGGGTGGCAGCCATGGAGTCACCTGGGTGCCCCAAGTTGTTGATGGGGTCACATTTGGGTTGTGGAATGCCTCGCTTGAGCAGCCATTTAAGGACTGAACCTTGGGAGCCATTGACCTGGGCCAAAACCGTGCAACCACATGTCCATTATGGGGTGGACCGGGAGTAATAACTGGTCTTGTTCTGATTCAGTTCCAAGGTAGAGGAGGTGTTGATGGAGCACCACGGCTTAAGAGGGGGCCACTGGGTGCTATACGCACACCGTGATGGCGAAACCTTAATGTCAGAGACTGAGTCAGAGCAGGACCTTGTAAAAGCCCGGTGGTAGTCTCCACTTGATTCGCATGTCTAAGGTAACGTGTGAAATATCAAGCGACTACCTCTTGTGGGTAAAGTTGTGCACCTCTGCAGAGTGTAAATCTGTTCGAATAGCCGCGTCCTCGGTTATGGACATGCCCGGAGATTTCGAATGAGGGGTAGAATTCTTTTTGTGAAATTGTGTTCCTCCTGGGCACTTTGGTCGAAGAGACCTTGGCCGGCTCCAGAGGGGTCATGGCTGGCTCACAAAGTGGTCCAGGGACTGGTCTTGTGGTGCTCTAGAGTGGGTGCTCCAGAGAGGTTTGGGTTGGTGCCTTGGGTGTGAGTGGGTGCTCACTGTTCCCTTTAAAAATCAAATGTACTTATGTATTATGCTTTCTAACTTGAGCTTTGCAATCTATTATGTTATTTACTATCACTTTGGCTTTACGCAAACTAACCATACAGCTCACTTTGTCAAGCCATGCATGATTATTACTTGCATACCTTACCTATGGCTTGCTGAGTACATTCAAAGTACTCATTGGCTTGTGCCCTGCTATTTTGATCAGTAGGGGTTGGAGTTCCAGGTGGTCCAGTGCCCTCAGGAGGGGAGCACCCTTGAAGACCTTCTTGATGAGATGGCGTCCTCCACTTGGTAGCTTTGTGGGCTGGCGAATGGACCTAGTGTTTATGTTTTTGCCTCCGCTGTGTAGTTGTCTCCCTTTTTGCTTTTAGCCTTTAGTGGCACCCCTGTACAAACCTTGGCCATAAGGCCACTTGTTAATATATGTGTTATTTTGGTTTGTCTTCTCTTTAAGCTTGTTGTATGGATTTGATTACACTTTTGTTTGTTCTGTGCGAGCTAGCCATTTTGTTCCTGGGACTAGCTCGGTGCGCAGAGGCAGGACCTCTAGGAGGTCCTACGGGACTTGGCTCGAGATCTGTCGGACCTCTCTATGATATCTGTTGAGGTGCTCTGGCGGGTTGTTGGCCAAGACCTCCGGGAGGTCTTGAGACCTCTGGGAGGTCCCGTGGCTAAGACCTCCAGAGGTCTTGAGACCTCTGGGAGGTCCCGCACCTCCTCGTAAGCGTCTGAGCGGTACTACCGCTCCTCCATGCGGTAGTACCACAGCTCAAAAAAAAATGGTCCTCCCGGACCTTTGCTGTATATCACAGGGTGGGACGTCACATGCTTCCACACGTGGTGTATGGGCACTACTTGGTTAAGTAAGGGGTTGGTGTTGTTGAGTTGATGACTGGTGGTGTGAGGACGTATATGTGTTCCATCGCATATATGCTTCGTAGGGTGCCGATTGCAATCCTATAATGTGCAGGTGAGCACTATTTAAACTTTGTTCATTGGGTCGGTGTTCCCAGCACAACTTGCGTGTCCATTTGGTTGGTAGGTGATATAGCCTATCCTAAGTGGGATTAGGTCACGCATGGGTGATTCAACTCAATAATATCAACTTGCTGAAAAATACTAAGTCTTGGTTTACCCGGCCGGCATACCATAGGAAGTATGCTATATTCGGAGGCATCTGGAGGCTTACGGGCTAATCAAGTTGTGTGGGTAAAGTAGTACACCCCTGCAGGGTATAAATCTATTCGAATAGCCGTATCCACAGTTATGGACGACCACTTGAGTTATATGGTTGCTATTGTTAGACTTGGAATTAAAATTGTGGTTATAACTTGGTATCGTCATGAATGGGATATTCATGTATGTTGTTGTATCAAAGTGGACAGCCACTTTGTCATTTGTATGATTTATTTGTTATTCAATTTACTACTTATTCACATGCTTTACTTCTACTTCAAATCTGATTTCAAAATGGCACTTGAAAAACTAGTATGTGTAGGTTGTAAATTGTTGCGTCTCTTTTGCAAAACTAAGCCAATATGAGCCATCCTTTGGAACAACCTCTAGCGTGACTAATTTTTATTTGTGTAAGACTTGCAGTACCTTTGTACTCAACCCGTTGCTGCAATTTCAGGTGAGGAAGACTTTGAGCCCGTTGAGCTCGTTAGTGTCGATTTAGGCGACATTGACGAGTAGTGCTATCATTTAACTCCCAGTCGGTTGCCGATGGGTTATGGGGCATACCATGCTGGATATTTTGGTTTATTTATTTGCTTCCGCTGTTACTTTATGATCTTATTTGAATTTGGCCGGTCGGCCACTTGTAATAGTTGTAGACTTGAACTATTATGTTTTATGTCTTTTGACCTATGAATGTATGAATGTTGTATGGATATGATCAATGCTATATGTGAGTTTGGGGCATGTTGGTCGCTTATCTTGGGATCCAACATGACCTCATGCTCTCTGTTCGTGGCTTCCCATTTAACTCACTAAGTGTAGTGCTTAGACTGTTGGAGAACCGACAATCATGTAGTGCTCGCAGAGGAGCAGCGCGCATGATCGTCGGGGCTCCAGTTTTCAGTTAAGCTTCTAGCTTAGATGGAGTTAAGTTGGAATCCATTTAATTGAGGCCCAGAGTTATGTCGACCATGCTTAGTCTCGGTCTTACGGAGATAACCCGAGGGTCCTTACATCATCACTCTAAATAATTGAGTCAGGGTACTCATGTATGTAATCGTATTTGGAAAACTAAAACTGAAATAAAAAGTTTTAGACTTAGGCACATTGGTTGGATGGTGTGCTTTTGGGTGTATGCTTGGTGCCCGAGTCAACAAGGATCGAATTACTTGTGTCACTGATCCAAGCATTGTTGCGTGCATTCCACATGAGGGCCATATGGGAACCCCTCTTGACTTAGTACTTTGGCGTGTGTTAGGTCCGAGTCATAGGAGGTTGTGTGTGTTGTGTTGAAAAAGAAATGTTCTATGTATGTTGGGTGTGCGGGGGTGGGTTCCTGTCAAGGTTCTCCACACCGAGGAGCATCGGTTCCTTTTCAAAGGCCAGTGACTTCGACATAACGTATCGGTTTCCATCCATACGGGTGACTCGTAGTTAATACACAATATTGAAAACATCTCGTAGGAACTTAGCCTTGCCGGCATACCTATGGAAGTGTGCTCTATTGCATGGCAAAAAGTCGGTCTGACATGTGAGTACAGTTGTACACCCCTGCAGGGTATAATCTATTCGAATAGCCTCATCCTAGGTTATAGACATGCTTGGTTAGGTCGTGCAAGAATTAGACTATAACATTTTGATAAAACTTGAATTCGGGTGGTACGAATGGGTAATTCGTGGTGGCTAGGGTTAGTCACCTCTAGGATGATTATATGGTTATTAATTGTTGTCTCACTGATATTTGATCAATTAAAAACTATTTTGATAATTTGCCTTCAATCTGTTACACTATTGCAAATAAAATGCTGCTTTACGCTGAAAATAAACTCTACAGCCATCTCCATTGAATCAAGCCTACATGTAGCTATGTATAGGTTTTTTATCCGTAAGTCTTGCGAGTACGTTTTTGTACTCAACTACATTGTCTATTTGCTGCAGAGGAAGTTGACCCCCAAGGGGTTGATCATTGTGAGACTGTTTACGAGGTTGACGACTAGCTTGGTGGCCCAGTCGGTTGCCTTATGGGTAAGAGGCAAACCAGTTGGCTTTTATTTACTGCCATCTTATGGCCTATGTTTTTCGCTGCAATGTTAGTACTCTATCTTGTATTTGGCCAGTCGGCCCCTTTCTGTAATTTCAACTTGTATGTCTTTTGTCTTGTAAGTTATGAAGACTCGGTATGGTAATGACTTGTGTATAGAATTGATGTTTCAAATTTTGTGATGGTGCATGTGTACCGCTCCTAAGAGGTGCATGTTACATCGGGAGTCAGGATATTTGGTTTGTAATGCTAGGACCAATTGGATGGTTAAGTACTACAAGTTAAATACCCCGAGTTCTCACATTCACGACTCTCAGCATAGGTTGTAAGATGCTCAGCACAAGTTGGAAGATGCTCAACTTGAAACAAATAATAGGATAGCTACATTAACAGATCAAGTGAACACTCTTGAGCAAGCATATTCTATGCCACTTCGCTATGGTCACCGTCCTCACCATGATACCCCTCCTCAGGATCCTCCTCCACAAGAATGATTCCTTTTGGTACTTGATGCCAAAGGAGGAGAGATTGAGAGAAGGATTGAAAGTTGAAGGGGGAGCAAGAAGATCAAAAGGGGCTACTACTATCTTATCTTATTATATCTTATATTATATATTTGGACTTGGTTAATGTAAGGACTTTATTATGTTTGAACTACTTGGAACATGTATGTGTGTAATAGTTTAGTTACACTTCTTAAATGCTTTATGACTATTATGTTATGCTACATTATGTTTATTATCCTTGTTTATCGAAGTTTATGTGTTCAAGAACTTTCTATCATGATGATTATTATTCTTTGCTTGAATGATAAATGATATTGTTTACATGTTCCTTAATTTCCATAAATAAAGGAAACTTCGCCGAAATTTCTAAAAATTCACAAATGTGCATGACAATCACTTCTTGAATCTATATGCACATCTCTAGGGGGAGTTTTGCTATTTGTTGATTGACTTTGAAAAGCAACTAAGTCTTCATCTCTTTTGAACTCATCTCAAGAATTAATTGCATGTCAAAAGTCAAAACAAGAATATACAACATGATGTGTATTCAAAACCTTTAAATTCATTCATATTGTTTAGGTTGTCATCAATTACCAAAAAGGGAGAGATTGAAAGCATCTAGGCCCCTAAAAATAATTTTGGTAATTAATGTCAACAATGTATTATGGGACTAATATATGTGATAAGATATTTTAAAGGATTAGTCCCGGAGTTTGAATGATGACATGGAAATAGCAATGCAAAGGTGATAAAATATTGACATGGCTCAAGACAAAGGTACCATATAGCCTAAGGATCATTTTTGTAGTTTTTACCAGTCTCGATGTTTGGAGAAAAGACCGAATTTGTAGGCTAGATGTTGCACTATAAAGAGGGATCATGGCTAGTAGCTTGAAAGATTACTTTGTGCCATCTTGATCAACTAAGAGTCATGCATTGCATTCAAATTCGCTTCTGGAAGTTCTTCAATGAAAATCGGTATGACCGTAAGTGATAAGAGGTACTACCACAGGTCGGTAGTACCAAAATCTAGTTGGCGGTACGTTTTTTCTAGAGAAACTTGCTTTTGGAGTTTGCAATCTAGCCGAGCAGTACTACCGCTGTGCGGTAGTACCAGTTTCTAGTTGACGGTAGTATCACAACTTTTTCATAACGTCTAGTTCAGAGCATTAAATGCAACAGTTCCGACCGTTGATCATGAAGAGCGGTAGTACAGATTTGTTCAGCGGTACTACCACAAATGCTGTTTTTCAGGGTTTTGTTCCAAACGGCTAGTTTTGTTGGTGGAGGTTATAAATATCTCCCCACTTGCCTCAAGTTGAGAACCTTTGGCCATATTGAATACACTTGAGGCTTTGTTGCACTCTCTTCTACTCATGTGCATTCAATTCACATTTTGAGGTAGTTGAGAGCATTCAAGTGCATTGCATCATTAGTTGATCATTTTGGCACTTGATAATCTTCAAGCAAGCGCTGTGATTTGTTACTCTTAGTGCTTGCCGGCACCTAGACGGCTTGGAGAAGTTTTGCATGGTGATCTCTTCAAGAAGAGTGTGAAGAGGTCCGGCAACGGTTGTCATTGGTTTGGAGCTCACCATCTCCAGAGTGGAGGAAGATCATCCATAGTAAAATCGAGGTGTTATGGCTTAATTCGTGGAGTCGGTCCAATTCGTTTGGACTTACCTCAACGTGGATTAGTGAAGACCGGTAAGTCTTCGATACCACGGGAAAACATCATTTATCTCCATTGTAGTTTATCTCTTGTCTTTGCTATTTTTGCATTTACATTTCTAGCAATTAATTGTGTAGAATTGCTTACCTAGAATTGTATTTAGTTTTGACATAATCTTGAGTTGCTTTAGCAAATATTGATCATAGCTCTTGAACTTGTGCTAGTATTTCGTCAATAAGATCACAATTGTTAAAATTGTCAATTAGAGCTCAAAATTTTTTATAACCTCCTATTCACCAACCTCTAGTTGATCATCCTTGATGCTACACCGTCCCGTGTGTGGAGGCCGCCTCAACCGTCCGTCCGGTGTGCAGTTGCGCCACACGGTAGCCCGCCCTCTGTCCATCCCTACAACCGATCCAAAGAACCGGTCCAGTTCTCTAGAGAAACAAAAAACCGCCAGTCCCTCCCTGCCTCCCTACTGCATGGTGGCTCGGTCGTCCATCCCGGTAGTGGATGAGCCACATATGTTCGTCCCAAGGTCCGAGCCCATCCAAGCCATGCCCCTCTGCTTTGGTAATCCTCGCAGCAGATGCAAAGCGCCACACCAACGTCCAATCACTCGTGTCACACGTCTTTCACTGACCTGCATGCTGCTCCTGATTCCCACCCATCATTACCGATGCGTTGTTAGTGTGCGATTTCCTCTAGCTCTTGCTATAAATTCTGAGCTGTGTGCACTCTTCGATCGCACTCTTTGCTCGTACTATTCACTCTCACTCTCGCCGTCTTTGCTTGTACTCTTTGCTCTCACTCTTCGCTCACTTTGTCGCTTTCTTTGCAGTCGATTAAAGATTGTTTAGTGTCGTCATTAGCGAACGCATTGACAGGTAATTTTTTTCTCGTATGAATTGTCTTTATTAAATATGTAGTTAATTAGTTGTAGTTATTTAGGTGTAATTAATTTAGTCCATATCGTCTAGGCCTTATTAATTTTTTGTTATTTAGTTAGTTGCGATAAAATAGGTCGTAACGAATTAGTCGTTGTTATATTAATTGTAGTATTTATTCGTGGCCTAGTTAATTAGTTATGATTTATGTAGTCATAATCAGTTAGTGTCAGTTAGTTAAGTAGTTGTAATTAATTAGTAGTTGAGTAGTGTTAGTTACATTAGCGCAAAATAAGTGGTCGAATTTACATTACCGTAATAAATTTGATGGCACATAATGACTCGTAGTTAATTAGTTACCTTAACCTTAAGGATGTATATTTTCTAAAAATTAATTTATGAACTATTAAGTTTCTTTGCTACTTTCTTTTCTGTCTTAGTACCTTTTTCTTGTCTTTACCTTCATTATTTAAATTAGATACTGATCTTCTCTTAATTTCAAAATTTTGTAGATGTGTTTCATGAACACCTGTGCTGAGAAGGAGGGAGGTTTATGTGCATAGTTATGGTGCGTACTTCAGGGTTTGGGCTACATCCACCGACCGGAGTATCATGGCTTCACTATCAGCAAGTACGTTAAGGAAATGTGGTGCGTCAAGGTCACCATCTACTCAAAGAGCCATCTACGAGGAGACAAACCCTACCACTTCACGGTAGAGAGGGAGACAGACAAGCTCAGGATGCAGGATGCTGCCAGGGAGACCATCATCCGTCTGGGGTTCCACTACAGCGGTGCACTAGGACGTACCGCATTTCGCTACTTTCCCTACCGCAAGAAGGGGGAGGTCTTTAGAAGGTTCAGATCCACTAAGGGGGAGTAGGACACCACCATCACCCACATGCTATCCTTGATCAAGGCGTAGGATGAGGCCTATGTGTTCGTGGCTAATGAGATGGAGCGAGTGTACGAGAGACTGGATGGTGTAGAGAGAGAGTTCACCTAACTGAAGATAGCTCAGCATCAACCTCTACCAACTCAGGATGATTTACCTTATCGTGGAGCGACTCTAGACCCGCAGCCAGCCAAACGCCTTAGAGATGTACCCCACAGGATGGCTGCACGCAAGGTGTGTCTCCCGAAGACTGTTGGTCCTTCAGTTCAGGAGATCTTCGATCTGATTACAACCGACAGAGGAGAAAGTTCTTTATACTCTTCAGTGCAGGGATGTTGGTGGCTCAGTGACGATCCAGAGGACCTCAAGGAGCATATCATTGGGTTGGATGTTGAGGAGGACATCGAGGAGGAGGACCATGAGCCTGTGGAGTTCGAGTAATATTGTATTGTACCACATACTAGCTAAGCTTGTCTATGAGCCAACTAAGGGAAATGTTTGGCACGTAGATTATATAGCACCATACCATAGCCTTCGACTCATGTGCATTTCGAAAGCTATGGTACGATGTTATGTGATCTGCATACCAAATATTTCCCTCGGTTGGTTCATGGACAAGCTTAGCTAGTTTGTGGTACAATATTGTATTAAATAATATCATCCACATTAAACCAACAAATTAACAAAGAATGTCCTATTAATCAGGGTACATTTGATAATACCCCCTGCCCCGGCTATGCCGCGCCGTAATTTCATGTGTAAAAACATCTGAATGTGTGAGTCTCGGGTAACCACCTGTCGACAAGGGCCGACATCAAACTTTCGTCTAGGGTGAAGTACCGTCTGATCGAGAGTAGCCTGGAAAAGGGCAACAAGCCCGTGTCCTAAAGAATTGGGACGTAGCAAACATTGAGACCCAATAATGCTTCCCAGACCGAAGCGCCAGGGCTAGAGGGCCATCTCCGTCCCTGGCGACCCACACCTGGCACCGATGATGCTCGTCATAGAAGGGTTCCAGTAGCTCCAACAGAGGCCTGACTTGCAAGAGAGGAAACACATGGATTAGTAGTCTGGACCGCACAGCCACCGCGCAGAGACTAGTTTGCATCCCCCTTCATCCCGATTGTAATAAACCTGCGTGTGTATCATGTAATGCTTGTAACGCTTGAAATGTGGTCAATTTCATGTATGAAACTTTACATTGCAACTCCATTGGAAATGTAGATACTCCTTGTTCTCTGTTTTCATATGGATATAGCGCGACAGTACACACATAACAAATAAAATATGCATACAAATATAGCAAAACAAAATATACATGCAAATATACCAAAACAGAATCGCATAACATGGGATACAATATGGCTCACTCGTCTGAGCCACTACCACTACTCTCTGCTCACTGCGTCTGCGTCTGCGTGCGTGTCCTGGTTTTTGTGACGTCCCACCCTGTGATGCACCGCGGGAGGTCCGAGAGGACCATTTTTTTTTACGCTACGGAGCCACCTAGTAAAGGAGTGGTAGCCGCGCATGGTGCATTCCCGTGGAGGTCTGCCAGGACCTCCCAGGAGGTCTTCAGGACCTCCTGGAGGTCTTGGCCCGCCACTGACCTCCCAGGAGGTCTTTAAGTCCTCCCGAGGTCTTGGCCAAGAACCCCTCGGTAGCACCTCCAGGTACATCACAAGAGAGGTCCGGCAGGACCTCCCAGGTTAAGTCCCGTAGGACATCCTGGAGGTCCTGCCCCTGTGCATCCGAGCTAGTCCCAGGACAACAGAGTTAGCTCACACAAGAACACAAGCTAATATCACAACCACGAGGTTAAACAAAGAAGAAACAGACAAATTAAACTTTATATAATAGGACCTTATGGTCAAGCTTGTTAACAAGAGGTCTGCCACTGAGGGCTTACAAAACCAGCAAGGACTTACAACCGGCAACCAGGAGCTCTAAGGCTCCCACACCAAAAGCGAGCACAGCCATCCCAACAAGCACCACAGGCTATCGGGTGGAGGACGTCCTAGGCAGCTTAGTCATCGAAGAACTCCTCCTCAAAGAAGTCTGCACTGCCCTGCACTTGATCATCTTCATAGTCTTCTTTGACACAGGGCTTAAGCCATGAGTACTTTGAATGTACTCAGCAAGTCACAGAGAGTAATTATGCAATAATAATCATGCAAAGGCTTACCAATTGAGAGCTGTATGGTTAGTTTTGCGCAAAGCCAGATTTGGACAATAATAATAGTAATAGATTGAAGAGCAGCAAGGAAAAACAATAGCACATAATACATTTGATGAAGAAAATGTGGAGTGAGCACCAACTCACATCCACAGCAACAATGGGGAGGTCCGGTCACACCAAAGGCCGATCCTCACCCAAAACCCACTCTGGAGCACCCACTCCAGAGGTTCGAACCAGCCCCTGAACCACAACCCGAGCCAACCTTGACCCCTCTGGAGCCGGCCAAGGTCTCTTTGAGGCAAAGCCAAGGCATCTCAATGAAGTGTCCAGTGGCACAACCTTTTGAAACAACTACCCCTTGCACCATTTTCACTGAGCATGTCCATGACCAAGGACTTGGCTATTCGAATAGATTTTTCACTCTGCAGAGGTGTACAACTTTACCCACAATCCACGATCTCTCTAGCGGGACGGGTTCCGGTCACCCTTGTTCACTTCCTAAGGTGAGCAGTCTAGAGAGCGCGGCAAGGCCTTTACAAAGCTTTGAACTGACTTGGGCTGCCCGCTAAGGTTTCGCAATCCCCTCCTATGGTCTAGAAATCCACAGGGTTATGGGGTGCCCCCTCTTGCGCCAACGAATCACACGCTCAACCACAACAGCCCCAAGCCATCTCATTGCTAATTATTCAGCCCAGACCATTCCCATAAAATGATCTTGTGGTTGCACTGTTTGGCCCAGTTCAACAGACACAAAGTGAAGTCCTTAATTGTGCTAAGGCAAGACTTCCACCACCAAGTGTGCACAGCACCCACTACTCACTCCCTGCCTTCTTGCCTCAGCAAAACAATTTGTATTAACCCATGCCAAAAGACCACCCAGTCTTGGCACAACAATTTTTAACCAAGTGGTCTCACACCATAGTCAACACAGCTTAGGCATCCTGCCATAGCTGCTCAACAGTGGCACCAACCACACATTTCATAAGTCATTAGTCAAGATTATTAGAGATGAAGCATGATACGACCGAACCACGTTTTCTAAGCAAGGCTATAAAGACCTACGGCCCCCATGTTGGCACATAACAAGAGATACCAACTAAATAACCATCCTAGGGCTCGCAAGGGGAACATAACAACATGATAGGGGCAAAGAACAAAGGAGACATAACAGCAAGTAGGCAAGTAACTACAGCCCAATCCTTTTCTTAAAAACATAGCCATGCATGAAAGTAAAACCAAAATACATTAGCAAAACTAGGTTCAAAATGATCAAAGGGAGGTCTGTGGCTTGCCTTGGTCAAGCAGTAGAGAGCCTTCAGTAGAGAGAGCTGGGTCCAAGATCTCCTCAAACTCGTGATCTACACGTTCGTAAGAAAACCAAATAAGCGAAACCACACTAAGCCAAAGAACTTCAAAAGGCTCCAAGGAACACAAACCAACTCAGCAAGAAAGGAAAACCAAGAAACTCAACACAGCCTCAACGAGCTCCTGGGGAGGTCTTGCGCAAGAAGGAAACCAGGTGGGGAGACAAGGAAAAAAAGAGCAACAGGTTACAAAGGCTTGCCCGCCCAGGCTATATATAGCCAGAGTTGGTGGAGTGCACCACAAGGAAGCTCAGTGACGTGATGGCAATCAGGGCAACTAGGGCAGGGCTTGCCCCAAAAGAATTGAAATAAAGTACCTCAGATGTGACTGCATTTAATGTGACCCGACACCTATTAAATGCGCACAGAGTTCTGAGGCAAGAGCAATAATTACAAGGTGGAGAGAGGCTGGCAAGTGGGGGCCAATCAAAAAGGGGGTACCACTGGTCAAAGAGGTGGCCCCACCGCAAGGATCATCTCCGCCAAAGACCACTGTGAGGTCCTGGGCAAGAGGTCCAAGACACTCAGAGGGGGAGGTCCTGGACAGGAGGTCCAAGGACTCAAGGGGAGGTCCTGGACAGGAGGTCCTCAAAGCTCACAACGAGGAGGTCCTGACACTCAGACCTGCACAAGGGAGGTCTAAGGGTCAAGATCTCAAAGGGGAGGACCTCAACGGTCTAGATCAAAGGGTGCAGGGGAGGTCCTGACGAGTAGATCTCCAAAAGGGAGATCTAACGGTCAAGATCTCAAAGGGAAGGACCTCAACGGTCTAGATCAAAGGGTGCAGGGGAGGTCCTGACGAGTAGATCTCCAAAAGGGAGATCTAACGGTCAAGATCTCAAAGGGAAGGACCTCAACGGTCCAGATCAAAGGGTGCAGGGGAGGTCCTGACCAACAGGGATATTCTGGTTTAGGAGGGTGGTCTTTACAAAAGACCAGCTAGGATCGAGGAGGAGGTCTTTGCAAAACAACCAGGAAGAGGTCCTGGAAACAAAGGAAAACGCGCAGCAAAGCAGAGCCGTTCGATTGGAATCGGGCGGTCCAGAAAGGAAAGGAACGTTTGGACCATCCAAACGTTACTCGCAGTTGAGCCGTCAGATCAAGATCGAATGGCGCAAAACCAAAGGGGCCGTTCGGACCGAGCGAACGGACCAACGAGACTAGGCCGTCTGATTTAAATCGGACGGCCAGGAGGGAAAGGGGACGTTCGGACCAAGCTAACGTGCCCTTAGGATCGGGCCATCCGAACAACATTGGACGGTCCTAAGGTGAGGGAGGCAAAGCCTCAAGCGATACAGCCACAAGTCAAAGATGGGTTCGAGCACTAAGGAGGTCTGGACCTAGGGATCCAACGAAGGGAGGACCTGGATGGCTAAGATCTCCAAGAGGGAGGTCCTAACGACCAGATCTCACCAAGGGGGAGGTCTGTGCGGCTAGGATCTCCAGAGAGGAGATCCTAACGGCCAGATCTCAACACGGGGGAGGTCTGTGCGGCTAGGATCTCCAGAGAGGAGGTCCTAACGGCCAGATCTCAACAAGGGGAGGTCTGTGCGGCTAGGATCTCCAGAGAGGAGGTCCTAACGGCCAGATCTCAACAAGGGGACGCTCAGGCGGCTAGGATCTCCAGAGAGGAGGTCCTAACGGCCAGATCTCAACAAGGGAGGTCTCAGGCGGCTAGGATCTCCAGAGAGGAGGTCCTAATGGCGAGATCTCAACAAGGGAGGTCTGTGCGGCTAGGATCTCTAGAGAGGAGGTCCTAACGGCCAGATCTCAACAAGGGAGGTCTCAGGCGGCTAGGATCTCCAGAGAGGAGGTCCTAACGGCCGATCTCAACAAGGGGAGGTCTGCGGCTAGGATCAGAGAGAGGAGGTCCTAACGGTTACGAGGAGGTCTATTTGAACACAAGGGTGGTTCAAATAGACAAGAGGAAGTCTAGGAAGGTCCCAAAAAGGGCATTGGGAGGTCCAGAGAAACTCTAGAGTGCCCAAGAGAACTCAGGGGTTCTAGGAGAGCATGGAGAAGTCCACGGGGAGGTCCAAAAGAAGCAAAACCAAGCGTGGCTTGGAGAGGCCAAAGAGGTTTTGAAACACAAACCTGAGCTGGGTCCTTAACAGGAAAACCCGAAGCACGGGAGAGGTCCAAACAGAGGGGGAGATGAGAGAGAGAAGGAGAGGTCTGGGTCTCAAAGAGATTTAAGCCAACAAAGGAAGTTAAAAGAGAAAAGACAAACCAGGGGCACACAGAGAGGCTTCGGAGGACCGACAGCCCAAGGGCAGCAAGGACACAACAGAGAGCCAGAACCGGCAAGGAACACCAACAAAAAGCTTAGTTAAGGTTTGATTAGTTCCAGTTGAACTCTCCAAATTTTTAAAATATCAGGTTAAGCTTTGGATTCTCTATAAGGCCAAATGGTTACTTTTATTTTGAAAACCAGGCAAGAACTTAAGAGAAACGGGACGTTACAGTTTTGCGCCAAGCATGTCCCGTGGGATACGTCAGCCAATTTGGAAAGCACATATCAGATCGGAGGGGGTACAAAGACCGTTAAGTGTGCGGAGGTGCACCAATATGCTAAGTCGGGCCCAGCTGAGTCTATGCAGTGTCGATGTCGTCTTGCCGTGACATGCCAAACCAGGGGCCAACTGCAATCATGTCATGAACGTAGGACTCCATAATTTCATTTCTGAATTGTCCGCCCCCAAGGTACGCTGTCTGCAACTCCGGTCGTGTAGAGGAGCTTTGGCCTTGAACGTATGGTGTGCTAGTGAACCTAGAGGAGCTCTACCCTGTGTACGCTTCAAACCCTACATACGGTCCAAACCCCGTGTACTGCTCCCTTGCAGGAGTTAGGAGGCCCATATCCTCGTCAATGGACGGATGGTCGTCACCCCCACGGTCAACTAAAGGCTGCAAGATAGAATGATGTTAGTCAAAATAAATACTCTAGACGTAAACTAAGAATCTTGTACCTCCCGGATGTGCAGTGTAGATGACCGAGGGGGAGCGCCGGTTTGTGTACATGGTGTGGATGAAGAAAGTGATGCATCCCGACGGACCTATGGTGGGAGAACAACATGATGTTAGCAAAAGTAAGGCCTAACCAAAAAACATAACGTAAATTTGTACAATTTGTACATAACCGGCTGGGAACACTAGGACACCCATCGGTCCGACTAGGCTGTGATGACCTAGCAGGTGAGCACAGTATGCCCACTCCGTGTGAGGCACGTAGGATGTCATCCCTCGAACGACGCAGCTCATGTTCTTCAGTGAATTCTTCCCCTTCGCGAATATGTACTTCAACATGCTCAGAAGCCTTGGTACAGCATGCGGGCTATAGATGGCGATCTCTGATGCGCTTACAATCAGCTGCAGCTGCTTGTACTGAACTGAAAGTGAACACATGTTCATTAACAAACATTACAAACAGGCAAAATCGGTTTGGTACCATCATGAATACAACAGTTCACTTTAATACCACTGCATTCTCTCGGTTCAGTTTAATACCACCGTGCGTTCTCTTCGTTTTGTGAAATGCCACACCCGTCACCTCTCTCTTATCTCTGGCCTATCTAGCCCGTTGCCTCATATCTATCACCCCTTTTTCCTCGTCGCTGGTGGCGCGCTCCCACTCCCGGCGCTCCACTTCGCCCCCGTTGTGTCCCACCCACTCGCTTTCCCCGCCATCGAGCTACTCGCCTCGTTGCACCTCCCCCACAAGCGTCTCGCTCTAGATCCACTCGGCCTCACTCTCCCTCCTCCTGCTCGCCACACACCAGCTCCACAAGGACCTGCCCCCCTCCACTTTCGACGTCGCCTCCCACCACGTCTCCGGCCTCGTGCTCCAGCTCCTTGCCTCCCCTGCCGTGGACACTGTGCCCGACATCACCGTCCACCTCGCACACAACCTCGTGCCCTACCTCTCCCGCGGCAGCCCCCGCGCTGTCCCCCCGTGATCGCCTCACCGTCTATAGTCGTGCTGGTCCTCTTCAAGCTGCTGGCCGCGTGCTTCAGCCAGACCTGCGAGCGTCAACTACTGCTACCTCTGCCTTCTATGAGCTCTCGGCACCGCCACATCTCGTTCCAACTAGGCTCTCATCGAGGTGCTCAAGGTGTTTGCCTAGCTAGCAGTGGAGGCTCTCCTAGAGCTCCATGAGCTACTACACCAGCTGCTCGAAGAAGGACATCAACGGCTACGGCTGCACGCCTACGGCATCAATGATGCAGCCAACGAATGTGCCCATGAGCCATCGCTACGTGTCGAGGTGCTAGAGCGCCAACTCCATGCACATCTGCTACGTCTCCCTCACCGCCTCCATCCTCCTGTGCTCCGCCCATAGGAACCCCTCTCCAATCGCCCTCAGCGCCTTCACCTCGTCACTCTCTTCATCGTCTTTGACATCAGCCCGTCTCCTCTTCTTGGGCGGGGATGGTGGGGGCAGGGGTGACAAAGCTGGTGGTGGTGGGGATGGGGATGTGGACGGGGAAGGGGAAGGGCCGTCGAGGAGATCTGTGGTGTCGAGGAGGGGGCAGGGCCTACGGTGCTTGGAGTGGAGGTGGCAGTGGCATTGTCAGCAGCTACACCTGGTGGGCCCAGGCGGGCAGAGGCAGAGATAAACCCTGATAGACAAGAGAACAAGGGGGTAATTTGGTCATTTCATATGGGAGCTAACGGCAAAGTCAGGAGAGATGACGGGTGTAGTATTTCATGGAACGGAAAGAAGGGATGGTGGTATTAAATTTAATCGGGAGAATGCAGTGGTATTAAAGTGAACCATCGTATTCATGATGGTACCAAACCGATTTTTCCTTACAAATATCATCAGAGAAATGAGCAAAGAATGTCAGTTCTTATGGTCTCGTCACGCCGCGAGGCTCTGTGATGATCAAACGAGCGACAGAGCCTCTCCTGGTGTGTCACCTGCTTCGGACGTTGTGGCGGAGGACGAGTCAGTCTGGAGCGCGAACGTGCAATTCTGGACCCTCTGTGCATAACGCACTAGTCTAGGATCATGTTAGTGCACACAATATCAATACAGGTGAATATTGATCCACACAAGACGAAATAATAGAATAAACGAGTAATTTGAATAACAAATAACTGTTGAGACCTTATGGTTGAGTTTACATTTATTAAGCCTCGCAGGGCAGGCAATAATAAAATAAGCAGCGGAGCAAAATAAACTCCAGCGGAAACCCCTCGATTCGCCATAGGCAACCGACTGGAATCAAGACCTAACGATCAGCACCTTCATTGAACTCCTCCTCAAAAGCGGGCAAAGACTCCTCCACTTCTATTGATTGATTATAGAAAGCATGAGTACACAACCGTACTCGCAAGTCATACCATAGAATGCAATGTTTACATGATGGCTTATTCCAAAGGAATGGCATCTGTGGTTCTTTTGCATAAAAGCAACATTTGCAATTGAATACGAATAATAGATGAAAACATAATTCAAAACAAATAGATAATATTAATTTAACAATTGTTTTCACAAAGGACACAAAGTCTAATCAAATTATTCACACAGCCATATGACCTAGATCACACAGCTCACTTCCCAAGTTTTTTTTATGAAAATCTAACCGTCATGTGAAATCCCCGAGCATGTCTATGACCGCGGACGCAGCTATTCGAATAGTTTTGTTTAACACTCTGTAGAGGTTGTACACTTTACCCACACGATATAACTAGTGTTGCAAGCACCAGTCATAACAAAACCTTTCAGAAACTTCATCTCAAGCATTGACACTCCGGATGTGTTTTACTGGCAGTACTAACACCCACAGAGGAAATTAGTCCATCGCACACGGTTGGACAGGGAAGCGGTGAACCATCCCGCGATGTGAGTCACCACGAAGACTAAAACACACCTCCACCCTAACATAGAGCCTAACCTACAAGCTGGGTAGTCAATGTCGAGAATCCATAACTTACTAGGTTAGGCCCGTCTCATACAAGGCATGTGGTCGTACAGTTGTGGCTCAGTTCAATGGCGCACAAAGTTAAGTCCTTAATTGACCAAGGCAAGACTTCCAATTTCTAACTATACCATGAAGATTATCATTCACAATCACAAAGCTCCACCATATCACACAGTATCCACCACTTGCCTCAATCTAAATCTGTAACATCCCCAAAATTAATTAATGATAATTAGTATGCATCTCATTAACATGCATAGTATTTTTGAATCATTTGCATAAATTATTGCACTTGGAAAATCTCAAACAAAGTTGAAACCCTACTTCAAAATTTAACTCCAAAAGAAAACAAGAACAAAAACTTTTGATTATCATCTGGAACTAATTTATTCAAACAATAGAATAATTATCATGAATAAATATATTTTTCCCAAATTTTTGGAACTTAAATTGACCCAAAGCAAATTCAAACTCAAATCAATAATCTATTCCAAGTTTGAATTTAAACTAAGCAAATAAATCATGAACAGTAATTTTTAATAATTTTTATGAACACTAGGATGTCCCAGGAACACCTCTGATTTATTTCAGAATTTTAGTAATTTTATTTCTATTTTTAGAGCCTCAGTCAAACTTTTTGCTAGTTGGTCAAATCAGATTTAAACTTCGAGCTCAACACTGTTTGACCGACTCGGACCGCACCGCACCAAACCGGCTAGACCTAGCCCACTAACGCACTGCCCCGACTCAGACCTTGATCGACCGTCCGATTGAGATTCAACGGGTCAGATCTCATCATCTTTTGGATAGTTCAAACTTTCCAACCGATCTGAGCAGTCCATTCTTAATCGCATGATCCAGCCACACCGCTTCGCCCGCTCACTAGCCAGTGGACCCATCCTCCGCGCCAGTGCTTCTTCCTCCTCGGGCGGGCGTGTAACATCCCAAATATAGGTTGTGTTTCAAATGTAACCAAATCTAGGTTTGTGTTTCAAATGTAACCAAATCTAGATGTGTGTTTCAAATGTAACCTAATATGGGTGTGTGTTTCAAATGTAAGAAAATGAGAAGAAATTAAAATGTTTCTTACATCTTGTAGTTTTTGAACTTTTTCAATGATTCTTGTAAAAGAATTGTGGAATTCAAAAACCTAAACCTCCTGTTGACTAAAGTCAAACCCTTATTCAACAATCTTGTGTTCAGCCTTTGGAAATATTTTTCCTTGGTTCTAGGGAGGATGTGTGACCCCTCTGAAAAATATCATAATTTTTAGAAATTATTTGATAATTTTGGAGGCAAGTCAAACCAATTTGACCTTAGGTCAAACCCTAGAACAAACCTTGAGGAATTTCTTGAGAATAATGTACTGCATGAAAATCTCTAGAAATTTTATGTAAGGTTAATCCTGGAGTGAGAAAGCTCTAGGCAAAATTCTTCCAAACTCAGCTTTCAAATTCAAACCCTAAACCTGGTTTGCACTGTTCCTCGGGCTCGAGCCACTTGACTCGACCCAACCAACTAGCTGTACCGACCGGGCCGCTTCGGCGCGTTCATTTCCAACCGTTGCATCTTCATCGCACCGCCCTCGTTCGCGCGGGGCTATGCAACCGCGATCGCTCGTGTGCCGTTGGATCGCGATCCAACCGTCGTCGTTGCGCCCGCTCCTGTTGGTTCGACTCAACCCGTTTGTGCTGTTCCAACTCGAGCCGCATTCACTCGCTCGCTGTGAGCCGTTGGATCAAAATCCGACGCCGGGTGCGTCGTCTCCTTCCTCGGTCGCTCGCTACCTCGCGCGGTCACCATGGCAGAGCACGCGTGGGGGGGGGGGCGCAGCGCATTGTCACCTCCCAACGGGTCCTTCTACGAGCATTGAATGCGGGTCAGGGTTTGTCCCTCATAGTCGCCATGCTCACCTGCTCCCATCGCTCAAGTCGTGCAAGGGAGAGCGTGGACCGTAGCTCCTTCCCGAGCATGCACCCATTCCCTCCTTTGCCCTCTCTACTATTTAAGCCCCTCAAGCTCTCCCTTGCCTTCCTTTCAACACCCTTGAGCTTTGTCGAGCACCCTTGTTGCTTGGTTGAGCTCAATCCACAGAGTCCCCAAATCGCCATTATCGGCCGTGGAGCTCCCTCGTCGTCGCCGGCGCTCCAGGGGTTCATTTGCAATTCCACTCACATCATTTCGCGCCCCTCTCCACCTTGAACCTTTCCCCTATTCCAATTTTGGTTTGCCTCAACAGGGAGCAACTAATTTTGGAGTTTCCCAAATTCGGCCGAGGTTCATCGTTTTGACCCTCGCTGCCGGTAAGGTCCTCCTCTCTTGAATTCTTCGCTCATGGACCATCCTTGAGCCCTATTGAAGCTAATGTGATGACCCGGTCCAGCTCATTTTATCCACACTGTCGTCTCCGCGTCATCGTCTCCAGCGCCGATGCGGCTCAACGTCACCGGAGCTGCTCCGTTCTCCCCTGTCCCTCCGCGTCCCTCAAGTAGCTTCGCCGTAGTCCCTAGATGCTCAGGCACCGCTTGATTGAACCACTACAGAGCTCCTTTGCTGTTGTCGTTGACACCGTGCATAGCACCGCCGCTCCTCACCGGCTCACTGCCGTTCTAGGCTGGCTCAGCCGCAGTGAGTGGCACCAGCAGGTGCGCATGGCTATTACGGACCTCAGACCACCGTTGGTTTGCGCCGCCGTGCCCTGAGTCACCGGCGATTCGCCGTGGAAGGCACTCGGGTGCATTGCCGGCCCAACAAGCACTGTAGTGACACCATTAAGGCTAAGATCCGGTCATTAACTCCTTAATGATTAGTTTAGCATTAAATGGCTGTCTTAACTGGTTAGTGAGTCACTAACGGGTGGGCCTGCGTGCTTAAACGCGCACTGTGCATGTTCTTAGTGCGGACCGTCCGTTTCTTGATCGACGGCTGAGATTTCGCGGGGTCTGTGCGTATGCGGTGTGTTGCGTTGATTGTGAGTCGTCCATCTCGCGATCAATGGTCCACAGTCGCTGCACCCTTTGCGCGTGTGAGTTCAAACACGGCGCGCGCGATTCAATCTAGCTCTGGTTTGAACTAGGCTTTAATCTAAAAATTGTTGCAAGCTTATTTCAGCTGCAGAAAATGGATTTGAAAATTGGTTTAGAAATAGACTTTAATTGTTGCTCTAAAAATTGCATTTAACTTGTAAATTGCATAAGTAATTCTCTATAGATCCTTTTTGAGTGAATCCAATTTTGTTGGCTTCCTCTATTAGTGTGCTAAATGGTAGAATAGGTTTTAGGCATGCCACTGTTTGTAAAATCTTTGTGGGTGCATTTTGTTTTGTGCTCTTGTGCATGTCTTTGAAAAATCATAGAAAATGCATCCTAGCTCCAAATGAGGTGAATCCAATTGGGTTGTTCATCTCATGAGGTGCTTTGTTTACCATAGAAATCCCAGGTGCAACAACTCTTTGGAAAATTGTGCTAAAGAATTTAATTCGGATAAACAGTAACCGATTTGAATTTTCAAGCATTTTTCAAGCTGAGCAGATATGTTTTGGCCATAACTTTTGCATTAAGAATCCAAATCAATTGGTTATTGTTGGTAAATTCCTTTAAAATCATGCTCTATCTGATGTAAAAATTTCAGTGCATTTGGAGAAATTTTGCTGTTAAGTCTTTTCGGTATTCTTCGTTCTTATCTGTTCTTTATCGCTTTTTCGTCAGGTGCCGATGAGTGCGTTCATCCCGTGAGTGACCCTCTGCAGCATAGTGAGCATCTCCAGCAAGGCAAGCAATTTGATCATAATATATCCCATTATATTTTAAAGTCTAATACTTTGTTTACAAATTGTATGTATGCATGCTTTTGTGTGAAAGTAATTTTATCGATTAGAGGTAGCTATTCCTATTGCATGGTTGCCCTTAAATTGTTATCCCCTACCACAAACCATAGGTTAATAATCTTGCTGGTGAATTAGAGCCCGGTGATTGAATTATACTCTTTTATTGTCTTTTCGGTGTCATGCTTAGAAATGCTTAGCTACCGGTAGATTTGGGCGGTCATCGACTTAGTCGATGATCTTGATCACACAAAAACTATTATTCCATTATGTCCAGCACTTGTGCATTGTTTCTTTGTAAAGAAATAAAAATGAAAACAAAATTGTTATTGACTTGGGCACAATGGATGTTGGTGTGATCTCATAGTGTGTGGAATGGTGCCTTAGTCCCTAAGGACTGAGTTACTTGGGCCACTAAACTGAGCAATATTTGCGTGCTAACCACGCGAGAGGGATATGGGACCTCTCTTGGCTAAGTACTTTGGGCGGTGTTAATTATGAGCTGGTTGGTGGTTGTTAAAAAAAATGTTATTGTGATAGGAGGGGAACATCAGCAAATCAGCTTGAGCTAGCTGATGTGTCTTTCTCTTTGTTAGGTTGCGGCTCTTAATTAACATCATCCATTGGAAATGTCTCGTAGGACTTAGCCGTGCCGGCATACCAAAGGAAGTGTGCTAATCATGTGGCGAAACTGCGGTATGACGTGTGGGTACATTGGTACACCCCTGCAGGGTTAAATCTATTTGAATAGCCTCGTCCTAGGTTATAGACATGCTTGGCAAGGTCGTGCAAGAACTAGACTACAACATTTAATTAAAACTTGTTGGGTTGGTATGAATGGATGTTCATACTATTGTGGTGACTATTGGGTTATTCACTTCCAGGTTGTCTTTACTGTTGTTATTATTATTGTATCGTTGTTACTTCAACAATTAAAAACTGTTTGTCAAATTCCTTTAAATCTATTACATTATTGCAAATGAAAACTTGCTTTGTGCTAAAAGTATGTCTAGAGCTTCCTCCACTCAAATAAGCTTGCATGTAGCTAATTATAGGCCGTTACCCTTACACGTCAGTCTTGCGAGTACATTGTTGTACTCATTTGCTTTGCTTAACTGTAATTGTTGTAGAGGAAGAAGTGGATCCCCAAGGGATGCACTTTTGTGAGATGTGCTGTGGGTTTGATGACTAGGTTGGTGGCTTTGTCGGTTGCCTTGTGGGCTAAAGGCAAACCGTATGGCTTTTATTCATTGCCATCTTATGGCTTTTGCTTCTGCTGTTTACTTTAGTTGTGTAAGGACCCCAAAGTATTGGGAATTATGCCGAGTTAAAATTTTACTGAAAGCATAATCATTAATCAAGCACTATTCGGTCCTTGATTAAAAACCATACTAACAGCCTAATTTTATCAAGTCATAATTCCAACATTCAGGTTCCCGAATATATGTCTAGCAATAGTTCCCAGGATCAGTGACTATTGCGCATATATTCTTTAAACAACATTTCATCATACACATACAAGGCATACATTTACATAATTAAACAGGAGGTTACAATTTGGTTTGATATTACAATATCAGGTGACTTTGGTCACCACAAAGTTCAACAGCGGAAACAAAATTAAACAGCAAAAGCCACCAATGGCCTCATCACCCTCAGGCTATTGCGTGGAGGAAAGAAATAGCTTCACTCGTTAGCGTCACCCTAATCGGCGCTAACGGGCATCTTAAACAAATAATTATCTGCACCTGCAACAAGAGATTATAGCACCTGAGTACGGAAGGTACTCAGCAAGACATACACAAACTAAATAAAAGAAAGTGTTTAATAGAACCTATACAAAGGATTAGAATTGATATATGCATAAGGTTACAACAGGAAGGCTATAATGGTTAAATTTTGCATAAAGCAATACATCTTAACCTACAATTGCTAAGTTTTGACAAAGCAGTTTAATAAATCAATTTGGACTAAAACAGTAAATAAATGAGACATAATCATCAACAGTACCATCAACAAAGGGGCTGACACCACTTACCAAAACAATACATGATTGATCATTAGACCGAATCCATACCCAACCCAAAATTTGATTTCCAAAATCTATACAAAGCGCTAATCAAATTCAAGCGTTGTCCGTAACCGTGGACACGGCTATTCGAATAGTTTTAAACCCTGCAGGGGTGTACATCTTTACCCACACGACTTAGTTAGCCCGTAGCCCCCAGGATAGTAGCACACTGCCTTTGGTATGCCGGGCGGGTAAACTAAGATTTGGTATTTTTCAACAAGTTGACACTATTGAGCTGGAAAACCCATGTGCGACTGATTCCGCTTAAACAACGACTGATAGTATTTATTCAACCGGGGTCCACATGTTGTGCCAGGAATGCCGACCCAATCAATTAAATGCAAACTCGTGTTAGCCACACATATTAGTCCGCAGTCGGGGCCTGAAGGTACGTACATGAGATGGAACATATATACGCCCTCACCCTTCTAAGAACATCTGATATCGATATAAACTTCACATGGCATACGACACGGCCCGAAGACTTAAGCATCTATGCCATATGAAATCAATACACATGTCCTTACTCTCCTGTTTCCAACTCAATAGCATTAACCCTTTACTTAACCAAACAGTGCCCATACACCGCGTGTGGAAGTACGTTGGGGCTTGAATCATCCAGCCAATGTTCAGTCCTTAATCAATCCAGACAAGACAACCACATTTCCCAATCTCGTGCACTAAGGCACCATCACTAACATCCACTTGTCCGGATTTAAATCAATTTATTAAACAAGATTTAAGTTCATTTCTGACTTAAATAAACTGAACAAAGAATCAAAATAAATTAAATTCATTTGTGGTTCCCATGTTTGACAAGATGAGCTTGCCAAACACTACCGTTCTAAGGACTTCATGGCTAAGCATATTTCTAACCTAAGTATTTTAATACAACAACACCTTAAGCTGAGTGCATGATCAAATTTAGGGTAAGCCACAAAGATTGGGTTGTAACTACCTAGAGATAGATCACAAATAATTTTTAGAAAATTGCATGCACAGTATCACTGTATTTTGTAAATCTACAGTTCAAAAATTTGGATCAACATGGTGCAGAGAGGATGCTTGCCTTGGTAATAATACACCTCTTGTTCAGGTTCTTGTTGTTTAACAAAAGATTCAACAACTTCAGAAGAACCAGAATCTAGAATCATAAAAATCCAATGAACAACAAGAAAATGGCAGAGAACAAAATATAGAAAAGAACGCATGATCAAGGTCTTAATGCATACTCAGCAACATACTTAAGTTATATCTAATTTACATAAGGACAATAGCATACAGCCGGCTTCTGCTAATACAATTTGTCACAAGTTAGAGTTTAAGCTAGAACCACAATTTCAGATTTGGAACAATACTGAAAACAGGACAATAGGACAAATTGGTTGCTTACTACATTGTGAGTGAAAATATGATTTTTGTGTTTAAGTTACAACTAAAGTAGTGAAGTTAACAGCATAACATATCACTTGCAACTTTACTAAAAGAAATGGAAGGCTAATATCTTGCTGCATATGCTGTTAGCATGACCGGCAAGAAATAGCATGACCGAACAGAGATTCGGTTAGCTAAAATTTCAGATTTTAGCAAAGCTGAAAAACTGGACCGATTTTCAATGAGTATGGTTGCTGATTTCTACAAACCACAAGTTAATGAAGTTAAAAGTCTAACTTATTACTTATAAACTTTACTAGAAGAATTCAAGGACCAACATCTTGTTGTATGCTGTTGGCATGACCAGCCATAGCAGCAAGCAAAGAATTGAGTTTCAGGTTTAGCTACAGCTTCAGGTTTTTCAAAAACTGAAATTTGGACAGATTGACAAAGGAATGTTTTGCTGCATCATTATACTATGACAAAAGAGTATTTTTGATTAAGTTACAGCTAAGTGAGTAGAATTCAAAGCCTAGTTTACCACTTAGCATTATCTAACACTAATGATCCAATTTCGGTTTAAGATGAAACTGCAGTTTTCAGGTTTTAGCCAAAACCGAAATTTGGGCAGATTGTAAAAGAATGGTTAGCTGAGCAATTATACTATGACAAAATGATATTTTCGATTAAATCACAGCTAGATGAGTAATATTTAAAGTCTAGCTCATCACTTACCATCAGTTATCATTCACTATCGAATTTCGGTTAAAACTGGACTACAGTTTTCAGATTTGAAAACTGAACAGGACAAGTTGCAAAAGAATGTTTTGCTGATCTAAACATCCACAAATGGAGTGCTATGATTAATTTAGTGTACTCTTAACTTGTATAGCAGGTTAATTCATCATTTACTAATATTAATTAACAAGAACTAAAGATGTATGATGCTGCTGTGTACACTGTCAGCTAACCAACAATAGACAGGGGTGCAGCCGAAATCTGAAATGCCAAATGTGAAACACATAAAAGCAAGACCTTAGCTTAAGCTACCACTGCCTCTTTGGTATACCTAAAAACCAGGTTAGAGCCCAGCTAACCAATTCGGCAAAGATTAACAGAAAGAGAGAGTTACAGATTCTAAAAACAGAACTTAAGACAGAGATTGCAGATTTTGGCTGTTTAGGGAATACACTAAGCAAATGATTCTAAATTGGAGCTAAAGCTGATCTTTAGAGTAGATATTACCCTAGACCAACCCTTGCTAGCATTAACCAACAAAGATCAGCCGAAAGAATGAAGCTACAGTTTTTGTCGCTGTAACTGACAATATACAACAGAAAAACTGAATTCTGTCCAAACTTGAATTGGAGACATAATGAATCATAAGAATAGTTGCTAAGGCTACTAGGGTTTAGAAGATGGCTCCCAACACTGAGAAGTTGCATTAGAATGGATTAAAAACTCTAAAAGATATGAAAGACCGAAAAGTTATAAAAAGAACTTTTCAGTCATAATTTAATTTGAGCATCTTGTGCACAAATGGGTGATTCCAGTGAGTTGCTGAGGTCCTTAGGAAGCTTAAGCTGGCCAGAAAAGAGGACATAGCTTACCAGCCAGGTTGTAGAAGAAAGATTGCAGTTTTTCGGCCGAAACAGGAGAAACTCAAAAATCACTTAACCTGTTTGACCAAGAATGAAGATGATGGAAGACCTTAGCTATTGGAATCACAAGACCGAACATGCCATGAGATGTTTTGCGAGAACTCACCAGAGCAAGAAATCACTAGATGATGCTCCAGCCAACTCGGCAATAGAGAGCAAGCTCACGGGCTGAACCTACAATTGTTGCCAAAATCCACCGTACTAAGTGAATTAAACACAGATAAAGCTGAACAAGGAGTGGGAGCAAGAAAACTTCACTGGAAGGAAAAGAGGAGGTCAAGAACTCCACGGTCACAATGTTAGGGAGCCAAAAACTAGGGTTTCTAAATAAGTTGATCCCACAGAGCAATGGAGAGGGTTCTGGAGAGGGATGCGGTGGCAGGTTGGGGCCAGGTGGCAAGGGATCATATGCTCAAGGTGCAGCGCTGCCCTGTGCTTCCCTTAGTAGCAGCCGCAGCTCACGCCCAGCCAGGAGGGGGAGAGAGAGCTGCCCTGCTTTCTCAAGTGAGCAAAGACCAAATATCCCACAAGAAGAAAGAAGGACTCAACAAAGAACTCCCAAAGCAAATTACCAATTAGAATGGGTGATCGGGATTGGATTTTGGCTAGAAAATGGAGATTTTTTATTGTAACAACATATCCAAGTTTCAAAATAAACAGTGATGTTACGAAAAGCACCTTATTACTGTTTATTAAAACTGGGGCTGTTACAAACCTATCCCCCTTAAGAAAATCTCGTCCCGAGATTTCCAATAATTCAGAAGTTGGACAAAGATGGAACTGAAATGATGCTTTGAAAAACATAACATCAGTTGTCTTTATTTCTTTCAAAGACAGAAAAGAAAGATTTTACATAACAACATAGTGTTGTTATTACATCTTTTTTTTTTACATTGCTTTGTTTAACCTTGCCTTTCTTAATTTAAAGGCAATTTTTAAACAGCAAAAAGATAGGGGTGCTCAATCCTCATCACATCTTCGCGCTCCCAAGTGGCTTCATCCTCTGAGTGATTAGCCCACTGAATTTTCAAGAACTTGACAGTGCGATTTCTTGTCCTACGTTCCATTTCATCGAGGATACGCACTGGTTGCTCTTGATAAGAAAGATCCGGTTGAAGATTAAGATTTTCGTAAGTAGTGGCCTCGGTAGGAATACGAAGGCATTTCTTCAGCTGAGAAACATGAAAAGTATCATGCACTGCTGAGAGAGAGTCAGGTAGCTCCAATTGATATGCCACAGCTCCTCGTTTCACAATGATTCGGAAAGGTCCGATATAACGAGGTGCTAGCTTTCCTTTTATCTGAAAGCGGTGAGTGCCCTTCATCGGTGATACTTTGAGATAGACATAATCATCTACCTCAAAGCTTAACTCACGACGACGATGGTCAGCATAGCTCTTCTGACGAGACTGGGTAGTTTTTAAACGGTCTCGAATCAGACGAACTTGTTCCTCAGCTTCCATTACCAAGTCTGGACCATAGAATGGTCTTTCACCAAACTCGGACCAATTCAATGGAGTCCTACAAGCTCTTCCGTACAAGGCTTCAAAAGGTGACATTTGAATACTCGCTTGGTAGCTATTATTGTAGGAAAACTCCACATACGGCAAAGATTTTTCCCAACTTGCCATATGATAGCACACAAGCTCTAAGGAGATCCTCCATCACTTGATTCACCCGCTCAGTTTGACCACTGGTTTGAGGATGATAAGCAGTGCTGAAGGAGAGTTCAGTCCCCATAGCTTGATGAAGACAATTCCAGAAATGAGACGTGAACTGAGGTCCACGGTCCGAGACAATGATCTTCGGAACACCGTGAAGACAAACAATCTTAGTAATATAGAGCTCTGCTAATTGCTTGCCATTGAAGGTGGTTTTGACAGGAATAAAATGAGCCACTTTTGTCAGATGATCAATGATCACCCAAATGGCATCAAACCCATTCTGAGTTTTTGGAAGACCGGTAACAAAATCCATACCGACTTCTTCCCATTTCCATTGTGGAATAGGTAAAGGTTGAAGGGTACCAGCAGGTTCTAAGTGTCGGCTTTAACCCTTTGACAAATTTCACATTCAGCAACATACTGAGCAATTTGTCTTTTCATCTGGCTCCACCAAAATGTCTTCTTCAAATGCTGGTACATTTTAGTGCTTCCAGGATGCAAGGAAAACTTGGAATTACGAGCTTCTTTAAGAATTAAGCCTCTCAGATGAGGATCTGAAGGTACTACCAGACGATTGCGATATCGAAGGGTACCACAGGCATCTTCAGAAAATTCATTGGCTTTACCCGCCTTCAAATTTTCCTTGATTTCAGTTACCTCAGCATCAGCTTTCTGGGCCTCCAGAATCTGAGCTACGAGTGTTGACTTCACTTCCAAGGCAGCGAAAAATCCATCTTCTACCATTTCAAGACTTAAGCACTGAAAATCAGCACATAAGTTTTTAGCCAGAGGTACTATTGACAAGCAGTTGCATTGTGACTTTCTGCTTAAAGCATCAGCCACAACATTGGCTTTGCTAGGATGGTAATGAATACCCATATCATAGTCCTTGATCAATTCGAGCCATCTTCTTTGTCTCATATTCAGATCAACTTGAGTGAATATATATTTTCGGCTCCTATGATCAGTATAGATTTTACAACGATTACCTAGGAGGTAATGTCGCCAAATCTTTGATGCATGGACTACAGCTGACAATTCCAAATCAAGAGTAGGGTAATTTACTCCATGAGGGCACAACTGCCTGGATGCATATGCCACAACTCGGCCTTCTTGCATAAGCACACAGCCAAGCCCATGGCGAGATGCTTCGCAATAGATACCAAAATTCTTACGAATACCTGGAAGAATGAGAACGGAAGCTTCGGTCAGGAGCTTTCTCAAAAGCTGAAAGCTGTTTTCACACTCGGCTGACCAAAAGAATTTGTTCTCCTTCTTTAGAAGTTGAGTCAGAGGTCTAGAAATTTTGGAGAAGTTTTCAATGAACCTACGGTAATATCTCGCAAGTCCAAGGAAACTTCGAACTTCAGGAACATTCTGGGGCTGCTTCCAGTCTAATACATCTTGTACCTTACTGGGATCAACAGTAATACCTCCTTCGGATAACACATGTCCCAAGAATGCGACTTGTTTGAGCCACAAGGCACACTTGCTAAATTTAGCATACAACTGATGCTTGCGAAGTGTATCCAGCACAAATCTCAAATGATGTTCATGCTCTTCGGCAGACTTGGAGTAGATAAGAATGTCGTCAATGAACACAACAGCAAACTTATCTAAGAAATCCATAAATACTGAATTCATAAGATTCATGAAATAAGCAGGAGCATTTGTTAGACCAAAGGGCATAACAGTATACTCGTACAATCCGTAACGAGTAGAAAATGCTGTTTTAGGAATGTCCTCAACTCTAACCTTGATCTGATGATAGCCCGATCGCAAATCAATTTTTGAAAAGACTCGGGCTCCAGCCAATTTATCAAAATAGGTGAGTGACAAGGCAGGTGTCACCACTAATTTGGTTAAGGACAAAAGAGTAAGACAATGTATGTTGTTAAAAGAGAGGGACAAGGGAAAGATAACAATGGTGCCACTAAGTGACCACATACAATGTGAAATCCACATCCATGGCTGTATTTAATACAACATGACTTGTATTGAATGCACAAGGGACTTAGGTGATGGAGAAAGTGAGAATGACCAAGTCTGGTAAATAGGATCAGTCGGATTTGGGAATAGATTGGCCAAAGAGGTAGGTGAGTATGGTTGGGACGTTAGACCAGCGGAATGTACCAATGGATTAGGCCGTCCATTATAGATCAAATGGACAACCAATCCATTAAAAATTTAACACAATCAAATTTGCTCGAAAGGCTACCTATTACATATTTATACTGATAATATAGCAGATTCGATCAGTTTTGAAAACTGACCCAAGTGAATAAATAACAAGAGATGGATGAAGATGATGCATGCTCCATTGAGGTAGGACAATAAACTGCTTACTAAACAAGGAATGGGATGTTCCAGAATCAATTAAAGCAGTAGCTGGACTAAAATTAACTAGGAACATACCCAGAACAACGTCAGTGCATCGGTAGCTTTCTTAGCGAAGAAGTCGTTCACTCGATCTCGGACTGGAACTGGATCGGATTTGACAGATACCTTTAGAGATGGTGCTGGACGAATAATGACTGGGAAAGGTTGAACAGGAGGCAACCCACGTTTCTTAGCAAAGCACTGGTTTGCGAAATGTCCAGGACGACCACAATGATAACAAATCACATCAGGCTTGATATTGCTGGTAGTGGGTGGCTGATTTCCACTAGGTCTGGGCTGCCCAAAAGGTGGAGGTGAGCGAGGTGCAAATACTGACACCCTCGGTAAAATTGGAGCTGATGCTTGAGAAAACCGAACAGGAGGTAGACCACAAGCCTTTGCGTAGCATTGATTTGCAAAATGCCCGGGACGACCACAGTAGAAACAGATCACTTTTGGCTTAACCTTATTAGCAATCTTGGGCTGATTCATAACAGCTCTAAGCTGATCCGAAGCCATTTTGAGGACGAATGCGTGGAAAATCTGTTGTTGCAGTTCAACTGACTTGGTGATCATCTGGTATAGATGACACTCTTTGGGACAGTGATCGTGTCCTTCACAAAGAAAACAAGTGATCTTGATAGTCGGACAGACCCCCGGTGGATGTTCTCTGTCACAGTTGGGACAATTTGTAGTGCACTCGTTGATGTAGTGCCCTTCCTCTCCACAGCGTCGACAGACCTTGATCTTGCCGATTGCCCTTCTTAACTTCCCAGGGTGAGTGTTCAGAGGAGTACTAGGTTCTGCCATTCTATTGTCACACGGATGGTTAGAGGACAGACTAAGGATACACTCAATTGAGTGCGAAAGATGTTTTTGGCAGCAAAGGGCAATACTAAACTTAGCATGCATAGTGATATGAAAATGCACCAAAATTTAACACCAAAAGAAAATGCAAAGGCACAAAGGCCTGCATAAGATCCAATAAAGCAAATCATAGTTTTCTGGCATAATTGCTATACATACTGCCCGTAGGCGATGCGCAATTACTTGGAACCAAAAGAGAGCGAACAATCACACTACAACATTTACTTCTACAGGATAAAGAAAATAATTAGGGTGGATATAATCTAAAAATAATCCCTATCTTCATCCTAATTTCGCAGTTACAACATTGTCTCCTCGTCCCTTCGCCATTGTTCTTCCGGGTGAATACTAACATGTCTATCTTTGGAAACAAGAGATGAGCAATAGAAAATATTTTGCACAAATCCAATGAATAGTGAGGTAAGGATTAGAAACTAGGATGGGTAAGAAATAAAGGATGGCTTACTTAGACTTTCCAAAATTATTTTGCTAACTGGAAAATAATTTCTTAAAAGACTCGCCAATGCTAACGGCCATGCTATTTCTAACCTACAGGCAACGTATGCTCTGATACCAACGCTGTAAGGACCCCAAAGTATTGGGAATTATGCCGAGTTAAAATTTTACTGAAAGCATAATCATTAATCAAGCACTATTCGGTCCTTGATTAAAAACCATACTAACAGCCTAATTTTATCAAGTCATAATTCCAACATTCAGGTTCCCGAATATATGTCTAGCAATAGTTCCCAGGATCAGTGACTATTGCGCATATATTCTTTAAACAACATTGCATCATACACATACAAGGCATACATTTACATAATTAAACAGGAGGTTACAATTTGGTTTGATATTACAATATCAAGTGACTTTGGTCACCACAAAGTTCAACAGCGGAAACAAAATTAAACAGCAAAAGCCACCAATGGCCTCATCACCCTCAGGCTATTGCGTGGAGGAAAGAAATAGCTTCACTCGTTAGCGTCACCCTGATCGGCGCTAACGGGCATCTTAAACAAATAATTATCTGCACCTACAACAAGAGATTATAGCACCTGAGTACGGAAGGTACTCAGCAAGACTTACACAAACTAAATAAAAGAAAGTGTTTAATAGAACCTATACAAAGGATTAGAATTGATATATGCATAAGGTTACAACAGGAAGGCTATAATGGTTAAATTTTGCATAAAGCAATACATCTTAACCTACAATTGCTAAGTTTTGACAAAGCAATTTAATAAATCAATTTGGACTAAAACAGTAAATAAATGAGACATAATCATCAACAGTACCATCAACAAAGGGGCTAACACCACTTACCAAAACATTACATGATTGATCATTAGACCGAATCCATACCCAACCCAAAATTTGATTTCCAAAATCTATACAAAGCGCTAATCAAATTCAAGCGTTGTCCGTAACCGTGGACACGGCTATTCGAATAGTTTTAAACCCTGCAGGGGTGTACATCTTTACCCACACGACTTAGTTAGCCCGTAGCCCCTGGGATAGTAGCACACTGCCTTTGGTATGCCGGCCGGATAAACTAAGATTTGGTATTTTTCAACAAGTTGACACTATTGAGCTGGAAAACCCATGTGCGACTGATCCCGCTTAAACAACGACTGATAGCATTTATTCAACCGGAGTCTACATGTTGTGCCGGGAATGCCGACCCAATCAATTAAATGCAAACTCGTGTTAGCCACACATATTAGACCGCAGTCGGGGCCTGAAGGTACGTACATGCGATGGAACATATATATGCCCTCACCCTTCTAAGAACATCTGATATCGATATAAACTTCACATGGCATACGACACGGCCCGAAGACTTAAGCATCTATGCCATATGAAATCAATACACATGTCCTTACTCTCCTGTTTCCAACTCAATAGCATTAACCCTTTACTTAACCAAACAGTGCCCATACACTGCGTGTGGAAGTACGTTGGGGCTTGAATCATCCAGCCAATGTTCAGTCCTTAATCAATCCAGACAAGACAACCACATTTCCCAATCTCATGCACTAAGGCACCATCACTAGCATCCACTTGTCCGGATTTAAATCAATTTATTAAACAAGATTTAAGTTCATTTCTGACTTAAATAAACTGAACAAAGAATCAAAATAAATTAAATTCATTTGTGGTTCCCATGTTTGACAAGATGAGCTTGCCAAACACTACCGTTCTAAGGACAGCATGGTTAAGCATATTTCTAACCTAAGTATTTTAATACAACAACACCTTAAGCTGAGTGCATGATCAAATTTAGGGTAAGCCACAAAGATTGGGTTGTAACTACCTAGAGATAGATCACAAATAATTTTTAGAAAATTGCATGCACAGTATCACTGTATTTTGTAAATCTACAGTTCAAAATTTTGGATCAACATGGTGCAGAGAGGATGCTTGCCTTGGTAATAATACACCTCTTGTTCAGGTTCTTGTTGTTTAACAAAAGATTCAACAACTTCAGAAGAACCGTAATCTAGAATCATAAAAATCCAATGAACAACAAGAAAATGGCAGAGAACAAAATATAGAAAAGAATGCATGATCAAGGTCTTAATGCATACTCAGCAACATACTTAAGTTATATCTAATTTACATAAGGACAATAGCATACACCAAGCTTCGCTAATACAATTTGTCACAAGTTAGAGTTTAAGCTAGAACCACAATTTCAGATTTGGAACAATACTGAAAACAGGACAATAGGACAAATTGGTTGCTTACTACATTGTGAGTGAAAATATGATTTTTGTGTTTAAGTTACAACTAAAGTAGTGAAGTTAACAGCATAACATATCACTTGCAACTTTACTAAAAGAAATGGAAGGCTAATATCTTGCTGCATATGCTGTTAGCATGACCGGCAAGAAATAGCATGACCGAACAGAGATTCGGTTAGCTAAAATTTCAGATTTTAGCAAAGCTGAAAAACTGGACCGATTTTCAATGAGTATGGTTGCTGATTTCTACAAACCACAAGTTAATGAAGTTAAAAGTCTAACTTATTACTTATAAACTTTACTAGAAGAATTCAAGGACCAACATCTTGTTGTATGCTGTTGGCATGACCAGCCATAGCAGCAAGCAAAGAATTGAGTTTCAGGTTTAGCTACAGCTTCAGGTTTTTCAAAACTGAAATTTGGACAGATTGACAAAGGAATGTTTTGCTGCATCATTATACTATGACAAAAGAGTATTTTTGATTAAGTTACAGCTAAGTGAGTAGAATTCAAGGCCTAGTTTACCACTTAGCATTATCTAACACTAATGATCCAATTTCGGTTTAAGATGAAACTGCAGTTTTCAGGTTTTAGCCAAAACCGAAATTTGGGCAGATTGTAAAAGAATGGTTAGCTGAGCAATTATACTATGACAAAATGATATTTTCGATTAAATCACAGCTAGATGAGTAATATTTAAAGTCTAGCTCATCACTTACTATCAGTTATCATTCACTATCGAATTTCGGTTAAAACTGCACTACAGTTTTCAGATTTGAAAACTGAACAGGACAAGTTGCAAAAGAATGTTTTGCTGACCTAAACATCCACAAATGGAGTGCTATGATTAATTTAGTGTACTCTTAACTAGTACAGCAGGTTAATTCATCATTTACTAATATTAATTAACAAGAACTAAAGATGTATGATGCTGCTGTGTACACTGTCAGCTAACCAACAATAGACAGGGGTGCAGCCGAAATCTGAAATGCCAAATGTGAAACACATAAAAGCAAGACCTTAGCTTAAGCTACCACTGCCTCTTTGGTATACCTAAAAACCAGGTTAGCCGAAATTGGAGCTAAAGCTGATCTTTAGAGTAGATATTACCCTAGACCAACCCTTGCTAGTATTAACCAACAAAGATCAGCCGAAAGAATGAAGCTACAGTTTTTGTCGGTGTAACTGACAATATACAACAGAAAAACTGAATTCTGTCCAAACTTGAATTGGAGACATAATGAATCATAAGAATAGTTGCTAAGCCTACTAGGGTTTAGAAGATAGCTCCCAACACTGAGAAGTTGCATTAGAATGGATTAAAAACTCTAAAAGATATGAAAGACCGAAAAGTTATAAAAAGAACTTTTCAGTCATAATTTAATTTGAGCATCTTGTGCACAAATGGGTGATTCCAGTGAGTTGCTGAGGTCCTTAGGAAGCTTAAGCTGGCCAGAAAAGAGGACATAGCTTACCAGCCAGGTTGTAGAAGAAAGATTGCAGTTTTTCGGCCGAAACAGGAGAAACTAAAAAATCACTTAACCTGTTTGACCAAGAATGAAGATGATGGAAGACCTTAGCTATTGGAATCACAAGACCGAACATGCCATGAGATGTTTTGCGAGAACTCACCAGAGCAAGAAATCACTAGATGATGCTCCAGCCAACTCGGCAACAGAGAGCAAGCTCACGGGCTGAACCTACAATTGTTGCCAAAATCCACCGTACTAAGTGAATTAAACACAGATAAAGCTGAACAAGGAGTGGGAGCAAGAAAACTTCACTGGAAGGAAAAGAGGAGGTCAAGAACTCCACGGTCACAATGTTAGAGAGCCAAAAACTAGGGTTTCTAAATAAGTTGATCCCACAGAGCAATGGAGAGGGTTCTGGAGAGGGATGCGGTGGCAGGTTGGGGCCAGGTGGCAAGGAATCATATGCTCAAGGTGCAGCGCTGCCCTGTGCTTCCCTTAGTAGCAGCCGCAGCTCACGCCCAGCCAGGAGGGGGAGAGAGAGACGCCTGCTGCCCTGTTTTCCTGTGTGAGCAGCAGCCAAATATCCCACAGCAGCAGCAAGGACTCAACAGCAACTCCCAAATCAGCCGCCCAATTAGAATGGGTGATCGGGATTGGATTTTAGCTAGAAAATGGAGATTTTTGATTGTAACAACATATCCAAGTTTCAAAATAAACAGTGATGTTACGAAAAACACCTTATTACTGTTTATTAAAACTGGGGCTGTTACAAGTTGTTAAGCTCTTTAGCTTGTATTTGGCCGGTCGGCCTCTTTTGTAATAACTCTCTATTATGTATGTCTTTTGTTTAATCTAGTTCGTGCTTTGGCTCTATGTTTGTATGGAATTGATGCATGAACTTGTAAAAGGGTGTATGTAGAGCACTTCTGGGATGCACATATTTTCCCGAGGCACGGGTTATTTTGTTTGTGATGCTAGGGTCGGTGGTACGGCTAAGCATCGCAAGGCAAATACCCCGGGGTCTCACAAGTCTTGGTATCAGAGCCATACCGACCATAGAAACCCTAGCTTGGTCATCTTTAGGATGTTTTGAAAAACTTAGTTTTAAAATATCAAATGGTTTATGAAAGCTTAAGTAAATTCTCTAATTTTACTCCTTACCTATCTTAGCTTTCTTATCTCTTCTCGCTCTAACTTGAGTTTTAAAATGTTGTTTCCTTCTCCCTCTCTCAAAAGATAGTTGTTATCGTTTAATTCGGGTTTTTGGAAACCAATGAGATTGGCGAATTGAAGTGTGAGCTACCCTTTACAAGGTTTTGAAGTTCTGAAGTCGGTGATTTCGGCTAGGAGCTTGGATGCAAAATCTGGACAGCAAGCATCAAATTTCCAGATAGCAATCTCGTGGGTTTCTAAATAGGGTAGATAATGAGAGGTTAATGCAACTAAAACTTGTGGGAATAAAAGGGTAAGATGTGATATTAGTTGGCTAAGTATCTAACACCTATTTTGCTGGTTTTACCTTGCTTTGTAGAAGTGTTAGAGCTAGAGTAGCGTTCTGAAATTTTGTCCTCTCCACCGATTACTCGTTCATTCAATACGGGTTAGTCGCGTCAGAGAGTTGGTTTTAAGTCTTGTGTTTTCTTGCTGTTTCTTGATCCTTCTTGTGAGCTTGTAGAGTTCTTTTATTCGCTGTCTTGTTGGCTCTCGGTTAGGGTGATGTCCATTCCCCTAGTCGTTGGCTTTTCTTTTTGCTTTCTTTAGCTTCTAATTTTTGGGTTTCATTGCTAACCCTTCTCTTCGAAACAGGATGGCTGGAAGGACTAGAAATGGTCAAGGTCAGTCAGTTGGTCAGGATGAGGATCTTCCGCCTCCTCCGACCATGGCCGAGGTTCTCGCTCAGATTGAGCGAAACCGCAAGGATCAGACTAGGATCTTGGAGGCGATCGCTTGCAACACCTCCACTCTCTCTAGTGCCTCTGGATCAGGGGAGGTGTTGGTCATCAGCCTCGAGGGGGACTCTCGGAGTTCCTTCGCACTCAGCCGCCCACGTTCTCCAGGTCTGAGGACCCACTAGAGGCGGATGACTGGTTACGTCTGGTTGAGCGGAAGCTCAACATTGCTTAGTGCCAGGATCAGGAGAAGGCACTCTTCACCTCCCATCAGTTGGAAGGCGCGACTCTTTCATGGTGGGAGAATTTCCTCGCCATGCAGCCTGCAGACCATGTGGTCTCTTGGGATGAGTTCCGCACTGCCTTTTGTCAGGCTCACATCCTCGCCGGCTTGATGAAGCTCAAGAAGAAGGAGTTTCTTGCGCTCAAGCAAGGGCACATGTCAGTGTCGGAGTATTTATATGAGTTTAACCATTTGGCTTGTTATGCTCCCGCAGAGGTGGCCACTGATGAGGCCAAGCAGGAGAAGTTCATGGATGGTTTGTCCGAGGAGCTGCAGGACAAGCTCTCCATCGTTGACTTCCCCGATTTCCAGACCTTGGTGGACAAGGCCATTGTCTCCGAGCACAAGGGAAGAGCGCTGGGAGAGTCCATAGCGCAAGTGGAGTCTCGTATACGCCAGGCCAACTATCCATGTCATCGTTTGCAAGCTCGGTGCCCTGTCCTCGTGTTTCAAAGACCTTCGAGGTCGCTTGTTGTTGCACCTCGCCCTTCGTAGGCCGTGTATCAACCATGTGCACCTACGAGTTAGCCAGGTGGCCTCCGCAATCTAGCTGCCGAGGTCACTTGTTTCTTCTGCAGCCAGAAGGGCCACTATGCAAGTAGTTGCCCTAAGAAGGTTGGAGCGTCGTCCTAATGGAGGACGCGGGCAAGGAGGTGGTCCTTCCCAGGATCAGAAGGTTGTCCCCGCCACCCAGGGTGTGGGAAGCGGTCGCGTCAACCTCATCTCAGCTGAGGAAGCACAGGAGGCGCCTGACGTCGTGTTAGGTACGCTTCTTGTTAACTCTCATCCTGCTACTATTTTGTTTGATTCAGGAGCATCGCATTCCTTTGTATCTCAGTCTTTTGCTGCTGTTGGTGATCTTCTTTTTGCTCCTCTGTTGGTCCCGTTGCTCATTCGCTCTCCTGGTTCGGAGTTGAGAGCTGAATTAGAGTGTCGGGATGTTCCTGTCGAGATTGAGGGAGTTGGATTTTTAGCAAATCTTGTCCTCCTCAATTCTGCGAGCTTGGATGTGATTCTTGGTATGGATTGGTTGTCTTACCATTTGGGGGAAATCGATTGCACCAAGAAGTCCGTCTCTTTGTCTAGTCCCTCCGGTGTGCAGGTTTGCTTTTTGCCGAAGCTGTTAGGACCGCATCTCTTCGCGCTTGAAGTGGAGCCAGCTTTGGACATTTGTGAAGTCCCAACGGTGTGTGACTTCGTCGATGTCTTCCCCGAAGATCTTCCAAGGATGCCACCAGTTCGAGACCTTGAGTTTGTTATCAAGTTAGCACCTGGTACTGCCCCGATTTCTAGAAGGCCTTACCGGATGCCTCCAAATGACTTGGTGGAGTTGAAGAAACAACTTTGTGAGCTGCAAGAAAAGGGTTTCATCCGCCCTAGGTCATCTCCCTAGGGTTGTCCAACAATCTTCATGAACAAGAAGGACCATACTTTGCGCATGTGCGTCGATTACCGTCCGCTTAATGAAGTAACGGTAAAGAACAAGTATCCTTTGCCCCGCATCGATGATCTCTTCGATCAGTTGACTGGAGCTTGAGTCTTCTCCAAGATTGACTTGAGAGTGGGATATCATCAAGTCAGGATCAGACCTGAAGATATTCCAAAGACGGCTTTCTCTACTCGTTATGGTTTGTACGAGTACACCGTCATGTCCTTCGGCTTGACAAATGCTCCTGCTATGTTCATGAATCTCATGAATTCGGTGTTCATGGAGTATTTGGATAAGTTTGTGGTGGTCTTCATCGATGATATTCTTATCTATTCCAAGAACGATGAAGAACACGCCGAGCACTTGAAGTTTGTGTTGGGAAAGCTGCGTGAGCACCAGCTGTATGCGAAGTTCAGCAAGTGTGCATTCTGGTTGAAGGAAGTGACATTCTTGGTCTATGTTCTTTCAGCAGGAGGCGTAGCGGTAGACTCTAGCAAGGTCAGCGATGTGCTCTCTTGGAGTCAGCCCAGTTCGGTAACCGAGGTGCGGAGTTTTCTCGGTTTAGCAGGTTATTACCGTCGCTTTATCGAGAACTTCTCCAAGATCGCGAAGCCGATGACTGAGTTGCTTAAGAAGGAGAAGAAGTTTCTGTGGTTCGATGCTTGCGAACAGAGTTTTCAAGAACTCAAGAAGCGTTTGACCTCAGCTCTTGTTCTCGTTCTTCCCGATGTCCATCGAAGCTTCGATATCTTTTGCGATGCTTCTCATTGAGGACTCGGGTGTGTCTTGATGCAAAAAGGCAAGGTAGTGGCCTATGCATCGAGACAGTTGAGACCTCATGAACTCAACTATCCAACCCATGATTTGGAGCTAGCTGCAGTGATTCATGCACTTAAGATTTGGCGACATTACCTAATCGGTAATCGTTGTGAAGTGTATTCGGATCACAAGAGTTCGAAGTATTTGTTCACCCAACCCGATCTGAACCTTAGGCAAAGAAGGTGGTTGGAGTTGATCAAAGACTACGACATGGGTATTGTCGTTGCCGATGCACTTAGTCAGAAGGCGCATTGCAATGCCTTATTGCTCAAGGAGCAGCAGCCCTCACTTCTTGAAGAATTCCAGCATCTCAACTTGGAGGTAGTTGAGCATGGATTCCTCGCTACCTTGGTTGTGCAACCAACCTTGGTGGATCAGGTCAAGATCGCCCAACAATCGGATGCTGGAGTGAACCGAATTAAGGAAAATGTCAAGAACGGAACAGCCAAGTGTTTCTCAGAAGATGATCTTGGTGTTGTGAGGTTCGGACAACGCCTTGTGGTTCCTAAGGACATGGATTTGTGGAATTTCATCCTCCGCGAAGCCCATGATTCCCCTTTCTCCATTCATCTCGGGGCCACAAAGATGTATCAAGATCTCCGGTAGAGATTTTGGTGGACCCGAATGAAGCGCGAGATTGTGAAGTTTGTTGCTGAATGTGATGTGTGTCGCCGTAAAGGCGAACATCGGTTTCAACAGTCTCTCGCTTCACTTTGCGGTGCTCGAGTGGAAGTGGGATTCGATCGAATGGATTTTATCACCGGTCTACCCAGGTCACCGAAGAAGAATGATGCCATTTGGGTCGTCATCGATCGTTTGACTAAGGCGGCACATTTCCTTCCTGTCAAGACTAACTGTCACATCCTCAACTTAATGAAGAGAATTATTATGCATCCCATGAGCATGCATCATTGATTTCCAACTTTTGCATAATTTATTGCACTAGGAAAATCTTTAACAAGTGTTAAACCTACACTTTGTAATTCAACTCCAAAAGGAAATAGGAACAAAACTCTATGAACATCTTCTGAAAATAATTTATTCAAATACTATAGTAATTATAATGAATTAATATAATTTTTCCCAAATTTTTGGGACTGGTTTAAACCTTGAGAAAATTCAAACATCATTTAATGACATACACTAAGTTTGAATTTATTATATACACAATATATCATGAACAGTAGTGTCAAATAAATTTTTTTTTGGGGCACTAAACCTTCCCAGGAACCCCTGTGATTTATTTCACAATTTTCGGAAAATTTATTTCTAATTTTAACACCTTGGTCAAAGTGGAGAAAGCAATTTTAAACTCACCAAACCCTAACCCAACCACCTCAAGACTGTCTGCTCGAGTCCGACGCGCGTAACGACTCAACCGAACTAATCGAGCGATCGCGTGTGAGCCGTCCGATGGGAGATCCACGGCCCATATCGCGTACCCCTTCATAACGAACTGAGCGCCCCTTTTCTAATCTACGCCGTCCATTTGAAATCCAACGGCCAGCACCGAGTCACTTAACCCCGCCCGCGCCCTCGCGATGAGTCACTGCCACACCGGGCCCACCTGCCAGCTTTGTCTTCAACCTCCGTCACCTCGCGAGAGAGCTTACCACGCCGCCGGGCTTGTCCGACGCGCCAGCGGCGGCTCTGACGCCGTCAATCCACCGCCCTCCCCAGCCTATCGCATTGCTTCATCGCTTGACGCCGCTTCCGTTCCGTCCCTTTCCCGGGGATAACACCCCCTCTTCACCTCACATTTCCTCACTTCTCCTCTTTTCGGCTGAGGAGAAGGAAGCTCTCCCGTGCGTATCTCTCGAGTGAGTCTCCTCCGCGTGGTAGCTTTTGATTGCATGCTCCATGCCTTCTCCATTTGAGCTAACCTTAGCTCCTTCGATGCCTTGTAGCTCCCGGTCCATCATTGTGCCCTCTAGAGCTCTAGAGCACGCCCCCGTGAGCACCACCTTGTCATTCTTTACTTACAGTGAGTATTATCCTCAATCTTGCACGTCATCATGTGCATAAGGATATCTTACATGTTTTCCCTCAATCAATTTCATTAATGCTTCGCAGGAAGTGTCGGATTTTGAAATTACTCTTTTCTCGGCCGCCGTCATTGTTCTTCTTCTCCAGCTCCGGCTGGTAAGCCTTTGTCAAATTAATTGCACCTATATCTTTCTCTTAGTGTCCTTAAGCTAACCCGAGCACCCATTCTGCTCATTTTTGCTCAGAGCATCTTCTTGCTTAAAACCGTGTCGTCGCCGTCGTCTTCTTCGACTCCGACGAAGCTCCGGCAACCCCCAAGCTTCCCGAGCACTTCCCTCAGCTTAGGTAACCCTCTAATAGTCCCTACGACCTTGGCACCCGCTTAGTTAGCGCTGCGGAGCTTCACTTAGCTGTTGTGCTTTTGCCGTATGGGTCGCCGCCGCTCAACGCTGGCTAGCCGCCGTTCGGGGCCGGCTCAGATGCGTGAATGCTCTCAACAAAAGCAAATACTATTGCGCACTTGCAGATAAAACTCAGATCACACCGCCGTGGCGATAGCGCCGGCGAGTCATTGAAAACACCGCGGACTAAATCCCGTTGTCGTTTTTAGACAACCACTGTAGCAAAAGGATTAGAGTTATGTGGTAATCATTAGCATTAAACAGTTGTCTTAACGAGCTAAAACACTCACTTACATGCGGGCCCCCATTGCACGGAAAACCAACACATTATGTAAATCAAAGCAGTGACTGACGTGTGGGCCGAAGAAGTTAAACACTGTGAGCACCCGGATTTATTAAGCTCATAATACTTAGTCATCCAATTGACCCTAGTATTATCAACCAAATAAACCAGTCTCGAGAGATGTATACTCCCGAATGCAAGATACATACCTCACAACAAAAGAATGTATCAATTCCATACAACACATAGAACATAAGCAACAAACCGAAGTTAATATTAATAAGGAATAGGTTATTACAAAAGAGGGGCCTTCAGGCCAAATAACAACAAGTACTACAAGATAACAAGGAAGCAAAAGTGCCATAAAGATGGCTATAACACAAAGCCAATCGAGGTGCCTTAACCCCTAGGCATCCGACCGACCGCCAAGCTAGTCGTCAAGAAATCGCAACACGTAGCACAAAAGAGAGGCTCTTGGAGCTCTCCTTCTTCCTCTGCAACAAAAGCCACAAAAATGCCACAACCACGGGCAGATGAGTACATAAAGTACTCCGCAAGACTTACGTGTGAGATAACAGAACTATAAATAGCTACATGCAAGCTTTATTTAAGTGGATGAGGCTTTGGACTCATTTTAGCATAAAGCAAGTTTCATTTGCAATAACATAATAGATTGAAAGCAATTTGGCAAAGCATTTTAATTGTTGAAATAACAACGAGATAATAACATAGTAACAACAACAAGAACAACCTGGAAGTGACTAACCCAATAGTCACCACAACAATAGCATGAACTCCCCGTTCATACCAACCATGTCAAGTTTTAATTAAAGGTTGTAGTCTAATTCTTACGGGAAATAACCAAGCGTGTCCATAACCTAGGACGAGGCTATTCGAATAGTTTTATCCCTGCAGGGGTGTACCAATGTACCCACACGTCAGACCGCCTTCCCTTTAAGCACACTACCTTAGGTGTGCCGGCACGGCTAAGTCCTACGAGACATTTCCAATGGACAATGCTAATTCGAGTCGCACAACCCACGGGAGAAGGAGACATCACACAACCTACCCGAAGCTAATGCTCCTCCCACATCACACACACATTTTATCTTTAAAAACACACCAACCGAAAGCGACCCCAATTAACACCGCCTAAAGTACTTAGTCAAGAGGGGTTCCATATGCCCTCGTGTGGTTAGCACGCAAAATTGCTTGGATCAATGGCGCAAGAATTCGGTCCTTGTTGACTCGGGCATACCACCACATCCAAAAACCACACCATCCATCCAATATGCCCAAGTCTAAATCAATCTTTTATTTTCAGTTTTGATTTTACAAATTGATCAAAGCACAAGTGCTGGACATATAGGAGTAATAATCAGTTTTGAGTGATCAAGACCATCGACTAAGTCGATGATCGCCCATTTCTACCGATAACTAAGCATGTCTAAGCAATTTAATCGAAACTACTAAGTGATAAGAGCTCATCCAACGAGCTCAAACCACAGCAAATAACCTAGGCTCATGGTAGTAGAGGATAAACAATTCCTACAGATTATGCAACTATAGGATTGCTAGCGACATTTAACACAAAGTAGCATGCATACATAGAAGTAAAACAATGTATTAAGCTTTAAAGTAATGGGACAATGATGGAAATGATCAAACTGCTTGCCTTGATGTTGCTGGCCAAGTTGTGGCAGAGGGTCACTCTCGGGATCACCACAAATGTCGGCCTAACGGAAAAGCGAGAAAGAACCGATAAGAACGATTTAAACACAACAAAGACAGCACAACAAACGAACTCCAAATTCTCTGAATTTTCTACAGCAGCAAGAGGGTGATTTTAGGAATTTTGCAACAAGAACCAATTGATTTGGATTCTCAATGCAAAAGTTATGAGCAAAACAATTCTGCTCAGCCCCTAAAATACCAAACTGCACTATTCACTAATTTAATTATGAGGCAACATTTTCTAGAACAGTAGTGACACTGAGATTTTTACTGTAAAACCAGCACCTCATGAGATGAATAACACAATTGAGTTCATCTCATTTGGAGCTATATTGCACTTTCTATAATTTTTCAAAAACAAGAACTTGAACAAAATTATAATGCACAAGTCCTCATTTTCATAATAGAAACATGCTCAAAACTAATGTTCACAGTAAGATCATTAATGGAGGAAACCAACAAAGTTGGTCTCACCCAAAAATAATCTACAGAGCATTAGTTATGTATTTTACAAGTTAAGCATTAATTTGAGTGTATATTTAAAGTGAGTTTTAAAACCTAATGGCAAAACTGTGCTCTGGAGCTGAACTCAACTTACAATCATTTTTGGATTAAAGTCAAGTCCAATACAGAGCTAACACAATTTGAATGACCCCAATTGGATTTAAAAAGAAAAAGATATGCAATTCTAAAGTTCATACCATCTTTAGTTTATAACTAGAGCTCACTGGAATTTCTAAAGCTCACAAGGACATGGGAGGACGTGAGCCACAGATCATAGATCTAACGGCTCAGGATCTCCCAGGAGAACAACGCATACGCGCTCACGAGGTCCAGAGGTCCTGGACCTCCTAGCAACGCACATGCGCGAGGTGAGGGAGGTCGTGGCCGTGATGGAGAATCCAACGGACCACAACGATGAGGGGAGGTCCGGGACGGACCAGATCTAAAGGGGGAGGTCCTCAACGGTGAGATCTTCCAAAGGAAGATCTAAACTATCAAGATCTCCCCAAAGAAGATCTACATCATCAAGACCTCACAGGGGAGGTCCTGAACGGTCCAGATGTTCCAAGGAGGTCCTCGATGGTTCAGATCGTCCGAGGAGGACCTTGACGGTCAAGATCTACCCGGGAGGTCATGAACGGCCGAGATAACCTAGGGAGGTCCTAAGGGAGGTCCTAACGTCACGCACCTCCAGGAGGTCCGGACGGCCACGATTTCGCAAGGGAGGTCTTGGGCGCTCCAGATCTCCTGAGGAGGTCTCGATGTCTGACCCAGCCCGCCGCGCCGCTGGACATGGAATAAATGCGCGCGGGACAGCGAGGAGGTCCGCGCGCGGGAGGTCTTAAATGCGCGCAAAAGACAGGGTTAATGGCATTTAACGCTAACCCCATGATTGCAATGATTGAGGCATTTAAAATGGTGAATCTCTGTCCTAAACGACAATGGCACGGTCGGGACGTCCGACAAAGATTTGAGGACGTCCCACGGCTTATCGCCGGCGATTTAGGGCACGGCGGCGCGCACTGAGGGCACCGTCGGGACCGCAATAGCCAGGCGCATCCTGTGGGCCTACTCTCAACGGCGGCGGCGGCCTTAAACGCCGGCGAGCCGGAGAGGACAACGAAGGCACCACACGGCCAAAATCCAAAACGCAAAAGGGGAAGCTCCACGACATTCAAGCGTGCGCCCAAATAAAAGCTCCGCGACATTCATACATGCGGGTGCCAGCAGCTAAGGGACTAACAGGAGGTACCTGGAGGTCCTAAGGTGCTGGGGAAGTGGAGGAAGGTGAAGACCGGAGCTGAGGAAGATGAGGTTGCTCCACGGCTACAGCTCCAGCTCCAAGATCCCTTGGCCACTTCAGAATGCCCAAACCAAAACAAGTTAGGTCTTGGTCCCAAAGGAAGGCACAAATGGAAGCAAGGAGAGGAGAAGAAATCTCAATGACCCTTGCCCACCGAGGGGCTTCAAGCTCCAAAGAATGGCGCCAAGGAAACTTTGGGTAGTTTAGAGCTCACAACACCGGGTGTAAGCCAAGGAACGATGGTGTGCAAAGGAAGCCAACGACAAAGGGGGAGGCTTTATACTGTGGCACAGAGGTCATGGACCACTGGCTAAGCTCATGGTGAGCTTGGCCCATGGCACGGTCTAGGGCATTGGACAAGATGTAAAGTTGACACGCAGGCGTGTCCAGGCTTGACCAGAGAGGGAAGGTCGACGCATTTAATGCGGTCAAGAAAGAGTTGTTATAAGTACACAAGGGACAGGTGGGCATTAACTCCATCGCCGAGCTCGCAGCGCGCCGAGGAAGGAGAAGAACAGGAGGTCCTATGACCGCTGGATAAAACCAGGAGAGGTCCTAACCATCGGATGACAATTTTGAACCGTTACGCTCAAATGATCGGGAGGAGGTCCCACCACACGATCAAGGATTGGGAGGTCGTGGCCCTCCGATTTCCTTAATGTGTAAGCACATGGGAAAATAGGACAGAGGTCCAAAGCGTTGGATTTCAATCCAACGCAAGGACCTCCCGTGTGGTCTTAACCGCACATGAGCTTAAAAACATGAGGGGAGGTCATGGCCTTTGGATTTAAATCCAAGGGCACACAACCAAAGGGAGGTCTCGAGGCTTTGCGTGAAGCGAGGGAGGTCAAGACCTTTGATTTTGATCCAACGGTGATGATCAAGACAGGAGGTCTGAGCCTCGCGTGGCGCAAAGGAGGTCTTGAATCTTGCACAACACACACGGAGGTCATGGCCATTAGATTTAGATCTAAGGGCAACGACCTCACGTCTTGCTGGAGATCGATGCGCATAAGACCAGGAGGAGGTCGTGACCAGGATTTTAATCCAACGGTGCACAACACGAGATAGGGGAGGTCTTGTGCGCTGGATATTTGAGGGAGGTCGGGCGGTTGGATCTCGATCCAACGGCTACGACCTCGTTTAAATGGGGGTTGGCTTAGTTTAACGGGAGGGGAGGTCATGGCCATGGATCTTGGATCCAAGGGCTACGACCTCAACAAGGTGGGATGTCAAGTGGTTTAACAGTTCCGTGGAGGTTTGAGATTTAACACATAGGGAGGTCATGATCGTGATCTTGATCCAACGGTTATGACCTGGTGAGGTGAGGAGGTCTTTGCGGTGTTGATCATGAGGAGGTCGTGGCGGTTGGATGTAAATCCAACGGTCATGCGACCTAATCAAGGGGAGGGAGGTCTCACGAGGTGCAGACCAAGTCGGGCCGGACCAAATTTTGGGAAAGTGGCTAGCCCAAGGAACAAGACTAAGCTTTTAAGTTTAATTTTCTAACAGCTGAGACTTTGAAAATTGTTTGGGATAGCAATTCCACTCCAAAATTCATGAAATTTTTACAGGAGCTTGTTGACAATGAGATTAACCTGACATAAAATTTCCAGAGGTTATTATGCAATGCATTTTTCTCAGGAAATTCATTAAGGTTGTTTAAAGGATTGTTTTACCTCCAAAATTTATCAAACTAGTTTTACAACTTGTGATATTTTTCAGAGGGTCCCACACAGTTTTTGGGACCAAGGAAAATATATTCCAATGTTTGACACCAGATTTAGACAATTGGAAAAATGAATTTGACTTTTGGTCAACAAGAGCTTTGTGTTTTAGATTACACAACTCTTGGACAAGAATCACATGAATGATTAGGGTTTTCAAGATGTGAGAAAAGTTTTAATTTCTACACATATAATTATACTTGAATAACCCTAATTATACATTTGGGATGTTACAAAATCTCCCCCTTACAAAAATCTCGTCCCCGAGATTTGGCTCACTCAGAAAGAAAGATGGATAGTCCGCACGCAGACGCGATCTTCTCTTTCCCAAGTAGCCTCATCCTCGTAATGGTTCGACCACTGAACTTTAAGGAACTTGATGGTCTTATTCCTTGTCCTTCGCTCGAGACTCATCGAGTACGCCAACAGGTGCTCGCGATAGGTCAAATCTTCTCGACATCGAGGGTTTCCAACGAGCTTCCTCGCTTGGAACACGGAGGCACTTCTTAAGCCGGGACACATGGAAAACATCATGTACCCCCTCAAGTGCAGTGGCAACCCAACTTATAGGCAATAGCTCCTTCTTCTCGATAACGCGGTAGGGACCGACATATCGAGGAGCCAACTTGCCCTTGACGCCAAACGTTGATGGCCCTTCAAAGGAGAGACTTTGAGATAAACAAAGTCATTAGGCTCAAAACGCAACTCACGACGACGGCGATCCGCATAGCTCTTTTGCTCGATTGAGTACAGGCGCAAACGCCACGAATAAGCCGGACTTGGCGCCGGCCTCATTGATTGAGTCCGCCAAAGAGAGGTCTCTCACCGTCTCGACCAGTTCAACGGGTTCTACACTTTCTCCGCATAAGGCCTCAAATGGTGCCATGCCGAGACTAGCCCGAAAGTCGTTGTTGTAAGAAAATCTTCGGCGAATGGCAAGCATTTCTCCCAATGCTTCCCATAGAAAGGACACAAGCGCCGAAGCATGTCTTCCAAAACTTGGTTGACCCTCTCGGTCGACCATCGCTTTGGGGTGAAATACCGTGCTAAAGGTAAGACGGGTTCCCATAGCCTTTGCGTGCTATGCCGTAAACGGAAGTGAAGATGGAGCCACGATCGAAACGATCGTCTTAGGTACGCCATGTAAGCTCACAATCCTAGAGACATAGAGCTCAATAGGCGATCGGTGCGAATCTTGGTCTTGACTAGAAGAAAATGAGCCACTTTAGTCAATCGATCGATGACGACCCAAATGGCATCATTTCCTTCGGGACGGGGTAGACCGTGATGAAATCCATTCCGATCGAATCCCACTTCCACTCCTAATAGGCAGAGGTCAAGGCGATCGCTGACGCCGATGTTTCGGCCTTGACATTTATTTACATACGTCGACTTTTCGAAACTAACCGCGATCTCCCTCTTCATTCGGGTCCACCAAAATCTCGGGAGATCTTGATACATCTTTGTGGCCCCGGGATGAATGGATAAAGGCGAATCATGGGCTTTGCAGAGGATTAAATTCCGCAATTCCATGTCCTTTGGAACCACAAGGCGTTGCCCGAACCTCACAACACCATGCTCATCCTTAGAAAAGCACTTGGTTGTTCCGTTCTTGACATTTGCCTTAATGTGGTCACTCCAACATCCGACTGCTGAGCGGACTTGATCCGATCCACCAAGGTTGGTTGCACAACCAAGGCAGCGAGAGAACCATGCTCAACTAGACTCAAGTTGAGACGCTGAAATTCTTCCAGAAGAGCGGGCTGAAGCTCCCTGGACAACAAGGCATTGCAATGCGCTTTACGACTAAGCGCATCGGCAACGACATTAGCCTTGCCCGGATGGTAGTGAATACCCATATCATAGTCCTTGATCAACTCCAACCATCTCCTTTGCCTGAGGTTTAGATCAGGCTGTGTGAACAAGTACTTTAAGCTTTTGTGATCCGAATACACTTCACAACGATTACCGATTAGGTAATGTCGCCAGATCTTAAGTGCATGAATCACAACAGCTAACTCCAAATCATGGGTAGGATAGTTGAGTTCATGAGGTCTCAATTGCCTTGATGCATAGGCCACTACCTTGCCTTCTTGCATAAGGACACAACCGAGGCCTCGACGAGAAGCATCGCAAAAGATATCGAAGCCGATGGATATCGAAGAACAAGAACGGAGCGTGGTCAAACGCTTCTTGAGTATTTGGAAACTTCCTCACACTCAGCGACCACACGAACTTCTTGTCCTTCTTGAGCAACTCCGTTATCGGCCATGATTTTGGAGAAGTTCTCGATAAAGCGACGATAATATCTCGCTAAACCGAAAAAACTCCGTACATCGGCAACCGAAGCAGGCTGACTCCATGAAAGAACATCGCTGACCTTGTTAGGGTCAACGGCTACGCCTCTGCCGAAAGAATGTGGCCTAAGAAAGACACTTCCTTCAACCAGAATGCACACTTGCTGAACTTCGCGTACAGCTGGTGCTCGCGCAGCTTGCCTAACACAAGCTTCAGATGCTCGGTGTGCTCTTCATCGTTCTTGGAGTAGATAAGAATATCATCGATGAAGACCACGACAAACTTATCCAAATACTCCATGAATACCGAATTCATAAGGTTCATGAACAAGGCAGAGCATTAGTTGCGAATGACATGACAAAGGTACTCATACAAGCCGAAGTAGTAGAGAACGCGGTCTTGGGAATATCCTCAGGCGAATACTGAACTCGATGATATCCCACTCTCAAATCAATCTTGGAGAAAACTCGAGCTCCAGTTAATTGATCGAAGAGATCGCCAATGCGGGCAATGGATACTTGTTCTTCTCATCACTTCATTAAGTGGGCGGTAATCAACGACATGCGTAAAGTACCGCCCTTCTTCTTTACGAAGATTGCCGGACAACCCCAAGGAGATGAGCTAGGCGGATGAAACCCTTCTCTTGCAGCTCACTCAATCGCTTCTTCAACTCCACCAACTCGCTCGGTGGCATCCGATAAGGCCTCTTTGAGATAGGGCGACCGGAGCCAACTCAATAACAAACTCGAGGTCTCGAACGGGTGGCATCCCCGAAGATCTGCGGAAAGACATCAACAAAGTCACAAACTGCTTTGGACTTCGCTAATTCTAGAGCGGGCTTCGCTTCAAGCGAAGAGATGAGGATCTAGCAACTAAAAGCTTAACCTTTCCACGGAGGACTAGATAGAGAGATGAGCTTCTGGCGCAATCGACGGCCCCATGTGTTGGGACAACCAATCCATGCCAAGAATCACATCAAGACTCACTGAATGGAGAAGGATAAGGTTTGCTAAGAACCCTACCCTTCGATCTCGATAGGAACATCCCTACACTCAGATTCAGCTCTCAACTCCGAACCAGAGAGCGAATGATTAGCGGGACCGACAATGGAGAGAAAAGAAGCTCTCCAACAAAGCAAAGAAAAGACTTCGTAAACAAAGGAATGAGATGCTCCTGAATCAAACAAGACAAAGAGTAGGGTGAGAGTTAACGAAAGTGTACCTAGCACGACGCCGGGTGCCTCTGAGCCTCCTCTGCAGTGACGGCGTTGACGCCACCACTACCCACGCCTTTGGGTAGCCGGACGATCTTCGGTCTCCGCGATGCTCCACCCATCGCCCGCCCCTCCATTAGGACGAGGGGTCGCTCGTCTTCTTAGGGCAATTATTTGCATAATGGCCCTTCGTTGCATGAGAAGCATGTGACCCGTGAGCCGGGTTATGGGGCCGCTCATAACTCAGAGGCGCCGTGGATCGAGACACGACTGCGATGAATGAGGAACAGGCGTAACCTCGGGCGCCAAGAATGAGACCGGTACCCTCGAGATCGCCTCAAGCGGGACGGAGGAATCGCCTCGATGACTTATGGGCCTCCCACTTGCGCTATGGAGTCCATAAGCTCGAGCCGCATGCTCACGACGATGGCCTTGTCGACCAAGGTCCGAAATCGTGAAGTCGACAATGGATAGCTTGTCCTTCACTCCTCGCACAAGCCACGCTCAACTTGGCCTCGCTTAGCCATATCGGTGGCCACATCCTCGTGAGCATAACGAGCTAGATGGTTGAACTCGAGACATACTCCATGATCGAAGCTACGCCCTTGCTTGAGCGCAAGAAACTCCCGCTTCTTGATCTCCATCAAGCCGGCAGGATGTGAGCCCGACGGAAGGCAAGACGAAACTCCTCCCAAGAAACGGTGTGGTTCATGGGCTGCATGGCGAGAAAGCTCTCCCACCATGACAACGCTGCACCTCCAACGGTGCGATGCGAATAGCGCCTTCTCGTGCTCCCTGCATCAAGACGATGCGAGCTTACTCCCACAAGACGGCCAATCGTCTGCATCCAAAGAGTCCTCGCACCGAAAAGGTAGGAGGTGAGTACGAAGAAACTCCACGAGTCCTCCACGCGGCCGATGGGCGCCTTGCCCGCATCCTCAAGCTCCGGTAAGTGCAAGTGGTGTTGCGTGCGATGACGCCCAAGAGAACTCTCTCGCTATCCGCGCGGTTGCGCCGATCGAAGAAGAACCTCGGCCATGGTCGGAGGAGGAGGAAGCTCCTCGTCCGGACGCTTGATCGCCTTGGCCGCTACGAAAAGGCCCGCCATCCTGTTACAATGAAATTTGGTTAGCAACTAGACTCGAAAAACAAAGCCTTTAAAGGAAAGCCAAAAGCGATCGACTAGGGGAATGGAATATCACCCTAAACGAAAGCCAAAACAGCGAGTAAATTAACTTTAGAAGCTTCTAAAAGACTCTAAAAACAGCCAAGAAACACCAAAAGCAAGGCTCAACTTCTCAACTCAACTAACCCGTATTGAATGAACGAGTAATTGATCGAGAAGATTAAATATCAGATTATAAGATGAGATCTAAAACTATTAGAGAGCAAGGTTAATGCAGCGAAGTAAGTGTTAGATACTTAGCTAACTAGTATCACATCTTACCCTTTTATTCCCACAAATTTTAGTTGATTTATCCTCTCATTTTCTACCCTAATTAGAACCTCTGAGCTTGCTGTCCGGAAATTGACGCTTTGCTGTCCAGATTTTGCATCCAAGCTTCCAAATAAATTGGCCATTCCAGGAGCTTCAAAACCTTGTAGATGGGCAGCTAACACTTCAATTTGCCAAACTCATTGATTCCCCAAAACCCCATTAATCGATAACACTATTTTGTAGAAGGGATGAGAGGAAAACAACTTTTAAAACTCAAATTAGAGCGAGATGAGAAGAGAAAGCTAAGATAGATGAGGAGTAAAATCTGAAAATTTTCTTAAGCTTTCAAAACTCCTTTGATACTTTGAAATTAGGTTTTCAAAATACCCTAAAGACGACCAAGCTTGCGTTACTTACGGTCAAGATAGCTCGATACCAACTTTTAGAGCACCGGATTTATTAAGCTCATAATACTTAGTCATCCAATTGACCCTAGTATTATCAACCAAATAAACCCAGTCTCGAGAGATGTATACTCCCCAGAATGCAGTATACATACCTCACAACAAAAGAATGTATCAATTCCATACAACACATAGAACATAAGCAACAAACCAGAAGTTAATATTAATAAGGAATAGGTTATTACAAAAGAGGGCCTTCAGCCAAATAACAACAAGTACTACAAGATAACAATGAAGCAAAAGTGCCATAAAGATGGCTATAACACAAAGCCAATCAAGGTGCCTTAACCCCTAGGCATCCGACCGACCGCCAAGCTAGTCGTCAAGAAATCGCAACACGTAGCACAAAAGAGAGGCTCTTGGAGCTCTCCTTCTTCCTCTACAACAAAAGCCACAAAAATACCACAACCACGCGCGATGAGTACATAAAGTACTCCGCAAGACTTACGTGTGAGATAACAGAACTATAAATAGCTACATGCAAGCTTTATTTAAGTGGATGAGGCTTTGGACTCATTTTAGCATAAAGCAAGTTTCATTTGCAATAACATAATAGATTGAAAGCAATTTGGCAAAGCATTTTAATTGTTGAAATAACAACGAGATAATAACATAGTAACAACAACAAGAACAACCTGGAAGTGACTAACCCAATAGTCACCACAACAATAGCATGAACTCCCGCTCATACCAACCATGTCAAGTTTTAATTAAAGGTTGTAGTCTAATTCTTACGAAATAACCAAGCGTGTCCATAACCTAGGACGAGGCTATTCAATAGTTTTATCCTGCAGGGTGTACCAATGTACCCACACGTCGATCGCCTTCCCTTTAAGCACACTACCTTAGGTGTGCCAAGACGGCTAAGTCCTACGAGACATTTCCAATGGACAATGCTAATTCAAGTCGACAACCCACGGGAGAAGGAGACATCACACAACCTACCCGAAGCTAATGCTCCTCCCACATCACACACACATTTTATCTTTAAAACACACCAACAGAGCGACCCCAATTAACACCGCCTAAAGTACTTAGTCAAGAGGGTTCCATATGCCCTCGTGTGGTTAGCACGCAAAATTGCTTGGATCAATGGCGCAAGAATTCGGTCCTTGTTGACTCAGCATACCACCACATCCAAAAACCACACCATCCATCCAATATGCCCAAGTCTAAATCAATCTTTTATTTTCAGTTTTTGATTTTACAATTGATCAAAGCACAAGTGCTGGACATATAGGAGTAATAATCAGTTTTGAGTGATCAAGACCATCGACTAAGTCGATGATCGCCCATTTCTACCGATAACTAAGCATGTCTAAGCAATTTAATCGAAACTACTAAGTGATAAGAGCTCATCCAACGAGCTCAAACCACAGCAAATGTAACATCCCAAATGTATAATTAGGGTTAATCAAGTATAATTATATGTGTAGAAATTAAAACTTTTTCTCACATCTTGAAAAACCCTAAAATCTCATGTAATTCTTGTCCAAGAGTTGTGTAATCCAAAAACACAAAGCTCTTGTTGACCAGAAATCAAACTCATTTTCTAATTATCTTAAATCTTGTGTCAAACATTTGGAATATATTTTCCTTAGTCCCAAAAACTGATATGGGACCCCTCTGAAAAATATCATGAGTTATAACACTTGTTGATAATTTTTGGAGGCAAAACAATCCTTTAAACAACCTTCATGAATTTCCTGAGAAAATGCATTGCATAATAACCTCTGGAAATTTTATGCAAGGTTGATCTCATTATCAGCAAGCTCCAGTTAAAATTTCATTAAATTTGGAGTTCATTTGCTATCTCAAATAATTCTGCTAAGTTTCAGCTGTTAAAAACTAAATTTAAAGGCCTACACTGCTCCTTGGCTAGCCATATTCAAAGTCGGTCCAGCCCAACCATGTCTGCACCTCAAAGACCTCATCTCCACTTTTGATCAAATCGCACTGCTGGATTTACATCCAACCGCCACGACCTCCTCATGCGTCAACACCGCAAGGACCTCCCCACCTCATGAGGTCATTGCCGTTGGATCGCTGATCCATGGTCATGACCTCCCCGTGTTAAACCTCAAAGACCTCCTCGAGTTGTTAAACCATCGCAATGAGGTCATCCCATTTGTTGAGGTCGTGGCTGCTGGATCAAATCCAACAGCCCACGACCTCCTCCTCAACATACTCAACAGTCCTCCCACTGCGTGAGGTCATAGCCCTTGGATCCAAGATCCATGGCCCCGACCTCCCTCACTGTTAAACTAAACAAACCTCCCACCTAACCAAGGTCGGCCGCTGGATCAAATCCAACGACTCACGACCTCCCAGCGCTATCAAGCACTCACAACCTCCTCCATCTTTTGTTGTGCACCGTTAGATTAAAATCTACTACCACGACCTCCTTTTTGTCTCATGCGCACTCAGATCTCCCCAACAAGACGTGAGATCGTAGCCCTTAGATCTAAATCTAAAGGCCCCGACCTCCCTTGTGCGCTATGCGCAAGCTTAGACCTCCACCTCTTTGATCGGAACCCTTAGATCTAAATCTAACGGTCCCGACCTCCCTTGCCTGCTATGCATCATATCGCACCTCCCCATCGTGTCGGTGCCCTTGATTTAAATCCAAAGGCCATGACCTCCCTCATGTCCTTTTGATCGCGTGCGTTAAGTCCTCACCGAGGTCCGCGACTGCTGGATGGAGATCCAACGCTTTGGACCTCTGTCCCTTTTCCTCACGTATGCTTTGCGATGAAATCGGAGGGCCACGACCTCCCCATCCTTGATCGTGTGGCTGGGACCTCCTCCCAGCCACTTAAAACATAACGGTTCAAAAATTGGATCCGATGGTTAGGACCTCCCCAGGTCTTATCCAACGGTCATAAGGACCTCCCCTGTTCTTCTCCTTCCTCTGGCGCGCATGCGTGCTCTGAGCGGTGGAGTTAATGCGCGCCAGCCTCAGGCACCTTTATCACTCTTTGTCGACCGCATTTAATGCAGTCGACTTTCCGCCTTCCAGTCGGACAGCCTGCCCCTTGTCAACTTTATGTCATGTCCACCCCATGGACCAACCCGTGGGCTAAGCTCACCATGGAGCTTAGCCCCAGCTCATAACCTTCACCTCAGGCTATAAGTGTCCACTCGAGCTCCCTGCTGGCTTCCTTTACACACTTGGAGCCCGTCATACCAAGGTTTGGTGAGCTCCTAACTCACTCACCTCCTCTCTAGTGGCTGCCATTGTTGAAGTCCTTGAACTCCTCGGTGACTCAAGGGTTCCAAAGTGGCTCCTTCTTCAACCCTTGCTCACTTTGTGCTCCCCAAACCTCCTGAAATAACCCTAACTTATTTTGTTTGGGCATTTTTCAGAGGTGGACAAAGCTGAGCTTGAGCCGGTGCCGTGAGTCATGCTGCGGCTTCATTGTCTTCCCCAACTCCGGTCATCACCTCCACGACCTCCCAAAGACCTTAGGACCTCCGGTACCTCCTGTTAGTCCTTTAGTTGTCGGGCACCCGCTGAATGCATGTTGCGGAGCTTAAGTTTTGGCACACGCTGAATGTCGCATGAGCTCCTTTTTGCATTTTGTCGTTTGGTCAGATCGCCGTTGTCTCTCGGCTCGCCGGGCGCTCAAGGCGCCGCCGTTGAGAGGAGGTCCTTTGGTGCGCATGGTTATTGCGGACCAACGGTACCATTGATCTCGCCGGCGAGGTCTACATCGCCGGCGATGACCACATCTTTGCGCTCGGGTTTTGTCGGACACAACGGCAGCGTCGTTGTCGTTTTTAGGACAGAAATCCTCCATGTTTAATGCGCTAATCATGTGTTCCAATCATTGTAATCATTGGATGTCTTAACTGCCTTTAATCCACCCTTTAATGCGTGCATTTAAGACCTCCCTCGCGCGGACCTCCTCATGGTCCCGCGCGCGTTTATTCATGTCCAAGTGCGTGCGCGAGTTAAGGCGCTGGGTCTGGGACCTCCATGACCTCCTCCAAGGAGATCTGGAGCGTCCAAGACCTCCCCTTGCGCAATCATGGCCGTCCAGACCTCCCTGGAGGTCTGTGACATTTAGACCTCTACTTAGGACCTCCCCGAGGCCATCTCAGCCGTTCATGACCTCCCCGGGTAGATCTTGACCGTCAAGGTCCTCCCTCGGACGATCTGAACCATCGAGGACCTCCCTTGGAACATCTGTGAGGTCTTGACGATGTAGATCTTCCTTGGGGAGATCTTGATAGTTTAGATCTTCCTTTGGAAGATCTCACCGTTGAGGACCTCCCCCTTTAGATCCAGATGTTCCAAGGAGGTCCTCGATGGTTCAGATCTTCCGAGGGAGGACCTTGACGGTCAAGATCTACCCGGGAGGTCATGAACGGCCGAGATAACCTAGGGAGGTCCTAAGGAGGTCCTAACGCCACTGCACCTCCGTGGAGGTCCGACGGCCACGATTTCGCAAGGGAGGTCTTGGACGCCCGCATCTCCTGAGGAGGTCTCGATGTCTGAACCCAGCCAAGCACGCCGCTGGACATGGAATAAATGCGCGGACAGCGAGGAGGTCCGCTACTGGAGGTCTTAAATGCGCCGCGAAAAGACAGGTTAATGGCATTTAACGCTAACCCCATGATTGCAATGATTGAGGCATTTAAACGGTGAATCTCTGCCCTAAACGACAATGGCACGGCGGGACGTCCGACAAAGATTTGAGGACGCCCCACGCTTATCGCCGGCGATTTAGGGCATGGCGACGCTTGACCGAGGGCACCGTCTGACCGCAATAGCCAAGCGCATCTCAGGGCCTACTTCACACCGGCGGCGCGGCGTTTTAAACGCCAAGCGCCGAGAGGACAATGAAGGCACCACACGCCAAAATCCAAAACGCAAAAGGGAAGCTCACAGGACATTCAAGCGTCGCCCAAATAAAGCTCCGCGACATTCATACATCGGGTGCCAGCAGCTAAGGGACTAACAGAGGTACCGGAGGTCCTAAGGTGCTGGGAAGTGGAGGAAGGTGAAGACCGAGCTGAGGAAGATGAGGTTGCTCCACTGCTCAGCCCAGCTCCAAGATCCCCTTTGGCCACTTCAGAATGCCCAAACCAAAACAAGTTAGGGTCTTGGTCCCAAAGGAAGGCACAAATGGAAGCAAGGAGAGGGAGAAGAAATCTCCAGCGACCCTTGCCCACCGAGGGGCTTCAAGCTCCAGCAATGGCGGCCAAGGAAACTTTGGGTAGTTTAGAGCTCACAACACCGGGGTGTAAGCCAAGGAACGATGGTGTGCAAAGGAAGCCAACGGCACAGTGGGGGAGGCTTTATACTCAGGGCACAGGAGGTCATGGACCACTGGCTAAGCTCATGGTGAGCTTGGCCCATGGCACGGTCTAGGGCATTGGACAAGATGTAAAGTTGACACAGTGGCAGGTCTGTGCTGACCAGAGAGGCGGAAGGCTGACCTGCATTTAATGCGGGTCAGCAAAGAGTTGTTATAAGTACACAGTGGACAGGCTGGGCATTAACTCCACTGCTCAGAGCTCGCAGGCGCGCCCGAGGAAGGAGAAGAACAGGGGAGGTCCTATGACCGTTGGATAAAACCTGGGAGAGGTCCTAACCATCGGATGACAATTTTGAACCGTTACGCTCAAATGACTGGGAGGAGGTCCCAGCCACACGATCAAGGATTGGGAGGTCGTGGCCCTCCGATTTCCTTAATGTGTAAGCGCACGTGGGAAAATGGGACAGGAGGTCCAAAGCGTTGGATTTCAATCCAACGGTGCGGACCTCCTGTGAGGTCTTAACCGCACATGAGCTTAAAAACATGAGGGGGAGGTCATGGCCTTTGGATTTAAATCCAAGGGCACACAACCAAAGGGAGGTCTGAGGCTTTGCGTGAAGCGCGAGGGAGGTCAAGACCTTTGGATTTTGATCCAACGGTGATGATCAAGACAGGGGAGGTCCTGAGCCTCGCACGTGGCGCAAAGGAGGTCTTGAACTTGCACAACACACACGGGAGGTCTTGGCCATTAGATTTAGATCTAAGGACAACGACCTCATGTGCGCGGGGAGATCTGATGCGCATAAGACCAGGAGGAGGTCGTGACCGTGGATTTTTAATCCAACGGTGCACAACACGAGATAGGGGAGGTCTTGTGCGCTGGATATTTTGAGGGGTCGGTCGGGCGGTTGGATCTCGATCCAACGGCTACGACCTCGTTTAGCGGGGGTTGGCTTAGTTTAACAGTGAGGGGAGGTCATGGCCATGGATCTTGGATCCAAGGGCTACGACCTCAACAAGGTGGGATGTCAAGTGGTTTAACAGCCCGTGGAGGTTTGAGATTTAACACATAGGGGAGGTCATGACCGTGGATCTTTGATCCAACGGTTATGACCTGGTGAGGTGAGGAGGTCTTTGCGGTGTTGATCATGAGGAGGTCGTGGCGGTTGGATGTAAATCCAACGGCTGCGACCTGATCAAGGTGGAGGGGAGGTCTGCTGAGGTGCAGACCAGGTCGGGCTGGACCAGCTTTGGGAAAGTGGCTAGCCCAAGGAACAGTACCAAGCTTTTAAGTTTAATTTTCTAACAGCTGAGACTTTGCAAAATTGTTTGGGATAGCAATTCCACTCCAAAATTCATGAAATTTTTACAGGAGCTTGTTGACAATGAGATTAACCTGACATAAAATTTCCAGAGGTTATTATGCAATGCATTTTTCTCAGGAAATTCATTAAGGTTGTTTAAAGGATTGTTTTACCTCCAAAATTTATCAAACTAGTTTTACAACTTGTGATATTTTTCAGAGGGGTCCCACACAGTTTTTGGGACCAAGGAAAATATATTCCAATGTTTGACACCAGATTTAGACAATTGGAAAAATGAATTTGACTTTTGGTCAACAAGAGCTTTGTGTTTTAGATTACACAACTCTTGGACAAGAATCACATGAATGATTAGGGTTTTCAAGATGTGAGAAAAAGTTTTAATTTCTACACATATAATTATACTTGAATAACCCTAATTATACATTTGGGATGTTACAAACACGTGCCGTACACTTAAGCAGCCCTTTTACACTAGAGTCTTTGTAGGCCGTTAGATTCTAAATCAACGATCCAGATTAGGGTGGCTGCTCGACCGCCCGAACGCGCGCAAATCTGAACCGCAATGTAAAATGAACGGTCGTGATTGATTGGCCGATCGACCACCCCATCGAGCCACGATAATGACCGTTGGATCTAAATCCAACGACTCACTGCTCGTCTCTGTTTCACGCGAAGCGCCATGCATGGTGGGCACATGGCAGCGAGCCCACTATCAGTGGCAGTGGCTAGCACACGCTCAGTAAGAAAAGGTTAAATGCTTTATAGAATCCGAAACGTATTAATTTGCACACTGAAAAATTTGAATAAACTTATAAAAGGCATAACTAATTCATTTTAACTCCAAAATGGATGAAACCACTTTTGGTAATTTTCATTTTTGATGAACTTTATATTAAAATTGATTTCAAACATGTCTCTATAGCAGAGAATATTATTATGGAAAATGATCCATAAACCTATTATTTTTACAATAGAAAAAGGCTGATAAGTTCAAAAATGGATAACTAATTCATAAAAAGTGCAAATGGGGTAAACTCAACTATTCTGGCCTTGTAATAATATTCCCTATTTATCCCTATAATCCTTATACCCCCCCCACTGCTCTACAAACTTTGGCCAAATAATTAAATTGCCCAATGAGAATATGTTTGAAATATGAAATTCAAACCTTAATAACTTTTGCATACTAAATCCAAATGGAATAATTCTTTCACCTAAATTCATCTAAAATCATGATATATCTACTGTATAAAAAGCATGCATTTTTTAGCATTTTGAATTTTTGAGTATTTCTCGATGCTTATTCGATATTATATTTATTTAGATATCGAGCCTATCGATATTGACTTATACGCTACTGAAGAAGAGCAACTGAGTTACCAGCAAGGCAAGCATCATTTGAACTTTATTTTGCATCATATTTGATCCCAGCTTTGTTAAGTTAGTGCAATGATAATTGCTTGCATGCTATTTTTGATAATGTCGCTATTTTTGTGATGTGTAGATTAGTTATCTCCTAATTCATTGAGGTTATACTTGAATTATTCCAGTACCACATGCTTAAGTTAGAATGGTTGAAATATATTGTTCGGGTTTGCTTAGCCATGCAAGTCTAGAACCGGTAGTTGATTGTTGGGAATAACCCGACAATTATGGGGTAAACACAACTATCGTTATATACTTTTCTTTCAGATCTTCGTATCTATTTTATGAGTCAAATTTTATCATTTTAAATGAGTTTTTGGGTCTGGACAAGTGATGGTTAGTGATGGTGCCTTTGTGCACGAGATTTGGGTAAGTGGTTGACTTGCCTAGGCACTTAAGGACCGAACTTTGGTAACATCTTTGATTCAAGTAAAACTCGTGCTTCCACACGCGGTGTATGAGCACTGCTTGGTTAAGTAAGGGGTTGGTGTTGTTGAGTTGATGACTAGTGGTGTGAGGATGTATATGTGTTCCATCGCATATATGCTTCGTAGGGTGCCGATTGCAATTCTATAATGTGCGGGAGAGCACTATTTAAACTTTATTCATTGGGTCGGTGTTCCCGGCACATTTGGTTGGTAGGTGATATAGCCTATCCTAAGTGGGATTAGGTCACGCATGGGTGATTCAACTCAATAATATCAACTTGCTGAAAAATACTAGGTCTTGGTTTACCCGGCTAGCATACCATAGGAAGTATGCTATATTCGGAGGCATCTGGAGGCTTACGGGCTAATCAAGTTGTGTGGGCAAAGTAGTACACCCCTGCAGGGTATAAATCTATTCGAATAGCCGTGTCCGCGGTTATAGACGACCACTTGAGTTACATGGTTGCTATTGTTAGACTTGGAATTAAAATTGTGATTATAACTTGGTATCATCATGAACGGGATGTTCATGTTTGTTGTTGTAGCAAAGTGGATAGCCACTTTGTTATTTAGATGATTCATTTGTTATTCAATTTACTAATTATTCACATGCTTTACTTCTACTTCAAATCTGATTTTGAAATGGCACTTGAAAAACTAGTATGTGTAGGTTGTAAATGGTTGCGTCTCTTTTGTCAAAACTAAGCCAATATGAGCCATCCTTTGGAACAAACTCTAGCATAACTAATTTTTATTTATGTAAGACTTGCGAGTACCTTTGTACTCAACCCGGTTGCTACAATTTCAGGTGAGGAAGTGTATGAGCCCATTGAGCTTGTTAGCACCGATTTTGGCGACGCTAATGAGTAATGCTATCATTTAACTCCCAACCAGTTGCCGATGGGTTATGGGGCATACCATGCTGGATATTTTGGTTTATTTACTTGCTTCCGCTGCTACTTAAGACTCTTATTTGAATTTGGCCGGTCGGCCGTTTGTAATAGATGTAAACTTTAACTATTACGTTGTATGTCTTTTGAACTATCTATGTATGTTGTTGTATGGATGTGATCAACGTTGTATGAGAGTATGAGCATATTGGTCGTTGATCTTGGGAGCCAATATGATTGCATACTCGCTGTTCGTGGCTTCCTATTTAACTCACTAAGCGTTGTGCTTGACTTGTTGGAGAACCGACAATCATGTAGTGCTCGCAGGTGAGCAGCGCGCATGATCGTCGGGGCTCTAGTTTGTAGTCAAGCTTTTCACTAAGATTGAGTTAAGTTGGAATCCATTTACTTGAGGCCTTAGAGTTATGTCCTTAAGACCATGCTTAGTCTCGGTCTTACGGAGATAACCCGGGGGTCCTCACAGCGTTGGTATCAGAGCCATACTGACTGTAGGTTAGAGATAGCATGGGCGTTAAGTTTAGCCAGTCTATTGGTCTAAAACTATTTTCAAAGTATCAAACTAATTTGAGAGAAACTAAGTTGGGATATCTTTTCTTTCTCATCCATCTTAGTATCATTTCTCACCTTATTCTTGTTTCGATTTACAAAACTAACTCATCTTGCCATTCTGTCCTTGGATGAAGTCATCAGTACTTGGTTAGGCAGACCCAAGCTGAAGATGTGGACGGATACCCGGCGCTTCTAGAGATATACTGTGAAGAGCGAACTTCACTTATCAACCCCAATACTCCAACTACCATCGGGATCAAGGACCAGTGATGGAGGAGTATTTGGTAGTGATCAATATCGTTGCCAGACGTGTGACAGGGAGTATCCCATACGGATTCCAGGCGCGTGGCACCTCTGAGACCACGGCGTTGCAGGAAGTGGCTCGTGTGGCACCGAGCCATCTTCGTCATGACTTGACGGAGTTAGCTCAGCCTCCATACTACCACTTTCCTATGCAAGCATGTGGCGCAGAAGTGAACACTGTTACCAGGATCCAGTCTAGGAAAGACACTCAAGCACGACAGCTGGCAAGATTGATTCACATCATGGATCAAAGCTATAATTGCTCTATGCATGAGTTATGGGAGACGCGGCTTGTCTCACCGTGGCTCAAGGGCGTTTGCAACCCACATGCAACATAGGATTCCTTCTACGTCTCACCATTCCAGATAACCCCGAAGACACGGGATCACCTAGCTACTATTGGTTAGATCAGTTTCCAGAAGGATTTAATCGGAACCCTTAGGATTGAAGCTTAGTAAGCTCACTGTTCGACTATGAGTTCAGTGAGCATATGTCCTTAGATTCTTATAATGGGTCTATAGTTGTTGAACTTCCAGTGTTGTTTTGCAAGAGCTTTGGTTTCGGGCGATTATGTAACATCCCAACTGTATAATTAGGGTTTGTTCAAATATAATTAAGGTGTAGAAATTAAAACTTTTTCTCACACCTTGAAAACCCCTAAACATTCATGTAATTCTTGTCCAAGAGTTGTGTAATCCAAAAACACAAAACTCTTGTTGACCCAAAAGTCAAACTCATTTTCCAATTGTCTAAATCTTGTGCCAAAAATTTGGAATATATTTTCCTTGGTCCCAAAACTGATGTGGGACCCCTCTGAAAAATATCATGAGTTGTAAAACTTGTTTGGTAAATTTGGAGGTAAAACAAATCCTTGAACAGCCTTAATGAATTTCCTGAGAAAAATGCGTTGCATAATAACCTCTGGAAATTTTATGTAAGGTTAATCTCATTGTCAACAAGCTCCTGTAAAAATTTCATGAATTTTGGAGTTGAATGGCTATCCCAAACAATTTTGCAAAGTCTCAACTGTTAGAAAATTAAACTTAAAACTTGGCACTATTCCTTGGGCTGAGCCGTATTCAAACCTGGTCAAGCCCAACCCCATCTGACCTCCTTTCCCACCTTGATGAGGTCGTAGTCGTTGGATCCAATCCAAAGGCCACGACCTCCCCCTCAACCAACGCACTCAGGACCTCCCCTTCGAAGTCCTCTTGACCTCGTGGACCTCCTCGGGTCAACGTGGGCGCCAGACCTCCTCCGCGGTCAACACCGCAAAGGCCTCCCCACCTCATCAGGTCATAGCCGTTGGATCAAAGATCCACGGTCATGACCTCCCCTGTGTGTTAAACCTCAAAAACCTCCCCTCACTATTAAACTTAGCAAACATCCCACCTACATGAGGTCACAGCCATTGGATCAAAAATCCATGGTCGCGACCTCCTCCTCTTAATCTAACTATCGACCTCCTTTGCACTCACTTGAGGTCGCACTGCTGATTTACATCCAAAGGCCACGACCTCCTCTGAAAAACATCACAAAGAAGGTCCTTCCGCTTGATGAGGTCATAACCCCGGATCGAAAATCCATGGCCATGACCTCCCTTGCCTTTTTTCCGCCTTGAGCTCGCTCAACGCACGAGATCAATGGGCGCTTCGGACCATCTCTTGAGCCCTTAGATCCAAATCGGAGGCTAAGACCTCCTTTGCGCTTCGCCAAGGCCTCGAACCTCCCCTTGTTGTGCGTGTCAAACCTCCTCAAGATCAGCGTCATAGCCCTTGGATGAAAATCCAAAGGCCATGACCTCCCCTCGCTTATCCGAGTCGTGCGCATTGTTAAAGACCTCCCCATCTTGTCCGCACCCTTGGATCGCAATCCAATGGCTTGGACCTCCTATCCCTCATCACGCATGACCTCCCGTTTTGTTCACCACCGTGCGATGTGGATCGAGGGTCGTGACCTCCGTTCTCATTTTAAAACATACCGGTTCGGATCTAAGCCATCCAAGACCTCCCTTGGCTCTGTTTTTCTTCCTGCACAGTGCACCATGGCGAGGGCAAGGTCGGCCTTGTCCTCTCCCCTCGACTTAAACGGCTCTATTGTCGCCATGCATTTAATGCCCGCACCTTGGCATTAAATGTTTGGTCACCTTCCCACCTCCTCCGCCTGACTGTCAACCTCATGTCTTGTCCACCCCATGGACCAACCCGTGGGCTAAGCTCACCATGGAGCTTAGCCCCAGCTCATAACCTTCACCCAGGCTATAAGTTGTCCCTTGAATCCTCCCTTGGCTTCCTTTGCACACCTTGGATCTCAGCCTTGCACTTCGTGCGTGGCTGAGCTCCTCCTCCACCAACCCTCCCTTCTCCCGCAGCCATTGTCGAGCTTGGAGCTCCTCGGTGGCAAAAAGGGTTCCAGTGGCTTTTCCTCCCTCTCCCTTGTTTCTATCTGGGCATCTCCCCTCTGTGACCTCAACCCTAACTTCACTGGTTGGGGCATTTGCAGAGGTGGCCTAGCTGGAACTGGGAGCTTGGAGCGTGGAGCCTAGGCCGTGGAGCACCCCCTCATCTTCACCATCACCATCCTCGACCTCCCCGGCATCGTTAGGACCTCCAGGTACTCCCTGATAGTCCTATAGTGCTGGGCACCCGCTTGAATGCATGTTGCGGAGATTATGTTGGGCACACGCTTGAATGTCGCGCGGAGCTTCCTTTTTGCATTTTTGTCTTTTGGCCGTGCGGGTCATCACTGTCCTCTCCGGCTCGCCGGCGATTAAGGCCGTCGTCGCCGTCGAGAGTGAGCCCATGGTGTGTGCAACACTATTGCGCACACGGTGATGTCCTTGGTTGTCGCCGGCGAGGTCCGCATCGCCGGCAACAACCACTTCTTTGAACTCGGGATCTTTGTCGGACGTCCCGAGCGTGCCGTTGTCGTTTTAGGACAGAGATTCACCGTTTTAATGCCTCAATCATTGCAATCATGGGGTTAGCGTTAAATGCCATTAACCCTGTCTTTTGCGCGCATTTAAGACCTCCCGCGCGTGGACCTCCTTGTGTCCCACGCGCAATAACTCCATGTCTGCTTGTCCGTGCGCGCGCGCGAGAGCTAAGGCGCTGGATCTGGACATCCATGACCTCCTCCGAGGAGATCTGGAGCGTCCAGGACCTCCCCCGCGCGCGATCGTGGCCGTCCAGACCTCCTTGGAGGTCTGTGACGATAAGACCTCTCGTGGACCTCCTCGAGGTCATCTCACCGTTGAGGACCTCCCCTTTAGATCTGGTCCGCCCCGACCTCCCCTATCGCCGGGTCCGTTGGATTCACCATCAACGCCATGACCTCCCCTCATCTCGCACTTGCGCGTTGCTAGGAGGTCCTGAACCTCTGGACCTCACGAGCGCGTGTGTGCGTTACCTCCTGGGAGGTCTGAGCCGTTAGATCTGTGATCTGTGGCTCACGACCTCCCATATCCTTGTGATTTTTTTTTGAATTTCCTGTGGGCTGTTATTTTAAGAACTGAAGGAGGTATGAACTTTAAAATTTCATAACTTTTTCAATTTAAATCCAAATAGAGTGATTCAAATTGTGTTAGCTCTGTCTTGGACTTGACTTTAATCTAAAAATGATTGTAAGTTGAGTTCAGCCCCAGAGCACAGTTTACCATTAGCTTTTAAGATTAACTTTAAATGAACACTCAAATTAATGCTTAACTTGTAAAATACATAACTAATGCTCTTTAGATTATTTTTGAGTGAGACCAACCTTGTTGGTTTCCTCTAATAATGAACTCACTGTGAAAGTTAGTTTTGAGCATGTTGCTGTTATAGAAATGAGGACTTGTGCATTATAATTTTGTTCAAGTTCTTGTTTTTGAAAAATTATGGAAAGTGCAATATAGCTCCAAATGAGATGAACTCAATTGTGTTATTCATCTCATAAGGTGCTGGTTTTACAGTAAAATTTCAGTATCACCACCTTTCTAGAAAATGTTGCCTCATAATTAAATTAGTAAATAGTGCAGTTTGGTATTTTTAAGGGCTGAGCAGAATTGTGTTGCTCATAGCTTTTGCATTAAGAATCCAAATCCATTGGTTCTTGTTGCTAAAATCCCTAAAAATCACCCTCTTGCTTCTGTAGAAAATTCAGAGAATTTGGAGTTCGTTTGCTGTGCTGTCTTTGTTGTTTTTCGTCGTTTTATCGCTTCTTTATCGCTTTTCCGTTAGGGTTTCGACATTTGTGGTGATCCCGAGAGTGATCCTCAGCAACAGATTGACCAGCAACAGCAAGGCAAGCAGTTGGACCATATCCCCTCTAACGTCCCATTACTTTAAAGGTTAATATATTGTTTTACTTCTATGTATGCATGCTACTTTGTGTTAAATGTCGCTAGCAATCCTATAGTTGCATAATCTGAGGAGTTGTTTATCCTCTACTACCAATGAGCCTAGGTTATTTATGTGGTTTGAGCTCGTTGGATGAGCTCTTATCACTTAGTAGTTGCATTTTCTACTGCTTAGACATGCTTAGTAACGGTAGTAATGGGCGATCATCGACTTAGTCGATGGTCTTGATCACTCAAAACTGATTATTACTCCTATATGTCCAGATCGGTGCTTTGATTAATTTGTAAAATCAAAACTGAAAATAAAAGATTGAATTAGACTTGGGCATATTGGATGGATGGTGCGGTTTTTGGAATGTGGTGGTATGCCCGGGTCCCTAAGGAGCGAGTACTTGGGTCACTAAGCCAAGTGCTTTTATGTGCTAACCACACGAGGGGATATGGGACCTCTCTTGACTAAGTACTTTGGGAGGTGTTAATTATGAGCTGGTCGGTGGGTGTTTAAAAAGAAAATGTGTGTGTGTGTGGGGAGGGAGCATTAGCGCATCGGTTAGGGCTGTCTAATGTGTCCTTGTCCCCGTGGGATGCGGCTCGTAATTAGCATCGCCCATTGGAAATGTCTCAGAGGACTTAGCTGCTTGGCATACCAAAGGTAGTGTGCTTAAAGGAAAGGCGGTCTCGACGTGTGGGTACATTGGTACACCCTCGCAGGTTAAAACTATTCAATAGCCTCGCCCTAGGTTATGGACATGCTTGGTAAGGTCGCTCAAGAACTAGACTCAACCATTTAATTAAAACTTGATGGGTTGGTATGAATGGATGTTCATACTATTGTTGTGGTGGCTAATGGGTTAGTCACTTCCGTGATGTTCTTGTTGTTGTTATCATGTTATTATCTCGTCGTTATTTCAACAATTAAAAATGCTTTGTCAAATTGCCTTCAATCTACTATATTATTGCAAATGAAAACTTGCTTTGTGCTAAAATGAGTCCAAAGCCTCATCCACTTAAATAAAGCTTGCATATAGCTAAATTATAGTTCTGTTATCTTACACGTCGGTTTTGCAGTACAATAAACAAGTTATTGTACTCATTTGCTTTGCTTAACAACTTTGTTGCAGAGGAGGTAGAGCCCAAAGGGCTTTACTTTTGTGAGTCAGTCGGTGGTTGGGAGAGCGACTAGCTTGGCGGTCCGGTCAGTTGCCTTGTGGGCTAAAGGCACACTGGTTGGCTCTTATTTTGGGCCATCTTTATGGCACTTTTGCTTTCGCTGTTATCTTGTAGTACTTGTTGTTATTTGGCCTGAAGGCCCCTCTTTTGTAATAACATATTCCTTATTAATATTAACTTCTGGTTTGTTGCTTATGTACTATGTGTTCTATGGAATTGATACATTCTTTTGTTGTGAGGTATGTATACTGCATTCTGGGGAGTATACATCTCTCGAGACTGGGTTTATTTGGTTGATAATACTAGGGTCAATTGGATGACTAAGTATTATGAGCTTAATAAATCCGGGTGCTCACAGATTACTCTTGGCCTACGGGCCTATATGGATGTAATTATAACTGAACAACAAAGTATTACTTTAATGGATATTAAGTTGGTTTTTGTCTTTGTGCCTTCTTGTGGGGTTTACTTTTGGTTCATTTCATTACCATGTGCATACTAGTTCAAGGTTTTCTCCTTGCTGTCCAGATTTTCGTTCCACCCTCGATCGAGTGTATCTCTCGTCTGTCATCTAACCATCTGTGTGACCACAGGATGGCAGGACCTAGTACTCCTTCTAGCCTTCAACCAAGGGAAAAGTTACCATCCCCTGGGATTCAACACACCGTCACATGTCTTGATGCGACAGGAGGGACATCAGGTAAACCATCGCCCGAGAAGCAGCCGAAAACGAGGTGTTTGTTTTAGCTGTGCCTGTGTGGGGCACTACGCTAGCAAATGCAAACTAAGGAAGTTGAAAAGGACCTTGGAGAAGGCCACACCGCCGACGCCAGGTGAGGAAGGACACTTCTTCGACCAAAGGTAATCGCAAGTTGTCCCAAGCTGCGACGGAGACCATTCACCAGAAGCTGCCCAACTACCAAAGTCACTTGTTTTCTCTGCGAGGGACACGATCACTGTCCTAAGGAGTGTTGTGCATACCAGGTGATCACCCAGTCGGTCGAACTTCAACGCAGGATTTTCGATGCGGTCATCATTAAAGCAAACCTTGACCAAAAAGATCTTCAAGGATTCATTAATCAGGGATCCGATGTTCTTTCTCAAACACTGGTGCCACCTGTGCCTCCAACATCTACTCCACGCACTTCTTTTCCAAGGGTGCAATGGGGTAAGAACTCCCAAAACAAGGGCGCCTCTGAGCCCAAGGTCACTTGTTTCCATTGTGGCGCCAGGCCACTATGCGGATAAGTGCCTCGCCAAGCAAATGAGGATGCCCCGACTTATCGAGCTCCTACACCACCGCCACCGTGGCAAGACCTTCATCACCCCCTCGTGCATCATCCACTCCTCCTCAAGTCCCTGCACGTGGCCGAGTGAACCATGTCACCGCCAAGGAGGCAAGCGGCGCTCTGGACGTCGTTTTGGGTACACTCCTTGTTAATTATTGTCCAGCATCAGTTTTATTTGATTCAGGAGCATCTCATTCATTCATAAAAAGGGAATATTCTGAACTTAATCAATTTGAGATAGTTAGGCTTCAGCCACCTTATCAAATTCAGTCACCGGGATCGGTTTTCCAAACCGATCAAGTTTGTCGAGACGTGAAGGTGGAAATTTATAAGAATGACTTCTTGGCTAATTTAATTGTGATAAATTCAGTGGGTATTGATGTGATTTTGGGGATGAATTGGCTGTCCAAAAATCAGGGAAAGATCGATTGTGCTCAACGGTCTATTTCAGTCACAAGTGATGACGGCAGTCTAGTTGTCTTTACCCCTTTAGTAGGCGATTCACATCTTTATGCCTTGGAAGCTAGTACCTCTATTAATTTGGATGAGGTACCAGTGGCTTGTGAGTATCCTGATGTTTTTCCCGAAGAACTCCCAGGCATGCCCCCTGATCGTGAAGTTAAATTCGTCATCGAGCTTGCACCCGGTACCGCGCCAATTTCAAAACGGCCATATCGGATGCCTCCTAATGAGTTGGTCGAATTGAAAGCACAACTCAAGGAACTTCAAGATAAGGGATTCATTAGGCCGAGCTCCTCGCCTTGGGGATGTCCGGCTATCTTTGTCAAGAAGAAGGATAAGAGTTTACGGATGTGTGTCGACTACCGTCCGTTAAACGAGGTCACTGTCAAGAACAAATATTCGCTGCCAAGGATAGATGATTTGTTCGATCAATTGAATGGATCCCAGGTTTTCTCCAAGGTTGATTTGAGGTTGGGCTACCATCAAATTAAGGTCAGAGCCGAAGACATACCGAAGACAGCATTCTCCACTCGCTACGGTCTGTACGAGTACACTGTCATGTCTTTCGGATTGACGAATGCTCCAGCATACTTCATGAATCTCATGAACTCAGTTTTCATGGAGTACTTAGATAAGTTTATCATCATGTTCATCGATGATATCCTTATCTACTCAAAGACTGATGAAGAACACGAGCAGCATCTGCGACGTGTGTTGGGAAAGCTTCGACAACATCAACTATATGCAAAGTTCAGCAAATGCGAGTTTTGGCTTCGGGAAGTTAGTTTCTTGGGCCATATCCTATCCAAGGGTGGTGTCGCTGTTGATCCAAGTAAAGTGAAAGATGTGCTTCACTGGAAACAACCCAAGAGCGTCACCAACATTCGCAGTTTTCTTGGACTTGCGGGATACTACCGCAGATTCATCAAAGACTTCTCCAAGATCGCAAGACCGATGACCCAATTATTAAAGGAGGAGGAGAAGTTTGAATGGTCAGCGGAATGTGAGGAAAGTTTTCACACCTTGCGAGATCTTCTTACCAAAGCTCCAGTACTCATCCTGCCTGATCTTCATAAGAGCTTCGATATTTATTGTGATGCATCTCGTCACGGGCTCGGTTGTGTACTTATGCAAGAGGGCCAAGTGGTGGCGTATGCGTCAAGGCAATGGAGACCTCATGAAGCTAATTATCCCACGCATGACTTGGAGCATGCAGCTGTGGTTCATGCTTTGAAGATTTGGCGACATTACCTCATTGGTAATCGTTGCGAGGTTTACACCGACCACAAGAGTCTCAAATATATTTTCACCCAAGCCGATCTGAACTTGAGGCAAAGAAGGTGGCTTCAGTTGATCAAGGACTATGATATGGGACTTCATTATCACCTCGGGAAAGCTAATGTGGTGGCCGATGCATTGAGCAGAAAATCTCAATGCAACTGTTTGTCGATAACTCCATTTTCGGTGGGGTTGTGTGCTGCAATGCAACGGCTGCACCTAGAGATAATTGAAGAAGGTTCTCTTGCTGCCCTAAGTGTGAATTTTACACTTGAGGACCAGATTAGAGAAGCCCAAAAGACTGATATGGAAGTAGCAAAGATCTGGGAGGAAATGAAGCAAGGCAAAGCCAAATGCTTTAATGAAGATGCACATGGTGCCCTTTGTTTCGGAATCCGCTTGGTAGTACCTTTTGATCGCAACTTGAGAGCGCTAATTCTCAAAGAGGCTCATGACTTCAAGTTCTCTATTCACCTAGGTAGTACCAAGATGTACCAAGATTTGAAGAAACAGCTTTGGTGGAGCCTAATGAAGCGACAAATCGCTCATTATGTTGTCGGGTGTGATGTATGCCAAAGAGTCAAGGCTGAACATTTGAAGCCAGCAGGTACTCTACAACCCCTGCCCATTCCCAAGTGGAAATGGGAAGAAGTTGGCATGGATTTCATCACCGGCCTTCCAAGGACTCAAGCTGGGTCTGATTCCATATGGGTGATTGTCGATCGTCTAACAAAGGTTGCTCACTTTATTCCTGTCAAGACCACTTACACTGGGGTCAAGCTAGCGGAACTGTACATCTCTAGGATTGTTTGCCTCCATGGCGTACCAAAAGTGATCGTATCTAATAGAGGCCCTCAATTGACATCCCATTTCTAGGGATGCCTGCACAAAGCAATGGGAACCAATTTATCTTTTAGCTCTGCTTATCACCCGCAAACAGACGGACAAACTGAAAGAGTGAACCAAATTTTAGAAGACCTTCTCCGGGCATGTGTGCTGTCCAATAGCAAGAATTGGGAGAAATGCTTACCTTTTGCGGAGTTCTCCTACAACAATAGCTTCCAATCAAGTATACAAATGTCACCCTTCGAGGCATTATATGGGAGAGCTTGTAGGACACCTTTGAACTGGTCCGAAGCCAGTGAGAGGCCATTTTATGGTCCAACCTTGGTGGAGGATGCGGAAGAGCAAGTTCGTGTCATCCGTGAGCGACTTCGGACAGCTCAATCTCGTCAGAAGTACTATGCCGACCGTCGTCGTCGGGAATTGAGTTTCAAAGTGGATGATCATGTCTATCTTAAGGTCTCTCTGATGAAAGGAATGCAACGATTCCAAGTCAAAGGCAAGTTGGCACCTCGCTACATCGGGCCGTTCCAGATTCTAGAAAAATTGGGATCCGTAGCATATCGTTTGGAATTGCCACCCTCGCTTTCCGATGTGCACGATGTGTTCCATGTTTCTCAATTGAAGAAATGTCTTCGTATCCCAACCGAAGCCACCGAGTTGGGAGAGCTCGACTTGCAACCCGATCTTTCTTATCAGGAGCGTCCTATTCGCATCCTTGAAGAGACCGATCGCAAGACAAGGAATCGCAATATCAAGTTCATCAAAGTGCAATGGAGTAATCATACTGAAGATGAAGCTACATGGGAACGTGAGGATCAATTCCGACAAGTCTATCCAGACCTTTTCCTTGAACTGCCTTCGTATTAAGAAAGGCAAGGTTAAACAAAGCAACGGTAAGGAAAATGTTATAATTTGTTGTAACCTTATAAAGTATCATAGCACTATCTTTAAAGGAAATCAAAACATCAGATGCTATAATTCCTTAGAACCTTTCCACCCAACTTCCACCCTATTCGATCTCGGGGACGAGATCTTTTGTAAGGGGGGAGGTTTGTCACAGCCTCAACTTAATGAAGAGAATTATTATGCATCCCATGAGCATGCATCATTGATTTCCATCTTTTTCATAATTTATTGCACTAGGAAAATCTTTAACAAGTGTTAAACCTACACTTTATAATTCAACTCCAAAAGGAAACAGGAACAAAACTCTATGAACATCCTCTGAAAATAATTTATTCAAATACTATAGTAATTATAATGAATTAATATAATTTTCCCAAATTTTTGCGACTGGTTTAAACCTTGAGAAAATTCAAACATCATTTAATGACATATACTAAGTTTGAATTTATTATATACACAATATATCATGAACAAGAGTGTCAAATAAAATTTTTGGGCACTAAACCTTCCCAGAACCCCGTGATTTATTTCACAATTTTAGGAAAATTTATTTCTAATTTTAACACCTTGGTCAAAGTGGAGAAAGCAATTTTAAACTCACCAAACCCTAACCCAACCACCTCAAGATCGTTCCTCGCTCGAGTCCGACGTGGCGTAACGACTCAACCTAATCAATCGAAAGATCGCGTGTGAGCCGTCCGATGGGAGATCCACGCCCATATCGTACCCTTCATAACGAATCGAGCGCCTTTTCTAATCTACGCCGCCCATCTCGAAATCCAACGGCCAAGACCGAAGTCACTTAACCCCTGCGCAAGCCGCGATGAGTCACTACCACGCCGCCCACTGCCACTTTTGTCTTCAACCTCCGTCACCTCGCAGAGAGCTTCGCCACGCGGCCGGGCTTCCGACGCTAGCCCCGAACGGCTCTTCGATGCCGTCAATCCACCGCCTCCCCACTTATTGCATTGCTTCATCGCTGACGCCGCTTGCTTCTGTCCCTTTCTCGATAACACCCTCTTCACCTCGCATTTCCTCACTTCTCCTCTTTTCGGCGAGGAGAAGGAAGCTCTCCCGTGCGTATCTCTCGGGTGAGTCTCCTCCGTGTGGTAGCTTTCGATTGCATGCTCCATGCCTTCTCCATTTGAGCTAACCTCAGCTCCTTCGATGCCTTGTAGCTCCCGGTCCATCATTGTGCCCTCTAGAGCTCTAGAGCACGCCCCCGTGAGCACCACCTTGTCATTCTTCACTTACAGTGAGTATTATCCTCAATCTTGCACGTCATCATGTGCATAAGGATATCTTACATGTTTTCCCTCAATCAATTTCATTAATGCTTCGCAGGAAGTGTCGGATTTTGAAATTACTCTTTTGTCGGCCGCCATCATTGTTCTTCTTCTCCAGCTCCGGCCGGTAAGCCTTTGTCAAATTAATTGCACCTATATCTTTCTCTTAGTGTCCTTAAGCTAACCCGAGCACCCATTCTGCTCATTTTTGCTCAGAGCACCTTCTTGCTTAAAACCGTGCCGTCGCCGTCGTCTTCTTCGACTCCGACGAAGCTCCGGCAACCCCCAAGCTTCTCGAGCACTTTCCTCAGCTTAGGTAACCCTCTAATAGTCTCTAGGACCTTGGCACCCGCTTAGTTAGCGCTGCGGAGCTTCACTTAGCTGTTGCGCTTTTGTCGTATGGGTCGCCGCCGCTCAACGCCGGCTAGCTGCCGTTCGGGGCCGGCTCAGATGCCGTGAATGCTCTCAACGGGTGCGCAATACTATTGCACACCTGTGCATGTCCTCAGATCACGCCGCCGTGGCGCATAGCACCGGCGAGTCGTTGGGAAACCACCGCGGGACTAAATCCCGTTGTCGTTTTTAGACAACCACTGTAGCAAAAGGATTAGAGTTAAGTGGTAATCATTAGCATTAAACAGCTGTCTTAACGAGCTAAAACACTCACTTACATGCGGGCCCCCATTGCACGGAAAACCAACACGTTATGTAAATCAAAGCAGTGACTGACGTGTGGGCCCAAGAAGTTAAACACGTGCTGTACACTTAAGCAGCCCTTTTACACTAGAGTTTTTGTAGGCCGTTAGATTCTAAATCAACGATCCAGATTAGGGTGGCCGTTCGGACCGCTCCGAACACGCCGCAAATCTGAACCGTGCAATGTAAAATGAACGGTCGTGATTGATTGGCCGATCGGACCACCCCATCGAGCCACGATTAATGACCGTTGGATCTAAATCCAATGACTCACGGCCTCGTCTCAGTTTTTCACGCTACATGCATGCACATGTGGATGAGCAAGGCGAAGGTGCCCACTATCGATGGCATGGCTAGCACACGCTCAGTAAGAATTGGTTAAATGCTTTATAGAATCCGAAACGTATTAATTTGCACACTAAAAAATTTGAATAAACTTATAAAAGGCATAACTAATTCATTTTAACTCCAAAATGGATGAAACCACTTTTGGTAATTTTCATTTTTGATGAACTTTATATTAAAATTGATTTCAAACATGTCTCTGTAGCAGAGAATATTATTATGGAAAATGATCCATAAACCTATTATTTTTACAATAGAAAAAGGCTGATAACTTTTAAAATGGATAACTAATTCATAAAAAGTGCAAATGGGGTAAACTCAACTATTTTGGCCTTGTAATAATATTCTCTATTTATCCCTATAATCCTTATACCCCCCACTGCTCTACAAACTTTGGCCAAATAATTAAATTGCCCAATGAGAATATGTTTGAAATCTGAAATTCAAACCTTAATAACTTTTGCATACTAAATCCAAATGGAATAATTATTTCACCTAAATTCATATAAAATCATGATTTATCTACTGTAGAAAAATCATGCATTTTTTAGCATTTCAAATTTTTGAGTATTTCTCGATGCTTATTCGATATTATATTTATTTAGATACCGAGCCTATCGATATTGACTTATACGCTACTGAAGAAGAGCAACTGAGTTACCAGCAAGGCAAGCATCATTTGAAATTTCTTTTGCATCATATTTGATCCCAGTTTTGTTAAGTTAGTGCAATGATAATTGCTTGCATGCTATTTTTGATAATGTCGCTATTTTTGTGATGTGTAGATTAGTTATCTCCAAATTCATTGAGGATATACTTGAATTATTCCAGTACCACATGCTTAAGTTAGAATGGTTGAAATATATTGTTCGGGTTTGCTTAGCCATGCAAGTCTAGAACCGGTAGTTGATTGTTGGGAATAACCCGACAATTATGGGATAAACACAACTATCGTTATATACTTTTGTTTCAGATCTTCGTATCTATTTTATGAGTCAAATTTTATCATTTTAAATGAGCTTTTGGGTCTAGACAAGTGATGGTGCCTTTGTGCACGAGATTTGGGTAAGTGGTTGACTTGTCTAGGCACCTAAGGACCGAACTTTGGTAACATCTTTGATTCAAGTAAAACTCATGCTTCCACACGCGGTGTATGGGCACTGCTTGGTTAAGTAAGGGGTTGGTGTTATTGAGTTGATGACTGGTGGTGTGAGGACGATATGTGTTCCATCGCATATATGCTTCAGAGGGTGCCGATTGCAATTCTATAATGTCGGGTGAGCACTATTTAAACTTTATTCATTGGGTCGGTGTTCTACACAACTTGCGTGTCCATTTGGTTGGTAGGTGATATAGCCTATCCTAAGTGGGATTAGGTCACGCATGGGTGATTCAACTCAATAATATCAACTTGCTAAAAAATACTAGGTCTTGGTTTACCCTACCGCATACCATAGGAAGTATGATATATTCGGAGGCCTCTGGAGGCTTACGGGCTAATCAAGTCGTGTGGGTAAGTAGTACACCCTGCAGGTATAAATCTATTCAATAGCCGTGTCCGCGTTATGGACGACCACTTGAGTTACATGGTTGCTATTGTTAGACTTGGAATTAAAATTGTGGTTATAACTTGGTATCGTCATGAACGGGATGTTCATGTTTGTTGTTGTATCAATGTGGATAGCCACTTTGTTATTTGGATGATTCATTTGTTATTCAATTCACTACTTATTCACATGCATTACTTCTACTTCAAATCTGATTTTGAAATGGCACTTGAAAAACTAGTATGTGTAGGTTGTAAATGGTTGCGTCTCTTTTGCAAAACTAAGCCAATATGAGCCATCCTTTAGAACAACCTTTAGCATAACTAATTTTTATTTGTGTAAGACTTGCGAGTACCTTTGTACTCAACCCGGTTGCTACAATTTCAGGTGAGGAAGTGTATGAGCCCGTTGAGCTTGTTAGCGCCGATTTTGGCGACGCTAATGAGTAATGCTATCATTTAACTCCCAGTCGGTTGCCGATGGGTTATGGGGCATACCATGCTGGATATTTTGGTTTATTTACTTGCTTCCGCTGCTACTTAAGACTCTTATTTGAATTTGGCCGGTCGGCCGCTTGTAATAGATGTAAACTTTAACTATTACGTTGTATGTCTTTTGAACTATCTATGTATGTTGTTGTATGGATGTGATCAACGTTGTATGAGAGTATGAGCATATTGGTCGCTGATCTTGGGAGCCTATATGATTGCATACTCGCTGTTCGTGGCTTCCTATTTAACTCACTAAGCGTAGTGCTTGACTTGTTGGAGAACTGACAATCATGTAGTGCTCGCAGGTGAGCAGCGCGTATGATCGTCGGGGCTCTAGTTTGTAGTCAAGCTTTTCACTAAGATTGAGTTAAGTTGGATTCCATTTACTTGAGGCCTTAGAGTTATGTCCTTAGGACCATGCTTAGTCTCGGTCTTACGGAGATAACCCGGGGGTCCTCACACTAACCTTCGGGTAGGTCTTTTGGCGGATCTCTACATAGCCCGTATCGTGAGTTTGCATGGTGTGTCGAAGACGATTGTGTCAGATCGTGGATCTTTGTTCACTTCTCGGTTTTGGCATAGTTTGTAAGAGGCTATGGGAACTCGTCTTGCTTTCAGCTCAGCATATCATCCCCAAACTGATGGTCAGACCGAAAGGGTCAACCAAGTTTTGGAAGACATACTCCGTGCTTGTGTTCTTTCCTATGGGAAGCATTGGGAGAAATGCTTGCCATTCGCTGAGTTTTCGTACAACAACAGCTTTCAAGCCAGTCTCGGCATAACACCTTTCGAGACCTTATACGGTAGGAAGTGTAGAACCCCGTTGTATTGGTCTGAGACCGGCGAGAGACCTTTCTTTGGTCCGGAATTGATCAATGAGGCCGAGAGTCAAGTCCAGCTTATTCGTGATCGTTTGCGCACGGCTCAGTCAAGGCAAAAGAGCTATGCGGATCGTCATCGTCGTGAGTTGAGTTTTGTGCCCAATGACTTTGTTTATCTCAAAGTCTCTCCTTTGAAGGGCCATCAACATTTCGGCGTCAAGGGCAAGTTAGCTCCTCGATATGTTGGTCCTTACCGCATCATCGAGAAGAAAGAAGTTGTTGCTTATAAGTTGGAATTGCCTGCTGCACTTGAGGGGGTACATGATGTGTTCCATGTGTCCTAGTTGAAGAAGTGCCTCCGTGTTCCAACCGAGGAAGCTCCGTTGGAAGCTCTTGATGTCCAAGAAGATTTGACCTATCACGAGCACCCTATTCGCATCCTTGAAGAGATTGAACGAAGAACGGGGAATCGTTCCATCAAGTTTCTTAAAGTTCAGTGGTCGAATCATTACGAGGATGAAGCTACTTGGGAAAGGGAAGATCGTCTGCGTGCGGACTACCCCTCTTTCTTTTCCGAGTGAGCCAAATCTCAGGACGAGATTTTTGTAAGGGGGGGGGGAGGTTTTGTAACATCCCAAATATAGGTTGTGTTTCAAATGTAACCAAATCTAGGTTTGTGTTTCAAATGTAACCAAAACTAGATGTGTGTTTCAAATGTAACCTAATATGGGTGTGTGTTTCAAATGTAAGAAAATGAGAAGAAATTAAAACTTTTCTTACATCTTGTAGTTTTTGAACTTTTCAATGATTCTTGTAAAAGAATTGTGGAATTCAAAAACCTAAACCTCATGTGGACTAAAGTCAAACCCTTGGATCGCGATCCAACCGTCATCATTGCGCCCGCTCCTGTTGGATCGACTCAACCCGTTCGCACTGTTCCAACTCGAGTCGCGTTCGCCCACTTGTTGTGAGCCGTTGGATCAAAATCCGACGCCGGGCACGTCGTCTCCTTCCTCGGTCGCTTGCTGCCTCGCGCGATCGCCATGGCAGAGCACGCGTGGGGGGGGCGCGGCGCATTGTCACCTCCCAACGGGTCCTTCTGCGAGCATTGATTGCGGGTCAGGGTTTCTCCCTCACAGTCGCCATGCTCACCTGCTCCCATCGCTCAAGTCACGCAGGGGAGAGCGTGGACCGTAGGTCCTTCCCGAGCATGCGCCTGTTCCCTCATTTGCCCTCTTTGCTATTTAAGCCCCTCAAGCTCTCCCTTGCCTTCCTTTCAACACCCTTGAGCTTTGCCGAGCACCCTTGTTGCTTGGTTGAGCTCAATCCACAGAATCCCCAAATCGCCATTGTCGGCCGTGGAGCTCCCTCGTCATCGCCGGCGCTCCAGGGGTTCATTTGCAATTCCACTCGCGTCATTTCGCGCCCCTCTCCACCTTGAACCTTTCCCCTAATCCAATTTTAGTTTGCCTCAATAGGGAGCAACTAATTTTGGAGTTTCCCAAATTCGGCCGAGGTTCATCGTTTTCACCCTCGCCATCGGTAAGCTCCTCCTCTCTTTAATTCTTTGCTCATGGACCATCCTTGAGCCCTATTGAAGCTAATGTGATGACCCGGTCCTGCTCATTTTGCCTAGGCCGTCATCTCCGCGTCATCGTCTCCAGTGCCGGTGCGCCTCAACGTTGCCGGAGCTGCTCCGTTCTTCCCGGTCCCTCCACGTCCCTCAGGTAGCTTCGCCTTAGCCCCTAGATGCTCAGGCACCGCTTGATTGAACCGCTGTAGAGCTCCTTTGGTGTTGTCGTCGTCACCGTGCATAGCACCGCCGCTCCTTGCTGGCTCGCCGCCATTCTAGGCCAGCTCAGCCGCAGTGAGTGGTACCGGCAGGTGCGCATGGCTATTGCGGACCTCAGACCACCATTGGTTTGTGCCGCCGTGCCCTGAGTCGCCGGCGATTCGCCGTGGAAGGCACTCAGGTGCGTTGCTGGCCCGACAAGCACTGTAGCGACACCATTAAGGCTAAGATCCGGTCAATAACTCCTTAATGATTAGTTTAGCATTAAATGGTTGTCTTCACTAGTTATTGAGTCGCTGACGGGTGGGCCCGCCTGCTTAAACGCGCACTGTGCGTGTTCTTAGTGCGGATCGTCCGTTTCTTGATCAACGGCTGAGATTTCGCGGGGTCTATGCGTATGCGGTGTGTTGCGTTGATTGTAAGCCGTCCATCTCGCGATCAACGGTCCACAGTCGCTGCACCCTTCGCACGCGTGAGTTCAAACGCAGCGTGCGCGATTCAATCTGGGCCATCGGATGCAACATCGACGGTCCGCATTCGTTGGATCGGCGCAGGCGCGCTCGCGCCGTCCCGTTCAACTTGGGCCATGCGATGCAAGATCAACGGCCCAGGATTTTCCACGTCGAATTGAGTTTAGGAATTTCCCGGTAGATTTATTTGTGAACTGAAAAAGGTAATAAACTTGAAAATTGCATAACTAATTCATTTTAGCTCCATTTGAGTTGATTCAAATTTTGGTAGGTCTAGTTTGAACTAGGCTTTAATCTAAAAATGGTTGGAAGCTTAGTTCAGCTCCAGAAAATGGATTTGAAAATTGGTTTAAAAATAGACTTTAATTGTTGCTCTAAAAATTGCATAAGTAATTCTCTATAGATCATTTTTGAGTGAATCCAATTTTGTTGGCTTCCTATGTTAGTGTGCTAAATGGTAGAATAGTTTTTAGGCATGCCACTATTTGTAAAATCTTTGTGGGTGCATTTTGTTTTGTGCTCTTGTGCATGTCTTTGAAAAATCATAGAAAATGCATCCTAACTCCAAATGAGGTGAATCCAATTGGGTTCTTCATCTCATGAGGTGCTTTGTTTACCATAGAAATCCCAGGTGCAACACCTTTTTGGAAAATTGTGCTAAAAAATTTAATTTGGATGAACAGTAACCGATTTGAATTTTCCAGCATTTTCCAAGCTGAGCAGATTTGTTTTGGCCATAAGTTTTGCATTAAGAATCCAAATCAATTGGTTCTTATTGCTAAATTCCTTATAAATCATGCTCTATCTGCTGTAAAAATTTCAGTGCATTTTGAGAAAGTTGGCTGTTGAGTCTTTTCGGTATTCTTCGTTCTTATCGGTGCTTTATCGCTTTTTCGTTAGGTGCCGACGAGTGCGTTGATCCCGTGAGTGACCCTCTGCAGTATAGTGAGCATCTCCAGCAAGGCAAGCAGTTTGATCATAATCTATCCCATTATATTTTAAATTCTAATACTTTGTTTACAAATTGTATGTATGCATGCTTTTGTGTCAAAGTAATTTTATCGATTAGAGGTAGCTATTACTGTTGCATGGTTGCCCTTAAATTGTTATCCCCTGCCACAAACCATAGGTTAATAATCTCACTAGTGAATTAGAGCCCGGTGATTGAATTATACTCTTTTATTGTCTTTTCGGTGTCATGCTTAGAAATGCTTAGCTACCGGTAGAATTGGGTGGTCATCGACTTAGTTGATGATCTTGATCACACAAAAACTATTATTCGATTATGTCCAGCAATTGTTCTTTGTTTCTTTGTAAAGAAATAAAAATGAAAACAAAATTGTTATTGACTTGGGCACAATGGATGTTGGTGTGATCTCATGGTGTGTGGAATGGTGCCTAAGTCCCTAAGGACCGAGTTACTTGGGCCACTAAACTGAGCAATATTTGCGTGCTAACCACGCGAGAGGGATATGGGACCTCTCTTGGCTAAGTATTTTGGGCGGTGTTAATTATGAGCTGGTTGGTGGTTGTTAAAAAAAATGTTATTGTGATAGGAGGGAAACATCAGCAAATCGGCTTGAGCTGGCTGATGTGTCTTTCTCTTTGTTGGGTTGCGGCTCTTAATTAGCATCATCCATTGGAAATGTCTCGTAGGACTTAGCCGTGCCGGCATACCAAAGGAAGTGTGCTAATCATGTGGCGAAAAGGCGGTCTGTCGTGTGGGTACATTGGTACACCCCTGCAGGATTAAATCTATTCGAATAGCCTCATCCTAGGTTATGGACATGCTTGGCAAGGTCGTGCAAGAACTAGACTACAACATTTAATTAAACTTGTTGGGTTGGTATGAATGGATGTTCATACTATTGTGGTGACTATTGGGTTAGTCACTTCCAGGTTGTCTTTACTGTTGTTATTATTATTGTATCGTTGTTACTTCAACAATTAAAAATTGTTTATCAAATTGCTTTAAATCTATTACATTATTGCAAATGAAAACTTGCTTTATGATAAAAGTAAGTCTAGAGCTTCCTCCACTCAAATAAGCTTGCATGTAGCTAATTATAGGCTGTTACCCTTACATGTCAGTCTTGTGAGTACATTTTTGTACTCATTTGCTTTGCTTAACTGTAATTGTTGCAGAGGAAGAAGTGGATCCCCAAGGGATGCACTTTTGTGAGATGTGCTGCGGGTTTGACGACTAGGTTGGTGGCTTGGTCGTATGCCTTGTGGGCTAAAGGCAAACCGTATGGCTTTTGTTCATTGCCATCTTATGGCTTTTGCTTCCACTGTTTACTATAGTTGTTTAGCTCTTTAGCTTGTATTTGGCCGGTCGGCTTCTTTTGTAATAACTCTCTATTATGTATGTCTTTTGTTTAATCTAGTTCGTGCTTTGGCTCTATGTTTGTATGGAATTGATGCATGAACTTGTAAAAGGGTGTATGTACAGCACTTCTGGGATGTATATATTTTCCTGAGGCATGGGATATTTTGTTTGTGATGCTAGGGTTGGTGGTATGACTAAGCATCGCAAGCCAAATACCCCGGGGTCTCACAGGGCGCAAGCAGAGCTCGAGCGCCACACGCCCGGCTCCCTCGGAGTGCCCCGTCTGTCTCCGTCAATGCCGTCAAGCATCGCCCTTCGCGACCAGTCATCGAGCTGCGTCGAGTTACGCTGCTTCTTCCTCCGTCCGCAGTCCCGCACAAAACCGCCTCCAAGTCCTTCCTTTTTCTCACTTCACTTCCCAACCGAGGAAGGGAAGGAAGCTCTAGTCATTTGTTCTCTCGGTCAGCTTCGCCCGTGACCTCTCCAACCTCCTTTATCTTCCTCACCGCATCCAATTTTTATGGTTTGAGCCCATGGTTTTAGGTGAAGCACCCGAGACGCGAACGTGTCTTCTTCGTCACCGATGGGCGCTCTGTATGTTGGAAATATGCCCTAGAGGCAATCATAGAGATGATTATATTTCATTATGTTCACAATATTTGATAATATGTTATCTTGTTCCTTGAATGAATCATCAGTCATGAAGATTAACGAGTATGTGACTTGTTGGTGAACCTCTTTTTAACTTATGATGATGTCGTTCTAAAAATATCCCTAGTCGAAAGTCACTGGTCGGAACACTAGTGACTCTACGACCAGCACATGTATTGATTGATGACCACGTTTCACCGGTCATGGATATAGGGATATCGAATCAATAATGTGGACACGTGTTAGAGAACATGGTGTTGGATAAGACCCACCTTGAGACACTATTGAGATTGTTATGATTCTATGTGTCATTAGTTGGTCTCAAGCAATGATGATGTATAATCCTTAGGCCTGAGATCAACATGGTTTCCTACATGTGTAATAGCACTCTTAGGGGTTGCCAAACGCTGCTCGTAACTGGGTGGTTATAAAGGTAGCTTTCGGGTATGCTATGAAACATGCAGAGGGATGTGACCGGTCGGATATGGATTTGCCCTCCTAACATAACAGAGAGATATCTCGGGCCCTCAAGTGGTCGGATAAAGAAAGTGCATGGCCATGCCATCGGTGGTCAAGAGTTCGACCACATGAGGTTATCCGATACTCGATCGAGAAAGCATTGAATAGTCCATGGATGACACAACATCTCACCCGGAGTTCAACCAGATATCGTGAGGCCAAGGGAGAATACATGAGTAGGTGTTAGTTCGACCACCACGGACCGGTCGTATGGAGTTACAAGCAAGTCGTAGATCGGTCGAACGTAATCACAGAGTGGTCGAAACCAAGTCGTAAGGAGTTACGAGTTGGTCGTGATCGAATCACTTAACCGGTCGATAGAGATAGGACCTGGTCGTAAGTGATGAGGACCTGGTCGAGATCATATTGCATTAAGGTTCGCCCCATATAATTTGTGTGTATTCAGAATCGTTATGTCCTGCTAGGAATCGCTACGACTCGTGGCCGAAAGGGTTTCGAGTCACAACCGAACTACACATGAACCTAACGGGTCACACACTTAACGAGTTGGAACAAACCAAGATTTAATACGATTCATAAACGTGTTTGGATAGGATCTCGCCACGGGCACTATATAAGGAGATGCATGAGGTCATTGGGAGAAGGGGTTGACACGAGTTGCCCTCTCAAACCCTAGCCGCCATCTTCTTGAGAGCCTTGCCGCGATTTGTTGCTAGCACACCGCGTCACGGTTGTTCCTTCCCGGGCGTGTGGATACCATAGAGGCGCTTCTACGTTGTTTGCGCTTAGGACGATCCGCGATCTTCGCAAGGAACCGCAGAGGTGCCGGAGGAGACGATCAACTCACGAGGACGCCGGACGATCGACCACGACCATCGTGCATCAATGTGCCGGACGCCGACGATCGACTATGATCGACATCGACGCGCTCTTCGTCGGACCAGTCGCTCGACACTTCTTCCGCTGCTCTGCGCGTCTAGTGGTAACGATCTGTGATCATCTTCTTGCTTGGCTTCCTGGTTTACGTGGTAGAAATTTTGAATTGTTGCTATCGTAGCCTACCCATATCCCTTCATTGTAATGCTCTGCCGTGCCATTTGTGCCACGGTGAATCTTGGGCCCTCCCTCTTTGTCCCTCGGCTCCGCATAGTCATGGTGAACCCACCTGCGCAGTTAATTGCCTTTTGGTGCAGCCCCGAGGGAGACGAGTCTCTTCTTCGCCAACGACGGTACCTCGCCGCCACCGAGCAATTCATTAGCTTCGGTGAGCCTCCTCCCTAATTGATGTTTCTATTAGCTTCTGGCGGTCTTTCGCGTCCTCCTCTACGCTCCCTATCCCTTCTGGTTGCCAGGCCGAGCATGTCACCGTGAAGCTCCATTGCCGCGCCGCCATCACCCATGCTCCGGCCGCCTCAGTGCTCCTCCATCTTCTCCAACCTCGGTTTCGTGTTTGTGGTGACGAGACGACGCTGACGCACTCCTCCCCGAGCTCCCTCATCATCCGTAGTTGTAAGGACCCCGAAACATTGGAGGTTTATACCGAATTAAAAATCATACCAAAAGCATAATTCTTAATCAAGAACAACCGGTCCTTAATTAAAAATCATACTAGAAGCATAATTCTTAATTAGGTACAAATCCAACATTCAGGTTCCCGGATATATGTCATGCAATATTTCCCAAGATCAGTGAATATTGCACATATATCCTTATACAACCTTGCATCATACATACAAGGCATATACTTACATCACTTTATACAAAGTTTTACATTTCAGTTTTACAAGTTCAAGTGACCCATGGTCACAACAAAATTTAGCAGTGGAAACTTGAAGTAAACAGCAAAAGCCACCAATGGCCCCATTACCCTCAGGCTATTGAGTGGAGATTAGAATTAGCTTCACTCATTAGCGTCACCCAAATCGACGCTAATGGGCATCTCATATAAATAAACATCCTTACCTGCAACAAGAGGTTATAAAACCTGAGTACAGAAGGTACTCGCAAGACTTACACAAGCTATGAAAAGAAAGTGCTTAATAGATCCTATTCAAAGGAGTAGAATTTGTACATGCTTAAGGTTAACAGCAGGAAGGTTATAATGGTTTCAATTTTTGCGTAAACAATACATCTTAATCCTACACTTGCTAAGTTTTGGTAAAGCAGTTTTATAAATCAATTTGGACTAAAACAGTAAGTAAAAGAGAACATAATCATAAATAATGACAACAATAAAGTGGCTGTCCACTACTATCAACAACATTGCAAGAATGCCTCTCATGTCGAAATAGTACCCATAACCAAGTGGTAATTCAAAATCTATACAAAGATCTATTCAACTCAAGCGTTGTCCATAACCGTGGACACGGCTATTCGAATAGTTTTAAACCCTTCAGGGGTGTACATCTTTACCCATGCGACTTAGTTAGCCCGTAAGCCTCCGGAATAATAACACACTGCCTTTGGAATGCCGGCCGGGTAAACTAAGATTTGGTGTTTTTCAACAAGTTGACACTATTGAGCTGGAATACCCATGTGTGACTGATCCCGCTCAGTTCAAGTTACTAATAGAACCTACCAACCGGGGTCCACATGTTGTGCCGGGAATGCCGATTCGATAGACAAAAATTAAATGACAGAAAGTAGAGCTGCGCTAGCTGCACATATTAATTCGCAATCGGAGCCCTTAAGGTACATACATGTGATGGAACGCATGTACGTCCTCACCCTCTTAAGAACATATGATACAGATATGAGATCAAACACATATGTCCTTACTTTTCTGTTTTCCAACTCAATAGCATTAACCTTTTACTTAACCAAACAATACCCATACATCGCGTGTGGAAGTACGCTAGGGCTTGAATCGTCCACCAATGTTCAAATTTCTTAATCAATCCAGACAAGACAACCACATTTCCCAATCTCGTGCACTGAGGCACCGTCACTAGCATCCACTTGTCCAGATTTAAAATCAATTTAAACAAACAATATTTGATTTCATTTCAGATTTAAATAGACTGAACAAAGAATAAAATAAATGAAGTTCATTTAGTGTTCCCAAGTTTGACAACTTAAGCTTGCCAAACACTAACGTTCTACAAACTCCATGGCTAAGCAATAACTGAAAACAAGTATTTAAGTATAGAAGCACTACCTTAAGTTTGAGTGTATGATCAGATTAAAGGTAAGCCTCAAGTGTTAGGTTGTAACTATCTAATGACAGATCACAAATAATTTTTAGAAAATTAGCATGCAACAGTATCTCTGTATTTTGGAAATCTACAGTTCAAAAATTCTGGGATCAACATGGTGCAAAGAGGATGCTTACCTTGCTCGAAGTTCACTTGTTCACTCTCGGAGACGTAAAAGTTCACTCCGTGCAATTCGACATCTAGAGGGAAAACACGATAGCGAATAAACACCGATAAAACCGACAAATCCAAAATGTTCAAAAATGCATGAGATTCACATATTAGTGAGATTATGATTTTAGATGCATTTAGGTGTAGATTTTAGTTTAATTGGAGTTCATATGAATTTTCTATGAAACTTTGAAGTTACTTCAATTTCTAGTGTAAAAGTAATCATTTTCTGTAAGTAATTGTAATTCTGAAATTTGCTGTAGCAGTAATATGTTTAACACTTATGCCATGTGAAAGTACATTAGAAATGGAAACCAACAAAGTTGGTTTCACCCAATTTGGATTTAGAATGAATTAGTTATGAGTCTGTGAAGTAACTTCTTGTTTACTAAAACCTTAACTTGGCGAAACTGTGTGGATCCCTACTACTACTAAGATCAAGGCCTTTTAATTGTTTTCTATTCAGTTGGTTGTGAGTGGTTACCAATTACCTCCAAACAAATCTTAAAATTTTGGTTTTAGCTATCAAACAAGTGATTTAAAGATTTTGAAATCTCCAAAAGTTATTAAGCTTACCTACTGATTGCTATTTCCAGAAGCATTTAGTTCCCCTTGCTTGTTAAAACAACCAACTAAAGAATAATTCTAAGGACTGAAAAATTACTAGCCCAACTTCATTCAGATTTCAACCTTTTTGATTAGTTATTTCACTTAAGAGATCTAGTTGACATTTACAAAATTTTGGTAGCATTAGACCAATGGTTTTGAAAAAAGGTTATACTGACAATTCAGATTTTCATCAAAACCTTCGTCTGTTTAATTTCAGAAAGTGCATTTTACTGATGTATCAACTTGAGATGCTTACGTTAGCTAAAAAGCTAAACAAAATAATAACCTTAAGGATCTAATTTCAGAATTGACAACAGCTCACTGCCAAATTCTAAAATTCTATAGATTGTTGTTCATTCACCTACAATAGCATGCTTTTAAGAACTAAAGTTGTATTAACTAAACTCCCTTTAAACTCAACTATCAACTTTGCTAGTACACTTGAATGGCCTAGCTGACATTCACAATACTTGATAGAATAGGATAATGGGTTTAGCAATTCGGTTCCCCAGACAATTCAAATTTCACCCAAAACACCATCTCTTCTCTGTCCAAAACTTCACCAACATGAGTTCTGTTGGTTTTCTGAAAATTTCACATCCAACTATCTATCTCTTGCTAACCCAAGGTCCTAATTCAATCACAGTACTCTTAGCTAGTGAATCAATAAACTTTCTAACTATTAGTTTCAGACTGTCACTAGTGTGTTGTCATGTGCATCATTCACTGAAAACACAAACACAACACCAATTTGTATGTTAACCAGCAATGTGATTAATTACATTTCTACAGCTTAGTTAACCTTTAACATAACCTAATTGACTATTAAAGGGTAGCCTCTATTGTCAATTACTTACATGTTAACACATACACACAGAGGGAGCTGGAGCTAAACCGTGGGGAACAGAGGAGCATCAGGGGCGGCTTGGGCATTTTGGCGAACACCCTCCAGGCGTGCGAGCACCACAGGGGCCGGAGGAGGCGCAGGGAGCCGGCAGTCGGGGAGTCGTCGAGCCAGCCGGAGGTGGCTCGGGTTGGGGGTGCGACGGCGCGGCTGGGGCCGAGGGAGACGGCGGCGATGGTACCACCGGCGGAGCCATAGGGGCCGGGCTGTGCAGAGGGGAGCGGCATGGGTGCGGCGGTGTGGAGGAGGGCAGCGTCGGCGGAGGTTCTCACGGCGGGGCTCCGTGTGGCGGCGGTGGCCTGGCGGAAAGGGGGGGCTTCGGTGGCTCGGTGAAGAAGGGCAACAACGGCCAAAGCGCAGGGCGCGGCGACGGCAAGCGGAGGAGGGCGGCGGGGAAGTGGAGGCCGGGGAGGACGAGTCGACCATGGAGCAGGTGGGGGAAGCCGGGAGGTGGCCGGACGGCGAGGGCGGCGTCGGCGATAGCGGGCTGATGGTGGAGCTTGGTGCGGGGCGTGGCGGCGAGGCTCAGGGAGCCGGAGGCGCGGGCCGGAGGAGACGAGCTAGCCGGGCCAAGGAGCCGGGGAGCCGGAGGAGGCGGCCGTAAGGAGGCAGTCAACGGCGGCATGGAGCTAGAGGAGGGGAAGAAGGGAGATTTGGGGCAAGGGGAGGAGAATGAAGGAGGTGAGGCATGCTGCTCCCACAGATGAATGAAGAAGCTACGAGATGGGCGGCGTGGCGTGGCGTGGCTGGCGTGCTTGCTTCGGCAGAGATGCGGGTGCGTGTCCCAGGGGCTGTAGCGGCGAAGGAGCTGCGTGGAAGGGAGAAGCTGGTCAGCGGGCCCCACTGGCCGGTGAGAGGGAGAAAAGAAATAGGGTTCCTGGATTTTCAGAAAATGGCTAAAGGATAAGTGAATTGTTAAGTATAGTTATCAAGCTCCAAAAATTATAAAATTTTCAAAGCAGGTTTCAGATATATTGTAAATTTTTATACAAATGTTTTAGGATTTTATGTTCTATGTATATTTTTCTAAAAATTATATTCATGATTTATTCATCTGCTTAAAATTCACTTAGAGAAGATGTTTATTAATTAAGTTTGAATTTTTATCAAGGTTATATTGAGTTCCTAAGTTTGATAAAATTCATTTTTATTTATGGTAATTATTCTAGTATTTAAATAAATTGTTTTCCATAGATTTTATGAGTTTTTATTTCAAATTTCTTTTGTGACTTTAGTTTGAGTTAGAAGTTCACATTTGATTTAAAATTTTCAAATGCATAATTTATGAACATGCTCCAGAAATAAATGAAATGCTTATGAAATGTATCTAAATCCTAATTAATAAAAATGGGGCTATTACAGTAGTGCCTTCCCCACGAGAGCAGCCGCTTCGTCTTCGCCTCCGGCCACCTGGTGCTCGCCACCGATGACCATCGGGCTCCGCATCACTGCCATCAGTTTTGCAATGTCGCACCACACCAGATACGGCCCTCGTCGAGACTTCGGAGCCGCTACTACGCCGGCTGCCATCATCGCCAAAGATCTTGCAAGCGCCATGAAGCTTCACCGAAACCGCCGGCGCATTAAGGTGATAATCCGCCATTAGGTTTAATCGCGTAATTACTCTGTGTATGACCGGTGGACCCTACGTGTAATAAGGATGTTTAGAAATCTAATTAAAACCCGTTTAAGATTTTGAGTCTATGACATGTGGGCCTGGTCCCCTTAAGTGGGCTGTGCACTTTGACCGTGAACCAGGTTCATAGGACCGGTTCCATGACAAGTAGGGCTCACTCGTCAGTTAGAAGTTAAATTCGGAATTTAAATGGAAAATGACACTATTTATTAGACCCCACCTGTCATAGGCTCTGGATAGGACTGCTCTCGGTGAGAAAATAATAAATACTTATGAAAATTCGAAATACATTTATTTGTACACTAAAAATGGTGTTAACTTTAAAAATACATAACTAAATCATTTTAACTCCAAAAACAGTGAAACTAATTTTGATAATTTTTATTTTAAGTGAACTTTATTTTAAAATAGGTTTCAAACTACTCACTGTCACAGAAAATATATTTTGAGGAGAGTGATCCAAAACTGAGTTATTTTTGAACTAGAAAAGACTATTAACTTTGAAAATTCATAACTAAATCATAAAAACTCCAAATGAGATAAACTCAGTTATTTTGGTCTTATAAAATTATTATCTATTTACCTATGTAATCCTTTTTCCCACTACTACTCTACAAATTTTGACCAAATAATTTAATTATATGAACAGTAACCGGTTGTATTTAAATTGCATTTTCTGGAAAACTGAAATTCAAATTGCTATAACGTTCATATACTAAATCCAAATGGAATGAATCTTTCACCTAAATTCATCTAAAATCATAATATACCTACTGTATAAATTTCATGCATTTTTGACTATTTTGAATTTTTGGCTTATTTGGTGTTAATTGCAATATCGTTCTTTCGATAGATATCTCGACGATACAAACATATTCATGAGTGTAAACTGAGATTGAACAAGTGGTACAGCAAAGGTGCGAGCACCCTCTTCTTGATCATATTGCTCCTACTGATTTTAAAATGTTTTGTATGGTTTTAATATCTCAATTGCATGGTATTTTGAAAGGTATGTTCATGGGTAGTAGTTAATTTCCTACTTGCTGCATTGGCCCTCCTTTGAATGTTGATTATCCTTTTTACCTTGAATGATTAAGGATATATGTTATATGGGAGTGTTAGCTAATTTGTAGAACGATGCTTTGTCATGCTAGTAGTTGTAGTCGATAACGGTTGATGGAGCTAGTCCATCGGCCGATGGATCGAATCGAATCTTAATGAAACTTGAGAATTATATGGATTTAATTATGTTAAATTTGAGGAAAATGTCCATATCTTCGTATCTGATTATTATGAACTTGTTGATGGGTTGTTGATGTGTGTTGGACTTGGACGGGTGATAGGGTGACGAAGGGGTGGTCCCGGATGTGCGTAGCCCCGTTTGGGTACTTGAGGACCAGTCTGTGGTGTGATGAACCAAGTCTTACGTACAACCACACGCTGGGATAATGGCGAAGGCTTGGCTTAATAATTTGTTGTGTGTTAGTTATCAAAACACAATTAGATTGGCAATTGTTGTTGTTTAGGTCTAACGACTCTCTTGTCAATCTAGTGTGGGCATGTTATATTTTTCTTTCTTGCCCTTAAGGGTCTCTTTTTGAAAGGGACTTACTTACACAACGGGGTTCACCTGTGGTGCTAGGCGACTTTAGTCTGCTACGGGGTTCTGATCCTCGGGTGGGTTGATAGTTAGGACATGATATTGTAACAGCCTCGTTATAATATCTCAGTCACACTCCTAAGGAAGAGTGCATTGGCCAACATTACAAGATATTCAAATCGTGTCGGTAAAGTTGTACAACTCTGCAGACAACTAAATCTATTCGAATAGCCGTGTCCCCGGTTATGGACATCAATTGTGGGAAAAGCATGCACAGTTAGCTTTTGGAAAATTAAGTTTGGGTTATGATTAAAAATGTTGTGTCATTATGTTAGTTTGTTCAGATCTGAAATAATATCTTGAACGCGAAGTTCGCGTGTTAATTTGTTATGGAATGAATTGTGTGACGAATGATCATTACTTACTGTTATACAATGTTTTCTAAATGTTTTAAAATGGCAATTTGAATCTATATTGTTTATCTAATTGCAAAACTTGCTTTATGCCGAAAATTGACTAGTGTAGTAGCCTTCCTTTAATACTTACATGCATCTTTATTTTTCTTGAAAAGTCTCGTGAGTACAACTTTGTACTTAAAAATTGTCCATTTGTTCAGGTGAGAAGTCATTCAAATTGGGTAAAGTACTTCAGACGCTATGACTTTAACTCCAGTTGGTTGCTTGTGGGATTGTGGGCATGCCAACTCAGTTATTCCATTTTCATTTTAAGTTTGTCTTCCGATGCGATTTATTCGTGTTGTTTATATTTGGCCGATTGGCCCTCTTATGCAAACTTGTACATTATGTTTCTCTTCAATGAGGTTGTATTTACATTTCCTTTATTCTTGTATATTGTGTATGGATGTGAATACAATGTTGTGTTTGGATATGTGCATGTTAGTCACAGATTCTTGGGAGCTAACATGAGACACCTATCAGGGCACTCGGAATCATTTTCGTTTCATGTTAAGTATTGTGCTCTTTTAGCGTAATTACTTAGCTTGAAACGGATCCGATCTCGGGGTCCCCACAGCGTTGGTATCAGAGCCATACTAACTGTAGGTTAAAGCCGTAGCAATGGACGTTATTAGGATTTTGATTTGCAAAGAATATTTTCAAACTATCAAAAGTTTGGCAAAAATGCAAGTAATATAATTCCTTTCTTTCTTACCCATCCTAGCATCTATTTTCTTACCTCCTTATTCATTTGATTTCAGAAAAATCATTTTCTCTTTTGCTCGTCTCTCTTTTCCTATTTTAGAAATGTTAAATAGTCGCCAGTAAAGAGAATTGGTGGAAGAACGAGAAGACGATGCCTTGCTGCAATTTTAGGATTAAGTTAGGGTTTATCCTTAGATATTATACACTCCAACTATATTCATTAGTTTGTAGACGCTGGGTTTTGTGAAGACTATTTGTGTTGGAAATATGCCCTAGAGGCAATCATAGAGATGATTGTATTTCATTATGTTCATTATATTGGATAATATATTATCTTGTTCCTAGAATAATATTGTTAATATTGATTATCAAGTATGTGAATTGATTGTGAAACTCTATATTTCTGCGATAATTATTCTTATACGTTCCCTAGTCGGAAACATATGAGGACACATATGAATAGACTAGCATATGTATTGGTTGATGACTATGTTTCACAGGTCATGGATATAGAGATATCAAACCAATAATATGGACACATGTTAGAGAACATGATGTTGGATTAGACCCACCTTGAGACACTATTGAGATTGTTATGATTCTATGTGTCGTTAGTTGGTCTCAAGCAATGATGATGTAACTCCATAATGATGGAACTCTAAACTCATTTGATTTCGAATCATTTGAAACATGCGAGTCTTGCCTGGTCGGAAAGATGACCAAGACACCTTTCACTGGTCGGAGTGAAAGGGCGTCCGACCAGTTGGCACTCATACATACTAATGTGTGTGGGCCAATGAGTACGATAGCTAGAGGTAGTTTTCAGTACTTCATTACTTTCACCGATGACTATAGTAGATATGGATATATCTACTTAATGAGGCATAAGTCGGAATCCTTTGAAAAGTTCAAGGAGTTCCAGAATGAGGTACAGAATCAACTTGGCAAGACAATCAAATCTTTACGATCTGATCGTGGAGGTGAGTTTTTGAGCCATGAGTTTGGTAATCATTTGAAACAATGTGGAATTGTTCCACAGCTTACACCACCGGGCACTCCACAATGGAATGGTGTGTTCGAGCGGCGTAATAGGACCTTGTTGGACATGGTTCGATCAATGATGAGCCAATCAGATCTGCCATTGTATTTTTGGGGTTATGCTCTAGAAACTACTACTTACATTTTGAATCAGGTACCATCTAAATCAGTAGATAAGACACCATATAAGATGTGGACTAGGAAGAGTCCTAGTTTGTCTTTTCTAAGGATTTGGGGATGTGATGTCTATGTGAAACGTTTGACGTCTGATAAACTCACATCCAAATCAGATAAATGCTTCTTTATAGGATATCCTAGGGAAACCAAAGGATATTATTTCTACAACCGGGAAGAAGGCAAAGTTTTTGTTGCCTGAAATGGTATCTTTTTGGAGAAAGAGTTTCTTTCAAAAGGAGTCAGTAGGAGAAAGGTGCAACTCGAAGAAATTCGGGAAACATCTGAAAATGTTTCAACTCCTACTGAACCTCTACTAGATGAACAAAATGTTGTTGAACCTGTAGGTGAGGCACCAGCCCCACGTAGATCTAAAAGGCCACATCAATTGCCTACAAGGTATGGGCATGACGTATTATTATTAAATAATGATGAGCCTAAGACTTATGAGGAAGCGATGATGGACCCAGACTCTGAGAAATGGCTTAGAGCCATGAAATCCGAGATAGACTCCATGAGAGAAAATCAGGTTTGGAATCTGGTCGATCCACTTGATGGTGTTAAAACCATTGAGTGCAAATGGATCTATAAGAAAAAGATTGATATGGATGGAAATGTTCACATTCATAAGGCTCGACTAGTCGCAAAAGGGTTTTGACAAGTTCAAGGAGTTGACTACGATGAGACTTTCTCACCAGTAGCGATGCTTAAATCTGTTCAGATCATTCTAGCTATTGCTACATATTTCGACTATGAGATATGGCAAATGGATGTCAAAACGGCTTTCCTTAATGGAAACCTAGACGAGGATGTGTACATGACACAACCTGAAGGTTTTGTCGATCCAAAGAATGCTAGTAAAGTATGCAAACTTCAAAAGTCCACTTATGGGTTGAAGCAAGCATCTCGGAGTTGGAATATACGTTTTAATAAGGAGATCAAAAGGTTTGGTTTCGTCAAGAACAAAGAAGAACCTTGTGTTTACATGAAGGTTAGTGGGAGCGCGCTTGTTATTCTGATCTTGTATGTAGATGACATACTACTGGTCGGAAATGACATTCCAATGCTTGAATCTGTTAAAACTTCATTAAGAAATAGTTTCTCAATGAAAGATTTAGGAGATGCAGCATATATCTTGGGAATAAGAATCTATAGAGATAGATCTAAGAGGCTAATTGGATTAAGCCAAGACATGTACATAGACAAAGTGTTGAATTGGTTCAACATGCAAAATTCCAAGAGAGGATTCTTGCCCATGGCACATGGCATTAATCTTAGCAAAAATCAGTGTCCTACGACCACTGATGAGCGAGACAAAATGAGTGATATTCCATATGCTTCGGCCGTTGGATCTATCATGTACGCCATGATATGTACACGACCAGATGTATCATATGCTCTAAGTGTTACGAGCAGATACCAAGCTGATCCCGGTGAAGGTCACTGGACAGCTATGAAATACATTCTTAAGTACTTAAGAAGGACTATTGATGTGTTCCTAGTTTATGGCGGTGATGAAGAGCTCGTTGTAAATGGTTACATTGATGCAAGCTTTCAAACCGACAAAGATGATTATCGTTCACAATCTGGTTTTGTATTCATTTTGAATGGAGGAGCAGTGAGCTAGAAAAGTTCCAAGCAAGAGACGGTTGCTGATTCCACGACAGAGACCGAGTACATTGCAGCTTCTGAAGCTGCGAAAGAAGGTGTTTGGATAAGAAATTTTATTGCTGAGTTGGGTGTGGTTCCGAGTGCCTCAAGCCCAATGGATCTCTATTGTGACAACAATGGAGCCATTGCGCAAGCTAAGGAACCTAGATCCCATCAGAAGTCCAAGCATATACTCAGGCGTTATCATCTCATTCGCGAATTGGTGGATAGAGGAGATGTTAAGGTATGCAAAGTTCATACGGATTTAAATATTGCTGATCCGTTGACAAAGCCTCTCACACAGCCAAAGCATGAGGCACAGATAAGAGCTATCGGTATTAGATACCTAAATGATTGACTCTAGTGCAAGTGGGAGACTGTTGGAAATATGCCCTAGAGGCAATCATAGAGATGATTATATTTCATTGTGTTCATTATATTGGATAATATGTTATCTTGTTCCTAGAATAATATTGTTAATATTGATTATCAAGTATGTGACTTGATTGTCAAACTCTATATTTCTGCGATAATTATTCTTACACGTTCCCTGGTCGGAAACATATGAGGACACATATGAATAGACTAGCATATTATTGGTTGATGACTATGTTTCATAGGTCATGGATATAGAGATATCAAACCAATAATATAGACACATGTTAGAGAATATGATGTTGGATTAGACCCACCTTGAGACACTATTGAGATTGTTATGATTCTATGTGTCGTTAGTTGGTCTCAAGCAATGATGATGTATAATCCTTAGACCTGAGATCAGTATGGTTTCCTACATGTGTAATAGCACTCTTAGGGGTTGCCAAACGCTACCCCGTTACTAGGTAGTTATAAAGGTAGCTTTCGGGTATGCTATGAAACATGAAGAGGAATGTGACTGGTCGGATATGGGATTTGCCCCTCCTAACATAACAGGAGAGATGTCTCTGGGCCCCTCGTTGTGATCGGATAAAGAAAGTGCATGGCCACGCCACTAGTTGTCGAAGTGTTCGACCACATGAAGTTATCCAACACCTGATCGAGAAAGTATTGAATAGTCCATGGATGACACAACATCTCACCTGGAGTTCAACCAGACATCGTGAGGCAAAGGGAGAATACACGAGTAGGTCACTTAGTTCGAGTAGTTACGAACTGGTCGTATGGAGATACGAGCTGGTCGTAGACTGGTCGAACATAGTCATAGAGTGGTCGTAATCTGGTCGTAAGGACTTACGAACTGGTCGTGACCAAATACGAACTGGTCATATACAGATAGGACCTGGTCGTAAGTGATGAGGACCTGATCGTAGATCATATTGCATTAAGGTTCGTCCGATATAATTTGTGTGTATTCGGGAATCGATATGTTCTGCTAGGAGCCGCTACGACTCGTGATCGGAAAGGGTTTCCGAGTCACAACCGATTACGCATGAACCTACAGGGTCACACACTTAACGGGTTGGAACAAACCAGTACGGATACAATTCGTAAACGTGTTCGAATAGGATCCGTCACGAGCACTATATAAGGAGATGCATGAAGTTGTTGGGGACGTAAGTTTTTGACACCGCAGAAACCCTAGCCGCCATCTTCCTGAGAGCTCTGCCGTGCAACTTGGTGCTAGTACACCGACGTATGGTTGTTCCTTCCTTGGGCGTGTGGATACCGTAGAGGTGCTACTGCGACTGTTGCGCTTGAGGACAATCCGCAATCTTCACAAGGAACTGTAGAGGTTGCTGGAGCATACGATCGACTACGACCACTGCATTGACTTGCTCGACGCTGGACGATCGACTACGACCACTGCTTCGACGCCCTCTACGTTGGACCAGGCTGCTCCAACCCATCTTCCGCTGCTCTGCGCGTCTGGTGGTAACGATCTGTGATCATTTACTTGCTTGGCTTCCTGGTTTGCGTGGTAGAAATTTTTGTTTGTAGCTATCGTAGCCTACCCCGTGGCCCAACAATTTGCTTTCTTTTGTTCCTAGTAGTTGTGCATCGCCTACGGGCGGGTTGTATCGCAACTACGTCAGAAAACTAACGGTGTTTTCATTTGTATCTTGTGCTGTCCACATGGACCATAGCACCCCATTTCTTGTTGCATAAATATGTTTTCATCGTGTATTCATGCTAGGTTAAGTCACCCCCTGCTATCAATTGCTTACCGTACGCTTTTCCCTCATTCCTTTTGTCGGTTGCTAACAGGTTGTATGGCAACAGGATGTCGGGTCTTAAAACTCGTTTGATGTCAGAAGTAATGGAAGACTCACAGCCTGTGGGTTCTCAAATCACTGACGATCAGCCCCCGAATCCTTAACGTCGCAATCCGGAGCACCCCCACCTGCAATTTCAGCATGTGGGTCGGCAAGAAGAACTGACTCCACCTCAGCCATCCGTGGTCGATGTGTTGGCCCAGATGGAACAGAGTCAGCAAGACCAGACTCTGATCTTGCAGCAAATTGCTCAGAACACCGCTAGTGTCCAAGGTGCTCAAATGGCAGCGAGAGGAGCCGATCTTTATGGCTCCCGATTTGCTGATTTTCTAAGCACGAAGCCTCCCGTGTTCTCTTGTTCGAAGGATCCTCTCAAGGCCGATGATTGGCTTCGTACCATTGAACGGAAGCTGACCATCACTCAATGTGCCGACAACGAGAATGTATTCTATGCCTCCAACCAACTTGAAGGGGTCGCTTGTTCATGGTGGGATAATTTTTGCGCCATGCAGCCCGTCAATCACGTTCCATCATGGGACGAGTTTCGAATAGCTTTCCGAGAGGCACATGTTCCTTCAAGCATCATGAGTATCAAGAGATGTGAATTCCTCACGCTAAAGAAAGAAGATAAGTCCGTAATGGAGTATCTCTCCGAGTTCAATCATTTGGATCGATAAGCTCCAGACGATGTCACCACCGATACAAGGAAGCAAGACCAATTCTTGATTGGGCTTTCGGAAGTTATGCAACTAGCGCTCGCTGTACACAACTTCCACGACTTCCAACAATTGGTTGATAAGGCTATTGTGGTGGAGAATAAAATGCAAGCAGTTGTGGAAGTGCGAAAACGCAAGAGGGTTGCACAAATTTCAGCAAGCCGTAGTTTTCAAGAGCCGTGTGCTTGGCAGCCCGCTCCTCCTGAATTTCAAGATCTGACACCTCCGATATCTCCCTTGCAAGTGTCTCCACCACCTCAGCAACAAACTCAACAAGGGTAGCCCAGAAAGAAGTGTCGAAGCCGTCGCCATCCAAATAAGAAAGTTACTTGTTTCACTTGCGGCAATCCGGGTCATTATGCGGCTTTTTGTCCGGAGAAGCACCAAGCCATTTCCCGATCAACACCAAGACCTTGAAACATCCCTTGAGCAGAAGTCCAATGTCACTTCTCAGAACCCCGGTTGTACTCATATCAACCATGTCACCACCGAGGAGGTGCAGGAAGCAACCGACGTCGTGTTGGGCACCTTTCTAGTCAATTCAACTCCTGCGACCGTGTTGTTTGACTCTGGAGCCTCTTATTCCTTCATGTCCAGAGGTTTTGCTACACTCCACAACATCTCACACAGCTTGATGCCTGCACCTATGATGATTCAATCACCGGGTTCAGAAATGAGAAGCATTCATGAATGTTGTGAAGTTGAGATTGAGATTAAAGGGGTGAAGTTTTCGGCCAATCTTATTGTGGTAAATTTAGTTGTAACATCCCAACTGTATAAACAGGGTTTGTTCAAGTATAATTATATGTGTAGAAATTAAAACTTTTTCTCACATCTTGAAAACCCCTAATCTCTCATGTAATTCTTGACCAAGAGTTGTGTAATCCAAAAAACACAAAGCTCTTGTTGACCAAAAGTCAAACTCATTTTCCAATTGTCTAAATCTTGTGCCCAACATTTGGAAAATATTTTCCTTGGTCCTAAAACTGATGTGGGGCCCCTCTGAAAAATATCACAAGTTGTAAAACTTGTTTGATAAATTTTGGAGGTAAAACAAATCCTTGAACAACCTTCATGAATTTCCTGAGAAAAATGCATTGCATAATAACCTCTGGAAATTTTATGCAAGGTTAATCTCATTGTCAGCAAGCTCCAGTTAAAATTTCATCAAATTTGGAGTTCATTTGCTATCACAAATAATTCTGCTAAGTTTCAGCTGTTAAAAACTAAATTTAAAAGCCTACATGCTTCCTTGGGCTAGCATTGTGCCAAGCTAGTCCAAATTTCAACCGTGTCTGCACCCCAAAGAAACCTCTTCTCCACCTTGAGCAGGTCGTAGCCGTTGGATTAACATCCAACCGCCACGACCTCCTCTGCGGTCAATACCGCCAGGACCTCCTCACCTCATCAGGTCATAGCCGTTGGATCAAAGATCCACGGTCATGACCTCCCCTGTGTGTTAAATCTCAAAAACCTCCACGGGTTGTCAAACCACTAGACATCCCACCTTGTTGAGGTCGTAGCCCTTGGATCCAAGATCCATGGCCATGACCTCCCTCACCGTTAAACTAAGCAAACCTCCCATTTAAACGAGGTCGTGGCCGCTGGATCGATCCAACGACCCGACCTCCCCTCAAAATATCCAACAGACAAGACCTCCCCTATCTCGTGTTGTGCACCGTTGATTAAAATCCACGGTCACGACCTCCTACTTGTCTTATGCGCATCGACCTCCTCACAAGACGTGAGGTCGTTGCCCTTAGATCTAAATCGATGGCCATAACCTCTTGTCTTGGGCCAAGCAGCCGCTAAGACCTCCCTTTGGTTGTGCGCCCTTGATTTAAATCCAAAGGCCATGACCTCCCCTCATGCTCTTAAGTTCATGTGCGGTTAAGACCTCACAGAGGTCCGCACTGCTGATTGAGATCCAACGCTTTGGACCTCCTGTCCCATTTTCCTACGTGCGCATACACATTAAGGAAATCGTGAGGCCATGACCTCCCCATCCTTGATCGTGTGGCTGGGACCTCCTCCCAGTCATTTAGGCGTAACGGTTCAAAAATCGCATCCGAGGGCCAGGACCTCCCCGTAGTCTTATCCAACGGTCAAAATGACCTCCCCTGTTCTTCTCCTTCCTTGGTCACGCATGCGTGTTCCTGAGCGAGGGAGTTAATGCGTGTCTGTCCACTGTGTACCTTATAACAACTCCTTGCTGACCCGCATTAAGTGCAGGTCAGCTTTCCGCCTCTCCAGTCTGCCTAGCCTGTCACCATGTCAACTTTACATCTTGTCCAAGCCCTAGACCGACCCATGGGCCAAGCTCACCATGAGCTTAACCCGTGGTTCACAACCTCCGGTGCCCTAAGTATAAAACCTCCCCCACTATTTCCTTGGCTTCCTTTGCACACCATTATCCCCTTGCTTGCACCCCTGTGCTTGCGAGCTCTAAACCACCAAAGCTCTCTTGGTCGCCATTGTTGAGAAGCTTGAAGCCCTCGGTGGTGAAGGCTGCTCCAGTGGCTCCCTCTCAACCTCTAGCTCATTTTAAGCTCCCCCAAAATCTCCTGAAGGGAACCTAACACTTTGTGAGGTGACATTTTCAGAGTGGGCTAGTGGAGCTTGAAGCTTGGAGTTGGAGCTTGACTTGAAGCAATGAGCTTCCCATCTTCTCCAACTCGGGCCATCGCCATCCTCGACCTCCCGGCATCGTTAGGACCTCCGTGTACTTCTGATAGTCCTAGGCGCTGGGCACCCGCATGTATGATGTCGCGAGCTTTTGTTTGGGCACCCGCTGAATGTCGCCATGAGCTTTTCTTTTCAAATCGTCTTTTTGGCCGTGCTTGTCGTCGTGGTCATCTCCGGCTCGCCGGCGTTTAAGGCCGCCGCCGCCGTCGAGAGTGATCCCAGTGTGTGCGCAACGCTATTGCGCACACATTGGTGCCATTGGTTGCTGCCGGCGAGGTCCGCATCGCCGGCATTGGCCACGTCTTTGCGGGGAAGGTTTTGTCGGAACGGGACGTCCAGCGCGTGCCGTTAAGACAGAGATCCTCCCCCTTCAATGTGCTAATCATTGGCCAATCTCATTAATCATTGGTTTCGCCATTACTGCTCTTAACCCTGTCCCCTTTTGCGCGCATTTAAGATCCCTTGCGCGCGGACCTCCTTGTTATCCCGCGCGCATTAACTATGTCCGTGCGTGCGCGCAAGCGCGTGGTCGCGAGCTCTGGGACGTCCATGACCTCCTCTGAGGAGATCTGGAGCGTCCAAGACCTCCCCTTGCGATCGTGGCCGTCCAGACCTCCCTGGAGGTCTGTGATGTTTAGACCTCCGCGTGGACCTCCCTCGAGGTCATCTCTGCCGCTTATGTCCTCCCTGTGTTGATCGCAGCCGTTGAGGACCTCCCTCCCGTGTTGTGGCCCGTTGGATGTACCATCAACGGCCACGACCTCCCCTCACCTCGCACATGCGCGCTGCTAGGAGGTCCATGACCTCTGGACCTCTTGAGCACGTGTGTGCTGTTCACCTGGGAGGTCTGAGCCGTTAGATCTAAGATCTGTGGCTCACGTCCTCCCTTGAATTTCTGGTTTTTAGAACTTCAAGTGAACTGTTATTTTAGCCAACTGAAAAAGGTAATAACTTCAAAATTTCATATCTAATTCATTCTAAATCCAAATGAGGTCATTCAAATTTTGTTAGCTCTGTCTTGAACTTGAATTTAATCCTAAAATGATTGTAAGTTGAGTTCAGCTTCAGAGCACAGTTTTGCCATTAGATTTTAAAACTCACTTTAAATATACACTCAAATTAATGCTTAACTTGTAAAATACATAACTAATGCTCTGTAGATTATTTTTGAGTGAGACCAACTTTGTTGGTTTCCTCTATTAATGAACTCACTGTGAAAATTAGTTTTGAGCATGTTGCTATTATAAAAATGAGGACTTGTGCATTATAATTTTGTTCAAGTTCTTGTTTTTGAAAAATTGTAGAAAGTGCATAATAGCTCCAAATGAGGTGAACTCAATTGTGTTATTCATCTCATGAGGTGCTGGTTTTACAGTAAAAATCTCAGTATCACCACCACTCTAGAAAATGTTGCCTCATAATTAAATTAGTGAATAGTGCAGTTTGGTGTTTTAGGGGCTGAGCAGAATTGTTTTGCTCATAACTTTTGCATTGAGAATCCAAATCAATTGGTTCTTGTTGCAAAATTCCCTAAAAATCATCCTCCTGCTGCTGTAGAAATTTAAGAGTATTTGGAGTTCGTTTGCTGTGCTATCCTTGATTACTTTCGTCGTTCTTATCGGTTCTTTATCGCTTTTCCGTTAGGTTTCGACATTTGTGGTAATCCCGAGAGTGACCCTCTGCCACAACTTGAGCAACAACAACAAGGCAAGCAGTTTGATCATATCCCTTCTAACGTCCCATTACTTTAAAGGTTAATATATTGTTTTACTTCTATGTATGCATGCTACTTTGTGTTAAATGTCGCTAGTAATCCTATAGTTGCATAATCTGTAGGAATTGTTTATCCTCTACTACCATGAGCCTAGGTTATTTGCTGTGGTGGGAGCTCGTTGGATGAGCTCTTATCACTTAGTAGTTTCAATTTAAATTGCTTAGCCATGCTTAGTTATCGGTAGTAATGGGCGATCATCGACTTAGTCGATGGTCTTGATCACTCAAAACTGATTATTACTCCTATATGTCCAGCACTTGTGCTTTGATTAATTAGTAAAATCAAAAACTGAAAATAAAAGATGGATTTAGACTTGGGCATATTGGATGGATGGTGTGGTTTTTGGATGTGGTGGTATGCCTGAGTCAACAAGGACCGAATTCTTGCGCCATTGATCCAAGCAATTATGCGTGCTAACCACACGAGGGGGATATGGGACCTCTCTTGACTAAGTACTTTGGGCGGTGCTAATTGGGGTCGCTTTGGTTGGTGTGTTTTAAAGATAAAATGTGTGTGTGTGGTGTGGGAATGGAGCGTTGGCGGGCCGGTTAGGCTGTCCATTGGGTCCTTATCCCGTGGGTTGTGCGGGTCAAAATTAGCACCGTCCATTGGAAATGTCTCGGAGGATTTAGCCGTGCTCGGCATACCAAAGGTAGTGTGCTTAAAGGAAAGGCGGTCTGACGTGTGGGTACATTGGTACACCCCTGCAGGGATAAAACTATTCGAATAGCCTCGTCCTAGGTTATGGACACGCTTGGTTATTTCCCGTAAGAATTAGACTACAACCTTTAATTAAAACTTGACATGGTTGGTATGAACGGGGAGTTCATGCTATTGTTGTGGTGACTTGGGTTAGTCACTTCCAGGTTGATCTTGTTGTTACTATGTTATTATCTCGTTGTTATTTCAACAATTAAAATGCTTTGCCAAATTGCCTTCAATCTATTATGTTATTGCAAATGAAACTGGCTTTATGCTAAAATGAGTCCAAAGCCTCATCCACTTAAATAAAACTTGCATGTAGCTATTTATAGTTCTCGTTATCTCAAGACGTAAGTCTTGCGGAGTACTTTATGTACTCATCTCGCGTGGTTGTGGCATTTTGTGGCTTTTGTTGCAGAGGAAGAAGGTGAGCTCCAAGAGCCTCACTTTTGTGCCATGTGTTGCAGCTTCTTCGACGACTAGCTTGGCGGTCCGGTCAGATGCCTTGGGGTTAAGGCACACTGATTGGCTTTGTGTTATAACCATCTTTATGGCACTTTTTGCTTCCGCTGTTATCTTTGTAACCTTGTTGTTATTTGGCCAGAAGGCCCCTCTTTTGTAATAACCTATCCTTATTAATATTAACTTCTGGTTTGTTGCTTATGTACTATGTGTTGTATGGAATTGATACATTCTTTTGTTGTGAGGTATGTATACTGCATTCTGGGGAGTATACATCTCTCGAGACTGGGTTTATTTGGTTGATAATACTAGGGTCAATTGGATGACTAAGTATTATGAGCTTAATAAATCCGGGTGCTCACAAAAGTTGGTATCAGAGCCGTTCTGACCGTAGTAACGCAAGCTTGGTCGTCTTTAGGATATTTTGAAAACCTAATTTCAAAGTATCAAATGAGTTTTGAAAGCTTAAGTAAAGTCTCTACTTTTACTCCTTACCTATCTTAGCTTTCTTCTCTTATCTCACTCTAATTTGAGTTTTAAAAGATTGTTTTCCTCTCCTTCCTTTAAAAGGATTAGTGTTATCGATTAATGGGGTTTTGGGGAATCAATGAGTTTGGCAAATTGAAGTGTTAGCTGCCCATTTACAAGGTTTTGAAGCTTCTGGAATGGCCAATTTCGACTGGAAGCTTGGATGCAAAATCTGGACAGCAAGCGTCAATTTCCGGACAGCAAGCTCCAAGGTTCCAAATAGGGTAGAAAATGAGAGGTTAAATCAACTAAAATTTGTGGGAATAAAAGGGTAAGATGTGATACTAGTTAGCTAAGTATCTAATACTTATTTCGCTGCATTAACCTTGCTCTCTAATAGTTTTAGATCTCATCTTACAATCTGATTTTTAATCTTCTCGATCAATTACTCGTTCATTCAATACGGGTTAGTTGAGTTGAGAAGTTGAGCCTTACTTTTGGTGTTTCTTGGCTGTTTTTAGAGTCTTTTAGAAGCTTCTAAAGTTGATTTACTCGCTATTTTGGCTTTCGTTTAGGGTGATATTCCATTCCCTAGTCGATCGCTTTTGCTTTTTTAAGGCTTTGTTTTTCGGGTTGCGTTGCTAACCCATCCCTTCAGCTTTGGAGGTGCCTAACGTCAGGTTGGGTAAACTTCTTGTCAACTCTCGTCCTGCTTCTACTTTATTCAAATCAGGAGCTTCTCATTCTCTTGTATCTAAGTCTTTGGCTACTTTGCTTGTCCCGTTGCTCATTCACTCTCCCGGTTCGGAGTTGAGGGCTGGATCCGAGTGTCGGAATGTCCCTGTTGAAATCGAGAAAGTGGAATCCATGCCAAGAATTACATCTAAACCTGTGCAAACCATTGACATGGATTGGTTGTCCCAGCACATGGGGCAAATCGATTGCGCCAGGAAGCTCATCTCTCTGTCTAGTCCCTCCGGTGAGCAAGTTCGCTTTTCGCCGAAGCTGCTAGGCCCTCATCTCTTCGCGCTTGAAGCGAAGCCCGCTCTTGATATTAGCGAAGTCCCAACAGTTTGTGACTTCGTTGATGTCTTTCCCGCAGATCTTCCAGGGATGCCACCCGTTCGAGACCTCGAGTTTGTCATTGAGTTGGCTCCCGGTACTGCCCCTATCTCAAAGAGGCCTTATCGGATGCCACCGAACGAGTTGGTGGAGTTGAAGAAGCAGTTAAGTGAGCTTCAAGAGAAGGGTTTCATTCGCCCTAGCTCATCTCCTTGGGGTTGTCCAAAGAATCTTCGTAAAAGAAGAAGGATTCGCACTTTTACGCATGTGCGTTGATTACCGCCCACTTAATGAAGTGACGGTGAAAGAACAAGTATCCATTACCCGCAAGATCGACGATCTCTTCGATCAATTAACTGGAGCTCGAGTTTTCTCCAAGATTGATTTGAGAGTGGGATATCATCAGGTTCGCATTCGACCTGAGGATATTCCAAAGACAGCGTTCTCTACTCGCTACGGCTTGTACGAGTACACTGTTATGTCCTTCGGCTTAACCAATGCTCCTGCCTTGTTCATGAACCTCATGAATTCGGTATTCATGGAGTATTTGGATAAGTTTGTCGTGGTCTTCATCGATGATATCCTTATCTATTCCAAGACCGATGAGGAACATGCCGAGCATCTGAAGCTTGTGTTGAGCAAGCTGCGTGAGCACCAGCTGTATGCGAAGTTCAGCAAGTGTGCATTCTGGTTGAAGGAAGTGTCTTTCTTAGGCCACGTTCTTTCAGCAGGAGGCGTAGCCGTTGACCCTAGCAAGGTCAGCGATGTTCTTTCATGGAGTCAGCCTACTTCGGTCACCGAGGTACGGTGTTTTCTCGGTTTAGTAGGATATTATCGTCGCTTTATCGAGAACTTCTCCAAGATCGCGAAGCCGATGACAAAGTTGCTCAAGAAGGACAAGAAGTTCTTGTGGTCTGATGCTTGCATGCAAAGCTTCCAAATTCTCAAGAAGCGTTTGACCACCGCTCCCGTTCTTGTTCTTCCCGATATCCACCGAAGCTTCGATATCTTTTGCGATGCTTCTCGTCGAGGCCTCGGTTGTGTCCTTATGCAAGAAGGCAAGGTAGTGGCCTATGCATCAAGGCAATTGAGACCTCATGAGCTCAACTATCCTACTCATGACTTGGAGTTAGCTGCTGTGATTCATGCACTTAAGATTTGGCGACATTACCTAATCGGTAATCGTTGTGAAGTGTATTCGGATCACAAAAGCTTAAAGTACTTGTTCACACAGCCTGACCTGAACCTCAGACAAAGGAGATGGTTGGAGTTGATCAAGGACTATGATATGGGTATTCACTACCATCCGGGCAAGGCTAATGTCGTTGCCGATGCGCTTAGTCGCAAAGCGCATTGTAATGCCTTGCTGCTCAAAGGGCGTCAGCCCACTCTTCAGGAGGAATTTCAGCGTCTCAACTTGAGTTTAGTTGAGCATGGTTCCCTCGCTACCTTGGTTGTGCAACCAACCTTGGTGGATCGGATCAAGTCCGCTCAGCAGTCGAATGTTGGAGTGAGCCACATCAAGGCAAATGTCAAGAACGGAACAACCAAGTGCTTTTCTGAGGATGAGCATGGTGTTGTGAGGTTCGGGCAACGCCTTGTGGTTCCAAAGGACATGAAATTGCGGAATTTAATCCTCCGCGAAGCCCATGATTCGTCTTTATCCATTCATCCCGGGGCCACAAAGATGTATCAAGATCTCCGCCAGAGATTTTGGTGGACCCGAATGAAGAGGGAGATTGCGAAGTTCGTTGCCGAGTGCGACGTGTGTCGTCGTGTCAAGGCCGAGCATCAGCGTCCTGCAGGACTGCTTCAGCCTCTGCCTATTCCGGAGTGGAAGTGGGATTCGATCGGAATGAATTTTATCACCGGTCTACCCAGGTCGCTGAAGGGAAATGATGCCATTTGGGTGGTCATTGATCGGTTGACTAAAGTGGCTCATTTCCTTCCAGTCAAGACCAAGATTCGTACCGATCGCCTAGCTGAGCTCTATGTCTCTAGGAATGTGAGCTTACATGGCGTACCTAAGACGATCGTTTCTGATCGTGGCTCCATCTTCACTTCCCATTTCTGGCATAGCCTGCAAAAGGCTATGGGAACCCGTCTTACCTTTAGCACGGCATTTCACCCCCAAACTGATGGTCAGACCGAGAGGGTCAACCAGGTTTTGGAAGATATGCTTCGTGCTTGTGTCCTTTCCTATGGGAAGCATTGGGAGAAATGCTTGCCATTCGCCGAGTTTTCTTATAACAACAGCTTTCAGGCCAGTCTCGGCATGGCACCTTTCGAGGCCTTGTACGGGAGAAAGTGTAGGACCCCGTTGAACTGGTCAGAGACCGGTGAAAGACCTCTATTTGGCCCGGACTCAATCAATGAGGCCGAGCGCCAAGTCCAGCTTATTCGTGAGCGTTTGCGCACCGCTCAATCCAGGCAAAAGAGCTATGCGGATCGCCGTCGACGTGAGTTGCGTTTTGAGCCTAATGACTTTGTTTATCTCAAAGTCTCTCCTTTGAAGGGCCATCAACGTTTCGGCGTCAAGGGCAAGTTGGCTCCTCGATATGTCGGTCCCTACCACGTTATCGAGAAGAAGGGAGCTGTTGCCTATAAGTTGGAGTTGCCAGCTGCACTTGAGGGGGTACATGACGTTTTCCATGTGTCCCAGCTTAAGAAGTGCCTCCGTGTTCCAACTGAGGAAGCTCTGTTGGAAACTCTCAATGTCCAGGAAGATTTGACCTATCGCGAGCACCCTGTTCGCATACTCGATGAGTCTGAACGAAGGACAAGGAATAAGACCATCAAGTTCCTTAAAGTTCAGTGGTCGAACCATTCTGAGGATGAGGCTACTTGGGAAAGAGAAGATCGTCTGCGTGCGGACTATCCATCTTTCTTTACCGAGTGAGCCAAATCTCGGGACGAGATTTTTGTAAGGGGGGGAGATTTTGTAACATCCCAACTGTATAAACAGGGTTTGTTCAAGTATAATTATATGTGTAGAAATTAAAACTTTTTCTCACATCTTGAAAACCCCTAATCTCTCATGTAATTCTTGACCAAGAGTTGTGTAATCCAAAAAACACAAAGCTCTTGTTGACCAAAAGTCAAACTCATTTTCCAATTGTCTAAATCTTGTGCCCAACATTTGGAAAATATTTTCCTTGGTCCTAAAACTGATGTGGGGCCCCTCTGAAAAATATCACAAGTTGTAAAACTTGTTTGATAAATTTTGGAGGTAAAACAAATCCTTGAACAACCTTCATGAATTTCCTGAGAAAAATGCATTGCATAATAACCTCTGGAAATTTTATGCAAGGTTAATCTCATTGTCAGCAAGCTTCAGTTAAAATTTCATCAAATTTGGAGTTCATTTCCTATCACAAATAATTCTGCTAAGTTTCAGCTGTTAAAAACTAAATTTAAAAGCCTACACTGTTCCTTGGGCTAACTTGCAGTGCCAAAGTCGGTCCAATTTCAACCGTGTCTGCACCCAATGAGACCTCTTCTCCACCTTGAGCAGGTCGTAGCCGTTGGATTAACATCCAACCGCCACGACCTCCTCCGCGGTCAATACCGCCAGGACCTCCTCACCTCATCAGGTCATAGCCGTTGGATCAAAGATCCACGGTCATGACCTCCCCTGTGTGTTAAATCTCAAAAACCTCCACGGGCTGTCAAACCACTAGACATCCCACCTTGTTGAGGTCGTAGCCCTTGGATCCAAGATCCATGGCCATGACCTCCCCTCACTGTTAAACTAAGCAAACCTCCCACCTAAACGAGGTCGTAGCCGTTGGATCAGATCCAACAGCCCACGACCTCCCCTCAAAATATCCAGCGCACAAGACCTCCCCTATCTCGTGTTGTGCACCGTTGGATTAAAAATCCACGGTCATGACCTCCTCCTTGTCTTATGCGCATCAGACCTCGCCGCGCACGTGAGGTCGTTGCCCTTAGATCTAAATCTGATGGCCATAACCTCTTGTGCGCTGCACACAGTGCTAAGACCTCCCTTTGGTTGTGCGCCCTTGGATTTAAATCCAAAGGCCATGACCTCCCCCTCATGCTCTTAAGTTCATGTGCGGTTAAGACCTCACAGGAGGTCCGCACCGTTGGATTGAGATCCAACGCTTTGGACCTCCTGTCCCATTTTCCCACGTGCGCATACACATTAAGGAAATCGTGAGGCCATGACCTCCCCATCCTTGATCGTGTGGCTGGGACCTCCTCCCGTCCATTTAGGCGAACGGTTCAAAAATCGCATCCGAGGGCCAGACCTCCCGTAGTCTTATCCAACGGTCAAAATGACCTCCCCTGTTCTTCTCCTTCCTTGGTCACGCATGCGTGTTCCTGAGCGAGGGAGTTAATGCGTGTCTGTCCACTGTGTACCTTATAACAACTCCTTGCTGACCCGCATTAAGTGCAGGTCAGCTTTCCGCCTCTCCAGTCTGCCTAGCCTGTCACCATGTCAACTTTACATCTTGTCCAAGCCCTAGACCGACCCATGGGCCAAGCTCACCATGAGCTTAACCCGTGGTTCACAACCTCCGGTGCCCTAAGTATAAAACCTCCCCCACTGTTTCCTTGGCTTCCTTTGCACACCATTATCCCCTTGCTTGCACCCCTGTGCTTGCGAGCTCTAAACCACCAAAGCTCTCTTGGTCGCCATTGTTGAGAAGCTTGAAGCCCTCGGTGGTGAAGGCTGCTCCAGTGGCTCCCTCTCAACCTCTAGCTCATTTTAAGCTCCCCCAAAATCTCCTAAAGGGAACCTAACACTTTGTGAGGTGACATTTTCAGGAGTGGGCTAGTGGAGCTTGAAGCTTGGAGTTGGAGCTTGGACTTGAAGCAACGGAGCTTCCCATCTTCTCCAACTCAGGCCATCGCCATCCTCGACCTCCCCGGCATCGTTAGGACCTCCAGGTACTTCCTGATAGTCCTAGGCGCTGGGCATCCGCATGTATGATGTCGCGGAGCTTTTGTTTGGGCACCCGCTTGAATGTCGCTGCGGAGCTTTTCTTTTTCAAATACGTCTTTTTGGCCGTGCTTGTCGTCGTGGTCATCTCCGGCTTGCCGGCGTTTAAGGCCGCCACCGCCGTCGAGAGTGATCCCAGTGTGTGCGCAACGCTATTGCGCACACATTGGTGCCATTGGTTGCTGCCGGCGAGGTCCGCATCGCCGGCATTGGCCACGTCTTTGCGGGGAAGGTTTTGTCGGAACGGGACGTCCAGTGCGTGTCGTTAAGACAGAGATCCTCCCCCTTCAATGTGCTAATCATTGGCCAATCTCATTAATCATTGGTTTCGCCATTACTGCTCTTAACCCTGTCCCCTTTTGCGCGCATTTAAGATCCCTTGCGCGCAGACCTCCTTCTTATCCCGCGCGCATTAACTATGTCCGTGCGTGCGCGCAAGCGTGTGGTCGCGAGCTCTGGGACGTCCATGACCTCCTCTGAGGAGATCTGGAGCGTCCAAGACCTCCCCTTGCGATCGTGGCCGTCCAGACCTCCCTGGAGGTCTGTGATGTTTAGACCTCCGCGTGGACCTCCCTCGAGGTCATCTCTGCCGCTTATGTCCTCCCTGTGTTGATCGCAGCCGTTGAGGACCTCCCTCCCGTGTTGTGGCCCGTTGGATGTACCATCAACGGCCACGACCTCCCCTCACCTCGCACATGCGCGTTGCTAGGAGGTCCATGACCTCTGGACCTCTTGAGCACGTGTGTGCTGTTCACCTGGGAGGTCTGAGCCGTTAGATCTAAGATCTGTGGCTCACGTCCTCCCTTGAATTTCTGGTTTTTAGAACTTCAAGTGAACTGTTATTTTAGCCAACTGAAAAAGGTAATAACTTCAAAATTTCATATCTAATTCATTCTAAATCCAAATGAGGTCATTCAAATTGTGTTAGCTCTGTCTTGAACTTGACTTTAATCCTAAAATGATTGTAAGTTGAGTTCAGCTTCAGACCACAGTTTTGCCATTAGATTTTAAAACTCACTTTAAATATACACTCAAATTAATGCTTAACTTGTAAAATACATAACTAATGCTCTGTAGATTATTTTTGAGTGAGACCAACTTTGTTGGTTTCCTCTATTAATGAACTCACTGTGAAAATTAGTTTTGAGCAAGTTACTGTTATAAAAATGAGGACTTGTGCATTATAATTTTGTTCAAGTTCTTGTTTTTGAAAAATTGTAGAAAGTGCATAATAGCTCCAAATGAGGTGAACTCAATTGTGTTATTCATCTCATGAGGTGCTGGTTTTACAGTAAAAATCTCAGTATCACCACCACTCTAGAAAATGTTGCCTCATAATTAAATTAGTGAATAGTGCAGTTTGGTGTTTTAGGGGCTGAGCAGAATTGTTTTGCTCATAACTTTTGCATTGAGAATCCAAATCAATTGGTTCTTATTGCAAAATTCCCTAAAAATCATCCTCCTGCTGCTGTAGAAATTTCAGAGTATTTGGAGTTCGTTTGCTGTGCTATCCTTGATTACTTTCGTCGTTCTTATCGGTTCTTTATCGCTTTTCCGTTAGGTTTCGACATTTGTGGTAATCCCGAGAGTGACCCTCTGCCACAACTTGAGCAACAACAACAAGGCAAGTATTTTGATCATATCCCCTCTAACGTCCCATTACTTTAAAGGTTAATATATTGTTTTACTTCTATGTATGCATGCTACTTTGTGTTAAATGTCGCTCGTAATCCTATAGTTGCATAATCTGTAGGAATTGTTTATCCTCTACTACCATGAGCCTAGGTTATTTGCTGTGGTGGGAGCTCGTTGGATGAGCTCTTATCACTTAGTAGTTTCGATTTAAATTGCTTAGCCATGCTTAGTTATCGGTAGTAATGGGCGATCATCGACTTAGTCGATGGTCTTGATCACTCAAAACTGATTATTACTCCTATATGTCCAGCACTTGTGCTTTGATTAATTTGTAAAATCAAAAACTGAAAATAAAAGATGGATTTAGACTTGGGCATATTGGATGGATGGTGTGGTTTTTGGATGTGGTGGTATGCCTGAGTCAACAAGGACCGAATTCTTGCGCCATTGATCCAAGCAATTATGTGTGCTAACCACACAAGGGGGATATGGGACCTCTCTTGACTAAGTACTTTGGGCGGTGCTAATTGGGGTCGCTCGGTTGGTGTGTTTTAAAGATAAAATGTGTGTGTGTGGTGTGGGAATGGAGCAGTGGCAGGCCGGTTAGGCTGTCCATTGGGTCCTTATCCCCGTGGGTTGTGCGGGTCAAAATTAGCACTGTCCATTGGAAATGTCTCGTAGGACTTAGCCGTGCCGGCATACCAAAGGTAGTGTGCTTAAAGGAAAGGCGGTCTGACGTGTGGGTACATTGGTACACCCTGCAGGATAAAACTATTCAATAGCCTCGCCCTAGGTTATGGACACGCTTGGTTATTTCCGTAAGAATTAGACTACAACCTTTAATTAAAACTTGACATGGTTGGTATGAACGGGGAGTTCATGCTATTGTTGTGGTGACTTGGGTTAGTCACTTCCAGGTTGATCTTGTTGTTGTTACTATGTTATTATCTCGTTGTTATTTCAACAATTAAAATGCTTTGCCAAATTGCCTTCAATCTATTATGTTATTGCAAATGAAACTGGCTTTATGCTAAAATGAGTCCAAAGCCTCATCCACTTAAATAAAGCTTGCATGTAGCTATTTGTAGTTCTGTTATCTCGCACGTAAGTCTTGCGGAGTACTTTATGTACTCATCTGCCCGTGGTTGTGGCATTTTTGTGGCTTTTGTTGCAGAGGAAGAAGGTGAGCTCCAAGAGCCTCACTTTTGTGCCATGTGTTGCAGCTTCTTCGACGACTAGCTTGGCGGTCCGGTCAGATGCCTAGGGGTTAAGGCACACTGATTGGCTTTGTGTTATAGCCATCTTTATGGCACTTTTGCTTCATTGTTATCTTTGTAACCTTGTTGTTATTTGGCCGAAGGCCCTCTTTGTAATAACCTATCCTTATTAATATTAACTTCTGGTTTGTTGCTTATGTACTATGTGTTGTATGGAATTGATACATTCTTTTGTTGTGAGGTATGTATACTGCATTCTGGGGAGTATACATCTCTCGAGACTGGGTTTATTTGGTTGATAATACTAGGGTCAATTGGATGACTAAGTATTATGAGCTTAATAAATCCGGGTGCTCACAAAAGTTGGTATCAGAGCCGTTCTGACCGTAGTAACACAAGCTTGGTCGTCTTTAGGATATTTTGAAAACCTAATTTCAAAGTATCAAATGAGTTTTGAAAGCTTAAGTAAAGTCTCTACTTTTACTCCTTACCTATCTTAGCTTTCTTCTCTTATCTCACTCTAATTTGAGTTTTAAAAGATTGTTTTCCTCTCCTTCCTTTAAAAGGATTAGTGTTATCGATTAATGGGGTTTTGGGGAATCAATTAGTTTGGCAAATTGAAGTGTTAGCTGCCCATTTACAAGGTTTTGAAGCTTCTGGAATGGCCAATTTCGACTGGAAGCTTGGATGCAAAATCTGGACAGCAAGCGTCAATTTCCGGACAGCAAGCTCCAAGGTTCCAAATAGGGTAGAAAATGAGAGGTTAAATCAACTAAAATTTGTGGGAATAAAAGGGTAAGATGTGATACTAGTTAGCTAAGTATCTAACACTTATTTCGCTGCATTAACCTTGCTCTCTAATAGTTTTAGATCTCATCTTACAATCTGATTTTTAATCTTCTCGATCAATTACTCGTTCATTCAATACGGGTTAGTTGAGTTGAGAAGTTGAGCCTTGCTTTTGGTGTTTCTTGGCTGTTTTTAGAGTCTTTTAGAGCTTCTAAAGTTGATTTACTCGCTGTTTTGGCTGTCGTTTAGGGTGATATTCCATTCCCCTAGTCGATCGCTTTTTGCTTTCTTTAAGGCTTTGTTTTTCGGGTTGCGTTGCTAACCCATCCCTTCAGCTTTGGAGGTGCCTAACGTCAGGTTGGGTAAACTTCTTGTCAACTCTCGTCCTGCTTCTACTTTATTCAAATCAGGAGCTTCTCATTCTCTTGTATCTAAGTCTTTGGCTCCTTTGCTTGTCTCGTTGCTCATTCACTCTCCCGGTTCGGAGTTGAGGGCTGGATCCGAGTGTCGGAATGTCCCTGTTGAAATTGAGAAAGTGGAATCCATGCCAAGAATTACATCTAAACCTGTGCAAACCATTGACATGGATTGGTTGTCCCAGCACATGGGGCAAATCGATTGCGCCAGGAAGCTCATCTCTCTGTCTAGTCCCTCCGGCGAGCAGATGAGTACTTTATGTACTCATCTGCCCGTGGTTGTGGCATTTTTGTGGCTTTTGTTGCAGAGGAAGAAGGTGAGCTCCAAGAGCCTCACTTTTGTGCCATGTGTTGCAGCTTCTTCGACGACTAGCTTGGCGGTCCGGTCAGATGTCTAGGGGTTAAGGCACACTGATTGGCTTTGTGTTATAGCCATCTTTATGGCACTTTTTGCTTCCGCTGTTATTTTTGTAACCTTGTTGTTATTTGGCCAGAAGGCCCCTCTTTTGTAATAACCTATCCTTATTAATATTAACTTCTGGTTTGTTGCTTATGTACTATGTGTTGTATGGAATTGATACATTCTTTTGTTGTGAGGTATGTATACCGCGTTCGGGAGTATACATCTCTCGAGACTGGTTTATTTGGTTGATAATACTAGGGTCAATTGGATGACTAAGTATTATGAGCTTAATAAATCCGGGTGCTCACATTAGTGGACCTTGATGTTTTTCTTGGGATGAATTGGTTGTCCAAGAACCATGGTAAAATTGATTGTGCCCGCAAAGCTATCACTCTCACAAGTCCTCTTGGTCTTCAAGTCGAAATGGTGCCGAAATTGGAGCATCCACACCTTTATGCCATTAGTGGCAAAGAATTGCCAGAATTAAGTAAAGCCCCAGTGGTGTGTGAGTTCCCAGATGTATTTCCCGAGAAACTACCGGGCATGCCACCCGCACGAGAAGTTGAGTTCGTGATTGAGCTGTAGCCCGAAACTGCTCCAATATCAAAACGGCCCTACCAAATGCCGTCAAATGAGCTGGTTGAATTGAAGAAGCAACTCGCGGAACTCCAAGAGAAGGGTTTCATCAGGCCGAGCTCCTCACCTTGGGGATGCCCGACTATATTTGTAAAGAGGAAGGACCACAGTCTGCGGATGTGTGTTGACTACCGTCCGTTGAATGAGGTCACCATCAAGAACAAGTATCCGCTTCCACGGATTTATGATTTGTTCGACCAAATGACCGGTGCCCGTATTTTCTCCAAAATTGACATGAGATTTGGCTACCATCAAGTTAGGATCAGATTTGAAGACATTCCCAAGATGACATTCTCAACTCGTTATGGCTTGTACGAGTACACCGTCATGTCCTTCGGTTTGACAAATGCACCGGCCATGTTCATGAATCTCATGAACTCATTGTTTATAGAGTATTTGGATAAATTTGTAGTCGTTTTTATTGATGACATTCTCATATACTCCAAATCTGAAGGGGAGCATGAAGAACACCTTCGGCTTGTGTTGAACAAGCTCCGAGAACATCGACTCTACGCAAAATTCAGCAAATGTGAATTTTGGCTAAAAGAGGTCGCCTTTTTGGGTCATGTATTATCTGAAGGAGGGGTTGCTGTGGATTCAAGCAAAGTCCAAGATGTGCTCGATTGGATACATCCTATGTCCGTCTCTGACATTCGCAGCTTCCTCGGTCTTGCAGGTTATTACCGCCGTTTTATCAAGAATTTCTCGACAATTGCGAGACCAATGACCCAATTGTTGAAGAAAGAAAAGAAGTATGAATGGTTATTGGAATGTGAATCAAGTTTTCAGATGTTGAAGGATCGTCTAACCACTGCACCGGTGTTGGTCCTGCCGGGTATTCTTAAAAACTTCGACATCTACTGCGATGCATCTCGCCTTAGTCTTGGTTGCGTCCTTATGCAAGACGACCAAGTTGTGGCGTATGCATCTAAGAAATTAGGCCTCATGAGATGAATTATCCCACTCATGACCTGGAGCTTGCAGCAGTGGTACCTGCTTTGAAGATATGGCGATATTTCCTTATTGGCAATCGTTGCGCAGTCTACACTGATCAGAAGAGTTTGAAGTATATCTTCACTCAGGCCGTTTTGAACCTAAGGCAAGAAGATGGCTTGAGTTGATCAAGGACTATGATTTGGGACTTCATTATCATCTAGGGAAAGCCAATGTCGTTGTCGATGCATTGAGTCAAAAATCGCAATGCAATTGCATTTCGGTTGGACCCGAAACGGAAGCCCTATGCAACAAATTTCAACGGCTCAACTTGGAGATGGTTAGTGAGGGTTTTCTCGCTGCCTTGGAAGTGAAACCTACCCTCGAGGTCCAGATAAAGATGGCCCAGAAGAATGACAAGGGTATGGAAAGAATTAAGAAGAAGATGAATCTCGGCAAAGCCAAGTGTTTCTCTGAAGACCATCAAGGTGTGTTGTGGTTCGAAAAGTGATTGGTTGTACTAAATGATGCGAAGCTTAAAGAACCAATCCTTCAAGAAGCCCATGACTCTCTTTTCTCCATTCACCCGGGAAGCTCCAAGATGTATCAAGACTTGAAGCAAAAATTGTGGTGGACTCGGATGAAGCGGGAGATTGCACGCTTTGTTGCCGAGTGTGACATACGGCAACGGGTGAAAGCCAAACACCAATGGCCAGCGGGCATGCTTCAACCCCTCCCTGTTCCCGAGTGGAAATGGGATGAAATTGGGATGGATTTTATCACCAGACTTCCAAAGACTCAGCAAGAGTACGACTCCATATGGGTAATTGTCGACCGGTTATCGAAAGTTGCTCATTTTATTCATGTTAAGACCACTTATTCGGGAAACCAATTTGCGGAGTTGTACATCTCCAGAATTGTATGTCTCCGTGGTGTGCCGAGGATAATTGTTTCAGATCGAGGTACTCAATTTACTTCCCATTTCTGGAATTGCCTCCATGAAGCAATGGGAACTCAACTATCCTTTAGCACCGCTTACCACCCACAAACCGGAGGCCAAACCGAGAGGGTGAATCAAATTTTGGAGGACATGTTAAGAGCTTGTGTGCTGTCCTATGGCAAGAAATGGGATAAATGCTTGCCGTTTGCGGAATTCTCCTATAACAATAGCTATCAAGAAAGGCTCCAAATGTCACCTTTTGAAGTGTTATATGGGAGAAGGTGTAGGACACCACTCAACTGGTCTGAGTCCGGGGAGAGACAATTCTTTGGACCGGACTTGATCAATGTAGCTGAACAGCAAGTCAGTATGATCCGGGAGAGACTACGGACAGCTCAATCTCATCAAAAGTCTTATGCTGACCGTCGTCGTCATGAGTTGAGTTTTGAGGTGGACGATCATGTTTACCTTAAAGTCTCTCTGATGAAGCCGGAGCGTCACCAGAGAGTTTTCCTGATAATAGCCGACCTTCTTCTCCGCTCGATCCTCGCCGCCGGCAACCACTATCGTCTTCGAGCATTAGTAAGGGCACCTTTGGATTCACATTAGCACCCTCTTCGCGATGGTACCACTCACCGCCGGTGAAACCCTGCCGTTCGCCGGAGACCATAGGAACCCGAGCCTTGCCACCGTCAAGCCCTCGTGGCAGCCCACGTAGGCCGCCACATCAGCGGGTGTGCGTGCGTGTCAGCCCACGTGTACGCACAGTCAGCACTCACGTGGCACACCAACCCTAAACCTAGAGTCAAACCTTAATAGATCTAGTCCACCAAAGACCCCAGCCACTGACCTATGGATCCCACCGGTTAGAGCACTATTCCGTAGATTCATGAGCCATAGACCGTAGCCCACTTGTCATTCTCTAAAGCTTTTCTCCGAATTTATTTTAATTCAGAAAATCCTAGGGCTGACGTCAGCTGATGTCATAATCTGTTTTCCCGTAGAAAAGTAATTCGGGATAATTCAGAATTTCCAATTTAGGTATTTCTTTAGGGTTTGAACTTCCAAAGGCCATATCTTCTTCATCCGAACTCCGTTTGAGCCCATTCAAATTTCTAAATTCATCTAAATTTGAGATCTATTTATCTAAGATTTTTATTTAATTTTTAAAGTTTGTTTTCTCTTTATTATTTATTTATTTGCTTCGTTTGCGAGTAGACGTTGATTCTTGGGGAAATTTTGAAGAAGGAGGAGTGCATCAAGATCAAGACCAATACCAGGATCTATTCCAAGGCAAGTTGTACCTTTGATCATATTGAACCTAGTTTTAAAAATTACTTTGATTCAAATTAATGAATTTATTTTAAGTATTTATTTAAATGCTTTTGGGTTTAATTATTAATGCAAATTGTTTATATCCACCTTGTCTATTGTTACGTCATAATCTTTTGTCACCCTAGAATGGTTCATTATTTAGTTAGTATTATCGTAACACCAACGTGGGTTGGTTAGATGCGAGTATATTGCTTAGTCATGCAACGAGTAATCATTTCATGTGAGTTGCAAATATGAATCTAACTAAGTGAATATGGAACTTTGTGATAAAACTGTGTGTGCTGTTGTAAGGACCCCAAAGTATTGGGAATTATGCCGAGTTAAAATTTTACTGAAAGCATAATCATTAATCAAGCACTATTCGGTCCTTGATTAAAAACCATACTAACAACATAATTTTATCAAGTCATAATTCCAACATTCAGGTTCCCGAATATATGTCTAGCAATAGTTCCCAGGATCAGTGACTATTGCGCATATATTCTTAAACAACATTGCATCATACACATACAAGGTATACATTTACATAATTAAGCAGGAGGTTACCATTTGGTTTGATATTACAATATCAAGTGACTTTGGTCACCACAAAGTTTAACAAATGAAGCAAAATTAAACAACAAAAGCCACCAATGGCCTCATCACCCTCAAAGCTATTGCGTGGAGGAAAGAAATAGCTTCACTCGTTAGCGCCACCTCGATCGGCGCTAACGGGCATCTCAAACAAATAATTACTCAGACTGCAACAAGAGAGTATAGCACCGAGTACGGAAGGTACTCAGCAAGACTTACACAAACTAAATAAAAGAAAGTGTTTAATAGAACCTATACAAAGGATTAGAATTGATTCATGCATAAGGTTAACAACAGGAAGGCTATAATGGTTAAATTTTGCATAAAGCAATACATCTTAACCTACAATTGCTAAGTTTTGACAAAGTAGTTTAATAAATCAATTTGGACTAAAACAGTAAATAAATGAGACATAATCATAAACAATACCATCAACAAAGTGGCTGACATCACTTACCAAAAACATTGCATGATTGATCATTAGACCGAATCCATACCTATACAAAGCGCTAATCAAATTCAAGCGTTGTCCGCAACCGTGGACACGGCTATTCGAATAGTTTTAAAACCCTGCAGGGGTGTACATCTTTACCCACACGACTTAGTTAGCCCGTAGCCCCCGAGATAGTAGCACACTGCCTTTGGTATGCCGGCCGGGTAAACTAAGATTTGGTATTTTTCAACAAGTTGACACTATTGAGCTGGAAAACCCATGTGCGACTGATCCCACTTAAACAACGCATCGATAGCATTTGTTCAACCGGGTCCACATGTTGTGCCGAATGCCGACCCAATCAATTAAATGCAAACTCGTGTTAGCCACACATATTAGACCGCAATGGGGGCCTCAAGGTACGTACATGCGATGGAACATATATACGCCCTCACCCTTCTAAGGACATCTGATATCGATATAAACTTCACATGGCATACGACACGGCCCGAAGACTTAAGCATCTATGCCATATGAAATCAATACACATGTCCTTACTCTCCTGTTTCCAACTCAATAGCAATAACCCTTTACTTAACCAAACAGTGCCCATACACTGCGTGTGGAAGTACGTTGGGGCTTGAATCATCCAGCCGATGTTCAGTCCTTAATCAATCCAGACAAGACAACCACATTTCCCAATCTCGTGCGCTAAGGCACCATCACTAGCATGCACTTGTCCAGATTTAAGTCAATTTATTAAACAAGATTTAAGTTCATTTCTGACTTAAATAAACTGAACACAGACTCAAAATAATTAAATTCAATTGTTGTTCCCATGTTTGACAAGATAAGCTTGCCAAACACTACCGTTCTAAAGACTGCATGGCTAAGCATATTTCTAACCTAAGTATTTTAATACAACAACACCTTAAGCTGAGTGTATGATCAGATTTAGGGTAAGCCACAAAGATTGGGTTGTAACTACCTAGAGACAGATCACAATTAATTTTTAGAAAATTGCATGCACAGTATCACTGTGTTTTGTAAACCTACTGTTCAAAAATTGGGATCAACATGGTGCAGAGAGGATGCTTGCCTTGGTAATAATACACCTCTTGTTCAGGTTCTTGTTGCTCAACAAAAGATTCAACAACTTCAGAAGAACCAGAATCTAGAATCATAAAACAAACCCAATAAACACAAGAAATTGACAGAGGACAAAATATTGGAAAAGATTGCATGATCAAGATGGTAATGCATGATTAGCAACATGCTTAAGTTATACTAACCCAATAAAGATAATACCCCATATTAATAGTCATTGTTACAAGTTATCAAAATTAGTGGTTTAGAAAAGAATTGCAGTTTGAAATTGAGAAAATCAAACAGACAAGTTAAATTGAGTTTGTTGGTTTATATACTAATCGTAATACTTTTGCTTAAGCTTAAAGTTTCAGATTTTGAAACTAAATGTAACAGTTAAATAAATTGTTGAATTACATATACGCAAACAAAATTCCTTTGCTTAAGTTATAATCATTTTGGGTAAAGCTAAAAGCCTAGCTTAATACTTAACATCATGAGTTGGCAGGAATTACAAGATTGAAATCTTTGCTATGCATTTGCCGTTTGATCACCACAAGAGCAAGTCAGAATTAACTTCGGTTGCTACTGACTTGTGTTTTGGAGAGATCGAATCGAACAAATCAAAAGAAAAAGGTTGCTAATCTAGACACCTTTCAAGTGAATACTTACTTAACTAAAAGTATACTACTAAAGCAGTAATCTAAATCATCATTTACCCATTAATTGACAAGGAGTAGCATTTGGTCGAGCTACTGTGTTCAGATTTGGCAAGATCAAACACAGGGCGATTGCAAGGAATTGGTTTGCTACATCATTATACAATGACAAAAGAATATTTTTATTAAGTTACAGTTAAATAGGTAAAATTAAAAGTTTAACTTATCACTTAACATCAGGTAATACTAATTATCGCAATGGAATTTGATCTCGAGCTGCAATACTGGTTTTGAAATCAAACAGACAAAGTTGCAATTAAAGGATTTTGCTGATTTTTGACATATTGCAAGTAAAGGACTCGTGCTTAAGCTATAACTTATTGCTAGTGGAGATAATATCCTCAATTAGCCTATAACCACAATATCAGACAAAGGCATAAGCTAGGGTTAAACCACTGGTTTTGCCCTTGACTGACAACACCACAGAGAATGTTTTAGCAAGTTAATATAAAGGTACATTTAGTAAAGATCACTTGCTTAAGCTAACTTATATTCTCTGGGAGGTATATCCACCCAAGAAGAACCCAGCTAACCCTAATCGACATGGATCAACAGGAAGGAAACCGATTTGATGGCTTTGTCGGTTTTAACCGACAAAAGCAACAGATAGAAAATTCTTGCCCTAAAGTGGATCTAAGAACATCTTAAGCTTAAAAGATAGATGCTTATGCTACTGGAACCTAAAGGATTGCTCCTTAAACTGAGAAGTTGCAAAAGAATCAATCTAAAAGCTCTAAACGATATGAAAGACCGAAAATACCAAAAAGATGCATTTCGGTGATAATAGGATTTGAGCTTTCTTTTTACAAGTGAGTGATCTAGGTAGGTTAATAAGGTCCTTAAGATGCTCAAAACAGAACGAATTAGGGTTGAAGCTCACCCGCCGGAGTTGAGGAAGATAAAGTGATAAAACCGGCCGAAACAGGAGATGATCCGAACTAGAACCACCTGCTGTTAACAGAGGGAAAATAATGAATGAATTAGTTCTTAGGGTTACAAGACCTAAGGAACACGAGATAGAGTGGAGAAAAGCTTCACCGACGAAGAAAGAGAGAAGCTCCAATGTTTAACAATGGCGGATAAGCTTCGGATTAGGGTTTTTATAGAGGTTTGACCCTCGGGAGCAACCGAGAAGGGTCCAGAGATGATGCGGTGGCGAATTGGATGCCATGTGGCAAGGAATTACTTGCCCCCCCCTACGGCGTAACACCACCTCGCTGGCAGCAATGTCGGCGGCGACGCATACGCGAGAGGAGGAAGAGAAACAATGCAATGATAGGTGGGGCCCCGTTGTCAGCGCGACAAGAGCCCCCCCCGGAAAGTTCAAAAGAATGACAACCGTTCGATTTTATGTTGACGGCTGAGATTCGAAGGGTCATCCGGGCGGTCCGAACGACACAAGCAAGGAGAGGCGTTGGATCCAATTTGAACGGCTTAGATTGACTTAGTCCCGGACGGTCCGAACGACACTTGGATCTAGTCCGTCCATTGGGAGATCAACAGCTGATTTTTGAGGGGATGACCGGATGGTCCGAACGGCCCATCGGATCTCATTCGTCCATCGGAAAATCAACGGCGCGCGCGCACCTGGGGTTTGGGTGTGAGACCCCGATTTATTAGGCTCATAATACTTAGTCATCCCATTGACCCTAGTATTATCAACTAAATAAACCGTGCCTCGAGATATATGTACTTCCCAGAATGCAGTACACACAACTCATTACAAAAGATTGCATCAATTCCATTCCAACACATAGAATAGAACAAGCAACAAGCCAGAAGTTAATATAAATAAGGGATAGTTATTACAAAAGAGAGGCCGACCGGCCAAATAACAACAAGACTACTAAGATAACAGCGGAAGCAAAAGTGCCATAGAGATGGCCCAAAACAAGAGCCAACCAGTGTGCCTTCACCCACAAGGCAACTGACCGGACCGCCAAGCTAGTCGCTTTCCCAACCCATGCACATCTCGCAAAAGTAGAGCCCTTTGGACCCTACCTCCTCTACAACAAAGTTATTAAGCAAAGCAAATGAGTACAAAAATGTACTCGCAAGACTGACGTGTAATATAACAGAACTATAGTTTAACTACATGCAAGTTTTATTTAAGTGGACGAGGCTTTGGACTTATTTTAGCATAAAGCAAGTTTTCATTTGCAATATTTAAATAGATTCCAAAGCAAAGTTGCAATTCATTTTTCATTTGCAAGAAACCAACGAGACAAGTAACAAATGATAGATAACATCAACAATCCTAGAAGTGGCTAACCCATTAGCCACCACAATAGCATGAACATCTATTCATACCAACCCATCAAGTTTTAATTTAAATGTTGTAGTCTAGTTCTTGCACGACCTTACCAAGCATGTCCATAACCTAGGACGAGGCTATTCGAATAGTTTTAACCCTGCAGGGGTGTACCAATGTACCCACACGTCAGACCGCCTTTTCGCCACATGATTTAGCACACTTCCTTTGGTATGCCGCACGGCTAAGTCCTACGAGACATTTCCAATGGATGATGCTAATTAAGAGTCAAGAACCCACGGGATAAGGACACACTAGGCAGCCTAACCGTGCGCTAATGCTCCTCTCCCACACCACACATACACATTTAAAACCACCCACCGACCAGCTCATAATTAACACCTCCCAAAGTACTTAGTCAAGAGAGGTCCCATATCCCCCTCGTGTGGTTAGCACGCAAGAGCGCTTGGTTTAGTGACACAAGTAACTCGGTCCTTGGGGACTTAGGCACCATTCCGATCACACCCAAAATATCACACCAACATCCATTGTGCCCAAGTCAAAACAGTTTTGTTTTCATTTTGGTTTTATTTGTTTACAAAGTAACAAGCCACAAGAAGGACAAAATGGAATAAAGATTTTAGTCTGATCAAGGTCATCGACATAATGTCGACAACCGCCCATTTCTACCGTTATCTAAGCATTGCTAAGCATTATCAACGTAAACTACTAAGCGATAAGAGTCCATCCAACGAACTCTAAATCGCAGCAAGATAATCCTAGGCTTAGTAGTAGAGAATGAACATTTACTTACAGAATATGCATCTATAGGATTACTAGCGACATTTTAACACAAAGTAGCATGCATACATATAAGTGAAACAAAGTATTAAGCTTTAAAGTAATGGACAATAAATGGATATGATCAAACTGCTTGCCTTGCTGATTTTGCTCAATATATTGCTGAGGATCACTCACGGGTTCAACCCACTCGTCGGCACCTAATCGAAAAGGCGAAAAGAAACGATAAGAACGAAGAAAACCACAAGGCAGTACAGCAAACCAACTCCAAATGCTCTGAAATTTCTACAGAAGCAAGAGGATGATTTTTAGGGAATTTAGCAACAAGAAACAATGGATTTGGATTCTCAATGCAAAAGTTATGGGCAAAACAAATCTGCTCAGCCCTAAAAATACAAACTGCCACTATTCACTAATTTAATTATGAGGCAACATTTTCTAGAAAGGTGGTGACACTGATATTTTTACTGTAAAACCAGCACCTCATGAGGTGAATAACACAATTGAGTTCACCTCATTTAGAGCTATATTGCACTTTGTATAATTTTTCAAAAACAAGAACTTGAACAAAATTATAATGCACAAGAAAGTTTTCTGAAAATAGTGACATGCCTAAATACTATTCTAACATTTAGAGCATTAATAGAGGAAACCAACAAAGTTGGATTCACTAAAAAATAATCTACAGATCAATAATTATGCATTTTACAAGTTAAAGGAATTTCCAGTATAACATTTAAAGCTAGTTTTGAAATCTATTTGTAAAACCATGTTCTGGAGCCTAACTGGGCTCATAACCATTTTTAGATTGGAGCCCAGGTCAAATCAGAGCTAACAAAATTTGAATCACCCTATTTGGATTTAAATTGAATTAGTTATGTAATTTTAAAGTTCATACATTTTTCAGTTCTTAAAATAACAGTTCACCGGAATTTCTAAAACCACAAAGACATGGGAGGACGTGAGCCACAGATCTGAGATCTAACGGCTCGAGACCTCCCAAGAGTTAACGCCACGCCTTGCAAAGGAAGGTCCAGAGGTCATGGACCTCCTAGCAGCCTTGCCACGCGAAAGCGTAGGGGAGGTCGTGGTCGTTGATGGCACATCCAACGGGCCACAACACGAAAGGAGGTCCTCAACGGCCGCGATCAACACAGGAGGACATAAGCGGCTCGGATCAACGCGGGAGGTCATAACGGCATAGATGACCTCGAGGAGGTCCAAGCGGAGGTCTTAACGCCGCAGACCTCCGGGAGGTCCGGACGGCCACGATGCGCAAGGGAGGTCTTGGGCGTGCGATTTCCTCGGAGGAGGTGCAGGGCGTCCTGACCAGCGCCCTTAACTTTTTGCGCCACAAGACGCCGCCGACGAGGAGTTAATGCGCGCAGACATAAGGAGGTCATGGCGAGGTCTTAAATGCGCAACAAGGGGCGGATTAAAGGCATTTAAGGCACAACTAATGATTAACAATGATTGAGGTATTAAGGCGAAGGATCTTTGTCCTAAAATGACAACAGAGTTGCTATTCTTGTCCGACAAAGATCCCGAGCCTGAAGAAATGGTCCTCGCCGGCGATGTAGACCTCGCCGGTGACATCCAAGGGCACCATTGTGTGCGCAATAGGGTTGCGCACACACTGGGACCACTCTCGACGGCGGCGGCGGCCTTGAACGCCGGCGAGCCAGAGATGGCAACGATGACAAGCATGGCCCAAAAGACTAAAAAGTGAAGTAAAGCTCCGTAACTTCATTCAAGCGTGTGCCAGCATCTAAGGACTACCAGGAAGGTTACCTGGAGGTCCAGAGGTGCCGATGAGGTCGAGGAAGGGACGACCGGTGCTGGGGAAGAAAGGTGTTCCACGGCCAAAGCTCCAACTTCCAGATCCACTTTGGCCACCTCTGAAAAATGCCCAAACAAATTAAGTTAGGGTTAACTTCCAAGAGATTTTGGGAGCACAAAGTGAGCAAGGGTTGAAAAGGGAGCCACTGGAACTCTTGTGCCACTGAGGAGCTCCAAGGACTTCAACAATGGCAGCCACCAGAGAGGAGGTTAGTGAGGTAGGAGCTCACCAAGCAGCATGGCAAGCTCCAAGTGTGTAAAAGAAGCCAAAGGGGGCTCAAGGAATCTTATACCAAAGGCACAGAGGTCCTGCACCATGGGTTAAGCTCATGGTGAGCTTAGCCCATAGGGAGGTCCATGGGAGGTCCTGGACTTGGACAAGGCAGATGGGACAGAGTAGGTTAAGACAGGGCGTGGCCTAGGGGCGGAAAGGGCTGACACGCATTTAATGCTTGCAGGGCAGAGCCGTTGGATGTGACCAGGCTCTGACTTTGCCCACCGCCATGGCTCGCACGAGCCCAAGCTAGGAGAAGAACAGACCTCAAGGTCACCGTCGGATTAAGTGAATGAGGAGGTCTCGGCCATCGGATGTTCATTTTGAATCAAGATGTTTTAAGTGATCGGGAGGAGGTCCCACCACACGATCCGAATGGGAGGTCGTGGCCTCGATCTCCACATTGCGAACGCGCACGTGGAAAAAGGGACAGGAGGTCCAAGGCGTTGGATGTCAATCCAACAGTGCGGACCTCCTGGGAGGACTTAATCGCACACGACTTGAGAAAATGAGGGGGAGGTCATGGCCTTGGGATTTAAATCCAAGGGCACATAACAAATAGGGAGGTCCTGAGCTTGCGCAACGCACAAGGGAGGTCATGGCCTTTAGATTTAGATCTAAGGGCTACGACCTCACGTCTTGTGAGGTCTGATGCGCACGAGGCGAGGAGGAGGTCGTGACCGTGGATTTTAATCCAACGGTGCACAACATGAGATGGGGAGGTCAGATGCGCTAGATTTTGAGGGGAGGTCGTGGGCTGTTGGATCTGATCCAACAGCTACGACCTCAACAAGGTGGGAGGTCCTCACAGTGGTGGTTTGCAGAGGAGGTCGTGGCCTTTAGATTTAGATCTAAGGGCTACGACCTCAAGTGAGTGCAAAGGGAGGTCTGGGTGGTCTGAGCGCGAGGAGAGGTCATGGCCATGGATCGTTGATCCAAGGGCTGTGACCTCATGTGGGTGGGAGGACCCGATCTGCGTTCTTGAGGAGGAGGTCGTGGCGGTTGGATGTAATCCAACAGTGCGACCTCATCAAGGTGGAAAGGAGGTCAGCCGAGGTGCAGAAGGGTTGGCCGGACCACTTTGCCAAGCTGCCAGCCCAAGGAACAAAGGCAGGTTTTTGAATTAGAACCTTTAAACAGCTGAGACTTTGCAGAATTGTTTGGGATAGCCAAACAACTCCAAAATTTATGAAACTCAAACTGGAGCTTGCTGATGGTAAGATTAACCTCACATAAATTTTCCAGAGGTTTTTATGCAATGCATTTTTCTCAGGAAATTCATTAAGGTTGCTCAAAGGATTGTTTTACCTCCAAAATTTATCAAACAAGTTTTACAACTTGCGATATTTTTCAGAGGGGTCCCACATCAACTTTAGGACCAAGGAAAAATTATTTTCCAAATGTTTGGCACAAGAGTGGTGACAAATGGAAAAAGGACTTGACTTTTGGTCAACAAGGACTTTGTGTTTTTGGATTACACAATCTCTTGGACAAGAATTACGTGAGAGTTTAGGGGTTTTCAAGAGGTGAGAAAAAGTTTTAATTTCTACACATTTAATTACATTTGAAACAAACCCTGATTATACATTTGGGATGTTACAAAATCTCCCCCCCTTACAGAAATCTCGTCCCGAGATTTTGGCTTACTCGGAAAAGAAAGAAGGGTAGTCCGCACGCAGACGATCTTCCCTTTCCCAAGTAGCCTCATCCTCGGAATGGTTCGACCACTGAACTTTAAGGAACTTAATGGAACGATTCCTAGTTCTTCATTCAGCCTCTTCGAGTATGCGAACAGGGTGCTCGCGATAGGTCAAATCGGGTTGGACATCGAGAGTTTCCAACGGAGCTTCCTCAGTTGGAACACGGAGGCACTTCTTCAACTGGAACACATGAAACACATCATGTACCCCCTCAAGTGCAGCTGGCAACTCCAACTTATAGGCAACAGCTCTCTTCTTCTCGATAACGCGGTAGGGACCGACATATCGAGGAGCTAACTTGCCCTTGACGCCGAAACGTTGATGGCCCTTCAAAGGAGAGACTTTGAGATAAACAAAGTCATTAGGCTCAAAACGCAACTCACGCCGACGGCGATCCGCATAGCTCTTTTGCCTGGATTGAGCTGTGCGCAAACGCTCACGAATAAGCTGAACTTGACTCTCGGCCTCATTGATCGAGTCCGGACCAAAGAAAGGTCTCTCACCGGTCTCAGACCAATACAACGGGGTTCTACACTTTCTCCCGTACAAGGCCTCGAATGGTGCCATGCCGAGACTGACCTGAAAGCTGTTGTTGTAAGAAAACTCGGCGAATGGCAAGCATTTCTCCCAATGCTTCCCATAGGAAAGGACACAAGCACGAAGCATGTCTTCCAAAACTTGGTTGACCCTCTCGGTCTGACCATCAGTTTGGGGATGATATGCTGTGCTAAAAGCAAGACGAGTTCCCATAGCCTCTTGCAAGCTATGCCAAAAACGAGACGTGAAAAGGGACCCACGATCCGACACAATCGTCTTCAGCACACCATGCAAACTCACGATGCGGGCAATGTAGAGTTCCGCCAAAAGACCTACCCGAAGGTCAGTCTTGACAGGAAGAAAATGTGCCACCTTAGTCAATCGATCGATGACGACCCAAATGGCATCATTCTTCTTCGGGGACGTGGGTAGACCGGTGATGAAATCCATTCCGATCGAATCCCACTTCCACTCAGAATGTGCAAAGGTCAAGCGATCCACCGACGCCGATGTTCGCCTTCACACGACAACACACGCCGCACTCTCGGCAGCGAACCGCAATCTCCTCTTCATTCGGGTCCACCAAAATCCCTGACGGAGATCTTGATACATCTTTGTGGCCCCGGGATGAATGGACAAAGGCGAATCATGGGCTTCGCGGAGGATCAAATTCCGCAATTCCATGTCCTTTGGAACCACAAGGCGTTGTCCGAACCTCACAACACCATGCTCATCCTCAGAGAAGCACTTGGTTGTTCCGTTCTTGACATTTTCCTTGATTTTGTTCACTCCAGGGTCCGATTGCTGAGCGGCCTTGACACGATCCACCAAGGTTGGCTGCACAACCAAGGTAGTGAGGGAACCATGCTCAACCAAACCCAAGTTGAGGCGCTGAAACTACTCAATAAGGGTGGGCTGAAACTCCTTGAGCGACAAAGCATTACAATGTGCTTTACGACTAAGCGCATCGGCAACGACATTAGCCTTGCCCGGATGGTAGTGAATACCCATATCATAATCCTTGATCAACTCCAACCATCTCCTTTGCCTGAGGTTCAGGTCAGGTTGGGTGAACAAATACTTAAGGCTTTTGTGATCCGAATACACTTCACAACGATTACCGATTAGGTAATGTCGCCAAATCTTAAGTGCATGAATCACAGTAGCCAACTCCAAATCATAGGTAGGATAGTTGAGTTCATGAGGTCTCAATTGCCTTGATGCATAGGCCACTACCTTGCCTTCTTGCATAAGGACACAACCGAGGCCTCGACGAGAAGCATCGCAATAGATATCGAAGCTCCTATGGATATCGGGAAGAACGAGAACGGGAGCTGTGGTCAAACGCTTCTTGAGTACTTGAAAACTTTCCTCACACTCAGCGGACCACACGAACTTCTTGTCCTTCTTGAGTAACTCCATTATCGGCTTCGCGATCTTGGAGAAGTTCTCGATAAAGCGACGATAATATCCCGCTAAACCGAGGAAACTCCGCACATCGGTTACCGAACGAGGCTGACTCCAGGATAGCACATCGCTGACCTTGCTAGGATCAACGGCTACGCCTCCTGCTGAAAGCACATGGCCCAAGAAAGCCACTTCCTTCAACCAGAACGCGCATTTGCTGAACTTCGCATACAGCTGGTGCTCACGCAATTTGCCCAACACAAGCTTCAGATGCTCAGCGTGTTCCTCATCGTTCTTGGAATAGATAAGAATATCATCGATGAAGACCACGACAAACTTATCCAAATACTCCATGAATACCGAATTCATGATGTTCATGAACAAGGCAGGAGCATTGGTTGTCAATGACATGACGGTATACTCGCATAAGCCGTGGCGAGTAGAGAACGCCGTCTTTGGAATATCCTCAGGTCGAATCCGAACCTGATGATATCCCACTCTCAAATCAATCTTGGAGAAAACTCGAGCTCCAGTTAATTGATCGAAGAGATCGTCAATGTGGGGCAATGGATACTTGTTCTTTACCGTCACTTCATTAAGTGGGCGGTAATCAACGCACATGCGTAAAGTATCATCCTTCTTCTTTACGAAGATAGCTGGACAACCCCAAGGAGATGAGCTAGGGTGGATGAAACCCTTCTCTTGAAGCTCACTTAACTGCTTCTTCAACTCTACCAACTCGTTCGGTGGCATCCGATAAGGCCTCTTTGAGATAGGGGCGGTACCGGGAGCCAACTCAATGACAAACTCAAGGTCTCGAACGGGTGGCATCCCCGAAGATTCAAGGAAAGACATCAACGAAGTCACAAACTGTTGGGACTTCGCTAATATCTAGAGCGGGCTTCGCTTCAAGCGCGAAGAGATGCGGACCTAGCAGCTTTGGTGAAAAGCGAACCTGCTCGCCGAAGGGACTAGATAGAGAGATGAGCTTCCTGGCGCAATCGATTTGTCCCATGTGTTGAGACAACCAATCCATGCCAAGAATTACATCTAGACTCGCTGAATGGAGAAGGATAAGGTTTGCTAAGAATCCTACTCTTTCGATCTCGATAGGAACATCCCTACACTCAGATTCAGCTCTCAACTCCGAACGAGGAGAGTGAATGAGTAGCGGGACCGACAATGGAGAGAAAAGAAGCTCACCAATAGCGGCAAAAGACTCAGAAACAAAGGAATGAGATGCTCCTGAATCAAACAAGACAGTAGCAGGATGAAAGTTAACAGAAAGCGTACCTAGCACGACGTCGGGTGCCTCCTGAGCCTCCTCTGCGGTGATGGCGTTGACGCGACCACTACCCACGCCTTGGGTAGCCGGGACGATCTTCTGGTCCTGAGAAGAACCACCTCTCGCCCGCGTCCTCCATTAGGACGAGGGGTGCCTCGCCTTCTTAGGGCATTGGTTCGCATAATGCCCCTTCCGTTGCAAGAGAAGCAAGTGACCCGGCACTGGTTATGGGGCGTCACGACTCGCAGGTGCACGTGATTGGGACACGGCCTGCGATGAACGAGGGACGAGGCGGTGACCTCGGGCGCCAAGACCGAGATCGGTACCCTCGAGATCGCCAAAGGGGGACGGAAAGAATCGCCTGGATGACTTGTGGGCCTCCCACTTGCGCTTGTGGGAATCCACAAGCTCTCGAGCCGCATGCTCAGCAACGATGGCTTTGTCGACCAAGGTCTGAAAATCAGGGAAATCGACAATGGATAGCTTGTCCTTCACTCCTCGGACAAGCCACGCTTTGAACTTGGCACCTTAGCCATATCGGTGGCCACATCCTCGTGAGCATAATGAGCTAGATGGTTGAACTTGTAGACATACTCCATGACCGAGCTCGCCTTGCTTGAGCGTGAAGAAACTCCCCTTCTTGATCTCCATCAAGCCGGCAGGATATGAGATCGGCTGAAGGCGGTCTGAAACTCCTCCCAGTGTGAGTGCAGGATCTGCGGGCTGCATGGCGAGAAAGCTCTCCCACCATGACAAAGCTGCACCTCAAGTCGGTGCGATGCAAACAGCGCCTTCTCGTGCTCTCGGCATGTCGAACCCGGAGCGAAGGATCCCGAATTCTCTGTGTTCATACACTAGTCCAGATTTCTAGTGTACAGTTAAACAAAAGTGATAATCAAAACATATCACGATTTTATTAATAATTATTCGAGTTTATTACAAACGGCCCGAGGCCAAATAAAGTAAAACACAGCGGAAATAAAATAGTAGTAGTAGACCCAACGATTCACCACAGGCAATCGTCTGGGGGAGCGTGGCCTAAGCATCGATGTCCTCACCGCCTTGATAGAAGTCTTCTCCTGAATAAAGATTATTCAGCAAGAGTAAGCACTACCACTGTGCTTGCAAGCTACACCCGTAAAGTAACAGATTGAATGCATGCATAAAGTGAGCAAAGGGTAATGGCAGGGTTTATTTGCATAAGACAGCATTTTCAGTTTAAATACTCTTAGTAATTTCCAAGGCCATTTTTAGAATTTAATAAGATCAAAATCATATTTCGATTTCTCAATGTCAAGTGTAGGATGAACCTCCATACACAAATGGTGAAGGACTACCCCCCTTACACCAGGCTTCTGCCCAATCCCATTTTCATAAACCAGGTGACAAAGTCTTTTCAAACAAAACCAGAGACTAACTTTGAGTGGCTTCTGTTAAGCATGTCCATGACCGTGGACACGGCTATTCGAATAGATTAATACTCTGCAGAGTTGGTACAGCTTTTGTGAGCACCCGGATTTATTAAGCTCATAATACTTAGTCATCCAATTGACCCTAGTATTATCAACCAAATAAACCCAGTCTCGAGAGATGTATACTCCCCAGAATGCAGTATACATACCTCACAACAAAAGAATGTATCAATTCTATACAACACATAGTACATAAGCAACAAACCAGAAGTTAATATTAATAAGGATAGGTTAATACAAAAGAGGGGCCTTCTGGCCAAATAACAACAAGTACTACTAAGAATACACAATGAAGCAAAAGTGCCATAAAGATGGCTATAACACAAAGCCAATCAAGGTGTGCCTTAACCCTAGGCATCTGACCGACCGCCAAGCTAGTCGTCAAAGAAGGCGCAACACATAGCACAAAAGTGAGGCTCTTGGAGCTCACCTCCTTCCTCTGCAACAAAAGCCACAAAAATGCCACAACCACGGGCGATGAGTACATAAAGTACTCCATAAGACTTACGTGTAAGATAACAGCCTATAACATATGCTACATGCAAGCTTTATGTAAGTGGAGGTTGTATGTCTCATTTAGCATAAAGCAACATTTATTTGCAATAAGGTAATACGTTTAAAGGCAATTTGGCAAAAGCATTTTAATTGTTGAAATAACAACGAGATAGTAACATAGTAACAACAACAAGATCAACCTGGAAGTGACTAACCCAAGTCACCACAACAATAGCATGAACATCCATTCATACCAACCCATCAAGTTTTAATTAAATGGTTGAGACTAGTTCTTGAACGACCTTACCAAGCATGTCCATAACCTAGGACGAGGCTATTCGAATAGTTTTAACCCTGCAGGGGTGTACCAATGTACCCACACATCAGACCGCCTTTCCTTAAAGCACACTACCTTTGGTATGCCGGCACAACTAAGTCCTACGAGACATTTCCAATGGACAGTGCTAATTTTGACCCGCACAACCCACGGGGATAAGGACCCAATGGACAGCCTAACCGGCCTGCCACTGCTCCATTCCCACACCACACACACACACATTTTATCTTTAAAACACACCAACCGAGCGACTCCAATTAGCACCGCCCAACGTACTTAGTCAAGAGAGGTCCCATATCCCCCTCGTGTGGTTAGCACGCAAAAGCGCTTGGCTTAGTGACCCAAGTAACTCGGTCCTTAGGGACCCAGGCATACCACCACATTCCAAAAACCGCACCATCCATCCAATATGCCCAAGTCTAAATCAATCTTTTATTTTCAGTTTTTGATTTTACAAATTAATCAAAGCACAAGTGCTGGACATATAGGAGTAATAATCAGTTTTGAGTGATCAAGACCATCGACTAAGTCGATGATCGCCCATTACTACCGATAACTAAGCATGGCTAAGCAATGTTAACGTAAACTACTAAGTGATAAGAGCTCATCCAACGAGCTCAAACCACAGCAAATAACCTAGGCTCATGGGTAGTAGAGGATAAACAATTCCTACAGATTATGCAACTATAGGATTGCTAGCGATATTTTAACACAAAGTAGCATGCATACATATAAGTGAAACAAAATATTAAGCTTTAAAGTAATGGGACAATGATGGAAATGATCAAACTGCTTGCCTTGCTGTTGCTGGTCAAATTGTTGCTGAGGATCGCTCACGGGTTCAAAGTACTCGTCGACACCTAATCGGAAAGACGAAAACAATCGATAAGAACGACGAAAACGACAAAGACAGCACAGCAAACGAACTCCAAACACTCTGAATTTTCTACAGCAGCAATAGGGTGATTTTTAGGGAATTTAGCAACAAGAACCAATGGATTTGGATTCTCAATGCAAAAGATATCAGCAAAACAATTCTGCTCAGCCCTAAAAATACCAAACTGCACTATTCACTAATTTAATTATGAGGCAACATTTTCTAGAAAAGTGGTGACACTGAAATTTTTACAGAAAACCAGCACCTCATGAGATGAATAACACAATTGAGTTCACCTCATTTGGAGCTATTATGCACTTTCTACAATTTTTCAAAAACAAGAACTTGAACAAAATTATAATGCACAAGCCCTCATTTTTATAACAGCAACATGCTCAAAACTAATTTTCACAGTGAGTTCATTAATAGAGGAAACCAACAAAGTTGGTCTCATTCAAAAATAATCTACAGAGCATTAGTTATGTATTTTACAAGTTAAGCATTAATTTGAGTGTATATTTAAAGTGAGTTTTAAAATCTAATGGCAAAACTGTGCTCTGGAGCTGAACTCAACTTACAATCATTTTTGGATTAAAGTCAAGTTCAAGACAGAGCTAACACGATTTGAATGACCTCATTTGGATTTAGAATGAATTAGTTATGATATTTTGAAGTTCATACCTTTTTCTGTTTGCAAATAAAGAGCTCACTGGAATAATAAAAATAAAATAAAAAAAACATAAAGACATGGGAGGTCATAAGCGGCTCAGATCATGCGGGGGAGGTCCTCAACGGTTGAAATCTTCCAAAGGAAGATCTAAACTATCAAGATCTCCCCGAGGAAGATCTACATCGTCAGGACCTCACAGGGGAGGTTCTGGACGGTCCAGATGTTCCAAGGGAGGACTTTGATGGTCCAGATCGTCCGAGGGAGGACCTTGACGGTCAAGATCTACCCGGGGAGGTCATGAACGGCTGAGATGACCTCGGGGAGGTCCTAAGTGGAGGTCCAAACGTCACAGACCTCCAGGGGAGGTCTGGACGGCCACGATCACTCAAGGGGAGGTCTTGGACGCTCCAGATCTCCTCGGAGGAGGTCATGGACGTCCCAGAGCTCGCGACCACATGCTTGCGCGCACGCACGTGCTTGGACATGAGATAAATGCGCGCGGGACAACGAGGAGGTCCGCGCGCGGGAGGTCTTAAATGCGCGCAAGGGGAGGATTAAATGCAGTTTAAGACGCCCAATGATTGCGAGGTTCAGCAAATGATTAGCGCATTAAACCCAGCGGATCTTGGTCCGAAAAACGGCAATAGTGCCGCAGTTCTTGTCCGACAAGATCCGAGTTTAAAAAGATGGTTCTCGCCGGCGATGTAGGCCTCGCCGGCGACATCCAATGGTACCACTGAGTGCACAATAACTTTGCGCACCTAGTGGACCTCCTCTCAACGGCGGCGGCGGTCTTAAACGCCGGCGAGCCAGAGAGGAACGCGAAGGAGATCACACGATAAGAGCAAGAAGCAAAAAGAAGCTCCATAGCTGCCATTCAAGCGGGTGCCCAAACAAAAGCTCCGCGACATCATACATGCGGGTGCCAGCAACTAAGGGACTAACAGGAGGAGTACCTGGAGGTCCCGAGGTGCTGAGGAGGTCGAGGAAGGAAGGACCGGTGCCGGGGAGGAAAGGTGCTCCACGGCCAAAGCTTCAGCTCCAAGCTCCACTTTGTCCCCCTCTGCAAATGCCCAACAAATCAAGTTAGGACTTGGTCCCAGAGGGTAGGGCACAAATGGAAGCAAGGAGAAAAGGAGGAAAACTCCAGGGACCCTTGTCCACCGAGGAGCTTCAAGCTCCAGCAATGGCGGCCAAGGAGAGCTTCGGTGGTTTAGAGCTCACAAGCACAGGGGTGCAAGCAAGGGGATAATGGTGTGCAAAGGAAGCCAAGGAAACAGTGGGGGAGGTTTTATACTTAGGGCACAGGAGGTCATAGACCACGGGTTAAGCTCATGGTGAGCTTGGCCCATGGGTCGGTCTAGGGCTTGGACAAGATGTAAAGTTGACATGGTGACAGGCTAGGCAGACTGGAGAGGCGGAAAGCTGACCTGCATTTAATGCGGGTCAGCAAAGAGTTGTTAAAGGTACACAGATGCAGGCGTGTATTAACTCACTGCTCAGAAGCACGCATGCGTGACCGAGGAAGGAGAAGAACAGGGGAGGTCCTTATGACCGTTGGTTAAGCCTTCGGGGAGGTCCTAGCCATCGGATCCTATTTTTGAACCGTTACGCTTAAAGGACTGGGAGGAGATCCCAGCCACACGATCTAGGATGGGGAGGTCATGGCCTCACGATTTCCTTAATGCGTATGCGCACGTGGGAAAATGGGGCAGGAGGTCCAAAGCGTTGGATCTCAATCCAACGGTGCGGACCTCCTGCGAGGTCTTAACCACACACGAACTTAAGAGCATGAGGGGGAGGTCATGGCCTTTGGATTTAAATCTAAGGGCCACGATCTCACGTGCGCGGGGAGGTCGGATGTGCACGAGAAAAGGAGGAGGTCGTGACCGTAGATTTTAATCTAACGGTGCACAACACAAGATGGGGGAGGTTGGGAGCGCTTGACTTGCAGCGGAGGTCGTGGCCTTTGGATGTAAATCCAATGGCGCACAACAATGAAAGCGGGGAGGTCCTGAGCGGCGATGACTAGCAGCGGAAGTCGTGGCCTTTGGATCTGAATCCAACGGCTACGACCTCAACAGCGTTCAAAAATGGAGGTCTGATAGTTAGGTTGAGAGGAGGAGGTCGCGACCATGGATTTTTGATCCAATGGCTGTGACCTCACGTAGGTGGGACGCCTAAGTGATTTAACAGCTCGGGGAGGTTAGGAGCGGTTGGATCTTAATCCAACGGCTATGACCTGAACAGGGTGGGGAGGTCTTTACGGTGTTGGCCGCGGAGGAGGTCATGGCGGTTGGATGTAAATCCAACGGCTGCGACCTGATCAAGGTGGAGAGGGAGGTCTGCTGAGGTGCAGACATGGTTGGGCTGGACCAGCTTTGCACGGCGGCTAGCCCAAGGAACAGGGTAGGCTTTTAAATTTAGTTTTTAACAGCTGAAACTTAGCAGAATTATTTGAGATAGCAAATGAACTCCAAAATTCATGAAATTTTAACTGGAGCTTGCTGACAATGAGATTAAGCTTGCATAAAATTTCCAGAGGTTATTATGCAATGCATTTTTTTCAGGAAATTCATGAAGGTTGTTCAAGGATTTGGTTTTACTTCCAAAATTTATCAAACAAGTTTTACCACTTGTGATATTTTTCAGAGGGGTCCCACATCAGTTTTAGGACCAAGGAAAATATTTTCCAAATGTTTGGCACAAGATTTAAGATAATTGGAAAAGGAGTTTGACTTTTGGTCAACAAGAGCTTTATGTTTTTGGATTACACAACTCTTGGACTAGAATCACAGGAGAGATTAGGGGTTTTCAAGATGTGAGAAAAAGTTTTAATTTCTACACATATAATTATACTTGAACAAACCCTGTTTATACAGTTGGGATGTTACAGCTTTACCCACAAGAGATAGTTTGCTTATTATGTCGGCCAATACACGCTTCCGTAGGCGTGCGACTAAGCAGCTATCACGAGGCCTTTACCCTACATTATTTCAACATAATTATGCCCGCTAAGTTTTCGTAATCGAAGGCTTCGCACCAAACGACTACCCCCTCTTGCGCCATGTGGGTATAATCAATAAGTCTTCACGACTCCCACATCTTTCCAAGACATAAACATGGCGAAATGATATAGCTTATTTGGCCAAGTCTGTCCCATTCCAGACTTGTGGTGGTACGAGTTTGGCTTAACATCCATGCCATGAGACCGGTCCTTACATGGTAGGCGACTTCCAAAACAAACCCTGGGTCTCAACCATTCGCTGCATTGAGCCCGTGCATGAACTTGCACCCACCAACAATCCAATTCACCCAAGTCTAAACCAATTTCATTTATTTTTCTTTGGTAAAACGTTTTCCAAACATCTATGGTAAAAGCAATACCATAGATTCATTTTCAAAACAACTTTGTATTTTGGCAAAATTCCCCAAATCATCTTTTGGTCTAAGCAATGACTAAGCATAAATATCTTAATTATTTTACTAAGGTGACAAGGGCATGGCATTCCAAGCATCAAGATTGGCCATACAAGGAATTGGCATAACTAAGAAGTAAAACAGGGATTTAAAATAACTTGAATAAAACTATGCATGCAATAATAACTTTAAAAACAGAATTAATTAACTTTGAAATACTGGGATCAAAATGGTCAAGAATGTAACTTGCCTTCGTTGAAGTCTTGAGATTCTAAACCCTCTGAAAGATCTACCTCTCCGGAATCGTCAAAGTCTATACGCGAATGTACGACAAATTCAAATAAAATTCAAATAAATCCAATCAAGACAGATCAAATTAACTCCAAATGAAATAATTTTATTTTATTTAGCTAGATAATAATTTTCTAAGATTTTAGCAATTTGAATCACTCAATTTGAAGTTGTGGTTCAAAAGATATGAATTTTACAAGTTTTAACCTATATTTGATATTTAAAAGAATTTCTAAAATTAAATACAGATTCAAAATAGCTTGAAATTAAATAATTTTGGTTTAGTTAGCTAGATAATGATTTTACATGAATTTAGAAATTTAAAACACCCAATTTGGAGATTGGATGCAAAAGTTATGAATTTTAGAAGTTTAAACCTAAATCTGAAATTTAAATAAATTTCCCGATTTAATTTTCTAAAGGAAAATCCATTTATTGCGCAAGCTGGCGTCAGCCCTGAGAATTTCAGACTTAAGGAATTAAAATAATTCCCTGACATGTGGACCCCACGTGTCATAGACACGGTCCACGTGAACTGAGTCCACGGGACCTGTGGTTTATGGGCTGAACCGAGGTGGCGGTGCGGGGTGATGTGGCGCCATGTAGGCGGCCACGTGGGATTCCACATCGGCACAGAGGCTGAGGTGGCGATGATGTGGGCACCGACGTGGTTATGCCACGCAGGCCCGACGGAGGCGGAGCTCCGGTGACGGGCTCGCCGGCGCTACGCGCCACGGCGAGGGGAGTGAATGTGTGCAAAAGAAAGAGGGGACTAAGCCGAACGTGATGCTCACCGGGGCTGCGAGAAAACGTGACGGAAAGGTCGTCGGCGACGAGGTTGAGCGGCGGTGTTGCGGGGTTGTCGACGAGGAAGAAGCTCCGGGGTCCTCGGGACAAGTGGATGAGGGCACGACCTTCGCGGTGCTGCGGCGATCCCGTAGGCGGTGGAGACGAGGTCGGAGAGTCGACGGTGGCACCGGAATTGGAGAAGATTCGAAACGTGGCCGCCGATGAGAAACTCCAAAATTCGAGCGCTAGGAGTGAGGAGGAGGGCAATGGATGGTGGCGCTGTGGTGTGGGGGAGAAGGCGCACCCGGGGCTCCCTTATATAGGGCGCCTGCGAGGACCCCCGGGTTATCTCCATAAGACCGAGATTAAACATGGTCTTAAGGACATAACTCTAGAGCCTCAAGTAAATGGATTCCAACTTAACTCAATCTTAGTGAAAGGCTTAACTACAAACTAGAGCCCCGGCGATCATGCGTGCTGCTCCCTTGCAAGCACTACATGATTGTCGGTTCTCCAACAAGTCAAGCGCTACACTAGTGAGTTAAATAGGAAGCCACGAACAGCGAGCATAAGGTCATGTTGGCTCCCAAGATCAGCGACCAACATGCCCCATACTCACATATAGCATTGATCACATCCATACAACAACATACCTAGATAGTTGAAACGACATACAACATAATAGTTAAGGTTTACAACTATTACAAGCGGCCAATCGGCCAAATTCAAATAAGAGTATTAAGTAGCAGCGGAAGCAAGTAAATAAACCAAAAGGTCCAGCATGGTATGCCCCATAACCCATCGGCAACCGACTGGGGTTAAAAGCTAGCACTACTCATTAGCGTCGCCTAAATCGACGCTAACAAGCTCATCGGGCTCATACACTTCCTCACCTGAAATTGTAGCAACCGGGTTGAGTACAAAGGTACTCGCAAGTCTTACACAAATAAAAATTAGTCATGCTAGAGGTTGTTCCAAAGGATGGCTCATATTGGCTTAGTTTTGCAAAAGAGACGCATACCATTACAACCTACACATACTAGATTTTTAAGTGCCATTTCAAAATCAGATTTGAAGTAGAAGTAAAGCATATGAATAAGTAATCAATTGAATAACAAATGAATCATACAAATACCAAAGTGGCTGTCCACTTTGATACTACAACAAGCATGAACATCCCATTCATGACATCCCACAATTTTAATTTCAAGTCTAACAATAAGCAGCCACAAACTCAAGCGGTCGTCCATAACCGTGGACACGGCTATTCGAATAGATTTATACCCTGCAGGGGTGTACTACTTTACCCACACGACTTGATTAGCCCGTAAGCCTCCAGATGCCTCCGAATATAGCATACTTCCTATGGTATGCCGTAAGATAAACCAAGACTTAGTATTTTTCAGCAAGTTGATATCATTGAGTTGACTCGCCCATACGCCGACGTAATCCCATTTAAGTGTAGGCTACCCACCTACAACTAAGCAGACACATAAGTTGTGCCGGAAATGCCAACCCAATTAATAAAGTTTAAAGAGGGCTCACCCTCACAATAAATAATTGCAATTGGCACCCTTATGGAACGTATATGTGATGGAACACATATACGCCCTCACACCACCAGTCATCAACCCAATAATACCAACCCCTTACTTAACTAAGTAGTGCCCATACACCACGTGTGATAGCACGAGTTTTGCTTGAACCGTAGGTACCCAAAGTTCGGTCCTTAATTGTCCAGAGAAGCCAACCACATACCCAATCTCGTGCACAAGGCACCATCACTAACCATCACTTGTCCAGACCAAAGGTTCATTTAAAATGACAAGATTTTAACTCACAAAACAGATACGAAGATCTGAAATAAACAGGAAGTAATAAAAGATTGTATTTCCCATAATTGTCGGGTTATTCCCGACAATTAGACTACCATTCTAGACTTGCATGGCTAAGCAACACATACCACGTAAATCACACATCTTATCTTAGCATTTCAGTACTGGAATAATTCATGGATAGCCACAAAGACAAGATAATAGGATGTATCTAACTATCCATCACAAAAATAGCGACATTATCAAAAATAGCATGCAAGCAATTATCATTGCACTAACTTAATAAAACTGGGATCAAATATGATGCAAAAGAAAGTTCAAATGATGCTTGCCTTGCTGGAAGCTAAGTTGTTCTCCCTCAGTAGTGTAAAGATCGATATCAATAGGCTCGGTATCTAGATAAAAACAATACCGAATAAATAGCGAGAAATACTCGAAAATCCAAAGTACTCGAAAATCCAAAGTACTCGAAAATCCAAAGTACTCAAAAATGCATGATTTTTCTACAGTAGGTAAATCATGATTTTAGATGAATTTAGGTGAAATAATTATTCCATTTGGATTTAGTATGTGAGAGTTATGATGGTTTGAATTTCAGCTTTCGAATGCGTCCTCATTAAATAATTTAATTATGAGGCCAAAATTTGTAGAGCAGTAGTGAAACAAAGGGTTATATGGATAAATAGGGAATATTAATACAAGACTAAATCAGTTGAGTTTGCTTCATTTGCGATTTCCATGATTTAGTTATGAATTTCTAAAGTTATCGACATTTTCTATTGTAAAAGTAATAAATTTATGGATCATTTTCCATAATACTACTCTCTGCTACAGAGACAGGTTTTAAACCATTTTTAAAATAAAGTTTATTAAAAATGAAAATTACCAGAAGTGGTTTAATCTAATTTGGAGCTAATATGAATTAGTTATGCATTTTTAGAGTTATACATATTTATCAGTGTGCAAATAAACAGATTTCGAATTTTCTAATCTATTTATACTTTTCTTACCGAGTGGCTCGCTAGCCACGGTCACTGACCAGCGGGGCCCCCGGGTCAATGGTTGACTCGGTCAAAATGACCAACTGTGCTATAACAGAAAGCGCACTCAGACAAATATGTTTTCATAAACTCGAAGCGTACTTTCCAATTAAGCCGAGAAGAAATACGCTTTCTTTAAAGGAAAGTGTACCCCATCACTTTACACTACTTCAAAACGTCGGGGGACCCACATGTCATACACTTAAAGCTAAACCGGTGCATTTAACCTCCTCAGTTTCTGTGCATGGACCCACATGTCATACACTTAAGGCTAATTAAAGCTCAATCATTAGCGCATTTAAACCCTAATCAACTCTAAACAACCGACAACCGAGATTTGGTTCAAATTACGAGCTCTGATGCAGTCGGAGGTTCCGACACAGGGGAGCTCCCTGCCCGCGACCTTGCCCGGAGCCTCGCCGGAGCTAGGGTCCACGGCGGCACCATCCAAGGGCAGAAATGGGTTCCTCAGCCCCTTGCGCAGCATAAGGTGCCGGCGGCGAGTCCCCTGGTGGGCTGTAGTGGCGGCGCGCCTGAGCTAGGCGGCGGCGCTCCCACGGTGTGCGTGCATGTGCTAATTGAGCTCCGCGGTGTGCAAACAAGCGCGCGCATTAGCTAAAGGGAGGCGCACTGAAGCTTACCGAGGCTTAGGAGAGGCCGGGGAAGCTTGAGGTTGGGTTGGCTACGGCAATGGCGACGGTGGCGGCAAGCTCCACGAGGATAGGGCACTGGGCACAAAACAAATGACAATGAGTGATCTGGGAAGGTTAAGAAGGATAAGGAGATAGTGTAAACACAAGGAATCGGTGAATGACCTACCCGAACGACAATGGAGGGTGGATTAGAGTCCTTGCCCGAGAAGGGGGAAAATCCCAAATTTCCTAGCTCCTGTCCACAATCCGACAAATTAGTTGAGGGGAAAGGTTAGCTAGGCCCTAAGGCACAATGTGACGCGAAAGGTTTCGAGAAGAGCTTACCGGAGACGGCAGTGACAAGAATGGTTAGCTCCGGGCACGCTCTAGAGCTTGTACTGGCACCGCGGTGGTCCAAAGGCTACAAGCAAGATCAAGAGGTAAGGTCAGCACAAATGGAGAGGGTATTGAGCACTGAATCGAGGGCCACCACGCGGAGGGGACTCACCTGCGTAGAGCGCTCAACCCAGCTTCCCCTCCTCGATCAGAGAGGAGAAGTGAGCTTGGTTGATGGCGTCAGAGGTATTATCCTCGGGGGACGTGGCGTGAGGCGGCGTCAAGGGAAGAAGCGCCAGAGTGGCAGGGGCCAGGCGGTGCGGTCCTGGCGTCGGCCGATTCATGAAGGAGAAGCGGCGCGTGGCACAGAATCTGCATGCGCGCCGCCGTTAGGGGAAGACAGGCTCGACAGGTGGGACCGAGGCGGCAGTGACTCAAAGCGAGAAAAGAAACAGGCGGCGTGGCTCAACGTGATCCTTTCGTCGGTATCCAACTACCGAGGTTATAAGGGTGCTTAGGCTCTTTGAAACGGTGTGCCGATCTGGACCGTTGAAGCTAGATCAATGGTTGCATGTGAAGGTGCACTTTAGGTGGTTGGGTCGAGCCGGGTGGTGTGTCGGCCTCGAGCCCTTTGAACAGTGCCGGTCGGTTTGAGTTAGGGTTTGACCACAAATTTAAATTGTTTTCCCCACTTTGACCAAGGTGCTTAAAATAGAAATAAAATTCCTAAAATTGTGAAATAAATCACAGAGGTTCCTGGGAATGTCTAGTGTCTATAAAAATTATAATATCATACTGTTCATGATATAATTTGTATATTAAAAATTCAAACTTAAGGTAGGTCATATAATTGTGTTTTGAATTTTAATAGGGTTGAAACCTGTCCCAAAAATTTGGGAAACATTATATCAATTCATTATAATTACCATAGTATTTGAATAAATTAATTCTAGGAGATGTTCATGAGATTTTGTCCTTGTTTCCTTTTTGGAGTTCCAATTACAACACATGTTTTAATCTCTTTCACAGATTTTCCTAGTGCAATATGTAATGTAAATGCTAGAAACCATGATGCATGCTAATGAGATGCATAATAATTCTCTTTATTAACTTGAGGATGTGACAGCGTGGGCGTGGCCGGTTCAACGTATCATCCAAGAAGGCCGCGCGGTGTCTCCGGCGAAGATCGTGAAATCAGGGAGAGAAAGGAAAGTGAGAGGTACGGTCGGGCTCAAGATTGCCAGGCGATTTGAACGCGTGCGAGAAATCAGCGATTTGATGAAGGTTTTGCCGGGCGTGGAAGCTTCCTGAAGCACATCCATGGCGGACGGCGCGGCTAAGAAAGGAAAGGGCGCGCGGGGAAGAAAGGAAAGAGGAAGAAGCACAGTATCGGTTGGTCCCACCTGTCAGCGAAAGAAAGAGAAGGAAAGAGAGAGCGCGTGCGAGCCGTCCGATGCTGATCCAACGGTCGCGGTGAGGGTAACGTGCGGGCGAAGTGGGCCGTGTGCGTGCGCGGGGTTTTGGGCCGGCCAAATTCGGCCCAGTTACTGTTTAGGGTTTTCTTTGATTTTCCTAATTGTTTTAATTCAGATAATTCAAAGAGGCTTTAGAAAATAGCAAATAAATTCCAAAAATTCTAGAAAAATTCACAGAAATTCCTAGAATGATTTTGGACTTAAGTAAAATAATTTCAACTTAAACTTTGTAATTAAATTTGTTTTAGCTTTAAGGTTAGTAATAAGAGCTTTAGAAAATTTCAGAAAATCCACCAAAATAAATAATTTTTAAGTTATCTCGAAATTGAAATTTTGGGCTGTTACATGGCATCACAAGAATGTGAAGCTTCCGCTCCACCAAACGCCAATCGTGCAGATCAATGGGTCCTCGACCGGGAAAATGTAGAAATGAGTACAAAAAAACTCCGAGTCCTCCACGCGGTGATGGGCATTCCCTTGCCCGGATCCTCAAGCTCCGTAAGGGCGGTGGTGTTCTTGCGATGGCGTCGATAGAACTCTCTGTCATCCGCACGGTTGCGCTCTATCTGAAGAAGAACCTCGGCCATGGTCGGAGGAGGAGGAAGCTCCCCGTCCGGACCAGCTGCCTGGCCTTGGCCGCTACGAGTGCGTCCAGCCATCCTGTTACAATGAAATTTGGTTAGCAACTAAACCCGAAAAACGTAGCCTTAAAGAAAGCAAAAGCTAACGACTAGGGGAATGGAATATCGCCCAAATCGAAAGCCAAAAATAGCGAGTAATTAAACTTTAAAAAGCTTCTAAAAGACTCTAAAAACAGCCAATAATCACCAAAACAAGGCTCAACTTCTCAACACAACTAACTCGTATTGAATGAACGAGTAATTGATTGAGAAGACAAAAATCAGATTGTAAGGTGAGATCTAATGGTACTAAAGAGCAATGCTAAATCAGCGAGATAAGTGTTAGGTACTTAGCTAACTAGTATCACATCTTACCCTTTTATTCCCACAAGTTTTAGTTGAATTAACCTCTCATTTTCTACCTTAATCACTAACTTGAGCTTGCTGCCCTAAAATGCTTGCTTGCTGTCCTAAATTTCCAGATTTGAATTCCATCTCCAAATACTTCCATTCTTCACCAAAAGACAGCCAAGACTTCAATTTTAGGACTCTCATAAGTTCCCCAAAAACCCAATTAATCGATAACAACTACTTTTGAGGGAAGGAGAGGTAAAAAAAAATTTGTTTTTTTTAAAACTCAAATTAGAGTTAGATGAGAGAAGAAAGCTAAGATAGGTAAGGAGTAAAATCTGAGAATTACTTAAGCTTTCATAAACTCTTTGATACTTCGAAAATAAGTTTTCCAAAATATCCTAAAGGCGACCATGCTTGGGTTACTACGGTCAGGATGGCTCTGATACCAACTTTTGTGAGACCCCGATTTATTAGGCTCATAATACTTAGTCATCCCATTGACCCTAGTATTATCAACTAAATAAACCGTGCCTCGAGATATATGTACTTCCCAGAATGCAATTCACGCAACTCATTACAAAAGATTGCATCAATTCCATTCCAACACATAGAACAGAACAAGCAACAAGCCAGAAGTTAATATAAATAAGAGATAGTTATTACAAAAGAGAGGCCGACCGGCCAAATAACAACAAGACTACTAAGATAACAGCGGAAGCAAAAGTGCCATAGAGATGGCCCAAAACAAGAGCCAACCAGTGTGCCTTCACCCACAAGGCAACTGACCGGACCGCCAAGCTAGTCACTTTCCCAGCCCATGCACATCTCGCAAAAGTAGAGCCCTTTGGACCCTACCTCCTCTGCAACAAAGTTATTAAGCAAAGCAAATGAGTACAAAAATGTACTCGCAAGACTGACGTGTAATATAACAGAACTATAGTTTAACTACATGCAAGCTTTATTTAAGTGGATGAGGCTTTGGACTTATTTTAGCATAAAGCAAGTTTTCATTTGCAATATTTAAATAGATTCCAAAGCAAAGTTGCAATTCATTTTTCATTTGCAAGAAACCAACGAGACAAGTAACAAATGATAGATAACATCAACAATCCTAGAAGTGGCTAACCCATTAGCCACCACAATAGCATGAACATCCATTCATACCAACCCATCAAGTTTTAATTTAAATGTTGTAGTCTAGTTCTTGCACGACCTTACCAAGCATGTCCATAACCTAGGACGAGGCTATTCGAATAGTTTTAACCCTGCAGGGGTGTACCAATGTACCCACACGTCAGACCGCCTTTTCGCCACATGATTTAGCACACTTCCTTTGGTATGCCGGCACGGCTAAGTCCTCTGAGACATTTCCAATGGATGATGCTAATTAAGAGCCAAGAACCCACGGGATAAGGACACACTAGGTAGCCTAACCGGTCTGCTAATGCTCCTCTCCCACACCACACATACACATTTAAAACCACCCACCGACCAGCTCATAATTAACACCTCCCAAAGTACTTAGTCAAGAGAGGTCCCATATCCCGCTCGTGTGGTTAGCACGCAAGAGCGCTTGGCTTAGTGACACAAGTAACTCGGTCCTTGGGGACTTAGGCACCATTCCGATCACATCCAAAATATCACACCAACATCCATTGTGCCCAAGTCAAAACAGTTTTGTTTTCATTTTGGTTTTATTTGTTTACAAAGTAACAAGCCACAAGAAGGACAAAATGGAATAAAGATTTTAGTGTGATCAAGGTCATCGACATAATGTAAACAACCGCCCATTTCTACCATTATCTAAGCATTGCTAAGCATTATCAACGTAAACTACTAGCGATAAGAGTCCATCCAGCGAACTCTAAATCGCAGCAAGATAATCCTAGGCTTAGTAGTAGAGAATGAACATTTACCTACAGAATATGCATCTATAGGATTACTAGCGACATTTTAACACAAAGTAGCATGCATACATATAAGTGAAACAAAGTATTAAGCTTTAAAGTAATGGACAATAAATGTATATGATCAAACTGCTTGCCTTGCTGATTTTGCTCAATATATTGCTGAGGATCACTCACGGGTTCAACCCACTCGTCGGCACCTAATCGAAAAGGCGAAAAGAAACGATAAGAACGAAGAAAACCACAAGGCAGCACAGCAAACCAACTCCAAATGCTCTAAAATTTCTACAGAAGCAAGAGGATGATTTTTAGGGAATTTAGCAACAAGAACCAATGGATTTGGATTCTCAATGCAAAAGTTATGAGCAAAACAAATCTGCTCAGCCCTAAAAATACAAACTGCCACTATTCACTAATTTAATTATGAGGCAACATTTTCTAGAAAGGTGGTGATACTGAGATTTTTACTGTAAAACCAGCACCTCATGAGGTGAATAACACAATTGAGTTCACCTCATTTAGAGCTATATTGCATTTTCTATAATTTTTCAAAAACAAGAACTTGAACAAAATTATAATGCACAAGAAAGTTTTCTGAAAACAGTGACATGCCTAAATCCTATTCTAACATTTAGAGCATTAATAGAGCAAACCAACAAAGTTGGATTCACTCAAAAATAATCTACAGATCAATAATTATGCATTTTACAAGTTAAAGGAATTTCTAGTATAACATTTAAAGCTAGTTTTGAAATCTATTTGTAAAACCATGTTCTGGAGCTGAACTGGGCTCATAACCATTTTTAGATTGGAGCCCAGGTCAAATCAGAGCTAACAAAATTTGAATCACCCTATTTGGATTTAAATTGAATTAGTTATGCAATTTTAAAGTTCATACCTTTTTTAGTTCTTAAAATAACAGTTCACTGGAATTTCTAAAAACCACAAAGACATGGGAGGACGTGAGCCACAGATCTGCGATCTAACGGCTCGAGACCTCCCAAGAGATGCGCACATCGCCGCAGCCAAGGTCCAGAGGTCATGGACCTCCTAGCAGCAAGCCTGCCCAGCAGCAGAGGGAGGTCGTGGCCGTTGATGGCACATCCAACGGGCCACAACACGGAAAGGAGGTCCTCAACGGCTGCGATCAACACAGGGAGGACATAAGTGGCTCAGATCAACGCGGGGAGGTCATAACGGCAGAGATGACCTCGAGGAGGTCCAAGCGGAGGTCTTAACGTCGCAGACCTCTAGGGGAGGTCTGGACGGCCACGATTGCGCAAGGGGAGGTCTTGGACGTGCCAGATTTCCTCGGAGGAGGTGCAGAACGTCCTGCATCTATCCCTTGTGTGCGCGCCTGCCTTCGGACAGGTGTTAATGCGCGCATGACATAAGGAGGTCCGCGCGCGAGGTCTTAAATGCGCAACAAGGGGCGGATTAAAGGAATTTAAGGCACAACTAATGATTAACAATGATTGAGGTATTAAGGCGAAGGATCTTTGTCCTAAAATGACAACAGAGTTGCTGTTCTTGTCCGACAAAGATCCCGATCCCGAAGAAATGGTCCTCGCCGGCGATGTAGACCTCGCCGGCGACATCCAAGGGCACCATTGTGTGCGCAATAGGGTTCTTGCCTGCACACCGGACCACTCTCGGCGGCGGCGCGTTTTGAACGCCGGCGAGCCGGAGATGGCAACGATGACAAGCATGGCCCAAAAGACTAAAAAGTGAAGTAAAGCTCCGCAACTTCATTCAAGCGTGTGCCAGCATCTAAGGACTACTAGGAAGGTTACCTGGAGGTCCAGAGGTGCCGATGAGGTCGAGGAAGGGAGGACCGGTGCCGGGGAAGAAAGGTGTTCCACGGCCAAAGCTCCAACTTCCAGATCCACTTTGGCCACCTCTGAAAAATGCCCAAACAAATTAAGTTAGGGTTAACTTCCAAGAGGTTTTGGGAGCACAAAGTGAGCAAGGGTTGAAAAGGGAGCCACTGGAACTCTTGTGCCACTGAGGAGCTCCAAGGACTTCAACAATGGCAGCCACCAGAGAGGAGGTTAGTGAGGTAGGAGCTCAGCCAAGCACTGGCATGGCAAGCTCCAAGTGTGTAAAAGAAGCCAAAGGAGGGCTCAAGGGAATCTTATACCAAAGGCACAGAGGTCCTGCACCATGGGTTAAGCTCATGGTGAGCTTAGCCCATGGGGAGGTCCATGGGAGGTCCTGGACTTGGACAAGACGGATGGGGACAGTAGGTTAAGGCAGGCGTGGCCTAGGGGCGGAAAGGGCTGACACGCATTTAATGCTTGCAGGGAAGAGCCGTTGGATATGACCAGGCTCTGACTTTGCCCACTGCCATGGCTCGGGCACGAGAGCCCAAGCTAGGAGAAGAACAGGACCTCAAGCTCACCGTCGGATTAAGTGAATGAGGAGGTCCTGGCCATCGGATGTTCATTTTGAACCGTTATGTTTTAAGTGACTGGGAGGAGGTCCCAGCCACACGATCCGGAACGGGGAGGTCGTGGCCCTACGATCTCCACATTGCGAACGCGCACGTGGAAAAAGGGACAGGAGGTCCAAGGCGTTGGATTTCAATCCAACGGTGCGGACCTCCTGGGAGGACTTAATCGCACGCGACTTGAGAAAATGAGGGGGAGGTCATGGCCTTGGGATTTAAATCCAAGGGCACATAACAAATAGGGAGGTCCTGAGCTTGCGCAACGCACAAGGGAGGTCATGGCCTTTAGATTTAGATCTAAGGGCTACGACCTCACGTGCGCGGGGAGGTCTGATGCGCACGAGGCGAGGAGGAGGTCGTGACCGTGGATTTTAATCCAACGGTGCACAACATGAGATGGGGAGGTCGGATCGCTAGATTTTGAGGGAGGTCGGGTCGTTGGATCGATCCATGACTCGACCTCAACAAGGTGGGAGGTCCTCACAGTGGTGGTTTGCAGAGGAGGTCGTGGCCTTTAGATTTAGATCTAAGGGCTACGACCTCAAGTGAGTGCAAAGGGAGGTCTGGGTGGTTTGAGCGCGAGGAGAGGTCATGGCCATGGATCGTCGATCCAAGGGCTGTGACCTCATGTGGGTGGGGAGGACCTGGCTGCGTTTGCTGAGGAGGAGGTCGTGGCGGTTGGATGTAAATCCAACAGTGCGCGACCTCATCAAATGGAAAGGAGGTCAGTGAGGTGCAGAAAGGGTTGGCCGGACCAGGCTTTGCCAAGCTGCTAGCCCAAGGAACAAAGGCTGGGGTTTTTGAATTAGAACCTTTAAGCAGTGAGACTTTGCGAATTGTTTGGGATAGCCAAACAACTCCAAAATTATGAAACTCAAACTGGAGCTTGCTGATGGTAAGATTAACCTCACATAAATTTCCCAGAGGTTTTTATGCAATGCATTTTTCTCGGAAATTCATTAAGGTTGCTCAAAGGATTGTTTTACCTCCAAAATTTATCAAACAAGTTTTACAACTTGCGATATTTTTCAGAGGGTCCCACATCAACTTTAGGACCAAGGAAAAATTATTTTCCAAATGTTTGGCACAAGAGTGGTGACAAATGGAAAAAGGACTTGACTTTTGGTCAACAAGGACTTTGTGTTTTTGGATTACACAATCTCTTGGACAAGAATTACGTGAGAGTTTAGGGGTTTTCAAGAGGTGAGAAAAAGTTTTAATTTCTACACATTTAATTACATTTGAAACAAACCCTGATTATACATTTGGGATGTTACATTGGGCTCGCGCCCGACGCGACTGGCGCGGTCGGTTCGCACTGGGTTGGACCTAGCTGCGTGGCTCGGTCACTACAGTGCATAAGGTAGGGCTGGGCTGGCCAAGTTTGACCGATTCGATTTTAAAATTTCAAAAGGTTTGACCGGGGCTCTAAAAATAGCAAATAAATTTATAAAAATCTGAAATTTTGAAGGGAGGCTTCTAGGATGACATGAATCCCGGATAAAATATAAAATCAAATGTTTCTTATATTAAAATACATAAATAGGTCACATTGACTATATAAGTTTGTTGAGAAGTAAGAAATTTTGCTAAGGTCAGAATAGGTTCTGAAAATTTGACAAAAATTATTTTTGGCCCAGATAACTTATCTGGTATCTGATAAAACATTTTCCCAGTCATAATACAAGCACCGACTTGTATTTCCTTTGAAACTTCAAATAGGTTTTGGATTTGGCTATAAAAGGAAAGTTTTAATTTGTAACCAAATGTCCAAGTTTTCAATAATGAACAGTGATGCTAGGAAAAGCATCTTATTACTGTTTATTAAATCTTGGGCTGTTATAGCTGTGTACTATTACTCGTTGATGGCATGTGTTGCACTTAATCAACAAGGTGAGAAAAGATTTTGTGGGGACCCCGAGATCGGATCCGTTTCAAGCTAAGTAATTACGCTGAAAGAGCACAATACTTAACATGAAACGAAAATGATTCCGAGTGCCCGGATAGGTGTCTCATGTTAGCTCCCAAGGATCAGTGACTAACATGCATATATCCAAACACAACATTGTATTCACATCCATACACAATATACAAGAATAAAGGAAACGTACATACAACATCATTGAAGAGAAACATAATGTACAAGTTTGCATAAGAGGGCCGATCGGCCAAATATAAACAACACGAATAAATCACAGCGGAAGACAAACTTAAAATAAAAAGGGAATAACCGAGTTGGCATGCCCACAATCCCACAAGCAACCAACTGGAGTTAAAGTCGTAGCGTCTGAAGTACTTTACCCAATTTGAATGACTTCTCACCTGAACAAATGGATAATTTTTAAGTACAAAGTTGTACTCGTGAGACTTTCAAGAAAAATAAAAATGCATGTAAGTATCAAAGGAAGACTACTACACTAGTCAATTTTTGGCATAAAGCAAGTTTTGTAATTAGATAAACTATATAGATTCAAATTGCCATTTTAAAACATTTAAAAAACATTGTATAACAGTAAGTAATGATCAACAACAGTATAATCTCCATATATAATCAACACACTAACATCTCATTCGTCACACAATTCATTCCATAACAAATTAACACGTGAACTTCGCGTTCAAGATATCATTTCAGATCTGAACAAACTAACATAATGACAAAACATTTTTAACTATAACCCAAACTTAATTTCCCAAAAGCTAACTATGCATGCTTTCCCGCAAGTGCTGTCCATAACCGGGGATACGGCTATTCGAATAGATTTAGTTCTCTACAGAGCTTTACAGTTTTACCCACACGATATGAATATCTCGTAATGTCGGTCAATGCACTCTTCCTTAGGAGTGTGACTGAGATATCATAACGAGGCCATTACAATGTCATGTCCTAACTATCAACCCACCCGGGGATCAGAACCCCGTAGGAGACTAAAGTCGCCTAGCACCACAGGTGAACCCCGTTGTGTAAGTAAGTCCCTTTCAACAAGAGACCCTTAAGGGCAAGAAAGAAAAATATAACATGCCCCCACTAGATTGACAAGAGAGTCATTAGACCTAAACAACAACAATTGCCAATCTAATTGTGTTTTGATAGCCAACACACAACAAATTATTAAGCCAAGCCTTCACCATTATCCCGGCGTGTGGTTGTACGTAAGACTTGGTTCATCACATTATAGACTGGTCCTCAAGTACTGTGATGACCCACCCCGTGATGTACCGCAAGAGGTCAGGGAGGACCATTTTTTTTTGCGCTGCGAAGTCACCACGGAAAGCTGTGGTAGCACCGCATGGAGCTTTACCGAGGAGGTGCGGGACCTCCCAGAGGTCTTATGGACCTCCCGGAGATCTTGGTCCGCCATCGACCTCCCAGAGGTCTTGAGGACCTCCTGGAGGTCGTGGCCGCCACCCGCTCGGTAGCACCTCCAGGCACATCACTAAGAGAGGTTCGGCAGGACCTCCCAGGCTAAGTCCCGTAGGATCTCCTGGTGGCCTTGCCCCAGTGCATCTGAGCTAGTCCTAGGACAACAGAGCTAGCTCGCACAAGAACACAAGCCAATACCACAACCACGAGGTCCTGGAAACAAGGAAAACGCGCAGCAAAGCAGAGCCGTTTGATTGGAATCGGGCGGCCCAAAAAGGAAAGGAACGTTTGGACCATCCAAACGTTACCTCACAATTGAGCCATCAGATCCAGATCGAATGACGCACAACAAAGGGGCTGTTCGGACCAAGCGAACAGACCAACGAGACTAGGCCGTCTGATTAAAATCGGACGGCTAGGAGGGAAAGGGGACGTTCGGACCGAGCTAACGTGCCCTTAGGATCGGGCCATCCAAACCACATCGGATGGTCCTAAGGTTATGAAGGCAAAGCCTCAAGCGTCTGACCACGAGAATCAAAGATGGGTCCAAGCGCTAAGGAGGTCTTGGACCTAAGGAGGTCGGAACCTTTGGATCCAACTAAGGGGGGACCTGGACGGCTAAGATCTCCAGAGAGGAGGTCCTAATGGCCAGATCCTAACAAGGGGAGGTCTGAGCGGCTAGATCTCAACGAGGGGAGGTCTGAGCGGCTAGATCTCAACGAGGGGAGGTCTGAGCGGCTAGATCTCAACGAGGGAGGTCTGAGCGGCTAGATCTCAACGAGGGAGGTCTGGCTAGATCTCAACGAGGGAGGTCTGGCGGCTAGATCTTAACAAGGGAGGTCCTAGAGGGCCGAGGACGTCCATTGGACAAAGGAAGGTCAGGGGACGGGGGAGGTCTATTTGAGCGCTAGGAAGGTCCAAATAGATTAGAGGAGGTCTCAAGAGGGCCTTTGGGAGGTCGAGAGAAACTCTAGGCGCCCAAGAGAACTCGGGGGTTCCAAGAGAGTGTGGAGAGGTCCACAGGAGGTCCAAAGAAACAAAACCAAGCGTGGCTTGGAGGGACCAAAAAATTTTGAAACACAAACCCGAGCTGGGTCCTTAATGAAAAACCCCAAGCAAGGAGAGGTTGAACAGAGGGAGATAAGAGAGAGAGGTCGGATCTTAAAGAGATTCAAACCAACCAAGAGAGTTAAGAGAGAAGAGACAAACCAGGGGGCACACGGAGAGGCTTGGAGAACCAACAGCCGAGGGCAAAGACACACCACAGAGAGCCTCAAGCGGCAAGGAACACCAACAAAGAACTTAGTTAAGGTTTGATTAATTCCAATTGAACTCTCCAGTTTCAAAATCTCGTGTTAAGCTTTGGATTCTCAATAAAGCCAAATGGTTACTTTTATTTTGAAAACTTTGGCAAGGACTTTAAAGAAAACGGGGCGTTACAAACCTTCACCCTTAAGGGAATCTCGACCCGAGATTCAGCCGAGATTAGGGAATAGGTGGGGAACTCCTTCTTGAGGTCCTCTTCTCGTTCCCATGTTACCTCGACTTGAGTGGTTGCTCCATTGCACCTTTCACAACTTGGTGGTCTTGCTCTGGTAACTCTTTACGACACGACCAAGATCTTGATGGGTTGCTCTTTGTAGGTGAGGTCTTCTTGGAGGTCCACAGCTTCTAAAGGCATTTGGTCCTCTGGCACCCGCAAATATTTCTTCAGCTGTGACACATGGAAAACATCATGGACTCCAGCAAGCTGAGGAGGGAGGGCCAACTTGTAGACCACTTCACCCCTTCGGGCAAGAATTGGAAAAGGTCCAATAAACCTTGGAGCAAGCTTCCCACTAACTCTGAACCACTGCATACCCTTGAGAGGTGACACTTTAAGGTAGACTTGATCTCCTGGGACAAAAGCTAGGTCTTGACGTCTAACTTCTGCGTAGCTCTTTTGCCGATTTTGAGCAGTCTTTAACTTCTCCCTAATTGACCTTACTTGATCTTCGGCTTCTTTTAGTAGGTCCGGGCCAAGAACTTGGCCTTCACCTGATTCTGTCCAGTACAAGGGAGTCCTACATTTCCTCCCATAAATAGCTTCAAAAGGGGACATTTGGAGGCTCGCTTGGTAGCTGCTATTGTAGGAAAATTCTGCATAAGGTAACATCTTGTCCCAACTAGATTGTCTTTCCAGAGCACAAGCACTCAGCATGTCCTCAAGGACTTGGTTAATTCTCTCAGTTTGGCCATCTGTTTGTGGGTGGTATGCTGTACTAAAGTTGAGGTCGGTGCCCAAGGCATCATGTAGTTTTTGCCAAAATTTGGAGGTCAATTGAGATCCTCTGTCCGAAACTATCTTCTTTGGAACACCATGCAAGCATACAACCTTTGCCATGTAAATTTCTGCCAGCTTGTCTCTGGAATAGGTAGTCTTCACAGGAATAAAGTGAGCCATTTTTGTTAACCTATCCACAATGACCCAAATAGAATCAAAACCAGCTTGGGTGCGAGGTAAACCAGTTATGAAGTCCATCCCACCTCTTCCCATTTCCACTCGGGTATGGGTAAAGGCACTAAAAGTCCTCGGTCTTTGGTGCCTTTGCCTTAACCTTTTGGCAAGTGTCACATTTGGCCACAAAATCTGCTATTTCTCTCTTCATTTTTGGCCACCAAGACATCTCCTTGATATCTTGATACATTTTTGTAGCTCCTGGATGTATAGAATACAACGTCTCATGGGCTTCTTTGAGTATTACCTCTTTGAGCTCTGTGTTATTGGGCACATAGAGCCTTTTATCAAACCAAACCGCCCTTTGCCATCTTCTCAAAACCTCGATGGCGGTCCTTTTCTTATGTTGGTCTTGATCTCTTGGATGCCATCTCCATCTTGGGCTGCCTTGATCTGCTTTTGCAAGGTAGGTTGGACTTCAAGAGCTGCCAAAACCCTTCCTCAACTAACTCAAGTCTAAGCTTCGAAATTCTTCATGCAAAGTAGGTTGGCTCTCCTTGATCACCAAAGTATTGGCATAAACTTTCCTGCTCAAGGCATCTGCCACCACATTGACCTTGCCTGGGTGGTAATGGATCCCCACATTGTAGTCTTTAATAAGCTCTAGCCACCTTCTCTGCCTCAAATTCAAATCTGCTTGAGTAAAGATGTACTTTAGGCTTTTGTGGTCAGTATAGATTTCACACCTATTACCTATGAGGTAATGGCGCCAAATCTTTAAAGCGTGCACCACAGCAGCAAACTCTAGGTCATGAGTAGGGTAATTTACTTCATGGGGCTTCAATTGTCTTGAGGCATAAGCCACTACTCTTCTATCTTGCATTAGAACACAGCCAAGCCCTTGTTTGATGCATCACAAAAGACTTCAAAATCTTTCGACATCCGGGAGAACAGCAGCTAGGCAGAGGTTAACTTTTCCTTAAGCTCTTGGAAACTTGATCACACTCTGAGGTCCAAAGGAACTTCTTTTCTTTCTTTAACAGCTGAGTGAGAGGTCTTGCAATCCGGGAGAAGCCTTCAATAAACCTTCTGTAGTAGCCAGCCATTCCAAGAAAACTTCGAACTTGAGGCACAGATCTAGGAGGTTCCCAATTGAGCACATCTTGAACCTTACTAGGGTTGACAGACGCTCCTTCTTTTGACAAAACATGCCCCAAAAAGACCACTTCTTTTAGCCAAAACTCACACTTACTAAATTTGGCAAAGAGCTGATGAGCTCTCAGCTTTTCCAAAACCAAGAAGAGATGTCTTGCATGTTCCTCTTCACTCTTGGAATACACTAGAATGTCATCAATGAAGACAATGACAAACTTGTCTAGGTACTCCATGAACACTCGGTTCATCAAATTCATGAAATAGGCAGGGGCATTGGTCAGCCCAAAAGACATGACAGTGAATTCAAATAACCCATACCTAGTTGAAAAAGCTGTCTTAGGGATGTTTTCCTTGCGAATCTTGAGTTGGTGATATCCTGTTCTCAAATCTATCTTGGAAAACACAATGACTCCCTTCAATTGATCAAACAAATCATCGATTCTTGGCAAAGGATACTTGTTCTTGATGGTGACATCATTGAGAGCTCTGTAGTCCACACACATCCTTTGAGTTCCATCCTTTTAGGCACAAAATCACCGGGCTCCCCAAGGTGAGGAGCTAGGTCTAATAAAACTCTTGCTCTGCAAGTCTTCCAACTGCTTCTTCAACTCCACATGATCATCAACATGCAATCTGTAGGGCCTTTTGGAGATGGGGAGGTCCCTGGGACATGGTTAATGACAAACTTACGGTCTCTATCTAGGGGCATTCCTGGGAGCTCATCAGGGAACACATCCACAAATTCTTTAATAACAGGGACATCCTCCAAAACTTGAACTTGAGCACTACAAGATAGGGCTCCTTGGAGCTTCTCTGAGGTGGCCGAAAACTTCACAGTGGCACCACTAGGGTTGGTCAAAGAGATACTTTTGCCACTACAATCCAACATGGCATGGTGGTTAGCTAGCCATCCATGCCCAAGATCACATCTAGGGACACGTGTCCAAAAGGATAAGGTTGGCTAGAAATTCTACTTCTTCTATGACCATTTTCACTTGTGGACAACCACGGTTCGTACTTAGTTACGAGCCGGGGATTGAACCAACAAGGTAGACTTAAGAGCAACAACTTCGGCGGTGTTTTGCAAAGAAAACTCCGAGAAATAAACAAATGGGAAGCTCGAGTCAAACAAAACTGCAGCAACCTTGAATTTACTAGGAACATACCTAGTACCACGTCCGAGGAGGTCTGAGCTTCTTCCTTCGCCACATGGTTCACACGGCCCCTTCCAAAAGTCCAGGAGGTCTGGCTTGAGGAGGTCTGAAGTAGAGGTCTTCTTGGTGGCTCGGTCTTGATGGGCATTGATTGGCAAAATGCCCCACTTGGTGACACTTTGAAGCAGGACCTCCCCACTTCTTTGTGGAGGTCATTTGGGTTGACTTAGTCTCGCCAAAGGAGGCAAATTTGGGTCAGCGGTGGCGGGAGGTCTTGACAGAGGTCCTTGGCGCTTGGGTTGGTACTGTACAAATGTCTTGACACGCTGGGGACGTCTTTGCTGAGCACTGGAGGGTGGCACCTTTCTCTTGAAGGACTCAGAGAGTTCTCTTCGAGATTCCTCAATGAGCATTGCCTTGTTCACCATATGCTGGAAATCAGGATAATCGTTGCCCACAACTTGAACTTTTAAATTGGGATGGAGGCCTCGCTTAAAGCGCTTCTGCCGTGCATCATCCGTAGCCACATCTTCGCGAGCATAACGTGACAATTGAGTGAACTTAGTGAGATACTCACTCACTGACATGCTGCCTTGCTTGAGATATCTAAACTCATTCTTTTTCATCTTTACCTTCCCATCAGGGACATGCGAGTGGCGAAAAGCTGCGGAGAACTCTGCCCAAGTGATCCTCTGGAGGTCAGCATGTGAGGCACAAAATGTGTCCCACCACTCAGCTGCAGGTCCTTCCAGTTGATGTGAGGCAAACAAAACCTTCTCCCTGTCTTCACAGCGAGCAATATCCAGCTTTTTCTCGGTTGATCTCAGCCAATCATCTGCATCTAAGGGCTCAGGGGAGCTTGAAAAGTAGCTGGACGCGTCTTCAAGAACTCTGATAGCCTTGATTCTTTGGTGAGCCGGAGGTGGAGGTGGTGGCACCGCCGCAGCTTAGCTACTCGGCTCATCATGGCAAGTAGAGCATTGGTGGTGCAGCTTTGTTGAGCCATAATTTGGTTCATATTCGCATCATGGAGCTCATCATTTGGGCTTGTGCCGCCATAAACCGCTCAAAACCCGGTGCATTCTTTCGCCATTTGGAGGAGGTGGGGGTGGAGGCAAGCGTGCAGGGGCTCACCGACTTGTGGACTGCCGAGTCTGCACCATCTGGACAAAACTCTAAAGGTTTAATAGGTAAGACAAAAAGCATAGAGGATAGGAGGGTTAACGCACCAAGACAAGTGGGATCAGAGAGGAAGATAGAGCATCTAAAAGGGGTAACTTGGTTAAACCCAAGAGAGAACCAAAAGGCCAGGAGGCCAAAAGAGGCAACAAAAGCTTCAAAACGGAGGTCTTAAAGACACAAGCTAGGCGAGACTCAGAATAGGACCACTAACCCTAACCTTTCCACAGTCGGTCCTATAGAAATTATAAAGGCAAGGAGGTCAAATTAGACTTAAAATTGAGGTTCCAGCAAGGGTAAGATAACAGAACTAAAGAGGGAGTTAAGATTGAAGTAGAACAGGGTAAGAAATGATTTGGACAAGTTAAGTGCGACATAGAACCGAACAAGAAAAGAACCTCCAAACAAATTTTTAAGTTGATTTGCTTTAGAAAATAACTTTTGAGTCAAAACTAAACCGACCTTTCTACCTAGGGTCACGCCCTCACATGAAGATTTAGGGCTCGATACCAACTGTGACGACCCACCCCGTGATGTACCGCAAGAGGTCCGGGAGGACTATTTTTTTTTTGCGCTGCGAAGTCACCACGGAAAGATGTGGTATGTAACAGCCCAAATTTTTTCAAATTTCAGATAAAATTAAAACTTATTTATTTTTGTGGATTTTCTGAAATCTTAAAAGCTTTTCCCTTAATTATTTTAAAGCTAAAACAAAATTAATTGGAAAAACTATTACCAAATTTAAGTTGGAATTATTTTAGTTAAATCCAAAATGCCTTTGAGAATTTCTGTGAATTTTCTCATAATTTTTGGATTTATTTTGCTATTTTCTAAAAACCAATCGAATTAACTGAATTAAATCAAATAAGAAATCGAAAGAATTTCCAAAACAGTCTCTGGGCCAAATTAGGCCGGCCCATCTCCCCTTGTGTGCGTGCGGCCCGCACCGCCCTTAACCCGCGCGTTCCCTCTGCCATTGGATCACGATCTTGTGGCCCTCGCGCACCCGCCACTTACCGTTTCGCGGAAACTATCGTGATCGTTGGATTACCATCTAAGGGCTAACGCTCATCCTCGCCTTTCTTTCTTTGCTGTCACCGCCATGTGGGACCGCCGCTCTGAGTCATCCTTACCTTCCTTTCTCCCTCGCGCCCTTTCCTTTTCTCTCCATGCTGTCGCCATTGACGCAGATTCGGAAGCTTTCCAAAGCCGCTCAAATCCGGCCCGTCCCCACAATCTCGCGCATTGATAACACCGCGTCACGGCGTCCATCCCAGCCTTCCCTTTCTTCTGCGAGCCCGAATCCCTCTTTTCTGCCGGCAGTGCACGCCGCAACCTTCTTGCCCTCCACGTTGATCCGCCACGCCCTCGCCCTATAAATAGGTGCTCGGGTGCGCCTCCATCCTCACACCACAGCGCCACCACCGTAGCCCTTCCCTCTCCGTGGCGCTGAATTGAAGTTCTTCGCGGCGGGAGACTTTGGTTCTCCTTGATTCGGTGCCACCGGCCGGACTCGACCTCGGCTTCCACCTCCTCGGCATCACCACACTGCCACGAAGCCGGTGCGCCCAACCACTTCGCCGGAGGACCTCGGGAGCACCCACTTCGACGACGACCGTACCTCTCCGCCGCTAAACCTCGTCGCCGACCATCTCTCCGCCGCGTTTTCTTGCAATCCCGGTGAGCACCTTACTCGGCGTCGCCTTCTCGTTCTTTTGAGCCCACCCGTACGGCTCGCCGTGGCGCAACGCGCCGGCGAGCCCAAAACCCTAGGGTCGCCGGAGCTCCGCCTGCGTGGCTTGGCCACGTCAGTGACACGCCAGCGCCACCGCGACGCTCATACCTACGTGGCCGCCCACGTGGCGCCACGTCACCTCGCCCAAAGCCGCGCAACACCCCTTGTGTTGACTGTGCTGTGCACCGGGTGCACCGTGGGCGTTGACCAAGCCATGGGCGTGGTCCATTGACCACGGGCCCACCCGTCAGTGGCAGCCTCCAAGGTGCTGACATCAGCGATCTTGTGATAAATCAGAATTTCCTTCGGGAAAATAATTCCATAATTTAATTTAAAAACTGATTTAGGTTTAAAATTTGTAAAATTCATAACTTTCACATCCAACCTCCAAATTGGGTGTTCCAAATTTCTAAATTCATATAAAATCATTGTCTAGCCAACTAAACCAAAATTATTTAGTTTGAGGCTAATTTGAATCTGCAATTTAATTTAGAATCTCTTTTAAATTTCAAATTTAGGCTAAAAATTGTAAAATTCTTATCTTTTCAATCACAACTCTAAATTAAGTGATTCAAATTGCTAAAATCTTATAAAATTATTATCTAGCTAAATAAAATAAGATTATTCTATTTGGAGTGAGTTTAATTTGCCTTTTTGAATTTATTGGTTTTTCATTAGTTTACATCGTACTTTCGTTTAGACTTTGACGATTAGAAGTAGATCATTCGAGGAATTAGAATTTCAAGACTTCAGCGAAGGCAAGTTATACCCTTGACCATATTGCCCTAATATTTTAAAGTTATTTAATTCAGTTTTTAAATTATTATTGCATGCATACTTTTAATCAATTATTTCAATGCGGTTTTAATGCTTATTTATTCCAACCATCATTGTATGGCCCATCTTGAATAATTGAAATGTCATTCCTTTGTCACCATAGATAAAATGGTTTGGAAAATATCCTTGCTTAGCAAATGATTAGACCATGATTTGATTTTGGGAGAATTTTAGCCAAATCTTTACAAAGTTGTTTAAACTTGAAACTATGGTATTATTATACCATAGAGTTATCGTAAAATTGGTTTCCTTAAAATAAAATCAAAATGGTTTGGACTTGGTAAACGGATGAATGGTGGGTGCGAGTTTATGCACGGGCTTAAAGCTGTTAAGTTTAAGACCGAGGTTTGATTTTGAAAGACGCCCAAGTCGGTTAAGGACCGGTCTTTGGCGTATTTTGCTCGCCTACCGTACCACCACATGTCTTGTATGGGCAAGACCTGGCTTAATAATTTGGGATACTTCATAGTTATTAGTGCCATGTTGTATGTGTGGGTGTCGGTTGAACCACGATCCCTTTGGCGCAAGAGGGGCTCCTGAGGGCAGTCGATCAATGGAAGCGAAACCTTAGCGGGTATGAGTACTATGAGGTAAATCATTATAACGACCTTGTGATATTTGCTCACACACGCCTTAGGAAGCGTGGATTGGCCGACACCAAGAGTATAATATCTCGTGTGGGTAAAGCTGTACCAACTCTGCGAGTAGAAACTATTGAATAGCGCGTCATGATCATGGACATGCTAGCAAAGCCACTCCAAGTTAGACTTGTTTTGGTTTCAAAATGGTTTTGACAGATGATTTCGAGTATTTATCCTTGTGGTAAAAATTTGGCGGTTAGCCATTGTGATAGGAGGTTATCCTTCACCATTCAACATGGAGGTTATCCACACTATAAAATGTCATTTAAAACATGATTCTAGATATAGTATAAAAATGCCTTGGAAATTAGTATGATTATTTAAAATTGAAAATCTTTGCTTTATGCAAATAAACCTGCCATTATTCCTTGTTTACCTTATGCATGCATTCAATCATTATTTGATCGGTGTAACTTGCAAGCACGGTAGTAGTGCTTACTCTTCTGAATAATCTTTATTAGGAGAAGACCTCTATCAAGGCGGTGAGGACATCGATGCTTAGGTCACGCTCCCAGACGATTACTGTGGCGAATCGTTGGGTCTACTACTACTACTTTACTTTCCATTGTGTTTGTTTTGGCCTCGGGCCCTTTTTGTAATAGACTTTGAATAATTATTAATAAAGTCGTGATATGTTTTGATTATCACTTTTGTTTAACTGTACACCGGAAATCTGGACTAGTGTATCAACACGAGAATTCGGGATCCTTCGCTCCGGGTTCGACAAAAGTGGTATCGAGCCATATCGATCATAGGTCGTGACCTTAGAAAATGCCTTAAGGACTTATTTTGAAAACTACAACTATTTTAGGTCTATCCAAGAGTCTTCTCAACCTTTCTCTTTTAAAAAAAAAAAAAAAAGTTACTAACTCATCTCCTTCTCTAAAATTGTAGATGGCCGAAAAACCAACCCGGATCTCCCACGGAATTTTCGCAGGACATTGGGCTGCACTCCTTTGGAAGATGATGCAACACCTAGACTACAGCGAAAGACCAACCTATCAAGGGTACCAAGTATGAAGTGGGAAACCAATATCATTTGGAGGGTTGAAGTGATTCTCTCGCCAATCATAACCCGAACACGGACTTCCACATCATCGGCGCTCCAATAAGGCGTGGCACCTTCGCGAAGGCATTCAAGACGCAGCCGGAGAAGCCACAAGGCGCCTCCGTTACACCTACAACAATCGATTTCATGGTTCCGAGTTCCACTACCATCAATGCACGTCCCGACTTCGGTTGGACAAACATCTTTTGCCCAATGAGGATGAGGACTCACTGAACTCACGCATCGGTGAACTGTGCAAGGCAATGGATTATGCTTATGGTAGCGCTCTAGATGACTGCGTGCCACTCAAGACGACTGCAAGATCACGTAAGAAAGGTGAAGGCCGTGGAAGAAGAGCTAGCTAGCTACAAGGCAGCGGTAGGCAGCTCTAATGAGCAGATTATACCGAACACCCTTAGTTGTTTCCCATATTGTAAACGTTAGGCGCAAGTTATGAGCTATCGTTACCCTTGTGATAGCCATAACCAAAGAATAAAATAATAAAAGAACTATTTTGGAAAAATTTTGGCTCTTTGTCTTGTGATTGTTCTGGGGCTATTTAGATTTACCCCTTTAGAGTTTTCTTCCTATCTCTCTCTTCTAAAAATCCTTAGAAACATCTAGCGATGGTGACCACCCATCTGCAAATGCGTGGCGGTGCTCAAGGCCGTGGAACGAGAATCGGATTTTCGGGAAAATCCGATCAGCAGCCCACCACCTCCACCAACCGAAGAACCTAGCTGGCGTCAATTAATGGCACACCAGACGCATATGATGAGTTTGCTGGCCCAATCACTTAGCAGCATGCAACACATGCAAGCCACAACTCACACCCCACCACCACCTCCGCCTCCACCCCCACCTCCGCAGAGGCTGACGATGTCAGAATTCATGAGGATGCGTCCTCCGACGTTTTCAAGCAACCTTGAACCTATGGGCGCCGACGATTGGCTCCGTGCCATGGGGAAAACGGATATCACTCGGTGCTCGGATCTCGAAAGGGTACTTTTGCGCTCATCAACTCGGTGGTCCCGCCGAGTGGTGGGACAATCTCTGCATCACCCATGCCAGCGCTCAAGCTATTACTTGGGAAGAGTTTGTGCAAGCTTTCGCCATGCTCACATTCCCGCAGGATGATGGCGATGAAAAAGAAGGAATTCGGCGCGCCGCCAAGGCAACCGCTTCGGTGGCGAGTACTTGCATAAGTTCAACCAACTTGCTCGCTTCGCCCGCATGACGTAGCCAAGGATGAAAACAGCAGAAAAGTTCATGGAAGGATGAATGATGAGATATCCGTCCAGCGATCTCCCGAGATTTCAGCGACTTTCAACAATTGGTGGACAAAGCAATTCGCGAGAAGCCAAACATACAGAGATGGAGAACATAGCGAAGGATGGGCTGCGCAAAAGTTTAATCTTTGGAGGACAACCCAAACCTCGCCTCGCTCAACCCCAACCGCCGCGGCGTGGAAGATTCCAATCCTCTCGACGAGAACCCCACCTCGCGCGGCGCCCAACACTTCGGTTTCGCAACAACTCAGCCGGAGGCGGTTCAGCGAGAAAACCCGGCTCCATCTGCGGCGGCGATAACTCTGTTTCCATTGCAGGAGACGGGACATTATGCCAATAGATGTCCAAAGAAGCGGCGAGACACGCTCGGCCAAGCCGGCACCTAGAGTTCCAACTACCGGCGGCACCAAGCCGCAACCCAATACGAAGGGCGTGTGAACCACGTCCGCGGCGAAAGAAACTCAAGCGACACCAGATGTCGTTCTTGATACGTTCCTTGTTAATTTGCATACCGACATCGGTCCTATTTGATTAGGAGCATCACATTCCTTTGTTTCCAATAAATTTGTGGGAAAATTTGGGTTACCTATCTCCTCTTTAGTTAACCCCATGATAGTCCACTCCGGGCTCAAAAATGAGAACCAGTTCTCTATGCCCAAACCTTACCCTTGAAATATCAGGAGTACCTTTCCTAGCGGACTTGATAGTCCTGCAATCTCAAGGTCTAGATGTGATTCTTGGAATGGGTGGCTAGCCAAGAATCGAGACGAGATAAATGTGCCAATAGATCTATCACCCTCACCAATGAACAAGGGAATCGGTAGAATTCAAACCCAAGTTATCAGCAGGAGGAAGTTCCATCTGACCAAATTGAAGGAAATAAAGCTTGAAGACATACCGGTTGTGCAAGAATACCCGGATGTCTTTCCTCGATGAGTTACGGCATGCCACCGGATAGGGACATAATGTTCTTAATTGATTTAGTCGAGGACGCTCCAATCTCGGCGACCCTCTGAGAATGCCGCCAATGAGCTAGCGAGCTCAAGAAACAAATTGAAGAACTAAGGAGCAAAGGTTATATCGACCTAGTTCATCACCTTGGGGAGCACCGTACTATTTGTCAAGAAGAAGGACAATAGTATGCGAATGTGTGTGGATTCTGATCCCTCAATGAGGTGACGATCAAGAATAAGTATCCACTACCGAGATTGATGATCATTCGATCAACTAAAAGGAGCAAGTGTATTCTCGAAGATTGATTTGAGATCGGGCTATCACCAATCAAGATCGGACGGAAGATATCCCAAGATAGCTTTCACCACGGATATGGATTATGCGAGTTCTGTAATGTCTTTCGGTTTGATGAACGCCTGCTTATTTCATGAATATGATGAACAAAGTGTTCATGGAATTCTTGGATAAGTTTGTGGTTGTTTTCATCGATGACATCCTCGTCTATTCGAAGAATGAAGATGAACATGAGAACCACCTCAGTTTAATTTTGGGAAAACTCAGGGAGAACCAGCTTTATGCCAAATTCAGCAAGTGCGAATTTTGGCTAAGGCAAATGGCATTCCTTGGTCATATCGTGTCGGCGGAGGAGTTCTTTGTAGATCCAGCCAAGGTTGAAGCCGTTATGGATTGGAAGCAACCAAAGTCCGTCACGGAAGTAAGGAGTTTCCTTGGACTAGCCGGATATTACCGCAGGTTCATTGAGGGATTCTCTAAGACCGCCAGACCTATGACACAACCGAAGAAGGAAAAGAAGTTTGATTGGACGGATGCTTGTGAAAAGAGCTTCCAAGAAGCGAAGAAGAGTTTAGTCTCGCACGATCTTGGTTTTGCGGATATCCATAAAGACTTTGAAATCTTCTGCGAGCGTCTCGACAAGGTCTTGGATGTGTCCCGATGCGAGAAGGCAAAGTCGTAGCTTATGCATCCCGTCAGTTGAGGCCACACGAGGGAAATTACCCAACTCATGATCTCGAGTTAGCAGCAATTGTGCATGCTCTGAAGATCTGGAGGCATTACCTCATTGGTAACCGTTGTGAGATTTTCACGGATCATAAGAGTCTGAAATATATCTTCACCCAGTCAGAGCTCAACCTCCGACAAAGAGGATGGTTAGAGTTGATAAAGGATTACGACCTTGGAATCCATTATCATCCGGCAAAAGCGAACGTGTTCGCAGATGCCTTAAGCGAAAAGGCGATTGCAACACCACTTTGGTTGGAAGAATCGGCGAAATTGTATGAGGAATTGAGGTACTGAATCTGGAGATTGTCAACCAAGGGTGTGTCAATGCTTTGGAGGTGCAACGCACTCTTCAGAGTCAAATCAGGGCGAAGCAGTTAGAAGATGAAGACATCAAAGAAATCAAGAAGAATATGAGAAGAGGCAAAGCCGCAGGGTTCTCTGAAGATGAGCAGGGAACAGTATGGTTTGGGAACCGTATTTGTGTACCTAATCAGCAAGAACTAAAACAGTCGATTCTGAAGGAAGCTCATGAATCGCCATACTCTATTCACCCCGGAAGCACGAAGATGTACGAGGATCTGAAGGAGAAATATTGGTGGGTCAGCATGAAGCGTGAGATCGCAGAATTTGTAGCACGCTGTGATGTTTGTCAGCGAGTAAAGGCAGAGCATCAAAGACCCTCTGGTTTGTTGCAACCATTACCAATTCCCGAATGGAAATGGGAAGAAATTGGTATGGACTTTATCACGGACTTCCTAGAACCCAATCCGGTGTGATTCCATTTGGGTGATAATTGACCGATTAACCAAAGTAGCTCATTTTATCGATTAAGACCACCTACGGAGAGCGACAAATTAGCGAAATTATACATAGCCAAGATTATGCGTCTTCACGGAGTACCCAAAAGATCGTGTCGACCGAGGATCTCGGTTCACTTCCGTTTACGGAAAAGCTCGCACGAAGCCTTGGGTACTAGACTCAACTTCAAAGATTTGCTTATCATCCATGATGATGGCGGACGAGCGTGTCAACCAAGTTCTTGAAGACATGCTTGAGCACGTGCCTTAGAGTATGGAAAAATTTGGGACAAGAATCGCCCTATCACGAATTCTCGTACAATAATAGCTACCAAGCCGGTTCTGAGATGTCTCCATTTGAAGCTTTATGCGGCGAAAATGCGAAACTCCGCTTCTTTGGGATGAAGTGGGAGAGCATCAACTCTTTGGACGAGTTGATCAAAGAAGTGAAAACAAGGTTAAAACAATAAGGGAACGTCTGAAGGTGGCTCAATCCCGACAGAAGAGTTACGCGGATAATCGACGAAGAGGACTAACCTTTGAGATAGGAGATTTCGTTTATCTCAGGGTTACTCCACTTCGAGGAGTAAGAAGGTTCCGTACCAAGGGAAAACTTGCACCCAGATTTGTGGGACCTTACAAGATTTTGGCCAAGAGAGGTGAAGTTGCATATAAGCTCGAACTTCCAACATCCTTGTCAGCAGTCCACGACGTCTTCCACGCTCTCAACTTAAGAAGTGTCTCCGAGTGCCAACAGAAGAAACTCCCCGGAGGGCGTTGACCTTGAGAAGACCTCACGTCGTAGAACAACCAATCAAGATTCTCGATGTGGCGAAAGGATCACGAAGCAAAGTCATCCGCTCATGCAAGGTTCGATTGGAGCAATCATTCTAAGAAGAAGCCACAGGGGCGAGAAGAAGACTTGAAGGCCGAGTATCCACACCTTTTCTTGACCAAGTCTGAATCTCGGGGCGAGATTCCTTTAAGGGGTTAGGTTTGTAACAGCCCAAATTTTTCAAATTTCAGATAAAATTAAAACTTATTTATTTTTGTGGATTTTACGAAATCTTAAAAGCTTTTCCCTTAATTATTTTAAAGCTAAAACAAAATTAATTGGAAAAACTATTACCAAATTTAAGTTGGAATTATTTTAGTTAAATCCAAAATGCCTTTGAGAATTTCTGTGAATTTTCTCATAATTTTTGGATTTATTTTGCTATTTTCTAAAACCAATCGAATTAATGAATTAAATCAAATAAGAAATCGAAAGAATTTCCAAAAGCAGTCTCTGGGCCAAATTAGGCCGCCCATCTCCCCTTGTGTGTCGTCTTCCCGCACCGCCTTAACCCGCGTTCCTCTCGCCATTGGATCACGATCTTGTGGCCCTCGCGCCGCCACTTACCGTTTTCGCGAAACTATCGTGATCGTTGGATTACCATCTAAGGGCTAACGCTCATCCTCGCCTTTCTTTCTTTCTTTGTCACCGCCATGTGGGACCGCCGCTCTGAGGTCATCCCTTACCTTCCTTTCTCCCTCGCGCCCCTTTCCTTTTCTCTCCGCGCCGTGTCCGCCATTGACGCAGATTCGGAAGCTTTCCAAAGCCGCTCAAATCCGGCCACGTCCCCACAATCTCGCGCGCATTGATAACACCGCATCACGCTGCGTCCATCCCGGCCTTCCCTTTCCTTCTGCGAGCCCCGAATCCCTCTTTTCTCGCCGCCGTGCCGCACGCAACCTTCTTGCCCTCCACGTTGATCCGGCCACGCCCTCGCCCTATAAATAGGTGCTCCGGGTGCGCCTCCATCCTCACACCACAGCGCCACCACCCGTAGCCCTTCCCCTCTCCGTGCGCGCTGAATTGAAGTTCTTCGCGGCGGGAGACTTTGGTTCTCCTTGATTCCGGTGCCACCGGTGGACTCGACCTCGGCTTCCACCTCCTCGGCATCACCACCTCGCCACGGCCGGTCGCCCAACCACTTCACGGAGGACCTCGGGAGCACCCACTTCGACGACGACCGTACCTCTCGCCGCTAAACCTCGTCGCCGACCATCTCTCGCCGTTTTCTTGCAATCCGGTGAGCACCTTACTCGGCGTCGCCTTCTCGTTCTTTTGAGCCCACCGTCACGGCTCGCCGTGGCGCAACGCCAGCGGGCGAGCCAAAACCCTAAGGTCGCCGGAGCTCGCTGCGTGGCTTGGCCACGTCGATGACACGCCAGCCCACCGCGACGCTCATACCTCGTGGCGCCCACGTGGCGCCACGTCACCTCGCCCAAAGCCGCGCAACACCCTTGTGTGTTGTCTTTGTGCACCGTGCACCGTGGGCGTTGACCAAGCCATGGGCGTGGTCCATTGACCACGGGCCCACCCGTCGATGGCAGCCTCCAAGGTGCTGACATCAGCGATCTTGTGATAAATCAAATTTCCTTCGGAAAATAATTCCATAATTTAATTTAAAAAGCTGATTTAGGTTTAAAATTTGTAAAATTCATAACTTTCACATCCAACCTCCAAATTGGGTGTTCCAAATTTCTAAATTCATATAAAATCATTGTCTAGCCAACTAAACCAAAATTATTTAGTTTGAGGCTAATTTGAATCTGCAATTTAATTTAGAATCTCTTTTAAATTTCAAATTTAGGCTAAAATTGTAAAATTCTTATCTTTTGAATCACAACTCTAAATTAAGTGATTCAAATTGCTAAAATCTTATAAAATTATTATCTAGCTAAATAAAATAAGATTATTCTATTTGGAGTGAGTTTAATTTGCCTTTTTGAATTTATTGGTTTTTCATTCGTTTACATCGTACTTTTCGCGTTTAGACTTTGACGATTCCTGAGAAGTAGATCATTCGAGGAATTAGAATTTCAAGACTTCAGCGAAGGCAAGTTATACCCTTGACCATATTGCCCTAATATTTTAAAGTTATTTAATTCAGTTTTAAATTATTATTGCATGCATACTTTTAATCAATTATTTCAATGCGGCTTTTAATGCTTATTTATTCCAACCATCATTGTATGGCCCATCTTGAATAATTGAAATGTCATTCCTTTGTCACCATAGATAAAATGGTTTGGAAAATATCCTTGCTTAGCAAATGATTAGACCATGATTTGATTTTGGGAGAATTTTAGCCAAATCTTTACAAAGTTGTTTAAACTTGAAACTATGGTATTATTATACCATAGAGTTATCGTAAAATTGGTTTCCTTAAAATAAAATCAAAATGGTTTGGACTTGGTAAACGGATGAATGGTGGGTGCGAGTTTATGCACGGGCTTAAACTGGTTAAGTTTAAGACCGAGGTTTGATTTTGAAAGCGCCCAAGTCGGTTAAGGACCGGTCTTTGGCGTATTTTGCTCACGCCTACCGTACCACCACATGTCTTGTATGGGCAAGACCTGGCTTAATAATTTGGGATACTTCATAGTTATTAGTGCCATGTTGTATGTGTGGGTGTCGGTTAGACCACAGCCCCACTGGCGCAAGAGGGGCTCCGGAGGGCAGTCGATCAATGGAAGCGAAACCTTAGCGGGTATGAGTACTATGAGGTAAATCATTATATGACCTTGTGATATTTGCTCTGTCACACGCCTTAGGAAGCGTGGATTGGCCGACACCAAGAGTATAATATCTCGTGTGGGTAAAGCTGTACCAACTCTGCGAGTAGAAACTATTGAATAACGCGTCATGATCATGGACATGCTAGCAAAGCCACTCCAAGTTAGACTTGTTTTTGGTTTCAAAATGGTTTTGACAGATGATTTCGTGAGTATTTATCCTTGTGGTAAAAATTTGGCGGTTAGCCATTGTGATAGGAGGTTATCCTTCACCATTCAACATGGAGGTTATCCACACTATAAAATGTCATTTAAAACATGATTCTAGATATAGTATAAAAATGCCTTGGAAATTAGTATGATTATTTAAAATTGAAAATCTTTGCTTTATGCAAATAAACCCCGCCATTATTCCTTGTTTACCTTATGCATGCATTCAATCATTATTTGATGGTGTAACTTGCAAGCACGGTAGTAGTGCTTACTCTTCTGAATAATCTTTATTCAGAGAAGACCTCTATCAAGGCGGTGAGGACATCGATGCTTAGGTCACGCTCCCAGACGATTACTGTGGCGAATCGTTGGGTCTACTACTACTACTTTACTTTCATTGTGTTTGTTTTGGCCTCGGGCCCTTTTTGTAATAGACTTTGAATAATTATTAATAAAGTCGTGATATGTTTTGATTATCACTTTTGTTTAACTGTGTACACTGGAAATCCTGGACTAGTGTATCAACACAGAGAATTCGGGATCCTTCGCTCCCGGGTTCGACATGGTAGCACCGCATGGAGCTTTACCGAGGAGGTCTGCCGGGACCTCCCAGAGGTCTTCTTGGGACCTCCTAGAGGTCTTGGTCCGCCACTGACCTCCCAGGAGGTCTTGAGGACCTCCTGGAGGTCGTGGCCGCCACCCGCTCGGTAGCACCTCCAGGCACATCACTAAGAGAGGTCCGGCAGGGCCTCCCAGGCTAAGTCCCGTAGGACCTCCTGGTGGTCTTGCCCCTGTGCATCTGAGCTAGTCCCAGGACAACAAAGCTAGCTCGCACAAGAACACAAGCCAATACCACAACCACGAGGTCAAACAAAGATGAAGCAGACAAATTAAACTTTATATAATAGGACCTTATGGTCAAGCTTGTTAACAAGAGGTCTGCCACTAAGGGCTTACAAAACCAACGAGGACTTACAACTGGCAACAAGGAGCTCTAGGGCTCAAACACCAAAACACGCAAAAGCCATCCAACAAGCACCACAGGCTGTCGGGTGGAGGACGTCCTAGGCATCTTAGTCGTCGAAGAACTCCTCCTCAAAGAGGTCTGCACTGCCCTGCACTTGGTCATCTTCATAATCTGCTTTGACACAGGGCTTAAGCCATGAGTACTTGGAATGTACTCAGCAAGTCACAGGGAGCAAAGATGCAATAATATTCATGCAAGGACTTACCAATGGAGAGCTGTATGGTTAGTTTGCACAAAGCCAAGTTTGACAATAATAGCAATAATAGATTGTAAGGCAGCAAGGTAAAACCATAATACATAGTAAATTGAAGTTGAAAAAGTGGGGTGAGCACCAGCTCACATCCACAACCGAAAATGGGGGAGGTCTGGTCACACCAAAGGCTGAGTCCTCACCCAACAACCACCCAAGAGCACCCACTCAAGAGGTCAAGGCAGTCCTCGACCACTACCCGAGCCAATCCTGACCCCTCTAGAGCCGACCAAGGTCTCTTGAGGCAAAGCCAAGGCATCTCATTTGTAGTGCCCAAATGACGCAAATTTTCAAAACAACTACCCTTGCACCATTTTCACTGAGCATGTCCATGACCAAGGACTTGGCTATTCGAATAGATCTTTCACTCTGCAGAGGTGTACAACTTTACCCACAATCCACGATCTCTCTAGCGGGATGGGTTCCGGTCACCCTTGCTCACTTCCTAAGGTGAGCAGTCTAGAGAGCGCGGCAAGGCCTTTACAAAGCTTTGAACTGACTAGGGCTGCCCGCTAAGGTTTCGCAATTCCCTCCAATGGTCTAGAAATCCACAGGGTTATGGGGTGCCCCCTCTTGCGCCAACGAATCACACGCTCAACCACAACAGCCCCAAGCCATCTCATTGCTAATTATTCAGCCCAGACCATTCCCATAAAATGATCTTGTGGTTGCACTATTTGGCCCAGTTCAACAGACACAAAGTGAAGTCCTTAATTGTGCTAAGGCAAGACTTCCACAACCAAGTGCACAGCACCCACTACTCACTCCCTGCCTTCTTGCCTCAGCAAAACAATTTGTATTAGCCCATGCCAAAAGACCACCCAGTCCTGGCACACAAATTTTTAACCAAGTGGTCTCACACCATAGTCAACACAGCTTAGGCATCCTGCCATAGCTGCTCAACAATGGCACCAACCACACATTCCATAACTTATTAGTCAAGATTATTAGAGATGAAGCATGATACGTTCGAACCACGTTTTCTAAGCAAGGCTATATAAGACCTACGGCCCCCATGTTGGCAAATAACAAAGAACACCAACTAAATTATCCACCCTAAGGCTCACAAGGTGAACATGACAACATGATGGAGACAAGGTATAAAGGAGGCATAACAGCAAGTAGGCAAGTAACTACAGCCCAAACCATTTTCTTATAAACATAGCCATGCATGGTAAAGTAAAACCGAAATACATTTGCAAAACTTGGTTCAAGATGATCAAAAGGAGGTCTGTGGTTTGCCTTGGTCAAGTAGTGGAGAGCCTTCTGCAGCAAGAGCTGGGTCCAAGATCTCCTCGAACTCGTGATCTACACGTTTGCAAGAAACCCGATAAGCAAAACCACACTAAGCCAGAGAACTTCAAAAGAACCAAAAAGGAACTCAAACCAACTCAGCCAAAAAGGAAACCAATAGGCTTAACATAGCCTCAAAGAGCTCCTGGGGAAGGTCTTGCGCAAGGAAGAACCGAGCAGATGAGGCAGGGAAGGAAGAAATGAGCAAAAGGTTACAAAGGCCTGCCCTCCCAGGCTATATATAGCCGGAGTTGGTAGTGTGCACCACAAGGAAAACCTAGTGACGTGTTGGCAAATCGGGACTACTTGGGCAGGGCTTGCCCTAAAAGAATTGAAATAAAGTACCTCAGATGTGACTGCATTTAATGTGACCCGACACCTATTAAATGCGCACAGAGTTCTGAGGCAAGAGCAATAATAACGAGGTGGAGAGGGGCTGGCAAGTGGGGCCAGTCAAAAGGGTGTACAGTTGGTCAAGGGTATGGTCCCACCGCAAGGGTCGCTCCATAAAAGACCCTTTGTGAGGTCTGGGCAAGAGGTCCTCAAAGCTCTAACGAGGAGGTCCTGACACTTAGATCTACACAAGGGAGGTCTAAGGGTCAAGATTTCAAGGGGAGGACCTCAACGGTCCAGATCAAAGGGTGCGGGGAGGTCCTGACAAGTAGATCTCCAAAAAGGGGAGATCTACGGTCAAGATCTCAAAGGGGAGGACCTCAACGGTCCAGATCAAAGGGTGCAGGGGAGGTCCTGACCAACAGGAATATTCAAGGTTAGGAGGGTGGTCTTTATAAAAGACCAGCAAGGACCGGGGAGGTGGTCTTTGCAAAACAACCAGGAGGAGGTCCTGGAAACAAGGAAAACGCGCAGCAAAGCAGAGCCGTTTGATTGGAATCGGGTGGCCCAAAAAGGAAAGGAACGTTTGGACCATCCAAACGTTACCTCACAATTGAGCCATCAGATCCAGATCGAATGGCGCAAAACAAAGGGGCTGTTCGGAACAAGCGAACAGACCAACGAGACTAGGCCGTCTGATTAAAATCGGACGGCTAGGAGGGAAAGGGGACGTTCGGACCGAGCTAACGTGCCCTTAGGATCGGGCCATCCAAACCACATCGGATGGTCCTAAGGTTATGAAAGCAAAGCCTCAAGCGATATAGCCACGAGAATCAAAGATGGGTCCAAGCGCTAGGGAGGTCTTGGACCTAAGGAGGTCGGAACCTTTGGATCCAACTAAGGGGGGACCTGGACGGCTAAGATCTCCAGAGAGGAGGTCCTAATGGCCAGATCCTAACAAGGGGAGGTCTGAGCGGCTAGATCTCAACGAGGGGAGGTCTGATCGGCTAGATCTCAACGAGGGGAGGTCTGAGCGGCTAGATCTCAACGAGGGGAGGTCTGAGCGGCTAGATCTTAACAAGGGGAGGTCCTAGAGGACGCTGAGGACGTCCATTGGACAAAGGAAGGTCCGAGGGGACCAGGGGAGGTCTATTTGAACGCTAGGAAGGTCCAAATAGATTAGAGGAGGTCTCAAGAGGGCACTGGGAGGTCCAGAGAAACTCTAGAGCGCCCAAGAGAACTCAGGGGTTCCAAGAGAGTGTGGAGAGGTCCACGGAGGTCCAAAGAAACAAAACCAAGCGTGGCTTGGAGGGACCAAAAAATTTTGAAACACAAACCCGAGCCGGGTCATAATGAAAAACCCCAAGCAAGGGAGAGGTTCAACAGAGGGGAGATAAGAGAGAGAGGTGCGGATCTTAAAGAGATTCAAACCAACCAAGAGAGTTAAGAGAGAAGAGACAAACCAGGGGCACACGGAGAGGCTTGAGAACCAACGGCCGAGGCGAAGAAAGACACCACAGAGAGCCTCAAGCGGCAAGGAACACCAACAAAGAACTTAGTTAAGGTTTGATTAATTCCAATTGAACTCTCCAGATTTCAAAATCTCAGGTTAAGCTTTGGATTCTCAATAAAGCCAAATGGTTACTTTTATTTTGAAAACTTTGGCAAGGACTTTAAAGAAAACGGGACGTTACAAACCTTCACCCCTTAAGGGAATCTCGACCCCGAGATTCAGGCTGAGTTAGGGAATAGGTGGGGGAACTCCTTCTTGAGGTCCTCTTCTCGTTCCCATGTTACCTCGACTTCAGAGTGGTTGCTCCATTGCACCTTTCACAACTTGGTGGTCTTGCTCCTGGTAACTCTTTCTGACACGACCAAGATCTTGATGGGTTGCTCTTTGTAGGTGAGGTCTTCTTGGAGGTCCACAGCTTCTAAAGGCATTTGGTCCTCTGGCACCCGCAAATATTTCTTCAGCTGTGACACATGGAAAACATCATGGACTCCAGCAAGCTGAGGAGGGAGGGCCAACTTGTAGACCACTTCACCCCTTCGGGCAAGAATTGGAAAAGGTCCAATAAACCTTGGAGCAAGCTTCCCACTAACTCGAACCACTTGCATACCCTTGAGAGGTGACACTTTAAGGTAGACTTGATCTCACAGGACAAAAGCTAGGTCTTGACGTCTAACCTGCGTAGCTCTTTTGCGATTTTGAGCGATCTTTAACTTCTCCCTAATTGACCTTACTTGATCTTGACTTCTTTTAGTAGGTCAAGACCAAGAACTTGGCCTTCACCGATCTGTCGATTACAAGGAGTCCTACATTTCCTCCATAAATAGCTTCAAAGGGACATTTGGAGGCTCGCTGGTAGGCTGCTATTGTAGGAAAATTCTGCATAAGGTAACATCTTGTCCCAACTAGATTGTCTTTCGAGAGCACAAGCACTCAGCATGTCCTCAAGGACTTGGTTAATTTTCTCAGTTTGGCCATCTGTTTGTGGGTGGTATGCTGTACTAAAGTTGAGGTCGGTGCCCAAGGCATCATGTAGTTTTTGCCAAAATTTGGAGGTCAATTGAGATCCTCTGTCCGAAACTATCTTCTTTGGAACACCATGCAAGCATACAACCTTTGCCATGTAAATTTCTGCCAGCTTGTCTCTGGAATAGGTAGTCTTCACAGGAATAAAGTGAGCCATTTTTGTTAACCTATCCACAATGACCCAAATAGAATCAAAACCAGCTTGGGTACGAGGTAAACCAGTTATGAAGTCCATCCCGACCTCTTCCCATTTCCACTCGGGTATGGGTAAAGGCACTAAAAGTCCTCCAGGTCTTTGGTGCACTGCCTTAACCTTTTGGCAAGTGTCACATTTGGCCACAAAATCTGCTATTTCTCTCTTCATTTTTGGCCACCAGTACATCTCCTTGATATCTTGATACATTTTTGTAGCTCCTGGATGTATAGAATACAACGTCTCATGGGCTTCTTTGAGTATTACCTCTTTGAGCTCTGTGTTATTGGGCACATAGAGCCTTTTATCAAACCAAACCGCCCCTTTGCCATCTTCTGAAAACCTGATGGCAGTCCCTTTTCTTATGTTGGTCTTGATCTCTTGGATGCCAGCATCTCCATCTTGGGCTGCCTTGATCTGCTTTTGCAAGGTAGGTTGGACTTCAAGAGCTGCCAAAAACCCTTCCTCAACTAACTCAAGTCTAAGCTTCAGAAATTCTTCATGCAAAGTAGGTTGGCTCTCCTTGATCACCAAAGTATTGGCATAAACTTTCCTGCTCAAGGCATCTGCCACCACATTGACCTTGCCTGGGTGGTAATGGATCCCCACATTGTAGTCTTTAATAAGCTCTAGCCACCTTCTCTGCCTCAAATTCAAATCTGCTTGAGTAAAGATGTACTTTAGGCTTTTGTGGTCAGTATAGATTTCACACCTATTACCTATGAGGTAATGGCGCCAAATCTTTAAAGCGTGCACCACAGCAGCAAACTCTAGGTCATGAGTAGGGTAATTTACTTCATGGGGCTTCAATTGTCTTGAGGCATAAGCCACTACTCTTCTATCTTGCATTAGAACACAGCCAAGCCGTTGTTTCGATGCATCACAAAAGACTTCAAAATCTTTCCTGACATCTGGGAGAACGAAAACTGGGGCAGAGGTTAACTTTTCCTTAAGCTCTTGGAAACTTCGATCACACTCTGAGGTCCAAAGGAACTTCTTTTCTTTCTTTAACAGCTGCATGAGAGGTCTTGCAATCCGGGAGAAGCCTTCAATAAACCTTCTGTAGTAGCCAGCCATTCCAAGAAAACTTCGAACTTGAGGCACAGATCTAGGAGGTTCCCAATTGAGCACATCTTGAACCTTACTAGGGTTGACAGACACTCCTTCTTTTGACAAAACATGCCCCAAAAAGACCACTTCTTTTAGCCAAAACTCACACTTACTAAATTTGGCAAAGAGCTGATGAGCTCTCAGCTTTTCCAAAACCAAGAAGAGATGTCTTGCATGTTCCTCTTCACTCTTGGAATACACTAGAATGTCATCAATGAAGACAATGACAAACTTGTCTAGGTACTCCATGAACACTCGGTTCATCAAATTCATGAAATAGGCAGGGGCATTGGTCAGCCCAAAAGACATGACAAAGAATTCAAATAACCCATACCTAGTTGAAAAAAGCTGTCTTAGGGATGTTTTCCTTGCGAATCTTGAGTTGGTGATATCCTGCTCTCAAATCTATCTTGGAAAACACAAAGCAGCTCCCTTCAATTGATCAAACAAATCATCGATTCTTGGCAAAGGATACTTGTTCTTGATGGTGACATCATTGAGAGCTCTGTAGTCCACACACATCCTTTGAGTTCCATCCTTTTTAGGCACAAAAATCACTGGGGCTCCCCAAGGTGAGGAGCTAGGTCTAATAAAACTCTTGCTCTGCAAGTCTTCCAACTGCTTCTTCAACTCCACATGATCATCAACATGCAATCTGTAGGGCCTTTTGGAGATGGGGAGGTCCCTGGGACATGGTTAATGACAAACTTAAGGTCTCTATCTAGGGGCATTCCTGGGAGCTCATCAGGGAACACATCCACAAATTCTTTAATAACAGGGACATCCTCCAAAACTTGAACTTGCGCACTACAAGATAGGGCTCCTTGGAGCTTCTCTGAGGTGGCCGAAAACTTCACAGTGGCACCACTAGGGTTGGTCAAAGAGATACTTTTGCCACTACAATCCAACATGGCATGGTGGTTAGCTAGCCAGTCCATGCCCAAGATCACATCTAGGGACCTGGTGTCCAAAAGGATAAGGTTGGCTAGAAATTCTACTTCTTCTATGACCATTTTCACTTGTGGACAACCCTGGTTCGTACTTAGTTCTGAGCCGGGGGATTGAACCAACAAGGTAGACTTAAGAGCAACAACTCGAAACTGGTGTTTTGCAGCAAAACTCCGAGAAATAAACAAATGGGAAGCTCCAGAGTCAAACAAAACTGCAGCCGGCACTGAATTTACTAGGAACATACCTAGTACCACGTCTGAGGAGGTCTGAGCTTCTTCCACTGCCACATGGTTCACACGGCCCCTTCCAAAAGTCTGGGAGGTCCTGGCTTGAGGAGGTCCTGAAGTAGAGGTCTTTGCGGCTGGCTCAGTCTTCAGTGGGCATTGATTGGTAAAATGCCCCACTTGGTGACACTTGAAACAGGACCTCCCCACTGCTGTGGAGGTCATCAAGTTGACTTAGTCTTGCCAAAGCGTGGCACAGGTACAAAGTCAGTAGGCGGGAGGTCTTGACAGAGGTCCTTGGCGCTTGGGTTGGTACTGTACAAATGTCTTGACACGCTGGGGACGTCTTTGCTGAGCACTGGAGGGTGGCACCTTTCTCTTGAAGGACTCGAGAGAGTTCTCTTGAGATTCCTCAATGAGCATTGCCTTGTTCACCATATCTTTGGAAATCGGGATAATCGTTGCCCTACAAGAACTTTTAAATTGGGATGGAGGCCTCGCTAAAGCGCTTCGCGTGCATCATCCGTAGCCACATCTTCGCGAGCATAACGTGACAATTGAGTGAACTTAGTGAGATACTCACTCACCGACATCTTGCCTTGCTTGAGATATCTAAACTCATTCTTTTTCATCTTTACCTTCCCATCGTGGGACATGCGAGTGGCGAAAAGTCGGAGAACTCGCCCAAGTGATCCTCTGGAGGTCAAGATGTGAGGCACAAAATGTGTCCCACCACTCACCGCAGTCCTTCCAGTTGATGTGAGGCAAACAAAACCTTCTCCCTGTCTTCACAGCGAGCAATATCCAGCTTTTTCTCGGTTGATCTCAGCCAATCATCTGCATCTAAGGGCTCAGGGGAGCTTGAAAAGTAGCTGGACGCGTCTTCAAGAACTCTGATAGCCTTGATTGCTGGTGAGCTGGAGGTGGAGGTGGTGGCACCGCTGCAGCTTGGCTACTCTGGCTCATCATGGCAAGTAGAGCATTGGTGGTCTGGCTTTGTTGAGCCATAATTTGGTTCATATTCTGCATCATGGAGCTCATCATTTGGGCTTGTGCCGCCATAAACTGCTCAAAACCCGGGTCTGTTCTTTGCCCTTTGGAGGAGGTGGGGGTGGAGGCAAGCTGCCTGCAGGGGCTCACCTGCGACTTGTGGACTGCCGAGTCTGCACCATCTGGACAAAACTCTAAAGGTTTAATAGGTAAGACAAAAAGCATAGAGGATAGGAGGGTTAACGCACCAAGACAAGTGGGATCAGAGAGGAAGATAGAGCATCTAAAAGGGGTAACTTGGTTAAACCCAAGAGAGAACCAAAAGGCCAGGAGGCCAAAAGAGGCAACAAAAGCTTCAAAACGGAGGTCTTAGAGACACAAGCTAGGCGAGACTCAGAATAGGACCACTAACCCTAACCTTTGCACAGTCGGTCCTATAGAAATTATAAAGGCAAGGAGGTCAAATTAGACTTAAAATTGAGGTTCCAGCAAGGGTAAGATAACAGAACTAAAGAGGGAGTTAAGATTGAAGTAGAACAGGGTAAGAAATGATTTGGACAAGTTAAGTGCAGCATAGAACCAGAACAAGGAAAGAACCTCCAAACAAATTTTTAAGTTGATTTGCTTTAGAAAATAACTTTTTGAGTCAAAACTAAACCGACCTTTCTACCTAGGGTCACGCCCTACAGCCGACGAGGGCTCTGATACCAACTGTGACGACCCACCCCGTGATGTACCGCAAGAGGTCCGGGAGGACTATTTTTTTTTTGCGCTGCGAAGTCACCACGGAAAGATGTGGTAGCACCGCATGGAGCTTTACCGAGGAGGTCTGCCAGGACCTCCCAGGAGGTCTTGCGGACCTCCTAGAGGTCTTGGTCATGCTTGACCTCCCGGGAGGTCTTGAGGACCTCTGGAGGTCGTGGCCGCCACCCGCTCGGTAGCACCTCCGGGCACATCACTAAGAGAGGTCCGCGGGGCCTCCCAAAGCTAAATCCGTGGGACCTCCCGGTGGTCTTGCCCCTGCATCCGAGCTAGTCCCGGGACAACAAAGCTAGCTCGCACAAGAACACAAGCCAATACCACAACCACGAGGTCAAACAAAGATGAAGCAGACAAATTAAACTTTATATAATAGGACCTTATGGTGAAGCTTGTTAACAAGAGGTCTGCCACTAAGGGCTTACAAAACCAACGAGGACTTACAACTGGCAACAAGGAGCTCTAGGGCTCAAACACCAAAACACGCAAAAGCCATCCAACAAGCACCACAGGCTGTCGGGTGGAGGACGTCCTAGGCATCTTAGTCGTCGAAGAACTCCTCCTCAAGAAGAACTCCTCCTCAAAGAGGTCTGCACTGCCCTGCACTTGGTCATCTTCATAATCTGCTTTGACACAGGGCTTAAGCCATGAGTACTAGGAATGTACTCAGCAAGTCACAGGGAGCAAAGATGCAATAATATTCATGCAAGGACTTACCAATGGAGAGCTGTATGGTTAGTTTGCACAAAGCCAAGTTTGACAATAATAGCAATAATATATTGTAAGGCAGCAAGGTAAAACCATAATACATAGTAAATTGAAGTTGAAAAAGTGGGGTGAGCACCAGCTCACATCCACAACCGAAAATGGGGGAGGTCTGGTCACACCAGTGGCCAGGTCCTCACCCAACAACCACCCAAGAGCACCCACTCAAGAGGTCCGAGCAGGTCCACTGGACCACTACAGAGCCAATCCTGACCCCTCTAGAGCCGGCCAAGGTCTCTTGAGGCAAAGCCAAGGCATCTCATTTGTAGTGACCAATGACGCAAATTTTCAAAACAACTACCCCTTGCACCATTTTCACTGAGCATGTCCATGACCAAGGACTTGGCTATTCGAATAGATCTTTCACTCTGCAGAGGTGTACAACTTTACCCACAATCCACGATCTCTCTAGCGGGATGGGTTCCGGTCACCCTTGCTCACTTCCTAAGGTGAGCAGTCTAGAGAGCGCGGCAAGGCCTTTACAAAGCTTTGAACTGACTAGGGCTGCCCGCTAAGGTTTCGCAATTCCCTCCAGTGGTCTAGAAATCCACAGGGTTATGGGGTGCCCCCTCTTGCGCCAACGAATCACACGCTCAACCACAACAGCCCCAAGCCATCTCATTGCTAATTATTCAGCCAGACCATTCCCATAAAATGATCTTGTGGTTGCACTGTTTGGCCCAGTTCAAACAGACACAAAGTGAAGTCCTTAATTGTGCTAAGGCAAGACTTCCACAACCAAGTGCACAAAGACCCACTACTCACTCCTGCCTTCTTGCCTCAAAAAACAATTTGTATTAGCCCATGCCAAAAGACCACCCAGTCTGGCACACAAATTTTTAACCAAGTGGTCTCACGCCATAGTCAACATAGCTTAGGCATCCTGCCATAGCTGCTCAACAATGGCACCAACCACACATTCCATAACTTATTAGTCAAGATTATTAGAGATGAAGCATGATACGTTCAACCACGTTTTCTAAGCAAGGCTATATAAGACCTCGGCCCCATGTTGGCAAATAACAAAGAACACCAACTAAATTATCCACCCTAAGGCTCACAAGGTGAACATGACAACATGATGGAGACAAGGTATAAAGGAGGCATAACAACAAGTAGGCAAGTAACTACATTAAACCATTTTCTTATAAACATAGCCATGCATGGTAAAGTAAAGCGAAATACATTTGCAAAACTTGGTTCAAGATGATCAAAAGGAGGTCTGTGGTTTGCCTTGGTCAAGTAGTGGAGAGCCTTCTGCAAAGAAGAGTGGGTCCAAGATCTCCTCGAACTCGTGATCTACGTTTGCAAGAAACCCGATAAGCAAAACCACACTAAGCGAGAGAACTTCAAAAGAACCAAAAGGAACTCAAACCAACTCAGCCAAAAAGGAAACCAAGAGGCTTAACATAGCCTCAAAGAGCTCTGAGGAAGGTCTTGCGCAAGGAAGAACCGAGCAGATGAGGCGAGGAAGGAAGAAATGAGCAAAAAGGTTACAAAGGCACGCCTCTCCGTGCTATATATAGCGGAGTTGGTAGTGTGCACCACAAGGAAAACCTAGTGACGTGTTGGCAAATCGGGACTACTTAGGCGGGGCTTGCCCTAAAAGAATTGAAATAAAGTACCTCGGATGTGATTGCATTTAATGTGACCCGACACCTATTAAATGCGCCTGAGTTCTGAGGCAAAGCAATAATAACAAGGTGGAGAGGGGCTGGCAAGTGGGGCCATCAAAAGGGTGTCTGATTGGTCAAGGGTATGGTCCCACCGCAAGGGTCGCTCCATAAAAGACCCTTTGTGAGGTCTGGGCAAGAGGTCCTCAAAGCTCACAACGAGGAGGTCGACACTTAGATCTACACAAGGGAGGTCTAAGGGTCAAGATTTCAAGGAGGACCTCAGCGGTCCAGATCAAAGGTGCGGGGAGGTCTGTGAGTAGATCTCCAAAAGGGAGATCTACGGTCAAGATCTCAAGGGGAGGACCTCAGCGGTCCAGATCAAAGGGTGCAGGGAGGTCGACCAACAGAATATTCAAGGTTAGGAGGTGGTCTTTATAAAAGACCAAAGCAAGGACCGGGAGGTGGTCTTTGCAAAACAACCGGGAGGAGGTCACGGAAACAAGGAAAACGCTGCAAGAAAGCGAGCCGTTTGATTGGAATCAGGCGGCCCAAAAGGAAAGGAACGTTTGGACCATCCAAACGTTACCTCTAATTGAGCCATCGATCCGGATCGAATGGCGCACAACAAAGGGGCTGTTCGGACCAGCGAAACAGACCAGCGAGACTAGGCCGTCGATTAAAATCGGACGGCTAGGAGGAAAGGGGCGTTCGGACCGAGCTAACGTGCCCTTAGGATCGGGCCATCAAACCACATCGGATGGTCCTAAGGTTATGAAGGCAAAGCCTCAAGCGTCTGACCACGAGAATCAAAGATGGGCCCAAGCGCCAAGGAGGTCTTGGACCTAAGGAGGTCGGAACCTTTGGATCCAACTAAGGGGGACACGGGCGGCTAAGATCTCGAGAGAGGAGGTCCTAATGGCGAGATCTAACAAGGGAGGTCTGAGCGGCTAGATCTCAACGAGGGAGGTCGATCGGCTAGATCTCAACGAGGGAGGTCTGAGCGGCTAGATCTCAACGAGGGAGGTCTCGAGCGGCTAGATCTCAGCGAGGGAGGTCTGAGCGGCTAGATCTCAACGAGGGGAGGTCTGAGCGGCTAGATCTCAACCAGGGGAGGTCCTAGAGGACGCTGAGGACGTCCATAGGACAAAGGATGGTCCGAGGGGACCAGGGGAGGTCTATTTGAACGCTAGGAAGGTCTAAATAGATTAGAGGAGGTCTCAAGAGGGCACTGGGAGGTCCAGAGAAACTCTAGAGCACCCAAGAGAACTCAGGGGTTCCAAGAGAGTGTGGAGAGGTCCACGGGAGGTCCAAAAGAAACAAAACCAAGCGTGGCTTGGAGGGACCAAAGAAATTTTGAAACACAAACCCGAGCTGGGTCCTTAACAGAAAAACCCCAAGCAAGGGAGAGGTTCGAACAGAGGGGAGATAAGAGAGAGAGGTCTGGATCTTAAAGAGATTCAAACCAACCAAGAGAGTTAAGAGAGAAGAGACAAACCAGGGGCACACGGAGAGGCTTCGGAGAACCAACAGCCCGAGGGCAGCAAAGACACCACAGAGAGCCTCAAACGGCAAGGAACACCAACAAAGAACTTAGTTAAGGTTTGATTAATTCCAATTGAACTCTCCAGATTTCAAAATCTCAGGTTAAGCTTTGGATTCTCAATAAAGCCAAATGGTTACTTTTATTTTGAAAACTTTGGCAAGGACTTTAAAGAAAACGGGACGTTACAAACCTTCACCCCTTAAGGGAATCTCGACCCCGAGATTCAGGCTGAGCTAGGGAATAGGTGGGGGAACTCCTTCTTGAGGTCCTCTTCTCGTTCCCATGTTACCTCGACTTCAGAGTGGTTGCTCCATTGCACCTTTCACAACTTGGTGGTCTTGCTCCTGGTAACTCTTTCTGACACGACCAAGATCTTGATGGGTTGCTCTTTGTAGGTGAGGTCTTCTTGGAGGTCCACAGCTTCTAAAGGCATTTGGTCCTCTGGCACCCGCAAATATTTCTTCAGCTGTGACACATGGAACACATCATGGACTCCAGCAAGCTGAGGAGGGAGGTCCAACTTGTAGACCACTTCACCCCTTCGGGCAAGAATTGGAAAAGGTCCAATAAACCTTGGAGCAAGCTTCCCACTAACTCTGAACCACTGCATACCCTTGAGAGGTGACACTTTAAGGTAGACTTGATCTCCTGGGACAAAAGCTAGGTCTTGACGTCTAACTTCTGCGTAGCTCTTTTGCCGATTTTGAGCAGTCTTTAACTTCTCCCTAATTGACCTTACTTGATCTTCGGCTTCTTTTAGTAGGTCCGGGCCAAGAACTTGGCCTTCACCTGATTCTGTCGAAGACAAGGAGTCCTACATTTCCTCCATAAATAGCTTCAAAGGGACATTTGGAGGCTCGCTTGGTAGTCATTATTGTAGGAAAATTCTGCATAAGGTAACATCTTGTCCCAACTAGATTGTCTTTCCAGAGCACAAGCTCTCAAAGATGTCCTCAAGGACTTGGTTAATTCTCTCGGTTTGGCCATCTGTTTGTGGGTGGTATCTTTGACTAAAGTTGAGGTCGGTGCCCAAGGCATCATGTAGTTTTGCCAAAATTTGGAGGTCAATTGAGATCCTCTGTCCGAAACTATCTTCTTTGGAACACCATGCAAGCATACAACCTTTGCTATGTAAATTTCTACCAGCTTGTCTCCGGAATAGGTAGTCTTCACAGGAATAAAGTGAGCCATTTTTGTTAACCTATCCACAATGACCCAAATAGAATCAAAACCAGCTTGGGTACGAGGTAAACCAGTTATGAAGTCCATCCCGATCTCTTCCCATTTCCACTCGGGTATGGGTAAAGGCACTAAAAGTCCTCCAGGTCTTTGGTGCACTGCCTTAACCTTTTGCCAAGTGTCACATTTGGCCACAAAATCTGCTATTTCTCTCTTCATTTTTGGCCACCAAGACATCTCCTTGATATCTTGATACATTTTGTAGCTCTGGATGTATAGAATACAACGTCTCATGGGCTTCTTTGAGTATTACCTCTTTGAGCTCTGTGTTATTGGGCACATAGAGCCTTTTATCAAACCAAACCGCCTTTGCCATCTTGAAAAACCCGATGGCGGTCCCTTTTCTTATGTTGGTCTTGATCTCTTGGATGCCAAGATCCATCTTGGGCTGCCTTGATCTGCTTTTGCAAGGTAGGTTGGACTTCAAGAGCTGCCAAAAACCCTTCCTCAACTAACTCAAGTCTAAGCTTCAGAAATTCTTCATGCAAAGTAGGTTGGCTCTCCTTGATCACCAAAGTATTGGCATAAACTTTCCTGCTCAAGGCATCTGCCACCACATTGATCTTGCCTGGGTGGTAATGGATCCCCACATTGTAGTCTTTAATAAGCTCTAGCCACCTTCTCTGCCTCAAATTCAAATCTGCTTGAGTAAAGATGTACTTTAGGCTTTTGTGGTCAGTATAGATTTCACACCTATTACCTATGAGGTAATGGCGCCAAATCTTTAAAGCGTGCACCACAGCAGCAAACTCTAGGTCATGAGTAGGGTAATTTACTTCATGGGGCTTCAATTGTCTTGAGGCATAAGCCACTACTCTTCTATCTTGCATTAGAACACAGCCAAGCCGTTGTTTTGATGCATCACAAAAGACTTCAAAATCTTTCCTGACATCTGGGAGAACGAAAACTGGGGCAGAGGTTCCTTAAGCTCTTGGAAGCTTCGATCACACTCTGAGGTCCAAAGGAACTTCTTTTCTTTCTTTAACAGCTGAGTGAGAGGTCTTGCAATCCGAGAGAAGCCTTCAATAAACCTTCTGTAGTAGCCAGCCATGCCAAGAAAACTTCGAACTTGAGGCACGGATCTAGGAGGTTCCCAATTGAGCACATCTTGAACCTTACTAGGGTTGACAGACACTCCTTCTTTTGACAAAACATGCCCCAAAAAGACCACTTCTTTTAGCCAAAACTCACACTTACTAAATTTGGCAAACAGCTGATGAGCTCTCAGCTTTTCCAAAACCAAGAAGAGATGTCTTGCATGTTCCTCTTCACTCTTGGAATACACTAGAATGTCATCAATGAAGACAATGACAAACTTGTCTAGGTACTCCATAAACACTCGGTTCATCAAATTCATGAAATAGGCAGGGGCATTGGTCAGCCCAAAAGACATGACAGTGAATTCAAATAACCCATACCTAGTTGAAAAAGCTGTCTTAGGGATGTCTTCCTTGCGAATCTTGAGTTGGTGATATCCTGTTCTCAAATCTATCTTGGAAAACACAGCAGCTCCCTTCAATTGATCAAACAAATCATCGATTCTTGGCAAAGGATACTTGTTCTTGATGGTGACATCATTGAGAGCTCTGTAGTCCACACACATCCTTTGAGTTCCATCCTTTTTAGGCACAAAAATCACTGGGGCTCCCCAAGGTGAGGAGCTAGGTCTAATAAAACTCTTGCTCTGCAAGTCTTCCAACTGCTTCTTCAACTCCACATGATCATCAACATGCAATCTGTAGGGCCTTTTGGAGATGGGGAGGTCCCTGGGACATGGTTAATGACAAACTCAAGGTCTCTATCTAGGGGCATTCCTGGGAGCTCATCAGGGAACACATCCACAAATTCTTTAACAACAGGGACATCCTCCAAAACTTGAACTTGAGCACTACAAGATAGGGCTTCTTGGAGCTTCTCTGAGGTGGCCGAAAACTTCACAGTGGCACCACTAGGGCTGGTCAAAGAGATACTTTTGCCACTACAATCCAACATGGCATGGTGGTTAGCTAGCCAGTCCATGCCCAAGATCACATCTAGGGACCTGGTGTCCAAAAGGATAAGATTGGCTAGAAATTCTACTTCTTCTATGACCATTTTCACTTGTGGACAACCCTGGTTCGTACTTAGTTCTGAGCCGGGGGATTGAACCAACAAGGTAGACTTAAGAGCAACAACTCGAAACTGGTGCTTTGCAGCAAAACTCCGAGAAATAAACGAATGGGAAGCTCGAGTCAAACAAAAGCAGAGCAAACCTTTGAATTTACTAGGAACATACCTAGTACCACGTCTGAGGAGGTCTGAGCTTCTTCCACTGCCACATGGTTCACACGGCCCCTTCCAAAAGTCTGGGAGGTCCTGGCTTGAGGAGGTCTGAAGCATCTGGTCTTCTTGGTGGCTCGGTCTTGATGGGCATTGATTGGCAAATGCCCCACTTGGTGACACTTGAAACAGTGATCCCTCACTTTGTGGAGGTCACTGGGTTGACTTAGTGCTGCCAAAGGAGGCGGCGCTGGTCAAATTTAAGTAATTGGCGGAGGTCTTGACAGAGGTCTGGGAGGTCAGGAGGTCCTTGGCGCTTGGGTTGGTCTTGTACAAATGTCTTGACACGCTGGGAGGTCTTTCTTTGAGCATTTGGAGGGTGGCACCTTTCTCTTGAAGGACTCAGAGAGTTCTCTTGAGATTCCTTAATGAGCATTGCCTTGTTCACCATATCTGGAAATCGTGATAATCGTTGCCCACAACTTGAACTTTTAAACTGGGATGGAGGCCTCGCTAAAGCGCTTCGCGTGCATCATCCGTAGCCACATCTTCGCGAGCATAGCGTGACAATTGAGTGAACTTAGTGAGATACTCACTCACTGACATGCTGCCTTGCTTGAGATCTCTAAACTCATTCTTTTTCATCTTTACCTTCCCATCAGGGACATGCGAGTGGCGAAAAGCTGCGGAGAACTCTGCCCAAGTGATCCTCTGGGGGTCAGCATGTGAGGCACAAAATGTGTCCCACCACTCAGCTGCGGGTCCTTCCAGTTGATGTGAGGCAAACAAAACCTTCTCCCTGTCTTCACAGCGAGCAATATCCAGCTTTTCCTCGGTTGATCTCAGCCAATCATCTGCATCTAAGGGCTCAGGGGAGCTTGAAAAGTAGCTGGACGCGTCTTCAAGAACTCTGATAACCTTGATTGCTGGTGAGCTGGAGGTGGAGGTGGTGGCACCGCCGCACTTGGCTACTCTGGCTCATCATGGCAAGTAGAGCATTGGTGGTCTGGCTTTGTTGAGCCATAATTTGGTTCATATTCTGCATCATGGAGCTCATCATTTGGGCTTGTGCCGCCATAAACTGCTCAAAACCCGGGTCATTCTCGCCCTTTGGAGGAGGTGGGGGTGGAGGCAAGCTGCCAGGGGCTCACCTGCGACTTGTGGACTGCCGAGTCTGCACCATCTGGACAAAACTCTAAAGGTTTAATAGGTAAGACAAAAAGCATAGAGGATAAGAGGGTTAACGCACCAAGACAAGTGGGATCAGAGAGGAAGATAGAGCATCTAAAAGGGGTAACTTGGTTAAACCCAAGAGAGAACCAAAAGGCCAGGAGGCCAAAAGAGGCAACAAAAGCTTCAAAACGGAGGTCTTAGAGACACAAGCTAGGCGAGACTCAGAATAGGACCACTAACCCTAACCTTTCCACAGTCGGTCCTATAGAAATTATAAAGGCAAGGAGGTCAAATTAGACTTAAAATTGAGGTTCCAGCAAGGGTAAGATAACAGAACTAAAGAGGGAGTTAAGATTGAAGTAGAACAGGGTAAGAAATGATTTGGACAAGTTAAGTGCAGAGATAGAACCGTAACAAGGAAAGAACCTCCAAACAAATTTTTAAGTTGATTTGCTTTAGAAAATAACTTTTTGAGTCAAAACTAAACCGACCTTTCTACCTAGGGTCACGCCCTACAGCCGACCAGGGCTCTGATACCAACTGTGACGACCCACCCCGTGATGTACCGCAAGAGGTCCGGGAGGACCATTTTTTTTTGCGCTGCGAAGTCACCACGGAAAGATGTGGTAGCACCGCATGGAGCTTTACCGAGGAGGTGCGGGACCTCCCAGAGGTCTTATGACCTCCTAGAGGTCTTGGTCCGCCATCGACCTCCCAGAGGTCTTGAGGACCTCCCGGAGGTCGTGGCCGCCACCCGCTCGTAGCACCTCCGGGCACATCACTAAGAGAGGTCCGGCGGGCCTCCCAAAGCTAAGTCCGTGGGACCTCCTGGTGGTCTTGCCTGTGCATCTGAGCTAGTCCCGGGACAGAGCTAGCTCGCACAAGAACACAAGCCAATACCACAACCACGAGGTCAAACAAAGATGAAGCGCACAAATTAAACTTTATATAATAGGACCTTATGGTCAAGCTTGTTAACAAGAGGTCTCGCCACTTGAGGGCTTACAAAACCAACGAGGACTTACAACTGGCAACAAGGAGCTCTAGGGCTCAAACACCAAAACACGCAAAAGCCATCCAACAAGCACCACAGTCGTCGGGTGGAGGGCGTCCTAGGCATCTTAGTCGTCAAGAACTCCTCCTCAAAGAGGTCTCAGACCGCCTCGCACTTGGTCATCTTCATAATCTGCTTTGACACGGGGCTTAAGCCATGAGTACTTGGAATGTACTCAAGAAGTCACGAGGAGCAAAGATGCAATAATATTCATGCAAGGACTTACCAATGGAGAGTTTGTATGGTTAGTTTGCACAAAGCCAAGTTTGACAATAATAGCAATAATAGATTGTAAGGCAGCAAGGTAAAACCATAATACATAGTAAATTGAAGTTGAAAAAGTGGGGTGAGCACCAGCTCACATCCACAACCGAAAATGGGGGAGGTCTGGTCACACCAGTGGCCAGGTCCCCACCCAACAACCACCCAAGAGCACCCACTCAAGAGGTCCGAGCCAGTCCCTGGACCACTACCCGAGCCAATCCCTGACCCCTCTAGAGCCGGCCAAGGTCTCTTTGAGGCAAAGCCAAGGCATCTCGCTGTAGTGCCCAGCGACGCAAATTTTCAAAACAACTACCCCTTGCACCATTTTCACTGAGCATGTCCATGACCAAGGACTTGGCTATTCGAATAGATCTTTCACTCTGCAGAGGTGTACAACTTTACCCACAATCCACGATCTCTCTAGCGGGATGGGTTCCGGTCACCCTTGCTCACTTCCTAAGGTGAGCAGTCTAGAGAGCGCAGCAAGGCCTTTACAAAGCTTTGAACTGACTAGGGCTGCCCGCTAAGGTTTCGCAATCCCCTCCAGTGGTCTAGAAATCCACAGGGTTATGGGGTGCCCCCTCTTGCGCCAACGAATCACACGCTCAACCACAACAGCCCCAAGCCATCTCATTGCTAATTATTCAGCCCAGACCATTCCCATAAAATGATCTTGTGGTTGCACTATTTGGCCCAGTTCAACAGACACAAAGTGAAGTCCTTAATTGTGCTAAGGCAAGACTTCCACAACCAAGTGTGCACAGCACCCACTAGTCATTCCCTGCCTTCTTGCCTCAGCAAAATAATTTGTATTAGCCCATGCCAAAAGACCACCTAGTCCTGGCACACAAATTTTTAACCAAGTGGTCTCACACCATAGTCAACACAGCTTAGGCATCCTGCCATAGCTGCTCAACAATGGCACCAACCACACATTCCATAACTTATTAGTCAAGATTATTAGAGATGAAGCATGATACGTTCGAACCACGTTTTCTAAGCAAAGCTATATAAGACCTACGGCCCCCATGTTGGCAAATAACAAAGAACACCAACTAAATTATCCACCCTAAGGCTCACAAGGTGAACATGACAACACGATGGAGACAAGGTATAAAGGAGGCATAACAGCAAGTAGGCAAGTAACTACAGCCCAAACCATTTTCTTATAAACATAGCCATGCATGATAAAGTAAAACCGAAATACATTTGCAAAACTTGGTTCAAGATGATCAAAAGGAGGTCTGTGGCTTGCCTTGGTCAAGCAGTGGAGAGCCTTCTACAGCAAGAGCTGGGTCCAAGATCTCCTCGAACTCGTGATCTACACGTTCGCAAGAAACCCGATAAGCAAAAGCACACTAAGCCAGAGAACTTCAAAAGAACCAAAAAGGAACTCAAACCAACTCAGCCAAAAAGGAAACCAAGAGGCTTAACACAGCCTCAAAGAGCTCCTGGGGAAGGTCTTGCGCAAGGAAGAACCGAGCAGATGAGGCAGGGAGGGAAGAAATGAGCAAAAGGTTACAAAGGCCTGCCCTCCCAGGCTTTATATAGTCGGAGTTGGTAGTGTGCACCACAAGGAAAACCTAGTGACGTGTTGGCAAATCGGGACTACTTGGGCGGGGCTTGCCCTAAAAGAATTGAATAAAGTACCTCGGATGTGACTGCATTTAATGTGACCCGACACCTATTAAATGCGCATAGAGTTCTGAGGCAAGAGCAATAATAACAAGGTGGAGAGGGGCTGGCAAGTGGGGCCAGTCAAAAGGGTGTACAGTTGGTCAAGGGTATGGTCCCACCGCAAGGGTCGCTCCCGCAAAAGACCACTGTGAGGTCCTGGGCAAGAGGTCCTCAAAGCTCACAACGAGGAGGTCCTGACACTTAGATCTGCACAAGGGAGGTCTAAGGGTCAAGATTTCAAGGGGATGACCTCAACGGTCCAGATCAAAGGGTGCAGGAGGTCCCGACGAGTAGATCTCCAAAAGGGAGATCTACGGTCAAGATCTCAAGGGAGGACCTCAGCGGTCCAGATCAAAGGGTGCGGGAGGTCCCACCAGAGAATATTCAAGGTTAGGAGGTGGTCTTTATAAAAGACCAGCAAGGACTGGGGAGGTGTTCTTTGCAAAACAACCAGGAGGAGGTCCTGGAAACAAGGAAAACGCGCAGCAAAGCAGAGCCGTTCGATTGGAATCGGGCGGCCCAAAAAGGAAAGGAACGTTCGGACCATCCAAACGTTACCTCACAATTGAGCCATCAGATCCGGATTGAATGGCGCACAACAAAGGGGCTGTTCGGACCAAGCGAACAGACCAACGAGACTAGGCCGTCTGATTAAAATCGGACGGCTAGAAGGGAAAGGGGACGTTCGGACCGAGCTAACGTGCCCTTAGGATCGGGCCATCCAAACCACATCGGATGGTCCTAAGGTTATGAAGGCAAAGCCTCAGCGTCTGACCACGAGAATCAAAGATGGGTCCAAGCGCTAAGGAGGTCTTGGACCTAAGGAGGTCGGAACCTTTGGATCCAACTAAGGGGGGACCTGGACGGCTAAGATCTCCAGAGAGGAGGTCCTAATGGCCAGATCCTAACAAGGGGAGGTCTGAGCGGCTAGATCTCAACGTGGGGAGGTCTGAGCGGCTAGATCTCAACGAGGGGAGGTCTGAGCGGATAGATCTCAACAAGGGGAGGTCTGAGCGGCTAGATCTCAACAAGGGGAGGTCTGAGCGGCTAGATCTCAACAAGGGGAGGTCCGAGCGACTAGATCTCAACAAGGGGAGGTCTGAGCGGCTAGATCTCAACAAGGGGAGGTCCTAGAGGACGCTGAGGAGGTCCACAGGACAAAGGAAGGTCCGAGGGGACCAGGGGAGGTCCATTTGAATGCTAGGAAGGTCCAAATAGATCAGAGGAGGTCTCAAGAGGGCACTGGGAGGTCCAGAGAAACTCTAGAGCGCCCAAGAGAACTCAGGGGTTCCAAGAGAGCGTGGAGAGGTCCACGGGAGGTCCAAAAGAAACAAAACCAAGCGTGGCTTGGAGGGACCAAAGAAATTTTGAAACACAAACCCGAGCTGGGTCCTTAACAGAAAAACCCCAAGCAAGGGAGAGGTTCGAACAGAGGGGAGATAAGAGAGAGAGGTCTGGATCTTAAAGAGATTCAAACCAACCAAGAGAGTTAAGAGAGAAGAGACAAACCAGGGGCACACAGAGAGGCTTCGGAGAACCAACAGCCCGAGGGCAGCAAAGACACCACAGAGAGCCTCAAACGGCAAGGAACACCAACAAAGAACTTAGTTAAGGTTTGATTAATTCCAATTGAACTCTCTAGATTTCAAAATCTCAGGTTAAGCTTTGGATTCTCAATAAAGCCAAATGGTTACTTTTATTTTGAAAACTTTGGCAAGGACTTTAAAGAAAACGGGACGTTACAAGTACCCAGATGGGGCTACGCGAATCCGGGACCACCCCTACATCACCCTATCACCCGTCCAAGTCCAACACACATCAACAACCCATCAACAAGTTCATAATAATCAGATACGAAGATCTGGACATTTTCCTCAAATTCAACATAATTAAATCCATATAATTCTCAAATTTCATTAAGATTCGATTCGATCCATCGGCCGATGGATTAGCTCCATCAACCGTTATCGACTACAACTACTAGCACGACTAAGCATCATTCTACAAATTAGCAAACACTCCCATATAACATATGTCCTTAATCATTCAAGGTAAAAAGGATAATCAACATTCAAAGGAGGGCCAATGCAGCAAGTAGGAAATTAACTACTTCTACCCATGAACATACCTTTCAAAATACCATGCAATTGAGATATTAAAACCATACAAAACATTTTAAAATCAGTAGGAGCAATATGATCAAGAGGAGGGTGCTTGCACCTTTGCTGTACCACTTGTTCAATATCAGTTTACACTCATGAATACGTTTGTATCGTCGAGATATCTATCGAAAGAACGATATTGCAATTAACACCAAATAAGCCAAAAAATTAAAATACTAAAAAATGCATGAAATTTATACAGTAGGTATATTATGATTTTAGATGAATTTAGGTGAAAGATTCATTCTATTTGGATTTAGTATGCGAAAGTTATAGCAATTTGAATTTCAGTTTTTCCAAAAAATGCAATTTAAATACAACCGGTTACTGTTCATATAATTAAAATATTTGGTGAAAATTTGTAGAGTAGTAGTGGGAAAAAGGATTACATAGGTAAATAGTTAATAATTTTATAAGACCAAAATAACTGAGTTTATCTCATTTGGAGTTTTTATGATTTAGTTATGAATTTTCAAAGTTAATAGTCTTTTCTAGTTCAAAAATAACTCAGTTTTGGATCACTCTCCTCAAAATATATTTTCTGTGACAGTGAGTAGTTTGAAACCTATTTTAAAATAAAGTTCACTTAAAATGAAAATTATCAAAATTGGTTTCACTGTTTTTGGAGTTAAAATGATTTAGTTATGCATTTTTAAAGTTGACACCATTTTTAGTGTACAAATAAATGTATTTTGAATTTTCATAAGTATTTATTATTTTTCTCACCGAGAGCTGTCCTAGCCAAAGCCTATGACCGGTGGGGGGTCTACTAAAGAGTTTCATTTTCCATTTAAATTCCGAATTTAACTTCTAACTGACGAGTGGGCCCTACTTGTCATGGAACCGGTCTTATGAACCTGGTTCATGGTCTAAGTGCACAGCCCACTTAAGGGGACCAGGCACACATGTCAAGACTCAAAGTCTTAAATGGGTTTTAATTAGATTTCTAAACATCCTTATTACACGTAGGGTCCACCGGTCATACACAGAGTAATTACACAATTAAACCTAATGGCGGATTATCACCTTAATGCGCCGGCGGCTCGGTGAAGCTCGCCGTGCACGCACTGGCAATGATGGCAGCTGGTGCAGTAGCGGCTCCGAAGTCTCGACAAGGGCCGAATCTGGTCGGGCGACGTTCTGGCCGATGGCGATGACGCAGGTGCGATGGTCGCTTGGCGAGCACCGTGGCGGAGGCGAGACGGCGGCTACTCTCATGGGGAAGGCGCTACGGATGATGAGGGAGCTCGGGGAGGAGTGCGTCAGCATTGTCTCGCCACCACAAATACAAAACCGAGGTTGGAGAAGATGGAGGAGCACTGAGGCGGCCGGAGCATGGGTGATGGCGGCACGGCAATGGAGCTTCACGGCGACATGCTCGGCCTAGCAACCAGAAGGGGTAGGGAGCTCAGAGGAGGACGTGAAAGACCTCCAGAAGCTAATAGAAACATCAATTAGGGAGGAGGCTCACCGAAGCTAATGAATTGCTCGGTGACGGCGAGGTACCGTAGTTGGAGAAGAAGAGACCTGTCTCCGTCGGGGCTGCACCAAAAGGCAATTAACTGCGCAGGTGAGTTCACCATGACTATGCGGAGCCAAGGGACAAAGAGGGAGGGCCCGAGACTCACCGTGGCACAAATGGCGTGGCGGAGCGTTATAGAGCGCGCACCGGTGATGAAGAAGACACGTCCGCGTCCCGGGTGCTTCACCTAAAACCATGGGCTCAAACCATTAAAATTGGAAGCGGTGTGGAAGATAAAGGAGGTTGGAGAGGTCATGGGAGAAGCTCACCGAGAGAACAAACAGCTAGAGCTTCCTTCTCTTCCTCGGTTGGGAAGTGAAGTGAGAAAAAGGAAGGACTTGGAGGCGGTTTTGTGCGGGACTACGGATGGAGGAAGAAGTGGCATAACTCAGCGCAGCTTGATGACTCGTCGCGAAGGACGGTGCTTGACGGCATTGACGGAGACAGACGGGGCGCTCAGAGCGAGCCAGGCGCATGGCGCTCGAGCTCTACTCGCGCCCGCCCGAGGAGGAAGAAGCACTGCGCGGAGGATGGGTCCACTGGCCAGTGAGCGGGCAAAGCGATGAGGCTGGATCGTGCGATGAAGAATGGACGACTCAGATTGGTTGGAAAGTTTGAACTATCCAAAAGATGATGAGATCTAGCCTGTTGAATCTCAATCGGACGGTCGATCAAGGTCTGACTCGGGGCAGTGCATTAGTGGGCTAGTATAATACCCCAAATGTTTCTAAGGAAGGAGAGTAAACAAAAAAAGGGTTTTTCTGTAATACTCCAACTTAGTCTAATGAAGGAAGCAGTTAAAAGAGAAATTAGACTTTAGAGGAGAGGAAATCTGCAATTCTTTAGCAACCTGGGCTTCGGGCTTTGGCCCAGGAGGCCCATGAGGGGCCAGCCACTATTAAAAGGAGGGAGAAACCCTAGCACACTGTAGCACGTGTTGCTACAGTGCTCCCGCTGCCGCTACAGTGCTGCTACAGTGCTCCCGCTGTCCAGTAGGTTGCGTGGGCAGTTTCAAGTTCTTATAAGCCGAATTGGAGGTTTCAATCTCCTAGAGATATTTAGATAATATTCTTAGCTTTTCGTGGCCACCAAGAACACCTGATTCCGACGTATGGATCAAAAGTTATGATAATTTTAGTTTCTGCTATTCAGAATTCTGACGCGATTGATCTGTCAAGTTGTCTCCTAAAATATGATTATAATAATAGAATATTCAGGGTTTTCACCCAACTAGGTTATTGTAGAAATTTTTATAACCTTTCCAGAATGTTAAAGAACGCCCTAATCGGAATTGTAGATCAAAAGTTGTGATCTGTTCTTTACCGCTGTCCAGAATCTTAGCTACGTTTCAGCAGTCATTTTAATTAGTAGATTGATTATTGTTAAGGTCCGAATCAGGACTTCTCCATAGAATGTAGGCCTTGGTCTTATCTTTCCAGATCATTAAAGAACATCCAATTTGGAGCTGTAGAACGAAAGATATGAATTTTTGAATTTCTTATTGTAAACTGTCTCTCTGTTGTGGACAGTAGAGAAAGATTAACTTGTTAGCGACTTTTCTTGCACCTTGGGAATTATTGAAATAATTTTATTCAAGAAGCTAGTTCCTTGTAGTTTCCAGAAAGGTTTAGGTCATTGATTTTGGTTGTACCAAATGGAAGTTATGAATTTCACAAGTTGAAAGTACCGAAGATGACAGAACGGTCTTCGGGGTTAAAATCAAGGGCTTAGATGGGGTAATTTTGTGAGGACCCCCGGGTTATCTCCGTAAGACCGAGATTAAACATGGTCTTAAGGACATAACTCTAGAGCCTCAAGTAAATGGATTCCAACTTAACTCGATCTTAGTGAGAGGCTTAACTACAAACTAGAGCCCCGGCGATCATGCGCGCTGCTCCCTTGCGAGCACTACATGATTATCGGTTCTCCAACAAGTCAAGCACTACACTTAGTGAGTTAAATAGGAAGCCACGAACAGCGAGTATGAAATCATATTGGCTCCCAAGATCAACGACCAATATGCTCATACTCTCATATAACGTTGATCACATCCATACAACAACATACATAGATAGTTCAGAAGACATACAACGTAATAGTTAAAGTTTACATCTATTACAAGCGGCCGACCGGCCAAATTCAAATAATAGTCTTAAGTAGCAGCGGAAGCGAGTAAATAAACCAAAAAGGTCCAGCATGGTATGCCCCATAACCCATCGGCAACCGACTGGGAGTTAAATGATAGCATTACTCATTAGCGTCGCCAAAATCGGCGCTAACAAGCTCAACGGGCTCATACACTTCCTCACCTAAAATTGTAGCAACCGGGTTGAGTACAAAGGTACTCGCAAGTCTTACACAAATAAAAATTAGTTATGCTAGAGGTTGTTCCAAAGGATGGCTCATATAGGCTTAGTTTTGCAAAAGAGACGCAACAATTTACAACCTACACATACTAGTTTTTCAAGTGCCATTTAGAAATCAGATTTGAAGTAGAAGTAAAGCATGTGAATAAGTAGTAAATTGAATAGCAAATGAACCATACAAATGACAAAGTGGCTGTCCACTTTGATACTACAACAAACATGAACATTCCATTCATGACAATACCAAGTTATACCACAATTTTAATTCCGAGTCTAACAATAGCAACCATGTAACTCAAGTGGTCGTCCATAACCGTGGACACGGCTATTCGAATAGATTTATACCCTACAGGGGTGTACTACTTTACCCACACGACTTGATTAGCCCGTAAGCCTCCAGATGCCTCCGAATATAGCATACTTCCTATGGTATGCCGGCTGGGTAAACCAAGACTTAGTATTTTTCAGCAAATTGATATCATTGAGTTGAATCACCCAAACGCGACGTAACCCCGTTTAAGTGTAGGCTGGCCTCCTACACCTGAATGACATGCAAGTTGTGCCGGAAGTACCGACCCAATTAATAAAGCTTAAATAGGGCTCGCCCTCACAATAAAGAATTGCAATCGGTACCCTTATGGAACATATATGCGATGGAACACACATTCGCCCTCACACCACCAGTCATCAACTCAACAATACCAACCCCTTACTTAACCAAGCAGTGCCCATACACCGCGTGTGGCAGCACGAGTTTTACTTGAATCAAAGATGTTACCAAAGTTCGGTCCTTGTTGGTCCGCATAAGACAAACCACAACCCAAATTGTGCGCCAAGGCACCCTCCATAACCAACACTTGTCCAGACCCCAAAACTCATTTAAAATGGTAAAATTTAGTTCACTTAAACAGATACTAAGATCTAGAATCAAAAGAATGTAAGAGTTTGAGTATTTCCCATAATTGTCGGGTTATTCCCGACAATCAAACTACCGGTTCTAGACTTGCATGGCTAAGCAACTCATACCACGTACTTCACACAACTTATCTTAAGCATTTCAGTACTGGAATAATTCATGGATAACCACAATGACAAGATAATAGGAGGTATCTAACTATTCAACACAAAAATAGCGACATTATCAAAAATAGCATGCAAGCAATTATCATTGCACTAACTTAATAAAACTGGGATCAAATATGATGCAAAAGAAAGTTCAAATCATGCTTGCCTTGCTGGTAACTCAGTTGCTCTTCCTCAGTAGCGTATAAGTCGATATCAATAGGCTTGGTATCTAGATAAACATAGTATCGAATAAACATCGAGAAATACTCAAAAATTCACAATGCTCGAAAATGCATGATTTTTCTACAGTAGATAGTTCATGATTTTAGATGAATTTAGGTGAAAGAATTATTCCATTTGCATTTAGTATGTGAGAGTTATAAGGGTTTCAAGTTCAGCTTTCAGAAAAATCCAATTTAAATACAATCTGTCACTGTTCACTAATTATAATTATTTGGGTAAAATTTGTAGCACAGTAGTGCATACAAGGATTACATAGATAAATAGGTATCATTATTGCAAGTTCAAAACAGTTGAGTTCACCTCATTTGCAACTTTTATGAATTAGTTATCTATTTTTACAGTTATCAGCCTTTTTCTAGTGTAAAAATAATAAGTTTATGGATCATTTTCCATAATAATACTCTCTGATACAGAGACATGTTTGAAATCAATTTTAATATAAATTTCATCAAAAATGAAAATTACCAGAAGTGGATTCATCCATTTTGGAGTTGAAATGAATTAGTTATCTATTTTTGAAGTTACACATATTTTACAGTGTACAAATAATTCGTTTTCAGATTTCCTAATTCATTTACGGCTTTTTCTTACGGCGTGGGCTAGCCATCGCCATCGATAGTGGGCTCGCTTGCCCATGGCCCACCGTGGCAAATGGTGCTGCGTGTGATACAGAGGATACCCTCCGTGAGCCATTGGATTTAAATCCAACGGTCGCCAATCGTGGCCGAAGAGGTGGTCCGATCGGCCACTCAATCGTGACCGTTCAATGCACAACGCACGGTTCAGATTCGCGGCGTGTCCGGAGCGGTCCGAACGGCCCAACGGAGCAGAGCCGTCGATTTTTCATCCAACGGTCCAAAACGACCCAAGTTGTACGCTCTGATCCTTTACACGAAGCGGTATGTTTTAATTCGTGGGCCCACAAGTAAGTGAGTGCTTAAGAGTTACAAAACGTGTTGGTTTTCTGTGCGTCAGGGCCCACAAGTAAGTGACTTGTTAAAGTGTTTTAAGACACATTTTAATTACTAATGATTGCCATTAACTTCTAATCTCTCTGCTACAGTGCATGTCCGAATATGACAATGGGATTTCAATCCCGCGCGTTTCACCGGCGGCTCGCCGGCTATTGTCTTGCCACTGCCGCTGATCGATGATATGGACAAAAGCAATAGTATTGCGCACTGGGAGCACTCACAAGACGAGCCAGCCCGAACGGCGGTTAATCGGCGGCGGCGCTACTAATTACTGAAATCATGACAACAGCTATATGAAGCTCCGCAATGCTATCTAAGCATGTGCCCAGGTCCTAGGGACTATTAGAGAGTTACCTAAGCTGAGGAAAGTGCTCGGGAAGCTTAGGGTTGCCGGAGCTTGTGTCGGCACCGGAGAAGTCAAAGATGACGGCACGGCACAAGCGGGGAACTCAACCTGGTTAACCAGAGAGCAAATGAGTGGTCGAGATAAGCTAAGGGACTAGCGAAGATGCTAAGAGAGCAAATAATTGAGATACGGCTTACTGGAACCAAGTGGAAGTTGAAGGGTTGGTCCAAGGGCCGAAATGGGTAAAACTCCGATTCACCGTGATCCTGTCGTGCATTGCCGAAATAAAGTGAGGGGTTTTGGTCAGTGAGCAAGAAAGCACAAAGTGACACGCCAGGTTAAGACCAATACCTCCCGGACACGAAGAAGCCACGGAGGTGTCCGGCGGAGCATGCTCTGGAACGAGCCGAGAGCACGAGACTGGTCCAACAGCTACAAGTAACAACAGAAGGTCGCGTGAGCAAAAATGGACAAGGCAAAGAGCATGGAATCGAGGGCTACCACCCGGTGGAAGCTTACCGGAGAGGAGAGCACGGGAGAGCTTCCTTCCCCTCGACCGAAAAGAGGAGAAGTGGGGAAAAGCGAGGTGAAGAGGGGGTGTTATCCCTGGGAAAGGGACGGAACGGAAGCGGCGTCAAGTGATGAAGCAATGTGATAGGCTGAGGAGGGCGGTGGATTGACGGCGTCGAAGAGCCGTTCTGGGCGCGTCGGAGGAGCCCGGCCGCGTGGCGAAGCTCTCCTGCGCGAAGTGACGGGAGGTGGAAGACAAAGCTGACCGGTGGGCCCGGCGTGGCAGCAACTCATCGCGCACGCGGGTGGGGTTAAGTGACTCGGTGCTGGCCGTTGGATCTCAGATGGACAGCGCAGATTAGAAAGGGTCGCAAGGTTCATCTCGAAGGGGTACGCATTTCGGGCCGTCGATTTCCAATCGGACGGCTCAGAGTGGATGGGTGATTCGGACAGGTCGCAAAGAGGCGAGAATCTGGACCGTTGAAGTTAGATCCAACGCTTGCATGCGATGGTGCATCAAGGTGGTTGGACTAAGCCCAATGGCTCGGGTCGGGGTTGGGTTCGACCAGAGGAACAGTACTAGGCTAGTTTGACTGGGATTTAAATTGTTTCTCCTACTTTGACCAAGGTGTTAAAAATAGGAATAAATTTCCTAAAATTGTGAAATAAATCACAGGGGTTCCTGGGTAGATAGAGTTCCCATAAAAATTATTGAACACTACTGTTCAAGATATAATGTGTATATAATAAATTCAACTTAGTGTATGTCATCAATTGGTGTTTAAATCTTCTCAAGGTTTAAACCAGTCCCAAAAATTTGGGAAAAATTATATCAATTCATTATAATTACCATAGTATTTGAATTAATTATTTCTAGAGGATGTTCATAGAGTTTTGTTCCTGTTTTCTTTTGGAGTTGAAATACAAGGTGTAAGTTTAACACTTGTTTAAGATTTTCCTAGTGCAATAAATTATGCAAAAGTTTGAAATCAATGATGCATGCTCATGAGATGCATAATAATTCTCTTTATTAAGTTGAGGATGTGACAAATTTATTCTGTCGATCACCTGGGAAGTTGTAGCTAAGCTCGTGTAAAGTCCGGGAAACTTGGATTCATAACTTTTAGGGCTGGGACTCAAAAGTTATGGATTTTTCTTTGAGAACCCATGATTGGACAAATTAGAGTCGGGTGAAATTGCTAGTTTTTGTGTTATGCTCAGAGTGATCGGTCTCGTTATGTTCTATCGCTTTGTTGAGCACTCTTGTTTAGTATACTTAGTATAATTTACGATTGCGGTGTTGGTGAGCACTGTGGTTGAAAGTCAGATGTCGCCATCTTTTTGTCTCACTTAAGGCAAGTACTTCTATATTCTTATGATTACCGAATGCTAGATGTTTGGATATTCAGATTGTGTTTTATGTGATCCATGAGAATGTTCAAAGTCTATGTTCCTTTCCTATGTGTTAATTCCAAGTGTAGACATGATGTCTTTCATAATTCATACTACAATACATGCATCCATTTTCATGTTCCTTCCACGGATCGGATTATAAGACCCATCAATTCCAAAGATGGGCACGTAAGACCCACCATTCCAATGTGGGCAGATTTGGACACCGTATGAAACGTTCTTCATACGGGACTTGATCCGCATTTTGTTAAATGCGTGCTTAGGTGAACACCGACGGTGTGTCACCACTATACCGTATAAGCATGTGTGCATCCATTCTTTTCATTAATTCCATTCATTCCATGCATTCATGTATTCATTCAATGTAATGCTCAAATTCTTTAATGAAGTTGTTTTTTTTCATATTTGTGGTATGTCCAAATTATCCATGTACTTGTTGAGTCTCGCACTCATTCTTGCTTTGTTTATTTATTTTTAGGTGATTGTTGGTGATGATTCTCTTGGGAGGAGTAGACACGCACTACTCATTCATTTCACCTTACACCAGTTTCAATAATAAAACTTGATTCTGTTTTTCATTCGTTAAGTGATGGACTGTAATATAATAGAGTTTGATGTTGGGTGATATCTTTCTCTACATTAAGGTTGTTTAATTAACTGCTTATGTTCCATGATCATTCATTTGGTATGATTATCTTAGTGGATTTAGTAGACTTAAATAATCGGAATTTGTGAACTGTTGTTAGATTCAGTTTTAATTCCTGCTTAGGTTTTAAAAGATGTTGATCCTTATATGTTAGTTGATGAGTTATTGTTAAAGTTCTTCCGCAGTATTGTTGTACGTTAGTCCTTTAGGTAGCATTTTGACTTCCGAATAGCCAGGGTGTTACAGCTAGGTCCAGCCGGTTTGGTGCGGTGCGGTCCGAGTCGGTCAAACAGTGTTGAGCTCGAAGTTTAAATCTGATTTGACCAACTAGCAAAAAGTTTGACCAAGGCTCTAAAAATAGAAATAAAATTCCTAAAATTCTGAAATAAATCAAAGGTGTTCCTGGGACATCCTAGTGTTCATAAAAATTATTAAACAAATATTGTTCATGATTTATTTGCTTAGTTTAAATTCAAACTTGGAAAGATTATTGATTTGAGTTTGAATTTGCTTTGGGTCAATTTAAGTTCCAAAAATTTGGGAAAATATATATTTATTCATGATAATTATTCTATTATTTGAATAAATTAGTTCCAGATGATAATCAAAAGTTTTTGTTCTTGTTTTCTTTTGGAGTTAAATTTTGAAGTAGGGTTTCAACTTTGTTTGAGATTTTCCAAGTGCAATAATTTATGCAAATGATTCAAAAATACTATGCATATTAATGAGATGCATACTAATTATCATTAATTAATTTTGGGGATGTTACAAACCTCCCCCCCCCCTTACAAAAGATCTCGTCCCCGAGATCTGGGTAGTTCGGAAGTTGGACAGGAAGGTTCTAAAAGAAGATACAACATCTGTTGTTTTGATTTCCTTCAAAGATAACGCTAAGATATCCTAACAAGGTTACAAGGAATTTCTATCATAATTTCCTTTCCATTGCTTTGTTTAACCGTGCCTTTCTTGATTCGAAGGCACTTCAGATAGAAGGAAATAGGTCGGGATATTCGGTTAGCATTCGGTCTTCATGTTCCCAAGTTGCTTCATCTTCAGTATGGTTGCTCCACTGAACCTTCAAGAACTTTATGTTGCGATTCCTTGTCTTGTGCTCCATTTCTTCAAGAATGTGTATCGGGTGCTCCCGATAAGAAAGATCAAGTTGCAAAACAAGATCTTCTAAGTTAGTTGCTTCGGTAGGGACTCGAAGATACTTCTTCAGTTGAGAGACATGGAAAACATTGTGTACATCTGAAAGTGATGGTGGTAGCTCCAACTAGTAGGCTACCGATCCTCGCTTGGCTAGAATTCGAAAGGACCGATGTAACGAGGAGCCAACTTGCCTTTGACTTGAAAGCGTTGTGGTGCACGAGGTAGCTCAAGTGATGGCGGTGACGATGGCGTTGTCAAAGTCGACGATGCATCCACAGCGGCGGCGAAAATTGCAAAACCCTAAACCTCGGCTGAAACCCTAATTCTCCGATTGCGGTGGTGCTAGGGCTTTAGGAGGGGGGGATTTGGGGGTTCTGGATGAGGAGGCGATGGCAAACCTAGGGGTCCTATTTATAGGCTAAGGACATGGCCGAGAGGGCGTATTGGCGGCGGAGTCCGTTTTAGCCACGAGATTAAATCTCTGAGTTTGAAGGGGATACAGGATACTACTTGGGAAGATATGGTGCGAGAGGATACGGGAGATCAAATGACGTGGTTTAGATAAGATTTTATCATTAGAATCTTCGTTGTCGGATGAAGCGTGAAGGAGCTCTAATGGCGGATGCGAGTGGAGCTGCGCGAGGACGAAGCAGGAGGTGGAAGAAGGGCCCCACCAGTCAGCAACATGGAGAGAGAGGAGAGGCGCGGCTTGGCTACACGCGAAACCAGGTCGAGACCGAAGGAAATAGGCCGGATCAAGGAGATTCGGCCCAAAACTGTTTATGGGATTTATAATAGGTTTTGTATTTTAGAAATAGCAGAAAATGCAAATGGCATATAGAAAAATAGCAATTAAACTCGGAAAAATTCTACAAAAATCTAAAAAACATATCTAAGCACATAGAATCCAAATAAAATAGTTTTGACAATAGTTGATGTTGACATTATTCATATTAAATTGTTTTGACACTGAAAGTTCATATTAAGCTTTAAGTTAAAATTCAAATAAAACTCAAGAGTGAATTTTTCCAACTACTAACTATTCAAAAGATTTTTAAAGCTCAGAGAAATTGGGATGTTACACCACTCCATGTACTCGCGGTACGTCCGTACGTTGTATGGTCTCTGCTCCTACACGACCTCGACGTGCACCGTCTCCGTTCAGGTCGTAATCCACTCATGCTGGACTACTTGCTAGTCCTCGACGTGTCAGCCCACCCTAGATTGCTTTCATTCGGGAGTGATTCATGTCAGAACATGGATTGTGGGTATGAAATGCAAACAATTCTCGGATAGAGTTTGACACACAAGTGGACGGTTCACTACAGCATCCTTCCATCGGGAGGGGGCACCACCTAGTACAAATCAAACTGACGTATTATACGCTGTGACGCGTAAGGCTCCAACATGTGGGTGAACACCAGGTGGCAGGTCATCGTCCACAGTCCAGTGTCCTGCAAGCATTGCATCGACAGTCCGTGCGGTGCAACTGTGTGCACGAACTCTGGGGTCCACAGAGCCCATATGATGTTGTCATGCAACGACTTGAACTCGTGGAACAACTAGTAGCACCTTGCCGGTTTATCCTTGGCCCAGCATAACTGGGCGGCAGTCCACCGGTAGCCCATAGTGGGCCCGTCGATCGGGTCGTGCAACCCAGGGTTGGGGTGCATTGCTCTCGCGAAGGCAGAATGCCTAATAGGGAAGTGCTCTCAACTCTATAGCTGCAGGAGCACGTAGCACACGGCAAGGTTCGGTTTCACACTGGTGTGGTGCTGCGAAGCATCACTGTGGGACCCTCAAATATTAGAATGTATCGAATTAAAATTATACTAGTAGCATAATTCTTAATTAAGGAACAGTGCAATTCCTTCATTAAAAATCATACTAGAAGCATAATGATAATAAGTGACAATTCCAATATTAAGGTTCCCGGATATATGCCATGCAATAGTTCCCAGGATTAGTGACTATTGCGCATATATCCTTTAAACAACATTGCATCATACACATACAAGACATACATTCACTTAATTATACATAACAGATTACAAGTTTGGTTCGGTTGCTACAGTAACCGAATTTGCTACAGTACAGATGACTTTGGTCATCACAAAAATTTCAACAGCGGAAGCAAAAGAAACGGCAAAACCACCAATGGCCCCATCCCGCAGGCTATTGCGTGGAGACTAGAACTAGCATCACTCGTTAGCGCCACCGATCGGCGCTTAACGGGCATCTCATAAAGATAACCATCTTCACCGCAACAAGAGGTCATAAACCTTGAGTACGGAAGGTACTCAAAGAAGACTTACACAAACTAATAAAAGAAAGTGTTTGATAGACCCTATACAAAGGAATAGAAATTTTACATGCATAAGGTCAACAATGTATGATTAATGGTTCAATTTGCGTAAAGCGATACATCTTAACCTATAGTTGCTAAGTTTTGACAAGGCAAGTTTAATAAACTAGTTTGGACTAAAACAGTGAGTAATTGGAATCATAAGCATAAACAGTAGCAATAGTAAGTCATAGCTCACAAATAGCCGTGCATGACAACCATCATGCCGAAGTAATTCCCAAACCAAACTTAGAGCAAAATCTATACAGGTGACATCAATTCAAGTATCGTCCGTAACCGTGGACACGGCTATTCGAATAGTTTTAACCCTGCAGGGGTGTACATCTTTACCCACACGACTTAGTTAGCCCGTAAGCCTCCGGAATAATAGCACACTGCCTTTGGTGTGCCGGCCGGGTAGACTAAGATTTGGTATTTTTCAACAAGTTGACACTATTGAGTTGGATGACCCATGTGGGACTGATCCCGCTTAAACAACGACTGATAGCATCTGCTCAACCGGGGCCCACATGTTGTGATGGGAATGCCGACCCAATCAATTAAATGCAAACTCGTGTTAGCCACACATATTAGACCGCAGTCGGGGCCCTGAAGGTACGTACATGCGATGGAACACATCTACGCCCTCACCCTTCTAAGAACATCTGATATCGATATAAACTCCACATGGCATACGACACGGCCCGAAGACTTAAGCATCTATGCCATATGAAATCAATACACATGTCCTTACCCTCCTGTTTCCAACTCAATAGCATTAACATTTTACTTAACCAAACAGTGCCCATACACTGCGTGTGGAAGTACGTCGGGGCTTGAATTAAATTGTCAGAGTTCAGTCCTTAATCAACCCAGACAAGACATCCACATTTCCCAATTCTCGTGCATAAGGCACCATCACTAGCATCGACTTGTCCAGATTTGAAATAAGTTTAACAACAAGATTTAGAGGCATTTCAGAGTTAAATAAACTGATCAAGGAATCAAAATAAATAAAATTTATTTGTTATTCCTGTGTTTGACAAGATAAGCTTGCCAAACACTACCGCTTCTATGGATTTGCATGGCTACAAAAGTTAAAACTAAATATTATAATACCACAGACTACCTTAGGTTGAGTGTATGATTAAATTCAAGGTAAGCCACAAGTTCAGGTTATAACTAACTAAGAACAGAGCACAAATATTTTTTTTAGAAAATTGCATGCAACAGTGTCACTGTATTTTGTAAATCTACAGTTCAAAAGATTAGGATCAACATGGTGCAGAGAGGTAGCTTGCCTTGTAGTAATAAACAACCTCTTGCTCAGGTTCTTGCTGCTCGACAAAAGACTCAACAATCTCAGAAGAACCAGTATCTAAAAGAAAATGAAAACCAATAAACATAGGAAAAGAAACAGAGAACAATCATGCATAAAAAAATGCATGGTCAAAGGGTTATTGCATGATTAGAAACATGCTTAAGGTATATTAACTTAATGAAGAATAGTAAACTATAACTAACCTTTATTAATACTATTTACTACAATTTGAAGTTTCGATTGAACTACAGTTTCAGGTTTTTGAAACTGGAACAGGATAGATTGTGATTAACTTAATTGCCTAGCTAAACATCATATAAATGAACTATGGTACTGGAGCTAAGTGTATTTAAACCAGTGCTGTGACCTAATTGATCATTTAATAACTATTAATAGCAAATAAAAAAAATTGGACTCTTGCTGTCTGTACTGTCGGTTTGACCAACAACAATAAAAACAGCAAGATCCTCTTTACTAAATTCGGCTGGCTTGGAAAGCTACACAATACAAAGGCTTTAACGTGGAGTAACAGCTATCTGGAGAGGGTAATTAATGTCATCACCTATTATTGCTAACCCTAATTGCTCGGTACACAGAAAGAAAAGAAAACGTGGACTCTTGTCGGTTTGGCCCGACAAAATCAACAGAGAAAGATCTTGCATCAATAAAGGGATCTGTGACCTTAAGAATTAAAAGAAGGTCTAGTTATGATGCTAGGGATTATCTAAGATCTACATAAGCCGACATGCTAACAAGAGAAACCCAAATTCTTGAAAATGATATGAAAGACCGAAAAGTTATAAAAACAACTTTTCAGTTTAAAGAAGTTGGAAGCATCACATGAGCATGTGAGTGACTCATGTGAGCTAAAGATGTCCTTAAAGAGCTTAAGATAACAGAAGGCAAGGTCTGAGCTTACCAGCTAGGGTTGGAGAAATGCAGTCAAGGTCTAGGTCAAACAGTAAAGATCCAAGCTCTTTTCACTAGCTTGACCAAAACAAGAACGGTAGAACTAAGGCTCTAAGGACCATTAGGCACATTCTTGATAAGAAAAGATGAAATCCAACTCACCAGGGGGAGGTTCACCAAGGTGGTTTTCCACTGGCTCAAGTTGACAGAGAGGAAAAGCCCTAAGTCCAAACCTACAAGAAATGCCCAAAATCACATTAGCATGACATTTAGGCCTTCTTGAAGTTGAACAAGGGTAGAAGTAAAGAAGCTTCACTGGGAAGGAAAGCAAGGCTAAGGAACTCCTCTCGGTCAACAATGGCAGAAGCTCCACAGCTAGGGTTTTTATAGTGTTGGAGCCCTCTAGAGCAACCAAGAACTCTCCAGAGCTAATAAGGTGGCAACTAGAGCTAAATATCAAAGGAATATGCGTATATTCCTATACATGGCCAACGCTCCCATGAGGATGTCGGTGACGGCAGAAACAGAGAGGGAGGGAAGAATCACATCGACGCCATGGTCCCGTAAGCGATTAAAGCCATGCACAAAGACGCAAAGAAGCTCAAGGTACTGACCACCGTCCGATTAGAAAAGAACGGCCGTGATGAGATGCCCAAAACACACCGAACCGGTATCAAGCATTATGGGCCGTGCGATCTCCAATGGACGGCTAAGATTGCGGGGGGGGGGGGGTCTGGAGTGGTCCGAACGTCCCAAATCACAAGGACCGTCCGATTAGGTGTCAACGGCCCAAGATGCAGTGCGCGCTGGTGAGCTTCGGCCCAAAAGGAAGTCACCATTGGATCTAAAACCAACGGCTAAGATTGCTGGGAGGTACGGATGGTCCGAAGGTCACAATGGATGTGGTCCACCCGATCTAAATTCAACGGTGGATCTCACGTGACACCTCTGGCCGGTCCGAACAGCACAACAGATCAGGCCCACACATTGAGGATTCAACGGCCCAGATGTTTTTTTAATTTCTGCCATTTAAGGATGGCCTTGCCTGGAGATCGCACACCGCACACTTTTGATCCAACGGCCACTATTGGAGGGCGGTTTGGAGTGGTCCGAAAGTCCCAGTAAATCTGGTCCGTTCGCAAGGAAATGGACGGCTCGATTTCATTGAAGTTGAGGCCGCGCGAGCGAACGTGTCGGGGCCGAACCACTTGCACAGGGTTGGACTCACTGGGTTGGAATGAGTTGCTACAGTGAAAAAGGGTCCGGTTTAGACCGGAAAAATTGACCAGTCCTATTTAGGATTTCAAAAGTTTGACCGGGGCTTTAAAAATAGCAATTAAATTTGTAAAAATGCGAAATTTTGCAGAATTGCTACTGGGATGATATATTCCCCAAATAAACTTTTGAAACCACTGTGTCTCATTTTGAAATACATAAATAATTCATTTTGGCCGAATAGGTTTTATTTAAAGACAAATATTTTTCTTAAAATTAAAGTAATTTCTAAAAATTCAACAAAATTATTTTTGGCCATAATAATTCATCTGGCTTTTAAATAAAATACCTCCCAGTCTTAATACCAAATTTGAGTGGTATTTCCTTTTGAAGATTTGACCAAGTTGGAGTTTTAGTTAGAATTTGGGGAAAATTAGATTGTAACATGTTGCCTAATTTGCCAAAATGAACAAAGGATGCTATGAACAAAGATCTCATTATCGCTTATTAGGGCCGAGGTCATACAAACCTACCCCCCTTAAGAAAATCTCGTCCCGAGATTTCCAATAATTCAGAAGTTGGACAAAGATGGAGTTAAAATGATGCTTTTAGAAACATAACATCAGTTGTCTTTATTTCTTTCAAAGACAGAAAAGAAGGATTTTACATAACAACATAGTGTTGTTATTACATCTTCTTTTACATTGATTTGTTTAACCTTGCCTTTCTTGATTCAAAGGCAATTTTTAAACAGCAAAAAGGTCGGGGTGCTCAATCCTCATTAGATCTTCGTGCTCCCATGTGGCTTCATCCTCTGAATGATTAGCCCACTGAATTTTTAAGAACTTGACAGTGCGATTTCTTGTCCTACGTTCCATTTCATCGAGGATACGCACTGGTTGTTCTTGATAAGAAAGATCCGGTTGAAGATCAAGATTTTCATAAGTAGTAGCCTCGGTAGGAACACGAAGGCACTTCTTTAATTGAGAAACATGAAAGGTATCATGAACTACCGAGAGAGTGTCAGGAAGTTTCAATTGATATGCCACCGCTCCTCATTTCGCAATAATTCGGAAAGGTCCGATATAACGAGGTGCTAGCTTTCCTTTCACTTGAAAGCGATGAGTACCTTTCATCGGCGACACTTTAAGATAGTCATAATCATCTACCTCAAAGTTTAGCTCACGACGACGATGGCTCAAGATAGCTCTTCCGACGAGATCGGGCGCTTTTCAAGCGGTCTCGAATCGCATTTAACTTGCTCTTCAGCTTCCATAACCAAGTCTGGGCCAAAGAATGGTCTTTCACCAGACTCCGACCAATTCAATGGAGTCCTACAAGCTCGCCCATACAAGGCTTCAAAAGGTGACATTTGAATACTTGCTTGGTAGCTGTTATTGTAGGAAAATTCCACATACGGCAAAGATTTCTCCCAATTCTTGCCATATGCTAGCACACATGCTCTAAGAAGATCCTCCATCACCTGATTCACCCTTTCGGTTTGACCACTGGTTTGAGGATGATAAGCAGTGCTGAAGGAGAGTTCAGTTCCCAATGCTTGATGAAGGCAATTCCAAAAATGGGAAGTGAATTGAGATCCACGGTTTGAAACAATGACTTTCGGAACACCGTGGAGACAAACAATCTTGGCAATATATAACTCTACCAACTGTCTGCCATTGAAAGTGGTTCTGACAGGGATGAAATGAGCCACTTTCGTCAGACGATCAATTATCACCCAGATGGCATCGAATCCATTCTGAGTCTTAGGAAGTTCGGTAACAAAATCCTTACCGACTTCTTCCCATTTCCATTGTGGAATAGGCAAGGGCTGAAGGGTACCAGCAGGTTTCAAGTGCTCAGCTTTAACCCTTTGGCAAATATCGCATTTAGCAACATACCGAGCAATTTGCCTTTTCATTCGGCTCCACCAGAATATTTTCTTCAAATCCTGGTACATTTTAGTGCTTCTAGGATGTAATGAAAACTTGGAATTATGAGCCTCTTTAACGATTAAGCCTCTCAGATGAGGATCTGAGGGTACTACCAAACGATTGCGATACCGAATGGTACCACGAGCATCTTCGTAAAATTCGCTATTATACCGGCTTCAAATTTTCCTTGATTTCACTACCTCAAAGATCGATTTCGGGCTTCCAGAATCTGATCTTCGAGTGTTGACTTCACTTCCAAGGCAGCAAGAAATCCATCTTCTACCATTTCGAGACTTAAGCGCTGAAAATCAGCACATAAGCTCTTAGCCAGAGGCACTATTGATAAGCAATTACATCGTGTCTTTCTGCTTAAAGCATCAGCCACAACATTGGCTTTGCTAGGATGGTAATGAATACCCATATCATAGTCCTTGATCAATTCAAGCCATCTTCTTTGCCTCATATTCAGATCAACTTGAGTGAATATATATTTCAGGCTTTTATGATCAGTATAGATTTCACAACGATTACCAAGAAGGTAATGTCGCCAAATCTTTAATGCATAGACTAGGGCTGCCAATTCCAAATCATGAGTAGGATAATTCACCTCATGAGGTCGCAACTGCCTAGATGCATATGCCACAACTCGGCCCTCTTGCATAAGCACACAGCCAAGTCCATGGCGAGATGCATCATAATAGATATCGAAATTTTATGAATATCCGGAAGAGTGAGAACGGAGCTTGGCCAGAGCTTTCAAGAGTCAAAACTGCTTTCACACTCGGCTGACCAAAAGAATTTGTTCTCCTTCTTTAAAAGTTGAGTCAAAGGCCTAGAAATTTTGGAGAAGTTTTCAATGAACTTACGGTAATAACCCGCAAGTCCAAGGAAACTTCGAACTTCAGGAACATTCTGGGGCTGCTTCCAGTCTAGTACATCTTGTACCTTGTCGATCAATAAAGAATGCCTCCTTCGGATAATACATGTCCCAAGAAGGCGACTTGCTTAAGCCAGAAAGCACACTTGCTAAATTTAGCATACAACTGATGTTTGCGAAGTGTATCTAGCACGAGTCTCAGATGCTGTTCATGCTCTTCAGCAGACTTGGAGTAGATAAGAATGTCGTCAGTGAACACAACAACAAACTTATCCAAGAAATCCATGAATACTGAATTCATAAGATTCATGAAATAAGCAGAGCATTGGTTAGGCCAAAGGACATGACAAGATACTCGCATAATCCGTAACGAGTAGAAAATGTCGTTTAGGATATCCTCGCTCTAACCTTGATTTGATGATAGCCCGATCGCAAATCAATCTTAGAAAAGACTCTGCCCAGCTTAATCGGTCAAACAGATCATCAATTCGGGGCAAAGGATATTTATTTTTGACAGTGACTTCATTTAATGGACGGTAATCCACACACATCCGTAAAGTCTTGTCTTTCTTTTTGACAAAGATGGCGGGCATCCCCAAGGTGTGGAACTCGGTCGAATGAATCCCTTATCAAGTAATTCACCAAGCTGCTTCTTCAATTCAAACAGCTCATTAGAAGGCATACGATAGGGTCTTCTTGATATGGGAGCAAGATCAGAACTAGTTCAATCATTTAACTCCACTTCCGATCCGTGGCATACCGGGAAGGTCTTCAGGAAAGACGTCCAGATATTCACATACTACCGGTACTGACTCCAAGGTAGGGTTGGCATCAATTTTTAATGCACCAAGATGAGGATGAACTGTACTAGACTAAAAAACGACTAAAAGGCCGTTTTCATTAGTGATGGTTATAGTTCGTTGGGCACAATTGATTTGGCCGAAATTCTTAGATAACCAATCCATTCCCAAAATGACATCTATCCCTTTAGAGTTTATCACAATCAGGTCTGCCCAAAAATCTACCCCTTCAATAATGATATTGACATTAAGGCAGATTTGATCAGTCATGAATACTAACCCAGGTGAGTGAATAATATCGGGTGGATGAAGATGATGCATAACTAACTGATGTTGAGTAGCAAACTGTCTACTAACAAAAGAATGGGATGCTCCAGAGTCAAATAAAACAGTAGCTGAACTGAAATTAACTAGGAGCATACCAAGGATAACTTCAGTGCCTCGCCGCTTTTTGCCAGCTTATTTGATTCACACGGCCATGACCGAATCGGGTCGAGCTTACAATCGTTTTGGAGAAGGTGTAGGGCGACAACAATGGGAAGGTCAACAATGGCAACCCACGTGTTTTAGCAAAGCATTGGTTCGCAAAATGTCCCGGCGCCCACAATGGTAGCAAATCACACCCTACCGACATTGATAGCGAGGGTGGTCTGCTTCACTAGGTCGGGACTGCCCAAAGGTGGCGGTGGACGAAAAGCAAACACCGGCGCCCTAGGTGGGTCGGGTGGCGCCGGAAGATCGAGGTCGCCACAGATGCGGTCTTCTTCGAGCGCTACTAGATGCAAAGTGGGTAACCTTGCCGCTTCGTGACTCCTCTAAAGCCTTGTTTTAGTTTCAGCAATTATGGCTTTGTCCACAAGATGCTGGAAATTTCTGAAATCTTGTACTGCCAAAGCCAACTGCAGTTCCTCAGACAAACCATTCATGAAACGGTTTCGATGACGAGTGTCAGTCGAAACATCGTCAGGGGTGTACCGAGCAAGAAAATTGAACTCATGAAGATACTCGGTCACAGATTTTCGCCCTTGCTTGAGAGCGAGAAACTCCTGCTGCTTGAGCATCATCACTCCTTCAGGAATATGGGCCTCACGAAAGGCCTCCATGAACTCAAGCCAAGTAGGGGTATATCCTGCGGGTTGAATTGCCAGATAATTATCCCACCAATTGCTAGCTGGCCCAGTCAGCTGGTAGCTAGCATACAGGACCTTCTCCCTTTCAGAACATTGAGCAATGGACAGCTTCTTTTCAATTTCCCGAAGCCAGTCCTCTGCTTCCATTGGATCCTGGGAGCTAGAGAACATGGCGGGTTAGTCCGCCGAAGTCGCAAGACTCCCTACCCATGTCAACTCCCCTTACGCCACCGGTGGAGTGGTAGAAGAGGTGTTGCGCGTAACTGCTCCAAGATGCTGCTCGTCCATTCGGTTGCGCTCAATTTGCATGAGCACATCCGCCATAGTAGGTGGTGGAGGAAGCTCTTCTTCCTGACGACCACCCTGTGGACCATGAGATCCGGAAGGGTCAGCTTGTTCCCCCTGAGTATAGGGAACAGGGGTGGAGAACCTCTCCTCTTGTTGTGCTCGTGCACGAGTAGTAGGTCCTATCATCCTGTTGCCATATAATGGTTAACAACATCACAAGGATATACTCGAGCGAACACATACAAGATTCTGAGATAGAAAAGAAAGAAGTACTAAACTTAATCATGCAGCATGCTATGTCATGCAACCAATTATCACCAAATCATCAACTGACCGAATGCAACCAAAAGGGTCTGCTCCACTTTATTAACATACGGCTAAAAAGCAACAGTCAGTTCAAACCCAAAAGTCGGCACACCACATTCTTTACAAAATATACACTATTCTATTACACAAGACTTAATGGACAATACTAGCCTATTACACACTATCGCCGAACACATCATCCAAATTTCTAAGTATAATCATTACGGTTAAAATTCACCGGAAACTCATTTAACAGATGAGCTTCTGGTGAACCCGTATCTATGGGATCCCTAGGGCTGATGAGACGTGTAGGAGAACCTAGCAGCAAATGATGTCCCCTAGAATGTGTAGGTCGCTGGGTGCGAGGAAAACCGCGACATCCGGCTTGACGACACCGCCCAAAAACAGAAGAAGCCTGCACTTCGAAATCGTAATCCTCGTGGTACAAGAGCAACGGAGGGATCTCATTGTTGCCATAAAGCACGCTACGAGGAACGTGGTTCGTGGCAACACCAAGCCTCAATACTCTTGTGCCTCGTGCGCATTTACGGCGGGTTTCCCATAACTCATACACGAGACAGTGATGAACTTGGTCCATGATACGGACCAACCTCGCTAACTCGCGTACGTATGGGTCTTCTCCAAACTGAATCTCATCAAACGTAATCACATCCGCTCTAGGGCCTTGTTTTGGGAAGTGCACATAGGGTGGCTGAGACAGCTCTGTCAAATCATGACGAAGGAGGCTCATCATCCCACGCTAGCCTTCCCGCATGTACCATAGACTCCTGAGGTGGCACGTGTATGAATGCAGTATGGAACACTACCCACCACCTGTCTGGCGATCACATTAATGATAGCTTGGTACTCTTCCATACCAGGCCCTCGGTCTCGGCGGTAGATGGCATACTCTGGCTGATAAGTAAAATTGGCTTGCCACATCATATCTCGAAGCAAGGCCGGAAACCCGTCCACATCTTCAGCTCGAGTCTCCTTAACCAAATACCAGCCACTCATCTACAGGCAAAAGATAAGGTGAGTAAGAACTTAGCTTAGAAAATCAACAGAATGTTAGATAAGAATGGATACTAAGGAAGATAAGAAGTAAAAGATAGCATACTTAGATCTTTAGGAATTAATTAGGTTAAAATAATTTCACAGAGACTCACTAAGGATAACGACCATGCTAATTCTAACCTACAGGCAACCGTATGCTCTGATACCAACACTGTGGGACCCTCAAATATTAGAATGTACCGAATTAAAATTATACTAGTAGCATAATTCTTAATTAAGGAACAGTGCAATTCCTTCATTAAAAATCATACTACAAGCATAATGATAATAAGTGACAATTCCAATATTCAGGTTCCCGGATATATGCCATGCAATAGTTCCCAGGATTAGTGACTATTGCGCATATATCCTTTAAACAACATTGCATCATACACATACAAGACATACGTTCGCTTAATTATACATAACAGATTACAAGTTTGGTTCGGTTGCTACAGTAACCGAATTTGCTACAGTACAGATGACTTTGGTCATCACAAAAATTTCAACAGCGGAAGCAAAAGAAACGGCAAAACCACCAATGGCCCCATCCCGCAGGCTATTGCGTGGAGACTAGAACTAGCATCACTCGTTAGCGTCACCCTGATCGGCGCTAACGGGCATCTCATAAAGATAACCATCTTCACCTGCAACAAGAGGTCATAAACCTTGAGTACGGAAGGTACTCAGCAAGACTTACACAAACTAATAAAAGAAAGTGTTTGATAGAACCTATACAAAGGAATAAAAATTTTACATGCATAAGGTCAACAACAGAAGGATTAATGGTTCAATTTGCAGAAAGCGATACATCTTAACCTATAGTTGCTAAGTTTTGACAAGGCAAGTTTAATAAACTAGTTTGGACTAAAACAGTGAGTAATTGGAATCATAAGCATAAACAGTAGCAATAGTAAGTCATAGCTCACAAATAGCCGTGCATGACAACCATCATGCCGAAGTAATTCCCAAACCAAACTTAGAGCAAAATCTATACAGGTGACATCAATTCAAGTATCGTCTCAGAATCGTGACACGGCTATTCAATAGTTTTAACCTGCAGGGTGTACATCTTTACCCACATGACTTAGTTAGCCCGTAAGCCTCCTAATAATAGCACACCGCCTTTGGTGTGCCGCCGTAGACTAAGATTTGGTATTTTTCAACAAGTTGACACTATTGAGTTGATGACCCATGTGGACCGATCCCGCTTAAACAACGATCGATAGCATCCGCTCAACCGGGCCCACATGTTGTGACGGAATGCCGACCAAATCAATTAAATGCAAACTCGTGTTAGCCACACATATTAGACCACAGTCGGGGCCCTGAAGGTACGTACATGCGATGGAACACATCTACGCCCTCACCCTTCTAAGAACATCTGATATCGATATAAACTCCACATGGCATACGACATGGCCCGAAGACTTAAGCATCTATGCCATATGAAATCAATACATATGTCCTTACCCTCCTGTTTCCAACTCAATAGCATTAACCTTTTACTTAACCAAACAGTGCCCATACACTGCGTGTGGAAGTACGTCGGGGCTTGAATTAAATTGTCAGAGTTCAGTCCTTAATCAACCCAGACAAGACATCCACATTTCCCAATTCTCGTGCACAAGGCACCATCACTAGCATCCACTTGTCCAGATTTGAAATAAGTTTAACAACAAGATTTAGAGGCATTTCAGAGTTAAATAAACTGATCAAGGAATCAAAATAAATAAAATTTATTTGTTGTTCCCAGGTTTGACAAGATAAGCTTGCCAAACACTACCGTTCTATGGACTGCATGGCTAAGCAAAAGTTAAAACTAAATATTATAATACCACAGACTACCTTAGGTTGAGTGTATGATTAAATTAAAGGTAAGCCACAAGTTCAGGTTATAACTAACTAAGAACAGAGCACAAATATTTTTTTTTAGAAAATTGCAGGCAACAGTGTCACTATATGTTGTAAATCTACAGTTCAAAAGATTAGGATCAACATGGTGCAGAGAGGTAGCTTGCCTTGTAGTAATAAACAACCTCTTGCTCAGGTTCTTGCTTGTGAGACCCCGACGTTTATTAGGCTCATAATACTTAGTCATCCGATTGACCCTAGTATTATCAACCAAATAAACCCCGGTCTCGAGAGATGTATACTTCCTGCATGCAAGATACATACCTCACAACAAAAGAATGTATCAATTCCATACAACACATACAACATAAGCAACAAACCGAAGTTAACATTAATATGGAATAGATATTACAAAAGAGAGGCCCTTAGGCCAAATAGCAATAATTACAAAAAGAGAACAATGAAGCAAAAGTGCCATAAAGATGGCTATAACACAAAGCCAATCAAGGTGCCTTAACCCTAGGCATCTCGACCGACCGCCAAGCTAGTCGTCAAGAAACCGCAACACGTAGCACAAAAGAGAGGCTCTTGGAGCTCTCCTTCTTCCTCTGCAACAAAAGCCACAAAAATGCCACAACCCCGCGGATGAGTACATAAAGTACTCCAAGACTTACGTGTGAGATAACAGAACTATAAATAGCTACATGCAAGCTTTATTTAAGTGGATGAGGCTTTGGACTCATTTTAGCATAAAGCAAGTTTCATTTGCAATAACATAATAGATTGAAGGCAATTTGGCAAAGCATTTTAATTGTTGAAATATCAACGAGATAAAAACATAGTAACAACAACAAGAACAACCTGGAAGTGACTAACCCAAGTCACCACAACAATAGCATGAACTCCCCGTTCATACCAACCATGTCAAGTTTTAATTAAAGGTTGTAGTCTAATTCTTACGGGAAATAACCAAGCGTGTCCATAACCTAGGGCGAGGCTATTCAATAGTTTTATCCTGCAGGGTGTACCAATGTACCCACACGCCGACCGCCTTTCCTTTAAGCACACTACCTTAGGTGTGCCAAGCACGGCTAAGTCCTACGAGACATTTCCAATGGACAATGCTAATTCGAGTCGCACAACCCACGGGAGAAAGAGACATCTCACAACCTTCCCGAAGCTAATGCTCCTCCCACATCACACACACATTTTATCTTTAAAGACACACCAACCGAGCGACCCCAATTAACACCGCCCAAAGTACTTAGTCAAGAGAGGTCCCATATCCCCTCGTGTGGTTAGCACGCATAATTGCTTGGATCAATGGCGCAAGAATTCGGTCCTTGTTGACTCAGCATACCACCACATTCCAAAACCACACCCTCCATCCAATATGCCCAAGTCCAAATAGTTTTCATTTTTATTTGTTTACAAATCATACAAGGACATAATGGAATGATAGTTTTTAGGTGATCAAGGTTATCGACATAATGTCGACAACCGCCCATTTCTACCGTTATCTAAGCATTGCTAAGCATGACACCGTAAAAGCAAAAAGAGCATACTTAAATCACCGGGCTCTAATTCACCAGCTTATATTAGTAACTTATGGTTTGTGGCAGGGTAACAATTTAGGGCAACTATGCAATAGGAATAGCTACCTCTAAACGATAAAATACTTTGACACAAAAGCATGCATACATACAAGTTAAACGAAATATTAGACTTTAAAGTAATGGGACAACGATGGAAATGATCAAACTGCTTGCCTTTACTGTTGCTGGACAAATTGTTGCCGAGGATCGCTCACGGAAACAATACACTCGTCGGCACCTAATCGAAAAGACGAAAAGATTCAATAAGAACGACGCAAACAACAAGGACAACACAGCAAACAAACTCCAAACACTCTGAATTTTCTACAGCAGCAAGAGGATGATTTTTAGGGAATTTAGCAACAAGAACCAATTGATTTGGATTCTCAATGCAAAAGTTATGAGCAAAACAATTCTGCTCAGCCCTAAAAATACCAAACTGCACTATTCACTAATTTAATTATGAGGCAACATTTTCTAGAACAGAAGTGAAGCTGGAATTTTTACTGTAAAACCAGCACCTCATGAGATGAATAACACAATTGAGTTCATCCCATTTGGAGCTAGATTGCATTTTCTACCATTTCTCAAAAACAAGGACTTGAACAAAATTATAATGCATAAGTCCTCATTTTTATAACAGCAACAAGCTCAAAACTAATTTTCATAGTAAGTTCATTAATAGAGGAAACCAACAAAGTTGGTCTCACTCAAAAATAATCTACAGAGCATTAGTTATGTATTTTACAAGTTAAGCATTAATTTGAGTGTATATTTAAAGTGAGTTTTAAAATCTAATGGCAAAACTGTGCTCTGGAGCTGAACTCAACTTACAATCATTTTTGGATTAAAGTCAAGTTCAAGACAGAGCTAACACAATTTAAATGACTTCATTTGGATTTAGAATGAATTAGTTATGATATTTTGAAGTTCATACCTTTTTCAGTTTATAAATAAGAGTTCACTGGAATTTCTAAAACCAAAAGAGAGGGGGAGGACGTGAACCGTTGATCAAAATCAAACGGTCCAAGACCTCCAGAGGAAACGCGCACGCGCCTGCGCAGGTCTAGAGAACACGGGCCGTTGATCTTGGATCCAACGGTCCATGTCCTCCCTGCCACGCTGCGCGCAACAGAGGGGAGGTCGTGGCCGTCGATACCGCATCCAACGAACCACAACACAAGAGGGAGGACCGGGACGGTCCAGATCAAACGAGGGAGGTCCTAGACGGCTGAGATCTTCCAAAGGAAGATCTAAACTATCAAGATCTCCCCAAGGAAGATCTACATCGTCAAGACCTCTCGAGGGAGGTCCTGGACGGTCCAGATTTTCCAAGGGAGGACCTTAATGGCCTAGATTGTCCCCGGGAGGACCTTAACGGTCAAGACAACAACAAAGAGGTCCTGGGCGGTTCAGATCCACTTGGGGTGGTCCTGAACGGCCAAGATCTAACAAAGGGAGGTCCTAAGCGGCTCAGATTTCCACTGGGAGGTCTGGGCGGCTAAGATTTACCCGAGGAGGTCCACAAAGGTTAAGAGGACCTCGGGGAGGTCCTACACGGTGAAGATCAACACAGGGAGGACTTCAACGGCTAAGATCTCCCACAAGGAGGTCCTAGCGGTCAAGATCGCACGGAGGAGGTCCCGGACGCCCAGATCTCCTGAGGAGGTCATGGACGCCCCAGAGCTTGCGACCACGCGTCTGCGCGCCCGCACGCGTTTCTGGACAAAGGATTAATGCGCGGACAACGAGGAGGTCAGCGCAGGAGGTCTTAATTGCGCGCAAGGGAGGACTAAATGCGCTTAAGACACGCCATTGATTGCAATGATTTGAGTAATGATGAACGATTAATCGCGGCGGATCTTTGTCCTAAAAACGACAATGGCGCCGCCGTGTACGTCCGACAAAACCCGAGTTTGAAAAGATGGTTCTCGCCGGCGATGTAGGCCTCGCCGGCGACATCCAATGGTACCACCGAGTGTGCAATAGCCTTGCGCACTCAAAGGACCTCCTTTCAACGGCGGCGGTCTTAAACGCCGCGAGCCGAGAGGAACACGAAGGCACAACACGGCAAAAATTCAAAATGAAAATTAAAGCTCCGCGACATCCATTCAAGCGTGTGCCCAAGAGAAGCTCCGCAACAACATACATGCGGGTGCAGAGAGCTACGGACTATCGGGAGGTTTACTCGAGGTCTCAAGGGCCGAGGAGGTCGAGGATGGCGATGGCCCGAGTTGGAGAAGATGGGAAAGCTCCGCCGCTCAAGACCAAGCTCCAAGCTCCAAGCTCCAAGCTCCAAGTTAGGCTAACTCAAAAATGTCCCAACCAATTAAGTTAGGACTTTTGGTCACAGAGGGTAGTGGCTTAGATTGAAGCAAAGAGCCGAGAGGAAAAGCCACGGAGCACTGGCCACCGAGGAGCTCCAAGGGCAACAATGGCGCCAAGGAGGTCGGGGTGGTTTGAGCTCCACAGAATCGAGAGTAAATGGTGAATGGTGGAAAAGAAGCCAAGGAAAACAATGGGGAGGTTTTATAGCTAGGGCAAAAGAGGTCTCGACCACGGGTTAAGCTCATGGTGAGCTTAGCCCAAGGGAGGTCCACGGCTTGGACAGACGTGGAGGTGACCTGAGCAGCCTCAAGACAACACTTTGGGGCGTAAAAGCTCGACCAGATTAAATGCCTGCAGGCAAAGAGCCGTTGGGACAAGACAGATCACTGCCTCCTCCACTGCCATGGCATACGCGCGCGCCAGAGCTAGGAGAAGAACAGGAGTTGCCCACCACCGTCCGATTAGAAATGAGGGGGAGGTCGTGACCCTCAGATCTAAATCGAAACGGTAAGTTTTTAAAAGGAGAAGGAGGAGATCACAGCCATTGGATCTGGGCTGGGGAGGTCGTGACCCTCCGATTTCCATAATGCGAATGCGCATGTGGAAAAAGGGACAGGAGGTCCAAGGCGTTGGATTTCAACCCAACGGTGTGGACCTCCTGTGAGGTCTTAACCGCACACGAACTTAAGAACAAGAGGGGGAGGTCATGGCCTTTGGATTTAAATCCAAGGGCGCACAACCAAAGGGGAGAACCTTAGCACTACGCGTAGCACACAAGAGGTTATGGCCATCAGATTAAGATCCAATGGTGATGAGAGGGCGAGGGAGGTCTGAGACGTTGCGCAGAAGGCAAGGGAGGTCAGGACCTTTGGATTTTTGATCCAACAGTTCTGATCAAAAGAGGGGGAGGTCCTGAGCTTGCGCAACGCACCAGGGAGATCATGACCTTTAGATTTAAATCTAAGGGCTGCGACCTCACGTGCGCGGGGAGGTCTAATGCGCACAAGACAAGGAGGAGGTCGTGACCGTGGATTTTAAATCCAACGGTGCACAACATGAGATGGGGGAGGTTGTGAGCGCTGGATATTTTGAGGGGAGGTCGTGGGCTGTTGGATCTGATCCAACGGCTACGACCTCAACAAAGTGGGAGGTTTGCTTAGTTCAACAGTGAGGGGAGGTCATGGCCATGGATCTTGGATCCAAGGGCTACGACCTCAACAAGGTGGGAGATCCACGCAGCGATGGTTTGCAGAGGAGGTCGTGGCCTTTGGATTGGATCCAACGGCTACGACCTCAAGTGAGTGCAAAAGGGGAGGTCTGAGTAGTTGGAGCGCGAGGGGAGGTCATGGCCATGGATCGTTGATCCAAGGGCGATGACCTCATGTGAGTGGGGAGGACATGGCTGCGTTAGCTGAGGAGGAGGTCGTGGCGGTTGGATGTTAATCCAACGGCTACGATCTGATCAAGGTGGAGAGGAGGTCTGACGCCAGGGAGAAAAGGTTGGGCTGGACCAGCTTTGGGAAAGTGGCTAGCCCAAGGAACAGTACCAAGCTTTTAAATTCAATCTCAACAAATTGAGATTTTGCAGGTTGTTTGAATAGCAATTGAGCTCCAAAATTTATGAAATTTTAACTGGAGCTTGCTGACAATGAGATTAACCTCACATAAAATTTCCAGAGGTTATTATGCAACGCATTTTTCTCAGGAAATCCATGAAGGTTGTTTAAAGGATTGTTTTACCTCCAAAATTTATCAAACAAGTTTTACAACTTGTGATATTTTTCAGAGGGGTCCCACATCAGTTTTAGGACCAAGGAAAAATATTTCCAATTGTTGGGCACAAGATTTTAAGATAATGGGAAAAGGAATTTGACTTTTGGTCAACAAGAGCTTTATGTTTTTGGATTACACAACTCTTGGACAAGAATTACATGAGAAATTAGGGGTTTTCAAGATGTGAGAAAAAGTTTTAATTTCTACACATATAATTATACTTGAACAAACCCTAATTATACATTTGGGATGTTACAAAATCTCCCCCCCTTACAGAAATCTCGTCCCGAGATTTGGTTCAGGCGGGGAAGAAAGAGGGGCAGCCCGTATGCAGACGACTTTCCCGCTTCCAAGTAGCTTCATCCACAGAATGATTTGGCCATTGAACTTTTAGGATCTTGAGGACACGATTCCTTGATCTTCGTTTAGCTTCTTCAAAGATACAAACCTTCCTTTAAGACTCTTATCCATTTATAACATTTTCGTTGTACTGGGACCTAAGTCTCGAACTATGTTCAGTCCAACCAACACTTTATTTAGTTACATATTGCTCCCAGCTCGTTTCTTGACGAGCCGGATCTTATTTGATTTGTTTTATTGCATTGCTTCTCGTTAGGTCACGATTCTGACCTAACTTCTTGCACAACAAGAATTTCCAACAGAGTTTCCTCGGTTGGAACACGGAGGCACTTCTTACTGGGACACATGAAAACATCATGTACTCCCTCAAGGGCAGCAGGTAATTTCAATCTTATAGGCGATAGCCCCTTTCTTTTCGATAATGCGTAAGGATCCACGACGAGGAGCTAACTTGCCCATAACGATTTAAATGTTGATGGCCCTGCTCGGTCGACCATCGCTTGATGAGGGTAAGTGATCTGAAAGAAACTCGAAGCTCGTAGCCTCTTATAGGCTATGCCAAAATTGAGACGTGAGCAGAGAAGCACGATCAAGACGATCGCCTTCAAGACACCGCAAATTTACGATGCGGAATATGTAGAGATCCTTTGGAAGACCTACACAAAGGTCATTTTTGATGATCGAGGGCTTGATCTTGATTCGATGGTTGGTGGTGCATGGCCGTTGTTAGTTGGTGGAATGATTTGTTCGTTAATTCCTAACAACTTGTCCGGTTATTTCGAGCGATTTATTTGGTTAATTCCACTAACAACGGATCTCACCGCTAACTAGCCATACGGAGTCATCCCTCCGCAGCTAGCTATCTTAGAGGGACTATGGCCGTTCTTAGTTGGTGGAGCAATTTGTCTGGTTACTCCACTAACAAACGAGACCTTGGTCGGTTAACTAGCTATACGGAGTCATCCCTCCGCAGCTAGCTATCTAACAAAGGATTATGGCCATTTAGGTCACGAAGGTTCGAGGCAACAACAGGTATGTGATGTCCTTAAAATGTAAAGGGACGGAAATGTGCCACCTTAGTCAAACGATCGATGACAATCCAAATGGCATCATCATTTTCTTAGGGGTTCGGGGTAGACTAGTAGACCTTTTTGAAATCGGGGCGGTACCGGGTACCATCTTGATGACGCACTCGAAGTTCTCGAACGGAGGCATCCCCTAAGATCTTCGAAAGACATCGACGAAGTCACACAATCGCTGGAACTTCACGAATATCCAGAGCCCGCTTTGCTTTAAGAGTGAAAAGATGTGGATTCTGCTCGGAGCAACAAACAACCCGCCACCGAAGGGACATGTGAGGTAGATAAGCTTCTGGTGCAATCGATTTATCCCATACGTGGAGACAACCAATCCATTTCAATGGTTTGCACAGGTTTAGAGGTAATTTTGGCATGGATTCCACTTCCTCAATCTCAACAGGACATTCCGACACTCGACTCGACTCTCAACTCCACACCGGAGAGTGAATGAGCAACGAAACCAATCAAAGGAGCGAAAAGGAGACCACCAACAGCAGCAAAAAGATCGAGGTACAAAAGATGAGATGCTCCTGAATCAATAAAATAATATCCGCAAGAGTTAGCGAGAAGCGCACCTAACACGACGCCGTGCCTCCCGAGCTTTCTCGCTTGAGATGGAGTCGATCGATTACAAACGATCTTTTGTCGCTTCAAAGGGCAATTGTTGGCGAGTGCCCTTCTTGCTACAAAAGAAACAAGTGATCCCAGATCGATTTGCGGGGACCATTTTGCCGACTCAAGCAGTGCACGTGATGGAGGCACGCGACTGCGGCGACAAGGGGTTGTTGCAAGCTTTAGGACAATTATTAGCATAATGGCCCTTGAGATTGCAGAAGAAACAAGTGACACCGGCGACCTTGCTGGAGTCACCTTGAGTCCTCTCTTGACACCTGCGACGATCCTCTGACTTTCTTTTTCTACCCACAGCAACAACAGGATTTTCAGCCACAAGCTGAAAGTCGGGAAGGTATAAACTGTAATTTGTCTCACCTCCTCGCATAAATCACCCAAGAACTTCTCGATTTGGAGGCATTGGCGATTGCAATGCTTGCAGATGACCGAAGAAACAATCGCTGCAGCCCAATGACTTGGCAATCACCGTGTTCATGCTACACTCCTTGGGATAGTGATCGCTTCCTCAAAGAAACAAGTAACTTTGGCGATTGGACAATCTTCGGTAAATGATCTTCATCACGCTTTGGACAAGGTATACACCGATTGTCGTAGTGTCCTTCCTCGCCACAACGCCGATGACCTTGATTCTTCCTAGTCCGCACTTCGCCGAAATGCCCTCCTTCACCACAACTAAAGCAAACCGGTGGCGTTTGTTGTTCCTCGAGAACAGCGGACGCATAGTGGCCCTCCTCGCCACAATTGAAACACACTCTAGGGCGGAGGCGCTATTTAGTATTGTCCTGACAGTTGGAGCTGTGGTGATTTTCATCCCAACCAACTTTTGTTGACCTAGTCCGACATCCTGCTCAAGAGATAGGTTAGCAAGGAAACCTCAAGATTAGAAGCTAAAGAACGGAAAGGAGAAGCCAATGATTAGGGGATGAAATACCACCCTAACCGAGAGCTAACAAAACAGGTGGTATAGAACCCTACCGAAGTTAATAATGGATTAGATGATAGTAAATGTAACATAAATGAACAGGCAAAAGAAAGGAGTTACAGAAAACCGACAAAACAGTAAAGAAGTGAACTTTAGAAGCTCCAAAAGACTCTAAAAACAGCCAAGAAACACCAAAAGCAAGGCTCAACTTCTCAACTCAACTAACCCATATTGAATGAACGAGTAATTGATCGAGAAGATTAAAAATCAGATTGTAAGATGAGATCTAAAACTATTAGAGAGCAAGGTTAACGCAGCGAAATAAGTGTTAGATACTTAGCTAACTAGTATCACATCTTACCCTTTTATTCCCACAAATTTTAGTTGATTTAACCTCTCATTTTCTACCCTATTTAGAACCTTTGAGCTTGTTGTCCGAAATTGACGCTTGCTGTCCAGATTTTGCATCCAAGCTTCCAAATAAATTGGCCATTCCGAAACTTCAAAACCTTGTAGATGGGCAGCTAACACTTCAATTTGCCAAACTCATTGATTCCCCAAAACCCCATTAATCGATAACAACTATTTTGTAGAAGGAAGAGAGGAAAACAACTTTTAAAACTCAAATTAGAGTGAGATGAGAAGAGAAAGCTAAGATAGATGAGGAGTAAAATCCGAGAATTTTCTTAAGCTTTCAAAACTCATTTGATACTTTGAAATTAGGTTTTCAAAATACCCTAAAGATTTACCAAGCTTATGCGTTATTACGGTCATAACGGCTCGATACCAACTTTTAGAGAGACTCGACGCTTATTAGGCTTATAATACTTAGTCATCCGATTGACCCTAGTATTATCAACCAAATAAACCCGGTCTCGAGAGATGTATACTTCCTGAATGCAGATATACATACCTCACAACAAAAGAATGTATCAATTCCATACAACACATAGAACATAAGCAACAAACCGAAGTTAACATTAATATGGAATAGATATTACAAAAGAGAGGCCCTTAGGCCAAATAGCAATAATTACAAAAAGAGAACAATGAAGCAAAAGTGCCATAAAGATGGCTATAACACAAAGCCAATCGGTGTGCCTTAACCCCTAGGCATCTGACCGACCGCCAAGCTAGTCGTCAAGAAACGCAACACGTAGCACAAAAGAGAGGCTCTTGGAGCTCTCCTTCTTCCTCTGCAACAAAAGCCACAAAAATACCACAACCCCAGCGATGAGTACATAAAGTACTCCGCAAGACTTACGTGTGAGATAACAGAACTATAAATAGCTACATGCAAGCTTTATTTAAGTGGATGAGGCTTTGGACTCATTTTAGCATAAAGCAAGTTTCATTTGCAATAACATAATAGATTGAAGGCAATTTGGCAAAGCATTTTAATTGTTGAAATATCAACGAGATAAAAACATAGTAACAACAACAAGAACAACCTGGAAGTGACTAACCCAAGTCACCACAACAATAGCATGAACTCCCCGTTCATACCAACCATGTCAAGTTTTAATTAAAGGTTGTAGTCTAATTCTTACGGGAAATAACCAAGCGTGTCCATAACCTAGGACGAGGCTATTCGAATAGTTTTATCCCTGCAGGGGTGTACCAATGTACCCACACGTCAGACCGCCTTTCCTTTAAGCACACTACCTTAGGTGTGCCGGCACGGCTAAGTCCTACGAGACATTTCCAATGGACAATGCTAATTCTGAGTCGCACAACCCACGGGGAGAAAGAGACATCACACAACCTTCCCGGAAGCTAATGCTCCCCTCCCACATCACACACACATTTTATCTTTAAAGACACACCAACCGAGCGACCCCAATTAACACCGCCCAAAGTACTTAGTCAAGAGAGGTCCCATATCCCCCTCGTGTGGTTAGCACGCATAATTGCTTGGATCAATGGCGCAAGAATTCGGTCCTTGTTGACTCAGGCATACCACCACATTCCAAAAACCACACCCTCCATCCAATATGCCCAAGTCCAAATAGTTTTCATTTTTATTTGTTTACAAATCATACAAGGGGACATAATGGAATGATAGTTTTTGTGTGATCAAGGTTATCGACATAATGTCGACAACCGCCCATTTCTACCGTTATCTAAGCATTGCTAAGCATGACACCGTAAAAGCAAAAAGAGCATACTTAAATCACCGGGCTCTAATTCACCAGCTTATATTAGTAACTTATGGTTTGTGGTAGGGTAACAATTTAGGGCAACTATGCAATAGGAATAGCTACCTCTAAACGATAAAATACTTTGACACAAAAGCATGCATACATACAAGTTAAACGAAATATTAGACTTTAAAGTAATGGGACAACGATGGAAATGATCAAACTGCTTGCCTTTACTGTTGCTGGACAAATTGTTGCCGAGGATCGCCACGGAAACAATACACTCGCGGCACCTAATCGAAAAGACGAAAAGATTCAATAAGAACGACGCAAACAACAAGGACAACACAGCAAACAAACTCCAAACACTCTGAATTTTCTACAGAAGCAAGAGGATGATTTTAGGAATTTAGCAACAAGAACCAATTGATTTGGATTCTCAATGCAAAAGTTATGAGCAAAACAATTCTGCTCAGCCCTAAAAATACCAAACTGCACTATTCACTAATTTAATTATGAGGCAACATTTTCTAGAACAGAAGTGAAGCTGGAATTTTTACTGTAAAACCAGCACCTCATGAGATGAATAACACAATTGAGTTCATCCCATTTGGAGCTAGATTGCATTTTCTACTATTTTCAAAAACAAGGACTTGAACAAAATTATAATGCACAAGTCCTCATTTTTATAACAGCAACAAGCTCAAAACTAATTTTCATAGTAAGTTCATTAATAGAGGAAACCAACAAAGTTGGTCTCACTCAAAAATAATCTACAGAGCATTAGTTATGTATTTTACAAGTTAAGCATTAATTTGAGTGTATATTTAAAGTGAGTTTTAAAATCTAATGGCAAAACTGTGCTCTGGAGCTGAACTCAACTTACAATCATTTTTGGATTAAAGTCAAGTTCAAGACAGAGCTAACACAATTTAAATGACTTCATTTGGATTTAGAATGAATTAGTTATGATATTTTGAAGTTCATACCTTTTTCAGTTTATAAATAAGAGTTCACTGGAATTTCTAAAACCAAAAGAGAGGGGGAGGACGTGAACCGTTGATCTAAATCAAACGGTCCAAGACCTCCAGAGGAAACGCCAAGACGCGTCACAAGAGTCTAGAGAACACGGGCCGCTGATCTTGGATCCAACGGTCCATGTCCTCCCCGCTACGCAAGCACAAGAATAGGGGAGGTCGTGGCCGTCGATACCGCATCCAACGAACCACAACACAAGAGGGAGGACCGGGACGGTCCAGATCAAATGAGGGAGGTCCTAGACGGCTGAGATCTTCCAAAGGAAGATCTAAACTATCAAGATCTCCCCAAGGAAGATCTACATCGTCAAGACCTCTCGAGGGAGGTCCTGGACGGTCCAGATTTTCCAAGGGAGGACCTTAATGGCCTAGATTGTCCTAGGGAGGACCTTAACGGTCAAGACAACAACAAAGAGGTCCTGGGCGGTTCAGATCCACTTGGGGTGGTCCTGAACGGCCAAGATCTAACAAAGGGAGGTCCTAAGCGGCTCAGATTTCCACTGGGAGGTCTGGGCGGCTAAGATTTACCCGAGGAGGTCCACAAAGGTTAAGAGGACCTCGGGGAGGTCCTACACGGTGAAGATCAACACAGGGAGGACTTCAACGGCTAAGATCTCCCACAAGGAGGTCCTAGCGGTCAAGATCGCACGGAGGGAGGTCCTGGACGTTCCAGATCTCCTCGGAGGAGGTCATGGACGTCCCAGAGCTTGCGACCACGTGCCTGCGCGCCCGCACGTGCTCGGACAAGGGATTAATGCGCGCGGGACAACGAGGAGGTCCGCGCGCGGGAGGTCTTAATTGCGCGCAAGGGGAGGACTAAATGCAGTTAAGACACGCCATTGATTGCAATGATTTGAGTAATGATGAACGCATTAATCGCGGCGGATCTTTGTCCTAAAAACGACAATGGCGCCGCCGTGTACGTCCGACAAAACCCGAGTTTGAAAAGATGGTTCTCGCCGGCGATGTAGGCCTCGCCGGCGACATCCAATGGTACCACTGAGTGTGCAATAGCCTTGCGCACTCCAAAGGACCTCCTTTCAATGGCGGCGGCGGTTTAAACGCCGGCAGCCGAGAGGAACACGAAGGCACAACACGGCAAAAATTCAAAATGCGAATTAAAGCTCCGCGACATCCATTCAAGCGCAGCCCAAGAGAAGCTCCGCAACAACATACATGCGGGTGCCAGCAGCTACGGGACTATCGGGATGTTTACTCGAGGTCTCAGGTGCCGAGGAGGTCGAGGATGGCGATGGCCTTTGAGTTGGAGAAGATGGGAAAGCTCATTGCCAAGACCAAGCTCCAAGCTCCAAGCTCCAAGTTAGGCCAACTCTGAAAATGTCCCAACCAATTAAGTTAGGACTTTTGGTCACAGAGGGTAGTGGCTTAGATTGAAGCAAAGAGCCGGAGAGGAAAAGCCACGGGAGCACTGGGCCACCGAGGAGCTCCAAGGGCAACAATGGCGCCAAGGAGGTCGGGGTGGTTTGAGCTCCACAGAATCGAGAGTAAATGGTGAATGGTGGAAAAGAAGCCAAGGAAAACAATGGGGAGGTTTTATAGCTAGGGCAAAAAGAGGTCCTGGACCACGGGTTAAGCTCATGGTGAGCTTAGCCCAAGGGAGGTCCACGGCTTGGACAGGACGTGGAGGTGACCGAGCAGCTCAAGACAAATGACTTTGGGGCTAAAAGCTCGACCGCATTAAATGCCTGCAGCAAAGAGCCGCTGGGACAAGACAGATCACCGCCTCCTCCATCGCCATGGCGTCGCAAGACGCCAGAGCTAGGAGAAGAACAGAGTTGCCCACCACCGTCCGATTAGAAATGAGGGGAGGTCGTGACCCTCGATCTAAATCAAACGGTAAGTTTTAAAAGGAGAAGGAGGAGATCACAGCCATTGATCTGGCCGGGAGGTCGTGACCTCCGATTTCCATAATGCGACGAAGACGTGGAAAAAGGGACAGAGGTCCAAGGCGTTGATTTCAACTCAACAAAAGCGGACCTCCTGTGAGGTCTTAACCGCATACCTAACTTAAGAACAAGAGGGGGAGGTCATGGCCTTTGGATTTAAATCTAAGGGCGCACAACCAAAGGGGAGAACCTTAGCACTACGCATAGCGCACAAGAGGTTATGGCCATCAGATTAAGATCCAATGGTGATGAGAGGGCGAGGGAGGTCCGAGACGCTATGAGAAGGCAAGGGAGGTCAGACCTTTGGATTTTTGATCCAACGGTTACGATCAAAAGAGGGGAGGTCTGAGCTTGCAACGCACTGTGGAGATCATGACCTTTAGATTTAAATCTAAGGGCTGCGACCTCACGCTTGTGGGGAGGTCTAATGCGCACAAGACAAGGAGGAGGTCGTGACTGTGGATTTTAAATCCAACGGTGCACAACATGAGATGGGGGAGGTTGTGAGCGCCGGATATTTTGAGGGAGGAGGTCGTGGGTCGCTGGATCTCGATCCAACGGCCACGACCTCAACAAAGTGGGAGGTTTGCTTAGTTCAACAAAGGAGGGGAGGTCATGGCCATGGATCTTGGATCCAAGGGCTACGACCTCAACAAGGTGGGAGATCCACGCAATGATGATGGTTTGCAGAGGAGGTCGTGGCCTTTGGATTGATCCAACGGCCACGACCTCAAGTGAGTGCAAAAGGGGAGGTCTGAGTAGTTGGAGCGCGAGGGGAGGTCATGGCCATGGATCGTTGATCCAAGGGCGATGACCTCATGTGAGTGGGGAGGACATGGCTGCGTTAGCTGAGGAGGAGGTCGTGGCGGTTGGATGTTAATCCAACGGCTACGACCTGATCAAGGTGGAGAGGTGGTCTGACGCCAGGGAGAAAAGGATTGTTTTACCTCCAAAATTTATCAAACAAGTTTTACAACTTGTGATATTTTTCAGAGGGGTCCCACATCAGTTTTAGGACCAAGGAAAAATATTTCCAATTGTTGGGCACAAGATTTTAAGATAATGGGAAAAGGAATTTGACTTTTGGTCAACAAGAGCTTTGTGTTTTTGGATTACACAACTCTTGGACAAGAATTACATGAGAAATTAGGGGTTTTCAAGATGTGCGAAAAAGTTTTAATTTCTACACATATAATTATACTTGAACAAACCCTAATTATACATTTGGGATGTTACATTGCTGCTCGACAAAAGACTCAACAATCTCAGAAGAACCAGTATCTAAAAGAAAATGAAAACCAATAAACATAGGAAAAGAAACAGAGAACAATCATGCATAAAAAATGCATGGTCAAAGGGTTATTGCATGATTAGAAACATGCTTAAGGTATATTAACTTAATGAAGAATAGTAAACTATAACTAACCTTTATTAATACTATTTACTACAATTTGAAGTTTGGATTGAGCTACAGTTTCAGGTTTTTGAAACTGGAACAGGATAGATTGTGATTAACTTAATTGCCTAGCTAAACATCATATAAATGAACTATGGTACTGGAGCTAAGTGTATTTAAACCAGTGCTGTGACCTAATTGATCATTTAATAATTATTAATAGCAAATAAAAAAAATTGGACTCTTGTTGTCTCAGATCGCTTGGTTTGACCAACAACAATAAAAACAAAGAAGATCCTCTTTACTAAATTCGGCCGGCTTGGAAAGCTACACAATACAAAGGCTTTAACGCAGTAACATGACTATCCGGAGAGGGTAATTAATGTCATCACCTATTATTGCTAACCCTAATTGCTCGGTACGACGTAAAGAAAAGAAAACGTGGACTCTTGTCGGTTTGGCCCGACAAAATCAACAGAGAAAGATCTTGCATCAATAAAGGGATCTGTGACCTTAAGAATTAAAAGAAGGTCTAGTTATGATGCTAGGGATTATCTAAGATCTACATAAGCCGACATGCTAACAAGAGAAACCCAAATTCTTGAAAACGATATGAAAGACCGAAAAGTTATAAAAACAACTTTTCAATTTAAAGAAGTTGGAAGCATCACATGAGCATGTGAGTGACTCATGTGAGCTAAAGATGTCCTTAAAGAGCTTAAGATAATGTAAGGCAAGGTCCGAGCTACTACTAGGGTTGGAGAAATGCAACAAGGTCTAGGTCAAACAAAGAAAGATCCAAGCTCTTTTCACTAGCTCGACCAAAACAAGAATGGTAGAACTAAGGCTCTAAGGACCATTAGGCACATTCTTGATAAGAAAAGATGAAATCCAACTCACCAGGGGGAGGTTCACCAAGGTGGTTTTCCACTGGCTCAAGTTGACAGAGAGGAAAAGCCCTAAGTCCAAACCTACAAGAAATGCCCAAAATCACATTAGCATGACATTTAGGCCTTCTTGAAGTTGAACAAGGGTAGAAGTAAAGAAGCTTCACTGGGAAGGAAAGCAAGGCTAAGGAACTCCTCTCGGTCAACAATGGCAGAAGCTCCACAGCTAGGGTTTTTATAGTGTTGGAGCCCTCTAGAGCAACCAAGAACTCTCCAGAGCTAATAAGGTGGCAACTAGAGCTAAATATCAAAGGAATATGCGTATATTCCCTATACATGGCCACTGCTCCGGGGAGGATGTCGGTGACGGCGTAAAACAGAGAGGAGGGAAGAATCACATCGACGCTGCGGGTCCCGTAGCGATTAAAGCTATGCACAAAGACGCAAAGAAGCTCCAAGGTACAGCCACCGTCCGATTAGAAAAGAACGGCTGTGATGAGATGCCCAAAACACACTGAACCGGTATCAAGCATTATGGGCCGTGCGATCTCCAATGGACGGCTAAGATTGCGGGGGAGTCCGGAGTGGTCCGAACGTCCCAAATCACAAGGACCGTCCGATTAGGTGTCAACGGCCCAAGATGCAGTGCGCGCTGGTGAGCTTCGGCCCAAAAGGAAGTCACCATTGGATCTAAAACCAACGGCTAAGATTGCTGGGAGGTACGGATGGTCCGAAGGTCACAATGGATGTGGTCCACCCGATCTAAATTCAACGGTGGATCTGACGTGACAGCTCCGGTCGGTCCGAACGGCACAACAGATCAGGCCCACACATTGAGGATTCAACGGCCCAGATGTTTTTCAATTTCTGCCATGTAAGGATGGCCTTGCCTGGAGATCGCACACCGCACACTTTTGATCCAACGACCACTATTGGAGGGCGGTTTGGAGTGGTCCGAAAGTCCCAGTAAATCTTGTCCGTTCACAAGGAAATGGACGGCTCGATTTCATTGAAGTTGAGGCCGCGCGAGCGAACGTGTCGGGGCCGAACCACTTGCACAGGGTTGGACTCACTGGGTTGGAATGAGTCGCTACAGTGAAAAAGGGTCCGGTTTAGACCGAAAAAATTGACCAGTCCTATTTAGGATTTCAAAAGTTTGACCGGGGCTTTAAAAATAGCAATTAAATTTGTAAAAATGCGAAATTTTGCAGAATTGCTACTGGGATGATATATTCCCCAAATAAACTTTTGAAACCACTGTGTCTCATTTTGAAATACATAAATAATTCATTTTGGCCGAATAGGTTTTATTTAAAGACAAATATTTTTCTTAAAATCAAAGTAATTTCTAAAAATTCAACAAAATTATTTTTGGCCATAATAATTCATCTGGCTTTTAAATAAAATACCTCCCAGTCTTAATACCAAATTTGAGTGGTATTTCCTTTTGAAGATTTGACCAAGTTGGAGTTTTAGTTAGAATTTGGGGAAAATTAGATTGTAACATGTTGCCTAATTTGCCAAAATGAACAGTGATGCTATGAACAAAGATCTCATTATCGCTTATTAGGGCCGAGGTCATTACAATCACACCCTCTATATGTGGTGTAGAGGATGGTCAACCCCACCAGATTGAGGCATGGCCCCACCTCGCTTGGCCAAAGACTCGGCGATGCGCATTTAAGCCGGGTACATCCAATCGCCCTATGTAGTGGGAAACATGGCACAGCTGAAGACATAGAGAAGGTATGCGACGAGGTGCATCCTAACAACATCGTCAGGTGCATCCTGTGGACATTGGTTGAAGTTCCTCAGCCAGGTCTGAGAGACACCACAGGCGTTGTCCGGGAGAGGTATGCCAAAGCGATGGCCCAACCGGGCCTTCCAGTCAGCCGGCGGGTGGCCAGGAACAACTGGCTCACCCCTGATCGGGAGTCCAATCAAGAATACGACGTCTTGGAGATTGACTGTCATCTCTCCCACTAAAACTGGAATGTGTGAATCTCGGGTCTCCACCTGTCAACAAGGGCTGACATCAAATTGTCGTCCATGGTGAAATACCGTCCAACCAAGAGCAGCCTGACAAAGGGCAACAATCCTGTGTCCCGAAGAATTGGGACATAGCGATCATCGAGCCCCCAATAATGCTTCTCAGACCGAAGCGCTAGGAGTAGAGGGCCATCCCTGTCGTTGGCGATCCACACCTGGCATCGATGATGCTAGTCGTAGAAGAGTTCCAGTAGCTCCGGCAGAGGCTTGACTTGCAAGAGATGAAACACGCAGATTAGTGGTGAATAAATTAATAATGACGATGAATTACTATAAATTAAAAAATACGACTAAGCACGAATGGACAACAAAATAAATATGCACTAATTAACTACAACCAAAGTAACTAGGACTAATTAAGTATGACTAATTAGTAGGATTAAATTAGTTGAGACTAAATTAATACGAGTATTTCTAACCTTCTGATTAATTCAGACTAACTAATTATAGCAAATGAATTAGAAAAAAAGTTACAACTTTATAAAGCAACTAAATTACCTGTTAATATGGCCGCTAGTGGCGGCACTTAACAATCTTGAATCATCCGCGAAAATGAAACAGACTGAGACGGCGAAAATGAAAGCGACCGAGGAAGAGCGTGAGCGAAGAGTCTCGCTCTGTAACTGTCGACGATCGAATCGTCGATCTTATGAAAATAAAAAGAGGAAAATGACGTGGAGTATCCTGGAAGAGAATGGGGGCTGCTCTTTATTAATATGAACTGGGATTACAAGACTTGACTAGGGACTATCTCCAATTACATTGAATGTATTGAATACTACTGCTTCGGCTTCTGTGTTGCCTTTTGTTGTTCGCTGTTGTCTCTCCTCGTCTTCTGCGTTCCACCATTAAATAACTCCCGAAGAGGCGGCAGTTATTCCTGGAGAAGACATCCATGATGAAATGTTACAACTAGTCGGAGGTTTAAGGTAGTTAACAATATGCTAACTACTTTGCGGTTAAGTATTTGTGAGACTCTTAACCGTAAGGTGGTTTATCGTCAGTGTCTTGTATATCATTGTAAGGTATGGAACGTTTTGCACGTGTTCCATTCATCATACGGTTAAGGGTGCCTGTTCATAGCATTTCTGAACAGCTACCTGGTCGAAACCTAGTCCGACTAGGGTACCCATCGTGTAACCTCTGAAATCCTTACGACCAGTGAGGTCGTTAGCCTTAGGGGTTACGACCATGAAGACGTATGGTCTTTTATGTATTTAAATTAATACATAGAGGTTTTAATCCTCGTCAGCTAGCCCCTGAACATTAAATGAACAGGTTGTGTGAACGCCTTTCTTCCGATGAATTTGTATCGGGCAGACCCCCATTTAATGTCGTGACATCCGAGGTGGTTTGTGTTCATTTTAAAGTTGAGAACTTGCCTTGAGAACTGAAGAGTTTCTCTGTCCGTTGGACGAAAAAGAAGCTTTTTGCCATTCAGACTTTTATGGATAACCTCCGATCGTAATTTTAAAGACCCGAGGCTATAAAATCCCCATCGCTAGACCTTTTGGATTCTTTATGCTTCCAGATCCCCCTTTCTGATCTCTTTTACCAAGACAAAAAATCTTCGTCCTTTTCTTGTTCTTCCGACCACAAAAATCTCCTACGAACTTTACTCATCCTTGAGGATTTTCATCATGTCGGAGCAAATCACAAAGTGGTTGCCTTTGGATTTGAGCAAGAAAAAGCTTGAGTCTTTGGAGAAGATTGGGATGCTTCCGGACAAGAATTTGATCAGATGGAGATCAGCATTTGGAGAGCATTTCCCAAGTCGTGAAGATGAGGAAATTCCTGTTTTCCTCGCCTACATCGAATGTGGGCTGAGATTGCTAGTACACAAATTCCTTCTCCGTGTTCTTGAATTCTACGGGGTGGAATTGGTGAATTTGGCTCCAAATTCCATTGCCAATATCAGCATCTTCACATATTTGTGTGAAGCATACTTGGGAGTGCCTCCGAGTTTGAGACTCTTCAAGTATTTCTACCGAATGGTAATGGGGAAAATCACGGATACTCCTGGGGAATGTACATTGCGTCTTCACGACGGGAAGGCCAATGAGTACATTCATATGTACTCGAAGTCCTCGTGGTCGTCATGGAAGAAGAATTGGTTCTATATGACGGTTACGAGAGACGATGGCCTCTACTTCTGTAACAACCCACCCTGTGATATACCGCAGAGGTCTGGGAGGACCATTTTTTTTGCGCTGCGGTGCTACCATAGAGAGGAGCGGTAGCACCGCTCAGTGCTTCCCGAGGGAGGTCTACCAAGACCTCCCAGGAGGTCTTCAAGACCTCCTGGAGGTCTTGGCCCGCAACCCACCGGTAGCACCTCCTGGCATATCATCAGGGAGGTCCGACAGGATCCCCCAGGCTACGTCCCGTGGGACCTCCTGGAGGTCCTGCCCCTATGCTCTGAGCTGGTCCCAGGACAACAGAAGCCAGCTCACACAGGAACACAAGATAATACCACAACCACGAGGTCAAACAAAAGATGAAGCAGACAAATTAAACTTAATATAAAACAGGACCTTATGGTCAAGCTTGTCAACAAGAGGTCTACCACCAAGGGCTTACAACAACCGACAAGGACTTACATCCGGCAACAAAAGAGCTCCAAAGCAAAACACCAAAAGTACATTAGGCCATCCGGCAAGCCCACAGGCTGTCGAGTGGAGGACGTCCTAGGCAGTTGGATCGTTGAAAAACTCCTCCTCAAAGAGGTCTGCACTGCCCTGCACTTGATCATCTTCCAAATCTGCTTTGACGTAGGGCTTTAAGCCATGAGTACTTTGAATGTACTCAGCAAGACACAGGGAGCATTTATGCAAATAATATTCATGCAAAGGCTTACCAATTGAGAGCTATATGGTTAGATTGCGCAAAGCCAAGTTTTGACAGCAATAATATAAGTAGATTGAAAAGCAGCAAGTTAAAACAATAGCATATAATACATTTGAATTTGCAACGAGGGAGTGAGCACCAACTCACAACCACAACCAAAAGGGGGAGGTCTGGTCACACCCAAGACCAGGTCCTCACCGAAAAACCACCCTAGAGCACCCTCTCCAGAGGTCCGAACCAACCTCTGGACCACTACCCGAGCCAACCCTGACCCCTCTAGAGCTAGCCAAGGTCTCTTCGAGGCAAAGCCAGGGCATCTCGCTGAAGTGTCCAGTGGCACAAACTTTTGGGAACACTACCCCTTGCACCATTTTCACCAGGCATGTCCATAACCAAGGACTTGGCTATTCGAATAGATTTTACACTCTGCAGAGGTGTACAACTTTACCCACAACTCTCTAGCGGGACAGGTTCAGGAAAGACCCTTGCTCACTTCCGATGGTGAGCAGTCTAGAGAGAGCGGCAAGGCCTTTACAAAGCTTTGAACTGACTCGGGGCTGCCCGCTAAGGTTTCGCATTTCCCCTCCTGTGGTCTAGAAATCCGCAGGGTTATGGGGTGCCCCCTCTTGCGCCAACGAATTAGCACGCTCCTCCACAACAGCCCCAAGCCATCTCATTGCTAATTATTCAGCCCAGACCATTCCCATAAAATGATCTTGTGGTTGCACTGATTGGCCCAGATCAATAGACACAAAGTTGAGTCCTTAATTGTGCTAAGGCAAGACTTCCACAACCCCAATGTGCAAAGCACCCACTACTCACTTCCTGCCTTCTTGCCTCAGCAGAACATTTTGTAGTTAACCCTGCCAAAAGACCACCCAGTCTCGGCACAACAATTAATAGGGTGATCTCGCACCACGATCAACACAACTTAGGCATCCTGCCATAGCTGCTCAACAGTGGCACCGACCATAGATTCCATAGGTCATTAGTCAAGATTATTAAGGATGAAACATGATGCACCGGAACCACGGTTTCTAGAGCAAAGATATATATAAACCTACGACCCCATGTTGGCAAGTAACAAGGAACACCAACTAAATACCCAATCTAAGGCTTACAAGGTAAACATGTCAACATGATCAGGACAAGGTATAAGGAGGCATAATAACAAGTAGGGAAGTAACTACAGCCCAAACATTTTCTTATAAACATAGCCATGCATGATAAAGTAAAACCAAAATATATTTGCAAAGCTAGGTTCAATATGATCAAAAGGAGGTCTGTGGCTTGCCTTGGTCAAGCAGTGGAGAACCTTCAGTAGAGAGAGCTGGATCCAAGAACTCCTCGAACTCGTGATCTACACGTTCGCAAAAGCCAAAATAAGCAAATCTACACTAAGCCAAAGAACTTCGAAAGGAGACTAAAAAGAACGTAAACAAAACTCAACCGAAACCAGACAAATGGGTGGCCCAAAATGAGAAGGGAGGTCCAAGGCAAGAGAGGGTGGTCTTTAAGCAAAAGACCAGCAAAGATCCGTAAGGAGGTCTTCCAGAGAAGATGTCAACTCTTGCAGCTAACTCTTGGTGAAGCTCCAAGAACCAGCCTGGAGCGAGCTAGGCGAGAGCAAGGTTGGCAAGTGAGCAAAAGGTTACAAGGCTTTGCCCACCCAGGCTATATATAGCCAGAGTTGGTGGAGTGCACCAAGGAAAAAGGGTCAATGACGTGTGGGCAATCGGGGTAGCTAGGACAGGGCTTGTCCTAAAAAGAATTAAAATAAGGTACCTCAGATGTGACTGCATTTAATGTGATCCGACACCTATTAAATGCGCACAGAGTTCTGAGGCAAGAGCAATAATAACAAGGTTGAGTGAGGCTGGCATGTGGGGCCAGTCAAAAGGGTGCACCACTGGTCAAAGGGGTGGCCCCACCACTAGGGCTGTCTCCATTAGAGATCACTGGGAGGTCCTGGACAGGAGGTCCAAAACACTCAAGGGGAGGTCCTAAAGGACAAGAAGTCCAAGAGGCACACAACGAGGAGGTCCTGATCAAAAGGGATACTCTGGACTAGGAGGGTGGTCTTTACAAAAAGACCAGCAAGGATCGAGGAGGTGGTCCTTGCAAAACAGCCAGGAAGAGGTCCCGGGCGGTCAAGATCTCAGAGGGGAGGACCTTAACAGTCCAGATCAAAGGGTGTAGGGAGGCCCTGACGGTTAAATCTCTAAAAGGGAGGTCTAACGGTCAAGATCTCAAAGAGGAGGACCTTAACGGTCCAGATCAAAGGGTGCAGGGAGGTCCTGACAGTTAAATCTCCAAAAGGGAGGTCTAACTGTCAAGATCTCAAAGAGGAGGACCTTAACGGTCCAGATCAAAGGGTGCAGGGAGGTCCTGACGGTTAAATCTCCAAAAGGGAGGTCTAACTATCAAGATCTCAAAGACCAAGGGAGGTCCGTGGAGGCAAGGATACACGAGGAAAGGCTGAGTCTGCCAGATCCAGATCGGAGGGCGCAAAACAAAGGGGTCGTTCGGACCGACCGAACGGGTCAACGAGACCAGGCCGTCTGATTAAGATCGAATGGCTAGGAGGGAAAGGGGACGTTCAGACCAAGCGAACGTTCCCTTAGAATCGGGCCATCCGAACAGCATCGAATGGTCCTTGGGTGACGGAGGCAAAGCCTCAAGCGGTACGTCCGTAGGAACCAACGATGGGTCCAAGTGCTAAGGAGGTCTTGGACCTAAGGGGGTCGAGACCTTTAGATCCACTCAAAGGAAGGACCTGAACGGCTAAGATCTCCAAAAAGGGAGATCCTAATGGCCAGATCTCAATAAGGGGAGGTCTGAGCGGTTAAGATCTCTAGAGAGGAGGTCCTAACGGCCAGATCTGATCAAGGGGAGGTCTGAGCGGTTAAGATCTCCAGAGAGGAGGTCCTAACAACCAAATCTGATCAAGGGGAGGTCTGTTTGAACACGGGGGAGATCTAGGCAAGGGGAGGTCCTAAAGGACGCAGAGGAGGTCCGTAGGACTCAGGGAGGTCCGATAGGGCTTGAAGGGAGTTTGAGGAAGGTTCCAAAAGGGCATTGGGAGGTCCAGAGGAACTCTGGAACGCCCAAGTGAACTCAGGAGGGGTTCAAAAGAGAGGTGAGAGGTCCACGGGGGAGGTCAAAACAGAGAGGGAGAACGAGAGGGGAGATCCACACACAAAAGAGGTCTGGAAAGGAAAAACCAAACACAAGGGCACACAGAGCCGAAAGAGGGAGAACGGGAAAACTCCAACAAACAACAAAAAGGCACCGAACAAATTTAGTTCAAGTTTGGTTTAATCAATTAAAGCTCTTTTGAAAACTCAAGTTAAGCTTTGAACTCTCATCAAAACCAAATGGTTATTTTTATTTTGGAACCAGGGCAAGAACCTAGGAGAAACGAGACGTTACAAACCTTCACCCCTTAAGGAATCTCAACCCCGAGATTTGGGCTCAGCTAGGGAATAGCTGGGGGAACTCCTTCTTGAGGTCCTCTTCCCACTCCCATGTTGCTTCGGCTTCAGAGTGGTTGCTCCATTGCACTTTGCACAACTTGGTGGTCTTGCTCCTTGTAACTCTTTCTGACACGTCCAAGATTTTGATGGGTTGCTCTTTGTAAGTGAGGTCTTCTTGGAGGTCCACAGCTTCTAAAGGCATTTGATCCTCTGGCACTCGTAAGCACTTCTTCAACTGTGACACATGGAATACATCATGAACTCCAGCAAGCTGAGGAGGGAGGTCCAACTTGTAGGCCACTTCACCCCTTCGGGCAAGAATTGGAAAAGGTCTAATAAATCTTGGAGCAAGCTTTCCACTGACTCTAAACCGCTGCATACCTTTGAGAGGTGATACTTTGAGGTAGACTTGATCTCCTGGGGTAAAGGCTAAGTCTCGACGCCTAATGTCTGCATAGCTCTTTTGTCGAGTTTGTGCAATCTTCAACTTCTCCCTTATTGACTTTACTTGGTCTCCAGCTTCTTTCAAAAGGTTTGGGACAAGAACTTGGCCTTCACCAGTTTCTGTTCAGTACAAGGGTGTTCTACACTTCCTTCCATAAATAGCTTCAAAAGGGGACATTTGAAGGCTTGCTTGGTAGCTATTATTCTACGAAAATTCAACATAAGGTAACATTTTATCCCAGCTAGCTTGCTTCTCCAGGGTGCAAGCTCTCAACATGTCTTCCAAGACTTGATTTAGTCTTTCAGTTTGGCCATCGGTTTGTGGATGGTATGCTGTGCTAAAATTGAGGTCTGTGCCTAGAGCTTCATGTAGTTTTTGCCAAAATTTGGAGGTGAACTGAGATCCTCTATCCGAAACTATCTTCTTTGGGACACCATGAAGACACACAACCTTTGCCATGTAAATTTCTGCCAGTTTATCTCCAGAATAGGTAGTCTTCACAGGAATAAAGTGGGCCATTTTAGTTAACCTATCCACGATGACCCAAATAGAATCAAAACCAGCTTGGGTACGGGGTAGACCAGTTATAAAGTCCATCCCGACCTCTTCCCATTTCCATTCGGGTATGGGCAAAGGCACTAGAAGTCCTCCAGGTCTTTGGTGCACTTCCTTAAATTTTTGGCAAGTGTCACATTTGGCCACAAAATCTACTATTTCTCTCTTCATTCTTGGCCACCAATACAACTCCTTGATGTCTTGATACATTTTTGTATCTCCTGGATGAATTGAATATAATGCCTCATGGGCTTCTTTAAGTATCACCTCCTTGAGCTCTGTGTTATTGGGCACACAGAGCCTCTTATCAAACCAGACCGCACCCTGACCATCTTCCGAGAACCTTGCAGCCTTCCTTTTTCTCATGTTGGCCTTGATTTCTTGAATGTCAGCATCTTCAACTTGAGCTGCCTTGATCTGTTTTTGCAAGGTAAGATCTACCCTGAGGAAATTAGAGAAAGGATCAGGCTGATCTGTGTAGGGGAGCCTGGAGAAAAGGCTGGATTCCCTGAGATCTTGGCCATAGTTCCTGCTGAAGAGAGAGCAACAAGGCTTAAGGTAAACAATAAAAAATCTCTTTTATCATGCATATATATATTCTCCGATCAGATTTTTGATCATGCTCTATTTTTGTAGTTGGTCGGGTTGCGAATCACACAAATTGGTGAGGCTAAACATCCCACTGTTGTTCCAACCGATTCGTGCCCAGATGCACTGGAAGAGGATGAATCTCCCGAGGTAACAGAACATTTCATAAGAATATATATATATATATATAGTTTAGATAAAAGATTTCATCACCTAACCAAATTCATTTGTTGGTTTAGGTGGAGAAGGCTGAAGGCCATCGGTGCGCGATTACGGAGGTTGCCAACCCTGCATCGGTTGTTGATTTAACGGACGCTTGTTATCGAACAACTAGTATGGAGGCTGGTGAAACCACTCCACCTGATCAGATGATCAAGGACGTGACTTTTGACGAGCTGATCGAGGGCATCGCTTCAGACATCCTGTTGGATGATGCAACAGACTTGGCCAATCCTTTAATAATTTCTTGATGATTTGATGTCCCTCTTTTTTTTTAACTTCCCTTCTTTTCTTGGTATAGGTCCTCTGGCGTTCCGGTCATTTCCGACCAGATTCCTTCTAAGGACCAGGTACTTGAAGAGGTCCATGCGCAGACCACTTCCCAGGATAAAGTTCCTGAGGAAAGGGTGGTCGGAGAAGCCCCCGAGCAGGCGTCAGGGCCAATAGTTGAGTTGGAACCATTGGTGGTTCTAACTCCTTCTGCGGAGGTAGATGCCCCTAAAGGCCCTCAACAGGTTCCGACCATTGTTGGTAATTCTCCTCAACCTGACAAGTTCCCTTTTCGCCCCCGATTCATCGAGGATAAGGAGCTTGACGACGCATGGGGAAAAATATTGGATCATCAAATCAAAATGCATCCTGATTCAATATTTGGCGGATATAATGATTTGGCGATCTGGGTAAGTATCTACGACCAGTTTCATAAGCTCTAAAAAATCTTTTAAAGAAAAAAAAAATTTAAAGAGGAAAATGCTATTTGAACAGCATATGGTCGAGAATTTTGTCTGGGTCGAGGATCCACCCAATGGATTAAAGACTTGGAGCGAAACATCTCAATTAGAAAGTAAGAACTTTCCCCTTAGCCTTGTTTTTTTTTCAATGCTTTGCCCTTTGCTACTTATTCTCCCTTATCGTATTTGATAGATTTGGAGAAAATAAAAGAAGAGATCCTGGCTGAGAAAGCCAAGACAGCTCTGCTTGAAGAAGAGATCAAAGCTAAGGACTACCGATCGCCGAGGCTATGACCAAAGAAGGAAGATCTTAAAAAGAAAATTGAAGGTAATAGGTCGAAACTTGACTTATTATCTTCCTCCAATTATTTTTGTGCTTATCACTGCTTTTACTTTTGCAGAGCAAAAACAAGTTTTGGACAGAGTAGAAAAGACTCAAATTTGGGCAACACAAGGAGGCGGCTCTCGCTCAAAGTCTAGATGAAAAGATCAGATGTTTGAACAAGATGATCTTTGATATGGGATCAGATCAAGCCTCGCCTACCCTAAGAGATCCAAAGAGAGAAAATGAACTACTTGGGTCAACTTCTAGAGGATCTTAATACTCGCTCAAGACTACTCTAAGAACTATGCCTGTGCCATGAAAACAGACGTTGCTAGTGGAGTTAGTTTTGCTTTGGCAAACTGAAAGCTTCCGACCCCTCCATTGATTTCCAAGTTGTTGAAGATGACTTTAACTGCCCACCTGAGGAGGCAACCAAGTTCATGGAAGAACTCAAGCCACTCAGAGATAAAGTAGTAGAGGAGATGGAGGTCGGATCCCCATCAAGCAGTAATTAGTCTGGGAATATTTCTAGAGTAGACTCCTGCAAAAAGTGTAAAAATATTGAATATGTATAAAACTTACCTTTTATGTCATTAACAAAACCTTTGTTTATCCTGTTTGACACTCTTTTTTTTTAATTCTCACACACCTCCTAGCCCCCGACTGCTTTATAGTAGAAGAACTTTACTATACAAGCAGGTAGCCAAGAAAGTGAATAAAAGTAGAAACCATCATTTTGAAGGTATGTGCCGATATGAAGTCAAGACTGATCGTAGTAATACTAGGAAATCATTGTGGTCGAACCAACTTTTATGACTTCGCCGCTTATAGATCTTTGTTTGTCATGATCGAAATACCAATCAAAAGTTATAAATGGTTGGATAAGAGACTTTGTTATTTGACATAAGGAGACATGCAAAAATGAATGCAACAAATTATAAGTGAACTTTGTTTATATCTATTATCCTAAAGTCTGGTCGGAAAGAGTGCTTAGATCTGAAATCATATATCATATTTCGTGAAACATGTTCAAACTCTCTATCCGATCGGGTAGTGAGGATCAGAAGAAAAGAACCGCCGCTAGGAAGCTCCTTCCAGCAAGGTGACCACGCTAAAAAGGAGAGACTTCGACTAGGAGGCTTTCCGTGTCCCACCAAAGAGCTGACAAGAGCAGTAATGTAATCTTGAAATAATGAAATATAACCTTCATAATCTTAAGCACATCATTCAAGATAGAAAGTTATTTGTATGATGCTCGACACTCATATATTCCCTTAAGAAAAGAGTGTTGTCGCGTGGAAAAATGCTCACGACTAGGACCAATACGGCGATGACTTAGAAGTCGCTGCCATAGAGTAACAGAGATCCTTTGAAAGGATGTCGGAGAGAAAATTGTCTTCTCCGACCAGTTTAAATTAACAATCATAAACGACTCACTTTAAATTAACAATCATAAACCACCGGTCTATAGGTATATATATATAAGCAAGGTTACTTATTATTTTTAAAGAATAAATGAATTTATTGAAATTGAAAGAATTGAAAGAAAGTAAACAATAATTAAACATAGAACTTACGCAATTGATCAATGTTCCAAGAATTTGACAAAATTTGCCTATCGATATAGCCAACAGACGGAACACAGTCCTGCAACTTCGACCACGATGTAAGGCCCTTCCCACTTGGGGAAAGTTTATTGTGATTTGCCCGGCTCAATTTTTCTAAGAACCAGATCACCTACAAAGAAGGTGCGAGGTTGCACCTTACGACTATGGTATCTTCGCATGGCTTGTTGGTAGACCGCCGATCGTATAAGGGCTTGGTTTCGCTGTTCTTCAAGGAAATCGACGCTGCCGAAGTCGTCGCTCATTCTCGATCGCTGCTAAAGCGATCGTTCGAAGGAGCCAATTTTGAGTTCCGGAGGAAGCATGGCTTCAGCCCCGTAAACCAAAAAGAATAGTGTTTCACCGGTCGCACGACTAGTCGTGGTTCGAACGGCCCATAATACAGATAGGAGTTCTTGAACCCAAGCTCCTGGCCGTTTGATTAACTGGTCGAATACTCGGCGTTTGATCCCTTGCATAATGATACCATTAGTTTTCTCAATCGCCTCCGCTGTTCGAGGATGAGCAATGTAGCAAAATGAACTTTTACACCGAAGTTCATCGCAGAATTCTTGAAATTGACTGCTAGAGAACTGGGCGCCATTATCTGTGATTATACGACTAGGTACACCAAATCGTGTGATCACATTTTTCATGAGGAATCTCTTAGCGGCCTCAGTTGTTGTTTTAACAACCGGCTCGACCTCGATCCATTTTGTAAACGTGTCAATCATGATGAAAAGGAATTTGAAACCCTAGGTGCTCTTGGAAAAGGTCCTGAATGTCCAAATCCCCAAAGTTGCAAAAGGCCAAGAAAGAGGATTGTTTGTAAGGCTTGTGCCTTGGTGATGTACTTGTTCGCTATGAAACCGACATTGTATGCACTTCGTCACAAGTTCTTTTGCATCATGAAGGGCGCTTGGCAAGAGTATCCTTGCTCAAGGCTTTACCAACCAAAGTTCTCAGAGGAATGATGTGCTCCACGACTCCTTCATGGATTTCGTCAAGAACTTAATGCCATCCTTTTGAGATATGCATCTCATCAACACTCCATGAGATCCTCGCTTGTACAAGGTACGCTCGATTAGAGTGTATGATTTGGCTTTTCGTGCTATACGATCGCCTCTACATCATCTTCCGAATTATGTCATGCTCAAGATAATTGTAGATCGATGTCATCCAATCTCTACCTTGATCGCGACAGCGCCAACCATCAACGACCTATGGAGCATCCATGTTCCTTTGATTGGTTTGTTCGACTTGTAAAGAATCATGTATGTTCTTGGAAAGCTCGATTACCGAGGGTGAATCGAGTTGCTCAAGAAAAACTCCGGCGGACGGTTGACCTCGTGGAGGCCATCCGTGCTAACCGGTTCCGCCGAAAAGTTTTCCTTTCTAGGAATATGTTGATCCGAAACCAAGAAGTGCTTTTGAGTTTCGTATTTCGCCAGATAATATGACATCTTGGTACTCGAGCATTGATACTCTTTCCCTACTTGATTCGCTACCAGTTGAGAATCGCCTTTCACTAGTAATCTGCGAATCCCGAGCGAACGAGCTGCTCGGAGTCCTGCCAGTAATCCTTCATATTCTGCCATATTATTTGTGGCAGGAAAATTTAACTAGATAGCGTATTTGATGTGTTCGCCAAGAGGGATATCAGATCACTCCACTTTCGACCCTTTTAACATCCAAGAACCGTCAAAGTACATTGTCCACTCCTCGTGGTGTTCGTACTCGGGCCCTTGGGTGGGTTCAGGGTTTGTCTATTCGGCAATGAATTTCGCTCTCGCTCGACTTTATTGCTATTCGTGAAATGAAATGGAGGTCAAACGCCCTAGCTCAACCGCCCATTTTGCTATTCGTCCCCGATGATTCCTGCTTCCAAGGACTTGACCAAGGGACATCCAATCGGTCGACCACCTTATGGGCCTCGAAAGTAGTGCCTTAGCTTCCTTGAAGACATAAGGAGACCGAGAGCAACTTTTGTACCGTGGGTATCTTTCCTTTGGTCCATGTAAGACTTTGCTTACGTAATAAACTGGTCGTTGGATATTATCCTTTCTCCACCAAGACACCGCCATCGCTTGTGGTGTTGCCGCCATGTACATTAGCAAGAGTTTCTTCCGGTCTCAAGAGACTAAAACTGGGCACTTGTAAGGTACTTTTAAGTTCTTCAAAGGCATCGCTTGCCTCTCTAGTCCATTCAAAACTCCCATGTTTCCGAAGAAGTTTAAAGAAAGGTAACCCTTTTTCTCCTAACCTTGCTATGAAATGACTTAGCGCTGCCATACAGTCGGTTAGTTTTTGGACTTCCTTCTTCGTGGTTGGAGGTCGATCCGTCGATGGTCGCTATCTTTACCGGATTTGCTTCAATACCTCTAGCCGAGACTAGGAAACCAAGCAATTTTCCAATGAAACTCCTAACACACACTTTTCCGGGTTCAACTTGAGGTTATGCCTTCTCAAGTTGCTGAAAGTTTCTTGTAAGTCAGAGATGTGATTGCTAGCGTTGGTGGTCTTTACGATCAGATCGTCAACATAAGCTTCTAGATTCCGACCTATTTGTGGACTAAAGGTTTTTGCATCAACCTTTGAAAAGTTGCACCAGCGTTTTGAGACCAAATGGCATCTTAACATAACAATAGGTGCCATATGGAGTGATGAAGGAAGTTTTCTCCTCATCCTCTTTACACATACTAACTGGTGGTACCTTGAATACGATCTAAAAACTTAGTAATTCACACCCGAGGTAGAATCTACCAGCTTGATCAATGCATGGAAGGGGAAAATCATCCTTCTGACAAGCTTTATTAAGATCTCAGAAAGTCGATACACATTCGCCATTTCCCATTATTCTTCCTAACCATTACAGGTTGGCGAGCCACCGAGGGTGGTTGACTTCACGGATGAATCCAAATTTGAGAAGCTTCACTACTACAGAACCGACATCACGCAGACGGTTCGAATCGTCATCACGCACGGTTTCCAACCGCCTATGTTTGTTGGTCTGTGATAACAGATATTATCACGCACGGTACAAAACCGCTCGCGTGATATTTAATATCACGCACGGTTTTATTAAAAACCGCTCGCGAAGTCAAGTATCACGACGGTTTGAACAGAAAAACCGCTCGTGGTATGAGAATATCACGACGGTTCTAAATAAAAACCGCTCGTGATAGGAGAATATCACGCATTTGGTTCTAAATAAAAACCGCCAGATTTTCGAATATCACGACGGCTTTTGTGTAGAACCGCTCGTGATATTCTCCTATCACGCACGGCTTTTTGTAGAACCGCTCAGGATATTTCGCTATCACGCACGGTTTGCGCCGAAACCGCTCAGGATACTTGCCTTCACTGCACGGTTTTAACACAAAACCGCTCGTGATAGCTCGCACTTCGCCCACAATTTGTCGCTTTTCTGGCTAGCCTCAGAATTGCTAGCCATGCCCTCTGAAAACAAGCTTTCACGTAAATGATTCAAGCATTCACGTAAATGATTCAAGGAGCCATGACAATTCAAAGTGATCATTACTCAAAATAAACTACAAAAGATCTCGCATTTGTTCAAGTATTGTCGCTATAGTTACAACTAGATTACAATTGTTTGCGCGAGAGGTTTTAGTGGGTGATGCTCGGGTTGGCGACGGAGTGAAACTCTCCGTTGTCGCTAATGATTTCGTGTTGATAAAGGCGCAGAGCTTCCTCGAATGTTCTTGATCTCTTCCGCAACGAGTGAATCACATTGTAAATTCAAGGCCCGCCGCTAGCAAGAGTAAAGTGGTAAGATATATATATTTAAATTTATAATTAGGAAATAATTATTTCGAGATTGACAAATCTCGTGATCCTTCTTCCTAGTCAGAAGGATTAGTCGCATATGATAGCGCACGAGATTGCACATAACTCATCATCTTTTTGTCAAGCAGACCGCAAAAATAGAATTACATATATAGGTATAGTCAGCTCAAGACGCGTTATTATGAAGTATGATATAGGATTATAGTGTTGTAGCGCTGCATCGAAAATCCATCCCGTGTTAGTTGGGCGCTTTTTCCATTGTATATTCCTTTGTTGGCAACATAATTGATGAACGACCTACATGATTCAAAAGGTTATCCTCGGCCATTTCAAACGAATGAAGACTACAATAGAGTTATGTAAGGAGGAAATGAGCATACCTCTCGAGTATTCCTCTTAGAGTGTCAAGTCGTGCTTGTTGCGGTTTAGGGAATCAAGGTATATCACATGGTTCCTCTTGGGTATAATAACTAAAAGGATCCAAAGGGTACCTACTCATGTATGTCGCTATAGTCATTAAACCTAAGTTCGTGGTTACAGATAAAGTACAAATGAAATTTGTATAGCAAGTAGTGACACTTACCCTGGGTTGTAGGGCACCACTATGTACTTCATGTTCGTCTGACGAAGCAATGACCTCGTTATGTATTTCTCGGCTAAGGATGAGTCTTGTTGGATGGTTTGCAACGATACCACATGTGGGTCGAGGAAACCCAATCGGTTCTTTCCATTCCTGACATTTTTCAAAGATGTATCTATACATAAGCAATGAGTTGTGATATTTATTGGTATTACATGAATGTAGAACTTGATTGTACGCGACTTACAAAGGTCCAACATCGTAGAAGCGAGACGCCGAGGCCAACGAGGTTGAATAGTTGAAATAAGTCATTGAAGCCCACGACGAAGTACCTCGTCCCGCTGAAGAAATGCTTGTCCTCGATTCGACGGTGATTCCAAAGATCGCACCCCTTCTTTTGGGTTCGCCATACCGTGCATGCAAAGCCCGACAAGCATATCCAACAGACATCAGATCGGAGCACAATGGTTTTCCGATGATGTAGTTCCTGTATCGCGGACTTCCGGACTTGGGAGGCGCTTTAACGCTTGTGGATTTCGATTTGGCCTTAGTGATTGGCGGCGTCTTCTTGTGAGACGACTCGAACGGATACGACGGCACGCTTTTGTCGATCCTTCGCTGCCTTCTCCACGGGAATCAAGAGGTGGCCTTATGAGGCTAAACATGAGGTGGAGTCATCGAGGGTCCCGTTGGAGAGGAATGGTCGTGTCCAGATCGCAGCACCTTCTTTGGGTCGAGCGATGTTCTTCTTGGGCCACTAGATAAAAGAGAGGAAGGCATCCCTAGTGTTGTGATCTCTTCGTCGGGCAAATCTTCACGGACGGCTCGAAATTGACATGTACCATATCCACCGACCTCGGCGTAATCGTCGCGCCACCGGCACCGCGTCAGACCGCTTCTTCCTCGTATGGATACACCATCCCTCAAGCACCTCAATACAAAGGACCCATCCATCCTCACTTGGAGCTTACAGGCGCCGGCTCCTACAAAACGATAGGCAATTAGCTAAGGCGCCCTATAGGTCTATCTTTGGTGCATTCCATAGATGTACGCTACCTTGATGTCGCTCTATCGGAATCGGACGCCGCCATGTTCACAATTATGCGCGACGCGACGCCATCCGACGTTGAGGAGGACCGCCTCCCGAATTAGCGGGCGGCTTACATCACCGCTCATGAGTATATCCATTTGACTCCACAATGCTTGCCATCTCTACTTGAAATTGGTTAGTAATCATCTGTACACTAACCGGTTGTCGTGCACGGCCTTGGATCTCTTCCTAGTCCTATACGCAAGAGTCGTCCGCGAATCCATGACTCCAAGGCACGTTAACCCCAAAGCTCGCAAGCGACCGGGTGCTCCTTGTTTCCCAAGGTCAGAGATAGTATATCATTCTCCTGCTCGCATGGAAGGAGCCTTGGGAAGCTTGGGCATCAAGTCACGCCGCAAGAGGTCATCATGTTATTATAGGCACTATGAAGTGATGGACTTATTAACAACTTAGTAGTTCGACATATTTACCACACGCTGGGACACTTCCGTCCGCCGGGTTTGTGAAGGAGATGTCTGTCCAAGACGAGACTTGTGCCCTCGCTTAACCACCAGCTTAGGGAACGCGGGTCTGCGTGACCTCGTGAAACGGGTTCTCCTTCTCCGCCGCCCATTCTCAGATTTACCCGTGCATCAGCCGTGCCGAGTCTGCGGGTGAGTGTTTCGTGTCCGAGAGCTTTGTGCGCCGCACTTTGCTCCTTAAATTCAGGCGCCGCTTTCATAGCCACAAAGGTGTCCCATGCTTCCCGCCAAGAATTTGTACCGCGCGAAGGACGCTTGACCCGTGTTCACGCATTTCGTGACAAGAATGCTCTTGAAGGTCCTCCACGATTTACCCATCGTGAGCATCGCCGTCCGTCGCCGCTGCGCTACATGTGCTTCGGAATAGTGAACTTCTCTGAAAGTTCTGGCCCACGCCGCGCTTTTGCTTCTTTCATCAGTCCTTCCACGCTGGTGTGGTGATGAGGACCCGCCCTTGCAAGTATCCCGCAGATGGTCCGGAATCTCGCCACGATCTCTTGGGACTCAGAGGGACCCCAAAGTCACCGACCTCCGTGATGACCGCCGGCCGTAGGCATTTTCGATTGTCCTCGCCATCTCGCCTGTGTCATTATCGCCGACGGTGACGGCGACCTCGCCGCCGCCTCTTCCATCTGCGGCGTCGGTGTCGGCGACCTTGTCGGCGCCTCTTCCATCTCAAGGCGTCGGTGACGGCGGCGAAAGACGATGTCTCTGCCATCTCGCTTAATTGCTATCTATATAAGTTACATATGCAATAAAATGGATTGCAAGTGTCCCAAATTAACATATACATTTAAACTTAATAATATGCTCAACATGTGCAATATTAGCAAATAATCATAAATAATTCCAGATAAATATGAAACAATTAATCTCGTGAAGAAGTACAGAGGTTGACTATAGAGATCAAGATGGCAAATGAAAAGTTGAATGAGCTCATACAGAGTACTAACATTCCTTAATCCACTAGCTTCTAAGGAAGCCTACTTCATCGAGGTCGACACCGAGTGTGCCATTTGTTTCATGCCGTGGAGGACTGCATGAAACAAAGGCACACTCAAGTGTGTCAGATCGACGAAGGAAATGCTAAGCAAAGGTTTAATCTGTCAGGGCTCGCCGCCTCCGTGCTCCTATTATGTGCTCTCGTATGAAGGAGAGTAGCTAAAGAACAAGTCTTTGCCATCTCAATCCTATTGTCTATACTCTTCATCGACCCTGACACACTGGAGTGTACCATATGCTTCTTGCCTTGGAGGATTGGCAAGAAGTAAAGGTACACTCAAGTGTGTCAGGATCGACGAAGAAAATGCTAAGCAAAGGTTTAATGCTTCATGTACAGAAGACTAGCCTTTAATGAAGACATAGAACTAGAATCAAGTAAAATGATCGACGAAGGAAATGCTAAGCAAAGGTTTAATCCCAACATAGAAACAAAATAGAATCAAGTAAAACTTTCTTTTTGGATTGTTGTAAAAAATGCAGTTTTAGCAAAATTTCAGAATTAATCCCAACAAAATTAATTAGCATTAAAGCATAATTTCTAAAGAATTTAACACTCCTTAATCCACCAGCTTCTAAGGAAATGCAAAGGAATCACAGACGGTTCTTAATAAGAACCGCTCGGATTAAATTCTCACCAATAAAAGGTCTAGAGATTAACAAAGGTACGCATTACTATTCCAACATATTGATTGATGATATTATGTGCTCTCGTAAGGAGAGTAGCTAAAGAACAAGTCTTTGCCATCTCAATCCTATTGTCTATACTCTTCATTAAATGAATATGATAATATAAATTCAAACTATGAGTCTAAACAATACTTTGCTTAACTGTCAAACGATCTCAATCATAATCTAAAACAGATTAAACTTCCAATCAAACAGAGGTTGACTACAGAGATCAAGATGGCAAATGAAAAGTTGAATGGGCTCATACAGACTACTAGAAGAATCACAAACTAGTCATTAGATTACCAATGAAAACTGAATACTCTCAACAGAACTGAACATGAAGAATCAGAATAACTAGCTTTCAACCGAAAGTAACCAATTAACAGTACATCATATTGATAGTAGCAAGTAATACAATAGAGCTCAAGTATGAACTAACTATCACATTCAATCTTAGTATAAGATGAGTTCATCACAGAGCATGTCAACAAAGCCCACCGATCAATTTGCAAATGTAACGATGAGCTCAACCGAAAGTAACCAATTAACAAGAGATCATATTGACGGAGTAAGTAATACAATAGAGCTCAAGTATGAACTAACTATCACATTCAATCTCAAGATAAGACATAGTTCATCACAGAGCATGTCAACAAAGCCCACTGATCAACAAAGCCGAATCGCCACAGAGGAGCAATACTCACAGAGAGGATGCCGCACAAGAACTCACGGTGCAAGGAGGAGGCCGACACGGGAGGAGGACGCACGGGAGAAGGCTGGTCAGAGGGAGGAGGACGGAAGGGAGAAGGCCGTGTAGAGGAGGAGGCCCACACGGGAGGAGGACGGCGGCGCCGAGGTCGGGCGGCGCGACGCCGGGCTTATGGCCGTGGAGGTGAACGGGGCGCCGTGGTCGGGGCGGCGGCACCGAGGTCAGCGCCGAGGTCGGGGCGGCGGCACCGAGGTTGAAGGCGCCGAGGTCGGGGCGCCGAGGTTGGGGCGGCGACCGAGGTCGGGTGGCGCGCCGAGGTCGGGGCGGTGGCGCCGAGGTCGTGGTCGGCGGTGAACTACCAAGCAGCCCTAAACCCTAGAGGAGGCGAACGAGCGCGAGAGCCTAAGGGCGCGGAGAGGAAGTGACAAGTGAGAGGAAAACCCTAGCGCTTCCGCTTTATAAAAAGTATATCACAGACGGTTTATAACGAGAACCGCTCAGGATATTATATCATTTGGTTCTATAAAAGAACTGCTCAGGATAATCACAGACGGTTTTTAACTACAACCGTCTGTGATATGAACGTATCACAAACGGTTTTTAACTAGAACCGTCTGTGATTCCTTTTCACAGACGGTTATACAACGGAACCGTTTATGATAACTCTCTTCATTTTCCCGCGTGTCTCTTCGTCTTCATTTTCCTGCGTGTGTCTCTTCGTCTCACGATCACACGGAGCGGCTTCATCTCTTCATTTTCCATCGTCACTATAGCTCCCCAAATATCTCTTCGTCTCCCGTTCCGGCTTTAGATGAAATTGTTCTATATATAGATGTGTCCCCTTCTACAATGTATTTCACACAACCTCCTTGATCCCCTTTCTCCACAAAAATAGAAATGGCTGCCTCCTCTTCTGTACACGCACTGTACGCGCACCTCTCTCGCTGTACGTTGAGTCGTGCTGCGGAAGAACACTATTTCAACAATGTCTTCACTCCTCTGTCCGAGAATTTGCCGGAGCGGGTGACGGCCACCTTCCGCCGTCTTGACATTCTCCTCCGCCGTGTCTTCCGGGTGATCTCCCACTTTCGGCGAAGTTTACGTGTCGTCGACGTGGTCCTCCAAAACGGTTGCACGCCTCGAGGCTTGTCGTCACTTGGACTGCTTAATCAAGGCAGCAGGCGATCGATTCGACCAGGCCGAGACCCCTCAAGCAAGAGAAGAGAGCCTATGGGCTCTCTTCGACTTGATTCAACAGTCCGAGGGTCTTCGGGACACACTCGAACGAGCGCGTCAGCGGGTGGACGTATTTCAGGATTCGTTCGATCTTAAACCGTCCGCCCCCGACGCCGCCGCCTACGAAGTATTGAAGACGGAGATAGCAGCCTACCTCCACCACTAGATAGGTTTCTAGTTTTTAATCTTTTGTAAGCTACCGCCACGTTGTTTGGCTATATATATGAAAATTCCAAAATTAAAAAAAGTTTGGAGGAGAAGTTACTATATCTATTTGCCCATAGTAAGAGCTAGATCCTCATCCCATCGGCATCAAGTGTGGAGGTATGTTGATCTGGAGCCACCGCAGGGGGGCGGCCGGTTGCTCCACTACGGCAATGGGCAGAGAGGCAAATATTCATCGCGGCGAAGCGGCGATGAACCTGAGCGCAGAAGGCGAGATATCACTGAGCGGTTCTTAATAAGAACCGCTCAGGATACTACACGACGGTTGTAACGTAAAACCGCTCGTGATTAGGGATTATCATAGACGGTTTGTGAATAGAACCGCTCAGGATATTTCACTGCACGGTTCTATTTTAGAACCGCTCAGGATAGCCGACTATCACGCATTTGTTCTAAAAATACCGTCTGTGATAGTTGTTCCGTGCCAGCCCCGGGTTCGGACTGACCCAACACAGATGGTTCCAAAGGAACCGTCTGTGATGGGGCGTCTACTATAGCCTGTTTTGTAGTAGTGCTTGTCAATCTCTGACTGGATTGCCTCCTTCCGATCAGGCGCAAAACGCCGCAGCTTCTGCTTGATCGGTTTCTTATCAGGCTGGAGAGCTAGCCTGTGCTCGATCACCTCCCGGGGGACTTCGGGCATATCGGACGCCTGCCAGGCGAATACGTCCTGATTTGCTCGGAGGAAGGAGACGAGCAACTCTTCCTATTTAGGATCAAGTCTTACTCTGACCAGAACCTTGCGAGCAGGTGGGCCAGCATCTTCTGGCCCAGGTAGTGACTTGGCGATGTCCGGAGAAGCGCCTTTGTCGAGGGATACCTCTTTTGTTTGGTCGGAGGGTTTGGGTGCCACCTTCGGTCTTGAGTGCTTGGCCTGCATGGTAGATGGATTAGCCTCTCTGGTCGAAAGTTCATCGACCAGTTCAAAGGATTTTCGGTCACATGCATAAGCCATTTTACGATCACCCCGAATAGTGATGACTCCCTTTGGCCCCAGCATTTTCAAACTTTGATAACCGTAATGCGTGGCTATCAAGAACTTTGCTAATGCCGAATCCCGTTGTATGCGGATTCAAAGTTTACCACATCAAACGAAATTTTTTCCGTTCGAAAGTTATCGGGCCTTCCGAACGTAACCAGTAAGGAAACTTTCCCTATCGACTTAGCGGTGGAGCCAAGAACTATGCCATGAAAAGCATATTTCACTGGTTTCACCTTTGACATGGGGACATGTATTTCTTCTAAAGCTCTCACAAATAATATATTCAAAGAACTTCCTCCATCTACTAGTACTCGATTAACCCTACAATTATTAATGGTTGGTTCAACAACAATAGGGAACCTACCTGGTCAAGTCGAAGGAATGGCGCAGTCGTCTTTGCTGAAGGAAATTGCGATGTCCGACCACTTCGATTGCTTGATAATGTTCGGAGATTCGACGAGGTTGACCTCCCGCTCCATGGCTTTCAAATGACGTTTGGATTCGTATGAAGAAGATCCTGCAAAAATCATGTTGACTATATGTTGGGGATCCTGGTACTCCATCTCTTCGTTGCCATCCTTGTCCTTTTTGGAGCTCGTTTCTCCAGGTTCTTGTATTGCGGGAAATGGTCCTTCACCGCATAATAATCCTCCGCTTTTTTTGCCGACTCGATAGGTGCGTAGATCATGCCCCTGCACCGTGAAGTGGACACCACTTCTTCTTTTTGGAATCCTCGGTTGAGCTTTCGCCTTGCCCCGACCGTGTAGTCCTTCTTACCCTTCATGAATTTATCAGAATGGCTAGGACCTCCTTGTCGCTGGGCCCGCAGTTCTTCTTCTTCTTGAGAGACTTCTTATTCTTTTTCTCGGTTTGTCCAGTAGGCCGAGGAATCTTGTCTTTCCGATCAATGGCTTCAAGACCACTCGATTGCTTCGCTAGCGGTGGCATACTTGTCGGCCATGTCAAAAAGCTCAATGGTTGTTCTTGGAGGGTTCATTGCTATGTCCTCCGTAAACCGTCGATTTCTCACACCTATTTTGAAAGCCTGAATAACAGATGACTCTGCGACCTCGGGTATAGAGTTGCGAACCTGGCTGAACCTCTTGATGTATTGACGTAGAGTCTCATCAGAGCCCTACTGGATTCGGTGGAGATCATCCTCCTTCCTGTATGCGATCGTCGTACGAAATTTGAATTAGAAGGTCACAGAGTTGCTCCCAAGTATAGATCGATCCGACCAGTTGGTTCAACAACCACGACCGGGCAGACCCTTCCAGCACGGTGGGTAGATAGTTGGCCATCACATTTTCATCGCCTCTAGCAGCTCTAATGGCGGTGGTATAGATTTGGAGAAATTCCAATGGATTTTGAGTTCCATTAGACTTGTCCAAATTGGCCAGTCAGAACCGGTTAGGCCAACGCACAGCTTGGAGCCCTGCAGAGAAGGCTCGACAACCTGTGATTGATTCATAGCGCCTTCTCTGGGAGGGTGCTGGATTGTAATCGGTTGGAGACCGGTTCCTAAGATTGGAACGCTGGAACTCTGGTGTGCTGATCCGGTCGTGGACATTAGTATGACGTCTTCGACCGCCTACTGGATTCAAACGATGCCGAAGATCGTCAGGTCCAAGCGATGGTTCTTCTCGACGTGATGGGGGAGTGGCTTCATGAAATAACCTTCTCCCCTCGTAACTCCTTGGTTGGAATCGTCGAGGAGGCCTTAGTATCGACAGTACAGAGGGAGGAACGTTGGGATGAAGTCATGGTTTGACTCCCTGAAACCCTTTGTTCCCGATACGCTTCTGTGCACTGCATGGTTTGTTGGAGAATTTCGGATACTTGACCTACAAGCTGTACAAAACCTGGAGTTCCCGCTAAAGCAGGATCAGAATTATTTAACATATCTTGAACATGTCGCAAGTTTTGTGTAACATCCCAAATGTATAAGCAGGTGTGTGTTTCAAATGTACGAAAATGTGTAGAAATTAAAACTTTTTCTCATACCTTGAAACCCCTGAACTCCCATGTAATTTTTGTCCAAGAGTTGTGAAAACCAAAAACATAAAGCTCTTGTTGACAAAAGTCAAACTCATTTTCCATTTGTCACCAATCTTGTACCAAACCATTGGGAAATATTTTTTCTTGGTCCTCGAGATGTTGTGGGACCTCTCTGAAAAATATCATAAGTTCTCAAACTTGTTTGATAATTTTTGGAGGTAAAACAAACCCTTGAACAGCCTTAATGAATTTCTTGAGAAAAATGCATTGCATAAAAACCTCTGGGAATTTTATGTAAGGTTAATCCTTATGTCAGCAAGCTCCAGTTAAAATTTCCAAAAATTTGGAGTTCATTGCAATCTTAAATAATTCTGCAAAGTCTAAGCTGTAAAATTTAATTCAAAACATTGCACTGTTCCTTGGGCTGAGCCATTTTTCCAATTTGGGTTGAACCCAACCCACTCCCTGGCTCAGCAGACCTCCTCTCCACCTTGATGAGGTCGTAGCTGTTGGATCCAATCCAATAGCCACGACCTCCTCCATAACCATCGCAGCCAAGACCTCCCACCCCATTGAGGTCATAGCCGTTGGATCAAATCCAACAGCTATGACCTCCCCTCGCTGTCAAACCACTCAGAGCTTGTGACGACCCACCCCGTGATGTACCGCAAGAGGTCCGGGAGGACCAATTTTTTTTTTACGCCAAGTCACCACGGAAGGATGTGGTAGCACCGCATGGAGTTTTACCGAGGAGGTGCCAGACCTCCCAGAGGTCTTGTGGACCTCCCGAGGTCTTGGTCATGTTGACCTCCCAGAGGTCTTGAGGACCTCCCGGAGGTCGTGGCCGCCACCGCCGTAGAGCACCTCCAGCACATCACCAAGAGAGGTCCGCAGACCTCCCAGCTAAGTCCCGGGACCTCCCGGTGGTCCCGCCTGCATCCGAGCTAGTCCCGGGACAATCGAGCTAGCTCGCACAAGAACACAAGCCAATACCACAACCACGAGGTCAAACAAAGATGAAGCGCATAAATTAAACTTTATATAATAGGACCTTATGGTCAAGCTTGTTAACAAGAGGTCTGCCACCGAGGGCTTACAAAACCAACGAGGACTTACAATGGCGATAAGGAGCTCTAGGACTCAAACACCAAAACACGCAGAAGCCATCCAACAAGCACCACAGTCGTCGGGTGGAGGACGCCCTAGGCATCTTAGTCGTCAAGAATTCCTCCTCGAAGAGGTCTCAGACCGCCTCGCACTTGGTCATCCTCATAATCTGCTTTGACACAGGGCTTAAGCCATGAGTACTTGGAATGTACTCAGCAAGTCACAGAGAGCAAAGATGCCATAATATTCATGCAAGGACTTACCAATGGAGAGCTGTATGGTTAGTTTGCGCAAAGCCAATTTTGACAATAATAGCAATAATAGATTGAAAGGCAGCAAGGTAAAACCATAATACATAATACTTTTGATGTTTTAATAAAAGGTGGTGTGAGCACCAACTCACGGCCACAACCAAAAATTGGGGAGGTCTGATCACACCAAAGGCTGTGTCCTCACCCAAAACCCACTCGAACACCCATTCCAGAGGTCCGAACCAACCCCGGACCACTACCCGAGCCAACCTTGACCCTCCGAGCCGGCCAAGGTCTCTTCGAGGCAAAGCCAAAGCATCTCGCGGAAGTGTCCAAAGGCACAAGCTTTTGAAACATCTACCCTTGCACCATTTCACTGAGCATGTCCATGACCAAGGACTTGGCTATTCAATAGATCTTTTACTCGCAGAGGTGTACAACTTTACCCACAATCCACGATCTCTAGCGGATGGGTTCGGTCACCCTTGCTCACTTCCTAAGGTGAGCAGCCTAGAGAGCGCTGCAAGGCCTTTACAAAGCTTTGAACTGACTAGGGCTGCCCGCTAAGGTTTCGCAATCCCTCCAAAGGGTCTAGAAATCCACGGGGTTATGGGGTGCCCCTCTTGCGCCAACTAATCACACGCCAACCAAAACAGCCCCAAGCCATCTCATTGCTAATTATTCAGCCAGCACCATTCCCATAAAATGATCTTGTGGTTGCACTAATTGGCCCATTAAACAGATACAAAGTGAAGTCCTTAATTGTGCTAAGGCAAGACTTCCACAAACCAAAGGTGCACAAAGACCCACTACTCACTCCTGCCTTCTTGCCTTAGCAAACAATTGTATTAGCCCATGCCAAAAGACCACCCACCCTGGCACACAAATTTTAACCAAGTGGTCTCACACCACAATCGACACAGCCTTAGGCATCCCGCCATAGCTGCTCAACAATGGCACCAACCACACATTTCATAACTTATTAGTCAAGATTATTGGAGATGAAGCATGATACGCTCAAACCACGCTTTCTAAGCGAGGCTATATAAGACCCACGGCCCCCATGTTGGCAAATAACAGAGAACGCCAACTAAATTATCCACCCTAAGGCTCACAAGGTGAATCATGACAACATGATGGAGACAAGGTATAAAGGAGGCATAACAACAAGTAGGTAAGTAACTATAGCCCAAACCATTTTCTTATAAACATAGCCATGCATGATAATTTAAACCAAATACATTTGCAAAGCTTGGTTCAAGATGATCAAAAGGAGGTCTGTGGCTTGCCTTGGTCAAGCAAAGGAGAGCCTTCTGCAAAGAAGAGTCGGGTCCAAGATCTCCTCGAACTCGTGATCTACACGCCGCAAGAGAACCAAATAAGCAAAACCACACTAAGCCGTGAGAACAACAAAAGAACCAAAAGGAACTCAAACCAACTCAGCCAAAAGGAAACCAAGAGGCTTAACACCGCCTCAAAGAGCTCCCCGGGAGGGTCTTGCAAGGAAGAACCGAGCAGAGGAGGCAGGAAGGAAGAAATGAGCAAAAAGATTACAAAGGCTCGCCTCCCAAAGCTAAATATAGCGGAGTTGGTGGTGTGCACCACAAGGAAACCCAGAGACGGTTGGCAATCGGGACTACTTGGGCGGGGCTTGCCCAAAAGAATTGAAATAAAGTACCTCGGATGGGACTCAGCATTTAATGTGACCCGACACCTATTAAATGCGCATGAGTTCTGAGGCAAGAGCAACAATTACAAGGTGAAGAGGGCCGCAAGTGGGGCCGACCAAAAGGGTGCACCACTGGTCAAAGAGGTGGCCCCACCGAAAAAGGGTCATTCCCGCCAAAGACCACCACGAGGTCTTGGGCAAGAGGTCCAAGACACTCAAAGGGGGAGGTCCTGGACAGGAGGTCCAAGGACTCAAGAAGAGGTCCCGTCAAGAGGTCCTCAAAGCTCACAACGAGGAGGCCCTGACACTCGGACCTGCACAAGGGAGGTCTAAGGGTCAAGATTTCAAGGGGAGGACCTCAACGGTCCAGATCAAAGGGCGCAAGGAGGTCCTGACGAGTAGATCTCCAAAAGGAGATCTAACGGTCAAGATCTCAAAGGGAGGACCTCAACGGTCCAGATCAAAGGGTGCGGAGGTCCCACCAACAGAATATTCAAGGTTAGGAGGGTGGTCTTTACAAAAGACCAAAGCAAGGGCCGGGAGGTGGTCCTGCAAAACAGCCAGAGGTCCTGGATCAAGGAAAACGCTGAAGAAAGCAGAGCCGCTCGATCGAATTCCAAGGTCCAGAAGGAAAGGAACGTTTGGACCATCCAAACGCTACTGCTAGCTTGAGCCGCCGATCCAAATCGGATGGCGCTGAACGAGGGGCCGCTTCGGACCGAGCGAATGCAGAACAAGAAAGGCTAGGCCGTCGATTTAGATCGGACGGCCCTTAGGTGAGAAAGGCAAAGCCTTAAGCGACTGACCACAAGAGTCAAAGAGGGTCCAAGCGCTAAGGAGGTCTTGGGCTCGAGGAGGTCTGGACCTTGGATCCCACTAAAGGAGAACACAGACGGCTAAGATCTCTGTAAAGGAGGTCCTAAAGGCGAGATCCTAACAAGGGAGGTCTCGAGCGGCTAGATCTCAACAAGGGAGGTCTGAGCGGCTAGATCTCAACAAGGGGAGGTCTGAGCGGCTAGATCTCAACAAGGGAGGTCTGAGCGGCTAGATCTCAACAAGGGAGGTCTGAGCGGCTAGATCTCAACAAGGGAGGTCTCGAGCGGCTAGATCTCAACAAGGGGAGGTCTTAAAGGACACGGAGGAGGTCCGTGAGGACACGTAAAGGTCTCAGTAGGGACAAAGGGAGGTCTTTTTGAACACAAGGGAGGTCCAAATAGCCACAAGGAGGTCTAGAAAGGTCCCAAAGGGGCACTGGAGGTCCAGAGGAACTCGAGCGCCCAAGAGAACTTAGAGGTTCCGAGAGGGCGGAGAGGTCCACAGGAGGTCCAAAGAAGCAAAGCCAAGCGTGGCTTGAAGAGACCAAAGAGGTTAGAAACACCAACCCGAGCCGAGTTCTTAACAAGAAAACCCAAACACGGAGGGGTCCAACAGAGGGGAAAGATGAGAGAGAGAGAGGGAGGTCTGAGTCTCAAAGAGATTCAAGCCAACAAAGGAAGTTAAAAGAGAAGACAAAACCTGTGGCACACAGGAGGCTCGGGGACACAAAGAACCCAAGAGCAAGAAAGACACAACAGAGAGCTACAACCGCAAGGAACACCAACTAAGAGCTTAGTTAAGGTTTGATTAATTCCAATTGAACTCTCCAGATTCAAAAATCTCAGGTTAAGCTTTGGATTCTCAATAAAGCCAAATGGTTACTTTTATTTTGAAAACTTGGCAAGGACTTTAAAAGAAAACGGGACGTTACAAACCTTCACCCCTTAAGGGAATCTCGACCCCGAGATTCAGGCTGAGCTAGGGAATAGGTGGGGGAACTCCTTCCTGAGGTCCTCTTCTCGTTCCCATGTTGCCTCGGCTTCGGAGTGGTTGCTCCATTGCACCTTGCACAGCTTGGTGGTCTTGCTCCTGGTAACTCTCTCTGACACGTCCAAAATCTTGATGGGGTGCTCTCTGTAAGTGAGGTCTTCTTGGAGGTCCACAGCTTCTAAAGGCATTTGGTCCTCTGGCATTCGCAAGCATTTCTTCAAGCTGTGACACGTGGAACACATTGTGAACTCCAAAGAAGTCGAGGAGGAGGTCCAACTGGTAGGCTACTTCACCCCTTCGGGCAAGGACTGGAAAGGGTCCAATAAATCTTGGAGCAAGCTTCCCACTAACTCTGAACCGCTGCATACCTTTGAGAGGTGAAACTTTGAGGTAGACCTGGTCTCCTGGGACAAAAGTTAGGTCTCGACGCCTAACATCTGCGTAGCTCTTTTGCCTAGTTTGGGCCGCCTTTAACTTCTCCCTAATTGATCTCACTTGATCCTCGGCTTCTTTCAGCAGGTCCGGGCCAAGAACTTGGCCTTCACCCGATTCTGTCCAGTACAAGGGAGTCCTACACTTTCTCCCATAAATAGCTTCAAAAGGGGACATTTGGAGACTCGCTTGGTAGCTGTTATTATAGGAAAATTCCGCATATGGTAACATCTTGTCCCAACTAGATTGTCTTTCTAGAGCGCAAGCTCTCAGCATGTCCTCAAGGACTTGGTTAACTCTCTCAGTTTGGCCATCTGCTTGAGGGTGGTATGTCAGACTAAAGTTGAGGTCTGTGCCCAAGGCATCATGTAGCTTTTGCCAAAACTTGGAGGTGAATTGAGATCCTCTGTCTCGAGACTATCTTCTTTGGAACACCATGAAGGCACACCACTTTTGCCATGTAGATTTCGCTAGCTTGTCTCGAGAATAAGTAGTCTTCACAGAATAAAGTGAGCCATTTTTGTTAATCTATCCACTATGACCCAAATAGAATCAAAACCAGCTTGGGTACGAGGTAAACCAAGAATAAAATCCATGCCGATCTCTTCCCACTTCCACTCGGGTATGGGTAAGGGCACTAGAAGTCCTCCGTGTCTTTGGTGCAATCGCTTAACCTTTGGCAAGTGTCACATTTGGCCACAAAATCTGCTATCTCCTTCTTCATTTTCGCCACCAAGACAATTCCTTGACATCTTGGTACATTTTTGTAACTCCCGGATGTATAGAATACAAAGCTTCATGGGCTTTTTAAGTATTAGACCCTTGAGCTCCGTGTTATTGGGCACACAGAGCCTCTTATCAAACCAAACCGCACCTAGGTCATCCATAGAAAACCTTGCACCTTCCCTTCTCTTATGTTGGTCTTAATCTCTTGGATGCTAGCATCTCCATCTTGGGCTGCCTTGATCTGTTTTTTGCAAGGTAGGTTGCACTTCAAGAGTTGCCAAAAACCCTTCTTCCACTAACTCAAGTCTAAGCTTCAAGAATTCTTCATACAAGGCAGGTTGGCTCTCCTTAACCATCAAAGTATTGACATAAACTTTTCTGCTCAAAGCATCTGCCACCACATTGGCCTTGCACAGGTGGTAGTGAATTCCACATTGTAGTCCTTAATAAGCTCAAGCCACCTTCTCTCGCCTCAAATTCAAATCTGCTTGTGTAAAGATGTACTTTAGGCTTTTGTGGTCGGTGTAAATTTCACACCTATTACCAATGAGGTAATGGCGCCAAATTTTAAGGCATGAACCACAAGCAGCCCAACTCTAGGTCATGAGTAGGGTAGTTTGCTTCATGAGGCTTCAACTGTCTTGAAGCGTAAGCTACCACTTTTCTGTCCTGCATTAGAACACAGCCAAGTCCTTGCTTTGACGCATCACAATAAACTTCGAAATCTTTCCCGACATCCGAAGAACCAAAAGCTGGGCAGAGGTCAACTTTCTCTTGAGCTCTTGGAAGCTCTGTTCACAATCTGAGGTCCAAAGGAACTTCTTTTCTTTCTTTAATAGCTGAGTGAGAGGTTTTGCAATCCGGGAGAAGCCTTCAATAAACCTTCTGTAATAACCGGCCATGCCAAGAAAACTTCAACTTGAGGCACGGTCCTAGGGGTTCCCAATTGAGCACATCTTGAACCTTACTAGGTTGACAGACACTCCTTCTTTTGACAAAACATGCCCCAAAAAGACCACTTCTTTTAGCCAAAACTCACACTTACTAAATTTGGCAAAGAGCTGATGAGCTCTCAGCTTTTCCAAAACCGAAAAGAGATGGCTTGTATGCTCCTCTTCACTCTTGGAGTACACTAGAATGTCGTCAATAAAGACAATGACAAACTTGTCTAGGTACTCCATGAACACTCGGTTCATCAAATTCATGAAATAGGCAGGGCATTGGTCAGCCCAAAAGACATAACAAAGAATTCAAACAACCCATACCTAGTTGAAAAAGCTGTCTTAGGATGTCTTCCTTGCGAATCTTAAGTTGGTGATATCCTGTTCTCAAATCTATCTTGGAAAACACAGACCCCTTCAATTGATCAAATAAATCATCAATTCTTGGCAAAGGATACTTGTTCTTGATGGTGACATCATTGAGAGCTCAGAGTCCACACACATCCTTTGAGTGCCATCCTTTTAGGCACAAAATCACCGGGCTCCCCAAGGTGAGGAGCTAGGTCTAATAAAACCCTTGCTCGCAAGTCTTCCAACCGCTTTCAACTCCACATGATCATCAACATGCAATCAGAGGGCCTTTTGGAGATGGGGAGGTCCACAGGACAAGGTTTATGACAAACTCAAGGTCTCTGTCTGGGGCATTCCTAGGAGCTCATCAGGAACACATCCACAAATTCTTTAACAACAGGACATCCTCCAAAACTTGAACTTGAGCACTACAAGATAGGGCTCCTTGGAGTTTCTCCGAGGTGGCGAAAACTTCACAAAGGGCACCACTAGGGCTGGTCAAAGAGATACTTTTGCCACTACAATCCAACATGGCATGGTGGTTAGCTAGCCACCCATGCCCAAAATCACATCTAGGGACCTCGTGTCCAAAAGGATAAGGTTGGCTAGAAATTCTACTCCTTCTATGACCATTTTCACTTGTGGACAACCCCGTTCGTGCTTAGTTCTCGAGCCGGGATTGAACCAACAAGGTAGACTTAAGAGCAACAACTCAAACCGGTGCTTTGCAAAGAAAACTCCGAGAAATAAACGAATGGGAAGCTCCAGAGTCAAATAAAACTGCAGCTGGCACTGAATTTACTAGGAACATACCTAGTACCACGTCTGAGGAGGTCTGTGCTTCTTCCACTGCCACATGGTTCACACGGCCCCTTCCAAAAGTTTGGGAGGTTCTGGCTTGAGGAGGTCCTGCGGCCTGAGGGGTCTTGGCCGAGGGAGGTCCTGAAGTAGAGGTCTTGGTGGTTGGCTCTGTCTTTAGTGGGCATTGATTAGCAAAATGCCCCACTTGGTGACACTTGAAGCAGGTGATCCCAATTCTTTGTGGAGGTCGTTAGGGTTGTCTTGGTGTTTGCTAGTGATGCGGCACCGAGCAGGACAGGTGGCGGAGGTCTTGGCAGAGGTCCTGGAAGGTCCAAGAGGTCCTTGGCGCTTGGGTTGGTACTGCACAAAAGCTTTGTGGCGCTGGGGAGGTCTTTGCTGAGCACCGGAGGGTGGCACCTTTCTCTTGTAGGACTCAGAGAGTTCTCTTCGGGATTCCTCAATGAGCATTGCCTTGTTCACCATATGCTTGGAAATCGGGATAATCGTTGCCCACAACTTGAACTTTTAAGCCGGGATGGAGGCCTCGCTTAAAACGCTTCGCCAAGCATCATCCGTAGCCACATCTTCGCGAGCATAACGCGACAATTGAGTGAACTTAGTGAGATACTCACTTCTTCGACATGCCGCCTTGCTTGAGCTCTCTAAACTCTTCCTTTTTCATCTCAACCTTCCCATCGTGGGACATGGGAGTGGCGAAAAGTCGCAGAGAACTCTACCCAAGAGATCCTCTGGGGTCAAGATGTGAGGCACAAAATGTGTCCCACCACTCACCGCAGTCCTTCCAGTTGATGTGAGGCAAACAAAACCTTCTCCCTGCCTTCACAATGAGCAATATCCAACTTCTTCTCTGTTGATCTCAGCCAATCATCTGCATCTAAAGGCTCGGGAGAGCTCGAATGTAGTGGGCGTGTCTTCATGAACTCGACACTTTGATTGAGGGTGAGCCGGGGTGGAGGTGGTGGCGCTGCTGCAGCCTGACTATTCTGACTCATCATGGCAAGTAAAGCATTGGTGGTCTGGCTTTGTTGAGCCATAATCTGGTTCATATTCTGCATCATAGAGCTCATCATCTGAGCTTGTCCGCCATAAACCGCCTAAAACCCGTCTCTGTCGCCACTGGAGGAGGTGGGGGTGGAGGCAACTGTTCTGGGGCTCACCCTGACTTGTGGACTGCCGAGTCTACACCATCTGGACAAAACTCTAAAGGTTTAATAGGTAAGAAGGAAAGCATAAAGGGTAAGAGGATACAGAGAAATAAAGATAGGGCAGCTATTAGGGGTGACTTGGTTAACCCAAGAGAGAACCAAAAAGGCCAGGAGGCCAAAAGAGGCAACAGAAGCTTCAAAACAGAGGTCTTCAAGACCCAAGCTAAGCGAGACTCAGAATAGGACCACTAATCCTAACCTTTCTACAGTCGGCCCTATTGAAGTTATATAGGCAAGGAAGTCAAGTTAGATTCAAAATCAAGGTTCCAAAGAGATAAGATAAGGGAACTAAGGAGGAGTTAAGATGAGAGTAGAACAGACAAGAAAAGATTTTAAGGTGATAAGGGCAAGATAGAACCAAAGACAAGGAAAGAACTACTAAACAAATTTTAAGTTGACTTGCTTTAGAAAATAACTTTTGGATAAAAACTAAATCGACTTTTACGCCTATGGCCACGCCCCACAAACCGACCTAGGCTCGATACCAACCGTGACGACCCACCCGTGATGTACCGCAAGAGGTCCGGAGGACCATTTTTTTTTGCGCCAAGTCACCACGGAAGGATGTGGTAGCACCGCATGGAGCTTTACCGAGGAGGTGCGCCAGACCTCCCAGAGGTCTTATGGACCTCCCGAGGTCTTGGTCCGCCATCGACCTCCCAGAGGTCTTGAGGACCTCCCGGAGGTCGTGGCCGCCACCGCCTCAGAGCACCTCCAGCACATCACCAAGAGAGGTCCGCAGACCTCCCAAAGCTAAGTCCCAGAGGACCTCCTGGTGGTCCCGCCTGTGCATCCGAGCTAGTCCCAGACAATCGAGCTAGCTCGCACAAGAACACAAGCCAATACCACAACCACGAGGTCAAACAAAGATGAAGCGCATAAATTAAACTTTATATAATAGGACCTTATGGTCAAGCTTGTTAACAAGAGGTCTCGCCACCGAGGGCTTACAAAACCAACGAGGACTTACAATCAAGGCGACAAGGAGCTCTAGGGCTCAAACACCAAAACACGCAGGCCATCCAACAAGCACCACAGTCGTCGGGTGGAGGACGCCCTAGGCATCTTAGTCGTCAAGAATTCCTCCTCGAAGAGGTCTGACCGCCTCGCACTTGGTCATCCTCATAATCTGCTTTGACACAGGGCTTAAGCCATGAGTACTTGGAATGTACTCAGCAAGTCACAGAGAGCAAAGATGCCATAATATTCATGCAAGGACTTACCAATGGAGAGCTGTATGGTTAGTTTGCGCAAAGCCAATTTTGACAATAATAGCAATAATAGATTGAAAGGCAGCAAGGTAAAACCATAATACATAATACTTTTGATGTTTTAATAAAAGGTGGTGTGAGCACCAACTCACGGCCACAACCAAAAATTGGGGAGGTCTGATCACACCAAAGGCTGTGTCCTCACCCAAAACCCACCTGAACACCCATTCCAGAGGTCCGAACCAACCCTGGACCACTACAGAGCCAACCTTGACCCCTCTGGAGCCGGCCAAGGTCTCTTCGAGGCAAAGCCAAAGCATCTCGTGGAAGTGTCCAGTGGCACAAGCTTTTGAAACATCTACCCTTGCACCATTTCACCGAGCATGTCCATGACCAAGGACTTGGCTATTGAATAGATCTTTTACTCGCAGAGGTGTACAACTTTACCCACAATCCACGATCTCTCTAGCGGATGGGTTCCGGTCACCCTTGCTCACTTCCTAAGGTGAGCAGCCTAGAGAGCACAGCAAGGCCTTTACAAAGCTTTGAACCGACTAGGGCTGCCCGCTAAGGTTTCGAATCCCTCCAAAGGGTCTAGAAATCCACGGGGGTTATGGGGTGCCCCTCTTGCGCCAACTAATCACACGCCAACCAAAACAGCCCCAAGCCATCTCATTGCTAATTATTCAGCCTGCACCATTCCCATAAAATGATCTTGTGGTTGCACTAATTGGCCCGATTAAACAGATACAAAGTGAAGTCCTTAATTGTGCTAAGGCAAGACTTCCACAAACCAAAGTGCACAAGACCCACTACTCACTCCCTGCCTTCTTGCCTTAGCAAACAATTGTATTAGCCCATGCCAAAAGACCACCCACCCTGCACACAAATTTTAACCAAGTGGTCTCACACCACGATCGACCTGACTTAGGCATCCTACCATAGCTGCTCAACAATGGCACCAACCACACATTTCATAACTTATTAGTCAAGATTATTGGAGATGAAGCATGATACACTCAAACCACGTTTTCTAAGTGAGGCTATATAAGACCTACGGCCCCCATGTTGGCAAATAACAGAGAACGCCAACTAAATTATCCACCCTAAGGCTCACAAGGTGAATCATGACAACATGATGGAGACAAGGTATAAAGGAGGCATAACGACAAGTAGGTAAGTAACTATAGCCCAAACCATTTTCTTATAAACATAGCCATGCATGATAATTTAAACCAAATACATTTGCAAAGCTTGGTTCAAGATGATCAAAAGGAGGTCTGTGGCTTGCCTTGGTCAAGCAAAGGAGAGCCTTCTGCAAAGAAGAGCGGGTCCAAGATCTCCTCGAACTCGTGATCTACACGCCGCAAGAGAACCAAATAAGCAAAACCACACTAAGCCGAGAACAACAAAAGAACCAAAAAGGAACTCAAACCAACTCAGCCAAAAGGAAACCAAGAGGCTTAACACCGCCTCAAAGAGCTCCCCGGGAGGGTCTTGCGCAAGGAAGAACCGAGCAGAGGAGGCAGGGAAGGAAGAAATGAGCAAAAAGATTACAAAGGCTCGCCTCCCTAAAATATAGCCGGAGTTGGTGGTGTGCACCACAAGGAAACCCAGAGACGTGTTGGCAATCGGGACTACTTGGGCGGGGCTTGCCCAAAAGAATTGAAATAAAGTACCTCAGATGGGACTACATTTAATGTGACCTGACACCTATTAAATGCGCACAGAGTTCTGAGGCAGGAGCAACAATTACAAGGTGAAGAGGGGCTGGCAAGTGGGGCCAGTCAAAAAGGGTGCACCACTGGTCAAAGAGGTGGCCCCACCGAAAAAGGGTCATTCCCGCCAAAGACCACCGCGAGGTCTGGGCAAGAGGTCCAAGACACTCAAAGGGAGGTCTGAGGACAGAGGTCCAAGGACTCAAGAAGAGGTCCCGGTCAAGAGGTCCTCAAAGCTCACAACGAGGAGGCCCTGACACTCGGACCTGCACAAGGGAGGTCTAAGGGTCAAGATTTCAAGGGGAGGACCTCAAAGGTCCAGATCAAAGGGCGCAGGGAGGTCCTGACGAGTAGATCTCCAAAAGGGAGATCTAACGGTCAAGATCTCAAAGGGAGGACCTCAACCGTCCGGATCAAAGGGCGCGGGAGGTCCCGACCAACAGAATATTCAAGGTTAGGAGGGTGGTCTTTACAAAAGACCAAAGAAGGGCCGGGAGGTGGTCCTTGCAAAACAGCCTGGGGAGGTCCTGGGATCAAGGAAAACGCCAAAGAAAGCAGAGCCGCTCGATCGTAATCCAAGGCGGTCCAGAAGGAAAGGAACATTTGGACCATCCAAACGCTCACTGCTAGCTTGAGCCGTCGATCCAGATCGGATGGCGCTGAACGAGGGGCCGTTCGGACCGAGCGTAATGCAGACAAGAAGGCTAGGCCGTCTGATTTAGATCGGACGGCCCTTAGGTGAGAAAGGCAAAGCCTTAAGCGATCTGACCACAAGAGTCAAAGAGGGTCCAAGCGCTAAGGAGGTCTTGGGCCTGAGGAGGTCTGGACCTTTGGATCCCACTAAAGGAGAACCTGGACGGCTAAGATCTCCAGAAAGGAGGTCCTAAAGGCCAGATCCTAACAAGGGGAGGTCTGAGCGGCTAGATCTCAACAAGGGAGGTCTGAGCGGCTAGATCTCAACAAGGGGAGGTCTGAGCGGCTAGATCTCAACAAGGGGAGGTCTGAGCGGCTAGATCTCAACAAGGGGAGGTCTGAGCGGCTAGATCTCAACAAGGGGAGGTCTGAGCGGCTAGATCTCAACAAGGGGAGGTCTTAAAGGACACGGAGGAGGTCCGTAGGACACAGAAAGGTCTGCAGGGACAAAGGGAGGTCTATTTGAACACAAGGGAGGTCCAAATAGCCACAAGGAGGTCTAGAAAGGTCCCAAAAGGGGCACTGGGAGGTCCAGATGAACTCTGGAGCGCCCAAGAGAACTCAGAGGTTCCGAGAGGGCGTGGAGAGGTCCACAGGGAGGTCCAAAAGAAGCAAAGCCAAGCGTGGCTTGAAGAGACCAAAGAGGTTAGAAACACCAACCCGAGCCGAGTTCTTAACAAGAAAACCCGAAACACGGGAGGGGTCCGAACAGAGGGGAAAGATGAGAGAGAGAGAGGGAGGTCTGAGTCTCAAAGAGATTCAAGCCAACAAAGGAAGTTAAAAGAGAAGACAAAACCTAGGGCACATAGGGAGGCTCGGGGACACAGCGAACCCAAGAGCATGAAGACACAACAGAGAGCTACAACCGGCAAGGAACACCAACTAAGAGCTTAGTTAAGGTTTGATTAATTCCAATTGAACTCTCCAGATTCAAAAATCTCAGGTTAAGCTTTGGATTCTCAATAAAGCCAAATGGTTACTTTTATTTTGAAAACTTGGCAAGGACTTTAAAAGAAAATGGGACGTTACAGAGCTCCCACCTTGTTGAGGTCATAGCCATTGGATTAGATCCAACAGCCCACGACCTCCCCGCGTTATCAGCGCACCAGACCTCCCCCGTCTTGTGTTGTGCGCCGTTAGATTTAAAATCTACGGCCACGACCTCCTAGTGCTTTGTGCGCATCAAACCTCCCACCCATGTGAGGCCATAGCCGTTAGATGTAAATCTCACGGCCATGACCTCCCTTGTCCTCTCCTTGCCATTGGATCTCGTTTCAACGCGCGAGATCTGTGGGCCGTTCGGACCATCCTTTTTAAGCCGTTAGATTTAGATCGCGTGGTATCTGTTGAGTGGGCCGTTCGGACCACTCCTGTGAGCCCTTAGATCTAAATGTAGAGGCCATGACCTCTGTCTTCTGGCGCCACGCCAAGAAGCTCAGACCTCCTCACTTGATCAAGACCATTGGATTAAAATCCAAAGGTCTCGACCTCCTCTGCGCTTCTTGTGGCGCCTAGGACCTCCCCATCTGTTGTGCGCCCTTGGATTTCAATCCAAAGGCCACGACCTCCACGTCCTTGGCTGTATCGTGCGGTTAAGTCCTCCCAGGAGGTCCGCACCGTTGGATTTAGATCCAACGCCTTGGACCTCCTGTCCCCTTTCCCTTTGCGCATCCGCATAATGAAAATCAGAGGGCCACGACCTCCCCAGTCCAAATCGGAGGGCTGTGACCTCCTCCTTTCGTTTAAAGCCTTACCAGTTCAAAAACACATCCGAGGGCCAGGACCTCCCCACCCTCTTAATCCAACGGTGGATTTGAGGTCCTGTTCTTCTCCTAGCCTAGGCACGCGTGCAAGGGCTATGGCGGTGGAGAAGGTCAGCGCCTTGTCACATCCCAACGGCTCTGTGCAGGCGCATTAAATGCGTGTCAGCTCCTTTCCGCCCCTAGGCCATGCTCTGACCTACCTACCCTGTCCTCTCCATCTTGTCCAAGCCATGGACCTCCCGTGAGCTAAGCTCACCATGAGCTTAACCCGTGGTCCATGACCGCTTTTGCCCTAGGTATAAAACCTCCCCACTGTTTCCTTGGCTTCCTTTGCACACCATTGAGTTTTGTCTTGCCTCTGTGCTTGGCCGAGCTTGTCCTCCACAGACCTCCCCTTGATCGCCATTGAAGACCTTGGAGCTCCTCGGTGGCACAAGAGTTCCAGTGGCTCCCTCTTCAACCTCTTGCTCACTTTGTGCTCCCCAAACCTCCTGGAGTTAACACTAACTTAATTTGGGTTGACATTTTCAGAGGAGGCCTAGCTTAGAGCTTGGAACTTGGAGGATTTCAACTTTGGCCGTGGAGCTCTTTGTCTTCCCCAGCTCCGGTCCTCCCCTTCCACGACCTCCTCAGCACCTTTGGACCTCCAGGTAATCCTCCTGGTAGCCCTTAGTGTTGGCACACGCTTGTATGAATGCTGGGGAGCTCAATTTTAGTTGTGGTCATTTTGGTCGTGTGTGTCGTCTTGTTCCTCTCCGGCTCGCCGGCGTTCAAGGCCGCCACCGCCGTCGAGAGTGGTGGCATTGTGTGTGCAACACTATTGCGCACACATTGGTGTCCTTGGTTGGCGCCGGTGAAGTCCTCATCGCCGGCGATGACCTCTTGTGCACGCTCGGGGTCTTTGTCGGACAACAGCAGTGTAACATCCCAAATACCAAAACAGGTGTTTGTTCAAATATAATTAAATGTGTAGAAATTAAAACTTTTTCTCACATCTTGAAAACCCCTAAAACTCTCATGTAATTCTTGTCCAAGAGTTGTGTAATCCAAAAACACAAAGCTCTTGTTGACCAAAAGTCAAACTCATTTCCCATTCATCACAAATCTTGTGCCAAACCCTTGGAAATATTTTTCCTTGGTCCTAGAAATGTTGTGGGACCCCTCTGAAAAATATCATGAGTTATAAAACTTGTTTGATAATTTTTGGAGGTAAAACAAATCCTTGAACAGCCTTCATGAATTTCCTGAGAAAAATGCATTGCATAATAACCTCTGGAAGTTTTATGTAAGGTTAATCATGATGTCAGCAAGCTCCTGTTAAAATTTCATAAATTTTGGAGTTCATTTGCTATGTCAAATAATTCTGCAAAGTCTCAAATTGTTAAAATTGAATTTTAGAACTTACATTTGCTCCTTGGGCTAGCCGCTTTGCAAAGCTGGTCCAACCCAACCCACTCAGTGGCTCGTGAGACCTCCTTCCGCGCTTGATGAGGTCGCACTGTTGGATTTACATCCAACCGCCTCGACCTCCTCCGCGGTCAACACCGCAAGGTCCTCTCCCACCTTGGTGAGGTCATAGCCCTTGGATTAAGATCCAACAGCTCATGGCCTCCCCGAGCTGTTAAACCACTAAGGCATCCCGCCTTGTTGAGGTTGTAGCCGTTGGATTCAATCCAAAGGCCACGACCTCCTCTGCAAACTATCACAGCGAGGTCCTCCACCCATCGAGGTCTTGTGCCGTTGGATCAAAGATCCATGGTCATGACCTCCCCTCACTGTCCAAACCTTCAGACCTCCCACCTTGCTGAGGTCGCAGCCGTTGGATCAGATCCAACAGCCCACAACCTCCCAGCGATATCAAGCGCACAAAACCTCCCCCATCTCTTGTTGTGTGCCGTTAGATTTAAAATCTACGGCCACGACCTCCTTGCCTCGTGCGCATCAGACCTTCCCGGCACGTGAGGTCGTAGCCCTTAGATCTAAATCTAAAGGCCATGACCTCCCTTGTGCATTGCGCAAGCTCAGGACCTCCCTATCTGTTATGTGCCCTTGGATTTAAATCCAAAGGCCATGACCTCCACATCTTGGGCTGTAGCGTGCGCAAACGTTAAGTCCTCCAGGAGGTCCGCACCGTTGGATTTAGATCCAACGCCTTGGACCTCCTAATCCCTTATCCTTTGCGCATCTGCGTTATGGAAATCGGAGGGCCACGACCTCCCCGTCCAAGATCGTGTGGCAGGGACCTCCTCCCAGCCACTTAAAACTTAACGGTTTAGAAACAAAATCCGGTGGCCAGGACCTCCCCATCCTCTCAATCCAACGGTGGGCTTGAGGTCCTGTTCTTCTCTTAGCTTGGGCTCGCGTGCGAAGTGCCATGGCAGTAGGCAAAGTCAGAGCAAGGTCTTGTCCAACGGCTCTGAGCCTGCAAGCATTAAATGCGTGTCAGCTCTTTCCGCCCCTAGGCCAGGCCCTGTCCTAACCTACCCTGTCCTCTCCATCATGTCAACTCCATGGACTTCCCGTGGATCTCCCCTGGGCTAAGCTCACCATGAGCTTAACCCGTGGTCCATGACCTCTTTTGCCCTAGCTATAAAACCTCCCCACTATTGCCCTTGGCTTCTTTTACACACCATTGCCGCCTTGCTTGCACCTCTGTGCTTGTGAACTCAAAACCACCCGAAGCTCTCCTTGGCCGCCATTGTTGGAGCTTGGAGCTCCTCGGTGGCATAAGGGTTCCTGGAGTTTTCTTCTCCCTCTCATTGCTTCAATTTGTGCCATTCCCTTTGGGACCAAGTTCTAACATGTTTAGCTTGGGCATTTACAGAGGTGGACAAAGTGGAGCTTGGAGTTGGTGCGTTGGCAGTGGAGAACCTTTCTTCCCCAGCGCCAGTCCTTCCTCCACGACCTCCTCAGCATCCTCTGGACCCCCAGGTAATCCCCCTGGTAGTCCCTAGGCTTGGCACGTGCTTGTATGTCGCTGCAGAGCTCAAATCTTGCTGCTTGTTATGTTGGCCGAAGAGGTCAACTTGGGCTCCTCTCCGGCTCGTCGGCGTTCAAGGCCGTCGCCGCCGTTGAGAGGAGGTCCATGGTGTGCGCAACACTATTGCGGACCCGTTGGTACCATTGGGGGTCACCGGCGAGGTCTACATCGCCGGCATTGCCCCCATCTTTGCGTTGAGGTTCTTGTCGGAACGGGACATCCAGCGCGTGCCGTTAAGACAAAGATCCTCCCCCTTAAATGCGCCAGTCATTGCTTAACCTTGGTGATCATGGGATTAGCTTTTAATGCCTTTACTCCTGCCTCTTTGCGCGCATTTAAGACCTCGCGCGCGGACCTCCTCGTTGTCCCGCCCATTAACTCGCCCGCGCGCGCACGCGTGAGGTCTGTGGTCGTGGGCCGTCCATCTCGCAGATCAACGGCCACGACCTCATCTCTGATCGCGCACATGAGGTCCAGCAGCGCGAGCACGAGCGTGTGAGATCTTGAGGTCATAGCCATTGGATCCAAGATCAACGGCCACGACCTCTATCTCGCGCGGACGCGTGCGCGTTTCCGCTGGGAGGACAAGGACCGTGGGATCCAAGATCCACGGCCCATGTCCTCTAGACCTCATGGCGCCACAGAGTGTCGTTAGCTCCTGGGAGGTCTTGAGCCGTTAGATTCAAAATCTATGGCTCATGTCCTCCCCGGCCTTTGTGATTTTTGGGATTTTTCCAGAGAACTCTTATGTTGTGAACTGAAAAAGGTATGAACTTTAAAATTTCATAACTAATTCAATTTAAATCCAAATAGGGTGATTCAAATTGTATTAGCTCTGGCTCGACCTGGGCTCCAATCTAAAAATGGTTAAGAGCCCAGTTCAGCTCCAGAACATGGTTTTGCAAATAGATTTTAAAACTAACTTTAATTGTACACTCAAAATAGTGTTTAACTTGTAAAATGCATAGGTAATGCTCTGTAGGTTATTTTTGAGTGAATCCAACTTTGTTGGTTTCCTCTATTAATGAACTCACTGTGAAAATTAGTTTTGAGCATGTTGCTGTTGTCAAAAAGAGTACTTGTGCATTATAATTTTGTTCAAGTTCTTGTTTTTGAAAGATTATAGAAAATGCATAATAGCTCCAAATGAGATGAACTCAATTGTGTTATTCATCTCATGAGGTGCTGGTTTTACAGTAAAAATCTCAGTATCACCACCCTTCTAGAAAATGTTGCCTAATAATTAAATTAGTGAATAGTGGCAGTTTGGTATTTTAGGGCTGAGCAGATTTGTTTTGCTCATAACTTTTGCATTGAGAATCCAAATCAATTGGTTCTTATTGCTAAATTCCCTAAAAATCATACTCTTGCTGCTGTAGAAAATTCAGAGTATTTGGAGTTTGTTTGCTATGCTGTCTTTGTCGTTTTCGTCATTCTTATCGATTCTTTTCATCTTTTCGATTAGGTGTTGACGAGTGTGTTGATCCCGTGAGCGATCCTCAGCAACAATTTGACCAACAACAGCAAGGCAAGCAGTTTGATCATATCCCCTCTATCATCCCATTACTTTAAAGGTTAATATATTGTTTTACTTGTATGTATGCATGCTACTTTGTGTTAAAATATCGCTAGCAAGCCTATAGTTGCATAATCTGTAGGAATTGTTTATCCTCTACTACCATGAGCCTAGGTTATTTGCTGTGGTTTGAGCTCGTTGGATGAGCTCTTATCACTTAGTAGTTTTCGATTTAAACTGCTTAGACATGCTTAGTTGTCGGTAGTAATGGGCGATCATCGATTTAGTCGATGGTCTTGATCACACAAATCTAATTATTACTCCTTTATGTCCAGCACTTGTGCTTTGTTAATTTGTAAAGTCAAAATCTAAAAATAAAAGTTTGATTTGGACTTGGGCATATTGGATGGATGGTGTGGTTTTTGGAATGTGGTAGTATGCCTAAGTCATTAAGGACCGAGTTACTTGCGCCACCATTTTGAGCATTATTGCGTACTAACCACACAAGGGGGATATGGGACCTCTCTTGACTAAGTACTTTGGGAGGTGTTAATTATGAGCTGGTCGGTGGGTATGTTTAAATAAAATGTGTGTGTGTGGTGTTGGGAAGGAGCATTAGGCGGACCGGTTAGGCTGTCTAATGTGTCTTTGTCCCGTGGGTTCTTGGCTCGTAATTAGCATCATCCATTGGAAATGTCTCGTAGGACTTAGCCGTGCCGGCATACCAAAGGAAGTGTGCTAAATCATGTGGCGAAAAGGCGGTCTGACGTGTGGGTACATTGGTACACCCCTGCAGGGTTAAAACTATTCGAATAGCCTCGTCCTAGGTTATGGACACGCTCGGATACGCCCCGTGAGAACTAGACTACAACCTTTAATTAAAACTTGACATGGGTGGTATGAATGGGTAATTCATGCTATTGTTGTGGTGGCTATTGGGTTAGTCACTTCCAGGTTGTTCGTGTTGTGGTTATTATGTTATTATCTCGTTGTTACTTCAACAATTAAAAATGCTTTGTCAAATCGCTTTCAATCTATTACATTATTGCAAATGAAAACTTGCTTTATGCTTAAAATGAGTCCAAAGCCTCATCCACTTAAATAAAGCTTGCATGTAGTTAAACTATAGTTCTGTTATACTACACGTCAGTCTTGCGAGTACATTTTTGTACTCATTTGCTTTGCTTAATAACTTTGTTGCAGAGGAGGTAGAGCCCAAAGGGCTTTACTTTTGTGAGCTGTGCGGTGGTTGGGAAAGCGACTAGCTTGGCGGTCCGGTCAGTTGCCTTGTGGGTTAAGGCACACTGGTTGGCTCTTGTTATGGCCATCTCTATGGCACTTTTGCTTCCACTGTGTATCTTAGTAGACTTGTTGTTATTTGGCCGGTCGGCCTCTCTTTTGTAATAACTATCCTTTATGTATATTAACTTCTGGTTTGTTGCTTGTTCTGTTCTATGTGTTTGAATGGAATTGATGCAATCTTTTGTAATGAGTTGTGTGTACTGCATTTTTGGGAAGTACATATATCTCGAGGCACGGTTTATTTAGTTGATAATACTAGGGTCAATTGGATGACTAAGTATTATGAGCCTAATAAATCGGGGTCTCACAAAAGTTGGTATCAGAGCGATCCTGACCGTAGTAACCCAAGCTTGGCCGCCTTTAGGATATTTTGGAAAAACTTATTTTCAAGGTGTCAAAGAGTTTATGAAAGCTTAAGTAATTCTCCGATTTTACTCCTTACCTATCTTAGCTTTCTATCTCATCTTGCTCTAGTTTGAGTTTTAAAAGATGTTTTCCTCTTCTTCCCTCAAAATTAGTTGTTATCGATTAATTTGGGTTTTGGGGAAACTTATGGGAGTTCTAAATTTGAAGTCTTGGCTGTCTTTTGGTGAAGAATGGAAGTATTTGGAGATGGAATTCAAATCTGGAATTTTAGGGCAGCAAGCTCAAGCAAGTGATTAAGGTAGAAAATGAGAGGTTAAATTCAACTAAAACTTGTGGGAATAAAAGGGTAAGATGTGATACTAGTTAGCTAAGTATCTAACACTTATCTCGTTGACTTAGCATTGCTCTTTAGTAGCATTAGATCTCACCTTACAATCTGATTTTTATCTTCTCGATCAATTACTCGTTCATTCAATACGGGTTAGTTGTGTTGAGAAGTTGAGCCTTCTTTTGGTGATCCTTGCTGTTTTAGAGTCTTTTAGAAGCTTTTTAAAGTTTAATTACTCACTTTTTTTGGCTTTCGATTTGGGTGATATTCCATTCCCCTAGTCGTTAGTTTTTGCTTTCTTTAAGGCTTTGTTTTTCGGGTTTAGTTGCTAACCAAATTTCATTGTAACAGGATGGCGGGCCTTTTCAGTAGCGGCCAAGGCAGGCAGTACCGGTCCGGACGAGCTTCCTCCTCCTCCCACCATGGCCGAGGTTCTTCTTCGATAGAGCGCAACCGTGCGGATGACAGGAGAGTATCTTGGATGTCATCGCAACAACACCGCCCCTTCTTGGAGCTTGAGGATCTGGGCAAGGAATGCCCATCGGCGCGTGGAGGACTCGCGGAGTTTCTTCGTACTCAGCCCCCTACCTTTTCCCGGTCTGAGGACCCATTGGATGCAGACGATTGGCTTCGTCTGGTGGAGCGGAAGCTCCGCATCGCGCAGTGCCAGGAGCACGAGAAGGCGCTGTTTGCATCGCACCAGCTTGAGGGTGCAGCTTTGTCATGGTGGGAGAGTTTTCTCGCCATGCAGCCCGCAGACCACACCGTCTCTTGGGAGGAGTTTCGTACTGCCTTCCGTCGATCTCATATCCCTGCCGGCTTGATGGAAATCAAGAAGCAGGAGTTTCTTCTTGCTCAAGCAAGGCGTAGCTTCACCATGGAGTATGTCTACGAGTTCAACCATCTAGCTCGTTATGCTCCTGAGGATGTGGCCACTGATATGGCTAACCAAGCCAAGTTCAGGCGTGGCTTGTCTGAGGAGCTTAAGGACAAGCTATCCATTGTCGACTTCCCTTATTTTCAGACCTTGGTTGACAAGGCCATCGTCGCTGAGCATGCTGCTAGAGAGCTTGTGGATTCCCGCAAGCGCAAGTGGGAGGCCCACAAGTCATCCAGGGCCAGTTCCTTCCGTCCCCGCTTGGCGATCTCGAAGTACCGATCTCGATCTTGGCGCTTCGAGGTCACCTGCCCCTGTCCCTCGTTCATCGCAAGCCGTGCCCCAGTCCGTGCACTTGCGAAGTCAGCCAGAGCGGCCCATAACCCGGTGCCAGGGTCACATGCTTCGCCTGCAACCAGAAGGGGCATTATGCGAACCAATGCCCTAAGAAGACAGGAGCTGCCCCTCGTCCTAATGGAGGACGCGGGCCAGGAGGTGGTTCTTCTCAGGACCAAAAGATCGTCCCGGCTACCCAAGGCGTGGGTAGTGGTCGCGTCAACGCCATCACCGCAGAGGAGGCTCAGGAGGCACCCGACGTCGTGCTAGGTACACTTTCTGTTAACTTTCATCCTGCTACTGTCTTGTTTGATTCAGGAGCATCTCATTCCTTTGTTTCTGAGTCTTTTGCCACTGTTGGTGAGCTTCTTTTCTCTCCTTTGTCAGTCCCGCTACTTATTCGCTCTCCTGGTTCGGAGTTGAGAGCTGAATCTGAGTGTAGGGATGTCCCTATCGAGATTGAAGGGGTAGGATTCTTAGCAAATCTTATCCTCCTCCATTCAGCGAGTCTAGATGTGATTCTTGGCATGGATTGGTTGTCTCAGCACATGGGACAAATCGATTGCGCCAGGAAGCTCATCTCTCTATCTAGTCCCTCCCATGGGTTAAGCTTTCGCCAAGTCGCTAGGTCCGCATCTCTTGGCTTGAAGCGAAGCCGCTCTAGATATTAGTGAAGTCCCAACAGTTTGTGACTTCATTGATGTCTTTCCGCAGATCTTCCAGGATGCCACCCGTTCGAGACCTCGAGTTTGTCATTGAGTTGGCTCCCGGTACCGCCCCTATCTCAAAGAGGCCTTATCGGATGCCACCGAACGAGTTGGTGGAGTTGAAGAAGCAGTTAAGTGAGCTGCAAGAGAAGGGTTTCATCCGCCCTAGCTCATCTCCTTGGGGTTGTCCAGCAATCTTCGTAAAGAAGAAGGACGATACTTTACGCATGTGCGTTGATTACCTCCCACTTAATGAAGTGACGGTAAAGAACAAGTATCCATTGCCCCGCATTGATGATCTCTTCGATCAATTAACTGGAGCTCGAGTTTTCTCCAAGATTGATTTGAGAGTGGGATATCATCAGGTTCGTATTCGACCTGAGGATATTCCAAAGACGGCGTTCTCTACTCGCTACGGCTTGTACGAGTACACCGTCATATCATTCGGCTTAACCAATGCTCCTGCCTTGTTCATGAACCTCATGAATTCGGTGTTCATGGAGTATTTGGATAAGTTTGTCGTGGTCTTCATCGATGATATCCTTATCTATTCCAAGAACGATGAGGAACATGCCGAGCATCTGAAGCTTGTGTTAGGCAAGCTGCGTGAGCACCAGCTGTACGCGAAGTTCAGCAAGTGTGCATTCTGGTTGAAGGAAATGGCTTTCTTAGGCCATGTTCTTTCAGCGGGAGGCGTAGCCGTTGATCCTAGCAAGGTCAGCGATGTTCTTTCATGGAGTCAGCCTACTTCGGTCACCGAAGTGCGGAGTTTTCTTGGTTTAGCGGGATACTATCGTCGCTTTATCGAGAACTTCTCCAAGATCGCGAAGCCGATGACGAAGTTGCTCAAGAAGGACAAGAAGTTCTTGTGGTCCGATGCTTGTGAGGAAAGTTTTCAAGTACTCAAGAAGCGTTTGACCACAGCTCCCGTTCTCGTTCTTTCCGATATCCATCGAAGCTTCGATATCTATTGCGATGCTTCCCGTCGAGGCCTCGGTTGTGTCCTTATGCAAGAAGGCAAGGTAGTGGCCTATGCATCAAGGCAATTGAGACCTCATGAACTCAACTACCCTACTCATGACTTGGAGTTAGCTGCTGTGATTCATGCACTTAAGATTTGGCGACATTACCTAATCGGTAATCGTTGTGAAGTGTATTCGGATCACAAAAGCCTTAAGTATTTGTTCACCCAACCTGACCTGAACCTCAGGCAAAGGAGATGGTTGGAGTTGATCAAGGATTATGATATGGGTATTCACTACCATCCGGGCAAGGCTAATGTCGTTGCCGATGCGCTTAGTCGCAAAGCGCATTGCAATGCCTTGTTGCTCAAGGAGCTTCAGCCCACTCTTCTGGAAGAATTTCAGCGTCTCAACTTAAGTTTAGTTGAGCATGGTTCTCTTGCTGCCTTGGTTGTGGAACCGACCTTGGTGGATCGGATCAAGTCCGCTCAGCAGTCGGATGTTGGAGTGAGCCACATCAAGGAAAATGTCAAGAACGGAACAACCAAGTGCTTCTCTGAGGATGAGCATGGTGTTGTGAGGTTCGGGCAACGCCTTGTGGTTCCAAAGGACATGGAGTTACGGAATTTGATCCTCCGCGAGGCCCATGATTCGCCTTTATCCATTCATCTCGGGGCCACAAAGATGTATCAAGATCTCCGCCGAGATTTTGGTGGACCCGAATGAAGAGGAGATTGCGGTTCGTTCTTGAAAGTGCGACGTGTGTCGTCGTGTCAAGGCCGAGCATCGGCGTCTGCAGATCGCTTCACCTTTACTGTCTTGGAATGGAAGTGGGATTCCGTCGGCATGGACTTTATCACCGGTTTGCCCCGAACACAAAAGGAGAAGGATTCCATTTGGGTTGTCATTGATCGGTTGACTAAAGTAGCACATTTCTTGCCGGTGCGGGCTAAGATTTCTGTTGGTCAATTGGCAGACCTCTATGTTTCCCGCATCGTGTGCTTGCATGGTGTGCCCAAGACAATTGTCTCGGATCGTGGTTCTCTTTTCACCTCTCGCTTTTGGCATAGTTTGCAAGAGGCTGTGGGAACCCGTCTTACCTTTAGCACAGCATATCATCCCCAAACTGATGGTCAGACCGAGAGGGTCAACCAAGTTTTGGAAGACATGCTTCGTGCTTGTGTTCTTTCCTATGGGAAGCATTGGGAGAAATGCTTACCATTCGCCGAGTTTTCTTACAACAACACTTTTCAAAGCCGCCTCTCGATGGCACCTTTCGAGGCCTTATACGGGAGAAAGTGTAGAACCCCGTTGAACTGGTCAGAGACCGGTGAAAGACCTCTCTTTGGCCCGGACTCAATCAATGAGGCCGAGTACCAAGTCCAGCTTATTCGTGAGCGTCTTCGCACAGCTCAATCCAGGCAAAAGAGCTATGCGGATCGCCGTCGACGTGAGTTGCATTTTGAGCCAAATGACTTTGTTTATCTCAAAGTCTCTCCTTTGAAGGGCCATCAACGTTTCGGCGTCAAGGGCAAGTTAGCTCCTCGATATGTCGGTCCCTACCGCGTTATCGAGAAGAAGGGAGCTGTTGCCTATAAGTTGGAATTGCCACTGCACTTGAGGGGTACATGATGTGTTCTCAGGTGTCCCGGCTAAAGAAGTGCCTCCGTGTTCCAACCGAGGAAGCTCCGTTGGAAACTCTCGATGTCCGAGAAGATTTGACCTATCGCGAGCACCTGTTCGCATACTCGATGAGTCCGAGCGAAGAACAAGGAATAAGACCATCAAGTTTCTTAAAGTTCGATTGGTCAAACCATTCTGGGATGAGGCTACTTGGGAAAGAGAAGATCGTCTGCGTCGCGGACTATCCATCTTTCTTTACGAGTGAGCCAAATCTCGGGGCGAGATTTACGTAAGGGGGAGATTTTGTAACATCCCAAATACCTAAACAGTGTTTGTTCAAATATAATTAAATGTGTAGAAATTAAAACTTTTTCTCACATCTTGAAAACCCCTAAAACTTGTGAGACCCCGACGTTTATTAAGCTCATAATACTTAGTCATCCAATTGACCCTAGTATTATCAACCAAATAAACCCGGTCTCAAGAGATGTATACTTCCCAGAATGCAGTATACATACCTCACAACAAAAGAATGTACCAATTCCATACAACACATAGTACATAAGCAACAAACCAGAAGTTAACACTAATAAAGGAATAGGTATTACAAAAGAGAGGCCCTTAGGCCAAATAACAATAATTACAAAAAGATAACAGCGGAAGCAAAAGTGCCATAAAGATAGCCAAAACAAAAGCCAATTAGTGTGTCTTTACCCACAAGGCAACTAACCGGACCGCCAAGCTAGTCGTCAAACCCGAAGCACATCTCGCAAGAGTGAAGCCCTTGGGGCTCACCTCCTTCCTCTGCAACAAAAGGCACAAAAAATACCACAACCACGGGCAGATGAGTACATAAAGTACTCCGCAAGACTTACGTGTGAGATAACAGAACTATAAATAGCTACATGCAAGCTTTATTTAAGTGGATGAGGCTTTGGACTCATTTTAGCATAAAGCAAGTTTCATTTGCAATAATATAATAGATTGAAGGCAATTTGACAAAGCATTTTAATTGTTGAAATAACAACGAGATAAATAACATGGTAACAACAACAAGAACAACCTAGAAGTGACTAACCCAAGTCACCACAACAATAGCATGAACTCCCCGTTCATACCAACCATGTCAAGTTTTAATTAAAGGTTGTAGTCTAGTCTTGAACGACCTTACCAAGCATGTCCATAACCTAGGACGAGGCTATTCGAATAGTTTTATCCCTGCAGGGTGTACCACTGTACCCACACGTCAGACCGCCTTTCCATTAGGCACACTACCTTTGGTATGCCGGCACGGCTAAGTCCTACGAGACATTTCCAGTGGACAATGCTAATTCGAGTCGCACAACCCACGGGAGAAGGAGACATCACACAACCTTCCCGAAGCTAATGCTCCTCCCACATCACACACACATTTTATCTTTAAAAACACACCAACCGAGCGACCCCAATTAACACCGCCCAAAGTACTTAGTCAAGAGGGTTCCATATGCCCTCGTGTGGTTAGTCTGTGAAATCGCAACTTAGTGACCCAAGTACTCGGTCCTTAGGGACCGGGCATACCACCACATCCAAAACCACACCATCCATCCAATATGCCCAAGTCTAAATCAATCTTTTATTTTCAGTTTTGATTTTACAAATAAATCAAAGCACAAGTGCAGGACATATAGGAGTAATAATCAGTTTTGAGTGATCAAGACCATCGACTAAGTCGATGATCGCCCATTACTACCGTCATCTAAGCATTGCTAAGCATGACACCGTAAAAGCAATAAAAGAGCATACTTAAATCACCGGGCTCTAATTCACCAGCGATATTAGTAACTTATGGTTTGTGGCAGGGGTAACAATTTAGGGGCAACTATGCAATAGGAATAGCTACCTCTAAACGATAAAATACTTTGACGCAAAAGCATGCATACATACAAGTTAAACAAAATATTAGACTTGAAAGTAATGGGACAATGATGGAAATGATCAAACTGCTTGCCTTTACTGTTGCTGGCCAATTTGTTGCTGAGGATCACTCACGGGTTCAATACACTCGTCGGCACCTAATCGAAAAGACGAAAAGATTCGATAAGAACGATTTAAAACATCAAAGACAACACAGCAAACAAACTCCAAACACTCTGAATTTTCTACAGCAGCAAGAGGATGATTTTTAGGAATTTAGCAACAAGAACCAATTGATTTGGATTCTCAATACAAAAGTTATGAGCAAAACAATTCTGCTCAGCCCTAAAAATACCAAACTGCACTATTCACTAATTTAATTATGAGGCAACATTTTCTAGAAAAGAAGTGAAGCTAAAATTTTACTGTAAAACCAGCACCTCATGAGATGAATAACACAATTGAGTTCATCCCATTTGGAGCTATGTTGCACTTTCTACAATTTCTCAAAAACAAGAACTTGAACAAAATTATAATGCGCAAGTCCTCATTTTTATAACAGCAACAAGCTCAAAACTAATTTTCATAGTAATCTCATTAATAGAGAAACCAACAAAGTTGGATTCACTCAAAAATAATCTACAGGGCATTAGTTATGTATTTTACAAGTTAGACATTATTTTGAGTGTATATTTAAAGTGAGTTCTAAAATCTAATGGCAAAACTGTGCTCTGGAGCTGAACTCAACTTATAATCATTTTTGGATTAAAGTCAAGTTCAAGACAGAGCTAACACAATTTGAATGACCTCATTTGGATTTAGAATGAATTAGTTATGATATTTTGAAGTTCATACCTTTTTCAGTTTATAAATAAGTGCTTACTGGAATTTCTAAAACCAAAAGAGAGGGGGAGGACGTGAACCGTTGATCTAAATCAAACGGTCCAAGACCTCCAGAGAAACGCCTTGCGCCGCTGCAAGAGTCCAGAGAACACGGGCCGTTGATCTTGGATCAACGGTCCATGTCCTCCCCGCCACATCTTGCGCAGAGGGGAGGTCGTGGCCGTTGATACCGCATCCAACGAACCACAACACAAGAGGGAGGACCGGGACGGTCCAGATCAAACGAGGGAGGTCCTGGACGGCTGAGATCTCCCAAAGGAAGATCTAAACTATCAAGATCTCCCCAAGGAAGATCTACATCGTCAAGACCTCTCGAGGAGGTCTGGGCGGTCCAGATTTTCCAAGGAGGACCTTAATGGCCTAGATTGTCCCAGGGAGGACCTTAACGGTCAAGACAACAACAAAGAGGTCCTGGGCGGTTCAGATCCACTTGGGGTGGTCCTAAACGGCCAAGATCTAACAAAGGGAGGTCCTAAGCGGCTCAGATTTCCACTGGGAGGTCTGGGCGGCTAACATTTACCCGAGGAGGTCCACAAGGTTAAGAGGACCTCAGGGAAGTCCTACACGGTGGAGATCAACACAGGGAGGACCTTAACGGCTAAGATCTCCCACAAGGAGGTCCTAGCGGTCAAGATCGCAAGGAGGAAGGTCCTAGGGGTTGTCCTTACAAAAGACCAGGAGTAGTCTTTTGCAAAGAGGACCCCGAGGGGAGGTCTTTGGGGAGGTCTTTGTCCTAACGACAAAGGCACGGTGCCATGGTGTAACATCCCAAATGTATAATTAGGGTTTGTTCAAGTATAATTATATGTGTAGAAATTAAAACTTTTTCTCACATCTTGAAAACCCCTAATCTCTCATGTAATTCTGGTCCAAGAGTTGTGTAATCCAAAAACACAAAGCTCTTGTTGACCAAAAGTCAAACTCATTCTTCGTTTATCTTAAATCTTGTGCCAAACCTTTGGAAATATTTTTCCTTGGTCCTAAAACTAATGTGGGACCCCTCTGAAAAATATCACAAGTTGTAAAACTTGTTTGATAAATTTTGGAGGTAAAACAATCCTTTAAACAACCTTCATGAATTTCCTGAGAAAAATGCATTGCATAATAACCTCTGGAAATTTTATGTGAGGTTAATCTCATTGTCAGCAAGCTCCAGTTAAAATTTCATGAATTTTGGAGCTCAATTGCTATTCCAAACAACCCTGCAAAATCTCAGCTGTTGAAATTGAATTTAAAAGCTTGGTACTGTTCCTTGGGCTTGCCACTTTCCCAAAGCTGGTCCAGCCCAACCTTTTCCCCCTGGCTCGTCAGACCTCCTCTCCACCTTGATCAGGTCATAGCCGTTGGATTAACATCCAACCGCCACGACCTCCTCCGCGGTCAACACCGCAAAGACCTCCCAACCTCATGAGGTCATTGCCGTTGGATCAGTGATCCATGGTCATGACCTCCCCTGTGTGTTAAACCTCAAAGACCTCCTCGAGTGTTAAACCATCGCGGCGAGGTCATCCCATTTGTTGAGGTCGTGGCCGTTGGATCAAATCCAACAGCCACGACCTCCTCCTCAACATACTCGGTCAGACCTCCCGCCTCATCGGTCTTGGCGGCTGGATCAAAATCCATGGCCTCGACCTCCCATGACTCAAACCACCTTGACCTCCCCTTTTGCACTCACTTGAGGTAGTAGCCGTTGGATCCAATCCAAAGGCCACGACCTCCTCTGCAAACCATCGCTGCGTGGATCTCCCACCTTGTTGAGGTCAGCGCCCTTGGATCAAAAATCCATGGCCCTGACCTCCCTTCACTGTTAGACTAAGCAAACCTCCCACCTAACCGAGGTCATAGCCGTTGGATCAGATCCAACAGCCCATGACCTCCTCCCCTCAAAATATCCAGCGCTCACAACCTCCCCCATCTCATGTTGTGCACCGTTGGATTTAAAATCCACGGTCACGACCTCCTCCTTGTCTAGTGCGCATTAGACCTCCCCGCGCACGTGAGGTCGTAGCCCTTAGATTTAAATCTAAACGCCATGATCTCCCTGGTGCGTTGCGCAAACTCAGGACCTCCCCCTCTTTTGATCAGAACCGTTTGATCAAAAATCCAAAGGTCTGACCTCCCTTGCCTTTTGGCATAGCGTCTCGAGACCTCCTCGCCCTCTCATCACCATTAGATCTTTATCGATGGCCATAACCTCTTGTGCGCCACGCGTAGTGCTAAGACCTCCCCTTTGGTTGTGCGCCCTTGGATTTAAATCCAAAGGCCATGACCTCCCCTCTTGTTCTTAAGTTAGGTATGCGGTTAAGACCTCACAGAGGTCCGCACCGCTTGGATTGAAATCCAACGCCTTGGACCTCTGTCCCTTTTTCCACGTCGCGATTCAAGATGATGGAAATCGGAGGTCACGACCTCCCATCCAGATCAATGGCTGTGATCTCCTCCTTCTCCTTTTAAAAACTTACCGTTTGATTTAGATCTGAGGTCACGACCTCCCCTCATTTCTAATCGGACGGTGGTGGGCAACTCTGTTCTTCTCCTAGCTCTGGCCTTGGCATCACGCCATGGCAGTGGAGGAGGCAGTGATCTGTCTTGTCCAACGGCTCTTTGCCTGCAGGCATTTAATGCGGGTCAGAGCTTTTCGCCCCAAAGTCGCTGTGCAGGCCTGCTCCTGTCACCTCCACGTCCTGTCCAAGCCGTGGACCTCCCTTGGGCTAAGCTCACCATGAGCTTAACCCGTGGTCCAGGACCTCTTTTTGCCCTAGCTATAAAACCTCCCCATTGTTTTCCTTGGCTTCTTTTCCACCATTCACCATTTACTCTCGATTCTGTGGAGCTCAAACCACCCCGACCTCCTTGGCCGCCATTGTTGCCCTTGGAGCTCCTCGGTGGCTCAGTGCTCCCGTGGCTTTTCCTCTCCGTCTCGTTGCTTCAATCTAAGCCACTACCCTCTGTGACCAAAAGCCCTAACTAAATTGGTTGGGACATTTTCAGAGAGGCCTAACTTGGAGCTTGGAGCTTGGAGCTTGGAGTTGGCCGTGGAGCAACCCTTCTTCCCCAACTCCGGTCCTCCACGTCCCCAACCTCCTCAGCACCTCCGCGACCTCCAGGTAACCCTCCTGGTAGTCCCGTGAGATCTTGGCACTGCATGTATGTTGTTGCGGAGCTTAGCTGCAGCAGAATGTTCATTGCGGAGCTCATTATCGCTGTTTGTGTTTTGGCCGTGTGTTTTTGTGCGCCAATCTTGGCTCGTCGCCGTTCAGGCCACCCCGCATGGCCGAAATGGTCTGGCGTGTCTTATAATACTATTGCGCACACGTTGGTGTCATAGATGGCGCCGGTGAGGTCCTCATCGCGGCGTCGAGCCTTGGTAGCCTCTCGGGATTTTGTCGGACGACCATGGCACCGTGCCTTTGTCGTTAAGACCAAGACCTCCCCATTTTGGCTAATCACCTCCAATCATTGTAGCTTTTAATGTGTCCCGAGTCTTTGCGTCAGCGAGGTCTTGTGCCGTCCATCTTAGGTCTCACGGCGGGACCTCCTCGGGGCCATCTTAGCCATCTTGGACCTCCCTCGGGGTCCTCTTTGCAAAGACCACCCCCGGTCTTTTGTAGGGACAACCCAGGACCTTCCTCCTTGCGATCTTGACCGCTAGGACCTCCTTGTGGGAGATCTTAGCCGTTGAGGTCCTCCTGTGTTGATCTCCACCGTGTAGGACCTCCCAGAGGTCCTCTTAACCTTGTGGACCTCCTCGGCTAAATCTTAGCCGCCTGACCTCCCAAAGGAAATCTGAGCCGCTTAGGACCTCCCTTTGTTAGATCTTGGCCGTTCAGGACCACCCCAAGTGGATCTGAACCGCCCAGACCTCTTTGTTGTTGTCTTGACCGTTAAGGTCCTCCACAGGACAATCTAGGCCATTAAGGTCCTCCTTGGAAAATCTGGACCGTCCGGGATCTCCCTCGAGAGGTCTTGGCGATGTAGATCTTCCTTGGGGAGATCTTGATAGTTTAGATCTTCCTTTGGAAGATCTCGGCCGTCGAGACCTCCCTCGTTTGATCTGGACCGTCCGGTCCTCCCTCTTGTGTTGTGGTTCGTTGGATGCGGTATCAGCGGCCACGACCTCCCCTCTCATTGCTTGGCTTGGCGTGGCGGGGAGGACATGGACCATTGGATCCAAGATCAGCGGCCCGTGTTCTCTGGACTGCTTGCAGCGTCTGCGCGTTTTCCTCTGGAGGTCTTGGGCGTTTGATTTAGATCAGCGGTTCACGTCCTCCCTCTCTTTGGTTTTAGGAATTCGGTGAACTCTTATTTATAAACTGAAAAAGGTATGAACTTCAAAATATCATAACTAATTCATTCTAAATCCAAATGAGGTCATTCAAATTGTGTTAGCTCTGTCTTGAACTTGACTTTAATCCAAAAATGATTGTAAGTTGAGTTCAGCTCCAGAGCACAGTTTTGCCATTAGATTTTAAACCTCACTTTAAATATACACTCAAATTAATGCTTAACTTGTAAAATACATAACTAATGCTCTGTAGATTATTTTTGAGTGAATCCAACTTTGTTGGTTTCCTCTATTAATGAACTTACTATGAAAATTAGTTTTGAGCTTGTTGCTGTTATAAAAATGAGGACTTGTGCATTATAATTTTGTTCAAGTTCTTGTTTTTGAGAAATTGTAGAAAGTGCAACATAGCTCCTAATGGGATGAACTCAATTGTGTTATTCATCTCATGAGGTGCTGGTTTTACAGTAAAAATTTCAGCTTCACTTCTTTTCTAGAAAATGTTGCCTCATAATTAAATTAATGAATAGTGCAGTTTGGTATTTTTAGGGCTGAGCAGAATTGTTTTGCTCATAACTTTTGCATTGAGAATCCAAATCAATTGGTTCTTGTTGCTAAATTCCCTAAAAATCATCCTCTTTCTGCTGTAGAAAATTCAGAGTGTTTGGAGTTTTTTTGCTGTGTTGTCCTTGTTGTTTTCATCGTTCTTATCGAATTTTTTCGTCTTTTCGATTAGGTGCCGACGAGTGTATTGATTCCGTGAGCGATCCTCAGCAACAAATTGGCCAGCAACAGTAAAGGCAAGCAGTTTGATCATTTCCATCATTGTCCCATTACTTTAAAGTCTAATATTTTGTTTAACTTGTATGTATGCATGCTTTTGTGTCAAAGTATTTTATCGTTTAGAGGTAGCTATTCCTATTGCATAGTTGCCCTAAATTGTTACCCTGCCACAAACCATAAGTTACTAATATCGCTGGTGAATTAGAGCCCGGTGATTTAAGTATGCTCTTTTATTGCTTTTACGGTGTCATGCTTAGCAATGCTTAGATAACGGTAGTAATGGGCGATCATCGACTTAGTCGATGGTCTTGATCACTCAAAACTGATTATTACTCCTATATGTCCAGCACTTGTGCTGTGGTTAATTTGTAAAATCAAAAACTGAAAATAAAAGATTGATTTAGACTTGGGCATATTGGATGGATGGTGCGGTTTTTGGATGTGGTGGTATGCAGGTCCCTAAGGACCGAGTACTTGGGTCACTAAGCCAAGCGATTTAGCGTACTAACCACACGAGGGCATATGGAACCCTCTTGACTAAGTACTCTAGGAGGTGTTAATTATGAGCGAGCTCGGTTGGTGTGTTTTCAAAAACAAATGTATATGTATAGTGTGGGAGGGAGCATTAGCTTAGGAAGGTTGTGTGATGTCTCCTTCTCCCGTGGGTTGTGCAGCTCGTAATTAGCATTCATCCTTTGGAAAGGTCTCGTAGGACTTAGCCGTGCCAAACACCTTGGAAGTGTGCGTAAAGGAAAAGCGATGCGGCGTGTGGAATACAGTGGTACACCTGCAGGATAAAACTATTGAATAGCCTCGCCCTAGGTTATGGACATGCTTGGTAAGGTCGTTCAAGACTAGACTACAACCTTTGATTAAAACTTGACATGGTTGGTATGAACGGGGAGTTCATGCTATTGTTGTGGTGACTATTGGGTTAGTCACTTCGGTGTTGATCTTGTTGTTGTTACTATGTTATTATCTCGTTGTTACTTCAACATTTAAAAATGCTTTGCCAAATTGCCTTCAATCTATTATGTTATTGCAAATGAAACTTGCTTTATGCTAAAATGAGTCCAAAGCCTCATCCACTTAAATAAAGCTTGCATGTAGCTATTTATAGTTCTGTTATCTCACACGTAAGTCTTGCGGAGTACTTTATGTACTCATTTGCCCGTGGTTGTGGCATTTTGTGGCTTTTGTTGCGAGAGGAAGAAGGTGGGCCCTAAGGGCTTCACTCTTCTTGAGTTGTGCTTGGGTTTGACGACTAGCTTGGCGGTCCTAAGTTAGTTGCCTCGTGGGTAAAGGCACACTAATTGGCTTTTGTTATGGCCATCTTATGGCACTTTTGCTTCCGCTGTGTATCTTTGTAGTCTTGTTGTTATTTGGCCTAAGGGCCTCTCTTTTGTAATATCTATTCCATATTAATGTTAACTTCTGGTTTGTTGCTTATGTACTATGTGTTGTATGGAATTGGTACATTCTTTTGTTGTGAGGTATGTATACTGCATTCTGGGAAGTATACATCTCTCGAGACCGGGTTTATTTGGTTGATAATACTAGGGTCAATTGGATGACTAAGTATTATGAGCTTAATAAACATCCGGGTGCTCACACATGGTCGTCCGACAAAATCCTGAGAGGCTACCAAGGCTCGACGCCGGCGATGAGGACCTCACCGGCGCCATCTAAGGACACCAACGTGTGCGCAATAGTGTTGCGCACACGCCAGGACCATTCCCGGCTGCGGGGGTGGCCCTGAACGGCGACGAGCCGTAGATTGGCGACGCAAAACACACGGCCAAAACACAAACAGCGATAATGAGCTCCGCGCGTACATCAAGCGTGTGCCAAGCTCATAACAACATACACGCGGGTGCCAAAGATCTCTGGGACTACCGGAGGGTTACCTGGAGGTCGCGGAGGTCTTGAGGAGGTTGGGGCGTGGAGGACCGGAGTTGGGGAAGAAGGGTTGCTCCACGGCCAACTCCAAGCTCCAAGCTCCAAGTTAGGCCTCTCTGAAAATGTCCCAACCAATTAAGTTAGGGCTTTTGGTCACAGAGGGTAGTGGCTTAGATTGAAGCAAAGAGACGGAGAGGAAAAGCCACGGGAGCACTGAGCCACCGAGGAGCTCCAAGGACTTCAACAATGGCGGCCAAGCAGGGGTAGGTCGGTGGAGGAGATGCTCGGCCAGTGAGCAAGGCCAAGCTCAATGGTGTGTAAAAAGAAGCCAAGAACAGCAGTGGGGGGGGTTTTATAGCTAGGGCAAAAATAGGTCTGGACCACGTGTTAAGCTCATGGTGAGCTTAGCCCAAGGGAGGTCCACGGCTTGGGCAGGGGCGTGGAGGTGGCGAGGCGAGCCACGACAAATGACTTTGGGGCTAAAAGCACCGACCGCATTAAATGCTGCGAGCAAAGAGCCGTTAGGACAAGGCAGATCACCGCCTCCTCCATTGCCATGGCGTCTGCGCGCACGAGCTAGGAGAAGAACAGAGTTGCCCACCACCGTCCGATTAGAAATGAGGGGAGGTCGTGACCCTCGGATCTAAATCGAAGCAGTAAGTTTTAAAAGGAGAAGGAGGAGATCACAGCCATTGGATCTGGCCGGGAGGTCGTGACCCTCGATTTCCATCATCTTGAATCTTGCGTGGAAAAAGGGACAGAGGTCCAAGGCGTTGGATTTCAATCCAGCGGTGCGGACCTCTGTGAGGTCTTCACCGCATTACGAACTTAAGAACAAGAGGGGAGGTCATGGCCTTTGGATTTAAATCCAAGGGCGCACAACCAAAGGGAGGTCTTAGCACTACGCCGTGGCGCACAAGAGGTTATGGCCATCAGTTAAGATCTAATGGTGATGAGAGGCGAGGAGGTGCGAGGCGTTGCGCAAAAGACAAGGGAGGTCAGGACCTTTGGATTTTGATCCAACGATTCGATCAAAAGAGGGGAGGTCTGAGCTTGCGCATAACGCACTGGGGAGATCATGGCCTTTAGATTTAAATCTAAGAACTCACGACCTCACGTCTTGTGAGGAGGTATAATCGCACAAGACAAGGAGGAGGTCGTGACTGTGGATTTTAAATCAGCGGTGCACAACATGAGATGGGGGAGGTTTGTGAGCGCTGGATATTTTGAGGGAGGTCGTGGGCATTGGATCGATCCAACGGCTCGACCTCAACAAAGTGGGAGGTTTGCTTAGTTCAACAAAGTGAGGGAGGTCATGGCCATGGATCTTGGATCCAAGGGCTCGACCTCAAGTGAGTGCAAAAAGGAGATCTGAGTAGTTTGAGCTCATGGGAGGTCGAGGGCCATGGATTTTTGATCCGGTGCCAAGACTGATGAGAGGGAGGTCAGGCGGTGATGGTTGTCGAACCGGGGCGAAGGATCCCGAATTCTCGTGTTCATACATTAGTCGGGATAGCTAATGTACAGTCAAACAAAAGTGATAATCAAAACATATCACGCATTTTATTAATATTTATTGAGAGATTATTACAAAGAGCACGAGGCCAAATAAAGTAAAACACATGAGCGAAATAATAGTAGTAGACCCAGCGATTAGCCACGAGGCAATCGTGCAGAAGCGCGACATGCATATCAATTCCATATTGGGTGTAACTTGCGAGCACGGTAGTTGTGCTCACTCTTCTGAATAATCTTTATTCAGAGAAGATATCTACCGGACGGTGAGGATCTTGGCGCTTAGGTCGCGCCCAGGCGATTGCTGTGGCGAATCGTTGGGTCTACTACTATATTACTTCGCTTGTGTTTTACTTTATTTGGCCTCAGGCTCTTTGTAATAATCTCTGAATAAATATTAATAAAATGCGTGATATGTTTTGATTATCACTTTTGTTTGACTGTGTACATTAGCTATCCCGACTAATGTATGAACACAGAGAATTCGGGATCCTTCGCCCCCAGTTCGAAAAAGTGGTATCGAGCCATATCGACTGTAGGACGTGGCCTTAGAATTTTCTTAAGGATTTATTTTTCAAAAAAACTAAACATATTTTGAGTCTATTCAAGAGTCTTCTCAACACTTCTTTTAAAAATGGTTATCAACTCATCTTATTCTTTAAATTGTAGATGGCTGAACAACCAACCCGGATTTCCCATGGAATTTTCGCCGGACACTGGGCTGCACTTCTATGGAAGATGATGCAACACTTAGGTTACAACCAGAGACCAACTTATCAAGGGTACATGTATAAAGTGGGGAACCAAGGCGTTGGAGACTTGAAGTAATCCTCTCGCCAACCTTCAACCAAACACAAACCACCACATCTTGACGCCCGGTGAGGCGTGATAATTTCGTTGATGGACTTGAGGATGCAGCCAGAGAGGCAACACGTCGCCTCGCCATATTTACAACAATTATTTTGAGGACTCGAAGTTTCACTACCACCCCATGCACATTCAGGCTAAATTTGGATAGCACCTTTAGATCTCTTGAGTATGAGGACTCTCTGAGCTTACTCACCAAGTGGACTGTCTAAGGCAATGGATTATGCCTACGGAACACTCTGGATGAACTGAGTAATACTCGAGCGACTGCTAGATCTTGAAGAAAAAGTGAAAGCGGAAGAAGAGTCGGCTATATACAAGGCGGAGAGGGTAGTACTTGCAGGCAGATTATACCCTCTTACACCTTAGTCAGTATCTCATATGATCGTTAGATCACGAATTATGAGCTATCAATGTCTCTTGTGATAGCCATAATCAAACAATAAAATAAAATAATAAAAGGACTATTTTTGGCAAAATTTGGTTCTTTTGTCTTGTGCTTGTTAGTTCTTGGGCTGTTAAAAATATTATTCCCTTAGAACTTTATTTCTATACTCTATTACGAGTCTTTAGAAGATTCCACAGATGGTTACCACCGCCACGTGAGTGGTAGCGCTCAAGGCCAAGGAAATCAAGCAGATTACCGGAAAACCCCGTCCAAAACCACCTCCTCCACCGGCGAAGGGCACGATTGGCGCCAGATGATGGCTAATCGATTTATCGATAGACACCTAGCTCGATCCATTAACATCAACCAAGCAGCACCAGCTCAAGCACCACCACCACCTCCACCTGCACAAAGATTGACCATGGCAGAATTTATGCGTATGCGTCCACCGACCTTCTCCAGCAGCACAGAGCCGATGGATGCCGATGACTGGATCCGCGCTATCGGGAAGAAGCTGGATATCACTCAGTGTACTGATCGTGAGAGAGTCCTTTTTGCCTCTCACCAACTCAATGGTTCAGCTTCAGAATGGTGGGACAACCTCTGCATCACCCATGCCAATTCACAAACTATCACTTGGGATGAGTTTGTACAAGCTTTCCGCCATGCACATATTCCCGCTGGGATAATGACCCTAAAGAAGAAAGAGTTCCACGCGCTCAAACAAGGCAACCGCACAGTGGGTGAATACCTGCACAAATTCAACCAGCTTGCTCGCTATGCCCCACGAGATGTGGCTAGTGATGAAGAAAGGCGAGAAAGGTTCATGGATGGTTTAAGCGATGAGATCTCGATCCAAATGGTCTCCAATGACTACTTGACTTCCAGCGGTTGGTGAATAAAGCTTTTCGCCAGAGGCCAAACATCTGCAGATGGAGAACATAGCGCGAGGATGGCGCTTCGAAGTACAATCTTTGGAGGACAACCCAAGCCTCGCGTTACAGACCTCGGCCACCGCGGTGTGGAGGATTTCATCTTCCACACTCGAGCTCCAAAGACCAACACAAGCACCTCAATACTTGAGCTTAGTAGCAACTCAACTGGAGGTCGGTCTCGTGAAGAATCCGATTTCATCAGCAGCTGGAGTGACATGTTTTCACTGCAACGAGACGGGGCATTATGCTAACAGATGCCCTAAGAAGCTGCAAGGTGCACCACCTGCTAGGCCAACACCAGGAGTTCCAGCCACCAGTGGCAATCAAAAGCCGGCAGTCCAGTATACGAAGGGACGTGTGAACCACGTTACCGCAGAGGAAGCTCAAGCGACAGACGGATGTGTCGCCCTTGTACGCTTTTCGATTAATTGATCAAATTTTAGTCCTATTTGATTCCGGAGCATCACACTCTTTTGTTTCCAATAAATTTGTGGGAAAACATGGGTTACCTATCTCTACTTTAGATAATCCTATGATAATTCACTCCCCGGGCTCAGAAATGAGAACCAGTTGTCTTTGCCCAAACCTTATCCTTGAAATATCCTGAGTAACCTTCCTAGCGATTTGATAGTTTTGCATTCTCAAGGTTTGGATGTGATTCTTGGAATGGATTGGTTAGCCAAGAATCAAGGACAAATAAATTATGCCAATAGGTCTATTGCTCTTACCAATGAGCAAGGAATCTCGGTTAATTCAAGCCCAAAACTAGTACCAGAGAAAGATTAGTTCTAACCAGCTTGAAAGAGTTAAAGCTTGAAGATATACCAGTGGTACAAGAATTTCCGGATGTTTTTCCTGATGAACTACCCGGCATGCCACCCGACAGGGACGTAGTATTTATAATTGACTTAGTCGAGGACCGCCCCAATCTCAAAGCGACCCTATAGAATGCCTACCAATGAATTGGCGAGATGAAGAAAGCAGATAATGGAACTAAAACAGAAAGGTTATATACTGGCCAAGCTCATCACCTTGGGGAGCGCCAGTATTATTTGTCAAGAAGAAAGACAATAGTATGAGAATGTGTGTGGATTACGATCACTTAATGAAGTGACAATCAAGAATAAATACCGCTACCTAGGATCGATGATCTGTTTGATCAATTAAAGGAGCAAGTGTATTTACAAAGATTGACTTGAGATCCGCTATCACCAATCAAGATCGCACGAAAGATATCCCAAGACCGCATTCACAACCAGATATGGATCAGATGAATTCACAAAGGATGTCGTTCGGTTTGACAAACGCCCCCGCTTACTTCATGAATATGATGAACAAAGTGTTCATGGAATTCTTGGATAAGTTTGTGGTTGTGTTTATCGATGATATTCTCATTTATTCAAAGAATGAAGATGAACACGAGGATCATCTCAGAATAATTTTGGGAAAACTTCGAGAGAGAATCGACTTTATGCCAAATTTAGCAAGTGCGAATTTTGGCTAAGTCAAGTGGCATTCCTTGGACATATTGTGTCGGCGGAGGAGTCGCAGTAGATCCAGCCAAAGTTGAAGCCGTAATGGGTTGGAAACAACCCAAGTCTGTCACAGAGGTGAGAAGTTTCCTTGGATTAGCGGGGTATTACCGCAGATTTATTGAAGGGTTCTCCAAGATAGCAAGACCCATGACTCAACTTCTGAAAAAGGAGAAAAAGTTTGAATGGACAGAGGCCTGTGAAAAGAGTTTCCAAGAACTGAAAAAGAGATTAGTTTCTGCACCAGTGTTAGTACTGCCTGATATTCATAAGGACTTTGAAATCTTCTGCGATGCATCCCGTCAAGGACTTGGATGTGTACTTATGCAAGAAGGCAAAGTAGTGGCTTATGCATCTCGTCAGTTAAGACCACACGAAGGAAATTATCCGACTCATGATCTTGAGTTAGCAGCAATTGTGCATGCTCTGAAAATCTGGCGGCATTATCTCATTGGTAACCGCTGTGAGATTTTCACGGATCATAAGAGTCTGAAATACATTTTTACTCAGTCAGAACTCAACCTCAGACAACGAAGATGGCTAGAGCTGATAAAAGATTACGACCTTGGAATTCATTATCATCCGGGTAAAGCAAATGTAGTTGCAGATGCCACGAGTAGAAAGGCGATTGCAATACCATTTTGGTTCGGAAGAATCGGCCGAGTTGTATGAAGAATGAAGCATCTAAATCTAGAGATTGTCAATCAAGGATGTGTCAATGCTTTGGAAGTTCAACCCACTCTTGAGTCGATTAGAGAAAAAGCAGTTAGAAGACGAAGACATCAAAGAAATCAAAAGAATATGAGAAGAGGCAAAGCCCGAGTTCTCTCAAGATGAGCAAGGAACGATTGTGGTTCGGAAATCGCATCTGTGTGCCTAATCAGCAGGAATTAAAACAGTCAATTCTGAAAGAAGCACATGAATCACCCTACTCCATTCATCCCGGAAGTACCAAAATGTACCAGGATCTGAAAGAGAAGTATTGGTGGGTCAGACATGAAGCGAAATCGCTGAATTTGTTGCCCGTTGTGATGTATGTCAACGAGTTAAGGCAGAACATCAAAGACCCGCTGGTTTGTTACAACCATTACCAATTCCTGAATGGAAGTGGGAAGAAATTGGTATGGATTTCATTACCGGACTTCCTAGGACCCAAACAGGATGTGATTCCATTTGGGTGATAATTGACAGATTGACTAAAGTGGCCCATTTCATTCCAGTCAAGACCACTTATCAGAGTAGCAAACTAGCTGAATTATATGTGGCCAAGATTGTTTGTTTACATGGTGTACCTAAGAAGATTGTCTCCGATAGAGGTTCTCAGTTCACTTCCCGATTTTGGAAGAGTCTTCACGAAGCTTTAGGAACTAGACTCAACTTCAAGATCTGACTTATCACCCTCGAGACGGATGGTCGACGAGCAGCGTCAACCAAGTTCTTGAAGATATGCTTCGAGCACATGCCTTAGACTATGGAAAAAGTTGGGACAAGAATCGCCTTTGCGAAATTCTCGTACAACAATAGCTACCAAGCTAGTCTCTGAGATGTCTCCATTTGAGGCTTTATATGGCAGAAAATGTAGAACTCCACTCCTTTGGGATGAAGTAGGAGAGCACCAATTCTTCGGACCAGAATTAATCAAAGAAGCTGAGAACAAGGTTAAAACAATAAGAGAACGTTTGAAAGTAGCTCAAACCCGACAGAAAAGTTATGCTGACAACCGTCGAAGAGAATTGACCTTTGAAATAGGAGATTTTGTTTATCTCAGAGTTACTCCACTCAGAGGAGTAAGAAGGTTCCGGACTAAAGGAAAACTTGCACCCAGATTTGTGGGCCCTTACAAAATTTTGGCAAAGAGAGGTGAAGTCGCTTATCGGTTAGAGCGCCAACCTCCTTGTCTGCGATACTAGCGTCTTTCATGTGTCACAACTAAAGAAGTGCCTTGAGTGCGGAAGATCAAACTCCTCTGGAAAGTATTGATCTACAAGAAGACCTTACTTATGTAGAACAACCAATCAAGATTCTAGGCGTCGCAGAGCGTGTTACGAGCAAGATCATCCGATCATATAAAGTCGATTGGAGCCACCACCCGAAAAGTGAAGCCACACAGGAGCGAGAGGAAGATCTTAAGGCGAGTATCCCCATCTCTGGTGGTCAAATCTGAATCTCGGGTCGAGATTCCTTTAAGGGAAGGTTTGTAACAGCCCAAAATTCAATTTCAGAGAAAATTTAAAATTTATTTATTTTTGTGGAAATTCTGAAATTTTAAAACTTTTCCTAATTAGTTAAAGATAAAATAAATTTAACTACAAAATCTATTATCAAGTTTAAGTTGGAAATAATTTTATTAAGTCTAAAATGTCTCTAAGAATTTATGTGAATTTTTCTAGAATTTTTGGATGTTAATTGTTATATTCTAAAGCCTATTTTAATTTTCAGGATTAAATTAAATAGAAAAACAAAAGAAAACTTCTAAACAGTATTTGGGCCGAAAGCCTCCGGCCCAACTCCTCTCTCTCGCGCGCGGCCCACACAACTAACTCATCAACCGTACGATTCGCATCGGACAGCAAACACGTGACCACGCCACACGCGCCTCTCCAAGCCTCACGATCCGCATCCAACGGCTTGTGACCTTTCTTCTTCCCCGCTTCCATCTTCCTCGCGCGTCCGCGCGCACCGCCGCCATGGCCGCCCTTCACTCAAGCCTTAACGCCGCACTTTACTACCCCTTTTCTCGCGTTAAATGCAAGATCAAACCCGCGCCTCTCGCCGCACTCACTCCGCCCGTTTTCCCCCTCTTTAACCCTCTTTAATCTCCACTTCGCTCACCGCCGCCATTGAAGCCACGCACGATCTCTGTCTTATCGACTGCCCCGACCCCTATAAAAGGAGCACCGGGTGCGCTCTTGCTCCCTCAATCCATGCGACCACTCACTCACTCTCTCGTTCTCACCTTGAGAATTTGGAGATTTTTCACCGTGACCAAGTTTTGAATTTTCTTGATTCGGCGCTTTCGTTGGCACCGCGTCCTCGTGGCCGTCATCTTCATCATCGTTGACTCATCGCGAACCTGCTGCTCATCTCCGTTTTGTCGGAACGCCTCAGGAACATCTTCGTCACCATAAGCCGCCGCCGTCGCCGCTAAAACCTCAACGCCGTCGAGTCTCCGGTCACGTGCCGCCGCTAATTTGGTAAGCATCGTGTCGGCGTCTCCCCTCTCTCGAGCGCGCCATTCGCACTTCGCCGTGGTGCGTGGCGTCGGCGAGGTGTTGCCGAGCTCGCCCATCCATCGAACCGGCGTGGCCATGCAAGCGCATACGCGCAGCGCCACCTCAGCCGAGATCCGGCGTGGATGCTGCGTGGCGCCACGTCACCCTCACGCGCCATATCACCACAACCCCGAACCCTAAAGCCGCATGGACTTAGTTCATATAGACCGTGTCTATGACACTTAGGCCCACATGTCGAGAAAATTATTTTAATTCATTTAATTCCTGGAAAATCATCGCTGGCGTCAGCATGCGCAATAATTAGAATTTCCTTTAGGAGAATAATTCGAGAAAATTGTTTAATAACAGATTTAGTTTAAAATTTGTAAAATTCATAACTTTTGCATTATAACTCCAAATTAGATGATTCAAGTTGCTAAAATTTTAGAAAATTATTGTCTAACTAAATAAAATATAATAAATCAACTTAGAGTTCATTTTAGTTCTGTTTTAGAATTTTGAATTCTTTTAAATATCAAATTTAGATTAAAATTTGTAAAATTCATAATAATTGAATCCTAACTCCAAATTTAGTGAAACAAATTTCTAAAATTTTATAATTTGATTATCTAGCTCAATAAAATAAAATTATTATATTTAGACTTGGTTTATTTTGTATTTCTGAGTTTTATTTGAATTTTATTTGATTTGCCTTATTTTCACGTTTAGACTTTGGCGATTAGGGAATTTGATACTTCTCAAGACTTAGATTTTCGGACTGCTTGAAGGCAAGTTATACTTTGACCATTTTGCCCCTATTATTTTAAAGTTAATTAAATTCAGTTTTTAAATTATTAAATGCATGCATAATTTTATTCAAATATTTCAAATTCTGTTTAAATAATTAGTTATTCCTATTATCCTTGTATGCCAAATTTTGGATGTTGCCTTGACATTCCTTTGTCACCTTAGATAAATTATTATGTTTAATAATCAAATGCTTCATAAATACTTAGACCATGATTTATGTTTTTGGGAGAATTTTAGCCAACTCAATAAAATTTCTTTGAAAATTAAAACTATGGTATTGTTTTACCATAGAGAATTTGTAAAGATGGTTTTATAGAAATAAAATCAAAAGGGTTTGGACTTGGGCGAAAAGGATGAATGGTGGGTGCGAGTTTATGCACGGGCTTAGTCTGTTAAGATTAAGACCTGAGGTTTAAATTGAATAGCGCCCAAGTCAATTGAGGACCGGTCTTTGGCGCATTTTGTTATGCCTTATCGTACAACCACATGTCTGTATGGGCGGGACTGCTAAATAATTTGTAATACCTCTTAGTTATTTGTGCTATGTTGTATGTATGGGTGTCGGGTAGACAGTTTTCCCATCTGGCGCAAGAGGGGTTTTGAGGACGGTCGGTCAATGGAAGCGAAACCTTAGCGGGCACAAGTACTTTGAGGTAGAACATTATAACGACCTTGTGATGTTTGCTCACACACGCCTTAGGAAGCGTGGATTGGCCGACACAAAGAGTATAATATCTCGTGTGGGTAAAGTTGTACAAACTCTGCAGAGTGTAAAACTATTGAATAGCGCGTCATGATCATGGACATGCTAGCAAAGCCACTCGAGTTAGATTTGTTTTTGGTTTTAAAATGATTTCAACAGATAGTTTCGGGATGGATAGTCCTGTGGGAAAATTGGGCGGGTAGCCATTGTGATTGGAGGATATCCATCATCTTTTATGGAGGTTATCCACAATAAACTATTGTCATTTAAAATGGAGATTTAGATTATTGTATGAAATGGCTTTGAAATCTAATATGATTATTTAAATTAAAAGCTGCTTTACGCAAAATAACCTTGCCAGTATCCTTTGTCTACCTTATGCATGCATATCAATTCCATATTGGGTGTAACTTGCGAGCACGGTAGTTGTGCTCACTCTTGCTGAATAATCTTTATTCAGGAGAAGATATCTACCAGGACGGTGAGGATCTTGACGCCTAGGCTGCGCCCCCAGACGATTGCCTGTGGCGAATCGTTGGGTCTACTACTATTATTCTGCTTCCGCTGTGTTTTACTTTATTTGGCCTCAGGCTCTTTGTAATAATCTCTGAATAAATATTAATAAAATGCGTGATATGTTTTGATTATCACTTTTGTTTGACTGTGTACATTAGCTATCCTGGACTAATGTATGAACACAGAGAATTCGGGATCCTTCGCTCCCGGGTTCGACAATGGTTTAGGAGGAGGTCGTGGCTGTAGGATTTGAATCCAACGGCTACGACCTCATGTGAGTGGGGAGGACTTGGCTGCGTTAGCTGAGGAGGAGGTCGTGGCGGTTGGATGTTAATCCAACGGCTATGACCTGATCAAGGTGGAGAGGAGGTCTGACGCCAGGGAGAAAAGGTTGGGCTGGACTAGCTTTGGGAAAGTGGCTAGCCCAAGGAACAGTACCAAGCTTTTAAATTCAGTTTTTAACAGCTGAAACTTAGCAGAATTATTTGGGATAGCAATTGAGCTCCAAAATTTATGAAATTTTAACAGGAACTTGCTGACAATGAGATTAACCTCACATAAAATTTCCAGAGGTTATTATGCAATGCATTTTTCTCAGGAAATTCATGAAGGTTGTTTAAAGGATTGTTTTACCTCCAAAATTTATCAAACTAGTTTTACAACTTGTGATATTTTTCAGAGGGGCCCCACATCAGTTTTAGGACCAAGGAAAAATATTTTCCAAATGTTTGGCACAAGATTTAAGATAAACGGAGAATGAGTTTGACTTTTGGTCAACAAGAGCTTTGTGTTTTTGGATTACACAACTCTTGGACTAGAATTACATGAGAGATTAGGGGTTTTCAAGACGTGAGAAAAAGTTTTAATTTCTACACATATAATTATACTTGAACAAACCCTAATTATACATTTGGGATGTTACAAAATCTCCCCCCCTTACAAAAATCTCGTCCCGAGATTTTGGCTCAGGCGGGGAAGGAAGATGGGTAGTCTTTCCGTTTCCAAGCAACTTCATCCACAGAATGATTTGGCCATTGAACTTTTAGGATCTTGAGGACACGATTCCTTGATCTTCGTTTAGCTTCTTCAAAGATACAAACCTTCCTTTAAGACTCTTATCCATTTATAACATTTTTGTTGTACTGGGACCTAATTCTTGAACTATGTTCAGTCCAACCAACACTTTATTTAGTTACATATTGCTCCCAGCTCGTTTCTTGACGAGCCGGATCTTATTTGATTTGTTTTATTGCATTGCTTCTCGTTAGGTCACAATTCCGACCCAACTTCTTGCACAACAAGAATTTCCAACGGAGCTTCCTCGGTTGGAACACGGAGGCACTTCTTTGAACGTGGACGCATGGAACACATCATGTACTCCCTCAAGGGCAGCAGGTAATTTCAATCTATAGGCAACAGCCCCTTTCTTTTCGATAATGCGTAAGGATCCACGTATCGAGGAGCTAACTCGCCCATAACGACGAAATGTTGATGGCCCTTTCGGTCTGACCATCAGTTTGATGAGGGTAAGCTGATCTGAAAGAAACTCGAGTTTCCGTAGCCTCTTATAGGCTATGCCAAAATTGAGGCGTGAGCGAGAAAGCACGATCAAGACGATCGTCTTCATTACACCGTGCAAATTTACGATCACGGAATATGTAGAGATCCTTTGGAAAACCTACAAGAAGGTTATTTTTGATGATGAGAGCTTGTTCTTGATTCGATGGTTGGTGGTGCATGGCCGTTGTTAGTTGGTGGAATGATTTGTGCAGTTAATTCGGAACAACTTGTCGGTTAATTCGGAGCGATTTATTTGGTTACTTCCAGTAACAACGGGATCTCAGCCTGCTAACTAGCTTTACGGAGTCATCCCTCATGACTAGCTATCTTAGAGGACTAAGGTCGTTCTTAGTTGGTGGAGCAATTTGTCTGGTTACTCCACTAACAAACGAGACCTTGGTCGGTTAACTAGCTATACGGAGTCATCCCTCCGCAGCTAGTCTCTTACAAAGGATTATGGCCGTTTAGGCCACGAAGGTTCGAGGCAACAACAGGGAGGTGATGCCCTTAAAATGTAAAGGGACGGAAATGTGCCACCTTAGTCAAACGATCGATGAGAAACCAAACGGCATCATTTTTCTTAGGGGTTCAGGGTAGACTAGTAGACCTTTTTGAAACTGGGGTGGTGCCGAGCACCGGATAAAAGAGCGAAATAAAGATCGCTAACAGTGGCCAAAGATGGAGGTACAAAGGAATGAGGCGCTCTTGAACTGAATAAAACAGTAGCAGGGCAAGAGTTAGCGAGAAGCGTACCTAACACGTCGTCAGGTGCCTCCAGAGCTTTCTCAGTTGAGATGGAGTCGACTGGATTACAAACGATCTTTTGCTGCTTCAAAGGGCAATTGTTGGCGTAATGCCCCTTATAGTTGCAGAAGAAACAAGTGATCCCGGCAAACGGATTGCTATGCTTCACAGGGCAATTGTTGGCGTAGTGCCCCTTCTTGCTACAAAAGAAACAAGTGATCCCAGCATCTGATTTGCGGGGACCACCTTGCTGACTCGCAGGTGCACGTGATGGAGGCACGGCCTGCGAACGACGAGGGGTTGCTGCAAGCTTCTTAGGACAATTATTAGCATAATGGCCCTTGAGATTGCAGAAGAAACAAGTGACACCGGCGACCTTGCTGGAGTCACCCTGAGTCCTCTCTTGACACCTGCGACGATCCTCTGACTTTCTCTTTCTGCCCATAGCAACAACAGGATTTTCAGCCACAAGCTGAAAGTCGGGGAAGGCATGGACTGGTAATTTGTCCCGCAACTCCTCAGACAAATCACCCAAGAACTTCTCTGATTTGGAGGCATTGGCGATTGCAATGCTTGCAGATGACCGAAGAAACAGTCGCTGCAGTTCCAATGACTTGGCAATCACCAGGTTCAAGCTACACTCCTTGGGATAGTGATCGCTTCCCTCGCAGAGGAAACAAGTAACTTTGGCGATTGGACAATCTTCGGGTAAATGGTCTTCATCACAGTTTGGACAAGCAGAAGTACACTGATTGCTGTAGTGTCCTTCCTCGCCACAACGCCGACAGACCTTGATTCTTCCTAGTCCGCAATTTTCGTCGAAATGCCCTCCTTCACCACAACTAAAGCAAACTGGTGGCGTTTGTTGTTCCTCGAGCAGCGGGGCGCATAGTGGCCCTCCTCGCCACAATTGAAACACACTCTAGGGCGGGCGTTACGAGTCTTGTCCAGGACAGTTGGAGCCAGGAGATTTTCATCCCAACCAGCTTGTCGACCTAGTCCGTTCTTTGATGCCGCCTGCATCATCTTCTACGAAGAGATGGGTTAACACGAAACCCAAGGACTAGAAGTTGAAGAAAGCGAAAAGGATGCCAGCGACTAGGGAGCGGAACATCACCCTAACGAAGGCCAACAAAATAGATAGTACAAATCCCTACCGAGTTAATAACGGATTAGATGATAGTAAATGTAAACTAATGAAACAAGCAGAATAAAAGAAGTTATAGGGAGCATAATAAAGGAGAAGCAAAAACAGCAAGGAAATGCACTTTAAAAGCTCCCAAAATGACTCCAAAACAGCAAGGAAGACATAATATTAAAGGCCAACTTCCCAACACAACTAACTTGTATTGAATGAACGAGTAATTGGTTGAGAAGATTAAAAATCAGATTGTAAGATGAGATCTAAACTATTAGAGAGCAAGGTTAGTGCAGTGAAATAAGTGCTAGATACTTAGCTAGCTAGTATCACATCTTACCCTTTTATTCCCACAAATTTTAGTCGATTTAACCTCTCATTTTCTACCCTATTTAGAACCTTTGAGCTTGCTGTCCGGAAATTGGCGCTTGCTGTCCAGATTTTGCATCAAGCTTCCAAATAAATTGTCCATTCCGAAGCTTCAAAACCTTGTAAATGGGCAGCTAACACTTCAATTTGCCAAACTCATTGATTCCCCAAAACCCCATTAATCGATAACAACTATTTTGCGAGAAGGAAGAGAGGAAAACAACTTTTAAAACTCAAATTAGAGTGAGATGAGAAGAAAGCTAAGATAGATGAGGAGTAAAATCCGAGAATTTTCTTAAGCTTTCAAAACTCATTTGACACTTTGAAATTAGGTTTTCAAAATACCCTAGAGACGACCAAGCTTGCGTTACTACGGTCAGTATAGCTCTGATACCAACTTTTGTGAGACCCCGACGTTTATTAAGCTCATAATACTTAGTCATCCAATTGACCCTAGTATTATCAACCAAATAAACCCGGTCTCGAGAGATGTATACTTCCCAGAATGCAGTATACATACCTCACAACAAAAGAATGTACCAATTCCATACAACACATAGTACATAAGCAACAAACCAGAAGTTAACACTAATAAAGGAATAGGTATTACAAAAGAGAGGCCCTTAGGCCAAATAACAATAATTACAAAAAGAGAACAGCGGAAGCAAAAGTGCCATAAAGATGGCCAAAACAAAAGCCAATTAGTGTGCCTTTACCCACAAGGCAACTAACCGGACCGCCAAGCTAGTCGTCAAACCCGAAGCACATCTCGCAAGAGTGAAGCCCTTGGGGCTCACCTCCTTCCTCTGCAACAAAAGGCACAAAAATGCCACAACCACGGGCAGATGAGTACATAAAGTACTCCGCAAGACTTACGTGTGAGATAACAGAACTATAAATAGCTACATGCAAGCTTTATTTAAGTGGATGAGGCTTTGGACTCATTTTAGCATAAAGCAAGTTTCATTTGCAATAATATAATAGATTGAAGGCAATTTGACAAAGCATTTTAATTGTTGAAATAACAACGAGATAAATAACATGGTAACAACAACAAGAACAACCTAGAAGTGACTAACCCAAGTCACCACAACAATAGCATGAACTCCCCGTTCATACCAACCATGTCAAGTTTTAATTAAAGGTTGTAGTCTAGTCTTGAACGACCTTACCAAGCATGTCCATAACCTAGGGCGAGGCTATTGAATAGTTTTATCCTGCGCAGGTGTACCACTGCACCCACACGTCGACCGCCTTTCCATTAGGCACACTACCTTTGGTATGCCGCACGGCTAAGTCCTCGAGACATTTCCAATGGACAATGCTAATTCTGAGTCGCACAACCCACGGGAGAAGGAGACATCACACAACCTTCCCGAAGCTAATGCTCCTCCCACATCACACACACATTTTATCTTTAAAAACACACCAACCGAAAGACCCCAATTAACACCGCCCAAAGTACTTAGTCAAGAGGGTTCCATATGCCCTCGTGTGGTTAGTATCTTGAAATCGCTTGGCTTAGTGACCCAAGTACTCGGTCCTTAGGGACCCAGGCATACCACCACATCCAAAAACCACGCCATCCATCCAATATGCCCAAGTCTAAATCAATCTTTTATTTTCAGTTTTTTATTTTACAAATAAATCAAAGCACAAGTGCTGGACATATAGGAGTAATAATCAGTTTTGAGTGATCAAGACCATCGACTAAGTCGATGATCGCCCATTACTACCGTCATCTAAGCATTGCTAAGCATGACACCGTAAAAGCAATAAAAGAGCATACTTAAATCACCGGGCTCTAATTCACCAGCGATATTAGTAACTTATGGTTTGTGGCAGGGGTAACAATTTAGCGGCAACTATGCAATAGGAATAGCTACCTCTAAACGATAAAATACTTTGACGCAAAAGCATGCATACATACAAGTTAAACAAAATATTAGACTTGAAAGTAATGGGACAATGATGGAAATGATCAAACTGCTTGCATTTACTGTTGCTGGCCAATTTGTTGCTGAGGATCACTCACGGGTTCAATACACTCGTCGGCACCTAATCGAAAAGACGAAAAGATTCGATAAGAACGACGAAAACATCAAAGACAACACAGCAAACAAACTCCAAACACTCTGAATTTTCTACAGCAGCAAGAGGATGATTTTTAGGGAATTTAGCAACAAGAATCAATTGATTTGGATTCTCAATGCAAAAGTTATGAGCAAAACAATTCTGCTCAGCCCTAAAAATACCAAACTGCACTATTCACTAATTTAATTATGAGGCAACATTTTCTAGAAAAGAAGTGAAGCTAAAATTTTTACTGTAAAACCAGCACCTCATGAGATGAATAACACAATTGAGTTCATCCCATTTGGAGCTATGTTGCACTTTCTACAATTTCTCAAAAACAAGAACTTGAACAAAATTATAATGCGCAAGTCCTCATTTTTATAACAGCAACAAGCTCAAAACTAATTTTCATAGTAAGCTCATTAATAGAGGAAACCAACAAAGTTGGATTCACTCAAAAATAATCTACAGGGCATTAGTTATGTATTTTACAAGTTAGACATTATTTTGAGTGTATATTTAAAGTGAGTTTTAAAATCTAATGGCAAAACTGTGCTCTGGAGCTGAACTCAACTTATAATCATTTTTGGATTAAAGTCAAGTTCAAGACAGAGCTAACACAATTTGAATGACCTCATTTGGATTTAGAATGAATTAGTTATGATATTTTGAAGTTCATACCTTTTTCAGTTTATAAATAAGTGCTTACTGGAATTTCTAAAACCAAAAGAGAGGGGGAAGACGTGAACCGTTGATCTAAATCAAACGGTCCAAGACCTCCAGAGGAAATGCGCACGCGCCTGCGCAGGTCCAGAGAATACGGGCCGTTGATCTTGGATCCAACGGTCCATGTCCTCCCTGCCACGCCACGCTAAATGTGAGGGGAGGTCGTGGCCGTTGATACCGCATCCAACGAACCACAACACAAGAGGAGGACCGGACGGTCCAGATCAAACGAGGGAGGTCTGGGCGGCCGAGATCTCCCAAAGGAAGATCAAAACTATCAAGATCTCCCCAAGGAAGATCTACATCGTCAAGACCTCTCGAGGAGGTCTGGGCGGTCCAGATTTTCCAAGGAGGACCTTAATGGCCTAGATTGTCCTGTGGAGGACCTTAACGGTCAAGACAACAACAAAGAGGTCTGGGCGGTTCAGATCCACTTGGGGTGGTCTGAACGGCCAAGATCTAACAAAGGGAGGTCCTAAGCGGCTCAGATTTCCACCGGGAGGTGCAGGCGGCTAAGATTTACCCGAGGAGGTCCACAAGGTTAAGAGGACCTCGGGAAGTCCTACACGGTGGAGATCAACACAGGGAGGACCTTAACGGCTAAGATCTCCCACAAGGAGGTCCTAGCGGTCAAGATCGCAAGGAGGAAGGTCCTAGGGGTTGTCCTTACAAAAGACCAGGAGTGGTCTTTTGCAAAGAGGACCCCGAGGGGAGGTCTTTGGGCAGGTCTTTGGGGAGGTCTTTGTCCTAACGACAAAGGCACGGTGCCATGGTCGTCCGACAAAATCCCGAGAGGCTACCAAGGCTCGACGCCGGCGATGAGGACCTCACCGGCGCCATCTAAGGACACCAACGTGTGCGCAATAGTGTTCTTGCCTGCGCACGCCAGACCATTCCCGGCGTGCGGGTGGCCTGAACGGCGACGAGCCGTAGATTGGCGACGCAAAACACACGGCCAAAACACAAACAGCGATAATGAGCTCCGCAGCGTACATCCAAGCGTGTGCCAAGCTCCGCAACAACATACACGCGGGTGCCAGCATCTACGGGACTACCAGGAGGGTTACCTGGAGGTCGCGGAGGTGCTGAGGAGGTTGGGGACGTGGAGGACCGGAGTTGGGGAAGAAGGGTTGCTCCACGGCCAACTCCAAGCTCCAAGCTCCAAGTTAGGCCTCTCTGAAAATGTCCCAACCAATTAAGTTAGGGCTTTTGGTCACAGAGGGTAGTGGCTTAGATTGAAGCAAAGAGACAGAGAGGAAAAGCCACGGGAGCACTGAGCCACCGAGGAGCTCCAAGGACTTCAACAATGGCGGCCAAACAGGGTAGGTCAGTGGAGGAGATGCTCAGCCCAGCGCAGGCAAGGCCAAGCTCAATGGTGTGTAAAAGAAGCCAAGGGCAACAGGGGGGGGTTTTATAGCTAGGGCAAAAATAGGTCTTGGACCACGGGTTAAGCTCATGGTGAGCTTAGCCCAAGGGAGGTCCACGGCTTGGACAGGACGTGGAGGTGACAGAGCAGCTCAAGACAAATGACTTTGGGGCTAAAAGCACCGACCGCATTAAATGCTGCGCAGCAAAGAGCCGTTGGGACAAGACAGATCACTGCCTCCTCCACTGCCATGGCGTACGCGCGCACCAGAGCTAGGAGAAGAACAGGAGTTGCCCACCACCGTCCGATTAGAAATGAGGGGGAGGTCATGACCCTCAGATCTAAATCGAAACGGTAAGTTTTTAAAAGGAGAAGGAGGAGATCACAGCCATTGGATCTGGGCTGGGGAGGTCGTGACCCTCCGATTTCCATCATGCGAATGCGCACGTGGAAAAAGGGACAGGAGGTCCAAGGCGTTGGATTTCAATCCAACGGTGCGGACCTCCTGTGAGGTCTTCACCGCACACGAACTTAAGAACAAGAGGGGGAGGTCATGGCCTTTGGATTTAAATCCAAGGGCGCACAACCAAAGGGGAGGTCTTAGCACTACGCGTAGCGCACAAGAGGTTATGGCCATCAGATTAAGATCTAATGGTGATGAGAGGGCGAGGGAGGTCTGAGACGTTGCGCAAAAGACAAGGGAGGTCAGGACCTTTGGATTTTTGATCCAACGGTTACGATCAAAAGAGGGGAGGTCTGAGCTTGCGCACGCACCGTGGAGATCATGGCCTTTAGATTTAAATCTAAGGGCTACGACCTCACGTCTTGTGAGGAGGTCTAATGCGCACAAGACAAGGAGGAGGTCGTGACTGTGGATTTTAAATCAGCGGTGCACAACATGAGATGGGGAGGTTTGTGAGCTTTGGATATTTTGAGGGAGGTCGTGGGTGTTGGATCTGATCCAGCAGCCCACGACCTCAACAAAGTGGGAGGTTTGCTTAGTTCAACAGCGAGGGGAGGTCATGGCCATGGATCTTGGATCCAAGGGCTACGACCTCAAGTGAGTGCAAAAAGGGGAGATCTGAGTAGTTTGAGCTCGCGGGGAGGTCAGGGCCATGGATTTTTGATCCAGCGGCCAAGACCTGATGAGGTGGGGAGGTCCGGGCGGTGATGGTTTAGGAGGAGGTCGTGGCTGTAGAATTTGAATCCAACGGCTACGACCTCGTGTGAGTGGGGAGGACTTGGCTGCGTTAGCTGAGGAGGAGGTCGTGGCGGTTGGATGTTAATCCAACGGCTACGACCTGATCAAGGTGGAGAGGAGGTCTGACGCCAGGGATAAAAGGTTGGGCTGGACCAGCTTTGGGAAAGTGGCTAGCCCAAGGAACAGTACCAAGCTTTTAAATTCAGTTTTTAACAGCTGAAACTTAGCAGAATTATTTGGGATAGCAATTGAGCTCCAAAATTTATGAAATTTTAACAGGAACTTGCTGACAATGAGATTAACCTCACATAAAATTTCCAGAGGTTATTATGCAATGCATTTTTCTCAGGAAATTCATGAAGGTTGTTTAAAGGATTGTTTTACCTCCAAAATTTATCAAACTAGTTTTACAACTTGTGATATTTTTCAGAGGGCCCCACATCAGTTTTAGGACCAAGGAAAAATATTTTCCAAATGTTTGGCATAAGATTTAAGATAAGCGGAGAATGAGTTTGACTTTTGGTCAACAAGAGCTTTGTGTTTTGGATTACACAACTCTTGGACTAGAATTACATGAGAGATTAGGGGTTTTCAAGGCGTGAGAAAAGTTTTAATTTCTACACATATAATTATACTTGAACAAACCCTAATTATACATTTGGGATGTTACAAAACTCTCATGTAATTCTTGTCCAAGAGTTGTGTAATCCAAAAACACAAAGCTCTTGTTGACCAAAAGTCAAACTCATTTCCCATTCGTCACAAATCTTGTGCCAAACCCTTGGAAATATTTTTCCTTGGTCCTAGAAATGTTGTGGGACCCCTCTGAAAAATATCATGAGTTATAAAACTTGTTTGATAATTTTTGGAGGTAAAACAAATCCTTGAACAGCATTCATGAATTTCCTAAGAAAAATGCATTGCATAATAACCTCTGGAAGTTTTATGTAAGGTTAATCATGATGTCAGCAAGCTCCTGTTAAAATTTCATAAATTTTGGAATTCATTTGCTATCTCAAATAATTCTGCAAAGTCTCAGCTGTTAAAATTGAATTTTAGAACTTACACTGTTCCTTGGGCTAGCCGCTTTGCAAAGCTAGTCCAACCCAACCCACTCCCTGGCTCAGCAGACCTCCCTTCCCGCCTTGATGAGGTCGCAGCCGTTGGATTTACATCCAACCGCCTCGACCTCCTCCGCGGTCAACACCGCAAGGTCCTCTCCCACCTTGGTGAGGTCATAGCCCTTGGATTAAGATCCAACAGCTCATGGCCTCCCCGAGCTGTTAAACCACTAAGGCATCCCGCCTTGTTGAGTTCGTAGCCGTTGGATTCAATCCAAAGGCCACGACCTCCTCTGCAAACTATCACAGCGAGGTCCTCCACCCATTGAGGTCTTGTGCCGTTGGATCAAAGATCCATGGTCATGACCTCCCCTCACTGTCCAAACCTTCAGACCTCCCACCTTGCTGAGGTCGCAGCCGTTGGATCAGATCCAACAGCCCACAACCTCCCAGCAATATCAAGCGCACAAAACCTCCCCCATCTCTTGTTGTGTTCCATTAGATTTAAAATCTACGGCCACGACCTCCTTGCCTCGTGCGCATTAGACCTTCCCGCGCACGTGAGGTCGTAGCCCTTAGATCTAAATCTAAAGGCCATGACCTCCCTTGTGCGTTATGCAAGCTCAGACCTCCCTATTCATTATGTGCCCTTGGATTTAAATCCAAAGGCCATGACCTCCACATCTTGGGCTGTAGCGTGCGCAAACGTTAAGTCCTCCAGGAGGTCCGCACCGTTGGATTTAGATCCAACACCTTGGACCTCCTAATCCCTTATCCTTTGCGTATCTGCGTTATGGAAATCAGAGGGCCACGACCTCCCCGTCCAAGATCGTGTGGCTGGGACCTCCTCCCAGCCACTTAAAACTTAATGGTTCAGAAACAAAATCCGGTGGCCAGGACCTCCCCATCCTCTCAATCCAACGGTGGGCTTGAGGTCCTGTTCTTCTCCTAGCTTGGGCTCGCGTGCGAAGTGCCATGGCAGTAGGCAAAGTCAGAGCAAGGTCTTGTCCAACGGCTCTGAGCCTGCAAGCATTAAATGCGTGTCAGCACTTTCCGCCCTTAGGCCAGGCCCTGTCCTAACCTACCCTATCCTCTCCATCATGTCAACTCCATGGACTTCCCGTGGATCTCCCCTGGGCTAAGCTCACCATGAGCTTAACCCGTGGTCCATGACCTCTTTTGCCCTAGCTATAAAACCCCCCCACTGTTGCCCTTGGCTTCTTTTACACACCATTGCCGCCTTGCTTGCACCTCTGTGCTTGTGAACTCAAAACCACCCGAAGCTCTCCTTGGCCGCCATTGTTGGAGCTTGGAGCTCCTCGGTGGCATAAGGGTTCCTGGAGTTTTCTTCGCCCTCCCATTGCTTCAATTTGTGCCATTCCCTCTGGGACCAAGTTCTAACTTGTTTAGCTTGGGCATTTACAGAGGTGGACAAAGTGGAGCTTGGGGTTGGTGCGTTGGCAGTGGAGAACCTTTCTTCCCCAGCGCCGGTCCTTCCTCCTCCACGACCTCCTCAGCATCCTCTGGACCCCCAGGTAATCCCCCTGGTAGTCCCTAGGCTTGGCACGTGCTTGTATGTCGCTGCGGAGCTCAAATCTTGCTGCTTGTTATGTTGGCCGAAGAGGTCAACTTGGGCTCCTCTCCGGCTCACCGGCGTTCAAGGCCGTCACCACCGTTGAGAGGAGGTCCATGGTGTGCGCAACACTATTGCGCACCCGTTGGTACCATTGGGGGTCGCCGGCGAGGTCTGCATCGCCGGCATTGCCCCCATCTTTGCGTTGAGGTTCTTATCGGAACGGGACGTCCAGCGCGTGCCGTTAAGACAAAGATCCTCCCCCTTAAATGCGCCAATCATTGCTTAACCTTGGTGATCATGGGATTAGCTTTTAATGCCTTTACTCCTGCCTCTTTGCAAGCATTTAAGACCTCGCGCGCGGACCTCCTCGTAATCCCGCGCATTAACTCGCCCGCGCGCGCGCACGCGTGAGGTCTGTGGTCGTGGGCCGTCCATCTCGCAGATCAACGGCCACGACCTCCTCTCTGATCGCGCACATGAGGTCCAGCAGCCTTGGCTGCCTTGACGAGATCTCGAGGTCATAGCCGTTGGATCCAAGATCAACGGCCACGACCTCTATCTCGCGCGGACGCGTGCGCGTTTCCGCTGGGAGGACAAGGACCGTGGGATCCAAGATCCACGGCCCATGTCCTCTAGACCTCGCGGGCGCACGTATGCGTTAGCTCCTGGGAGGTCTTGAGCCGTTAGATTCAAAATCTATGGCTCATGTCCTCCCCGGCCTTTGTGATTTTTGGGATTTTTCCAGAGAACTCTTATGTTGTGAACTGAAAAAGGTATGAACTTTAAAATTTTATAACTAATTCAATTTAAATCCAAATAGGGTGATTCAAATTGTGTTAGCTCTGGCTCAACCTGGGCTCCAATCTAAAAATGGTTAAGAGCCCAATTCAGCTCCAGAACATGGTTTTGCAAATAGATTTTAAAACTAACTTTAATTGTACACTCAAAATAGTGTTTAACTTGTAAAATGCATAGGTAATGCTCTGTAGGTTATTTTTGAGTGAATCCAACTTTGTTGGTTTCCTCTATTAATGAACTCACTGTGAAAATTAGTTTTGAGCATGTTGCTGTTGTCAAAAAGAGTACTTGTGTATTATAATTTTGTTCAAGTTCTTGTTTTTGAAAGATTATAGAAAATGCATAATAGCTCCAAATGAGATGAACTCAATTGTGTTATTCATCTCATGAGGTGCTGGTTTTACAGTAAAAATCTCAGTATCACCACCCTTCTAGAAAATGTTGCCTAATAATTAAATTAGTGAATAGTGGCAGTTTGGTATTTTAGGGCTGAGCAGATTTGTTTTGCTCATAACTTTTGCATTGAGAATCCAAATCAATTGGTTCTTATTGCTAAATTCCCTAAAAATCATCCTCTTGCTGCTGTAGAAAATTCAGAGTATTTGGAGTTTGTTTTCTGTGCTGTCTTTGTCGTTTTCGTCGTTCTTATCGATTCTTTTCGTCTTTTCGATTAGGTGTTGACGAGTGTGTTGATCCCGTGAGCGATCCTCAGCAACAATTTGACCAGCAACAGCAAGGCAAGTAGTTTGATCATATCCCCTCTATCGTCTCATTACTTTAAAGGTTAATATATTGTTTTACTTGTATGTATGCATGCTACTTTGTGTTAAAATATCGCTAGCAAGCCTATAGTTGCATAATCTGTAGGAATTGTTTATCCTCTACTACCATGAGCCTAGGTTATTTGCTGTGGTTTGAGCTCGTTGGATGAGCTCTTATCACTTAGTAGTTTTTGATTTAAACTGCTTAGACATGCTTAGTTATCGGTAGTAATGGGCGATCATCGATTTAGTCGATGGTCTTGATCACACAAATCTATTTATTACTCCTTTATGTCCAGCACTTGTGCTTTGTTAATTTGTAAAGTCAAAATCTGAAAATAAAAGTTTGATTTGGACTTGGGCATATTGGATGGATGGGGTGGTTTTTAGAATGTGGTAGTATGCCTAAGTCATTAAGGACCGAGTTACTTGCGCCACTGCTAAAGCATTATTAGCGTACTAACCACACGAGGGGGATATGGGACCTCTCTTGACTAAGTACTTTGGGAGGTGTTAATTATGAGCTGGTCGGTGGGTATGTTTAAATAAAATGTGTGTGTGTGGTGTTGGGAAGGAGCATTGGCAGACCGGTTAGGCTGTCTAATGTGTCTTTGTCCCCGTGGGTTGCGGCTCGTAATTAGCATCATCCATTGGAAATGTCTCGTAGGACTTAGCCGTGCCGGCATACCAAAGGAAGTGTGCTAAATCATGTGGCGAAAAGGCGGTCTGACGTGTGGGTACATTGGTACACCCCTGCAGGGTTAAAACTATTCGAATAGCCTCGTCCTAGGTTATGGACACGCTCGGATACGCCCCGTGAGAACTAGACTACAACCTTTTAATTAAAACTTGACATGGGTGGTATGAATGGGTAATTCATGCTATTGTTGTGGTGGCTATTGGGTTAGTCACTTCCAGGTTGTTCGTGTTGTGGTTATTATGTTATTATCTCGTTGTTACTTCAACAATTAAAAATGCTTTGTCAAATCGCTTTCAATCTATTACATTATTGCAAATGAAAACTTGCTTTATGCTTAAAATGAGTCCAAAGCCTCATCCACTTAAATAAAGCTTGCATGTAGTTAAACTATAGTTCTGTTATACTACACGTCAGTCTTACGAGTACATTTTGTACTCATTTGCTTTGCTTAATAACTTTGTTGCAGAGGAGGTAGAGCCCAAAGGGCTTTACTTTTGTGAGATGTGCGGTGGTTGGGAAAGCGACTAGCTTGGCGGTCCGGTCAGTTGCCTTGTGGGTTAAGGCACACTGGTTGGCTCTTGTTATGGCCATCTCTATGGCACTTTTGCTTCCACTGTGTATCTTAGTAGATTTGTTGTTATTTGGCGGTCGGCCTCTCTTTTATAATAACTATCCTTTATGTATATTAACTTCGGTTTGTTGCTTGTTCATTCTATGTGTTTGAATGGAATTGATGCAATCTTTTGTAATGAGTTGTGTGTACTGCATTTTTGGGAAGTACATATATCTCGAGGCACGGTTTATTTAGTTGATAATACTAGGGTCAATTGGATGACTAAGTATTATGAGCCTAATAAATCGGGGTCTCACAAGCAGGGCTGTTGTCGTTTTTAGGACAAAGATCCTCCGCTTTAATACCTCAATCATTGCTAATCATGGGGTTAGCCTTTAATGCCTTAAATCTTGCCCCTTTCGCGCATTTAAGACCTCGCGCTGGACCTCCTTGTATCCCGCGCGCCTTAACTCCTTGCCCCTCACAAGGCGCTTGAAAGGCCATGACTCTGGATCTGGGCCGCCCAAGACCTCCTCCGAGGAGATCTTGAACGTCCAGGACCTCCTCATGTGAGATCTTAGCCGTCCAGACATCCCCAGGAGGTCTGAGACGTTAAGACATCCGCGTAGGACCTCCTCGAGGTCATCTCAACCGTTGAGGACCTCCCTCGCTTAATCTGGGCCGTTCCGGTCCTCCCTCTTTCGTTGTGGCCCGTTGGATGTAGCATCAACGGCCATGACCTCCCCTCTGCTCACGCGTGCGCGTTGCTGGGAGGACATGGACCGTTGGATCCAAGATCCACGGCCCATGACCTCTGGACCTTCACGAGCGTGCATGTGCATTATCACCTGGGAGGTCTTGAGCCGTTAGATCCAGGATCTATGGCTCATGTCCTCCCTTGTCTTTGTGGTTTTAGGAAATTCCAGAGAATTGTTATTTTGTGAACTGAAAAAGGTATGAACTTTAAAAATGCATAACTAATTCATTTTAAATCCAATTAAGGTGGTTCAAATTTCTATAGCTCTGGTTTGGACTAAACTCTAATCTAAAAATGGTTATGAGCTCAGTTCAGCTCCAGAACATGTATTTGCAAATAGGTTTCAAAACTAACTTTAAATGTTTCAGTAAAAATTCATTTAACTTGTAAAATGCATAAGTAACTCTCTGTAGATTATTTTAGGGTGAATCCAACTTTGTTGGCTTCCTCTATTAATGCACTAAATGGTAGAATATGATTTAGGCATGTCACTATTTTTAAAAAGCTTACTTGTGTATTTTAATTTTGTTCAAGTTCTTGTCTTTGAAAAATTATAGAAAATGCAAAATAGCTCCAAATGAGGTGAACTCAATTGTGTTATTCATCTCATGAGGTGCTTGTTTTTCTGTAAAAATCTCAGTTGCACCACTTTTCCAGAAAATGTTGCCAAATAATTGAATTAGTGAATAGTAGCAGTTTGGTATTTTGAGGGCTGAGCAGAATTGTTTTGCTCATACCTTTTGCATTGAGAATCCAAATCAATTGGTTCTTGTTGCTAAATTCCCTAAAAATCATCCTCTTGCTGCTGTAGAAATTTCAGGGCATTTGGAGTTTGTTTTCTGTGCTGTCTTTGTGGCTTTCGTCGTTCTTATCGATTCTTTTCGCCTTTTCGTTTAGGTGCCGACGAGTGTGTTGATCCCGTGAGTGATCCTTTGCAGCATAGTGACCAGACACAGCAAGGCAAGCAGTTTGATCATATTCCATTAATGTCCCATTACTTTAAAGTTTAATACTTTGTTTCACTTATATGTATGCATTGCTACTTTGTGTTAAATTATCGATTAGTTGAGCCTATAGATGCATCTCCTGTAGGTAAAATGTTCATTCTCTACTACTAAGCCTAGGATTATCTTGCTATGAAGTAGAGTTCGATGGATGGACTCTTATCACTTAGTAGTTTGCATTGATAATGCTTAGAAATGCTTAGATAACGGTAGAAATGGGCGGTTGTCGACATTATGTCGATGGCCTTGATCACACTAAAATTATTATTCCGTTATGTCTATCTTGTGCTTTGTACTTTGTAAACAAATAAAATGAAAATGAAAACAAAACTGTTATTAACTTGGGCACAATGGATGTTGGTGTGACATGTTGGGTGTGAATGGAATGGTGCCTAGGTCCCCAAGGACCGAGTTACTTGTGTCACAAAGCCAAGCGCTTATGCGTGCTAACCACACGAGGGTATTGGGAACCCCTCTTGGCTAAGTACTTTGGGAAGTGTTAATTGGGGGTCGCAGGTGAGTAAAACTGTTTTATAAGGGAAAGAGCACCCGCAGTTGCTTAGGCTGGGCCGGTGTCTCCTACCTTCCGGGTTGTCGCGACTCTTAATTAGCATCGCTCATTGGAAATACCTCGTAGGACTTAGCCGTGCCGGCATACCAAAGGAAATGTGCTAAATAGCTTGGCAGAAAGGCGGTCTGATGTGTGGGTACATTGGTACACCCCTGTAGGGTTAAAACTATTCGAATAGCCTCGTCCTAGGTTATGGACATGCTTGGTAAGGTCGTGCAAGAACTAGATTACAACATTTAATTAAAACTTGATGGGTTGGTATGAATGGATGTTCATACTATTGTGGTGGCTATTGGGTTAGTCACTTCCAGGATTGTTGTTGTCATCTATCTATTGTTATTATGTTACTTGTCTCGTTGTTACTTGCAAATTACAAATGAATTGCAAGACTGCTTTGGAATTTATTTATATATTGCAAATGAAAACTTGCTTTATGCTAAAATAAGTCCAAAGCCTCATCCACTTAAATAAAGTTGGCATGTAGTTAAACTATAGTTCTGTTATATTACACGTCAGTCTTGCGAGTACATTTTTTTACTCATTTGCTTTGCTTAATAACTTTGTTGCAGAGGAGGTAGGGCCCAAAGGGCTTTACTTTTGTGAGATGTGCTGCGGTTGGGAATCGAGCTAGGCGTCTTGGTTGGTTGCCTTGTGGGCTAAAGGCAAACCTTGTGGCTCTCTTTTGTTTATTGCCATCTTATGGCTTTTGCTTCCGCTGTGTTGTCTTTATTAGTTGTATTTGGCCGGTCGGCCCCTTTTGTAATAACTCTATATATTGTATGTCTTTTAACCTAGTCGTGCTTTGGTTCTATGTCTTGAATGGAATTGATGCATGATTTTGTAAGGGGGTGTGTATACTGCATTCTGGGAAGTATACATATCTCGAAGACACAGATTATTATGTTTGTAATGCTAGGGTCAATGGATGACTAAGTATTACAAGCCTAATAAACCGGGGTCCTCACAAAGTTGGTATCAGAACCATATTGTAACATCCCAAATGTATAATTAGGGTTATTCAAGTATAATTATATGTGTAGAAATTAAAACTTTTTCTCGCATCTTGAAAACCCCTAATCTCTCATGTAATTCTTGTCCAAGAGTTGTGTAATCCAAAAACACAACGCTCTTGTTGACCAAAAGTCAAATTCATTTTTCCAATTGCCTAAATCTGCTGTCAAACATTTGAAAATATTTTCCTTGGTCCTAAAGTTGATGTGGGACCCCTCTGAAAAATATCACAAGTTGTAAAACTAGTTTGATAAATTTTGGAGGTAAAACAATCCTTTAAACAACCTTGATGAATTTCCTGAGAAAAATGCATTGCGTAATAACCTCTGGAAATTCTATGCAAGGTTAATCTCATTGTCAACAAGCTCCTGTAAAAATTTCATGAATTTTGGAGTGGAATTGCTATCCCAAACAATTTTGCAAAGTCTCAGCTGTTAGAAATTAAACTTAAAACTTGGCACTATTCCTTGGGCTGAGCCGCATTCAAACCTGGTCAAGCCCAACCCCATCTGACCTCCTCTCCACCTTGATCAGGTCGCAGCCGTTGAATTTACATCCAACCGCCACGACATCCTCCGCGGTCAACGCCAAGAAAGACCTCCTCACCTCACGAGTCATAACCGTTGGATCAAAGATCCACGGTCATGACCTCCCCGTGTTAAATCTCAAAGACCTCCCACCTTGTTGAGGTCGTAGCCCTTGGATCCAAGATCCATGGCCATGACCTCCCTCACCGTTAAACTAAGCCAACCCCCACCTAAATGAGGTCGTGGCCGTTGGATCGAGATCCAACGACTCACGACCTCCTGCGCTATCAAGCGCCCAACCTCCCTATCTCATGTTGTGCACCGTTGGATTAAAATCCACGGTCACGACCTCCTCCTTGTCTTATGCGCATCGATCTCCCACAAGACGTGAGGTCGTTGCCTTTAGATCTAAATCTAATGGCCATGACCTCCCTTGTGTGTTCGCAAGCTCAAGACCTCCTTTGCGCCACGCCAGAGACTCAGACCTCCTGTTTTGATCACCACCGTTGGATCAAAATCCAAAGGTCTTGACCTCCCTCGCTTCACGCAAAGCCTCGAGACCTCCCTTTGGTTGTGTGCCCTTGGATTTAAATCCAAAGGCCATGACCTCCCCTCATGTTCTTAAGCTCATGTGCGATTAAGACCTCACAGAGGTCCGCACTTGGATGGAAATCCAACTCTTTGGACCTCCTGTCCCATTTTCCCACGTGCGCTTACACATTAAGGAAATCGGAGGGCCACGACCTCCCCATCCTTGATCGTGTGGCTGGGACCTCCTCCCAGCCACTTAAAACATAACGGTTCAAAATTGTCATCCGATGGCCAGGACCTCTCCCAGGTTTTATCCAACGGCCATAAGGACCTCCCCTGTTCTTCTCCTTCCTCGGGCGCGCCTGTGAGCTCTGAGCAGTGGAGTTAATGCACGCCTGCCACTAGGTACCTTTAACAGCTCTTTGCTGACCCGCATTTAATGCAGGTCAGCCTTCCGCCTCTCTGGTCAGCTCAGGTCTGCACCTTGTCAATCTCATGTCCTTGCCACCCCATGGACCAACCCGTGGGCTAAGCTCACCATGGAGCTTAGCCCCAGCTCATAACCTTCACCCCAGGCTATAAGTTATCCCTTGGAATCCTCCCTTGGCTTCCTTTGCACACAATTGATCTCAGCCTTGCACTTTGTGCGTGGCTGAGCTCCTCATCCACAGACTCTCCAATTCTCCCACAGCCATTGTCGAGCTTGGAGCTCCTCGGTGGCAAAAGGGGTTTCCAGTGGCCTCTTCCTCCCTCTCTCTTGTTTCTATCTGGGCCTTTCTCCTCTCGACCTCAACCCTAACTTCCTTTGGTTGGGGCATTTGCGAGGTGGCCTAGTGGAGCTTGAAGCTTGGAGTTGAAGGTTGGACTTGAAGCGGTGGAGCTCCCGTCTTCTCCAACTCAAGCCGCCACCGTCATCGACCTCATCGGCATCTTTAGGACCTCCGGTAACTCCTGGTAATCCCTTAGATCTTTGGGCACCCGCTTCAATGCATGTTGCGGAGCTTTTCTTGGCACACGCTTGAATGTCGCGCGGAGCTGCTTTTTGCATTTTCGTATTTTGGCCGTGCGGGTCATCTCTGTCCTCTCAGGCTCGTCGGCGATTAGGGCCGTCGTCGCCGTCGAGAGTGAGCCCATGGTGTGCGCAACACCATTGCGCACACGGGGATGTCTTTTGTTGTTGCCGGCGAGGTCCGCATCGCCGGCAACAACCACTTCTTTGAGCTCGGGATTTTGTCGGACGTCCCGAGCGTGTCATTGTCGTTTTAGGACAGAGATTCACCATTTTATTGCCCAATCATTGCAATCATGGGGTTAGCGTTAAATGCCATTAACCTGTCTTTTTGCGCGCTTAAAACCTCCCGCGTGGACCTTCTTGTGTCCCGCGCAATAACTCCATGTCTGCTTGTCCGCAAGCACGCCTGTGAGTTAGGGCGGAGGTGCAGGGGCGTCGGACCTCCTCCGAGAGATCCGGGCGTCCAAGACCTCCCTTGCGCTTATCGTGGCCGTCCAGACCTCCCTTGAGGTCTGTGATGTTAGGACCTCCTTAGAACCTCCCTAGGTTATCTCGGTAGTTCATGACCTCCCGGGTAGATCTTGACCGTCAAGGTCCTCCCTCGACGATCTGAACCATCGAGGACCTCCTTGGAACATCTGGACCGTCCGGGACCTCCCTGTGAGGTCTTGGCGATGTAGATCTTCCTTGGGGAGATCTTGATAGTTTAGATCTTCCTTTGGAAGATCTCACCGTTGAGGACCTCCCTTTAGATCTGGTCCGTTCGGACCTCCCTCCCATGTTGTGGTTCGTTGGATTCACCATCAACGGCCACGACCTCCCTCACCTCACAAGCATGTGCGTTGCTAGGAGGTCCACGACCTCTGGACCTCACGTCTTGGCGTGTGTGTTGTTCTCTGGGAGGTCTTGAGCCGTCGGATCTGAGATCTGTGGCTCACGTCCTCCCTACTGTGTGTTTTCTTTTTTGAAATTCCATTGAAGTCTTAATTATAAATGTAATAAGGTATAAACTTTAGAATTCCATATCTTTTTCACTTTAAATCCAATTGGGGTCATTCAAATTGGGTTAGCTCTGTCTTGGACTTGACTTTAATCTAAAAATGATTGTAAGTCGAGTTCAGCTCCAGAGCACAGTTTGCCCTTAGATTTTAAAAACCAACTTTAAATATACACTTAAATCAATGCTTAACTTGTAAAATACATAACTAATGCTCTGTAGGTTATTTTTGAGTGAACCCAACTTCGTTAGTTTCCTCTATTAGTGAACTCACTGTGAAAATTAGTTTTGAGCATGTTGCTGTTATGAAAATGAGGACTTGTGCATTATAATTTTGTTCAAGTTCTTGTTTTGAAAAATTGTAGAAAGTGCATAATAGCTCCAAATGAGGTGAACTCAATTGTGTTATTCATCTCATGAGGTGCTGGTTTTACAGTAAAAATTTCAGCTTCACTTCTATTCTAGAAAATGTTGCCTCATAATTAAATTAGTGAATAGTGCAGTTTGGTATTTTTTTTAGGCTGAGCAGAATTGATTTCATCATATCTTTTGCATTAAGAATCCAAATCAATTGGTTCTTGTTGCAAAATTCCCTAAAAATCACCCTCTTGCTGCTGTAGAAAATTCAGAGAATTTGGAGTTCGTTTGTTGTGCTGTCTTTCTTGTTTTTCGTCGTTCTTATCGGTTTTTTTTTATCGCTTTTCCGTTAGGCTTCGACATTTGTGGTGATCCCGAGAGTGACCCTCCGCAACAAATTGACCAGCAACAGCAAGGCAAGCAGTTTGATCATATCCCCTCTAACGCCCCATTACTTTAAAGGTTAATATGTTGTTTTACTTCTATGTATGCATGCTACTTTGTGTTAAATGTCGCTAGTAATCCTATAGTTGCATAATCTGTAGGAGTGTTTATCCTCTACTACCTATGAGCCTAGGTTACTTGCTGTGGTTTGAGCTCGTTGGATGAGCTCTTATCACTTAGTAGTTACGTTTTCTACTGCTTAGACATGCTTAGTAACGGTAGTAATGGGCGATCATCGACTTAGTCGATGGTCTTGATCACACAAGTATAATTATTCCTCCTATATGTCCAGCACTTGTGCTTTGATTAATTTGTAAAATCAAAAAATGAAAATAAAATGTTGATTTAGACTTGGGCATATTGGATGGATGGTGCGGTTTTCGGAATGTGGTAGTATGCCTGAGTCATTAAGGACCGAGTTACTTGTGCCACCGTTCTGAGCAATGTTGCGTGCTAACCACACGAGGGGGATATGGGACCTCTCTTGACTAAGTACTTTGGGAGGTGTTAATTATGAGCTGGTTGGTGGGTATGTTTTAATAAAATGTGTGTGCGTGGTGTTGGGAGGGAGCATTAGCAGACCGGTTAGGCTGTCTAATGTGTCCTCGTCCCCGTGGGTTGCGGCTCGTAATTAGCATCGTCCATTGGAAATGTCTCGTAGGACTTAGCCGTGCCGGCATACCAAAGGTAGTGTGCCTAAAGGAAAGGCGGTCTGGCGTGTGGGTACATTGGTACACCCTATGAGGTTAAAACTATTCAATAGCCTCGTCCTAGGTTATGGACACGCTCGGAAACGCCCCGTAAGAACTAGACTCAACCATTTAATTAAAACTTGATGGGTTGGTATGAATGGATGTTCATACTATTGTTGTGGTGACTTGGGTTAGTCACTTCCAGGATGTTCTTGTTGTTGTTACTATGTTATTATCTCGTTGTTATTTCAACAATTAAAATGCTTTGTCAAATTGCCTTCAATCTATTATGTTATTGCAAATGAAACTTGCTTTATGCTAAAATGAGTCCAAAGCCTCATCCACTTAAATAAAGCTTGCATGTAGCTATTTATAGTTCTGTTATCTCACACGTAAGTCTTGCGGAGTACTTTATGTACTCATCTGCCCGTGGTTGTGGCATTTTTTGTGGCTTTTGTTGCAGAGGAAGAAGGTGAGCTCCAAGAGCCTCTCTTACGTGCTACGTGTTGCGACTTCTTGACGACTAGCTTGGCGGTCCCACGAGATGCCTAGGGGTTAAGGCACACCGATTGGCTTTGTGTTATAGCCATCTTTATGGCACTTTTGCTTCATTGTTATCTTGTAGTTCTTGTTGCTATTTGGCCTAAAGGCCCCTCTTTTGTAATATCCTATTCCTTAGTAATATTAACTTCTGGTTTGTTGCTTATGTACTATGTATTGTATGGAATTGATACATTCTTTTGTTGTGAGGTATGTATACTGCATTCTGGGAAGTATACACCTCTCGAGACCGGGTTTATTTAGTTGATAATACTAGGGTCAATTGGATGACTAAGTATTATGAGCTTAATAAATGTCGGGGTCTCACACATATGGACCATAGAAACCCTAGTTTGGTCGTCCTTAGGATGTTTTGGAAAACTTATTTTCAAAATATCAAATGGTTTATGAAAGCTTAAGTAAAGTCTCTACTTTTACTCCTTACCTATCTTAGCTTTCTTTTCTCATCTCACCCTAAGTTGAGTTTTAAAAGTTGTTTTCCTCTCCTCCTCTCAAAAGATAGACCCAATTAAATGATAACAATGGTTTTGGGGAACTTATGAGAGTTCTAAATTTGAAGTCTTGGCTGTCTTTTGGTGAAAAATGGAAGGATCTGGAGCTGGAAATTCAAATCTGGAATTCTAGGACAGCAAGCAAGCATTTTAGGGCAGCAAGCTCAAGCTAGTGATTAAGGTAGAAAGTGAGAGGTTAATTCAACTAAAACTTGTGGGAATAAAAAGGGTAAGATGTGATATTCGTTAGTTAAGTATCTAACAATTATTTCGCTGGTTTAACCTTTGCTTTTGAGTAGAAATAGAGCTAAAATAGCTTGCTGAAATTTTATCTTCTTAACCAATTACTCGTTCATTCAATACGGGATAATTGCATAGAGAAGTTGAGCTTATTTCTTAAGTTTTCCTTGCTGTTTTTAGAGTCTTTATGGGAGATTTTAAAGTTCTTATACTTGCGGTTTTGGCCTTCGATTAGGGTGATATTCCATTCCCCTAGTCGTTAGCTTATTCGCTTCTTTCAGCTTTGTTTTTCGGGTCTTAGTTGCTAACCTCTTTCCCTTTTCAACAGGATGGCGGGTCATACTCGTAGTGGCCAAGGCCAGGCAGCTAGTCCGGATGAGGAGCTTCCTCCTCCTCCGACCATGGCCGAGGTTCTTCTTCAGATAGAGCGCAACCGTGCGGATGAGCGAGAGTGTCTTTGGATGTCATTATAGTGCAACACCTCAAATTTCTTCGGTGCTTGAGTTCGGACAAGGGAGTGGACATCAGCCTCGTGGGGGCCTCGCTAAGTTTCTTCGTACTCAGCCCCCCACCTTTTCCAGTGTCGAGGACCGCTCGTCTGAGCGATTAGCCGTCTGGTGGAGCGGAAGCTCAAGATCGCAGCATGCCGAGCACGAGAAGGCGCTGTTTGCATCGCACCAGCTAGAGAGTGCAGCTTTGTCATGGTGGGAGAGCTTTCTCGCCATGCAGCCCGCAGACCACACCATCACCTGGGAGGAGTTTCGCACTGCCTTCCGTCGGTCTCATATCCCTGCCGGCTTGATGAACATCAAGAAGCAGGAGTTTCTCGCCCTCAAGCAAGGGCGTAGCTCAGTCGTGGAGTATGTGTACGAGTTCAACCATCTAGCTCGTTATGCTCCCGAGGATGTGGCCACTGATATGGCCAAGCAAGCAAAGTTCAGGGGTGGCTTGTCTGAGGAGCTGAAGGACAAGCTATCCATCATCGACTTCCCTGATTTCCAGACCTTGGTCGACAAGGCCATCGTCGCGAAGCACTCTGGTAGGGAGCTTATGGATTCTCGCAAGCGCAAGTGGGAGTTCTACAAGTCGTCCAGGGCCGGCTCTTCCTGTTCTCACTCCGGGTACTCTCGGGGTCCGTGCTCGAGCTTCAAGCACCCCGAGGTTGCGGCAAAGACTGCTCGTTCTTCGTGAGGTCGTGCCCGATCCGTGCACTGCGAGTCGGTCCGGTGGCCCCGCAACCCAGCTGCCAACGTCACTTGCTTCGGCTGCAACCAAAAGGGCCATTATGCAAATAATTGCCCTAAGAAGACTAGAGCAGCCCCTCGTCCTAATGGAGGATGCGGGCAAGGTGGTGGATCTTCTCAGGATCAGAAGATTGTCCCCGTAGCCCAAGGCGTGGGTAGCGGTCGCGTCAACGCCATCTCTGCTGAGGAGGCACAGGAGGCACCTGACGTCGTGTTAGGTACGCTTCTTGTTAACTCCCATCCTGCTACTGTTTTGTTTGATTCTGGAGCATCTCATTCTTTTGTATCTCAGTCTTTTACTACTGTTAGTGATCTTCTGTTTACTCCTCTGTTGGTCCCGTTGCTCATTCGCTCTCCCGGTTTGGAGTTGAGAGCTGAATTGGAGTGCAGGGATGTTCCTATCGAGATTGAGGGAGTAAGGCTTGTGGCAAATCTTATTCTCCTCAATGCAGCGAGTTTAGATGTGATTCTTGGTATGGATTGGTTGTCTCAGCACATGGGGCAAATCGATTGCGCCCGGAAGCTCATCTATCTCACAAGTCCATCCGGCGAAAGGTTAAGCTTTTAGGTTGCGAGCCCTCATCTCTTCGCACTTGAAGCGAAGCTAGCTCGGATATTCGTGAAGTCCCAGCGGTATGTGACTTCATGGATGTCTTTCGAGATCTTCGAGGATGCCACCTGTTCGGGATCTCGAGTTCGTCATCGAGTTGGCTCCCGGTACCGCCCTGATTTCAAAGAGGCCTTATCGGATGCCACCGAATGAGTTGGTGGAGTTAAAGAAGCAACTTAATGAGCTTCAAGAGAAGGGTTTCATTCTCCCTAGCTCATCTTCGTGGGGTTGTCCGGCTATCTTTGTTAAGAAGAAGGACGGTACTTTGCGCATGTGCGTCGATTACCGCTCGCTTAATGAAGTGACGGTAAAGAACAAGTATCCTTTGCCCCGCATCGACGATCTCTTTGATCAGTTATCTGGAGCCCAGGTTTTCTCCAAGATTCATTTGAGAGTGGGATATCGTCAAGTTCATATCCGACCTGAGGATATTCCCAAGACGGCTTTCTCTACTCGCTATGGTTTGTATGAGTATACCGTCATGTCGTTCGGCTTGACCAATGCTCCTACCTTGTTCATGAACCTCATGAATTCGGTGTTCATGGAGTATTTGGATAAGTTTGTCGTGGTCTTCATCGATGATATTCTTATCTACTCCAAGAACAATGAGGAACACGCCGAGCATCTGAAGCTTGTGTTGGGCAAGCTGTGTGAGCACCAGCTGTATGCAAAGTTCAGCAAGTGCGCTTTCTGGTTGAAGGAAGTGGCCTTCTTGGGCCATGTGCTTTTAGCAGGAGGCGTAGCCGTTGATCCTAGCAAGGTCAGTGACGTGCTTTCCTGGAGTCAGCCCCGTTCGGTAACTGATGTGCGGAGTTTTCTCGGTTTAGCGGGATATTATCGTCGTTTTATCGAGAACTTCTCCAAGATCGCGAAGCCGATGACGGAGTTGCTCAAGAAGGACAAGAAGTTCGTGTGGTCCGCTGAGTGTGAGGAAAGTTTCCAAGTGCTCAAGAAGCGTTTGACCACCACTCCCGTTCTCGTTCTTCCAGATATCCATCGGAGCTTCGATATTTATTACGACGCTTCTCGTCGAGGCCTCGGTTGTGTCCTTATGCAAGAAGGCAAGGTAGTGGCCTATGCATCAAGGCAATTGAGACCTCATGAACTCAACTATCCTACCCATGACTTGGAGCTAGCCGCTGTGATTCATGCACTTAAGATCTGACGACATTACCTTGATGTCGTTCGTAGAAGTGTATTCGGATCACAAAAGCTTGAAGTATTTGTTCACCCAGCCAGATCTGAACCTCAGGCAAAGGAGATGGTTGGAATTGATCAAGGACTATGATGTGGGTATTCACTACCATCCGAGCAAGGCTAACGTCGTTGCCGATGCGCTTAGTCGCAAAGCGCATTGTAATGCCTTGTTGCTCAAGGAGCATCAACCCTCTCTTCTGGAGGAGTTTCAGCGTCTCAACTTGGGTTTGGTTGAGCATGGTTTCCTCGCTACCTTGGCTGTGCAACCAACCTTGGTAGATCGGATCCAGGCCGCCCAGCAGTCGGATGCTGGAGTGACCCGAATCAGGCAGAATGTCAAGGACGGAACAACCAAGTGCTTCACTGAGGATGAGCATGGTGTTGTGAGCTTCAGACAGCGCCTGGTGGTTCCTAAGGACATGGATTTGCGGGACTTAATTCTTCGCGAAGCCCATGATTCTCCCTTGTCCATTCATCCCGGGGCCACAAAGATGTATCAGGATCTCCGACAGAGATTTTGGTGGACCCGCATGAAGAGGGAAATTGCCAGGTTCGTTGCCAAGTGCAACGTGTGTTGTCGTGTGAAGGCCGAACATCAGCGACCAGCCGGTTTGCTTCAGCCCCTGCCTATTCCTGAGTGGAAGTGTGTAACGTCCCGTTTTTCTAGAGTTTTAAAAATTAAAAATAACCATTTGGTTTTGGTGAGAGTTTAAAGCTTAACCTGAGTTTTCAAAAGAAGCTTTAATTGACTAATCTAAACTTGAACTAAATCTGTTCGGTTCCCTTTGGGAGTTTGTTGGTGTGTTCCTTTCCTCCCTCTTGTGCTTTGTGTGCCTTTGGGTTTGGCTTCTCCTTCCTGCACCTCTTTTGTGTCCAGGTGCCCCTTCTCTTTCTTTCTCTCCTTGTCGGCCCAGGGGCTCCTTTGGGTTTAGACCGGCTTAGGTTTGTGTTTCAACCCCTCGATCTTTGGACCTTTTCCTTGTGCCTATCCTCGTAGTCCGGACCTCCTTTTTGTTGGTTTGAATCTCTTTGTGTCTGGACCTCCCTCTCGGCCTAAACCTTTCTCTGTCTAGACCTCCTTTTATCTAGACTCCTTTCCCTATCTTGGCCTCCCCGTGGACCTCTCAACATTCTTTGGCAACCCCTGTGTTCATTGGGGCATCCCTAAGTCCCTCTGGACTTCCCCATGCCCGCATGGACCTCTTTGTATCCTTGTGGAACTCCTTCGGACCTCCCCTGCGTCCTTTAGGAACTCCCTGTTGTGTTTGGATCTCCCCTGGGTTCAAACAGACCTCCCCCTTATTGAGATCTGGCCGTTAAGACCTCCTCTCTGGAGATCTTAGCTGCTCAGACCTCCCCCTTGTTGAGATCTGGCCGTTAAGACCTCCTCTCTGGAGATCTTAGCCGCTCAGACCTCCCCCTTGTTGAGATCTGTCCGTTAAGACCTCCTCTCTGGAGATCTTAGCCGCTCAGACCTCCCCCTCGTTCAGATCTGGCCGTTAAGACCTCCTCTCTGGAGATCTTAGCCACTCAGACCTCCCCCTTGTTGAGATCTGGCCGTTAAGACCTCCTCTCTGGAGATCTTAGCCGCTTAGACCTCCCTGTTGTGTTTGGACCTCCTTTAGGTTCAGACCTCCCTGCTGTGTTTGGACCTCCCTTAGGTTCAGACCTCCCTGTTGTGTTTGGACCTCCTTTGGTTCAGACCTCTTTGTTGTGTTTGGACCTCCCTTAGGTTCAGACCTCCCTGTTGTGTTTGGACCTCCTTTGGTTCAGACCTCCCTGTTGTGTTTGGACCTCCTTTAGGTTTAGACCTCCCTGTTGTGTTTGGACCTCCCTTAGGTTCAGACCTCCCTGTTGTGTTTGGACCTTCTTTGGTTCAGACCTCCCTGTTGTGTTTGGACCTCCCTTAGGTTCGGACCTCCCAGTTGTGTTTGGACCTCCTTTAGGTTCAGACCTCCCTGTCATGTTTGGACCTCCCTTAGGTTCAGACCTCCCTGTTGTGTTTGGACCTCCCTTAGGTTCAGACCTCCCTGTTGTGTTTGGACCTCCTTTAGGTTCAGACCTCCCTGTTGTGTTTGGACCTCCCTTAGGTTCAGACCTCTCTGTTGTGTTTGGACCTCCCTTAGGTTCAGACCTCCCTGTTGTGTTTGGACCTCCCTTGGTTCAGACCTCCCTGTTTTGTTGGACCTCCTTTAGGTTCAGACCTCCCCTTTTGTGTTTAGACCTTTGAGGTCTAAACCTCCCTGTTGTTCTAGGACCTCCTCTTTGGACCGTGGACCATGTCTTGGGCCGGTGCATGCACCTTTGGATCGCCCTTGGCGATCTTAAGTGCATTTGATGTGGGTTGAGTCACATTAAATGCTACCACTACCTTTTGTACTCTTTTCTACTTTTGTCACATCCCTAGCTTTCTTTATCCTTTTTCGTACCTTGTGGCAGTATGCCTTTGTACTGATGCCTTGAATCTGGACGTCCCTTTTGAGGGTGCCCCTATTCTCCCTTTCTCTTTAAATAGGGCACCAGGGGCCTCCATTTGCTCCATGTTCGTCATTTCTTCCCCTTCCCCTCTTTCTCTCCGCAGAAGCTCTCCAGGCTCCTCTGGTTCGGACCTCCTTGAGTCCGAGCCCTTTACTTCTTGGACCTCCCTCCCGTGGGATTTCCTCCCTCTCGGACCTCCTCCTTCCTTCTTGTTGGACCTCCCTTCTGTGGTTTTTTTCCTTCTGTTCTTGCTAGTTCTTTTCGGGTTCCTTTTGAGCTGCTTTATTTAGTTGTTTTCTTTGCAACGTAGATTCCGTGGGTACTAAGGAGCTTGAAGATCCAAAGAGCTTCGGTTGAAGCTTCGGACCCGCCATTGAAGGCAAGTCATGGGACCTTTGACCATCTTGATCCCATTTGCAAAAGTATTTTGATTTGTTAAACTTGCATTGCTATTTATATAAAATGGTTTGGGCTCTAGTTAAATACCTACTGGTTTTATGCCTCCTCGTCTATTTGGTAATCCACATGTTGACATGTTACCTTTGACAACCTTAGGATGGTACTTGTTAGTTGGTCTTGTATTGCTATTGCCAACATGGGTATCGTTCTTGCTTAGCCTTGCTCTAGTAGACGTGGGTCTCCTCATGAATCATCATTATTGCTTAATCTTGACTAATGAATTATGGAACTTTGGTTGGTGCCAGCGATAAGTAACTAGGGTTGAAGCCATAGTTGTGTTGTTTGTGGTCGAGACCACTTTAAAATATGTTGTGCCAGATGGGTGGTCTTTGGCGAGTTGAACCTAAAAGTTGTTTTGTTTCAAGGCGAGTTGGCGAGGCGAGTAGTGGGTGCTCAAGGGTTGAAGCCATGGAGTCACCTAGGTGATCAAGGGTGGTAGCCATGAAGTCACTGGGTGCCCCAAGTTGTTGCTAGGGTCACATTTGGGTTGTGGAATGCCTCGCCTGAGCAGCCATTTAAGGACTGAACCTTGGGAGCCATTGATCTGGGCCAAACCGTGTAACCACATGTCCATTATGGGGTGGACCGGGAGTAATAACTGGTCTTGTTCTGATTCGGTTCCAAGGTAGAGGAGGTGTTGATGGAGCACCATGGCTTAAGAGGGGCCACCGGTGCTAGGCGCTGCACCGTGAGGGCGAAACCTTAATGTTGGTGGTGAGTCGAGCGGACCTTGTAAAAGCCCGGTGGTAGTCTCCACTTGATCCGCATGTCTAAGGTAACGTGTGAAATATCAAGCGACTACCTCTTGTGGGTAAAGTTGTGCACCTCTGCAGAGTGTAAATCCGTTCAATGGCGCGTCCTCGGTTATGGACATGCGGAGATTTGAATGAGGGGTAGAATTCTTTTGTGAAATTGTGTTTCTCTGGGCGTTTTGGTGAGAGGTCATGGCTTGTGCCTCGAAGAGACCTTGGCCGGCTCGGAGGGGTCATGGCTGGGCTCACAAAGTGGTCCAGGGCTGGTCTTGTGGTGCTCTGGAGTGGGTGCTCCAGAGGTTTGGGTTGGTGCCTTGGGTGTGAGTGGGTGCTCACCGTCCCTTTAAAAATCAAATGTACTTATGTATTACGCTTTCTAACTTAAGCTTTGCAATCTATTATGTTATTTATCGTCACTTTGGCTTTACGCAAACTAACCCTCTGACTCACTTTGTCAAGCCATGCATGATTATTACTTGCATACCTTACCCATGGCTTGCCGAGTACATTCGAGGTACTCATTGGCTTGTGCCTATTTGTTTGATCGTGAGAGGTTGGAGTTCAGTGGTCCAAAGGCTCTCGGGAGGAGCACCCTTGAAGACCTTCTTGCAGATGGGTGGCGTCCTCCACTTGGTAGCCTTGTGGGCTGGCCGAATGGACCTTGTGTTTTTGTCTTCGCCTCCATTGTGTTGTTGTTCTCGTTTGTTGTTAGCCTTTAGTGGCACCCCTGTACAAACCTTGGCCATAAAGCCACTTGTTAATATATGTGTTATTTTGGTTTGTCTTCTCTTTAAGCTTGTTGTATGGATTTGATTACACCTGTATGGGCCTACATGCGAGCTAGCCAATTTGATCTGGGACTAGCTCGGTGCAGAGGCAGGACCTCCGTGAAGTCCCACGGGACTTGGCACAGGAGATCTGTCGGACCTCCCCGTGATATCTGTTGAGGTGCTCCTGGCAGGTTATTGGCTCGGTCTTGCCGAGGGAGGTCCGCCTGGACCTCCCAGGAGGTCCTCAAGACCTCCTGGAGGTCTGGACCACCAGGACCTCCCAGGAGGTCATCAAGACCTCCTGGAGGTCTTGGCCAATAACCATCTTTATGGCACTTTTGGCGAAAAGGCCATCTGACGTGTGGGTACATTGGTACACCCCTGCAGGGTTAAAACTATTCGAATAGCCTCGTCCTAGGTTATGGACATGCTTGGTAAGGTCGTGCAAGAACTAGACTACAACATTTAATTAAAACTTGATGGATTGGTATGAATGTGTGACGACCCACCCTGTGATGTACCGCAAGAGGTCCGGGAGGACCATTTTTTTTTGCACTGCGAAGTCACCACGGAAAGATGTGGTAGCACCGCATGGAGCTTTACCGAGGAGGTCTACCAGGACCTCCCAGGAGGTCTTCCGGACCTCCTGGAGGTCTTGGTCCGCCACTGACCTCCCAGGAGGTCTTGAGGACCTCCTGGAAGTCGTGGCCGCCACCCGCTCGGTAGCACCTCCAGGCACATCACTAAGAGAGGTCCGGCAGGACCTCCCAGGCTAAGTCCCGTAGGACCTCCTGGTGGTCCTACCCCTGTGCATCTAAGCTAGTCCCAGGACAACAGAGCTAGCTCGCACAAGAACACAAGCCAATACCACAACCACGAGGTCAAACAAGGATGAAGTAGACAAATTAAACTTTATATAATAGGACCTTATGGTCAAGCTTGTTAACAAGAGGTCTGCCACTGAGGGCTTACAAAACCATCGAGGACTTACAACTGGCAACAAGGAGCTCTAGGGCTCAAACACCAAAACACGCAAAAGCCATCCAACAAGCACCACAGGCTGTCGGGTGGAGGACATCCTAGGCATCTTAGTCGTCGAAGAACTCCTCCTCGAAGAGGTCTCAGACTTTACGCACTTGGTCATCTTCATAATCTGCTTTGACACAGGGCTTAAGCCATGAGTACTTGGAATGTGCTCAGCAAGTCACAGGGAGCAAAGATGCAATAATAATCATGCAAGGGCTTACCAATGGAGAGCTGTATGGTTAGTTTGCACAAAGCCAAGTTTGACAATAATAGCAATAATAGATTGTAAGGCAGCAAGGTAAAACCATAATACATAGTAAATTGAAGTTGAAAAAGTGGAGTGAGCACCAGCTCACATCCACAACCGAAAATGGGGGAGGTCTAGTCACACCAGTGGCCAGGTCCTCACCCAACAACCACCCAAGAGCACCCACTCAAGAGGTCAGAGCTAGTCCACGGACCACTACCCGAGCTAATCCTCGACCCCTCTAGAGCCGGCCAAGGTCTCTTGAGGCAAAGCCAAGGCATCTCATTTGTAGTGCCCAAATGACGCAAATTTTCAAAACAACTACCCTTGCACCATTTTCACCGAGCATGTCCATGACCAAGGACTTGGCTATTCGAATAGATCTTTCACTCTGCAGAGGTGTACAACTTTACCCACAATCCACGATCTCTCTAGCGGGATGGGTTCCGGTCACCCTTGCTCACTTCCTAAGGTGAGCAGTCTAGAGAGCGCGGCAAGGCCTTTACAAAGCTTTGAACTGACTATGGCTACCCGCTAAGGTTTCGCAATCCCCTCTAGTGGTCTAGAAATCCACAGGGTTATGGGGTGCCCCCTCTTGCGCCAACGAATCACACGCTCAACCACAACAGCCCCAAGCCATCAAATTGCTAATTATTCAGCCCAGACCATTCCCATAAAATAATCTTGTGGTTGCACTATTTGGCCCAGTTCAACAGACACAAAGTTAAGTCCTTAATTGTGCTAAGGCAAGACTTCCACAACCAAGTGTGCACAGCACCCACTACTCACTCCCTGCCTTCTTGCCTCAGCAAAACAATTTGTATTAGCCCATGCCAAAAGACCACCCAGTCCTAGCACACAAATTTTTAACCAAGTGGCCTCACACCATAGTCAACACCGCTTAGGCATCCTGCCATAGCTGCTCAACAGTGGCACCAACCACACATTTCATAAGTCATTAGTCAAGATTATTAGAGATGAAGCATGATACGTTCGAACCACGTTTTCTAAGCAAGGCTATATAAGACCTACAGCCCCCATGTTGGCAAATAACAAAGAACACCAACTAAAATATCCACCCTAAGGCTCACAAGGTGAACATGACAACATGATGGAGACAAGGTATAAAGGAGGCATAACAGCAAGTAGGCAAGTAACTACAGCCCAAACCATTTTCTTATAAACATAGCCATGCATGATAAAGTAAAACCGAAATACATTTGCAAAACTTGGTTCAAGATGATCAAAAGGAGGTTTGTGGCTTGCCTTGGTCAGCGGTGGAGAGCCTACTGCGACAAGAAGAGCCGGGTCCAAGATCTCCTCGAACTCGTGATCTACACGTTAGCAAGAAAACCAAATAAGCAAAACCACACTAAGCGAGAGAACTTCAAAAGAACCAAAAGGAACTCAAACCAACTCAGCCAAAAAGGAAACCAAGAGGCTTAACACACCTCAAAAAGCTCTGGGGAAGGTCTTGCGCATGGAAGAACCGAGCGAGATGAGGCGAGGAAGGAAGAAATGAGCAAAAAGGTTACAAAGGCACGCCTCCCGGGCTATATATAGCCGGAGTTGGTAGTGTGCACCACAAGGAAAACTTCGATGGCGTGTAGGCAATCGGGACAACTAGGGCGGGGCTTGCCCTAAAAGAATTGAATAGTACCTCGAGATGTGATGCATTTAATGTGACCCGACACCTATTAAATGCGCATGAGTTCTGAGGCAAGACAATAATTGCAAGGTGGAGAGAGGTGGCAAGTGGGGCCGATCAAAGGGTGCACCATCGATCAAAGAGGTGGCCCCACCGCAAGGGTCATCCCCGCCAAAGACCACTTTGTGAGGTCTGGGCAAGAGGTCCAAGACACTCAGAGGGGAGGTCTGGGCAGGAGTTTCAAGGACCCAAGAGGAGGTTCTGGACAAGAGGTCCTCAAAGCTCTAACGAGGAGGTCTGGCCTTCGAGACACTGCACAAGGGAGGTCTAAGGGTCAAGATTTCAAGGGAGGACCTCAACGGTCTAGATCAAAGGGTGCAGGGAGGTCCTGACGAGTAGATCTCCAAAAAGGGGAGATCTACGGTCAAGATCTCAAAGGGGAGGACCTCAATGGTCCAGATCAAAGGGTGCAGGGGAGGTCCTAACCAACAGGAATATTCAAGGTTTGGAGGGTGGTCTTTACAAAAGACCAGCAAGGATCAAGGAGGTGGTCTTTGCAAAACAACCAGGAAGAGGTCCTGGAAACAAAGGAAAACGCGCATCAAAGCGGAGCCGTTCGATTGGAATCGGGCGGCCCAAAAGGAAAGGAACGTTCGGACCATCCAAACGTTACCTCGCGATTGAGCCATCAGATCAAGATCGAAGGGTGCAAAACAAAGGGGCCATTCGGACCGAGCGAATAGACCAACGGGACTAGGCCGTCTGATTTGAATCGGACAGCTAGGAGAGAAAGGGGACGTTCGGACCAAGCTAACATGCCCTTAGGATCGGGCCATTCGAACAGCATCGGACGGTCCTAAGGTAACGAAGGCAAAGCCTCAAGCGATACAGCCACGAGAGTCAAAGATGGGTCCAAGCGCTAAGGAGGTCTTGGACCTAAGGAGATCAGAACCTTTGGATCCAACTAAGAAAGGACCTGGACGGCTAAGATCTCCTGAGAGGAGGTCCTAATGGCCAGATCCTAACAAGGGGAGGTCTGAGCGGCTAGATCTCAACAAGGGGAGGTCTGAGCGGCTAGATCTCAACAAGGGGAGGTCTGAGGGATACAGAAAAGTCTGCAGGGACAGAGGGAGGTCTATTTGAACACAAGGAAGGTCCAAATAGCCACGAGGAGGTCTAAGAAGGTCCCAAAAGAGCACTGGGAGGTCCAAAGAAACTCTGGAGCGCCCAAGAGAACTCAGGGGTTTCAAGAGAGTGTGGAGAGGTCCACGGGGAGGTCCAAAAGAAGCAAAGCCAAGCGTGGCTTGGAGGGACCAAAGAGGTTTTGAAACACAAACCCGAGCCGGGTCCTTGACAGGAAAACCCCAAGCAAGGGAGAGGTTCGAACAGAGGGGAGATAAGAGAGAGGTCTGGATCTCAAAGAGATTCAAACCAACAAAGGAAGTTAAGAGAGAAGAGACAAACCAGGGGCACACTGTAACGTCCCGTTTTTCCGGAGTTTTGAAAAGCTTTTAAAAATGAACCATTTGGTTTTGTTGAGAGTTCAAAGCTTAATTTGAAGATTTCAAAAATTTGGAGATTTAACTTGAACTAACCAAACTTCAAATTAATCCCTTCTCGGTTGAGTTTGGAGTTATTCTTTGTTCTTTGGCTTTTAGCCTCTTTTTCTCTACTGGCCTTGTTTGTCCTCCAGGCTAGTCTCTCCTCCCTTTTTGGAGACATCCTCTCTTGGGTCCTTCCTTTCGCCCAGACCTCCTCCCAGCCGGACCTCTTTATAGGTTCAACCCCTTCTGTTCTCTGGACCTCTCTTTGTAATCTTCTGTTTGGACTTCCCTTAAGTCCGGACTTTCCCTTGGGTCTAAGCTTTCATCTTTGACTGGATCTTCCCTTGGTCTAAATCTCTTTCTTTGTTTGGACCTCCCCGTGGACCTCTCTTAGCGTTCTCTTGTAACCTCTGAGGTCATTTGGGCGTCCCAGAGTTCCTTTGGGACCTCCCCTTGCCTCTTTGGATCTCCCCTGTGTTCATACAGACCTCCCCCTTGTTGAGATCTGGCCGTTAGGACCTCCTCTCTGGAGATCTTAGCCGCACAGACCTCCCCCTTGTTGAGATCTGGCCGTTAGGACCTCCTCTCTGGAGATCTTAGCCGCTCAGACCTCCCCCTTGTTGAGATCTGGCCGTTAGGACCTCCTCTCTGGAGATCTTAGCCGCTCAGACCTCCCCCTTGTTGAGATCTGGCCGTTAGGACCTCCTCTCCGGAGATCTTAGCCTCAGACCTCCCCTTGTTGAGATCTGGTGTTAGGACCTCCTCTCTCGAGATCTTAGCCGTCCAGTCCTCCCTTCGTTGGATCCAAGGTCCAGACCTCCTCGAGCCCAAGACCTCCTTAGCGCTTGGACCCTCTTTGACTCTTGTGGTCATACGCTTAAGGCTTTACCTTTCTCACCTAAGGGCCGTCCGATCTAAATCAGACGGCCTAGCCTTCTGGTCTGTTAGCTCGGTCCGAACGGCCCCTCGTTCAGCGCCATCCGATCTGGATCGGCGGCTCAATCTAGCAGTGACGTTTGGATGGTCCAAACGTTCCTTTCCTTGCCGGACCGCCTTGATTACGATCGAGCGGCTCGCTTTCTTCGCTGCGTTTTCCTTGATCCCAGACCTCCCACGGCTATTTTGCAAGGACCACCTCCTCGATCCTTCTTTGGTCTTTTGTAAAGACCACCCTTTTAATCTTGAATATCCTTGACCGTCGGGACCTCCCGCACCCTTTGATCTAGACCGTGAGGTCCTCCGTTTGAGATCTTGGCCGTTCGGGCTCTTCTTTTGAGATCTTGGCGCCAGGACCTCCCTTTGCCTTTTGATCTTGACCATTCAGTCCTCTCCTTTTGATATCTTGGTCGTCGGATTTTCCCTTTTGGGAGATTTTGACCGGGACCTCCCCGCTCTCGGGGCCTCCTCGGCGCCTTACCCCCCTTGCGCTTGGGACCTCTTTTGAGGTCTGGTTCTCTCGTGATTTAAACCTCCTTGGGGTCTAGATCTGTTTGAGGTTGGATCTCCCTTGAAGTCCAAATTATCTTTTGTCTTTTGGACCTCATATCCTTAGGACCTCTTTGTGTTTTGACCTTTGTGGTCTAGACCTCCCTGTTGTGTTTGGACCTCCTCTAGGTTCAGACCTCCCTGTTGTGTTTGGACCTCCTTGTTGTGTTTGGACCTCCTCTAGGTTCAGACCTCCTTGTTGTGTTTGGACCTCCTCTAGGTTCAGACCTCCCTGTTGTGTTTGGACCTCCTCTGGGTTCGAGACCTCCTGTTGTGTTTGGACCTCCTTTGGGTTCGAGACCTCCTTGTTGTGTTTGGACCTCCTCTAGGTTCAGACCTCCTTGTTGTGTTTGGACCTCCTCTAGGTTCAGACCTCCCTGTTGTGTTTGGACCTCCTCTGGGTTCAGACCTCCCTGTTGTGTTTGGACCTCCTTTAGGTTCAGACCTCCTTGTTGTGTTTGGACCTCCTCTGGGTTCAGACCTCCCTGTTGTGTTTGGACCTCCTTTAGGTTCAGACCTCCTTGTTGTGTGTGGACCTCCTCTGGGTTCAGACCTCCTGTTGTGTTTGGACCTCCTTTAGGTTCAGACCTCATTGTTGTGTTTGGACCTCCTCTAGGTTCAGACCTCCCTGTTGTGTTTGGACCTCCTCTGGGTTCAGACCTCCCTGTTGTGTTTGGACCTCCTCTGGGTTCAGACCTCCTTGTTGTGTTTGGACCTCCTTTGGGTTCGAGACCTCCTTGTTGTGTTTGGACCTCCTTTGGGTTCGAGACCTCCTTGTTGTGTTTGGACCTCCTCTAGATTCAGACCTCCTGTTGTGTTTGGACCTCCTTTGGGTTCAGACCTCCTTGTTGTGTTTGGACCTCCTCTGGGTTCAGACCTCCTGTTGTGTTTGGACCTCCTTTGGGTTCGAGACCTCCTTGTTGTGTTTGGACCTCCTCTGGGTTCAGACCTCCTGTTGTGTTTGGACCTCCTTTGGGTTCAGACCTCCTTGTTGTGTTTGGACCTCCTCTGGGTTCGAGACCTCCTGTTGTGTTTGGACCTCCTCTGGGTTCAGACCTCCTGTTGTGTTTGGACCTCCTTTGGGTTCAGACCTCCTGTTGTGTTTGGACCTCCTTAGGTTCGGACCTCCTTGTTGTGTTTGGACCTCCTTTGGGTTTAGACCTCCTTTTTGTCCTAGGACCTCCTCATGAGACCTCCTTCTTGGACCTCCTCCTTGGACCTCCTATTTGGACCGTGGACCATGTCCTTTGGTAGTCTCATGACCTTTTGATCGCCCTTTGGCGGTCTTAGTGCATTAATGTGGGTGAGTCACATTAAATCTTGCCACCTACCTTTGTACTCTTTTTCTACTTTGTGTCACATCCCTTGCTTTCTTTATTTCTTTTAGTACCTTGTGGCGGTGTGCCCTTGTCCTAAAACCTTGAACACAGTCGCTTCTTTGGGTTGGTGCTCTGTTCCCTTGCTCTTTAAATAGAGCACCGGAGAACACCCGCCTCCTCCTGCTCCTCATTTCAACTCCTCGGTTTCTTCCTGACCTGGTGGATCTCCTCCTCCTCCTCCCTGTGGATCTCCTCTTCTCTCTTGGTTTTGAGTAAGTTCTTTTGGTTTTCTTGGAAATTATTTGCTTATTTGGTTTCTTTTTGCGAACGTGTAGATCTCGGGTGATCGTTGAGAACTTCGTGAATCAAGCTCCTTGGTAGAAGCTTTTCTTTCTCCAACAGAGGCAAGTCGTGGCCCTTGATCATCTTGATCCCACTTTGCAAAGCTATTTTGATTCATTAAACTTGCATGGCTATCTTTATAAAGCATGTTTTGGGCGTAGCTATCCTCCTACTTGACATTATGCCTCCTTGATATACTTGAACCGAACATGTTGACATGAACTCTTTGGACACCTTAGGATGGATATTTTGGTTGGTATTCCTTGTTATTGCCAACTTTGGGACCGTATGTTGTATGCTTAGCCTTGCTTTAGAAACCGTGGGTGCTGTGAATCATGCCTCATCAATTAATAATCTTGACTAATTGAAATATGGAACTGTGGTTGGTGCCATTGTTAAGCAACTATGGCGGGATGCCTAAGTTGTGTTGATTGTGGTGCGAGATCACATTAATAATTGTTGTGCCAGGTGGGGGTGGTCTTTTGGCGGGGTTAATTACAAATTGTTTTGCTCGGGCAAGAAGGTCGGGAGTGAGTAGTGGATGCTTCATTTTGGGGTTGTGGATGTCTTGCTGAGCACAAATAAGGACTTAACTTTGTGTCTGTTGATCTGGCCAATCGAGGCAACCACAAGATCACTTTATGGGGGTGGTGCAGGCTGAATAATTAGCAATGAGATGGCTTGGTGTTGTTGTGGTTGATGCGTGTGAGACACCTGGCGAAGAGGGGGCACCCATAACCTGCGGACTTCTAGACCAAAGGGGGAATTGCGAAACCTTAGCGAGGCAGCTCAGAGTCATTTCAAAGCTTTGTAAAGGCCTTGCGCTCTCTAGAGTGCTCACCTTGAAGTGAGCAAGGGTGGCCGGAACCCGCCCCGCTAGAGAGACCGTGGATTGTGGGTAAAGTTGTACACCTCTGCGAGTGAAAAATCTATTGAATAGCCAAGTCCTTGGTTATGGACATGCCCGTGAATATGGTGCAAGGGTAGCTTTGTGAAATTGTGTCCTGGGCGCCTGCATGAGAGATCGTGGCTTTGCCTCGAAGAGACCTTGGCCGGCTTTAGAGGGGTCATGGTTGGCTCGAGATGAGGTCGAGGCGGGTTAGGAACTCTGGGCGGGTGCTCGGGGTGGTCGTGGTGAGGTCTGGTCATGGGTGTGACCAGACCTCCCACGGCTGGTCTTTGGAACTTTGGAGTGGGTGCTCCAGTGGGTTTTGGGAGTGGCGGGTGCTCACGACCTCCTCAAAACAAATGTACTTATGTATTATTGTTTTAACTCGAGCATTTCAATCTACTTATATTATTTGTTGTCAAATCTTGCTTTACATAACTAACCTTACAGCTCTCTTTTGGCAAGCCTTGCATGATTACTTATTGCATGCACTCCCCACGGCTTGCTGAGTACATTCAATGTACTCATGGCTTTTGCCCTCTGTTTTAATCAGCAGTTGCAGTTCCAGGGAGCTCAAAGCTCGGTGAAGAAGAGGTCTTTGGAGACCTTGCGACCTAGGGGACGTCCTCCACTCGATAGCCGGTGGGCTGATCGGTTGGACCTACTGCTTAACGTTTTGCTTTCATTGTTCTTGCTCTTTTGTTGTAGCCCATGAGGCAAACTCCTGTAAGAAGCTTGGCCAGTTTGGTCTTTAATATTATTTGTTGTTCTGTCTCTTGCTCTTCTTAGTTTGTGTATGGACTTGATTACACTTGTGTTAGATCTGTGCGAGCTAGCCAATCCGTTCCTGGGACTAGCTCAGGCACAGGCGGATCTCTCGTGAGGTCCTCACGGGACTTAGCACAGGAGATCTGTCGGACCTCCCCGATGATATACCTAGAGGTGCCACTGGGGATGTTGGCCAAGATCTCCGGAGGTCTTGAAGACCTCTGGGAGGTCTGGAAGACCTCCCTCGGGAAGTACCGAGCGGTATTACCGCTCCTTCATGAGGTAGTACCGCAGCTCAAAAAAAAAATGGTCCTCCCGGACCTTTGCGGTATATCAAAGGGTGGGTTGTCACAGGTGGTATCAGAGCTCCATATCGACTGTTGGACGTAACCTTAGTTAGCATGGTCGTTTTAGTTTGTTTCAAAACTATTTTCTAAACCAAACCAACTTAAAAGCTGGCTTAGTGGTTCTCCTCTCGTCTTGTTCTACTCTAGTCTCATCTTGCTCCAGTCTTTTCTCGTCTTACTCTATTCTTTCTTATCTCCTGCTCAGATTCTTGAGATCTTACCCCTTCTGGAGCTTCGTTTTGAATTTAATTTGACCTCCTTATCCCAAGAATCTCTATAGGACCGAGCCCTCGTGTCCTAGTCTTTTTTAGACCGAGTTGTTGGTGTGGTGGCGGCTCTGGTTTCTCAAGAGTTGCGCTTGCCAGAATAACCTGTGCGTTGGATGCCAAGTTGGGTAGCTTGAAAGAAGCCTTTTGAATTTGATCTTGAGAATTGAAGATTGTGGGATTCTTTTCTAAGGTGAAAGTTTTAATGGATCCTAAGGGATGAAGGATTGTGAGTTCTTGATGGGATTATTGAAAGATTTTAGATTATCTTTGATTCTAGAGTGAATTACAGCGTTTGGTTGGAAGCTTGAATCTGAGTTGGTGGGTTTTACGGATCTGGATGGTCTTGAGTGAATCAAGAATCGAATTCAAGAGAATCTTAGCCAAGCCTTACCCATCTTGATCGAATTTGGATTTTGTGTTTGAGATTTACCCTTGATGGTAGTATAATTATAACTTGTCTTTGGATAGTTGGTGACAATAATTTGGTGGATTCAGCAGAAGATTATGTGTTAAGGATGACTTTCGGGAAAACCTACTTAATTGTTGGATTTTAGTGAATCAGGAGGTGATTTTAGGTCTCTTAATCTGAAAGTGATGGTTGGATTGAGAATCCTTTTGATATGGAACAAAGGAGCATGCAATTAAAGTCGCAATTGTGGATTTGCTTAAGCCCGACCTAGGTAGAAATCAAGAATCTTGTTGATTTACCAATGTTAGGAGATTAATCGGTTGTTGGTTGTTCTAAATGGATGTCTTTAGGATAAGTGATTTTGGTGGACCTCCTTAATCATAGGTTTAGGACCCGGCCAAGTTAGGAAGGCCAATTTCTGGCTCTCAGCTAGTACCCCGCCTTTGGTTACGGCAAGTAACTCCTGAGAAAGAGCTGTTTGGAAGGAGTGGCAGCATTGTCCTTGCTCTCCAAGGACATCCCGCTGGACTTCTTGTTGTTAGGAGTTTGTTCCACATTAAACCCCTTTAGTCGTTGTTCTTTGGTTTTCTTACATTTAGTGGTCCCCTCGGTTTTGTTTAGTTAGTTAGGTGCAATAAGAGCTCCAGTAGGAGATCCTATTGTGCCTTTCTGCCTCTTTTGGTCTCTTGGCCTCTTGTTTCCTCGGGTTTAACCTACCTTTCCCCGACTAGGATGCTCCATCTGACTCCCTTGTTCTTTCTCACCTAAGTGCTTTTCCCTCTCTTCCTTGGTGCTTCTCCCTCTTATCTCTTGAACCTGGCAGGTTTGTTTCAAGATGGACGACCAGATCCTCAGCAAGCATTAGTGAATCAGAAGGCCCCAATCTTGTATCGACCCTCTTGCACCTCCTCCTCCAAGACCCTGCGGATCCGAACTTGAACCAGTTTTTGGCGGCTCGGACTCGGTTGATGAGCACAAGGATGCGAGAACATGAATCAAATGATGGCTCAACAGAATCAAGCGGCGGCTGACCCTAGTTAGCTTGGTGGATCGTGAGAACCAAACCATTGCTACCCTCATGACAATGGTGAACCAGAACCCTCGGTTCGCAGCCCTGCCACCTCCTCTTCCGGCTATTTCAGCTTTGGAAGCCAGTCGGAAGAGCCAAGTCCCAAAGAAATTCATCCGAAGCACTTTCGGCGTGGAAGCTTTTGTGGTCGGCGGGACCTCAAGCACAAGAGAAGGATGATGCAGACCAAGATCAAGAAGGCAGCAGGAAGCTCCAAGACTCGTCGTGCGAAGCGACCTCGGCCAACAAAACTCCGAGATTGCGATGTCGAAGTCATCAAAACCGGCACTTTGTCCTCCAATGCGATCTTCTCGTGACAATCTTAGTGGCCGACCCCAGCGAAAAAAGACACCAATAGCGAGGAGCTCGGTGTTTTGGATCTTAGAAATGGACCCTTTTGCCCAGAATTGCCCATGAAGCACCGGTGATTGCCGGATAACATCGAAGCCACTCGATTGCTACAATAACCCCAAAGAAGCAGTAGAAGAAACAATAGAAGGATTTTGTCTCGGTTGTGTGCCCTCGGGGCTTGGATTTGCGGGGCGCAAGAAACCGGTGTCTGACGACCTATCGGCTTGTCACTCCCCAACTCGTCCTTGAAAGCCAAGCACAAAAGAAGTCCCCTTGTGCCTCGGATGTCACTGTTTTTATTGCTTACGGGAGAAAGGACGCTTCGCCCGAGTGCTCGTGAAGACGGCTTCATCAATGTAACCTCCGCAGATCTTCAAGTCGGCGTGTCACAACTTTGCTATTCATCAAGGACCTCCTCGGCAAGTTAGGATTTCTGCGAGGCGTCGGCACTCGAGACCTCCTGTCACCCTCGGAACCTCGGTGGCGGCACCTCCTCAATTGTTTCTCGGGTGGTCATACCATGGACAACAAAGACACCGGTACAAAGAACCCAAAAGCGCCAAGTCCGCCCAAGGAATCCGGTGTTTGAATGCGGCGGTGGGGTCATTTAGCTGCGTTGCCCTCGGCGTATCCAGCGAGAGCAAGTTCCTTCCCGAGCTTCAAGCCAAGCCACCAAACCTCGGTGAACCTTTCGATCGGTTCTTTTTGAGTTTGCGGAGCTTCTCCCTTTTCCTTGTTTTGCTTTGTGTTATCCTCAGGGCCCGGGCTTGTCCTCTGGACCACCTCCTCTTTGTTTGACTCTAGGGGCTCAAACCTCCTTTGTTGGTTTGAATCTCTTTGGTCCATTTGAATCCTTCCTGTCCATCTAAACCTTTTCGTGTTTGTTTGGACCTCTTCTTTGTTATCTGAGCCTCCTTGTGTTCAATTGGTTTCCCTTGTGATCAATTGAACCTCCTCTCTGTTTGAACTTATCCTTGGTTACGACCTCTTATCTTTTGGGTCACAACCACCCCGTGGCTCTCAGCTCGGGTTTGTGTTTCAAACCCTTTTTGTTTTCCGAGAGCCCGGTTTGGCTCAATTTGTCCCTTCCTTGGACCTCCCCGTGTTCTCATGGACCTCCTTCAGTCCTTGTGAACCTTGTTTTGAATCCCCACACTGTCCCTAGGATTCCCGTGAGGATTCGGACCTTCTCTGATGTGGGCGTTTTTGCTCAACCCACCTCTGGTGAGTCCTCAGTCAGTAGTAATAGTTTGGTTTGCCCCCTCAAAGAAAGTTTTCGAACAAGGGTGAAACCGGTTCCCTAACCCATTCTCTAGCCAGCCCGAATCTCGGGGTCGAGATTCCCTTTAAGGGGAGTAGGTTTGTAACGTCCCATTTTTCCGGAGTCTTGAAAAGCTTTTAAAAATGAACCATTTGGTTTTGTTGAGAGTTCAAAGCTTAATTTGAAGATTTCAAAAATTTGGAGATTTAACTTGAACTAACCAAACTTCAAATTAATCCCTTTCTGGTTGAGCTGGAGTTATTGCTGTTCTTTGGCTTTTAGCCTCTTTTTCTCTACTGGCCTTGTTTGTCCTCCAGGCTAGTCTCTCCTCCCTTTTTGGAGACATCCTCTCTTGGGTCCTTCCTTTGCCTGCACCTCCTCCCAGTAGGACCTCTTTATAGGTTCAACCCCTTCTGTTCTCTGGACCTCTCTTTGTAATCTTCTGTTTGGACTTCCCTTAAGTCCGGACTTTCCCCTGGGTCTAAGCTTTCATCTTTGACAGGATCTTCCCTTGGTCTAAACCTCTTTCTTTGTTTGGACCTCCCGTGGACCTCTCTTAGCGTTCTCTTGTAACCTCTGAGGTCATTTGGGCGTCGAGTTCCTTTGGGACCTCCCTTGCCTCTTTGGATCTCCCTGTGTTCATCTGAGACCTCCCCTTGTTGAGATCTGGCCGTTAGGACCTCCTCTCTGGAGATCTTAGCCGCCTGAGACCTCCCCTTGTTGAGATCTGGCCGTTAGGACCTCCTCTCTGAGATCTTAGCCGCTCAGACCTCCCCTTGTTGAGATCTGGCCGTTAGGACCTCCTCTCTGAGATCTTAGCCGCTCAGACCTCCCCTTGTTGAGATCTGGCCGTTAGGACCTCCTCTCTGGAGATCTTAGCCGCTCAGACCTCCCCCTTGTTGAGATCTGGCCGTTAGGACCTCCTCTCCGGAGATCTTAGCCGCTTAGACCTCCCCCTTGTTGAGATCTGGCTGTTAGGACCTCCTCTCTGGAGATCTTAGCCGTCCAGGTCCTCCCTTCATTGGATCCAAAGGTCCAGACCTCCTCAGGCCCAAGACCTCCTTAGCGCTTGGACCCTCTTTGACTCTTGTGGCTGTATCGCTTAAGGCTTTACCTTTCTCACCTAAGGGCCGTCCGATCTAAATCAGACGGCCTAGCCTTGCTGGTCTGTTCGCTCGGTCCGAACGGCCCCTCGTTTCGCGCCATCCGATCTGGATCTGACGGCTCAACTGCGAAGTGACGTTTGGATGGTCCAAACGTTCCTTTCCTTCTGGACCGCCTGATTACGATCGAGCGGCTCTGCTTTCTTCTGCTGCGTTTTCCTTGATCCTGGGACCTCCCCACGCTGTTTTGCAAGGACCACCTCCTCGATCCTTCTTTGGTCTTTTGTAAAGACCACCCTTTTAATCTTGAATATCCTTGACCGTCAGGACCTCCCCGCACCCTTTGATCTAGACCGCTGAGGTCCTCCCGTTTTGAGATCTTGGCCGTTCAGGCTCTTCTTTTGAGATCTTGAGCGCCAGGACCTCCCTTTGCCTTTTGATCTTGACCATTCAGGTCCTCTCCTTTTGATATCTTGGTCGTCGGATTTTCCCTTTTGGGAGATTTTGACCGTCAGGACCTCCCTGCTCTCAGGGCCTCCTCGAGCGCCTTACCCCCCTTGCGCTTGGGACCTCTTTTGAGGTCTGGTTCTCTCGTGATTTAAACCTCCTTGGGGTCTAGATCTGCTTTGAGGTTGGATCTCCCTTGAAGTCCGGCTATCTTTTGTCTTTTGGACCTCATATCCTTAGGACCTCTTTGTGTTTTGACCTTTGTGGTCTAGACCTCCCTGTTGTGTTTGGACCTCCTCTAGGTTCAGACCTCCCTGTTGTGTTTGGACCTCCTTTAGGTTCAGACCTCCTTGTTGTCTTTGGACCTCCTCTAGGTTCAGACCTCCTTGTTGTGTTTGGACCTCCTTTGGGTTCGGACCTCCTTCTTGTGTTTGGACCTCCTCTGGGTTCGAGACCTCCTGTTGTGTTTGGACCTCCTCTGAGGTTCGAGACCTCCTGTTGTGTTTGGACCTCCTTTGGGTTCGAGACCTCCTTGTTGTGTTTGGACCTCCTCTGGGTTCGAGACCTCCTTGTTGTGTTTGGACCTCCTCTGGGTTCGAGACCTCCTGTTGTGTTTGGACCTCCTCTGGGTTCGAGACCTCCTGTTGTGTTTGGACCTCCTTTAGGTTCAGACCTCCTTGTTGTGTTTGGACCTCCTCTAGGTTCAGACCTCCTTGTTGTGTTTGGACCTCCTTTGGTTCAGACCTCCTTGTTGTGTGTGGACCTCCTCTGGTTCAGACCTCCTGTTGTATTTGGACCTCCTTTGGGTTCGAGACCTCCTTGTTGTGTTTGGACCTCCTCTGGGTTCAGACCTCCTGTTGTGTTTGGACCTCCTTTAGGTTCAGACCTCCTTGTTGTGTTTGGACCTCCTCTGGGTTCGAGACCTCCTTGTTGTGTTTGGACCTCCTCTAAGTTCGAGACCTCCTGTTGTGTTTGGACCACCTTTAGGTTCGAGACCTCCTTGTTGTGTTTGGACCTCCTTTAGGTTCAGACCTCCTGTTGTGTTTGGACCTCCTCTGGGTTCAGACCTCCTGTTGTGTTTGGACCTCCTCTGGGTTCGAGACCTCCTGTTGTGTTTGGACCTCCTTTGGGTTCAGACCTCCTGTTGTGTTTGGACCTCCTCTGGGTTTAGACCTCCTGTTGTGTTTGGACCTCCTTTGGGTTCGAGACCTCCTTGTTGTGTTTGGACCTCCTCTGGGTTCGAGACCTCCTGTTGTGTTTGGACCTCCTTTGGGTTCGAGACCTCCTTGTTGTGTTTGGACCTCCTCTGGGTTCGAGACCTCCTGTTGTGTTTGGACCTCCTCTGGGTTCGAGACCTCCATGTTGTGTTTGGACCTCCTCTGGGTTCGAGCCACCTGTTGTGTTTGGACCTCCTCTAGGTTCAGACCTCCCTGTTGTGTTTGGACCTCCTTTAGGTTCAGACCTCCCTGTTGTGTTTGGACCTCCTTAGGTTCGGACCTCCTTGTTGTGTTTGGACCTCCTTTAGGTTTAGACCTCCCTTTTTGTCCTGGGACCTCCTCGCAGGACCTCCTTCTTGGACCTCCTCCTTGGACCTCCTATTTGGACCGTGGACCATGTCCTTTGACTGGTCTGCGCACCTTTTTGACTGGCCCCTTTGGCAGTCTTAGTGCATTTAATGTGGGTCGAGTCACATTAAATGCTGCCACCTACCTTTATACTCTTTTTCTACTTTGTGTCACATCCCTTGCTTTCTTTATTTCTTTTCGTACCTTGTGGCAGTGTGCCCTTGTCCTAAAACCTTGAACACAGTCGCTTCTTTGGGTTGGTGCTCTGTTCCCTTGCTCTTTAAATAGAGCACCGGAGGGCACCATTGCCTCCTGCTCCTCATTTCAACTCCTCGGTTTCTTCGACTGGTGGATCTCCTCCTCCTCCTCCTGTGGATCTCCTCTTCTCTCTTGGTTTTGAGTAAGTTCTTTTGGTTTTCTTGGAAATTATTTGCTTATTTGGTTTCTTTTATGACGTGTAGATCTCGGGTGATCGTTGAGAACTTCGTGAATCAAGCTCCTTCATAAGCTTTTCTTTCTCCAACAGAGGCAAGTCGTGGCCCTTGATCATCTTGAACCCACTTTGCAAAGCTATTTTGATTCATTAAACTTGCATGGCTATCTTTATAAAGCATGTTTTGGGCGTAGCTATCCTCCTACTTGACATTATGCCTCCTTGATATACTTGAACCGAACATGTTGACATGAACTCTTTGGACACCTTAGGATGGATATTTTGGTTGGTATTCCTTGTTATTGCCAACTTTGGGACCGTATGTTGTATGCTTAGCCTTGCTTTAGAAACCGTGGATGCGTGAATCATGCCTCATCAATTAATAATCTTGACTAATTGAAATATGGAACCTGTGGTTGGTGCCATTGTTAAGCAACTATGGCAGGATGCCTAAGTTGTGTTGATTGTGGTGCGAGATCACATTAATAATTGTTGTGCCAGGACTGGGTGGTCTTTTGGCACGGTTAATTACAAATTGTTTTGCTCGGGCAAGAAGGTCGGGAGTGAGTAGTGGATGCTTCATTTTGGGGTTGTGGATGTCTTGCCCGAGCACAAATAAGGACTTAACTTTGTGTGCATTGATTTGGGCCAATCGGTGCAACCACAAGATCACTTTATGGGGGTGATGCAGGCTGAATAATTAGCAATGAGATGGCTTTGTCTTTGTTGTGGTTGATCGTGTGAGGCGCCAAGAAGAGGGCACCCATAACCTGCGGACTTCTAGACCAAAGGGGGGAATTATAAACCTTAGCGGGCAGCTCAGAGTCATTTCAAAGCTTTGTAAAGGCCTTGCAGCTCTCTCTAGGCTGCTCACCTTGGAGTGAGCAAGGGTGGCCGGAACCCGATCCGCTAGAGAGCCGTGGATTGTGGGTAAGTTGTACACCTCTGCGGAGTGAAAAATCTATTGAATAGCCAAGTCCTTGGTTATGGACATGCCCGTGAATATGGTGCAAGGGTAGCTTTGTGAAATTGTGTCCTGGGGCGCTTCCTGCGAGACTGTGGCTTTGCCTAGAAGAGACCTTGGCGGCTTTAGAGGGGTCATGGTTGGCTCGAGATGAGGTCGAGGCGGGTTAGGAACTCTGGGCGGGTGCTCGGGGTGGTCGTGGTGAGTCTGGTCATGGGTGTGACCGGACCTCCCACTGTTGGTCTTTGGAACTTTGGAGTGGGTGCTCAGTGGGTTTTGGGAGTGGCGGGTGCTCACGACCTCCTCAAAACAAATGTACTTATGTATTATTGTTTTAACTCGAGCATTTCAATCTACTTATATTATTTGTTGTCAAATCTTGCTTTACATAACTAACCTTCTGACTCTCTTTTGGCAAGCCTTGCATGATTACTTATTGCATGCACTCACCACGGCTTCTTGAGTACATTCAATGTACTCATGGCTTTTGCCCTCTGTTTTAATCAGCGATTCTGCCAGTTCGAGGAGCTCAAAGCTCGGTGAAGAAGAGGTCTTTGGAGACCTTGCGACCTAGGGGCGTCCTCCACTCGATAGCCGGTGGGCTGATCGGTTGGACCTACTGATTAACGTTTTTGCTTTCATTGTTCTTGCTCTTTTGTTGTAGCCCATGAGGCAAACTCTGTAAAGCTTGGCGATTTGGTCTTTAATATTATTTGTTGTTCTGTCTCTTGCTCTTCTTAGTTTGTGTATGGACTTGATTACACTTGTGTTAGATCTGTGCGAGCTAGCCAATCCGTTCTGGGACTAGCTCAGGCACAGGCGGGATCTCGGGGAGGTCCTCACGGGACTTAGCTTTGGGAGATCTGTCGGACCTCCCTGAGGATATACCTAGAGGTGCCACCTGCGGGATGTTGGCCAAGATCTCCAGGAGGTCCTGAAGACCTCCTGGGAGGTCCTGGAAGACCTCCCTCGGGAAGTACCGAGCGGTATTACCGCTCCTTCATGAGGTAGTACCGCAGCTCAAAAAAAAAATGGTCCTCCCGGACCTTTGCGGTATATCAAAGGGTGGGTTGTCACACACACACAGAGGCTTCGGAGAACCAACAGCCCCAAGGGCAGCAAAAACACCACAGAGAGCCACAACCAGCAAGGAACACCCATAAAGAGCTTAGTTAAGGTTTGATTAATTCCAGTTGAACTCTCCAGATTTCAAAACGTCAGGTTAAGCTTTGGATTCTCAATAAAGCCAAATGGTTACTTTTATTTTGAAAACCAGGCAAGAAACTTAAGAGAAACGGGATGTTACAAACCTTCGCCCCTTAAGGGAATCTCGACCCCGAGATTCAAGCTGAGCTAGGGAATAGGTGGGGGAACTCCTTCCTGAGGTCCTCTTCTCGCTCCCATGTTGCCTCGGCTTCAGAGTGGTTGATCCATTGCACCTTGCACAACTTGGTGGTCTTGTTCCTTGTAACTCTCTCTGACACGTTCAAAATCTTGATGGGGTGCTCTCTGTAAGTGAGGTCTTCTTGGAGGTCCACAGCTTCTAAAGGCATTTGGTCCTCTGGCACTCGCAAGCATTTCTTCAACTGTGACACATGGAACACATTGTGGACTCCAGCAAGCTGAGGAGGGAGGTCCAACTTGTAGGCTACTTCACCCCTTCGGGCAAGGACTGGAAAGGGTCCAATAAATCTTGGAGCAAGCTTCCCACTAACTCTGAACCGCTGCATACCCTTGAGAGGTGATACTTTGAGGTAGACTTGGTCTCCTGGAACAAAAGCTAGGTCTCGACGTCTAACATCTGCGTAGCTCTTTTGCCGAGTTTGAGCAGCCCTTAGCTTCTCCCTTATTGACCTCACTTGATCTTCGGCTTCTCTCAGCAGGTCCGGGCCAAGAACTTGGCCTTCACCCGATTCTGTCCAGTACAAGGGAGTCCTACACTTTCTCCCATAAATAGCTTCAAAAGGGGACATTTGGAGGCTCGCTTGGTAGCTGTTATTGTAGGAAAATTCTGCATAAGGTAACATCTTGTCCCAACTAGATTGCCTTTCTAGAGCACAAGCTCTCAGCATGTCCTCAAGGACTTGGTTAACTCTATCAGTTTGGCCATCTGTTTGTGGGTGGTATGCTGTACTAAAGTTGAGGTCAGTGCCCAAGGCATCATGTAGCTTTTGCCAAAATTTGGAGGTGAATTGAGATCCTCCGTCCGAAACTATCTTCTTTGGAACACCATGCAAGCATACAACCTTTGCCATGTAAATTTCTGCCAGCTTGTCTCCGGAATAGGTAGTCTTCACAGGAATAAAGTGAGCCATTTTTGTTAACCTATCCACAATGACCCAAATAGAATCAAAACCAGCTTGGGTACGAGGTAAACCAGTTATAAAATCCATGCCGACCTCTTCCCACTTCCACTCGGGTATGGGTAAGCGCACTAAAAGTCCTCCAGGTCTTTGGTGCACTGCCTTCACCTTTTGGCAAGTGTCACATTTGGCCACAAAATCTGCTATTTCTCTCTTCATTTTTGGCCACCAGTACATCTCCTTGATATCTTGGTACATTTTTGTAGCTCCTGGATGTATAGAATACAACGTCTCATGGGCTTCTTTGAGTATTACCTCTTTGAGCTCTGTGTTATTGGGCACACAGAGCCTTTTATCAAACCAGACCGCACCTAGATCATCTATAGAAAACCTTACAGCCTTCCCTTCAATTGATCAAACAAATCATCAATTCTTGGCAAAGGATACTTGTTCTTGATGGTAGCATCATTGAGAGCCCTGTAGTCCACACACATCCTTTGAGTGCCATCCTTTTTAGGCACAAAAATGACTGGGGCTCCCTAGGGTGAGGAGCTAGGTCTAATAAAACCCTTGCTCTGCAAGTCTTCCAACTGTTTCTTCAACTCCACATGATCTTCAACATGCAATCTGTAGGGCCTTTTGGAGATGGGGGAGGTCCCTGGAACAAGGTTGATGACGAACTCAAGGTCTCTGTTTGGAGGCATTCCTGAGAGCTCATCAGGGAACACATCCACAAATTCTTTGACCACAGGGACATCTTCCAATGCTTGAACTTGAGAACTACAGGATAGGGCTCCTTGGAGCTTCTCTGAGGTGGCCGAAAACTTCACAGTGGCACCACTAGGGCTGGTCAAAGAGATACTTTTGCCACTACAATCCAACATGGCATGGTGGTTAGCTACCCAGTCCATGCCCAAGATCACATCTAGGGACCTGGTGTCCAAAAGGATAAGATTGGCTAGAAATTCTACTTCTTCTATGACCATTTTCACTTGTGGACAACCCCGTTCGTACTTAGTTCTCGAGTCGGGGATTGAACCAACAAGGTAGTCTTAAGAGCAACAACTTCGGCTGGTGCTTTGCGGCAAAACTCAGAAAATAAGCGAATGGGAAGCTCGAGTCAAACAAAAGCTGCGGCCAACCTTGAATTTACTAGGAACATACCTAGTACCACGTTTGAGGAGGTCTGAGCTTACGCCATTGCCACATGGTTCACACGGCCCCTTCAAAAGTCCAGGAGGTCTGGCTTGAGGAGGTCCTCTGACTGAAAGGTCTTGGCGAGGAGGTCTGAAGTAGAGGTCTTCTTGGTGGCTCGATCTTGATGGGCATTGATTGGCAAAATACCCCACTTGGTGGCACTTGAAACAAGTGATCCCATTCTTTGTGGAGGTCGCTGGGTTGACTCAGTCTTTGCCAGAGGCGGCGCTGGGTCAAGGTGGCGGGAGGTCTTGACAGAGGTCTGGGAGGTCCAGAGGTCCTTGGCGCTTGGGTTGGTCTTGTACAAACGTCTTGACCTGCTGGGAGGTCTTTGTTGAGCCTTGGAGGGTGGCACCTTTCTCTTGAAGGACTCAGAGAGTTCTCTTCGGGATTCCTCAATGAGCATTGCCTTGTTCACCATGTGCTGGAAATCAGGATAATCGTTGCCCACAACTTGAACTTTTAAACTGGGATGGAGGCCTCGCTTAAAGCGCTTCTGCCGTGCATCATCCGTAGCCACATCTTCGCGAGCATAACGTGACAATTGAGTGAACTTAGTGAGATACTCACTCACTGACATGCTGCCTTGCTTGAGATCTCTAAACTCATTCTTTTTCATCTCTACCTTCCCATCAGGGACATGCGAGTGGCGAAAAGCTGCGAAGAACTCTGCCCAAGTGATCCTCTGGGGGTCAGCATGTGAGGCACAGAATGTGTCCCACCACTCAGCTGCAGGTCCTTCCAGTTGATGTGAGGCAAACAAAACCTTCTCCCCATCTTCACAGCGAGCAATAACCAACTTTTTCTCAGTTGATCTCAGCCAATCATCTGCATCTAAGGGCTCGGGGGAGCTGGAAAATGTAGTTGGGCGTGTCTTCAAGAACTCTGATAGCCTTGATTGCTGGTGAGCTGGAGGTGGAGGCGGTGGCACCGCTGCAGCTTGGCTACTCTGGCTCATCATGGCAAGTAGAGCATTGGTGGTCTGGCTTTATTGAGCCATAATTTGGTTCATATTCTGCATCATGGAGCTCATCATTTGGGCTTGTGCATATAAAGCGCCCAAAACCCGGGTGCATTCTTTGCCACCGGAGGAGGTGGGGGTGGAGGCAAGCTGCTGCAGGGGCTCACCCTGACTTGTGGACTGCCGAGTCTGCACCATCTGGACAAAACTCTAAAGGTTTAATAGGTAAGACAGAAAGCATAGAGGATAAGAGGGTTAAAGCACCAAGACAAGTGGGATCAGAGAGAAAGATAGAGCATCTAAAAGGGGTGACTTGGTTAAACCCAAGAGAGAACCAAAAGGCCAGGAGGCCAAAAGAGACAACAAAAGCTTCAAAACAGAGGTCTTAAAGACCAAAGCTAAGCGAGACTCAGACTAGGACCACTAACCCTAACCTTACTACGGTCGGCCCTATGGAAATTACAAAGGCAAGGAAGTCATGCTCAGACGTAAAATCGAGGTTCCAGCAGAGACAAGATAACAGAACTAAAGAAGGAGTTAAGTTGGAAGTAGAACAGGGTAAGAAAAGATTTAGACAAGTTAAGCGCAGCATAGAACCAGAACAAGGAAAGAACCTCCAACCCAAATTTTAAGTTGTTTTGCTTTAGAAAATAACTTTTTGGATAAAAACTAAATTGACTTTTCTGCCTATGGCCACGTCCTACAGCCGACCTAGGCTCTGATACCAACTGTGACGACCCACCCCGTGATGTACTGCAAGAGGTCAGGAGGACCATTTTTTTTTGTATGCGAAGTCACCACGGAAAGATGTGGTAGCACCGCATGGAGCTTCTGGGGGAGGTGTGCGGGACCTCCCAGAGGTCTTGGACCTCCTAGAGGTCTTCGTCCGCCATTGACCTCCCAGGAGGTCTTGAGGACCTCCTGGAAGTCGTGGCCGCCACCCGCTCGGTAGCACCTCCAAGCACATCACTAAGAGAGGTCGGCGGGATCTCGAGCTAAGTCCCGTGGGACCTCCCGGTGGTCACCTTGTGCATCTGAGCTAGTCCTAGGACAACAGAGCTAGCTCGCACAAGAACACAAGCCAATACCACAACCACGAGGTCAAACAAGGATGAAGCAGACAAATTAAACTTTATATAATAGGACCTTATGGTCAAGCTTGTGAGGCAAACAAAACATTCTCCCTATCTTCACAGCGAGCAATAACCAACTTTTTTGCAGTTGATCTCGACCAATCATGCATCTAAGGGCTCGGGAGCCGGAAAATGTAGTGGGTGTAGGACGGAATAGCGACTAGAGGGGGTGAATAGGAGCACCAAATTTTTGCAAAAAAAGGATTCAACTCATAAATCACTCCAATAGCTATTAGGGCTATGAAGATGAATGCTTAAGCAAAGTGGAAGACTTGTAATGAATCCACTCCTAAACCCTCAAAGCACAAAGACAAACTCCTGAAGAAATCTGAAAATCAGGGACAAAGGTACTACCACTTTGTTGTAAATGCGGTACTACCACGAGGCAAATGTGCGTACTACGCGATCAAGATACTACCTCGAGCAAAAGTCGGTACTACCTTTTATCCCGACGATGAATGTAACGACTGAAAACAAAATCGAAAATCGGCGTAACTTTTAAACCGTAAGGCCAAACTCCACCAAATTTGGAACACACCTTCCTAAGGGTATTAGGAACCTATTCCAAGTGGCGATCGTCCAGATCTACATCAAAGTTTAGATCTTTTTCAGTTTTACCTAAGAAGGGCATAGAACCAAGCAAAGCGAAAAACTTGGTCCAACTCTTGCTCGTGGGAGATTGATGATCTAGGTGACCTTAGATACGTTCCCACATGTCACAACAAGGAGTAAGAGTGCACAAGAACAACCAAAACCAAAGGATCAACAAAATCTCCAAAACATCAAAGTAAGGTGCAAGAACAAGAAAAAAACGAAGAGAGCTCATCTCAAAGAACTTGCAAGGATTGATTGATGATTGAAGATTCATGGTTACAGACCACTCCATCCTTGAGGGCACAACTCATTACATGAGCATACAAGGCATCAATCCTAAACCCTAGCTCTCATCTTCCTTTTCTAAACCCTAAGACCAAATAGGGTTTTTCTCGATGGTCTCCTTGGTCTGCTGTGAGCAGCACACAAGGCTTATATAGTGGAGGCTAGGAATCTAGGAATATTCCATTAGGGCACCCATTAAACCCTAACACACAATGGGTTAACACACGCGCATCTCAAAGCGTTGTCTTCATCTTCGATTGACCTAAACCGCTTCTCCAAGCGCCGACCCACGCCATGTTTAGCCAACAAGCCACAAAGGCGTGTTGGTGAAATTACCAAAATACCCTTCTCGATCCTTCTCCATAGATCGAGTCCAATCGATCGAAGCAATCGCTTCCTTTCATGCGTGTAGGTTGATCAACGACTCTCATTATGTCGGCAAGTCTCTCTGTCCGAATCCCATCGGAACCTCCAAGGCACTTGCACCGACCCCGCCGCTTGATCCAACCAACAGATCGAATGCGGTTCGATCCACCTCGTCCATACGTGCCATGCTTGAGTCACGACCTCACCGGCATCCATGATGGATTCCGGACCTCGGCTCTCCAAGCTTAGTCCCGATCCTCCTCGCCGTTGACCGTCGTTGACACGCAAGCCACCGCCTGCAAAGAATAGGCCGAGAAATCGTCTCCGGAACAAGTTCTTCACAACTTGACCCACGTTAGCTCAAAACATGCATCATGCAACACATATGCAATGATACCCATGAACTTGACCTAACCCAAAATCAAATCTCAAGAAATTTGACAATCGGCTCAATTCACTCCTGGCGGTACTACATACATATCCACCGGTACTACCGCTTTTGTGATTGTACCACTTCACAACTTCTTCTTGTCGTACCGCACCTCACGAAATCCCAAAATCTCGAAAAACAACTCCTCTCTGGAATTTGCATACCGCAAAACAACGGTCATACCAAAGTGCGGTATTACCGACAAGCAAGATGCGGTCATACCGCTCCACAGGGAAATCCAAGATCATTTTGCATTCGTTCTGGTTTTTCCATACCGCTTAACAACAAATGGTCGTTCCGCAAAGCGGTATTACCGCGATTAACACGCTGGTACTACCGATTATCTTGACAGATTGCTGAAACTTTCTGACAAACATGAAATCCAACAAACCTTCAACTAAATTGCCAATTGTATCATCACCTAGGATTATGAGCATATCCTCAAGGTGTTCACAATCTCCCCTTGATGAACACATTGGCAATAACCCAAAATGAATGTTTTGAGGTTTGAAAGTAAAAGAAAACAAGTTTTTCGCACAAAGGCACAATTTGGTCTTTTAGCAAGTAAAAGCAAGGAAGGTGACCAAATTGGCTTCGAAAAAGTTTCATTGCAGTGAGATAAGGCAAAGAAAGCAAATGAAGCTTCAAATTCGAAACGAGCCAAAAACTCACTTTAGGTCCAAAGGAAAGAGCAATTTTTCAACGAGACCTAAACCAAAATAACATTTTGTAAATTTTTCTCCCCCTTTGACAATGAATTCATCAAGGTGCATGGAGAAGATTGAGCATGAATATAATGGAATGGCTGCAATTTTGTAATTTTTCATTTTTTTTTAAACTTGAGCAAAAAGAGCCATGAAGATTATCCATAAAGACTGTACAAGTATTACACCAAGCCATATTATGTGAAGAAGCTATGTTCAATCATGGCAAAACATGTACAGCAAAGCTAAGACCAAAATAGCAATAATCTGAGATTAAAAGAATCGACAACATAACAAGGGGCTCAAGATCACAGTTTTAACTAAAGGTATCCAAAAATGAGTCAGGCCATGTCTATAAGCCAAATGGAGCCAGAAGCTAGAAAATGAGTCAATTTTTGAGCATTTGAGATCAATTTTGAATCAATTTGTTCAAGCACTTAGAATTTAGCACTTTGAGCACTTTGCTGAAAATGATTGGTTTTATCTTAGTAAAGCAAGTCATGGACTAGGAGCCATCCACAACTGCCTCCTAAGCTTCAACCAATTGCCAATTTGTTTTCTTAGCATTGTGCTAGATCTGAAGCCTCACTACGACCATCACAAGCAACAAAAAGCTTAAGAGAGTGGTCTAGGTCATCCAAAACTCCCCCTGAGTTCATGCCTAGTGCAATGGCAAGCTGTCTCATGAGAAAGAATTGGTGAGATCAGTTTTTTCGCACAAAAAGCTCATTTTTCATTTGCTTGACTTAAGAATTATCATAGCTCAGTTTGAAACTCAGAATAAGTTCAAGACTCAATTAAGCCTATATGACATGGCATGAATCATGAGAGGATCACTAAAGCAAAACTAGTCACAAGATCCAACAAGTCATGTTTTGATTCAATTTTCTCACAGATAATAAAGCTAGCATGGCAAAAGCTAAGCTATACATAATAAGCCATAAAGAAGTCTAGCAAACTAGCACAAGACATGGCAGGGTATAAAGTAAGAAATCAAGTCATACAAGGATAATAATCAAAGCTCCACAAGTTTATATTACAATGCAAGTTGCTAAAATGAAAAATGCATTATGATACAAATAAATGCAAAAAGAGCAAACTCCCCCTCAAAACAGGCCAAAAGGACTAACAACCCCCAACTCTTCCCGCAAAGAAGCAAAACGAAAAGAATCAAGAGCCTTAGTGAAGATATCTGCAACCTGCTGCTCAGACTCAACAAAGTGAAGCACAACGTCACCCTTCTCAACATGGTCTCTAAGGAAATGATATCTAATGTCAATGTGCTTTGTCCTAGAATGTTGCACTGGGTTTTTGGCAATATTAATGGCAGATGTGTTGTCACAGAAAAGAGGAACACTACCTAAAGACAACCCATAGTCCCTCAGAGTAGACAAGACCCAGAGAACCTGAGAGCAACTACTGGCTGCAGCTACATACTCGGCCTCGGCAGTGGACTGTGCAACAGAGGACTGTTTCCTAGATGACCAAGAGATAAGAGATGTGCTTAAGAAATGACAAGTGCCAGAAGTACTCTTCCTATCCACTCTTGTAACATCCCAATTCTGAAAATGAGGGGAAATTAAAACTTTTTATTTATCTTTAGGTTCTTGAACCTTTTCTGTAATTCTTGTAAAAGAATTATGGGAATAGAAATCAAATCCCCAATTTAAACTCCAATCAAAAACCTCCTGGATAAAAATCTTTTGTCCAACACTTGTAAATATTTTTCCTGAGTTCTAAGGAAGCCTTGTGACCCCTCTGAATTTTCTTACAATTTTTAGAAATTGTTTGAATAATTTTAGAGGCAAGTCAAACCAAGTCAAATCTGGTCAAACCCTAAGGTTCCACCTTCTGTAATTTCTTGAGAAAATGCAGGGCATTAAAACCTCTGGAAATTTTATGGGAGGTTGATCATCATGTCTGGAAGCTCCAGTTAAATTTTCATAAATTTTGGAGTTGTTTTGATACCTCAAATAAATTCACAAGTCTCAGCCTGTATTTCAAACCCTAGGCGGCACTATTGCTCGGGCTCAAGTCGACTCGAGCCTGTTCCTTCTCGGTGCGGCCTAGCCGGCTCAGCCATTCAACCACGCTGGGCATTTTCCACCGTGGGATCAGGATCCAACGCTGCTAGCGTGCCCCTTCGCCCGATCGGTTTAAAGCGTACGTGCATCAAGGCCGTTCAGATCCAATCCGGCGGCAGATCTTGACTGGTTGGGCTCAACCGTCGGTCACTTAACCCGAGCCGTTCGCTTTGTCTCGCTGACCGGTGGCCCCAGCGCCTGTTCTTCTTCCCCTCGGTCGCTCTCTCTCGCTTCGCCTTTGAGGCCATGGCGGCCTTTGGTCACGTCGGGGAGGTCCTTCAACGACTCTATTCTGACCGGCATTTAATGCGCGTCGTCCTCCCGCCCTCTAAGTCCACCCTCTCTGCCCCTTTCACCAACTCCCGTCGCTCGGGATGGCATGGCAACGCTTTGACCGTGGGGGAGTATGCCGTTGCACCCTCTCCCTCTCGGTTACTTGAGCCCCCCTTAGCTGGCTCCTTAGCTTCCTTTGCACGCACTTGAGCTCCAGTAGCACCCACGGCGCTTCCCTTGAGCTCAATTCGCAAAACACCCAAGTCCACCATTGTTGGCCGGGAGCGAGCTTCGTCACCACCCGTACTCCTGCGGCTCTCTTGCTCCGTTTCTTGCTCCGGCTTGTTCCTTTCACCCTCTGGAATGATAACCCTAATCCAATTCTGGCTTGTCTCCTCAGGGCGCAGCTAATTTAGGAGTTCCCCCAATTCGGCCGAAAAACTCTTTCTTCGTCCTTAGCTCCGGTGAGTGCCCCGTTCTTCGATCCATTACTCGGGTAGCATCACTGAGCTTCACTGATCATCTCCCGTGGGCGTGGTCCTGCTAATTTTGCCCAGGCTGGTCCCGCCTCAATAGCACCGTTGCCACCACCGCTGTCTTCAGCCGCCGGCCCACCTCCGACAACCTCTTTGGCTCCGGGTCCTCTCGGTGAGTCCCTAGAGTCCTCCTGATACTTGTGCGCACGTTATTTCGGTAGGAGAATGGCCGAACCGAGTATGCCGTTTTCGCCGTATGCTCTCCTCCGCTCCGCCGCGCCCGGCCACATTGCCAGGCCCATCTCCGGCGAAGTTCTGGCCATGGTCGGGTGCGCATTAGTTTTAGGCTCCCATTTTTGCCCTTGCCCGGCGCCGACGCGATTTCCCTCGCCGGCAGCACGCCAGGCGAGCCCACGGCCAGGGCAGCTCCGTTGTCGGACGCGGCAGTACACTGTGTCGTTTTCGTTGTGAGCCGCCTGATCAAATATCAACGGCCCCCAATCCTCGCTCCTTTTTCGCGCGTTGGGCCTCTTCAGCGCCAGCTCGGTTCAACGTGGACCGTTGGATCTTCGATCAACGGCCCACGTTAATCGCTTCCTTGCCTGGAGCCTTGGCTCCCAGTCGCGTGGACCGTCCGATGTGAGATCGACGGTCCACAATCGGCCACGTCAATTAAGTTTTTGGTTTCTCCGAGAGCTTTATTTTTGAATTGGAAAAAGGTATTAATCTTTGTAAATGCATATCTTTTTCATGGGAATTCATTTTTAGATGATTCCACTTCTGTTAATTCAGTTAGGATCTAAACTTTAATCTAAAAATGTTTAGAAGATTAATATGACTCCAGAAAAGCATGAAATTAGATTTTAAACATTCTCAGCTTTATTATTGCAATGAAATTCCTGTTAAATTGAAAAATACATAACAAATTTAATATAAATCCTTTTAGTTAAACTCAACTTTGTTAATTCTGTTATTACCTATACTTTAATCTAAAAATACTTGTAATCATGTGTTAGTTGCAAAAATGTCCAGAATTAACTTTGACTTTGCATAGGCTTTAATTGTTTACTAGAAAACATTGCAACTTGTAAAATGCATAACTAATTCTCTGTAAATGATTTTTGAGTGAATCCAAGTCTGTTGGGTTCCTCTATTAATGAACTTGCTAGGAAAAATAGTTTTGAACATGTTACTGTTTCTAGGAGAAATAATCATGCATTATAATTTTGTTCAAGTTCTTGTTTCAAAAGTTAGTAGAGAATGCAATATAGCCCCAAATGGGATGAACCCTATTTTGCTGTTCCTCTCATGAGATGCTTGAACTACTGTAAAATTTTCAAGTTCCTACATGTCTAGAAATTTTGTCGATGAATAGTAACCTAATTCTAATTACTAGGCTGAGCAAAAGTGTTTTCATCATAACTTTTGCATTAAAGATCCAAATCAGTTGATTCTTGTTTCTATATTCATGTTAAATCAATACCTTGCTGCTATAAAAATTTCAAATCATTCGGAGAACTTTTGCTGTTGGGTCTTGTTGCTTTTCTTTATTCTTATCGACTCTTTATCGCCTTTTCGTTAGGGTTCGACATTTGTGGTAATCCCGAGAACGATCCTCCGCAACAAAGTGACCCTCAACAGCCAGGCAAGCAGTTTGACCATGATTCATCCTATATTTGCAAGTCTATTATATTGCTTAAACTCTATGTATGCATTGCTACTTTGTTTTAAATTATGGTTAGTGAATCCTATAGTTGCACAATCTGTAGGGATGCCATGTCTTTACTACCTTACGCCTAGGTTATTGGCTGTGGTTTGAGCTCGTCGGATGAGCTCATATCACTTAGTAGATTGCGACTTGAAATGCTTAGCAATGCTTAGATAACGGTAGAAATGGGCGGTTTCGACATTATGTCGATGACCTTGATCACACTAAAATTATTATTCCATTATGTCCATCTTGTGCTTTGTTAATTTGTAAATACAAAATCTGAAAATAAATGTGTGGATTGGACTTGGGCATATTGGATGGATGGTGTGGTTTTTGGATGTGGTGGTATGCCCGAGTCAACAAGGACCGAATTCTTGCGCCATTGATCCAAGCAATTATGCGTACTAACCACGCGAGGGCATATGGAACCCTCTTGACTAAGTACTCTAGGAGGTGTTAATTATGAGCTGCTCGGTTGGTGTGTTTTAAATGAAAACGTATATGTATAGTGTGGGAGGAACATTAGCTTCCGGCTAGGTCGTCTAATGTCTCTTTCTCCCGTGGGTTGTCTTGCTCGTAATTAGCATTATCCTTTGGAAAGGTCTCGTAGGACTTAGCCGCGCAAAGACACCTTCGGAAGTGTGCGTAAAGGAAAGGCGATGCGGCGTGTGGGTGCAGTGGTACACCTGCAGGATAAAACTATTGAATAGCCTCGTCCTAGGTTATGGACACGCTTGGTTATTTCCGTAAGAATTAGACTACAACCTTTAATTAAAATTTGACATGGGTGGTATGAGCGGGAGTTCATGCTATTGTTGTGGTGACTATTGGGTTAGTCACTTCCGGATTGTTGTTGTCATCTACTTATTGTTATTATCGTTGTCAAACTTGATGTTTGAATGTTAAAAACAGATTTGACAACTTGCCTTTAAATGTATTACCTTATTGCAAATAAATGTTGCTTTATGCTAAATGAGACATACAACCTCCACTTACATAAAGCTTGCATGTAGCATATGTTATAGGCCTGTTATCTTACACGTAAGTCTTGCGGAGTACTTTATGTACTCATCGCGCCCGTGGTTGTGGCATTTTGTGGCTATTGTTGCAGAGGAAGGGGTGAGTTCCAAGAGCCTCACTTTTGTGCTATGTGTTGCAGCTTCTTGACGACTAGCTTGGCGGTCGGTCGAGATGCCTAGGGGTTAAGGCACACCGATTGGCTTTGTGTTATAGCCATCTTTATGGCACTTTTGCTTCATTGTTATCTTTTTATAATTGTTGCTATTTGGCCTAAGGGCCCTCTTTTGTAATAGCTATTCCATATTAATATTAACTTCGGTTTGTTGCTTATGTACTATGTGTTGTATGGAATTGATACATTCTTTTGTTGTGAGGTATGTATCTTGCATTCGGAAGTATACATCTCTAGAGACCGGGTTTATTTGGTTGATAATACTAGGGTCAATTGGATGACTAAGTATTATGAGCTTAATAAATCCAGGTGCTCACAAAAGTTGGTATCAGAGCCGTTCTGACCGTAGTAACGCAAGCTTGGTCGTCTTTAGGATATCTTGAAAACCTAATTTCAAAGTGTCAAATGAGTTTTGAAAGCTTAAGAAAATTCTCAGATTTTACTCCTCATCTATCTTAGCTTTCTCTTCTCGTCTCACTCTAATTTGAGTTTTAAAAGTGGTTTTCCTCTCTTCCCTTCTACAAAATAGTTGTTATCGATTAATTGGGTTTTGGATAACATATGAGAGTTCTAAATTGATGTCTTGGCTACCTTTTTGGTGAAGAATAGAAGTATTTGAAGGTGAAACTCAAATCTGAAAATTCTGGACAGCAAGCAAGCATTTTAGGGCAGCAATGCTTAAGCTAGTAAATGAGGTAGAAAAGGGAGAGGTTAATCAACTAAAACTTGTGGGAATAAAAGGGTAAGATGTGATACTAGTTAGCTAAGTATCTAACACTTATCTCGCTGTTTTAACCTTGCTCTCTAATAGTTCTAGATCTCATCTTACAATCTGAATTTTAATCTTCTCGATCAATTACTCGTTTATTCAATACGGGTTAGTTGAGTTGAGAAGTTGAGCCTTGCTTTTGGTGTTTCTTGGCTGTTTTTAGAGTCTTTTAGAAGCTTCTAAAGTTGATTTACTCGTTGTTTTGGCTTTCGTTTAGGGTGATATTCCATTCCCCTAGTCGATCGCTTTTTGCTTTCTTTAAGGCTTTGTTTTCGGGTCTAGTGGCTAACCAAAATTTCTTGTAACAGGATGGCCGGACGCACTTGTAGCGGCCAAGGCCAGTCAGCTGGTCCGGACGAGGAGCTTCCTCCTCCTCCGACCATGGCTGAGGTTCTTCTTGAATCGGCGCAACCGCGCGGATGTGAGAGAGTTCTCTTGGGCGTCATCGCGCAACAACACCACGGCACTTTCCGGAGCTTGGGATCTGAGCGAGGAATGCCCATCAGCCGCGTGGAGGACTCGCTGAGTTTCTTCGCACTCAGCCCCCTACCTTTTCTCGGTCTGAGGACCCGCTCGATGCAGACGATTGGCTTCGTCTGGTGGAGCGGAAGCTTCGCATAGCGCAGTGCCAGGAGCACGAGAAGGCGCTATTTGCTTCGCACCAGCTGGAGGGTGCAGCTTTGTCATGGTGGGAGAGCTATCTCGCCATGCAGCCCGTAGACCACACCGTCTCTTGGGAGGAGTTCCGTCTTGCCTTCCGTCGGGCTCACATCCTGCCGGCTTGATGGAGATCAAGAAGGGGAGTTTCTTCTTGCGCTCAAGCAAGGGCGTAGCTTCGATCATGGAGTATGTATCTGAGTTCAACCATCTAGCTCGTTATGCTCACGAGGATGTGGCCACCGATATGGCTAAGGAGCCAAGTTCAGCGTGGCTTGTCCGAGGAGAAGGACAAGCTATCCATTGTCGACTTTCTGATTTCCGGACCTTGGTCGACAAGGCCATCGTTCTTGAGCATGCGGCTCGAGCTTATGGATTCCGTAAGTGCAAGTGGGAGACCTACAAGACTTCGAGCCCAGTTCCTCCGCCCTCGCTTGACGACGATCTTGAGGTTCGATCTCGATCCTCGGCGCCCCGAGGTCACCTTTGTTCCTCGTCCTTCGCAGCCGTGCCCGATCCGCGTCTTTGCCGATCAGAGTGGCCCCCACAATCCGGCGGCCAATGTCACTTGTTTCTTCAGAGCGGAAGGGCCATTATGCAAATAATTGCCCTAAGAAGACGGGCGACCCCTCGTCCTAATGGAGGGCGCGGCAAGGAGGTGGATCTTCGCAGGACCAGAAGATCGTCCCAACTACCCAAGGCGTGGGTAGTGGTCGCGTCAACGCCATCACCACAGAGGAGGCTCAGGAGACACCCGACGTCGTGCTAGGTACACTTTCTGTTAACTCTCACCCTCTCTCGTCTTGTTTGATGCAGGAGCATCACATTCCTTTGTTTCTGAGTCTTTTGCTGCTGTTGGAGAGCTTTTTTTTCTCTCCATTGTCGGTCCCGCTACTCATTCGCTCTCCCGGATCGGAGTTGAGAGCTGAGCTTGAGTGTAGGGATGTTCCCATCGAGATTAAGGGAGTGGGATTCTCAGCAAATCTCATTCTCCTCAAGTCTGCGAGTCTGGACGTGATTCTTGGTATGGATTGGTTGTCTCGTCATATGGGACCAATCGATTGCGCCAAGAAGTCCGTCTATCTTTCTAGTCCCTTCGGTGTTCGCGTTTCCTTCTCGCCGAAGCTGCTAGGTCCACATCTCTTCGCCCTCGAAGCGAAGTCCGTTCTAGATATTAATGAAGTCCCAACAGTTTGTGACTTCATTGATGTCTTTCCCGATGATCTTCCAGGGATGCCACCCGTTCGAGACCTCGAGTTTGTCATTGAGTTGGCTCCCGGTACCGCCCCTATCTCAAAGAGGCCTTATCGGATGCCACCGAACGAGTTGGTGGAGTTGAAGAAGCAGTTAAGTGAGCTGCAAGAGAAGGGTTTCATCCGCCCTAGTTCATCTCCTTGGGGTTGTCCAGCAATCTTCGTAAAGAAGAAGGATTTGTACTTTACGCGTAAGCGTTGATTACCGCCAGCTTAATGAAGTGACGAAAGAACAAGTATCCATTGCCCCGCATTGATGATCTCTTCGATCAATTAACTGGAGCCCGAGTTTTCTCCAAGATTGATTTGAGAGTGGGATATCATCAGGTTCGTATTCGACCTGAGGATATTCCGAAGACGGCATTCTCTACTCGCTACGGCTTGTACGAGTACACCGTCATGTCATTCGGCTTAACCAATGCTCCTGCCTTGTTCATGAACCTCATGAATTCGGTATTCATGGAGTATTTGGATAAGTTTGTCGTGGTCTTCATCGATGATATTCTTATCTACTCCAAGAACGATGAGGAACACGCCGAGCATCTGAAGCTTGTGTTGAGCAAGCTGCGTGAGCACCAGCTGTACGCGAAGTTCAGCAAGTGTGCATTCTGGTTGAAGGAAGTAGCCTTCTTAGGCCATGTTCTTTCAGCTGGAGGCGTAGCCGTTGATCCTAGCAAGGTCGACGATGTTCTTTCTGGAGTCGCCTACTTCCGGTCACCGAGGTGCGGAGTTTTCTTGGTTTAGCGGGATACTATCGTCGCTTTATCGAGAACTTCTCTAAGATCGCGGAGCCGATGACGGAGTTGCTCAAAAAGGACAAGAAGTTCTTGTGGTCTGATGCTTGCATGCAGAGCTTCCAAATTCTCAAGAAGCGTTTGACCACCGCTCCGTCCTCGTTCTTCCCGATATCCATCGAAGTTTCGATATTTATTGCGATGCTTCTCGTCGAGGCCTCGGTTGTGTCCTTATGCAAGAAGGCAAGGTAGTGGCCTATGCATCAAGGCAATTGAGACCTCATGAGCTTAACTATCCTACCCATGATTTGGAGTTGGCTGCTGTGATTCATGCACTTAAGATTTGGCGACATTACCTAATCGTGTCGTTGTGAAGTGTATTCGGATCACAAAAGCCTCAAGTATTGTTCACCCAACCTGACCTGAACCTCGGGCAAAGGAGGTGGTTGGAGTTGATCAAGGATTATGATATGGGTATTCACTACCATCCGAGCAAGGCTAATGTAGTTCTTGATGCGCTTAGTCGTAAAGCGCATTGCAATGCCTTGTTTCACATGGGCGTCGACCTACCCTTACGGAGGATTTCCAACGTCTCAACTTAAGTATAGTTGAGCATGGTTCCTCGCTGCCTTGGTTGTGCAACCAACCTTGGTGGATCGGATCAAGTCCGCTCGTGCGATCGGATGATGGAGTGAGCCACATCAAGGAAAATGTCAAAACGGGACAGCCAAGTGCTTCTCGAGGACGAGCATGGTGTTGTGAGGTTCGAACAACGCCTTGTGGTTCCAAAGATCATGGAGTTGCGGAATATGATCCTCCGCGAAGCCCATGATTCACCTTTATCCATTCATCCGGGGCCACAAAGATGTATCAAGATCTCCGCCAGAGATTTTGGTGGACCCAATGAAGAGGAGATCGCGAGTTCGTTCTTAGAGTCGCGACGTATGTCGTCGTGTCAAGGCCGAGCATCAGCGTCCAGCAGGACTGCTTCAGCCTTTGCCTATTTCGGAGTGGAAGTGGGATTCGATCGGGATGGATTTTATCACCGGTCTACCCAGGTCGCCAAAGAAATGATGCCATTTGGGTCGTCATTGATCGGTTGACTAAAGTGGCTCATTTTCTTCCGGTAAAGACCAAGATTCGTACCGATCGCCTAGCCGAGCTCTATGTCTCTAGGATTGTGAGCTTACATGGCGTACCGAAGACGATCGTTTCTGATCGTGGCTCCATCTTCACTTCCCATTTCGCATAGCACGCAAAAGGCTATGGGAACCGTCTTACCTTTAGCACGGCATTTCACCCTCAAACCGATGGTCAGACCGAGAGGGTCAACCAGGTTTTAGAGGACATGCTTCGTGCTTGTGTCCTTTCCTATGGGAAGCATTGGGAGAAATGCTTACCATTCGCCGAGTTTTCCTACAACAACAGCTTTCAGGCCAGTCTCGGCATGGCACCTTTCGAGGCCTTATACGGGAGAAAGTGTAGAACCCCGTTGAACTGGTCAGAGACCGGTGAGAGACCTCTCTTTGGCCCGGACTCAATCAATGAGGCCGAGCGCCAAGTCCAAATTATTATTGGCGTTTGCGCACAGCTCAATCCAGGCAAAAGAGCTATGCGGATCGCCGGCGTCGTGAGTTGAGCTTTGAGCCCAATGACTTTGTTTACCTCAAAGTCTCTCCTTTGAAGGGCCATCAGCGTTTCGGCGTCAAGGGCAAGTTAGCTCCTCGATATGTCGGTCCCTACCGCGTTATCGAGAAGAAGGGAGCTGTTGCCTATAAGTTGGAGTTGTCATCTGCACTTGAGGGGGTACATGATGTTTTCCATGTGTCTCAGCTGAAGAAGTGCCTCCGTGTTCCAACCGAGGAAGCTCCGTTGGAAACTCTCGATGTTCAGGAAGATTTGACCTATCGCGAGCACCCTGTTCGCATACTCGATGAGTCTGAACGAAGGACAAGGAATAAGACCATCAAGTTCCTTAAAGTTCAGTGGTCGAACCATTCTGAGGATGAGGCTACTTGGGAAAGGGAAGATCGTCTGCGTGCGGACTATCCCTCTTTCTTCCCCGAGTGAGCCAAATCTCGGGACGAGATTTTTGTAAGGAGGGGAGGTTTTGTAACATCCCAATTCTGAAAATGAGGGGAAATTAAAACTTTTATTTATCTTTAGGTTCTTGAACCTTTTCTGTAATTCTTGTAAAAGAATTATGGGAATAGAAATCAAATCCCCAATTTAAACTCCAATCAAAAACCTCCTGGATAAAAATCTTTTGTCCAACACTTGTAAATATTTTTCCTGAGTTCTAAGGAAGCCTTGTGACCCCTCTGAATTTTCTTACAATTTTTAGAAATTGTTTGAATAATTTTAGAGGCAAGTCAAACCAAGTCAAATCTGGTCAAACCCTAAGGTTCCACCTTCTGTAATTTCTTGAGAAAAATGCAAGGCATTAAAACCTCTGGAAATTTTATGGGAGGTTGATCATCATGTCTGGAAGCTCCAGTTAAATTTTCATAAATTTTGGAGTTGTTTTGATACCTCAAATAAATTCACAAGTCTCAGCCTGTATTTCAAACCCTAGGGCGGCACTATTGCTCGGGCTCAAGTCAGACTCGAGCCCGTTCCCTTCTCGGTGCGGCCTAGCCGGCTCAGCCATTCAACCACGCGCGGGCATTTTCCACCGTAGGATCAGGATCCAACGCTGCTAGAGCGTACCCCTTCGCGCCAGTCAGTTTAAAGCAGCGCGTGCATCAAGGCCGTTCAGATCCAATCCGACGGCCGGTACTGACTGGGTTGGGCTCAACCGTCCCGGTCACTTAACCCGAGCCGTTCCGCTTTGTCTCGCTGACTGGTGGCCCCCGCGCCCTGTTCTTCTTCCCCCCTCGGTCGCTCTCTCTCGCTCGCGCGCACCTGAGGCCATGGCAGCGCCTGGTCACGTCGGGGAGGTCCTTCAACGACTCTATTCTGACCGGCATTTAATGCGCGTCGTCCTCCCGCCCTCTAAGTCCACCCTCTCTGCCCCTTTCACCAACTCCCGTCGCTCGGGATGGCATGGCAGCGCTTTGACCGTGGGGGAGTATGCCGTTGCACCCTCTCCCTCTCGGTTACTTGAGCCCCCCTTAGCTGGCTCCTTAGCTTCCTTTGCACGCACTTGAGCTCCAGTAGCACCCACGGCGCTTCCCTTGAGCTCAATTCGCAAAACACCCAAGTCCACCATTGTTGGCCGGGAGCGAGCTTCGTCACCACCCGTACTCCTGCGGCTCTCTTGCTCCGTTTCTTGCTCCGGCTTGTTCCTTTCACCCTCTGGAATGATAACCCTAATCCAATTCTGGCTTGTCTCCTCAGGGCGCAGCTAATTTAGGAGTTCCCCCAATTCGGCCGAAAAACTCTTTCTTCGTCCTTAGCTCCGGTGAGTGCCCCGTTCTTCGATCCATTACTCGGGTAGCATCACTGAGCTTCACTGATCATCTCCCGTGGGCGTGGTCCTGCTAATTTTGCCCAGGCTGGTCCCGCCTCAATAGCACCGTTGCCACCACCGCTGTCTTCAGCCGCCGGCCCACCTCCGACAACCTCTTTGGCTCCGGGTCCTCTCGGTGAGTCCCTAGAGTCCTCCTGATACTTGTGCGCACGTTATTTCGGTAGGAGAATGGCCGAACCGAGTATGCCGTTTTCGCCGTATGCTCTCCTCCGCTCTCATGCGCGCCATTGCTTGTATGGCCCATCTTCGCGGTTCGGCCATGGTCGGGTGCGCATTAGTTTTAGGCTCCCATTTTTGCCCTTGCCCGGCGCCGACGCGATTTCCCTCGCCGGCGGCACGCCAGGCGAGCCCACGGCCAGGGCAGCTCCGTTGTCGGACGCGGCAGTACACTGTGTCGTTTTCGTTGTGAGCCGCCTGATCAAATATCAACGGCCCCCAATCCTCGCTCCTTTTTCGCGCGTTGGGCCTCTTCAGCGCCAGCTCGGTTCAACGTGGACCGTTGGATCTTCGATCAACGGCCCACGTTGGCTGCTTCCGCGCGCGCGGGAGCGCTGTGCTCCCAGTCGCGTGGACCGTCCGATGTGAGATCGACGGTCCACAATCGGCCACGTCAATTAAGTTTTTGGTTTCTCCGAGAGCTTTATTTTTGAACTGGAAAAAGGTATTAATCTTTGTAAATGCATATCTTTTTCATGGGAATTCATTTTTAGATGATTCCACTTCTGTTAATTCAGTTAGGATCTAAACTTTAATCTAAAAATGTTTAGAAGATTAATATGACTCCAGAAAAGCATGAAATTAGATTTTAAACATTCTCAGCTTTATTATTGCAATGAAATTCCTGTTAAATTGAAAAATACATAACAAATTTAATATAAATCCTTTTTAGTTAAACTCAACTTTGTTAATTCTGTTATTACCTATACTTTAATCTAAAAATACTTGTAATCATGTGTTAGTTGCAAAAATGTCCAGAATTAACTTTGACTTTGCATAGGCTTTAATTGTTTACTAGAAAACATTGCAACTTGTAAAATGCATAACTAATTCTCTGTAAATGATTTTTGAGTGAATCCAAGTCTGTTGGGTTCCTCTATTAATGAACTTGCTAGGAAAAATAGTTTTGAACATGTTACTGTTTCTAGGAGAAATAATCATGCATTATAATTTTGTTCAAGTTCTTGTTTCAAAAGTTAGTAGAGAATGCAATATAGCCCCAAATGGGATGAACCCTATTTTGCTGTTCCTCTCATGAGATGCTTGAACTACTGTAAAATTTTCAAGTTCCTACATGTCTAGAAATTTTGTCGATGAATAGTAACCTAATTCTAATTACTAGGCTGAGCAAAAGTGTTTTCATCATAACTTTTGCATTAAAGATCCAAATCAGTTGATTCTTGTTTCTATATTCATGTTAAATCAATACCTTGCTGCTATAAAATTTCAAATCATTCGGAGAACTTTTGCTGTTGGGTCTTGTTGCTTTTCTTTATTCTTATCGACTCTTTATCGCCTTTTCGTTAGGGTTAGACATTTGTGGTAATCCCGAGAACGATCCTCCGCAACAAAGTGACCCTCAACAGCCAGGCAAGCAGTTTGACCATGATTCATCCTATATTTGCAAGTCTATTATATTGCTTAAACTCTATGTATGCATTGCTACTTTGTTTTAAATTATGGTTAGTGAATCCTATAGTTGCACAATCTGTAGGGATGCCATGTCTTTACTACCTTACGCCTAGGTTCTTGGCTGTGGTTTGAGCTCGTCGGATGAGCTCATATCACTTAGTAGATTGCGACTTGAAATGCTTAGCAATGCTTAGATAACGGTAGAAATGGGCGGTTGTCGACATTATGTCGATGACCTTGATCACACTAAAATTATTATTCCATTATGTCCATCTTGTGCTTTGTTAATTTGTAAATACAAAATCTGAAAATAAATGTGTGGATTGGACTTGGGCATATTGGATGGATGGTGTGGTTTTTGGATGTGGTGGTATGCCTGAGTCAACAAGGACCGAATTCTTGCGCCATTGATCCAAGCAATTATGCGTACTAACCACGCGAGGCATATGGAACCCTCTTGACTAAGTACTCTAGGAGGTGTTAATTATGAGCTGCTCGGTTGGTGTGTTTTAAATGAAAACGTATATGTATAGTGTGGGAGGGAACATTAGCTTCGGCTAGGTCGTCTAATGTCTCTTTCTCCCGTGGGTTGTCTTGACTCGTAATTAGCATTATCCTTTGGAAAGGTCTCGTAGGACTTAGCCGTGCGGCACACCTTCGGAAGTGTGCGTAAAGGAAAGGCGATGCGGCGTGTGGAGTGCAGTGGTACACCTGCAGGGATAAAACTATTCGAATAGCCTCGTCCTAGGTTATGGACACGCTTGGTTATTTCCCGTAAGAATTAGACTACAACCTTTAATTAAAATTTGACATGGGTGGTATGAACGGGGAGTTCATGCTATTGTTGTGGTGACTATTGGGTTAGTCACTTCCAGGATTGTTGTTGTCATCTACTTATTGTTATTATCGTTGTCAAACTTGATGTTTGAATGTTAAAAACAGATTTGACAACTTGCCTTTAAATGTATTACCTTATTGCAAATAAATGTTGCTTTATGCTAAATGAGACATACAACCTCCACTTACATAAAGCTTGCATGTAGCATATGTTATAGGCTGTTATCTTACCGTAAGTCTTGCGGAGTACTTTATGTACTCATCGCCCGTGGTTGTGGCATTTTTGTGGCTATTGTTGCAGAGGAAGGGGTGAGTTCCAAGAGCCTCACTTTTGTGCTATGTGTTGCGACTTCTTGACGACTAGCTTGGCGGTCGGTCGGATGCCTAGGGGTTAAGAGCACCTTGATTGGCTTTGTGTTATAGCCATCTTTATGGCACTTTTGCTTCATTGTTATCTTTTTAGAATTGTTGCTATTTGGCCTAAGGGCCCTCTTTTGTAATAGCTATTCCATATTAATATTAACTTCTGGTTTGTTGCTTATGTACTATGTGTTGTATGGAATTGATACATTCTTTTGTTGTGAGGTATGTATACTGCATTCTAGGAAGTATACATCTCTAGAGACCGGGTTTATTTGGTTGATAATACTAGGGTCAATTGGATGACTAAGTATTATGAGCTTAATAAATCCAGGTGCTCACAACTCTACACCCAACAAAATCAGCATCAGAAAAAGCCCGAATAGAGAGAGCAGAAGAAGAAGAATACCAAAGTCCAAAGTCAAGAGTGTCCTGAAGATACCTGAATATGCGACGCACTGCTTGACGATGAGAAGCTCGAGGGGAAGCCTGAAATCGAGCGCACAGACATACAGCAAACTGTATGTCCGGCCTCGACGCTGTGAGGTAGAGGAGGGAGCCGATCATGCTGCGGTACTCCTTCTGGTCCACAGGCTCTCCATCCTCATCTGGGTCCAGCACGGTGGTCGTGGCAATGGGAGTAGACATTGGCCTACTGCTTCCCATGTCGAAGCGCCGAAGAAGGTCCTTTGTGTACTTACTTGTGAGCACCCGGATTTATTAGGCTCATAATACTTAGTCATCCAATTGACCCTAGTATTATCAACCAAATAAACCCGGTCTCGAGAGATGTATACTTCCCAGAATGCAGTATACATACCTCCCAACAAAAGAATGTATCAATTCCATACAACACATAGTACATAAGCAACAAACCAGAAGTTAATATTAAAAAGGATAGGTTATTACAAAAGAGGGGCCTTCAGGCCAAATAACAACAAGTACTACTAAGATAACAGCGGAAGCAAAAGTGCCATAAAGATGGCTATAACACAAAGCCAATCAGTGTGCCTTAACCCCTAGGCATCTGACCGGACCGCCAAGCTAGTCGTCGAAGAAGCTGCAACACGTAGCACAAAAGTGAGGCTCTTGGAACTCACCTCCTTCCTCTGCAACAAAAGCCACAAGAATGCCACAAACACTGGCAGATGAGTACATAAAGTACTCCGCAAGACTTACGTGTAAGATAACAGGCCTATAACATATGCTACATGCAAGCTTTATGTAAGTGGAGGTTGTATGTCTCATTTAGCATAAAGCAACATTTATTTGCAATAAGGTAATACATTTAAAGGCAAGTTATCAAATCTGTTTTTAACATTCAAATATCAAGCTTGACAACGATAATAAGAATAAGTAGATGACAACAACAATCCTGGAAGTGACTAACCCAATAGTCACCACAACAATAGCATGAACTTCCCGTTCATGCCAACCATGTCAAGTTTTAATTAAAGGTTGTAGTCTAATTCTTACGGGAAATAACCAAGCGTGTCCATAACCTAGGACGAGGCTATTCGAATAGTTTTATCCCTGCAGGGGTGTACCAATGTACCCACACGTTAGACCGCCTTTTCGCCACATGATTTAGCACACTTCCTTTGGTATGCCGGCACGGCTAAGTCCTACGAGACATTTCCAATGGATGATGCTAATTACGAGCCGCAACCCACGGGGATAAAGACACATTAGACAGCCTAACCGGTCTGCCAATGCTCCTTCCCAACACCACACACACACATTTTATTTAAACATACCCACCGACCAGCTCATAATTAACACCTCCCAAAGTACTTAGTCAAGAGAGGTCCCATATCCCCCTCGTGTGGTTAGCACGCAAAATTGCTTGGATCAATGGCGCAAGAATTCGGTCCTTGTTGACTCAGGCATACCACCACATTCCAAAAACCGCACCATCCATCCAATATGTCCAAGTCTAAATCAATCTTTTATTTTCAGTTTTTTATTTTACAAATTAATCAAAGCACAAGTGCTGGACATATAGGAGTAATAATCAGTTTTGAGTGATCAAGACCATCGACTAAGCCGATGATCGCCCATTACTACCGATAACTAAGCATGGCTAAGCAATGTTAACGTAAACTACTAAGTGATAAGAGCTCATCCACGAGCTCAAACCACAGCAAATAACCTAGGCTCATGGGTAGTAGAGGATAAAAAATTCCTACAGATTATGCAACTATAGGATTGCTAGCGATATTTTAACACAAAGTAGCATGCATACATATAAGTGAAACAAAATATTAAGCTTTAAAGTAATGGGACAATGATGGAAATGATCAAACTACTTGCCTTGTTGCTGTTGCTCAAGTTGTGGCTGAGGGTCACTCTCGGGATTACCACAAATGTCGAAACCTAACGGAAAAGCGATACAGAACCGATAAGAACAACGAAAAACGAAAAAGACTCAACAGCGAAACTTCTCCGAATGCTATGAAAATTTTACAGCAGCAAGACAATGATTTATCATGAATTTAGCAACAAGAACCAATTGATTTGGATTCTTAATGCAAAAGATATGATGAAATCAATTCTGCTCAGCCTATTTAATTAGAAATATGTTACTATTCATCGCAAAATTTTCTAGAATAGTAGTGAAGCTGAAATTTTTAAGGTAGCATAAGCACCTAATAAGATGAACAGCCTAAATGGATTCATCCCAATTGGAGCTATAATGCACCTTCTATTAATTTTTGAAACAGGAACTTGAACAAAATTATAATGCATGATTATTCTTTCTGAAAACAGTAACATGTTCAAAACTATTTTTCATAGGGATTTCATTAATAGAGGAAACCAACAAAGTTGGATTCACTCAAAAATAATCTGCAGAGCATTAGTTATGTATTTTACAAGTTAAACATTATTTGAGTGTATATTTAAAGTTAGTTTTAAAACCTAATGGCAAAACTGTGCTCTGGAGCTGAACTCAACTTGCAATCATTTTTAGATTAAAGTCAAGTCCAAGACAGAGCTAACACAATTTGAATGACCTCATTTGGATTTAAAATGAATTAGTTATGAAATTTTAAAGTTCATACCTTTTTCAGTTCACAATTTTAACAGTTCACTGGAACTTCTAAAAACCCACAAAGACATGGGAGGACATAAGCGGCTCAGATCAACGTGGGGGAGGTCCTCAACGGTTGAGATCTTCCAAAGGAAGATCTAAACTATCAAGATCTCCCCGAGGAAGATCTACATCGTCAGGACCTCACAGGGGAGGTCCTGGACGGTCCAGATGTTCCCAGAGAGGACTTTGATGGTCCAGATCGTCCGAGGGAGGATCTTGATGGTCAAGATCTACCCGGGGAGGTCATGAACGGCTGAGATGACCTCAGAGAGGTCCTAAGTAGAGGTCCTAACGTCACAGACCTCCAGGGGAGGTCTGGACGGCCACGATCGCAAGGGGAGGTCTTGGACGCTCCAGATCTCCTTGGAGGAGGTCATGGACGTCCCAGAGCTCGCGATCACGTGCTTGCGCGCAAGCGCGCGTTTCGGACAAGAGATTAATGCGCGGACAACGAGGAGGTCAGCGGCGAGGATAAATGTGCGACACGGGAGGATTAAATACATTTAAGACACGCCCTTGATTACAATGATTTAAGCAATGATGAACGCATTAAACTCGGTGGATCTCTATCCTAAAAACGACAACGGCGCCGCTACCTTGTCCGAGAAAGATCCTGAGTTTGAAAAGATGGTTCTCGCCGGCGATGCCTACATCGCCGGCGACATCCAATGGTACCATTGGGTCCGCAATAACCATGCGCACCCAATGGACCTCCTCTCAACGGCGGCGACGGCTTGGAACGCCGGCGAGCCGGAGAGGACAAAATGACAAGCACGGCCAAAATCCAAAATGCAAAAGAAAGCTCCGCGCGACATCCAAGCGTGTGCTCAATAAAAGCTCATAACGACATACATCACGGGTGCCAGTAGCTAAGGACTATCGAGAAGTACAGGAGGTCTGAAGGTGCCGGGGAGGTCGAGGATGGTGATGGCCTGAGTTGGAGAAGATGGGAAGCTTCGCTACTCAAGACCAAGCTCCAAGCTCCAAGCTCCACTAGTCCTCTCCTGAAAATGTTAACCTAACAATGGGTTAGGTCCAACTCCAGGAGATTTGGGGGAGCTGAAAATGAGTAAGAGGTTGCGAGGGAGCCACTGGAGCAAGCCTTCACCACCGAGGGCTTCCAGCTTCTCAACAATGGCGGCCAAGAGTGGAGGTCAGAGGAGAGAAAAGCTCAACTGACACAGGCGCAAGCTAAAGCTTGGAAGTGTGCCAAAGAAGCTAAGGGAGGAACCCAATGGGGGTTTTATACTTGGGAGAAGCAGGCACACGAGCTGGGGTTAAGCTCATGGTGAGCTTAGTGTAACATCCCAAATGTATAATTAGGGTTAATCAAGTATAATTATATGTGTAGAAATTAAAACTTTTTCTCACATCTTGAAAAACCCTAAAATCTTATGTAATTCTTGTCCAAGAGTTGTGTAATCCAAAAACACAAAGCTCTTGTTGACCAAAAATCAAACTCATTTTCCAATTATCTTAAATCTTGTGTCAAACATTTGGAATATATTTTCCTTGGTCCCAAAACTGATATGGGACCCCTTAAAAAAATATCATGAGTTATAACACTTGTTGATAATTTTTGGAGGCAAAACAATCCTTTAAACAACCTTCATGAATTTCCTGAGAAAAATGCATTGCATAATAACCTCTGGAAATTTTATGCAAGGTTGATCTCATTGTCAGCAAGTTCCAGTTAAAATTTCATCAAATTTGGAGCTCATTTGCTATCTCAAATAATTCTGCTAAGTTTCAGCTGTTAAAAACTAAATTTAAAAGCCTACACTGTTCCTTGGGCTAGCCATGTTCAAAGTTGGTCCAGCCCAACCATGTCTGCACCTCAGCAGACCTCATCTCCACTTGATCAGGTCGCAGCCGTTGGATTTACATCCAACAGCCACGACCTCCTCCGCGGTCAACACCGCGAGGACCTCCCCACCTCATGAGGTCATTGCCGTTGGATCAGTGATCCATGGTCATGACCTCCCCTGTGTGTTAAACCACAAAGACCTCCTCGAGCTGTAAACCATCGCAGCGAGGTCATCCCACCTTGTTGAGGTCGTAGCCGTTGGATCAAATCCAACAGCCACGACCTCCTCCTCAACATACTCAGTCAGGTCATCCCACCTACGTGAGGTCATAGCCCTTGGATCCAAGATCCATGGCCCTGACCTCCTCCCCTTACTGTTAAACTAAACAAACCTTCCACCTAACCTAGGTCGTAGCCATTGGATCAAATCCAACAGCTCACGACCTCCCTGCGTTATCAAGCACTCACAACCTCCCCCATCTTTTGTTGTGCACCGTTAGATTTAAAATCTACGGTCACGACCTCCTTTTTGTCTCATGCGCACCAGACCTCCCAACAAGACGTGAGATCGTAGCCCTTAGATCTAAATCTAAAGGCCATGACCTCCCTTGTGCGTTGCGCAAGCTCAGGACCTCCACCTCCTTTGATCGGAACCCTTAGATCTAAATCTAGCGGTCCTGACCTCCCTTGCTGTTATGCATCATATCGACCTCCCGGTCATTGTGTGCCCTTGGATTTAAATCCAAAGGCCATGACCTCCCTCATGTCTTTTGATCGCGTGCATTAAGTCCTCACCGGAGGTCCGCACTGCTGGATGGAGATCAACGCTTTGGACCTCTGTCCCTTTTCCTCACGTGCGTTTTTGCGATTAAGAAATCGGAGGGCCACGACCTCCCATCCTTGATCGTGTGGTGGGACCTCCTCCCACCACTTAAAACATAACGGTTCGAAAATGAGATCCGATGGTTAGGACCTCCCCAGGTCCTATCCAACGGTCATAAGGACCTCCCCTGTTCTTCTCCTTCCTCTGGCGCGCATGCGTGCTCTGAGCGGGGAGTTAATGTCGGCTTGTCCTTTGTGTCCTTTCAACGACTCTTTCTTGACCGCATTTAATGCAGGTCGACTTTCATCTCAGTCAAGACACCGCCCCTTGTCAACCTTTATGTCTTGTCCACCCATGGACCAACCCGTGGGCTAAGCTCACCATGGAGCTTAGCCCAGTTCAAAACCTTCACTCGGGCTATAAAGTATCCTTTGGGAGCCTCCTTGGCTTCCTTTACACCCAATTGATCTCGGTCTTGCACTTGTGCATGGTGAGCTCCTCCTCACTCACTTCCTCACTGGTGGCTGCCATTGTTGAGTCCTTGGAGCTCCTCAGTGGCACAAGAAGATCCAGTGGCTTCCTTTTCAAACCCTTGTTCGCTTTTGCTCCCAACACCTCTTGGAAGTTATCCCTGACTTAGTTGTTTGGGCACTTTTCAGAGGAGGACAAAGCTGGAGCTGGAGCTGGTGTCTTGGGCGGTGAAGCTTCACTGTCTTCCCCAACACCGGCCATCACCTCCACGACCTCCCCAGCACCTTAGGACCTCCAGGTACTCCTCCTGTAGTCCTTTAGATGCTGGCACCCGCATGAATGATTTTGCGGAGCTTTTCTTGGCACAAGCTTGAATGTTGCGCGGAGCTGCTTTTTGCATTTTCGTGTTTGGCCGTGCTGGTCATCTTTTGCCCTCTCCGGCTCGCCGGCGTTCAAAGCCGCCGTCGCCGTCGAGAGGAGGTCCACTGGGTGCGCAACGTTATTGTGCACTCAGTGGTATCATTGGACCTCACCGGCGAGCTCTACATCGCCGGCGAGGATCACTTCTTCACGCTCGGGATTTTGTCGGACGTCCCGAGCGTGTCATTGTCATTTTTAGGACATAAATTCACCGTTTTAAATGCCCAATCATCGCAATCATTGGTGTCTTAACTGCCATTAACCCTGTCCCCTTTGCGCGCATTAAAACCCCTCGCGCGCGGACCTCCTCGTGGTCCCGCGCGCATTTATCTCATGTCCAAAGCTCGTGCGCGTTGGGTCTGGGACGTCCAGACCTCCTCCGAGGAGATCTGGAGCGTCCAAGACCTCCCCTTGCGTAATCATGGCCGTCCAGACCTCCCTGGAGGTCTGTAACGTTAGACCTCCCTTAGACCTCCCCTAGGTTGTCTCAGCCGTTCATGACCTCCCCGGGTAGATCTTGACCGTCAAGGTCCTCCCTCGGACGATCTGAACCATCGAGGACCTCCCTTGGAACATCTGGACCGTCCAGGACCTCCCCTGTGAGGTCCTGACGATGTAGATTTTCCTCCGGGAGATCTTGATAGTTTGGACCTTCCTTTGGAAGATCTCAACCGTTGAGGACCTCCCGTTTAGATCTGGTCCGTTCGGACCTCCTTCTGTTGTGGTCCGTTGGATCTCCCATCTCTGACCACGACCTCCCCCTCACCTCGCGCATGTGAGTTGCTAAGAGGTCCAGGACCTCTGGACTTTCACGTGCGCGTGTGTGATGTTCTCCTGGAGATCTTGAGCCGTTGGATTTAAGATCGGTGGCTCACGTCCTCCCATACCCTTGTGAGTTTTAGGAATTCCAGTGAGGTCTTAGTTAAACTGAAATAAGGTATAGACTTTAGAATTTCATATCTTCTTCGTTTTGAATCCTTTTGAGGTCATTCAAATTGTGTTAGCTCTGTATTGAACTTGACTTTAATCCAAAAATGATTGCAAGTTGAGTTCAGCTCCAGAGCACAGTTTGCCATTAGATTTTAAAACCAACTTTAAAATGTGCACTTAAATCAATGCTTAACTTGTAAAATACATAACTAATGCTCTATAGGTTATTTTTGGGTGAGACCAACTTTGTTGGTTTCCTCTCTTAGTGAACTCACTGTGAAATTAGTTTTGAGCATGTTGCTGTTAGGAAAATGAGGACTTGTGCATTATAATTTTGTTCAAGTTCTTGTTTTTGAAAATTTGTAGAAAGTGCAATATAGCTCCAAATGAGATGAACTCAATTGTGTTATTCATCTCATGAGGTGCTGGTTTTACAGTAAAAATTTCAGCCTCACTACTTTCCTAGAAAATGTTGCCTCATAATTAAATTAATGAATAGTGCAGTTTGGTATTTTAGGGGCTGAGCAGAATTGTTTTGCTCATAACTTTTGCATTGAGAATCCAAATCAATTGGTTCTTGTTGAAAAATTCCCTAAAAATCACCCTCTTGCTGCTGTAGAAAATTCAGAGATTTTGGAGTTCGTTTGTTGTGCTGTCTTTGTTGTGTTTAAATCGTTCTTATCGGTTCTTTCTCGCTTTTCCGTTAGGGCCGACATTTGTGGTGATCCCGAGAGTGACCCTCCGCAACAAAGTGACCACCAGCAACAAGGCAAGCAGTTTGATCATTTCCATCATTGTCCCATTACTTTAAAGCTTAATACTTTGTTTTACTTCTATGTATGCATGCTACTTTGTGTTAAATGTAAGCTAGCAAGCCTATAGTTGCATAATCTGTAGGAATTGTTTATCCTCTACTACCATGAGCCTAGGTTATTTGCTGTGGTGGGAGCTCGTTGGATAAGCTCCTATCACTTAGTAGTTTCGATTTAAATTGCTTAGACATGCTTAGTTTTCGGTAGAAATGGGCGATCATCGACTTAGTCGATGGTCTTGATCACTCAAAATGATTATTACTCCTATATGTCCAGCACTTGTGCTTTGATTAATTGTAAAATCAAAAACTGAAAATAAAAGATTGATTTAGACTTGGGCATATTGGATGGATGGTGCGGTTTTTGGATGTGGTGGTATGCAGGGTCCCTAAGGACCGAGTACTTGGGTCACTAAGCCAAGCGATTTGGCGTACTAACCACGCGAGGGCATATGGAACCCTCTTGACTAAGTACTCTAGGAGGTGTTAATTATGAGCGAGCTCGGTTGGTGTGTTTTCAAAACAAATGTATATGTATAGTGTGGGAGGAGCATTAGCTTCCGGAAGGTTGTGATGTCTCCTTCTCCCGTGGGTTGTGCAGCTCGTAATTAGCATTCATCCTTTGGAAAGGTCTCGTAGGACTTAGCCGCGCAAGGCACACCTTCTAAGTGTGCGTAAAGGAAAGGCGATCGGCGTGTGGAATGCAGTGGTACACCTGCAGGGATAAAACTATTGAATAGCCTCGTCCTAGGTTATGGACATGCTTGGTAAGGTCGTTCAAGACTAGACTACAACCTTTAATTAAAACTTGACATGGTTGGTATGAGCGGGAGTTCATGCTATTGTTGTGGTGACTTGGGTTAGTCACTTCGTGATTGTTCTTGTTGTTGTTATTATGTTATTATTGCGTTGTTATTTCAACCATTTAAAAATGCTTTGTCAAATTGCCTTCAATCTATTATGTTATTGCAAATAAATGTTGTTTTATGCTAAAATGAGTCCAAAGCCTCATCCACTTAAATAAAGCTTGCATGTAGCTATTTATAGTTACATTATCTCACACGTAAGTCTTGCGGAGTACTTTATGTACTCATCTGCCCGTGGTTGTGGCAATTTTGTGGTTTTTGTTGCAGAGGAAGAATGAGAGCTCCAAGAGCCTCTCTTTTGTGCTACGTGTTGCAGTTTCTTCGACGACTAGCTTGGCGGTCCGGTCAGATGCCTAGGGGTTAAGGCACACTGATTGGCTTTGTGTTATAGCCATCTTTATGGCACCTTTTGCTTCCGCTATTATCTTTGTAGTTTTGTTGCTATTTGGTCTAAGGGCCTCTCTTTTGTAATATCTATTCCATATTAATGTTAACTTCTGGTTTGTTGCTTATGTACTATGTGTTGTATGGAATTGATACATCCTTTTGTTGTGAGGTATGTATACTGCATTCTGGGAAGTATACATCTCTCGAGACTGGGTTTATTTGGTTGATAATACTAGGGTCAATTGGATGACTAAGTATTATGAGCCGAATAAACGTCGGGGTCTCACACTTAGCCCATGGCTCGGTCCATGGGGTTGGACAAGACACGAGGTTGACATGGTGGCAGTGCGTGTGGACGAGAGAGGCGGAAGGTGACCAAAGTGCATCTGCGGTCGACAAAGAGTTGTTATAAGGTACACAATGGAACCGCATTAATTCACTACTCAGGAGCACGCATGCGTGACCAAGGAAGGAGAAGAACAGGGGAGGTCATTTTGACCGTTGGATAAGACCACGGGGAGGTCCTAGCCATCGGATCCTATTTTTGAACCGTTATGCTTAAAAGACTGGGAGGAGGTCCCAGCCACACGATCTAGGATGGGGAGGTCATGGCCTCACGATTTCCTTAATGCGAATCGCGCGTGGGAAAAATAGGATTAGGAGGTCCAAGGCGTTGGATCTCAATCCAGCAGTCTTGGACCTCTGTGAGGTCTTAACCGCACACCTAACTTAAGAACATGAGGGGGAGGTCATGGCCTTTGGATTTAAATCTAAGGGCCACGATCTCACGTGCGCGGGGAGGTCGGATGCGCATGAGGAAAGGAGGAGGTCGTGACCGTAGATTTTAATCTAACGGTGCACAACACAAGATGGGGGAGGTTGGGAGCGCTTGACTTGCAGCGGAGGTTGTAACATCCCAAATGTATAATCAGGGTTATTCAAGTATAATTATATGTGTAGAAATTAAAACTTTTTCTCACAACTTGAAAACCCTTACAATCTCATGTAATTCTTGTCCAAGAGTTGTGTAAACCAAGAACACAAAGCTCTTGTTGACCAAAAGTCAAATTCATTTTCCAATTACCTCAAATCTTGTGCCAAACAATTGGAAAGTATCTTCCTTGGTCCTAAAACTGAGGTGGGACCCCTCTGAAAAATACCACAAGTTGTAAAACTAGTTTGATAATTTTCGGAGGTAAAATGAATCATTGAACAACCTTAATGAATTTCCTGAGAAAAATACATTGCATAATAACCTCTGGAAAATTTATGTAAGGTTAATCATGTTGTCAGCTAGCTTCAGTTAAAATTTCATCAAATTTGGAGTTCATTTGCTAGCCCAAACAATTCTACAAAGTCTCAGCTGTTTAAAAGTTCAACTTCAAAAACCCTGCACTGTTCCTTGGGCTAGCCACGTTCCCAAAACTGGTCCAGCCCAACCCCCTTCGGACCTCCTCAACCAGCGCACCTCAGCAGACCTCCTCCTCAGCTGGAGGTGTCATGTCCTCCCCACCCCCCTTGAGGTCACGGCCCTTGGATCTAATATCCACGGTCATGACCTCCCCTCGCGCCCAAACCACCCTGGACCTCCCCTTCGAGGTCCTCGTGACCTCGTGGACCTCCTCGGGTCAACGTGGGCACCAGACCTCCTCCTCCTCTTAACTATCAGACCTCCCTTTGTACTCACTTGAGGTCGTAGCCGTTGGATTTACATCCAAAGGCCACGACCTCCTCGGAAAAACCTCACAAAGAAGGTCCTCCCCTTGTTGAGGTCATAGCCCTTGGATCCAAGATCCATGGCCCGACCTCCTCCTCTCAACCTAAACTAAACAAACCTCCCACCTAACCAAGGTCGTGGCCGTTGGATCGAGATCCAACGACTCACGACCTCCTGCGTGTCAGCGCTCACAACCTCCCCATCTTTTGTTGTGCACCGTTAGATTAAAATCTCGGTCCACGACCTCCTTTGTCTCATGCGCACGAGACCTCCCGGCAAGACGTGAGATCGTAGCCCTTAGATCTAAATCTAAAGGCCATGACCTCCCTTGCCTGTTGCGCATCATATCAAACCTCCCCATCAGGTCAGTGCCCTTGGATTTAAATCCAAAGGCCATGACCTCCCCCTCATGTCTTTTCGATCGCGTGCGGTTAAGCCCTCACTGGAGGTCCGCACCATTGGATTGAAATCCAACGCTTTGGACCTCCGGTCCCTTTTCCTCACGTGCGTTTTCGCGATTAAGGAAATCGGAGGGCCACGACCTCCCTTTCCCAAATCGTGTGGCTGGGACATCCCCCCCAGCCACTTAGAACATAACGGTTCAAAAATTGGATCCGATGGTTACGACCTCCCCAAGTCTTATCCAACGGTCACTAAGACCTCCCCTGTTCTTCTCCTTCCTCTGGCGCGCGGGCAAACTCTGAGCAGCGCAATTAATGCGTGTCTGACCTTGGGGTACACTTCAACAGCTCTTTGCTGACCCGCATTTAATGCAGGTCAGCTTTTCGCCCCTCTGGTCAGCTCAAACCTGCCACTGTGTCAACTTTAAGTCTTGTCCAATGCCAAGACCGTGCCATGGGCCAAGCTCACAGGGAGCTTAGCCAGTGGTCTACGACCTCAATTGCCCTTAGGATAAAACCACCCCCACTGTGCCTTTATCTTCCTTTGCACGCCATTGTTCTTTGCTCACCCATCTGTGCTTGTGAACTCTAAGCCGCAGAGCTCCTTGGCCGCCATTGTTGGACTTGAAGTTCCTCGGTGGACAAGGGTCACTGGGGTTTCCCACCTTTCTCCTTGCTTCCATTTGTGCCTTCCCTCTGGGACCAAGCCCTAACCTAGTTTGTTGGGCACTTTTCAGAGGTGGACAAAGTGGGCTGGAGCTTGTGTCTTAGGCGGTGAAGCTTCACCGCTTCCCCAACACCGGTCATCACCTCCACGACCTCCCGGCACCTTAGGACCACCGGTAAGCCCCTGTTAGTCCTTTAGATGCTGGCACCCGCATGAATGATTTTGCGGAGCTTTCTTGGCATACGCTTGAATGTCGCGCGGAGCTTCGTTTTGCTTTTTCAAGTTTTGGCCGTGCTGGTCAATTTCACCCTCTCCGGCTCGCCGACGTTCAAAGCCGCCGTCGCCGTTGAGAGGAGGTCCACTGGGTGCGCAACATTATTGTACACTCAGTGGTACCATTGGACCTCACCGGCAAGGTCTACATCGCCGGTGAGGACCATCCTCTTAAACTCAAGTCTTGTCGGATAGGAACTGCGGCGTTATTGCCGTTTTTCGGACAAGGATTCGTGAGTTAATGCACTAATCAGTGCTTGAATCATTGAAATCATGGGCGTCGTAATCGCCTTAGATCCATCCTTTAATGCATGCATTTAAGACCTCCAGCAGGACCTCCTCGTGGTCCCGGCGCGTTATCTCCTGTCCAAACAGCGTCTTGCGAAGTTAGAAGCGCTGGTCTGGGACGTCCATGACCTCCTCCAAGGAGATCTGGAGCGTCCAAGACCTCCTTGGCGCAATCTTGGCCGTCCAGACCTCCCTGGAGGTCTGTGACGTTGAGGACCTCCTCTGGGACCTCCTCGAGGTCATCTCACCATGAGGACCTCCCCTTTAGATCTGGTCCGTTCCGGACCTTCCCTTCCATGTTGTGGTCCGTTGGATCTCCCATCTACGGCCACGACCTCCCCTCACCTCGCGCATGTGCGTGGTTAGGAGGTCCAGGACCTCTGGACCTCCCATGTGCGTGTATGTTGTTCTCCTGGGAGGTCTGAGCCGTTAGATCTGTGATCTGTGGCTCACGACCTCCCATGTCTTTGCGAGTGTTAGAAATGCCAGTAAATTCTTAATTATAAACTGAAATAAGGTATAAACTTTAGAATTTCATATCTCTGTCATTCTAATTCCAAATGAGGTCATTCAAATTGTGTTAGCTCTATCTTGAACTTGACTTTAATCCAAAAATGATTGTAAGTTGAGTTCAGCTCCAGAGCGCAGTTTGGCCATAGGTTTTAAAAACTCCCTTTTAAATATACACTCAAATTAAGGCTTAACTTGTAAAAGACATAACTAATGCTCTATAGATTATTTTTGAGTGAATCCAACCTTGTTGGGTTCCTCTAATAATGAACTCACTGTGAAAATTAGTTTTGAGCATATTGCTGTTGTAGAAATGAGGACTTGTGCATTATAATTTTGTTCAAGTTCTTGTTTTTGGAAAAATTATAGCAAGTGCATAATAGCTCCAAATGAGGTGAACTCAATTGTGTTATTCATCTCATGAGGTGCTGGTTTTACAGTAAAAATTTCAGCCTCACCACTTTTCTAGAAAATGTTGCCTCATAATTAAATTAGTGAATAGTGCAGTTTGGTATTTTTAGGGCTGAGCAGAATTGTTTTACTCATATCTTTTGCATTGAGAATCCAAATCCATTGGTTCTTATTGCTAAATTCCCTAAAAATTACCCTCTTGCTGCTGTAGAAATTTCAAAGTATTTGGAGTTCATTTGCTGTGCTGTCTTTGTTGTTTTTAAATCGTTCTTATCGGTGCTTTATCGCTTTTCCGTTAGGTTTCGACATTTGTGGTGATCCCGAGAGTGACCCCCTGCCACAGGTTGAGCAACAGCAACAAGGCAAGCAGTTTGACCATTCCCACCATGTCCCATTACTTTAAAGCTTAATATATTGTTTTACTTCTATGTATGCATGCTACTTTGTGTTAAATATCGCTAGCATTCCTATAGTTGCATAATCTGTAGGAATTGTTATCCTCTACTACCAATGAGCCTAGGTTATTCGCTGTGGTGGGAGCTCGTTGGATGAGCCCTTATCACTTAGTAGTTTCGACTTAACTGCTTAGACATGCTTAGTTATCGGTAGTAATGGGCGATCATCGACTTAGTCGATGGTCTTGATCACTCAAAAATGATTATTACTCCTATATGTCCAACACTTGTGCTTTCATTAATTTGTAAAATCAAAAACTGAAAATAAAAGATTGATTTAGGCTTGGGCATATTGGATGGATAGTGTGGTTTTTGGATGTGGTGGTATGCCTGAGTCAACAAGGACCGAATTCTTGCGCCATTGATCCAAGCAATTTTGCGTGCTAACCACACGGGGGGCATATGGAACCCCTCTTGACTAAGTACTTTGGGCGGTGTTAATTGGGGTCGCTCGGTTGGTGTGTTTTTAAAAATAAAATGTGTGTGTGATGTGGGAGGAGCATTAGCTTCCGGAAGGTTGTGTGATGTCTCTTTCTCCCGTGGGTTGTGCGACTCGAAATTAGCATTGTCCATTGGAAATGTCTCGTAGGACTTAGCCGTGCACTGCATACCAAAGGTAGTGTGCCTAAAGGAAAGGCGATCTGGCGTGTGGAATACAGTGGTACACCCTGCAGGATAAAACTATTCGAATAGCCTCGTCCTAGGTTATGGACACGCTTGGTTATTTCCTGTGAGAATTAGACTACAAGATTTAATTAAAACTTGACTTGGTTGGTATGAACGGGGAGTTCATGCTATTGTTGTGGTGACTAATGGGTTAGTCACTTCGAGTTGTTCTTGTTGTTGTTATTATGTTACTATCTCGTTGTTACTTCAACAATTAAAAATGTTTTGTCAAATTGCCTTCAATCTACTATGTTATTGCAAATGAAACTTGCTTTATGCTAAAATGAGTCCAAAGCCTCATCCACTTAAATGAAGCTTGCATGTAGCTATGTATAGTTCTGTTATCTTACACGTAAGTCTTACGGAGTACTTTATGTACTCATCTGCCCGGGGTTGTGGCATTTTTGTTGCTTTTGATGCAGGGGAAGAAGGTGAGCTCCAAGAGCCTCACTTTTGTGCTATGTGTTGCGTTTCTTGACGACTAGCTTGGCGGTCGGTCGATGCCTAGGGTTAAGGCACACTTGATTGGCTTTGTGTTATAGCCATCTTTATGGCACTTTTGCTTCCGCTGTTATCTTTTTGTAATTATTGCTATTTGGCCTAAGGGTCTCTCTTTTGTAATATCTATTCCATATTAATATTAACTTCTGGTTTGTTGCTTATGTACTATGTGTTGTAAGGAATTGATACATTCTTTTGTTGTGAGGTATGTATCTTGCGTTCAGGAAGTATACATCTCTCGAGACCGGGTTTATTTGGTTGATAATACTAGGGTCAATTGGATGACTAAGTATTATGAGCTTAATAAATACCGGGGTCTCACAAAAGTTGGTATCAGAGCCGTTATGACCGTAGTAACGCAAGCTTGGTCGTCCTTAGGATATTTTGAAAACCTATTTTCAAAGCATCAAAGGAGTTTTGAAAGCTTAGGAAATTCTCGGATTTTATTCCTTACCTATCTTAGCTTTCTCTTCTCATCCCACTCTAATTTGAGTTTTAAAAGTTGTTTTCCTCTCTTCCCTTCTACAAAATAGTTGTTATCGATTAACACTGGGTTTTTGGGAGAACCAATGAGATTGGCAAATTGAAGTGTGAGCTGCCCACTACAAGGTTTTGAAGTTCTGGAGTCGGTGATTCGACAAGGAGCTTGGATGCTGAAATCGGGACAGCAAGCATCAAATTTCGGACAGCAGTCTCAAAGGTTTCTAAATAGGATAGATAATGAGAGGTTAAATCAACTAAAACTTGTGGGAATAAAAGGGTAAGATGTGATACTAGTTAGCTATGTATCTAACACTTATTTCGCTGCATTAACCTTGCTCTCTAATAGTTTTAGATCTCATCTTACAATCTGATTTTTGATCTTCTCGACCAATTACTCGTTCATTCAATACGGGTTAGTTGAGTTGAGAAGTTGAGCCTTGCGTTTGGTGTTTCTTGGCTGTTTTTAGAGTCTTTTAGAAGCTTTTTAAAGTTTAACTAACCGCTGATTTTGGCTTTCGTTTGGGGTGATATTCCATTCCCCTAGTCGATCGCTTTTGCTTTCTTTAAGGCTTTGTTTTTGGGTCTAGTTGCTAACCAAAATTCCTTGTAACAGATGGCGGGCCTTTTCGTAGCGGCCAAGGCGATCGGCTGGTCCGGACGAGGAGCTTCCTCCTCCTCCGACCATGGCCGAGGTTCTTCTTCAGATCGAGCGCAACCGCGCGGATGACCGGAGAGTTCTACTGGACGTCATCGCGCGCAACACCACAGCACTTACCGGAGCTTCAGGATCTGGGCCAGGGAATGCCCATCAGCCGCGTGGAGGACTCGCGGAGTTTCTTCGTACTCAGCCCCCTACCTTTTCCCGGTCTGAGGACCCTTTGGATGCGGACGATTGGCTTCGTCTGGTGGAGCGTAAGCTTCGCATTGCGCAGTGCCAGGAGCACGAGAAGGCGCTGTTCGCATCGCACCAGCTGGAGGGTGCAGCTTTGTCATGGTGGGAGAACTTTCTCGCCATGCAGCCCGTGGACCATACCGTCTCTTGGGAGGAGTTCCGTGCTGCCTTCCGTTGGGCTCATATCCCTGCCGGCTTGATGGAGATCAAGAAGGTGAATTTCTTCTTGCTCAAGCAAGGGCGTAGCTCAGTCATGGAGTATGTATACGAGTTCAACCATCTGGCTCGTTATGCTCCTGAGGATGTGGCCACTGATATGGCTAAGCAGGCCAAGTTCAGGCGTGGCTTGTCCGAGGAGCTGAAGGACAAGCTATCCATTGTCGACTTTCCTGATTTTCAGACCTTGGTCGACAAGGCCATCGTCGCTGAGCATGCGGCTCGAGAGCTTATGGATTCCATAGCGGAAGTGGGAGGCCCATAAGTCATCGAGGCAGTTCCTCCGTCCCGCTTGGGCGATCTCGGGTACCACTCTCACTCTTCGGCGCCCCCGAGGTCACCTGCCCCTGTTCCTCGTCCATCGCAGGCCGTGTCTCAGTCACGTGCACCTGCGAGTCAGCAGAGCGGCCCCCGCAACCCGGCTGCCGGGGTCACATGTTTCTCATGCAACCAGAAGGGGCATTATGCGAACCAATGCCCTAAGAAGACAGGAGCAGCCCCTCGTCCTAATGGAGGACGCGGGCCAGGAGGTGGTGCATCTCAGGACCAGAAGATCGTCCCGGCTACCCAAGGCGTGGGTAGTGGTCGCGTCAACGCCATCACCACAGAGGAGGCTCAGGAGGCACCCGACGTCGTGCTAGGTACACTTTCTGTTAACTCTCATCCCGCTACTGTTTTGTTTGATTCAGGAGCATCTCATTCCTTTGTTTCTGAGTCTTTTCTGCTGTTGGAGAGCTTCTTTTCTCTCCATTGTCGGTCCCGCTACTCATTCGCTCTCCTGGTTCGGAGTTGAGAGCTGAATCTGAGTGTAGGGATGTCCCTATCGAGATCGAAGGCGTAGGTTTCTTAGCAAACCTTATCCTTCTCCATTCAGCGAGTCTTGATGTGATTCTTGGCATGGATTGGTTGTCCCAGCACATGGGGCAAATCGATTGCGCCAGAAGCTCATCTCTATCTAGTCCCTCCGGTGGCGGGTTAAGCTTTTCATGAAGTCGCTAGATCCGCATCTCTTCGCTTGAAGTGAAGCCCGCTCTAGATATTAGCGAAGTCCCAACAGTTTGCGACTTTGTTGATGTCTTTCCGCTGATCTTCGAGGATGCCACCCGTTCGAGACCTCGAGTTTGTCATTGAGTTGGCTCTGGTACCGCCCCTATCTCAAAGAGGCCTTATCGGATGCCACCGAGCGAGTTGGTGGAATTGAAGAAGCGATTAAGTGAGCTGCAAGAGAAGGGTTTCATCCGCCTAGCTCATCTCCTTGGGGTTGTCCAAAGCAATCTTCGTAAAGAAGAAGGATTTACTTTACGCATGTCGTTGATTACCGCCCACTTAATGAAGTGACGATGAGAACAAGTATCCATTGCCCGCATCGGCGATCTCTTCGATCAATTGACCGGAGCTCGAGTTTTCTCCAAGATTGATTTGAGAGTGGGATATCATCGAGTTCAGATTCGCCCGAGGATATTCCAAAGACGGCGTTCTCTACTCGCTTCGGCTTGTATGAGTACCTTTGTCATGTCATTCGCTTAAGCAATGCTCTGCCTTGTTCATGAACCTCATGAATTCGGTATTCATGGAGTATTTGGATAAGTTTGTCGTGGTCTTCATCGATGATATCCTTATCTATTCCAAGAACGATGAGGATCACGCCGAGCATCTGAAGCTTGTGTTAGGCAAGCTACGTGAGCACCACCAGTATCGCGAAGTTCACAAGTCGCGTTCAGTTGAAGGAAGTGGCCTTCTTAGGCCATATTCTTTCAGCGGAGGCGAGCCGTTGATCCTAGCAAGGTCAGCGATGTTCTTTCATGGAGTCAACTCGCTTCGGTCACCGATGTGCGGAGTTTTCTCGGTTTAGCGGGATATTATCGCCGCTTTATCGAGAACTTCTCCAAGATCATGGCCGATGACGGAGTTGCTCAAGAAGGACAAGAAGTTCGTGTGGTCCGCTGGGTGTGAGGAAAGTTTCCAAATACTCAAAAAGCGTTTGACCACCGCTCCCGTTCTTGTTCTTCCTAATATCCATCGAAGCTTCGATATCTTTTGCGATGCTTCTCGTCGAGGCCTCGGTTGTGTCCTTATGCAAGAAGGCAAGGTAGTGGCCTATGCATCAAGGCAATTGAGACCTCATGAACTCAACTATCCTACTCATGACTTGGAGTTGGCTTCTGTGATTCATGCACTTAAGATTTGGCGACATTACCTAATCGGTAATCGTTGTGAAGTGTATTCGGATCACAAGAGCCTTAAGTATTTGTTCACCCAGCCTGACCTGAACCTCAGGCAAAGGAGATGGTTGGAGTTGATCAAGGATTATGACATGGGTATACACTACCATCCGGGCAAGGCTAATGTCGTTGCCGATGCGCTTAGTCGCAAAGCGCATTGCCATGCCTTGTTGTCCAGGGAGCTTCAGCCCGCTCTTCTGGAAGAGTTTCAGCGTCTCAACTTGGGTTTAGTTGAGCGTGGTTCTCTCGCTGCCTTGGTTGTGCAACCAACCTTGGTGGATCGGATCAAGTCCGCCCAGCAGTCGGATGTTGGAGTGAGCCACATTAAGGCAAATGTCAAGAACGGAACGACCAAGTGCTTCTCTGAGGATGAGCATGGCGTCGTGAGGTTCGGGCAATGCCTTGTGGTTCCAAAGGACATGGAGTTGCGGAATTTAATCCTCCGCGAAGCCCATGATTCGCCTTTATCCATTCATCCCGGGGCCACCAAGATGTATCAAGATCTCCGCCAGAGATTTTGGTGGACCCGAATGAAGAGGGAGATTGCGAAGTTCGTTGCCGAGTGCGACGTATGTCGTCGTGTCAAGGCCGAGCATCAGCGTCCAGCAGGACTGCTTCAGCCTCTGCCTATTCCGGAGTGGAAGTGGGATTCGATCGGAATGGATTTCATCACCGGTCTACCCACGTCCCCGAAGGGAAATGATGCCATTTGGGTCGTCATCGATCGATTGACTAAAGTGGCTCATTTTCTTCCAGTCAAGACCAAGATTCGTACCGATCGCCTAGCTGAGCTCTATGTCTCTAGAATTGTGAGCTTACATGGCGTACCTAAGACGATCGTTTACGATCGTGGCTCCATCTTCACTTCCGTTTACGCATAGCTTTGCAAAAGGCTATGGGAACCCGTCTTACCTTTAGCACGGCATTTCACCCCAAACCGATGGTCGGGCCGAGAGGGTCAACCAAGTTTTGGAAGACATGCTTCGTGCTTGTGTCCTTTCATATGGGAAGCATTGGGAGAAATGCTTGCCATTCGCCGAAGTTTTCTTATAACAACGACTTTCGAGGCCGGTCTCGGCATGGCACCATTTGAGGCCTTATGCGGGAGAAAGTGTAGGACCCGTTGAACTGGTCGAGAGACCGGTGAGAGACCTCTCTTTGGCGGACTCAATCAATGAGGCCGAGCGCCAAGTCCAAATTATTCGTGGCGTTTGCGCCAGCTCAATCGAGCAAAAGAGCTATGCGGACCGCCGTCGGCGTGAGTTACGTTTTGAGCCTAATGACTTTGTTTATCTCAAAGTCTCTCCTTTGAAGGGCCATCAACGTTTGGCGTCAAGGGCAAGTTGGCTCCTCGATATGTCGGTCCCTACCGCGTTATCGAGAAGAAGGAGCTGTTGCCTATAAGTTGGAGTTGCCGGCTGCACTTGAGGGGTACATGATGTTTTCCATGTGTCCCAGCTAAAGAAGTGCCTCCGTGTTCCAACCGAGGAAGCTCCGTTGGAAACCCTCGATGTCGGGAAGATTTGACCTATCGCGAGCACCTGTTCGGCGTGCTCGATGAGTCCGAGCGAAGGACAAGGAATAAGACCATCAAGTTCCTTAAAGTTCGAGTGGTCGAACCATTACGAGGATGAGGCTACTTGGGAAAGAGAAGATCGTAATGCGTGCGGACTATCCATCTTTCTTTCTCGAGTGAGCCAAATCTCGGGGCGAGATTTACGTAAGGGGAGATTTTGTAACATCCCAAATGTATAATCAGGGTTATTCAAGTATAATTATATGTGTAGAAATTAAAACTTTTCTCACAACTTGAAAACCCTTACAATCTCATGTAATTCTTGTCCAAGAGTTGTGTAAACCAAGAACACAAAGCTCTTGTTGACCAAAAGTCAAATTCATTTTCCAATTACCTCAAATCTTGTGCCAAACAATTGGAAAGTATCTTCCTTGGTCCTAAAACTGAGGTGGGACCCTCTGAAAAATACCACAAGTTGTAAAACTAGTTTGATAATTTTTGGAGGTAAAATGAATCATTGAACAACCTTAATGAATTTCCTGAGAAAAATGCATTGCATAATAACCTCTGGAAAATTTATGTAAGGTTAATCATGTTGTCAGCTAGCTCCAGTTAAAATTTCATCAAATTTGGAGTTCATTTGCTAGCCCAAACAATTCTACAAAGTCTCAGCTGTTTAAAAGTTCAACTTCAAAACCACCAGCTTTGTTCCTTGGGCTAGCCACGTTCCCAAACTGGTCCAACCCAACCCCTTCGGACCTCCTCAACCAACAAGCACCTCAGCAGACCTCCTCCTCAGCTGGAGGTGTCATGTCCTCCCCACCCCCCCTTGAGGTCACGGCCCTTGGATCTAATATCCACGGTCATGACCTCCCCTCGCGCCCAAACCACCCTGGACCTCCCCTTCGAGGTCCTCGTGACCTCGTGGACCTCCTCGGGTCAACGTGGGCACCAGACCTCCTCCTCCTCTTAACTATCGACCTCCTTTGTACTCACTTGAGGTCGTGGCCGTTGGATTACATCCAAAGGCCACGACCTCCTCGGAAAAACCTCACAGAAGGTCCTCCCGCCTTGTTGAGGTCATAGCCCTTGGATCCAAGATCCATGGCCTGACCTCCTCCTCTCAACCTAAACTAAACAAACCTCCCACCTAACCAAGGTCGTGGCCGTTGGATCGAGATCCAACGACTCACGACCTCCTGCGTGTCAGCGCTCACAACCTCCCCATCTTTTGTTGTGCACCGTTAGATTAAAATCTACGGTCACGACCTCCTTTGTCTCATGCTTTTGAGACCTCCCAATAAGACGTGAGATCGTAGCCCTTAGATCTAAATCTAAAGGCCATGACCTCCCTTGCTGTTGTGCATCATATCCAGACCTCCCCATCAGGTCAGTGCCCTTGGATTTAAATCCAAAGGCCATGACCTCCCCCTCATGTCTTTTCGATCGCGTGCGGTTAAGCCCTCACTGGAGGTCCGCACCATTGGATTGAAATCCAACGCTTTGGACCTCCGGTCCCTTTTCCTCACGTGCGTTTTCGCGATTAAGGAAATCGGAGGGCCACGACCTCCCTTTCCCAAATCGTGTGGCTGGGACCTCCCCCCCAGCCACTTAGAACATAACGGTTCAAAAATTGGATCCGATGGTTACGACTTCCCCAGGTCTTATCCAACGGTCACTAAGACCTCCCCTGTTCTTCTCCTTCCTCTGGCGCGCGGGCAAACTCGAAAGGCGCAATTAATGCGTGTCGACCTTAGGGTACACTTCAATGACTCTTTCTTGACCGCATTTAATCTGGTCGACTTTTAGCCCTCTGGTCAGCTCAAACCTGCCACTGTGTCAACTTTAAGTCTTGTCCAATGCCAAGACCGTGCCATGGGCCAAGCTCACAGGGAGCTTAGCCAGTGGTCTACGACCTCAATTGCCCTTAGGATAAAACCACCCCCACTGTGCCTTTATCTTCCTTTGCACGCCATTGTTCTTTGCTCACCCATCTGTGCTTGTGAACTCTAAGCCGCAGAGCTCCTTGGCCGCCATTGTTGGACTTGAAGTTCCTCGGTGGACAAGGGTCACTGGGGTTTCCCACCTTTCTCCTTGCTTCCATTTGTGCCTTCCCTCTGGGACCAAGCCCTAACCTAGTTTGTTGGGCACTTTTCAGAGGTGGACAAAGCTGGAGCTGGAGCTTGTGTCTTGGGCGGTGAAGCTTCACTGGCTTCCCCAACACCGGTCATCACCTCCACGACCTCCCCAGCACCTTAGGACCACCAGGTAAGCCCCTGTTAGTCCTTTAGATGCTGGCACCCGCATGAATGATTTTGCGGAGCTTTCTTGGCATACGCTTGAATGTCGCGCGGAGCTTCATTTTGCTTTTTCAAGTTTTGGCCGTGCTGGTCAATTTCACCCTCTCCGGCTCGCCGACGTTCAAAGCCGCCGTCGCCGTTGAGAGGAGGTCCACTGGGTGCGCAACATTATTGTACACTCAGTGGTACCATTGGACCTCACCGGCAAGGTCTACATCGCCGGTGAGGACCATCCTCTTAAACTCAAGTCTTGTCGGACAGGAACTGCGGTGTTATTGCCATTTTTCGGACAAGGATTCGCGGAGTTAATGCACTAATCAGGTGCTCGAATCATTGAAATCATGGGCGCGTCGTAACTGCCTTAGATCCATCCTTTAATGCATGCATTTAAGACCTCCCGCGCGCGCGGACCTCCTCGTGGTCCCGCCAGCGCGTTAATCTCTCTGTCCAAACGCGCGTCTTGCGAAGTTAGAAGCGCTGGTCTGGGCGTCCGGACCTCCTCCGAGAGATCTGGGCGTCCAAGACCTCCTTGGCGCAATCTTGGCCGTCCAGACCTCCTGGAGGTGCAGCGGCGTTGAGACCTCCTCTGGGACCTCCTCGAGGTCATCTCACCATGAGGACCTCCCTTTAGATCTGGTCCGTTCGGACCTTCCTTCCATGTTGTGGTCCGTTGGATCTCCCATCTCGGCCACGACCTCCCCTCACCTCGCGCATGTGCGTGGTTAGGAGGTCCAGACCTCTGGACCTCCCATGTGCGTGTATGTTGTTCTCTGGGAGGTCTGAGCCGTTAGATCTGTGATCTGTGGCTCACGACCTCCCATGTCTTCTTGAGTGTTAGAAATGCGGTAAATTCTTAATTATAAACTGAAATAAGGTATAAACTTTAGAATTTCATATCTCTGTCATTCTAATTCCAAATGAGGTCATTCAAATTGTGTTAGCTCTATCTTGAACTTGACTTTAATGCAAAAATGATTGTAAGTTGAGTTCAGCTCCAGAGCGCAGTTTGGCCATAGGTTTTAAAACTCCCTTTTAAATATACACTCAAATTAAGGCTTAACTTGTAAAAGACATAACTAATGCTCTATAGATTATTTTTGAGTGAATCCAACCTTGTTGGGTTCCTCTAATAATGAACTCACTGTGAAAATTAGTTTTGAGCATATTGCTGTTGTAGAAATGAGGACTTGTGCATTATAATTTTGTTCAAGTTCTTGTTTTTGGAAAAATTATAGCAAGTGCATAATAGCTCCAAATGAGGTGAACTCAATTGTGTTATTCATCTCATGAGGTGCTGGTTTTACAGTAAAAATTTCAGCCTCACCACTTTTCTAGAAAATGTTGCCTCATAATTAAATTAGTGAATAGTGCAGTTTGGTATTTTTAGGGCTGAGCAGAATTGTTTTGCTCATATCTTTTGCATTGAGAATCCAAATCCATTGGTTCTTGTTGCTAAATTCCCTAAAAATTACCCTCTTGCTGCTGTAAAAATTTCAAAGTATTTGGAGTTCGTTTGCTGTGCTGTCTTTGTTGTTTTTAAATCGTTCTTATCGGTGCTTTATCGCTTTTCCGTTAGGTTTCGACATTTGTGGTGATCCCAGAGTGACCCCCTGCCACAGGTTGAGCAACAGCAACAAGGCAAGCAGTTTGACCATTCCTCCATGTCCCATTACTTTAAAGCTTAATATATTGTTTTACTTCTATGTATGCATGCTACTTTGTGTTAAATATCGCTAGCATTCCTATAGTTGCATAATCTGTAGGAATTGTTATCCTCTACTACCAATGAGCCTAGGTTATTCGCTGTGGTGGGAGCTCGTTGGATGAGCCCTTATCACTTAGTAGTTTGAATTAACTGCTTAGACATGCTTAGTTATCGGTAGTAATGGGCGATCATCGACTTAGTCGATGGTCTTGATCACTCAAAATGATTATTACTCCTATATGTCCAGCACTTGTGCTTTGATTAATTGTAAAATCAAAACTGAAAATAAAAGATTGATTTAGACTTGGGCATATTGGATGGATGGTGTGGTTTTTGGATGTGGTGGTATGCCTGAGTCAACAAGGACCGAATTCTTGCGCCATTGATCCAAGCAATTTTGCGTGCTAACCACACGGGGGGCATATGGAACCCCTCTTGACTAAGTACTTTGGGCGGTGTTAATTGGGGTCGCTCGGTTGGTGTGTTTTTAAAAATAAAATGTGTGTGTGATGTGGGAGGGGAGCATTAGCTTCCGGGAAGGTTGTGTGATGTCTCTTTCTCCCCGTGGGTTGTGCGACTCATAATTAGCATTGTCCATTGGAAATGTCTCGTAGGACTTAGCCGTGCCGGCATACCAAAGGTAGTGTGCCTAAAGGAAAGGCGGTCTGACGTGTGGGTACAGTGGTACACCCTGCAGGGATAAAACTATTCGAATAGCCTCGTCCTAGGTTATGGACACGCTTGGTTATTTCCCGTGAGAATTAGACTACAACATTTAATTAAAACTTGACTTGGTTGGTATGAACGGGGAGTTCATGCTATTGTTGTGGTGACTAATGGGTTAGTCACTTCCAGGTTGTTCTTGTTGTTGTTATTATGTTATTATCTCGTTGTTACTTCAACAATTAAAAATGTTTTGTCAAATTGCCTTCAATCTACTATGTTATTGCAAATGAAACTTGCTTTATGCTAAAATGAGTCCAAAGCCTCATCCACTTAAATGAAGCTTGCATGTAGCTATGTATAGTTCTGTTATCTTACACGTAAGTCTTGCGGAGTACTTTATGTACTCATCTGCCCGGGGTTGTGGCATTTTTGTTGCTTTTGATGCAGGGGAAGAAGGTGAGCTCCAAGAGCCTCACTTTTGCGCTATGTGTTGCAGTTTCTTCGACGACTAGCTTGGCGGTCCGGTCAGATGCCTAGGGGTTAAGGCACACTGATTGGCTTTGTGTTATAGCCATCTTTATGGCACTTTTGCTTCCGCTATTATCTTTTTGTAATTATTGCTATTTGACCTAAGGGTCTCTCTTTTGTAATATCTATTCCATATTAATATTAACTTCTGGTTTGTTGCTTATGTACTATGTGTTGTAAGGAATTGATACATTCTTTTGTTGTGAGGTATGTATACTGCATTCTGGGAAGTATACATCTCTCGAGACCGGGTTTATTTGGTTGATAATAGTAGGGTCAATTGGATGACTAAGTATTATGAGCTTAATAAATACCGGGGTCTCACAGAGGTCGTGGCCTTTGGATCGGAATCCAACGGCTACGACCTCAACAGCGTTCAACAAGGGAGGTCTGATAGTTAGGTTGAGAGGAGGAGGTCGCGACCATGAATTTTTGATCCAATGGCTGTGACCTCATGTAGGTGGGACGCCTAAGTGATTTAACATCTCGGGGAGGTCAGGAGCGGTTGGATCTTAATCCAACGGCTATGACCTGAACAGGGTGGGGAGGTCTTTGCGGTGTTGGCCGCGGAGGAGGTCGTGGCGGTTGGATGTAAATCCAGCGGCTGCGACCTGATCAAGGTGGAGAGGGAGGTCTGCTGAGGTGCAGACATGGTTGGGCTGGACCAGCTTTGCACAGCGGCTAGCCCAAGGAACAGTGTAGGCTTTTAAATTTAGTTTTTAACAACTGAAACTTAGCAGAATTATTTGAGATAGCAAATGAACTCCAAAATTCATAAAATTTTAACTGGAGCTTGCTGACAATGAGATTAACCTTGCATAAAATTTCCAGAGGTTATTATGTAATGCATTTTTCTCAGGAAATTCATGAAGGTTGTTCAAGGATTTGGTTTACCTCCAAAATTTATCAAACAAGTTTTACAACTTGTGATATTTTTCAGAGGGGTCCCACATCAGTTTTAGGACCAAGGAAAATATTTTCCAAATGTTTGGCACAAGATTTAAGATAAACGGAGAATGAGTTTGACTTTTGGTCAACAAGAGCTTGTGTTTTTGGATTACACAACTCTTGGACTAGAATCACAGGAGAGATTAGGGGTTTTCAAGATGTGAGAAAAAGTTTTAATTTCTACACATATAATTATACTTGAACAAACCCTGTTTAGGTATTTGGGATGTTACATTACTTTGATGAATGAAGGTGCCTTCTTTCAGTTGCTTGACTTGAAGACCAAGGAAGAAGGTCAATTCGCCCATCATGCTCTTCTCGAACTCCCTGCTCATAGAATCTGAAAATCTGGACACCAAAGCATGAGAAGAACCACCGAATATAATGTCATCCACATAAATCTGAACCAACAAAAAGTCATTGCCATGCCTGAGAGTGAACAAAGTTTTATCAACCATTCCCATTTTAAAATCATTTTTGAGCAAGAAGCTCTTAAGCCTATCATACCAAGCTCTAGGGGCTTGCTTCAATCCATACAAGGCTTTGAAGAGTTTAAAAACATGGTTTGGGAACTTAGGATTTTCAAAACCAGGTGGTTGCTTGACATAGACCTCTTCTTCTATGAAGCCATTCAGAAAAGCACTTTTGACATCCATTTGAAATAGCTTGAAGCCCTTGGATGCCGCAAATGCTAGCAAAATGCGAATGGCTTCCAATCTAGCTCTGAGGAGCAAAGGTCTTCTCAAAGTCTAAGCCCTCTACCTGGGAATACCCTTGTGCTACAAGTCTAGCCTTATTGCGAACTACCAACCCATCTTCACTTTGCTTATTTTTGAAAACCCATTTTGTTCCAATTACATTATAATTAGGTGGAGGTTCAACTAAGGTCCAGACTTTGTTTCTTTCAAAATTTTCAAGTTCTTCATGCATGGCATTGACCCAAGAGGCATCAGAAAGAGCATGGGTGACATCTCGGGGTTCAAAAGAAGCGACAAATGCAGAATGTGCATGGGAATCAGGAGAAATGAACCTGGAGCGAGTGACTCGCTCATGAAGATCCCCAATCATCTGCTCAGGTGGATGCTGTCGCTGAATGCGAAGAGGAGCTCCTGGTGCTGAAGTGGCCTCTACCTCATGGACTGTGGAGGTAGGAGCAGAGCCACTCTGATCGTCAGTGAAGGTAGGAAGAGGCTGCTCATCTGAAGCTGATGTAGTAGAAGCAGGCTCTCCAACCCTCTCAGAAATGACTGGAGGATGGACTGGGTCCTCATCCTCAGAGTCACCGTCGACGAAGATGCTTTCTCAAATATCAGAAACCTATGTACCTGCAGCATCGGGTCTAGTACCAGGACTAGCCTCATCAAAAGTGACTTCGCAAGTCTCAACAATTTTGTTAGTGTCAAAATTAAATACACGATAGCCACGAGAATGAGCAGAATATCCAAGAAATATGCCATCAGAACATCTAGATTCAAATTTATTAAGGTTGCCATGTTTAAGAATGAAGCACTTACAACCAAAAGTCTTGAAATGAGAAACTTTGGGCTTATGACCAAATCTGAGCTCATAGGAAGTCTTACCAATAACAGATCTCAAGAACACCCTATTAGAAATATAACAAGCAGTAAAGATAGCCTCAGCCCAAAACCTCCTAGGTGTGGAATGCTCATCTAGCATGGTCCTGGTCATCTCTACAAGGGTCCTATTCTTCCTCTCTACAACACCATTCTGCTAGGGAACTCTAGGTGAAGAAAACTGGTGCTCTAGCCCCCTATCAGAACAGAAGGTGGCAAAGGAAGAATTCTTGAATTCTGTCCCATTGTCACTCCTAATGGCTCTCAAAGCTCCAGGAAGATCAACAGCAAGTCTAAGGACCAAATCTCTAAAGAAACCAAATGCCTCGTCCTTAGAAACCAGAAAATAAACCCATGAATACCTGGAGTAGTCATCCACAATCACAAGCACGTACCACTTACCACCGGCAGACTGGACTCTAGAAGGACCAACAGTGTCTAAGTGCAAGAGCTGACCTGGTCCATCGGTCATCACTAAGGTAAGAGGACGATGAGAAGCAGAAACCATCTTACCATGTCTACAGGGTGTGCACACAAGGTCTCTAACAGCCTTCAGCCTAGGCAAACCTCTAATCAAATCCCTGCTACTGACTCTAGTCAAGTGGTCGAAGCCTATGTGACCAAGCCTATGATGCCACAACACTAAATCATGGGAATCAGAGGCAACAAGACACCTAGGGCTAGAAGCAGAAGAGATACAGAAATCAGCACAAAAGATCCTCTCAAACCTGGAAATCTTAAAGACAAGCTCACCAGAGGAATCTAAGACCCTGCACTCACCACTCTTAAATCTCACCTCTAGACCTTCATCAAGCAGCTGAGAAACAGAAAGTAGATTACATTTCAGCTTACTTACCAAAGCGACGTCCTTGAGCATAAATTTGTTGTTGACACGCACTGTGCCCTTGGCTGTCACGGTACCGGTAGAAGCATCCCCAAATGTGATCAATTCATTGCCGGATGCACGTGTGAGGAGAGAACCATCTAGAATCCCGGTCATATGTCGAGAACACCGAGTCAACAATCCATATGTCCTCCTTCCTCGCACGCCGAACCTAATGAGCACGAGCAGAAACATATGTGCCTCGATCTTTGAGACTCTTGATAAAAGACTTGGGAATCGATCTTGAGTCACATGATGCTTAGGCAAAACAGTAGAAGCAACGATAAAATGGTTAGGAACAAAATCATAAGAATGCACACGTGAACCACCTAGACCTCTCAAAGCGATCTACCAAAAGATCGGTACTCCCCTGTCTAGATGCTACCCGTGGTCTCTCCTCATGATATCCTAAACCGAGGCCGCCTAGAGCCACCAAAAGAGTCAAAGAAGTCATCTACAAACCTAGGCCCTGTCTAGTGGGAAGGACAGTTGTCGGCTCTAGAAACTACAGATGGGTGCAAAAACTCCTCTAATGGACCTCAAAGCACTCATCCTCTCCTTCCTCTCAATCTTGGCTCTCTGAAAGAGAACTCAACAATATGGCCATTCTTCTTGCGAAGGTGCAATGGTACTTGACCTTTTGAGGGTGCGACTGATGAAACGAAGCACCTATCTTGCTAGAAAGGGTTTGAGCAAAACCAGTGATTTAAAGACTATCTTGGATGACTTAGGTGGTTCTACCTCAAACAGGCCACTCTCAACAGCTCTAACAACCTTAGGTGGATGATTCTTGGAATGCTCTAGAGAATTAAATCCTAGCCCACTATTTTTCACACTCACCTTAGATTTGTCTAGAATCAAATTGAGGTTCTTCTTCCCACCAACAAATCTCTCAAGAGATCCTCTGAGATAGTCATTTTGATTGGCTAGTTCTGTGAGGACCCCCGGGTTATCTCCGTAAGACCGAGATTAAACATGGTCTTAAGGACATAACTCTAGAGCCTCAAGTAAATGGATTCCAACTTAACTCAATCTTAGTGAAAGGCTTAACTACAAACTAGAGCCCCAGCGATCATGCGCGCTGCTTCCATGCAAGCACTACATGATTGTCGGTTCTCCAACAAGTCAAGCAATACACTTAGTGAGTTAAATAGGAAGCCACGAACAGCGAGTATGCAATCATATTGGCTCCCAAGATCAGCGACCAATATGCTCATACTCTCATACAACGTTGATCACAACCATACAACAACATACATAGATAGTTCAAAAGACATACAACGTAATAGTTAAAGTTTACATCTATTACAAGTGGCCGACCGGCCAAATTCAAATAAGAGTCTTAAGTAGCAGCGGAAGCAAGTAAATAAACCAAAATATCCAGCATGGTATGCCCCATAACCCATCGGCAACCGACTGGGAGTTAAATGATAGCACTACTCGGCAATGTCGCCTAAATCGACACTAACGAGCTCAACGGACTCAAAGTCTTCCTCACCTGAAATTACAGCAACCGGGTTGAGTACAAAGGTACTGCAAGTCTTACACAAATAAAAATTAGTCATGCTAGAGGTTGTTCCAAAGGATGGCTCATATTGGCTTAGTTTTGCAAAAGAGGCGCAACAATTTACAACCTACACATACTAGTTTTTCAAGTGCCACATTGAAATCAGATTTGAAGTAGAAGTAAAGCATGTGAATAAGTAGTAAATTGAATAACAAATGAATCATACAAATGACAAAGTGGCTGTCCACTTTGATACAACAACATACATGAATATCCCATTCATGATGATACCAAGTTATAACCACAATTTTAATTCCAAGTCTAACAATAGCAACCATATAACTCAAGTGGTCGTCCATAACCGTGGACACGGCTATTCGAATAGATTTATACCCTGCAGGGGTGTACTACTTTACCCACATGACTTGATTAGCCTGTAAGCCTCCAGATGCCTCCGAATATAGCATACTTCCTATGGTATGCCGGCCGGGTAAACCAAGACTTAGTATTTTTCAGCAAGTTGATATCATTGAGTTGAATCGCCCAAACGCGACGTAACCCGTTTAAGTGTAGGCTAGCCTCCTACATCTAAACGGCACGCAAGTTGTGCCGAAAGTGCCAACCCAATTAATAAAGTTTAAAGAGGGCTCACCCTCACAATAAAGAATTGCAATCGGCACCCTTATGGAACGTATATGCGATGGAACACGTATACGCCCTCACACCACCAGTCATCAACTCAACAATACCAACCCCTTACTTAACTAAGCAGCACCCATACACCGCATGTGATAGCACGAGTTTTCCTTGAATCAAAGATGTTACCAAAGTTCGGTCCTTAATTGTCCGGACAAGACAAGCCACAACCCAAAGTGTGCACGAAGGCACCCTCCATAACCAATCACTTGTCCAGACCAAAAGCTCATTTAAATAGACAAAATTTAACTCATAAAACAGATACAAAGATCTGAAACAAAAGTATAAATTGAAAGTTGTGTGTATCCCATAATTGTCGGGTTATTCCCGACAATCGGCTACCGTTCTAGACTTGCATGGCTAAGCAAACCCGAACATAATATACTTCACACAATCCTATCTTAAGCATTTCAGTACTGGAATAATTCATGGATAACCACAATGACAGGGTAATAGGATGTATCTAACTATTCATTACAAAAATAGCGACATTATCAAAAATAGCATGCAAGCAATTACCATTGCACTAACTTAACAAAACTGGGATCAAATATGATGCAAAAGAAAGTTCAAATGATGCTTGCCTTGCTGGTAGTTTAGTTGTTCACTCTCGGTTACGTACTCGCTTACTTCCGGCAATTCGGAATCTATAGAAAGACGATATCGAATAAACATCGAGAAAAGCCGAAAAAATCAAATTGCTCGAAAATGCATGAATTTTCTACAGTGGCTAGATTATGATTTTAGATGAATTTAGGTGAAATACTTATTCCATTTGGACTTAGTATGTGAGAGTTACGAAGGTTTGAAAATCAGTTTTCAGGAAATTCTAATTTAATTCAATTCGGTTACTGTTCACTTAATTTAATTATTTGGCCAAAATTTGCAGAGCAGTGGTGAGGACGAGGATTATATGGATGGATAGAGAATATTAATATAAGACCAAAATAACTTGGTTCATCCTATTTGGAGTTTTTATGAAATAGTTATGAATTTTTAAAGTTAAAAGCATTTTTAGTGCAAAAATAATTGCATTCCGAATTTTTCCAAATCATTTAATACTTTTTGCACACATGCTAACCTAGCCTCTATCATGACAAATGAGGCCTACATATTTCCTTTTATTTTCCATTTAATTCCTAAAGTAAAACATCTATTGACAAATCTAATATTCTCATAATCATTGACTTAACCGATTCTCCGGTGTTGAATCCACTCACATGCATAGTATTCTCCAATCATATTCGCATACCTTGATCTAAATCCCGTACTAATCTCCACTAAGGCATTATCAAGGTAGTCAATCCATCAAATAATTTCCGGGCTCATAAACTTCCATCTACACAATCCTTTTAGTAGTTATATGAAATCCACCAAGTGATAAGCATATGACCATGACTAAATCCATCAATCATTCTCCAATATACTATTTAAGCTAATACTAACTATCTAGCTCTACTAGTCTTGCCTCGGCAAATCACATTCGTAAACACCAACATTTCCACCGATCAAGGTTTATTTGACTTACCGACACCTAATGAGCTTTACAATTATAATAACACATCTAACATTTAATAGCTCACTAATAAATCAACTTACATGCATTTTACCGGACTAGTCATGTATGATAACTACTATTCCAATCACATATGAGCCTTACCGATTGACTATTAATCATTTATCTACCAATCCAATAGAGGGTACAAATTCACCAACTTGGCACAATAGGACTTATCTATTGAGTACATGGCAATCCAAATATTTATCCACAATCAAATAATCAATCCTACCATCTCCCGAATTCTAGCACATAAGATTCGCACAACTATTACTTAAGACATCCGACCAATTTGCTCACGATTAAATAGATCATTCGATTCAACATCCATATCTCATTAAATATCATTACAAGCCATTCATCAAGTAATAAATCATAAAAATTCTTATGCATCCTATCTCCTAAAATTACTAATCCAACAAGAGGAAAACTTCCCAATTAATGTATTATCCAAAGACCACCACTAACATCCATGCAACTTCAAAATAATATCATCCGATCAAATAATCCAATCATAAATTCAGTCTAGCATCAATCGAACAATAACACACGTATTTCACCACAATAATCTAATTATTCGCATCCACCAATATATCGATACATAATCATGCCTACGCACAAATAAGACATAACCGGAGAATTATACCGGTCTTAAGCTACCAAATCATTTTTATAATTAAACATGCACAAATAGATGACATGCACATGACTAATATGCAACATGCACGGCTAATATCGTAGCACGGTAACAAAAATAATATTAAAGATTTTACCCCAGCACTAGGCGTGCATATCGTCGCCGGACTCGTGTGCGTCTGCGCCTGACCGTCCTCTGTCGCGGCTCTCCCTCTTGGCTCCTCCGTCGACGCCGCGTCCCCGAGCCGCCGGCCTCACCTCTATGCCGTCGAGCCCGGCCGCGCCCACGGAGTCGCCTTGCCGACATCGTGGTCAAGCGCAACACACCAAATCACCTCGCCCTGCTCGGACCGCCACGTCGCTCTCTACTGTGCCTCCGTGCCGACGCCATCTTCGCGTCGCTACTGCGCACGGCATGCATGCACCATCGTCGCTACATGCATGCTCGGCTCGGCCTTGTCGTCGTCGTGCCGCAGCGAGCAAGCGCCTTATCGCTGCCGACAAACCGCCGTGCCGTGTGCCCACGCCAAGCCACCGTTGCCAGCGGGTCTTGTCTCCTCGCCTCGGCGTCGCGCCGCTGCGCCGTGCCACACGACATCGCCTCGGCCTCCTCCGCGCCGCGCGCTGGGCGCCGGCCACCTCGTCTCGCCTCCACTGCTCCACCGTCCAGGCCGCCACTGTCCGAGCGAGCTGGTCGCCGCACCTCCGCTGCTGCTACTCCTCCCTGGGCTACTGCCTGCCGCTGCTACTGCTTTGCTCCTGGTGCGTCACCACGCCATGGGCTGCTGGTGGTGGCATGCACCAGTACCCTTGCTGGGCTGCTGCCGCACCATGGCCAGGCTGCCGCAGCAAGCAACGGCCGCCTGCCTGGCTGCTGCTCGAGCTGCCACTGGTGCCCGTGGCTGCTGCATGCTACTGGAGCTACACGGCCGCTGCAATTCCTCCTGCATGTATGCGCCGCCTATGCACTGGGCTGTTGGGAGCTGCTGCCACTCCAAGTGCCACACCTAGCCGTAGCCACAACGGCCGGACTGTGCACTAGCACAGCACAGTGCGTCACTTCCTGGCAGCTCCCCCTCTCCTCTTGCCAAACATTCAAATCAACTTGCATGCAAAATCTAAACACCTGGATGGGTTGCTCATGAGATGAGGAACCCGAAGGTGTGACATGCAAGGGCTGATTTTCAGTTTTGGATTGGGAATGGAAAGAGAGAAGATGGGATGATGAGCTAGTGTTCATGCTTGAGAAGGAATGGTGTTCTTTCTGTTGGGGAGAAGCAATGGCGTGGAAAGGCAGTGGATGGGATGGCTTTCGGCTGGGGCAAGAGCAGAGCAATGGCACAGGTTTGCTTTGCATGATGGGAGGGAAAGAAAATAATGCTGAAGAAAGGAATTAAATATTAGTGAGGTTATAGTATTTTGAGATGGCTGTGTGGCTATGCTCGTTGGATGAATAAACAATAGAGGTGAGAATAGTGTTGGCAGAGAGGAGAATAAACAAATGAATGGATGTCAAGAGAGTGGTTCGGTTGGTAGTACAATTTTCGAATGAACAGTGTTTAGTTTTGGGGAAAGAATTTTTAGACATAGTTGCCTAGCTCTAAAATCACGAAATTTTTATGGAAGGTTCCTGACATAATGATGATGCTTAGGTAAAATTTTCAGGAATTTTTCCGGAGTGTGATACTCTCTAAAAATCTTTGAAGTTTCTATTTGCTCGGAAGAAGAATAGCAGTACAGTTCTTCCTTTTTTCTCCGGCTCACTCCAGCGACCTTGCGTGTGTAAACTAACCGCCAAATTGGAAGGCTCTCAAGACGACGATCATAACAGTATAACATGCATTGTCGGATTCTTGATTTTTGGTGGTGATCGCGATGAGAGAAGTTAGGGAAAGGAATAAACACGCAGGTGTTTTATCTACTAATTCCTTTTCCTCCTTTCGCGAATTCGCTCAAACTGCCATGCATGCGAAATCAAATTGCGGAATTGGGTTGGTCGTGCGATAACGATCGCGGTGGTATGACATGCATGGCTTGGTTTTGAGTTTTTGGATGAGATTTGAAGGAAAGAAGCGAAAGGAGTTAGTAGGGAAGGAAAAAGGGAGATGACCGGAAAAGATGGAACACGCAGGCGTTTAGCTTGCAGTCGGTCGAGTCGGAAAATAAAACGACGATACTAATACATGCATCATGGTATGATTTTTGAAATGCATGTGAAAATAAGATATCAATACAATTAATTTTAATTTTAATAATATATATATTTTTAACATAGTCTTTCAAACAATTTGTTTTAATAAAATGCAACCTTTTAATTAATTCAATTTGATTCTTAAAGCAACATTTTGATTAAACACTAGAAAATTTTTAAAACATAGTGAAAAATTTAATAGATCTCCAAATTAAATATTAACATCCTGATTCTGAAAATCAGGGTGTTACAAGTTCAACACAAGAAACACACTTATTTGACTTGCTAGCCCTATCAGACTTTTCCTTATAGTGAGCTACCTCGGCTTTCAAAGCCTCACAAGACACACAATAGTTATCCCTAATCTTATCCAACTGCTCTTTGAACTTAACTCTAAACGCTTCTTGTATCCTATCTACATTATGCCCAAGTTCAATAGAAAGAGTACAAGAATCAGAATCAACAGCTTTCTTGGAAGCAGTCATGGACATGGATTGTTCAATTTTAGCCTTTTCTTCTAGTGTCTTGTTTAAAGCATCATTCTCAAGTGTGAGTTTAACACAGTTTTCACATGAAGCAGTTTTAGAGTACAGAATCATTTCAGACATCTCCTTCATTTTAATCTTATTTTTCTCACAATGAGAGCAGGTGTGACTAGCATCAAATTTACTCAATTCTTTTGTAGCACTATCCAATTTTAGTTCAAGCAAAGCACAATTTGAACAAGGCAAAGGGATAGCATCAACAGTAGTCACATCTAAAGCAATGGCATTCATGCAAGCAGGACTAGACTTGAGAGTTTCTAGTTCATCAAGAGCATCTTTTAATTGATTTGTAACAGAGGAATGAGCAAGTCTTAGAGTTACCAATTCATCATACATTCCAGAACAAGCATCACAAACATCTTCAGGACGAATCGATTTGAGTGTAGCAACTTCTAGTTTCAAGTTATCAATCATGATGTCCTGATTCTTAAGCATTCTAGCTTGCTTATCTAATTTTCGTTCAGAAATGACCAAAGCACGTTTCATCTGGCGGTGAGGACATACCCCATCGGGATCGCTGAAAAGGTAAATGCGTTGGAGGAGTCGGCGTCGTGGCTGTCCTTGGCCATGAAGCATATCTTTGGTGAAGTCTTGATCCTTCTTCTTGCCATGAGAGTCGTAAATAGTCCTCGTCCCCGAGTCCATATCGCTCATGTCAAGCAGACTCAAGAGCGGTAAGGACCTTGGCGACGAACTTGCGATAGTTTGGCTTCTTGGGCTTCGCATCCTTAGCTTGAGGACGCCTCCGAAAGTCCTTCTCCATCTTGCCCTTGACTTGGGGCAAGCTGGAGTGAATGTGGTTTGGCTCACCACACTCAAAGCAAATGTGAGGCCACCTCTCATACATTCCTCACTTTGTTGAAGACTCTCGAGAATTTGGTGGTTAGGAGGGCTAAATCATCCTCAGGTATTTTCTCTAGCTGCTCATCGCTCAAAGAATACAAAGCGGACAAAGAAAGACCAGATGAGCCAAAGTCCAAAGAATCAGAAGAGCTACCCTGAGATGGGTCAACCACTAAAGCCATCAACTCTGTCTTGGGAGTCGCGAGATGAAATCAATCTCATGCGACTTCAACCTCGAGTAAAAGCTTATCCATGGTAAGCTCACTCATGACGATGTTGTCATTGATGGGCGTGATCTTCATCCCCAGGACTCTCACATCAAGAGCACCCAAGAACTGGCGTGCATTCTCGGACTTCGATAAATGTGAGACCAACGGACGTAAATTATGAAGAATCTTGGAAAACCTTCCCAATAACTCATCCAAAGATTCACGGGCTTTTGTTCGATCTTTGAGTATTCTTTTTGAGTTGGTTCTGTCTCACTTCCTTGATAGCGGTAGAGCCCTCGTGGTAATCACAGAGGTCTTCCAGATCTCATGGCGGACTTCAAATGAGACCTGCGCTCAAACTCGGATCGACTAAGCCCTTGAATCAAGAAGTTCGAGCCTTGCTATTAGCCTCTACATCGAGATTGATTACATCTTCATCGGTAAAGCACGACATAAGCATTTTTGACCTTAAGCCAAATTGCGTGCCCTTGAGCCTCGATGTAGGCTTGCATGCGAGCCTTCCAGTAAGCAAAATCAACTCCATCGAAAATATGAGGTTTGAGTGAATACTTGTCAGTCGCCATGGCTCTAAAGATCGGTTAAGATCTATGAGAAGAGCTAACCGTGCACTGATACCAATTGTAGGACCAGAATAAGCGACTAGAGGGGGGGTGAATAGGAGCACCAAATTTTTGCAAAGAAAATGGATTCAACTCGCAAATCACTCCAATAGCTATTAGGGCTATGAAGATGAATGCTTAAGCACAGTGGAAGACTTGTAATGAATCCACTCCTAAACCCTCAAAGCACAGCAGCAAACTCCTTGAAGAAATCCTGAAAAATCAGGGACAAAGGTACTACCACTGTTGTAAATGCGGTACTACCTCATTGCGGTACTACCATAGGCAAATGTGCGGTACTACCTCAGGCAAAAGTGCGGTACTACCTTTTATCCTGACGATGAACAGAACAGCCTGAAAACGAAATCGAAAATCGACGTAACTTTTAAACCGTAAGGCCAAACTCCACCAAATTTGGAACACACCTTCCTAAGGGTATTAGGAACCTATTCCAAGTGGCGATCGTCCAGATCTACGTCAAAGTTTAGATCTTTTCAGTTTTACCTAAGAAGGGCATAGAAGCGAAGAGCAAAGCGAAAAACTTGGTCCAACTCTTGCTCGTGGGAGATTGATGATCTAGGTGACCTTAGATACGTTCCCACATGTCACAGCAAGGAGTAAGAGTGCACAAGAACAACCAAAAACCAAAGGATCAACAAAATCTCCAAAACATCAAAGTAAGGTGCAAGAACAAGAAAAAGAACGAAGAGAGCTCATCTCAAAGAACTTGCAAGGATTGATTGATGATTGAAGATTCATGGTTACAGCCACTCCATCCTTGAGGGCACAACTCATTACATGAGCATACAAGGCATCAATCCCTAAACCCTAGCTCTCATCTTCCTTTTCTAAACCCTAAGACCAAATAGGGTTTTTCTCGATGGTCTCCCTTGGCTGCTGTGAACAGCACACAAGGCTTATATAGTGGAGGCTAGGAATCTAGGAATATTCCATTAGGGCACCCATTAAACCCTAACACACAATGGGTTAACACACGTACGCATCTCAAAGCGTTGTCTTCATCTTCGATTGACCTAAACCGCTTCTCCAAGCGCCGACCAGCAGATTTAGCCAACAAGCCACAAAGGCGGTATTTGGTGAAATTACCAAAATACCCTTCTCGATCCTTCTCCATAGACCGAGTCCAATCCATCGAAGCAATCGCTTTGCTCATGCGTGTAGGTTGATCAACGACTCTCATTATGTCGGCAGAGTCTCTCCGTCTGAATCCCATCGGAACCTCCAAGGCACTTGCACCGACCCCCGCGCCGCTTGATCCAACCAGCTGCATCGAACTGCCGGTTCGATCCACCTCGTCCATTCAGTGCCATGCTTGAGTCACCTGACCTCACCCGGCATCCATGATGGATTCGGACCTCGGCTCTCCAAGCTTAGTCGATCCTCCTCGCCGTTGACCGTCGTTGACTGCAAGCCACACCGCGACAATAGGCCAGAAAATCGTCTCCGGGAACAAGTTCTTCACAACTTGACCCACGTTAGCTCAAAACATGCATCATGCAACACATATGCAATGATACCCATGAACTTGACCTAACCCAAAATCAAATCTCCAAGAAATTTGACAATCGGCTCAATTCACTCCTGGCGGTACTACATACATATCCACCGGTACTACCGCACATGGTTGTACCGCTCAACTTCTTCTTGGTCGTACCGCGCTTCGAAATCCCAAAATCTCCAAAACAACTCCTCTCTGGAATTTGCATACCGCAAAACAACGGTCATACCGAAGTGCGGTATTACCGACAAGCAAGATGCGGTCATACCGCTCCAGAGAAATCAAGACTATTTTGCATTAGTTACGGTTTTCCATACCGCTTAACAACAAATGGTGCGTTCATAAGCGGTATTACATGATTAACACACCGGTACTACCGATTATCCTGACAGATTGCTGAAACTTTCTAACAAACATGAAATCCAACAAACCTTCAACTAAATTGCCAATTGTATCATCACCTAGGATTATGAGCATATCCTCAAGGTGTTCACACTGGGCGTGTCTTCAAGAACTCTGATAGCCTTGATTGTTGGTGAGCTGGAGGTGGAGGCGGTGGCACCGCTGCGACTTAGCTACTCGGCTCATCATGGCAAGTAGAGCATTGGTGGTGCAGCTTTGTTGAGCCAAATTTGGTTCATAATCGCATCATGGAGCTCATCATTTGGGCTTGTGCATATAAACTGCCCAAAACCGGGTGCATTCTTTGCCCTTTGGAGGAGGTGGGGGTGGAGGCAAGCTGTGCGGGGCTCACTGCGACTTGTGGACTGCCGAGTCTGCACCATCTGGACAAAACTCTAAAGGTTTAATAGGTAAGACAGAAAGCATAGAGGATAAGAGGGTTAAAGCACCAAGACAAGTGGGATCGAGAGAAAGATAGAGCATCTAAAGGGGTGACTTGGTTAAACCCAAGAGAGAACCAAAAGGCGAGGAGGCCAAAAGAGGCAACAAAAGCTTCAAAAGCAGAGGTCTTAAAGACCAAAGCTAAGCGAGACTCGAGACTAGGACCACTAACCCTAACCTTACTACGATTAGGCCCTATGGAAATTACAAAGGCAAGGAGGTCATGCTCGGGGCGTAAAATCGAGGTTCCAGTAGAGACAAGATAATAGAACTAAAGAAGGAGTTAAGTTGGAAGTAGAACAGGGTAAGAAAAGATTTAGACAAGTTAAGCGCAGCATAGAACCAGAACATGGAAAGAACCTCCAACCCAAATTTTAAGTTGTTTTGCTTTAGAAAATAACTTTTTGAATCAGAATTAAATCGACCTTTCTACCTATGGCCACGTCCTACAGCCGACCAAGGCTCTGATACCAACTGTGACGACCCACCCCGTGATGTACTGCAAGAGGTCCGGAGGACCATTTTTTTTTGCTGAAGTCACCACAGAAAGATGTGGTAGCACCGCGTGGAGCTTTACCGAGGAGGTGCCGGGACCTCCCAGAGAGTCTTGGTCATGCTTGACCTCCCGGAGGTCTTGAGGACCTCACGGAAGTCGTGGCCGCCACCCGCTCGATAGCACCTCCGGGCACATCACTAAGAGAGGTCAGCCAGGACCTCCCAAAGAAGTCCGTGGGACCTCCTGGTGGTCTGCCTTGTGCATCTGAGCTAGTCCCAGGACAACAGAGCTAGCTCGCACAAGAACACAAGCCAATACCACAACCACGAGGTCAAACAAGGATGAAGCAGACAAATTAAACTTTATATAATAGGACCTTATGGTCAAGCTTGTTAACAAGAGGTTTGCCACTGAGGGCTTACAAAACCATCGAGGACTTACAACTGGCAACAAGGAGCTCTAGGGCTCAAACACCAAAACACGCAAAAGCCATCCTACAAGCACCACAGGCTGTCGGGTGGAGGACGTCCTAGGCATCTTAGTCGTCGAAGAACTCCTCCTCGAAGAGGTCTGCACTGCCCTGCACTTGGTCATCTTCATAATCTGCTTTGACATAGGGCTTAAGCCATGAGTACTTGCAATGTACTCAGCAAGTCACAGGGACCAAAGATGCAATAATAATCATGCAAGGGCTTACCAATGGAGAGCTGTATGGTTAGTTTGCACAAAGCCAAGTTTGACAATAATAGCAATAATAGATTGTAAGGCAGCAAGGTAAAACCATAATACATAGTAAATTGAAGTTGAAAAAGTGGAGTGAGCACCAGCTCACATCCACAACCGAAAATAGGGGAGGTCTGGTCACACGAAAGGCAGTCCTCACCCAACAACCACCAAGAGCACCCACTCAAGAGGTCAGGCAGGTCCACGGACCACTACCCGAGCCAATCCGACCCCTCTAGAGCCGGCCAAGGTCTCTTCGAGGCAAAGCCAAGGCATCTCGTTGTAGTGCCCAGAGACGCAAACTTTCAAAACAACTACCCCTTGCACCATTTTCACTTGAGCATGTCCATGACCAAGGACTTGGCTATTGAATAGATCTTTCACTCTGCGAGAGGTGTACAACTTTACCCACAATCCACGATCTCTCTAGCGGGATGGGTTCGGTCACCCTGCTCACTTCCAAGGTGGCAGATCTAGAAGCCTGCAAGGCCTTTACAAAGATTTGAACCGACTAGGGTGGCCGCTAAGGTTTCATAATCCCCTCCAATGGTTTAGAAATCCACAGGGTTATGGGGTGCCCCCTCTTGCGCCAACGAATCACACGCTCAACCACAACAGCCCCAAACCATCTCATTGCTAATTATTCAGCCTAGACCATTCTCATAAAATGATCTTGTGGATGCACTATTTGGCCCAGTTTAACAGACACAAAATTATGTCCTTAATTGTGCTAAGGCAAGACTTCCACAACCAAGTGTGCACAGCACCCACTACTCACTCCCTGCCTTCTTGCCTCAGCAAAACAATTTGTATTAGCCCATGCCAAAAGACCACCCAGTCCTGGCACACAAATTTTTAACCAAGTGGTCTCACACCATAGCCAACACAGCTTAGGCATCCTGCCATAGCTGCTCAACAGTGGCACCAACCACACATTTCATAAGTCATTAGTCAAGATTATTAGAGATGAAGCATGATACGTTCGAACCACGTTTTCTAAGCAAGGCTATATAAGACCTACGGCCCCCATGTTGGCAAATAACAAAGAACACCAACTAAAATATCCACCCTAAGGCTCACAAGGTGAACATGATAACATGACGGAGACAAGGTATAAAGGAGGCATAACAGCAAGTAGGCAAGTAACTACAACCCAAACCATTTTCTTATAAACATAGCCATGCATGATAAAGTAAAACCGAAATACATTTGCAAAACTTGGTTCAAGATGATCAAAAGGAGGTCTGTGGCTTGCCTTGGTCAAGCAGTGGAGAGCCTTCTGCAGCAAGAGCTGGGTCCAAGATCTCCTCGAACTCGTGATCTACACATTCACAAGAAAACCAAATAAGCAAAACCACACTAAGCCAGAGAACTTCAAAAGAACCAAAAAGGAACTCAAACCAACTCAGCCAAAAAGGAAACCAAGAGGCTTAACACAGCCTCAAAGAGCTCCTGGGGAAGGTCTTGCGCAAGGAAGAACCGAGCAGAGATAAGGCAGGGAAGGAAGAAATGAGCAAAAAGGTTACAAGGCACGCCTCCCGGGCTATATATAGCGGAGTTGGTAGTGTGCAGACAAGGAGAACTTCGATGGCGTGTAGGCAATCGGGACAACTAGGGCGGGGCTTGCCTAAAAGAATTGAAATAAAGTACCTCGGATGTGGCGCATTTAATGTGACCCGACACCTATTAAATGCGCACAGTTCTGAGGCAAAACAATAATTGCAAGGTGGAGAGAGGTGGCAAGTGGGGCCGATCAAAGGGTGCACCAGATCAAAGAGGTGGCCCCACCGCAAGGTCATCCTACCAAAGACCCTTTGTGAGGTCTGGGCAAGAGGTCCAAGACACTTTCGAGAGGGAGGTCTGGACAGGAGGTCCAAGGACTCAAGAGGAGGTTCTGGACAAGAGGTCCTCAAAGCTTACAACGAGGAGGTCTGGCGCTCGAGACTGCACAAGGGAGGTCTAAGGGTCAAGATTTCAAGGGAGGACCTCAGCGGTCCAGATCAAAGGGTGCGAGGAGGTCTGACAGTAGATCTCCAAAGGGAGATCTACGGTCAAGATCTCAAAGGGGAGGACCTCAACGGTCCAGATCAAAGGGTGCAGGGGAGGTCCTGACCAACAGGAATATTCAAGGTTAGGAGGGTGGTCTTTACAAAAGACCAGCAAGGATCAAGGAGGTGGTCTTTGCAAAACAACCAGGAAGAGGTCCTGGAAACAAAGGAAAACGCGCATCAAAGCGGAGCCGTTCGATTGGAATCGGGCGGCCCAAAAGGAAAGGAACGTTCGGACCATCCAAGCGTTACCTCGCGATTGAGCCATCAGATCAAGATCGAAGGTGCAAAACAAAGGGCCGTTCGGATCGGCGAAACAGACCAGCGGGACTAGGCCGTCGATTTGAATCGGACGGCTAGGAAAAAGGGGCGTTAGGACCAAGCTAACGTCTTTGTGAGACCCGATTTATTAGGCTCATAATACTTAGTCATCCAATTGACCCTAGTATTATCAACTAAATAAACCGTGCCTCGAGATATATGTACTTCCTAGAATGCAAGACACACAACTCATTACAAAAGATTGCATCAATTCCATTCCAACACATAGAACGAGAACAAGCAACAAACGAAGTTAATATACATAAAGGATAGTTATTACAAAAGAGAGGCCGACCGGCCAAATAACAACAAGACTACTAAGATAACAATGGAAGCAAAAGTGCCATAGAGATGGCCCAAAATAAGAAACCAACCAAAGTGCCTTCACCCACAAGGCAATGGCCGGACCGTCAAGCTAGTCGCTTTCCCAACCACCGCCTGACTCACAAAAGTAAAGCCCTTTGGACCCTACCTCCTCTGCAACAAAGTTATTAAGCAAAGCAAATGAGTACAAAAATGTACTACATAAGGCGGCGTGTAATATAACAGAACTATAGTTTAGCTACATGCAAGCTTTATTCAAGTGGATGAGGCTTTGGACTTATTTTAGCATAAAGCAAGTTTTCATTTGCAATATTTAAATAGATTCCAAAGCAAAGTTGCAATTCATTTTTCATTTGCAAGAAACCAACGAGACAGGTAACAATTGATAGATAACAATCCTGGAAGTGTGTAACATCCCAAATGTATAATTAGGGTTAATCAAGTATAATTATATGTGTAGAAATTAAAACTTTTTCTCACATCTTGAAAAACCCTAAAATCTTATGTAATTCTTGTCCAAGAGTTGTGTAATCCAAAAACACAAAGCTCTTGTTGACCAAAAATCAAACTCATTTTCCAATTATCTTAAATCTTGTGTCAAACATTTGGAATATATTTTCCTTGGTCCCAAAAACTGATATGGGACCCCTTCTGAAAAATATCATGAGTTATAACACTTGTTGATAATTTTTGGAGGCAAAACAATCCTTTAAACAACCTTCATGAATTTCCTGAGAAAAATGCATTGCATAATAACCTCTGGAAATTTTATGCAAGGTTAGTATCATGTCAACAAGCTCCAGTTAAAATTTCATCAAATTTGGAGTTCATTTGCTATCTCAAATAATTCTGCTAAGTTTCAGCTGTTAAAACTAAATTTAAAAGCCTACACTGTTCCTTGGGCTAGCCATATTCAAAGTTGGTCCAGCCCAACCATGTCTGCACCTCAGCAGACCTCATCTCCACTTGATCAGGTCGCAGCCGTTGGATTTACATCCAACAGCCACGACCTCCTCCGCGGTCAACACCGCGAGGACCTCCCCACCTCATGAGGTCATTGCCGTTGGATCAGTGATCCATGGTCATGACCTCCCCTGTGTGTTAAACCTCAAAGACCTCCTCGAGCTGTAAACCATCGCAGCGAGGTCATCCCACCTTGTTGAGGTCGTAGCCGTTGGATCAAATCCAACAGCCACGACCTCCTCCTCAACATACTCAGTCAGGTCATCCCACCTACGTGAGGTCATAGCCCTTGGATCCAAGATCCATGGCCCTGACCTCCTCCCCTTACTGTTAAACTAAACAAACCTTCCACCTAACCTAGGTCGTAGCCATTGGATCAAATCCAACAGCTCACGACCTCCCTGCGTTATCAAGCACTCACAACCTCCCCCATCTTTTGTTGTGCACCGTTAGATTTAAAATCTACGGTCACGACCTCCTTTTTGTCTCATGCGCACCAGACCTCCCCAGCGCACGTGAGATCGTAGCCCTTAGATCTAAATCTAAAGGCCATGACCTCCCTTGTGCGTTGCGCAAGCTCAGGACCTCCACCTCCTTTGATCGGAACCCTTAGATCTAAATCTAGCGGTCCTGACCTCCCTTGCCTGTTGCGCATCATATCAGACCTCCCCGGTCATTGTGTGCCCTTGGATTTAAATCCAAAGGCCATGACCTCCCCTCATGTCTTTTGATCGCGTGCGGTTAAGTCCTCACTGGAGGTCCGCACCGTTGGATGGAGATCCAACGCTTTGGACCTCCTGTCCCTTTTCCTCACGTGCGTTTTCGCGATTAAGGAAATCGGAGGGCCACGACCTCCCCATCCTTGATCGTGTGGCTGGGACCTCCTCCCAGCCACTTAAAACATAACGGTTCGAAAATGAGATCCGATGGTTAGGACCTCCCCAGGTCTTATCCAACGGTCATAAGGACCTCCCCTGTTCTTCTCCTTCCTCTGGCGCGCATGCGTGCTCGGCGAGGGAGTTAATGTCGGCTTGTCCTTGTGTCCTTTCAATAGCTCTTTCTTGACCGCATTTAATGCGGTCGACTTTCCTCTCAGTCGGCCTGACCCGCCTTTGTCAACCTTTATGTCTTGTCCACCCATGGACCAACCCGTGGGCTAAGCTCACCATGGAGCTTAGCCCAGTTCAAACCTTCACTCAGGCTATAAAGTATCCTTTGGGAGCCTCCTTGGCTTCCTTTACACCCAATTGATCTCAGTCTTGCACTTGTGCGTGGCTGAGCTCCTCCCTCACTCACTTCCTCACTGGTGGCTGCCATTGTTGAGTCCTTGGAGCTCCTCAGTGGCACAAGAAGATCCAGTGGCTTCCTTTTCAAACCCTTGTTCGCTTTGCTCCCAACACCTCTTGGAAGTTATCCCTGACTTATTTGTTTGGGCACTTTTCAGAGGAGGACAAAGCTGGAGCTGGAGCTGGTGTCTTGGGCGGTGAAGCTTCACTGTCTTCCCCAACACCGGCCATCACCTCCACGACCTCCCCAGCACCTTAGGACCTCCAGGTACTCCTCCTGTAGTCCTTTAGATCTTGGCACCGCATGAATGATTTTGCGGAGCTTTTCTTGGCACAAGCTTGAATGTTCTTGTGAGCTGCTTTTTGCATTTTCGTGTTTGGCCGTCTTTGGTCATCTTTGCCCTCTCGGCTCGCCGGCGTTCAAAGCCGCCGCCGCCGAGAGAGGAGGTCCACTGGTGCGCAGCGTTATTGTGCACTCGGTGGTATCATTGGACCTCACCGGCGAGCTCTACATCGCCGGCGAGATCACTTCGCCACGCTTCGCGATTTTGTCGGACGTCCGGCGTGTCATTGTCGTTTTAGGACATAAATTCACCGTTTAAATGCCCAATCATCGCAATCATTGGTGTCTTAACGCCATTAACCCCGTCCCCTTTGCGCATTAAAACCCCTCGCGGACCTCCTCGTGGTCCGCGCATTTATCTCATGTCCAAAGCTCGTGCGGCGTTGGGTGCAGGGCGTCGGACCTCCTCAGGAGATCTGGAGTGTCCAAGACCTCCCTTGCGTAATCATGGCCGTCCGGACCTCCACGGAGGTGCAGTAATGTTTAGACCTCCTTAGACCTCCCTAGGTTGTCTCGGCCGTTCATGACCTCCCGGGTAGATCTTGACCGTCAAGGTCCTCCCTCGACGATCTGAACCATCGAGGACCTCCTTGGAACATCTGGACCGTCCGGGACCTCCCTGTGAGGTCTGGCGATGTAGATTTTCCTCCGGAGATCTTGATAGTTTGGACCTTCCTTTGGAAGATCTCAACCGTTGAGGACCTCCCTTTAGATCAGTCCGTTCCGGACCTCCCTTCTGTGTTGTGGTCCGTTGGATCTCCCATCTACGGCCACGACCTCCCCCTCACCTCGCGCATGTGAGTTGCTAAGAGGTCCAGGACCTCTGGACTTTCACGTGCGCGTGTGTGATGTTCTCCTGGAGATCTTGAGCCGTTGGATTTAAGATCGGTGGCTCACGTCCTCCCATACCCTTGTGAGTTTTAGGAATTCCAATGAGGTCTTAGTTAAACTGAAATAAGGTATAGACTTTAGAATTTCATATCTCTTTAATTTTATTTCCAAATGAGGTCATTCAAATTGTGTTAGCTCTGTCTTGAACTTGACTTTAATCCAAAAATGATTGTAAGTTGAGTTCAGCTCCAGAGCACAGTTTGCCATTAGATTTTAAAACCAACTTTAAAATGTGCACTTAAATCAATGCTTAACTTGTAAAATACATAACTAATGCTCTATAGGTTATTTTTGGGTGAGACCAACTTTGTTGGTTTCCTCTCTTAGTGAACTCACTGTGAAAATTAGTTTTGAGCATGTTGCTGTTAGGAAGATGAGGACTTGTGCATTATAATTTTGTTCAAGTTCTTGTTTTTGAAAATTTATAGAAAGTGCAATATAGCTCCAAATGAGATGAACTCAATTGTGTTATTCATCTCATGAGGTGCTGGTTTTACAGTAAAATTTCAGCTTCGCTGCTGTTCTAGAAAATGTTGCCTCATAATTAAATTAGTGAATAGTGCAGTTTGGTATTTTAGTAGGCTGAGCAGAATTGATTTCATCATATCTTTTGCATTGAGAATCCAAATCAATTGGTTCTTATTGCTAAATTCATGATAAATCATTGTCTTGCTGCTGTAAAATTTTCAGAGAATTTGGAGTTCGTTTGCTGTGCTATCTTTGTTGCCTTTAAATCGTTCTTATCGGTTCTTTATCGCTTTTCCGTTAGGTTTAGACATTTGTGGTGATCCCGAGGCGACCCTCTGCCACAATTTGACCACCAGCAACAAGGCAAGCAGTTTGACCATTTCCATCATTGTCCCATTACTTTAAAGCTTAATACTTTGTTTTACTTCTATGTATGCATGCTACTTTGTGTTAAATGTAAGCTAGCGAGCCTATAGTTGCATGATCTGTAGGAATTGTTTATCCTCTACTACCATGAGCCTAGGTTACTTGCTGTGGTGGGAGCTCGTTGGATGAGCTCTTATCACTTAGTAGTTTCGATGTAAATTGCTTAGACATGCCTAGTTATCGGTAGAAATGGGCGATCATCGGCTTAGTCGATGGTCTTGATCACTCAAAAATGATTATTACTCCTATATGTCCAGCACTTGTGCTTTGATTAATTTGTAAAATCAAAAACTGAAAATAAAAGATTGATTTAGACTTGGGCATATTGGATGGATGGTGCGGTTTTGGATGTGGTGGTATGCTGGGTCCCTAAGGACCGAGTACTTGGGTCACTAAGCCAGCGATTTGGCGTACTAACCACTTGCGAGGGCATATGGAACCCCTCTTGACTAAGTACTCTAGGAGGTGTTAATTATGAGCGAGCTCGGTTGGTGTGTTTTCAAAAACAAATGTATATGTATAGTGTGGGAGGGCATTAGCTTAGGGAAGGTTGTGATGTCTCCTTCTCCCCGTGGGTTGTGCAGCTCGTAATTAGCATTCATCCTTTGGAAAGGTCTCGTAGGACTTAGCCGTGCCAGCACACCTTCGGAAGTGTGCGTAAAGGAAAGGTGGTCGGCGTGTGGGTGCAGTGGTACACCTGCGCAGGATAAAACTATTCGAATAGCCTCGTCCTAGGTTATGGACATGCTTGGTAAGGTCGTTCAAGACTAGACTACAACCTTTAATTAAAACTTGACATGGTTGGTATGAACGGGGAGTTCATGCTATTGTTGTGGTGACTTGGGTTAGTCACTTCCAGGATTGTTCTTGTTGTTGTTATTATGTTATTATCTCGTTGTTACTTCAACATTTAAAAATGCTTTGCCAAATTGCCTTTAATCTATTATATTATTGCAAATAAATGTGGCTTTATGCTAAAATGAGTCCAAAGCCTCATCCACTTAAATAAAGCTTGCATGTAGCTATTTATAGTTCTGTTATCTCACACGTAAGTCTTGCGGAGTACTTTATGTACTCATCTGCCCGTGGTTGTGGCAATTTTTGTGGTTTTTGTTGCAGAGGAAGAAGGAGAGCTCCAAGAGCCTCTCTTTTGTGCTACGTGTTGCAGTTTCTTCGACGACTAGCTTGGCGGTCCGGTCAGATGCCTAGGGGTTAAGGCACACTGATTGGCTTTGTGTTATAGCCATCTTTATGGCACCTTTTGCTTCCGCTGTTACCTTTGTAGAATTGTTGCTATTTGGCCTAAGGGCCTCTCTTTTGTAATATCTATTCCATATTAATGTTAACTTCTGGTTTAGTGCTTATGTTCTATGTGTTGTATGGAATTGATACATTCTTTTGTTGTGAGGTATGTATCTTGCATTCAGAAGTATACATCTCTCGAGACCGGGTTTATTTGGTTGATAATACTAGGGTCAATCGGATGACTAAGTATTATGAGCCTAATAAACGTCGGGGTCTCACAAAGTGGCTAACCCATTAGCCACCACAATAGCATGAACATCCATTCATACCAACCCATCAAGTTTTAATTTAAATGTTGTAGTCTAGTTCTTGCATGACCTTACCAAGCATGTCCATAACCTAGGACGAGGCTATTGAATAGTTTTAACCTGCGGGGTGTACCAATGTACCCACACGTCGACCGCCTTTTAGCCACATGATTTAGCACACTTCCTTTGGTATGTCGGCACGGCTAAGTCCTACGAGACATTTCCAATGGATGATGCTAATTAAGAGCCGCAACCCACGGGGATAAGGACACACTAGGCAGCCTAACCGGTCTGCTAATGCTCCTCTCCGACACCACACACACACATTTAAAACCACCCACCGACCAGCTCATAATTAACACCTCCCAAAGTACCGTTGGGTCACGGGGTAGGCTACGATAGCTACAAACAAAAATTTCTACCACGCGAACCAGGATGCCAAGCAAGTAGATGATCACAGATCGTTACCAACAGACGCGCAGAACAGCGGAAGAAGGGTTGGAGCAGCTTGGTCCAACGAAGAGCGCGTCGATGTAGTGGTCGTAGTCAATCGTCTCCTCCAAAGAACGCGTCTGCGGTTCCTTGTGAAGATCGCGGATCGTCCTCAAAGCGCAACAATCGTAGTAGCGCCTCTCACGGTATCCACACGTCGAGGAAGGAACAACCGAGCGCGGTGTGCTAGCACCAAGTCGCCGCAGCGAGCTCTCGAGAGATGGCGGCTAGGGTTTGGTGGTGTTTTAGCATCCTTTCCAACAGCCTCATGCACCTCCTTATATAGTGCTCGTGGCGGATCCTATCCGGACCGTTCTGAATCGTATTCGTATTGGTTTGTTCAACCCGTTAAGTGTGTGACCACAGAGGTTCATGTGTAGTTCGGTTGTGACTGAAACCCTTCCGACCACGAGTCGAAGCGGCTCCTAGCGAAACATATCGATTCGAATACACACAAATTATATCGGACGAACCTTAATGCAATATGATCTACGACCAGGTCTTCATCACTTACGACCAGGTCCTATCTGTATACGACCAGTTCGTATGTGGTCACGACCAACTCGTAACTCCTTACGACTTGGTTTTGACCACTCTGTGATTAGGTTCGACCAGTCTACGACTTGCTTGTATCTCCATACGACCCGATCATTCTTTGTTACGACTGAAGCGACCTACTCGTGTATACCCCTTTGCCTCACGATGTCGGGTTGAACTCGGTGAGATGTTGTGTCATCCATGGACTGTTCAATACTTTCTCGTCGAGTGTCGAGATAACTTTACGTGGTGAACTCTTCGACTACTAGTGGCATGGCCATGCACTTTCTTTATCACAATCTGAGAGGGCCCAGACATCTTTCTGTTATGTTAGGAGGGCAAATCCATATCCGACCAGGTCACATTCCTCTCCATGTTTGAGCATACCCAAAGCTACCTTTATAACTACCCGATTCACGGTGTAGCGTTTGGCAACCCTAAGCGTGCTCTTACACATGTAGGAAACCATCTTGATCTCAGGTCTAAGGATTATACATCATCATTGCTTGAGACCAACTAATGACACATAGATTCATAACAATCTCAATAGTGCCTCAAGGTGGGTCTTATCCAACATCATGTTCTCTAACATGTGTCCATATTATTGGTTTGATATCTCCATATCTATGACTCGTGAAACATAGTCATCAACCAATACATATGCTAGTCTATTCATATGTGTCCTCATATGTTTATGACCGAGGATCGTATAAGAATAATTATTGCGAGAAATATAGAGTTTCACAACCAAGTCACATACTTGATAATAAATATTAACAATATTATTCTAGGAACAAGATAACACATTATCAATGTCATGAACATAATGAAATGTAATCATCTCTATGATTGCCTCTAGGGCATATTTCCAACAGATCTCCCACTTGCACTAGAGTCAATCATTTTAGGTATCTAATACTGATAGCTCTTGTGTGTGCCTCATGCTTTGGTACAGTGAGAGGCTTTGTCAGCGGATCGACAATATTTAAATCCGTATTTACTTTGCATATCTTAACATCTCCTCTATCCACCAATTCGTGGATAAGATGATAACGCTTTGAGTATGTGTTTGGACTTGATGGGATCTAGGCTCCTTAGCTTGAGCAATGGCTCCATTGTTGTCACAATAGAGATCCATTGGGCACGAGGCACTCGGAACCATTCCCAATTCAATAATGAAATTCCTTATCCAAACACCTTCTTTTGCGACTTCGAAGCCAGAATGTACTCGACCTCTGTCGTGGAATCGACAACCGTCTCTTGCTTGGAACTTTTCGACTCCTTGCTCCTCCATTCAAAATGAATACAAAACCAGATTACGACGATAATCATCTTTGTCGGTTTGAAAGCTTGCATCGGTGTAACCATTTACAACGAGCTCTTCATCACCGCCATAAACTAGGAACACATCCTTAGTCCTTCTTAAGTACTTAAGAATGTTTTTCACGGTACGTCGATGACCTTCACCGGATCGACTTGGTATCTGCTAAGTAACACTTAGAGCATATGATACATCTGATGCGTGTACATATCATGGCATACATGATAGATCCAATGGCGAAGCATATGGAATATCACTCATTTTGTCTCGCTCATCGGTGGTGCGTAGGACACCGATTCTTATAAGATTAATGCCATGTGCCATGGGCAAGAATCCTCTCTTGGAATTTTGCATGTTGAACCGATTCAACACTTTGTCTATGTACATTTCTGGCTTAATCCAATTAGCCTCTTAGATCTATCTCTATAGATCCTTATTCCTAAGATATATCTTGCATCTCCTAAATCTTTCATTGAGAAACTTTTTCTTAATGAAGATTTAACAATTCTAACATTGGAATGTCATTTCCGACCAAGAGTATGTCATCTACATACAAGATCGAGAATAACAAGTGCGCTCCCACTAACCTTCATGTAAACACAAGGTTCTTCTTTGTTCTTGTGAAACCAAACCTTTTGATCTCCTCATCAAAACGTATATTCCAACTCCGAGATGCTTGCTTCAACCCATAAATGGACTTTTGAAGTTTGCATACTTTACTAGCATTGTTTGGATCGACAAAACCTTGAGGTTGTGTCATGTACACATCCTCATCTAGGTTTCCATTAAGGAAAGCTGTTTTGACATCCATTTGCCATATCTCATAGTCGAAATATGCAACAATTGCTAGAATGATCCGAGCAGATTTAAGCATCGCTCTTGGTGAGAAAGTCTCATCGTAGTCAACTCCTTGAACTTGTCGAAAACCTTTTGCGACTAGTCGAGCCTTATGAATGTGAACATTTCCATCCATATCAATCTTTTTCTTATAGATCCATTTGCACTCAATGGTTTTGACACCATCAAGTGGATCGACCGTGTTCAAACCTGATTTTCTCTCATGGAATCTATTTGGTTCATGGCTCCAAGCCATTTCTCGAGTCCGGGTCCATCATCGCTTCCTCATAAGTCTTAGGCTCACCATTATTCAATAATAATCGTCATGCCCATACCTTGTAGGCAATTGACGCGCCTTTTAGATCTCACGTGGGTGGTGCCTTATCTCTGAGTTCAACAACAATTTGTTCATCGAAGAGAGGTTGAGTAGGAGTTGAAACACTTTCGGATGTTTCGAATTTCTTGAGTTGCACCTTTCTCCCATCGACTCCTTTTGAAAAAACTCTTTCTCCAAAAAGACACCATTTAAGACAACAAAAACTTTGTTTTCATCCGGTTGTAGAAATAATATCCTTTGGTTTCCCTAGGATATCCTATAAAAAGCATTTATCCGATTTGGGTGTGAGCTTATCGGGGCGTCAAGCGTTTAACATAGACATCACATCCCCAAATCCTTAGAAAAGACAAACTAGGACTTTTCGGTCCACATCTCATATGGTGTCTTATCTCTTGATTTAGATGGTACCTTATTTAAAATGAAAGCGGCGGTTTCTAGAGCATAACCCCAAAAATACAATGGCGAGATCCGATTGGCTCATCATTGATCGAACCATGTCTAACAAGGTCTGTTCGCCGCTCGGACACCCCATTCCATTGTGGAGTGCCGGGTGGTGTAAGTCAGGAACAATTCCACATTGTTTCAAATGATTACCAAACTCATGGCTTACAAACTCACCTCCACGATCGGATCGTAAAGATTTGATTGTCTTGCCAAGTTGATTACATACTTCATTACGGAACTCCTTGAACTTTTCAAAGGATTCCGACTTGTGCCTCATTAAGTAGATATAACCATATCTACTATAGTCATCGGTGAAAGTAATGAAATCTGAAAACCACCTCTGGTGTCATGCTTATTGGTCCACATACATCGGTATGTACGAGTTCTAGCGGTGGTCGCCCTTTCACTCGACCGGTGAAAGGTGTCTTGGTCATCTTTCCGACCGAGCAAGACTCGCATGTTTCAAATGATTCCAAATCAAATGAGTTTAGAGCTCCATCATTATGGAGCCTTTTCATCGTTCTCACTTATGTGACCCAAGCGACAATGCCAAATAAAAGTGGAATTTATTTCATTAGGCGAAGCCTTTTAGATTAATATTATAGACCGATGCATTATCAAGATTTAAAATAAACAACCCATTCAAAATAGGTGCATAGCCATAAAACACTTCATTCAAAAATATAGAACAACCATTGTTCTCTATAATGAATTTATAACCCTCGCCATCAAACATGAGGCGGAGATAATGTTTCTACTAATGGTGGAGCGTAATAACAATTATTCAATTCCATAATAAATCCTGAAGGCAAAAGTAGTGGCATAGTCCCGACGGCTAATGCAGCAACCTTTGCTTTATTCCCGACGCGAAGATCCATCTCGCCCCTTGCAATCATCCTGCTTTATCCGAGCCTTGGAAATCATCAGATTAATCATATTAACCCTATTCCGAGCCAATCTGATTACTGCCTTGATACGACCACATAACGCGACATACTCCGATGGCGGAATTCCGACCGGTAGGAGTGTTATGCAAGGTAGTCGAAAAACAAGTCGAGTGAATCATCTGGTGCTCTTAACTTGTACCTCCTCGTATACCCATCTATTACCACCGAGAAACCGATCGATCTTATCGACCAGGGCCTAGGTCGTTCCATCTATATGAACCGATCTAGGTTACCAAAACCGACCAGTAATAGATCCAATCTACTACTTCCATATATCAAGTATATGCGATCGATCCAGATCAAAAACTACGCAGGATGGCTCTGATACCACTGTTGGGTCACGGGGTAGGCTACGATAGCTACAAACAAAAATTTCTACCACGCGAACCAGGATGCCAAGCAAGTAGATGATCACAGATCGTTACCAACAGACGCGCAGAACAGCGGAAGAAGGGTTGGAGCAGCCTGGTCCAACGAAGAGCGCGTCGATGTAGTGGTCGTAGTCAATCGTCTCCTCCAGCAACGTCTGCAGTTCCTTGTGAAGATCGCGGATCGTCCTCAAGCGCAACAATCGTAGTAGCGCCTCTACGGTATCCACACGTCCAGGGAAGGAACAACCGAACGCCGGTGTGCTAGCACCAAGTCGCACGGCAGAGCTCTCAGGGAGATGGCGGCTAGGGTTTCGGTGGTGTTTTTCGCATCCTTTCCAACAGCCTCATGCACCTCCTTATATAGTGCTCGTGACGGATCCTATCCGGACACGTTTACGAATCGTATTCGTATTGGTTTGTTCCAACCCGTTAAGTGTGTGACCCTGTAGGTTCATGTGTAGTTCGGTTGTGACTCGGAAACCCTTTCCGACCACGAGTCGTAGCGGCTCCTAGCAGAACATATCGATTCCCGAATACACACAAATTATATCGGACGAACCTTAATGCAATATGATCTACGACCAGGTCTTCATCACTTACGACCGGGTCCTATCTCAGATATCATGACCGGTTCAGTATGTGGTCACGACCAACTTCGTAACTCCTTACGACTTGGTTTTGACCACTCTGTGATTAGGTTCGACCAGTCTACGACTTGCTTGTATCTCCATACGACCAGTCTGTTACTGTTCGACCTGAGCGACCTACTCGTGTATACTCCCTTTGCCTCACGATGTCTGGTTGAACTCCAGGTGAGATGTTGTGTCATCCATGGACTGTTCAATACTTTCTCGATCGAGTATCAGATAACTTTACGTGGTCGAACTCTTCGACTACTAGTGGCATGGCCATGCACTTTCTTTATCCGATCTGGCAACGAGGGCCCGAGACATCTCTCCTGTTATGTTAGGAGGGGCAAATCCCATATCCGACCAGTCACATTCCTCTCCATGTTTCAGAGCATACCCGAAAGCTACCTTTATAACTACCCAGTTACGGTGTAGCGTTTGGCAACCCCTAAGCGTGCTCTTACACATGTAGGAAACCATGCTGATCTCAGGTCTAAGGATTATACATCATCATTGCTTGAGACCAACTAATGACACATAGATTCATAACAATCTCAATAGTGCCTCAAGGTGGGTCTTATCCAACATCATGTTCTCTAACATGTGTCCATATTATTGGTTTGATATCTCCATATCTATGACTCGTGAAACATAGTCATCAACCAATACATATGCTAGTCTATTCATATGTGTCCTCATATGTTTACGACCGAGGATCGATAAGAATAATTATTGCGTAAATATAGAGTTTCACAACCAAGTCACATACTTGATAATAAATATTAACAATATTATTCTAGGAACAAGATAACACATTATCCAATGTCATGAACATAATGAAATGTAATCATCTCTATGATTGCCTCTAGGGCATATTTCCAACAAGTACTTAGTCAAGAGAGGTCCCATATCCCCCTCGTGTGGTTAGCACGCAAGAGCGCTTGGCTTAGTGACACAAGTAACTCGGTCCTTGGGGACTTAGGCACCATTCCGATCACACCCAAAATATCACACCAACATCCATTGTGCCCAAGTCAAACAGTTTTGTTTTCATTTTGGTTTTATTTGTTTACAAAGTAACAAACCACAAAAAGGACAAAATGGAATAAAGATTTTAGTGTGATCAAGGTCATCGACATAATGTCGACAACCGCCCATTTCTACCGTTATCTAAGCATTGCTAAGCATTATAAACGTAAACTACTAAGCGATAAGAGTCCATCCAGCGAACTCCAAATCGCAGCAAGATAATCCTAGGCTTAGTAGTAGAGAATGAACATTTACCTACAGAATATGCATCTATAGGATTACTAGCGACATTTTAACACAAAGTAGCATGCATACATATAAGTGAAACAAAGTATTAAGCTTTAAAGTAATGGGACAATAAATGGATATGATCAAACTGCTTACCTTGCTGATTTTGCTCAATATATTGCTGAGGATCACTCACGGGTTCAACCCACTCGTCGGTACCTAATCGAAAAGACGAAAACAATCGATAAGAACGACGAAAACGACAAAGACAACACAGCAAACGAACTCCAAATACTCTGAAATTTCTACAGCAGCAAGAGGGTAATTTTTAGGGAATTTAGCAATAATAACCAATTGATTTGGATTCTCAATGCAAAAGATATGAGCAAAACAAACCTGCTCAGCCCTAAAAATACCAAACTGCCACTATTCACTAATTTAATTATGAGGCAACATTTTCTAGAAGGGTGGTGACACTGAAATTTTTACTGTAAAACAAGCACCTCATGAGATGAATAACACAATTGAGTTCACCTCATTTGGAGCTATTATGCATTTTCTATAATTTTTCAAAAACAAGAACTTGAACAAAATTATAATGCACAAGAACTCTTTTTGACAACAGCAACCTGCTCAAAACTAATTTTCACAGTAAGTTAATCAATAGAGGAACCCAACAAAGTTGGATTCACTCAAAAATAATCTACAGAGCATTAGTTATGTATTTTACAAGTTAAACACTACATTTAAAGTTAGTTTTAGAACCTATTTGCAAAACCATGTTCTGGAGCTGAACTGGGCTCATAACCATTTTTAGATTGGAGTCCAGGTCAAACCAGAGCTAACAAAATTTGAATCACCCTATTTGGATTTAAATTGACTTAGTTATGAAATTTTAAAGCTCATACCTTTTTCAGTTCTTAAAATAACAATTCACTGGAATTTCTAAAAACCATAAAGACATGGGAGGACGTGAGCCACAGATCTCAGATCTAACGGCTCAGACTTCCCAGGAGAACAATGCACATGCGCGCTTGCGAGGTCCAGAGGTCATGGGCCGTGGATCTTGGATCCAACGGTCCATGTCCTCCCATCCACGCGCGCACAAGCAGAGGGGAGGTCGTGGCTGCTGATCTTGCATCAAACGGACCACAACAAGGAGGGAGGTCCTCAACGGCTGCGATCAACACAGAGAGGACATAAGCGGCACAGATCAACGCGGAGGTCCAACCGCGGAGGTCTTACGTCCTGAACCTCTGAGGAGGTGCAGGCGGCCACGATTGCGCAAGGGGAGGTCCTGGATGTTCCAGATCTCCTCGGAGGAGGTCATGGACGTCCCAGAGCCAGCGACAACATGCTTGCACGCACGCACGCGCTCGGACAAGGAATTAATGCGCGCGGGACACAAGGAGGTCCGCGCACGAGAGGTCTTAAATGCGCAACAAGGGGCGGATTAAAGACATTTAAGGCACAACCAATGATTAACAATGATTGAGGTATGATTAGCGCATTAAGTAGAGGATCTTTGTCCGAAATTTGACACGACACTGCCGCGTACGTCCGACAAAAACCCGAGTTTGAAGAGATGGTCCTCGCCGGTGATGTAGACCTCGCCGGCGACATCCAATGGTACCACTGAGTGTGCAATAGCCTTGCGCACCCAGTGGACCTCCTCTCAACGGCGGCGAAGGCCTTGAACGCCGGCGAGCCGGAGAGGAGCACGATAGCACAACACGGCAAAAATGACAGCAGCTAAATTGAGCTCCGCAGCATTCATACAAGCGTGTGCCCAAGAAAAGCTCCGCAACAACATCCATGCAGGTGCCAAGCCTCTAAGGACTACCAGGAAAGTTACCTGGAGGTCCAGAGGGGCTGAGGAGGTCGAGGGAGGAAGGACCGGTGCCGAGGAAGAAAGGTGCTCCACGGCCAAAGCTCCAACTTCAAGATCCCCTTTGGCCACCTCTGAAAAATGCCCAAACAATTTAAGTTAGGGTTAACTTCCAAGAGGTTTTGGGAGCCTGAGTGAGCAAGGGTTGAAAAGGAGCCACTGGAACTCTTGTGCCACCGAGAAGCTCAAGGACTTCAACAATGGCAGCCACCAGAGAGGAGGTTAGTGAGGTAGGAGCTCGGCCAAGCAGCTCGGCATGGCAAGCTCCAAGTGTGTAAAAGAAGCCAAAGGGGGCTCAAGGAATCTTATACCAATGGCACAGAGGTCTGCACCATGGGTTAAGCTCATGGTGAGCTTAGCCCATGGGGAGGTCCATGGGAGTTGACATGATGGAAGGACATATTAGGTGGTCGAACAGGGCCTAGGGTGTGGCAGAGCCGACACGCATTTAATCTTGAACTGCAAGAGCCGTTGGGACAAGACATGCTCGACTTTGCCCATCGCCATGGCTCGCACACGCCCAAGGTAGGAGAAGACGAGGACCTCACATCCACCGCTGAATTAAGTGGATGGGGAGGTCCTGCCCTCGCTTTAAGTTTGAACCGTTATGTTTTAAGTGGTGGGAGGAGGTCCCAGCCACACGATTTGGAAAGGGAGGTCATGGCCCTCCGATTTCCATAACGCAGATCTTAAAGGATAAAGGGTTAGGAGGTCCTAGCCTTTGGATTTACATCCAAGGGCTCAGACCTGAGGAGGACATAACTGCGTGTGACTTAGAGAAAAGAGGGGGAGGTCATGGCCTTTGGATTTAAATCCAAGGGCGCACAACCAAAGGGGAGGTCAGATGCGCACAAGGCACAGGGAGGTCGTGGCCGTAGATTTTAAATCTAACGGCTACAACACACGATGGGGAGGTTTTGTCTTGTTGGATTTTGAGGGGAGGTCGGGTGTTGGATCTCGATCCAACGGCTCGACCTCAAGTGAGTTCAAAGGAGGTGCAGGTTGTTTGATAGCAAGGGGAGGTCCTTGCGGTGTTGACCGCGAAGGAGGTCTGGCGCACAAGTTGACCCGAGGAGGTCCACAAGGTCAAGAGGACCTCGGCGTGTGGAGGTCTGGGCGCAAGACATTGAAGGGAGGTCATGGTCATTGGATTGTGATCCAGCGGCTATGACCTCAAGTGGCGAGGAGGACCTCACGGTGATGGCTTATGAGGAGGTCGTGGCCATGGATTTTTTGATCCAAGGGCTACGACCTCATCAAGGTGGAATTGAGGTCGAGAAGGGGTTGGGTTCAACCCGAAGCAGCAGAGGCTCGGCCCAGGAGCAGTGTAAGCTTTTAAATTTAGTTTTAACAACCGAGAGTTAGCAGAATTATTTGAGATAGCAATTGAACTCCAAAATTTATGAAATTTTAACTGGAGCTTTCGACAACATGACTAACCTTACATAAAATTTCCAGAGGTTATTATGCTATGCATTTTTCTCAGGAAATTCATGAAGGCTGTTCAAGAAATCGTTTTACCTCCAAAATTATCAAACAAGTTTTATAACTCATGATATTTTTCAGAGGGTCCCACATCAACTTTAGGACCAAGGAAAATTATTTTCCAAATGTTTGGCACAAGAGTGGTGACAAATGGAAAAAGGACTTGACTTTTGGTCAACAAGGACTTTGTGTTTTTGGATTACACAAATCTTGGACAATAATTACATGTGAGAAAAAGTTTTAGTTTCTACACATTTAATTATATTTGAACAAACACCTGATTATACATTTGGGATGTTACACGTGCCCATAGGATCGGGCCATCCGAACAGCATCGGACGGTCCTAAGGTAACGAAGGCAAAGCCTCAAGCGATACAGCCACGAGAGTCAAAGATGGGTCCAAGCGCTAAGGAGGTCTTGGACCTAAGGAGATCGGAACCTTTGGAGCCAACTAAGGAAGGACCTGGACGGCTAAGATCTCCTGAGAGGAGGTCCTAATGGCCAGATCCTAACAAGGGGAGGTATGAGCGGCTAGATCTCAACAAGGGGAGGTCTGAGCGGCTAGATCTCAACAAGGGGAGGTCTGAGGGACACAGAAAAGTCTGCAGGGATAGAGGGAGGTCTATTTGAACACAAGGGAGGTCCAAATAGCCACGAGGAGGTCTAAGAAGGTCCCAAAAAGCTTTGGGAGGTCCAGAGAAACTCTGGAGCGCCAAGAGAGCTCAGGGGTTCCAAGAGAGCGTGGAGAGGTCCACGGGGAGGTCCAAAAGAAGCAAAGCCAAGCGTGGCTTGGAGGGACCAAAGAGGTTTTGAAACACAAACCCGAGCCGGGTCCTTGACAGAAAACCCCAAGCAAGGGAGAGGTTCAACAGAGGGAGATAAGAGAGAGGTCTGGATCTCAAAGAGATTCAAACCAACAAAGGAAGTTAAGAGAGAAGAGACAAACCAGGGGCACACAGAGAGGCTTTGGAGAACCAACAGCCCCAAGGGCAGCAAAAACACCACAGAGAGCCACAACCAGCAAGGAACACCCACAAAGAGCTTAGTTAAGGTTTGATTAATTCCAGTTGAACTCTCCAGATTTCAAAACGTCAGGTTAAGCTTTGGATTCTTAATAAAGACAAATGGTTACTGTCGGTGTTTTAGAACCGAACTTATGTAAAGATTGTTTGATTCGGGGGGTCTCCTAGAATGGAATCACGCAGAGAGATTGACACGGGGATTTTTATACAGGTTCAGGCCTTCTCCGGAGAGAATAACAACCCTACTCCTGTGTGTATATGGTATTGAGTGTATTCTGAACAATCAGAGGAAAAACTAAGGCTATTACAGATAGTACTGGTATTCCTGACGGCCCGATCCATCCGCCTTTCCTTCTTTGATTGCCGCCTTTATATAGTACGTGAAGGAGCGGCAGTTTCTCCAGGTGAAGCGGCGCCTCATCACATCCTGTAACGGACGCACGTTGGTAGTAATCACCGGCGTATTAACTCCTCCACGCCGCCTAACAAAGAATATACCGTAGATAATGGAGCATTACGTGCTATTACTTGTGAGAAAACGATTAATATGATGACTGTTTGAATCCCTTAATCAATTGGGCCCACTTGTGCAGAGGTTTAATTGATCATAAGGTGGTCGTAGCTGACCTAGTCGTAGAAGAACTTATGACCATGAGTTAGTCGTAGCAAGACTTACGACTATTGGGGTAGTCGTAGCATAACTTACGACTATGGGGGTGGTCGTAGAAGAACTTACGACCACCCAGTAGGCTCTTCCCTTATAACATTACGGGGTATACTCAGGGACCATATGACGTCATTTTTACCTATAATAAGAATTATAGATAAAAGATAAAATGAGGATTATTATATCCTCGTCATCTAGCCCCCCAGCTTCAAGTGAAAGCAACTTACTTGGTAAAGGGGTTATAGATGGTCTTACGACCACGAGAGGGTCGTAGAAAGATAGTCGAAGGAAAAACTCTTCGTCATTAGTATACTACTTTGACCGAAATATGCTTGGTCAAGGAAATTGCTTACTGCTATCAAATAGTCGTAGAACATTTCTACGATCACAAGGTGATCGCAGCATAATGATCGGAAGAAAAACCTTTCGATGAATATTTCCTTTGGTTAAAAAGAATCTAACCAAGGAAGTAATTTAAGCTTGAGGTGTAAAAGCAAACTGATTTTCTCAAAGCGGACACGTTGGGGAATTTTAAGCGGCGCTTGTTAGCTTTGTCTGTTGAAGCGGTTCCCGAGACGATGGCAACCTTTGGAATACCACGCCTCGGCCCGAGGCACTTGCTGTTATAAATACTTACCGGGGTAAGACTTAGGGTTCACACTTTTCCTCAAATTATCCCAATCGTTCATCAAGTTCTTGTCTTCTCCGCCACCAACTCAATCAAGAATCTCCCCTTCGAGAGAAATGGCCGGAGGGTCTCCGAGTGGGCTGAGTCGAAGATGGATCTGGCGAAGATGGAAGCCCTTGTCAACGCTGGGAAGATTCGAGAGAGTTCTCGTGGAGTGGTTCGGTGAACAAGCAAAGAATGGCCGTCGGGGAGGATGGACAAATTCCGTCTTCCAGCGTCTTCGTGAGTGTGGTCTCGATTACTGCTCACCCCTTTCTTACACTTATACTCGAGCATTTTGGAGTGGAATTGGTGAACCTTGGTCCTAATTCCATCACAATGCTGAGCGTATTTGTATATCTGTGTGAGGTGCACAGGAATTCTAGCGAATCTTGAGCTTTTTCAGTATTTCTACGGAATGGCTCGCATGTCTGGGATAGCCGGAAGTTGTGGTGCGAAGCTCCATGACGGGAAGTCAAGGAGTATATTCAGATGTTCACTCGGTCCTCATGGTCGTTGTGGAGGAAGAGGTGGTTTCTTGGAAAGTCACCTCAAGATAGCCTTACCTTCGGGGAAGGTCATAAAAAAATCTTCATGGGATTCGACTCACCAAGATATCAGTCGAATTGCCCCCTATATTCAAGCTATTAAGGATTTGAAAGAAGGGGGGTTGACTGGATGGCATGTGGTGAAGGATTTCATCACACGTCGAATTAGCCCTTTGAAGAAACGAGTACCTCCTATGTGGAAGTATACGGGCCAAAAGACCCACCGGGGACTACGATGAGGGTAAGTAGTTTTTGACTTAACTCTTAGTTTGGTCTTCTTGATTTATCCAATCGAGTATCTTTATCTATTTTATACGAGATCTTTCACAGCAGAGATTGACGTTCGAGTCAAACTTCGTTTGTGAAGCCCCGCCACGGAATGGCGGTTCCTCAAATCCTTGTGGTTTTGTCCGAGAGGAAAAGGTTAAGCGTCTAAAGGTAATCAAAAGCTGATTTTATCCTTAGGACTTTATAGTCGTAGAAAGAACTTACAACTAGGTAGTGATCGTAGAAAATCTTACGATCAGGGACATGTCGTAGAAAAGCTTACGACTAGGTAATCGTCGAGAAAAACTTACGATGGTCATTGATTCTTCTTTTTCTCGCTTTCTTCTGTAAAGTAGGCATGGAAAACCGCCGACGACGAAAGAGGTCGAATCGATGACCATTGGAGCAGGGCGACAAAGGTGGACAAGGACTCAACTCCCCAAGTAAAAGCGTCGTCTTTCAAGAGTCGCCGACAAGGAGGATCAAGCTTAAGTCCCTCGTTTGACCAGTCCTTGTTAAGGTCATGCACGCATAGTCGCAGCAGAAATCAAGTCAAGCAATCAAGTCGAGGAGGATGAAGAACCTCTTATACGCAAGCTCAAGTAAGACCAAGGACATGACCACAAAGATGGAGTCGAGATGAAGCATTGCAATGAGGAGGCCGTGGAGGTTGAAGAACCTCTTAGGCGCAAAGCCCACAAGGCTAAGGTACCTTTTTATTATGACAAGAAAGCTTTCACAGTTTCTGCCACTTCTAGTTTTGTCAAGCAACTAGAAAAAGAGAACTGGAAGGAGTTTATGTCTTTTGTGAAGGACAACGCTGATCCAGTCCCTATTGTTGAGGGTAGCGCTGCTCTTGGAGTGGTTGAGACCGATCTTGGCCCTCCGGAAAGTCAGGAGACTAGAGAAATGGTCCTTGTTCAAGATCCACGACCAGACATGGTCGTGGCCGAGCCTATTCCCCAACTTGAGCTACAATCAGACGTGGTCGTAGCAAAGAAGTCGAAGAACCCTTCCATCGGGAAGATGGCTTCAAAGTTTCTGATCAAGTCCAGGATGCAGAGGTATGTGAAACAAGCTAAAGTGTAAGAACAGCATTTACCTTTTGCTTTCCACAATTTGACTTGCTATCCTTTTGTTTATTTTAGCTCGACTCCTTGACCCCCATAGTGGTTTCTATCGAAAAGCCCATTGCGGCCTCTCCGGTGATTGGAGAGATGACAACAGAGATGGTCGAAGGATCATCCACACTCGGGTTGTGGAAGAAGTCGTAGCTCTGAAGCGGTTGTTTCGATTGCTGAAGTTGTAGCTATATTGAGAGGCGTGACCATAGTTCTTGAGTGGCGTCTACAACTCTTGAGGTAGCCGCCATGACCACTTGATGTGACCGTGGGACCAAGAGAGGTAGTCGCAGGCCTCTCGCCCAAGGTGGTGATGTGCGGACCACCGTGCGGGAAGAAATTATTACAAACCTCCTTCCCGGTACCCAAAGGAAATTACAATTTCAGAATCGGAAGATGAGGAATACTTCAACTGCTCGATTTCTTTGGCCCTGCTTCCATAGTGGGGTCTTCTGCTTTTAGATCTCGTAACCGAGTCACCCATCCCAAAGACATTCCCAATAGAGGGAACACTTTTGATAATGAGCGCCTTGAGAAGGTTTGGTGGGACCAAGTTGAGAGAGTGGACGAGCTGAAGCACCCAGAGCTGGTTTACTTGATATTTGCTCGATCAACCATGAGTGTAAGTATTTGATGATACTTATACATACATGTATAATCTTCTCTTGTTTCTCACTGTCTTTTCTTTTGCAGAAAGCCATAGAGCAAATCGCTGTTGTCGGTGAATATCATCGACAACTTCTAGAGCTGCGATAGGAAAAAGAGGAACTCTGCAAACAGGCAGAGAGGTGGTAAGTTACTATTTTTCATAGTCGTTTTCGATTTGACTACTTATATAGTGCTTACAGGGTTTGTCGTGGAAAAACTCACGACTATATGCTAGTCGTAAAAGACTTACGATCAAGGTTTAGTCGTAGGAGAACTTACGACTAGATCCATAGTCGAGAAGAACTTACGACTAGATCAATGGTTGTAGGAGAGCTTACAACCAATTTAATAATGTTCATGTCCACTTTTAACCTTTACAGTTAAAAGCGATGAAAAAGACTCTGCCGACTCGCTCGATTATCAAAAAGAGGAGTCGAGAGTTACAGGAGAAAGTAGAATTTCTCCTGAGGAAGCTTAAAGAAGCTAACTCTGCAACCGAAAAGGTGCAGGAAAGGATAAACAGTAAGTGCTGAACTTAAGACTGCTTATGTTTTCGATCTTTGCCTGACTATTACTTCTTTTAAGAAAAAGAAGATGATATAAGAAAGCTCCAGAATGAAGTCCAAAATAAAACTTTGGTCATTCACGAGACTTCTCGTATCTCCAGAGAGAAAAATGAGGAAATTACGAGACTAAAGTCCCAAAGATCAGGTAAACAATTCTTTACTCGCAATTTTTCTGAGTTCTTCCCATATTCTCACTCTCATTTCTTTTCTAGAAATGGAACTCGAATCGGAAGGCTCGAAAATGAGCTCGTGGATAAAACCGTGATTTATATCGAGACCGTCCAGATACCAAAGAAAATGCGAGGAGATTAGATCATGGGAGAAGAAGCATGCTGAGACCGTTGCCTCCCATGATGAAGAAATCAAGAAATTGGATTCTCGACTAGCAGGTAAGGAAATCTTTTACCTGTAATTATTTTTGTTTTCTTTTCCTCTAGAAGTTTATTTTTACTTGACCGGTCTTATTCTTTTCAGAGCAAGCGGTCGAAAACAAACAACTCTGCGAGGCTTCGACTCGTACCCAACAGGAGATGGAGACAATGAAGATTAATCTTCAAAGCAGTGTCACGCTCCTGAACAATGTACTTAGTGAGCTTCATACTGAGGGAAAAGCTCCTCAAGATGATACGATGGCTGCTCACATAAGTACAATTGGGGAACAAGTCGGGACTTTGCAAGAACTGATGACCACCCTGAAGACCAACCAAGCTGAATCGATAAAGGAGGCGGTCGAAGTTGCAGTAAGTTATGCATTGGCCAAACTTAAAGCTCGTGACCCCAACCTTAATGTTCAACCAATCGGCCGACTTCGACGCGAAGCAAAGTCGTCGATTGAAGAAATGCAATCGATTGGCGGAAGGTTTGGAGAAGATGCGACTGGGCTCTCCTTCTTCAGAGTAGTTTGTAACAAACCTGAAAAACAATCTTTTGTTGATGTATTATATAATCCATCTTGTTTCCTGCAAATCATCTTGTCGAGTAGTTAGTAACTCAAAAGATAATTAACGAAATGAAAGACTAAGAATTGAAGTCAAATTAATAACTTTATCCTAGCCCCCGACTATTTGCTTAGTTTGTTTAGACGAACTAAATAAATAGTGTTAAAAAGGGTTTCTGAAAACAGAGAGGTTTGTTTAACTTGTTGTTTTTGATCACAACCGTCATGCACTGGTCGAAAAAGTGGAAACGAATCGACACTAGGAAGTTCCTTCTAGTGGGCAGGACCACGTGCAGAGAGGAAAGTCTTCGACTAGGTGATGTTACCATCTCTGACTAGATTATTTAAGTCGAGAACAGCAACTTGAGTTAAACAAACATCCAGAGGACTTCAAAAAATTCATTCGCCCTTCTTTGGAGGACTCGATAAGTCTTGTCCTGATAGCAAGAGTAGGAAACTGAACGATGCTAGGAAGTTCCTTCTAGTGGGCGTGACCACGTGCGAGAGAGGAGAGACTTCGACTAGATGTGTTTCTTCCTCCGACTTAGTTGAGATTTAATCGAATGCACCAAAGGCGGTGAATAAATCTAAAAAGTGCACTTTGCTTAGAATATTTTTCAAAAGAACTAAAGAAATAATCTAAGGTGAAAGGAGTAAGCTTTCAAAAATATTTCACTAAATAGAACCCGAGCTCTTTGTGTTGGCGGCAAAAGTGAGTAACGAGTCAATACTAGGAAGCTCCTTCTAGTGGGGTGACCACATGCGAGAAAGGAGAGGCTTCGACTAGGTGATGTTATCGCCTTTCACCAAAGGTAAAGGAAACGGGTGTTTAGAATATAGTCGAAAGATTATGAAAGCACTACTCAAAAGTAAGACAATAGAGGTAGAGAGAACCGATTCTTTATTGTCTCAATGATTGGTTACACATAAAACTTATGTGAATCGGGTCGATGTTCCAAGAATTCGAGAGAACTCGCCGCCTTCCATTGCCAATCGTATCGACCTCGACGAGTAACTTCGACCATCGTGTAAGGACCTTCCCACTTGGGAGAAAGTTTGTTCCGATTAGACTTGGATTGGCGAGTCTCAATACTAAGTCACCTACAATGAGGTCATGAGGTTGGACCTTCGATCGTAGTATCTTCGCAGGCTTGTTGATAGAGGCTATTGAATGAATTAGGGCTGGTTTCTCCTTTCTTCAAGTAGATTAATATCATCTGCTCGAAGTTGTTCTTGGTTGGAGTCTGTGAAAGTTTCACTGTGTTGACCGTATCTTTAGTTCCGAGGAAGCATGGCTTCAGCTCAAGACTAGAAAGAATGGTGTTTCACCAGAGTCTGACTAGTAGTCGCATTTAACAACCCATATACTGAGGGTAGCTCTTGTACCCAAGCCCCGAGCGCTTGATGAGCTGGTCAAGACTCGAGTCTTAATTCCTCTCATTATTTGGCCGCTTTGCACGCTCGATTGCCCCATTACTTTGGGGATGGGCTATGTACATAACACAACTTGGTACCCAACTCGTCATAAAATTCCTGAAATTTTGCACTTGAAAATTGCTTACCATTATCTGTAATTATTCGACTCGGTACTCCAAATCGAGTAATTACGCATCTCATCATAAACCGCTTTGCCGCTTCGTTGTTATCCCATCCACAGTTCGCTTCGATCCATTTTGTGAACGATCAATAGCCACAAAAGGAACTCAAACCTCCTAGAGCTTTGGGGAACGGTCCTAGGATATCGAGACCCCAGTGCATAAAGGCCAAGATAGAGGTATTGTTTGTAATGCTCGAGCCGGTTGGTGTATCTGCACGCTATGAAACCGCATCGACACACCTTTTAACCAACTCTTTAGCATCGTAAAGGGTTGGCGAAGAAAACCTTGTCGAAAGGCCTTACCGACCAGCGTTACGAGGAAGCATGATTTCCACAGATGCCTTCATGTATGTCATGAAGAAGTGTTAATCCTCGCTCTGCGAATGCATCGCATGAGCACCCCTTGAGTACCTCGTTTATAAAGGACTCCTTCCACCAAAGTATACATTTTGGCTTTTTCGGGATAAGCGATCCGCTTCGAGATCGTCTTGAATATAGAACCCTTCAAGATATGCATAGATGGGTGTCATCCATGTATCCTCGTATTCTAGAGAGGTCTCAATAGGAGGTGTTTACGGTTCGTCGACCGTGAGACGGCTTCGAGTTGTTCCAAGAAGACTCCTTTTGGTACTTCAGATCGGGAAGAAGCTATTCAAGCAAGTCGGTGCATGCGGAAATTATCCTTTCGAGGGATGAATTGTGCCTCGAAACCTAAAAAGTGCTTTTCTAGCTTACGACTTCGATAAGTACGAGACATTGTCGGATTAGAGCACTGGTACTCTTTTCCGACTTGATTCACGACTAGTTGAGAGTCTCCTCTCACAAGTAGTCGGCGAATCGAGAGCGCCACGCTTTCGTATGCCGCCTAGCAAACCTTCATATTCTGCCATGTTGTTAGTGGCCTGAAAGTTTAATTGTATGGCATACTTTAAGGTCTCTCCGGTAGGAGATACCAGGACCACCCCAGCCCCCGAGCCACTTAAAGTAAGTGACCCGTCAAAGTACATAAGCCCATCGGTCGTGGGAATCAGATCGGGATCTGAATGCAGTTCAGATTTGTCCATTCGGCGACAAAGTCTGCCAAGATCTGGGATTTAACGGCCGTTCGGGACACGAAATGGATGTCGAACTCCCCAAGTTCGACTGACCATTTTGCCATGCGTCCTGCTGTTTCCCTATTGTGGAGGATCGCTCCTAAGGGAAACTCAGACGGCACAGCTAGTTTGTGCGCCTGAAAATAATGCCGCAGTTTCCTCGAAGACATGAGGAGGGCATATAGAAGCTTTTGGACCTGAGGGTAACGCTCCTTAGGCCCGTGTAAAACTTCACTCACGTAGTAAAGCGGTCGTGTATGCGTTTTCACGTTCTATGACCAGTACTACGCTTACTGCCTGTGGCGTGGAAGCTAGGTAAATTAAGAGTGTTTCTTCTGACCTCGGAGAGACCAAAATAGGAGCACTCGTAAGGTACCTCTTGACATCCTCAAAGGCAGCGTTCGCCTCTTTCGACCACTCAAAACCTTCATGTTTCCTTAGAAGTTTAAAGAAAGGTAGTCCTTTTTCTCCCAGTCGTGCGATGAAACGACTTAAAGCCGCCATGCACCCTGTGAGTTTCTGAACTTCTTTCCTTGTGGTTGGAGGGCGCATTTGGAGAATGGCCTTGATCTTTTCGGGATTTGCTTCGATTCCTCGTATAGATACTAGGAATCCAAGCAATTTTTCTGAAGAGATTCCGAACACACACTTCTCAGGATTGAGTTTTAAGCGATGTTTTCTGAGATTGTCGAATGTTTCTTGTAGGTCAGTAATATGATTAAGCCTCTTGATGCTTTTAACAACTAGATCATCAACATAGGCCTCTAGATTTCGGCCTAATTGAGATGAAAAAGTTGCTTGCATCAAGCGTTGAAAAGAAGCGCCGGCATTTTTTAGACCAAATGGCATTTTGACATAGCAAAATATACCAAATGGTGTAATAAATGCGGTCTTTTCTTCATCGTCTAGACACATATTGATCTTGTGGTATCCGAATATGCATCTAAAAACTTAACATTTCACAACTGCAGAGAATCAACCAAGCCGATCGATACGAGGTAAAGGAAAATCATCTTTTGGACAAGCTTTATTAAGATCAAGAAAGTCTCGCGACATATGCCATTTGCCGCTTGACTTTCTAACCATTACAGATTAGCCAACCACTCGGGTGGTTGACCTCTCTTATAAAGCCCGCTTTGAGTAGCTTATCAATTCGATTTAATAGCATCTCGCCGATCGAGGGCAAATCTCCGTAATTTTTGTTTCTGGTACTTTGTCGGTAGTAGTAGCTAGCTCGTGCTCGATCACCTCCACGGGACTCGGGCATGTCGGATGCTTGCCACGCAAAGACATCTGCGTTAGCTCGGAGGAAGGCGATGAGGCGTCTTCCTATTTGGGGTCGGAAGTATCCCGATCACGAGCGATCTTGAGGCTCCCTGCATCGTGAGGAACCTCTTTGACTTTGTCGTTCGGCTTTGGTGCGACTTTGAGGCTTCACTTGCTAGTCGAAGGTCGACTTTCTTCTCGAGTTGGTATTTGTCCAACCATCTCGAGGATCGATTTGATCGCAGTATGCGCCATCTTCTTGTCACAATGGATTGTGATTACTCCTTTGGGACTGGCATCTTAATACATTGATATCCATAATGAGTAGCCATTAGAATTTTGCCAAAGTTGGTCGTCCGAGTATGGCGTTATATGCCGATCGAAATCGACCACATCAAAGGAGATTTTCTCGTCTCCGAAATTACTTGGTGAACCAAATGTTAAAGGAAGAAAACTTGGCCAATTGGTTTAGCCGAAGATCCCATGCGATTCCATGGAAAGAGTATCGTCTCGGTCTTACCTTGGTCCCGGTACTTGCATGTCATCCAGGCACTCGTAAACAAAATATTTAACGAGCTGCCACCATCAACCAAAACTCGATTGACCCGACAATTGTTGATGGTGGGTTCGACCACGATTGGTATCGACTGTCGAGTCGAAGGAATCGGCGATCACCCTTCTCGAAAGAGATGGTGACTTCCACCACTTCGTAATTTATTGACAAGAGGAGGATCTATGGAGTTTACCTCACGTTCGCCTTGAGTCGTCGCTTTGATTCATATGCCGATGATCCCGTATATGTGTTCGACAGTGTGTTGCGGATCCTGGAACGGCATCTCCTCCTTGTCATATGATGACTTATGACCACTTGTTTGCCCTACCTGCTTGAGAGTGGGAAGTGGTCCTTTGCCGTTGTAGTAGTCTTCAAGCTTTCGTTGGAAGACCCTAGAGTCTTGAAGGTCATGTCCTTCCTTTTTATGGAAAGGACACCACCTAGGCTTATCATTTTTCCGATCGGGCGCTTACCTTTGCCTCGGTCGAGTCGCGGCTTGGAGGTGCGTGGCTCTTTATCATTCACTGACCAAAACTTCCTTGGAACCGGCGGCTTGGAGTTTTTGACCCTTCGCCTTGTTCTTGGACTTTTTGCTTTCTTATCTTTCTTCTTACTAATGTCACCTGGCTCTCGAGAGGTATTGTCTTCTCGATCTATCGTGTTATTCCACTCGACCGCCTCAGAAGCAGTTGCATATCGATCGGCCATCTCAAAGAGTTCAGCGACAGAAGTAGGAGGATTCAAAGCAATGTCTTCTGTTATCCTTCTACTGCGGACTCCTTGCTTGAAAGCCCCGATAATGATGAATCGAAACTTCGGAATTGAGTTACTGAACGACTAAAATGCTTGATGAATTGGCGCAAGGTCTCGTTGTCGTTCTGTCTCATCCGGTGCAAGTCATCCTCCTTTCCGGGACGATTGTAAGTGCCTTGGAAATTTGCCAGTAGAAGGTCGCAGAGGTGTTGCCAAGAGTAAATCGACTCGAGTGGTTGGTTTAATAACCACGATCGAGCGAATCCTTTGAAACACGCTTGGAAGGTAATTTGCCATCACATGCTCTCCTCCTCCTGCGCCGGACAATATGGTATAGATCTGAAGGAATTCGATGGGATTTTGGGAACCATCAAACTTCTCCATGTTCACCGGTCGAAATCGAGGTGGCAATGAATGGCTCGGAGATCAAAGCGAGAATGCCCGACATCGAAGAATGACTTCTTGATGCCTCCTTGCAGAAAGAAGGGTTTATATCATCGGTGGTCGTACTCGACGATACCCGATAATAGGTTGACCGGACCTACAATAGATCTCGATCCCACGAGGGAATACTCCTCGTAGTTCATCTCTTCTTCGCAGATTCTCATGTCGGAATGGTGGCGATCACCTCTTGAGGAGTTTGTCGATCATCAATCGCTCGAAAGATATTTCTCCGAGTAGGAGATCGATCGACTTCTTGTTGCGTCGATTCCTTCGTGGTGATATGTTCGATCGACCGTAGTCAAGAAGTCGTATTGTTATGACTTCTTGAGTGATGTCGGCGAGGTGCTTCCAGCCTTGCCATCGTGTTCCGAAGCCTTTGTGCGATCTCCTCAACGAAGAGGTCGTAGCTTGGCGCTCGGGCTAGCTCTTGAGTTGGATTCTCGAGCAAGTCATTGATGTACTGGAGTTCTCGAGCTTCCTCTGATTGATATTGAATGCGCCCAGGCAAATTCTTCTGAGCCTCAATCTTCTTCCTTCGAATTGCCTCAAGATTTTCCATATCAGACTCTTGAGACTGCCTCAATGAAGTGCAAGAATGTCGAGGATTTCCCTGGCGTTCATGAAGGCATTGGTCGTGTCCGCCAGTTGTGGTGTCCTTGCCATTGCCACGAGGGGGTGTAGTGTGTGATCTTCTGGGAGAGTCTCCAGCTCGGTCTCTAGGAGAGTGACCTTGATCCGAGGGAAGGACGAAGACCTCCCGTTAATGATTCTCACCTGCGCTCGAGGCCTCCCCGCTTGAGGAGTCGTCGAGAGACACCATCTGGCGACTTGGAGTAATCCCCTCCAGGTAGGGGAAGTCCGGGTTATAACCGTCTCCGTCGGCAGATGTGATCTGCGGAGAGATGGTCGAATTTGCAGGAAAAGCATGCTTGATCCTGCTGTCTCTGATGTCATCCGGAGAGAGATGATCACCAGATGCTGGTGAAGTCCCGGAATTGTGGCTTCCAGAGCTTGCCTTACCAAGTCGGACCGCCTCAGGGGGATTCGGACACTTCGAGGAAAAACTCGTTGTGTTGTGAGTCCACTGGTGTGGTCTGGTCGATTGACCCTTGTCCTTTGAGAGGTTAGATCCTCTCTCGGATGTCTTGTTGTAGGGGATAAGGATCCTCCTCAACTCCACCAATAACCTTTATCTCCTGGATCTGTGGGAAGATCACCGAGGCAACAAGACCATCGGATGAGTCATCACTCGGCTCGAATCGAAACCGCATCCATGTTGACGTCTGCGTGTCCGCCAAGTCGAACCAGTTCTCCTCGTTCCATTCTCCTGCCATGAGTGCATGAGATTTGGAAAACAGAGAGAATGTTGACAAGAGATTACCGGAAGATCCCCACGGACGGCGCCAACTGTCGGTGCTTTAGAACCGAACTTACGTAAAGATTGTTTGATTCGGGGGGTCTCCTAGAATGGAATCACGCAGAGAGATTGACACGGGGATTTTTATACAGGTTCAGGCCTTCTCCGGAGAGAATAACAACCCTACTCCTGTGTGTATATGGTATTGAGTGTATTCTCAGGGGAAAAACTAAGACTATTACAGATAGTACAGGTATTCCTGATGGCCCGATCCATCCGCCTTTCCTTCTCTGATTGCCACCTTTATATAGTACATGAAGGAGCGGCAGTTTCTCCAGGTGAAGCGGCCCTCATCACATCTCATAACGACGACGTTGGTAGTAATCACCGCGATTAACTCCTCCACGTCGCTCGACAAAGAATATACCGTAGATAATGGAGCATTACGTGCTATTACTTCAGAGTAACAACAGATGATGATCGTTTGAATCCTTTAATCAATTGGGCCCACTTATGTCTCAGAGGTTTAATTGATCATAAGGTGGTCGAGCTGACCTAGTCGTAGAAGAACTTACAACCATGAGGTAGTCGTAGCAAGACTTACGACTATTGGGGTAGTCGTAGCATAACTTACGACTATGGGGGTGGTCGTAGAAGAACTTACGACCACCCAGTAGGCTCTTCCCTTATAACATTAAGGGGTATACTCAGGGACCATATGACGTCATTTTTACCTATAATAAGAATTATAGATAAAAGATAAAATGAGGATTATTATATCCTCGTCAGTTACTTTTATTTTGAAAACCAGGCAAGAAACTTAAGAGAAACGGGACGTTACAAACCTTCACCCCTTAAGGGAATCTCGACCCCGAGATTCAAGCTGAGCTAGGGAATAGGTGGGGGAACTCCTTCTTGAGGTCCTCTTCTCGCTCCCATGTTGCCTCGGCTTCAGAGTGGTTGCTCCATTGCACCTTGCACAACTTGGTGGTCTTGTTCCTTGTAACTCTCTCTGACACGTCCAAAATCTTGATGGGGTGCTCTCTGTAAGTGAGGTTGTAACAGCCTCAGCCCTAATAAACAGTAATTAGGTGTTGTTCATAGCATCACTGTTCATTTTGGCAAATTAGGCAATATGTTACAAACTATTTTCCAAATTCCTATTACAAACTCCAACTTGATCAAAGTTTCAAAAGGAAATACCACTCAATGTTGGTATTAAGATAGGAAGTATTTTATTTAAAGGCGGATGAATTATTATGGCCAAAAATAAATTTTGTGGAATTTCTAGAAATTATTTTGATCTTTAGAAAAATATTTGTCTTTAAACAAACCCTAATTGGTCTAGATGAATTATTTATGTATTTCTAAGGAGAAACAGTGTTTTCAAAAATTTATTTGAGGAATATACCATCCCAAAGAGCAATCTGCAAAATTTCATAATTTTATAAATTTATTTGCTATTTTTGCAATTCCAGTCAAAGTTTTTGGAATTTTAAATTGAGCTGCTCAACTCCTCGGCGTAACAGACCCTAGCATCAGAGCGACTCGGTCCAGGCCAGTCTTGGCGTGGTTTGGTTCAGCCTATCACGTCAAGACGCGTCCCAAACCTCTAGCCCATCCCAGCCGTCCATTTTCGCGCGAACGGACCAGATTAGCTGGGCCATTCGGACCTCTCCAAATCGCCCTCCAATTTTGGTCGTTGGATCTAAAACGAGCGGCGCACGATCCCTAGGCAAATCCATCCTCATGGGGCAGAAATTGAAAAGCACGCGGACCGTTGGATCCTCCACGTGCGGGCCAAATCTCATGGGATGTTCGGACCATCCTAACACCCATGCGATTTCCTCCGTTGGATCAAAATCCTACGGCACCGCATCTTATTCCTAATACTAAAACCCTTTTTAAAATCGGCCACCGTTGGATCCTCAACGTGTGGGTTAGATCTTAATGTGATGTTCGACCGGCGAAGGTGCGGTGAAGATCCTTTGTTGAATCAAGATCTGACGCCCACGGCCGTTGGGCGTTTGGACCATCCGTACCTCTCAGCGATCCTAGCCGTTGGTTTTAGATCGAGCGGTGACTCCTGTTGGGCCGAAGCACACCAACGCGCATCGCATCTTGGGCTGTTGAAGCTTGATCGAACGGCTATCGTGGGGGTGGGATGTTCGGACCACTCGAGCCCCTCGATCGTGGTCGTCATTGAAATCGCGACGCCCCTGCTTCACGTTACCGTTTCAGGCGTTTTGGGCCTCGTGCATCGGCCGCTCAAACAAAATCGGACGACTCTCGTGTGTCGGCTTCTTTGCATCTGCGCCGCATGGTATGGCTGTCCACAGGGCCCGCGTGTCACCGCACATTTTTTGCTTCCTCTCTTCTTTGTACATAATCGTAGACACCTTTTTTGGTAGGAATGGTGGTAGTGTCTGATGATTTGGAGGATATTTTTCTCTTAATGTCTATGCTTAGTGCCACCTCATTGGTTCTAGAGCTATCTCGTGTGCTCTAGGGACCTCATCTCTATATAAACCCTAGTCTTAGAGCTGCTGCCATTGTTGACCAGGAGGAGCTCTCTCACTTTGCCTTCATACCAGTGAAGCCTTCTTGTTCTTCCACCCTGGTTCAACTCCAAGAAGGTCTAAAGCTCATACTAATATGATTTTGGGCATTTCTTGTAGGGTTGAACAAAAGGGTTTTCCTCTCTGTCAACTTTAGCCGTGAAGCACCATCCTTGGAAAAATCCTCATCTTGGTGAGTAGGTTCCAATTTTGCCTATCCAGGATATATGTATGGTGGTCTTAAAGTTTAAGTTCCATCACTTTCTTTTTGGTCAAGACAAGGAAAAGGATCTTTGGATCTCTTTTGTTGACCTAGAACTTGACTTTTTCTTATCCAACCCTAGTGGTAAGTCTAGCCTTAGTTTCTTGTTATTGTAAGCCTTCTAAGGATCTCTATAACCCACATGCAAAGACTCACTTACTCATGTAATACTTCAAACTTCTTTAAAATGAAAAGTTGTTTTTATAACTTTTCTGTCTTTCATATCGTTTTCAAAAACTTTAGATTTCTCTTACCAGTATATTATCCTATTTAAGTCCTAGATAAACCCTAGCATCACCATAAATATTTCCTTAAAAGTTTAGGATCATCGTTTCATTTACTTTTGTTAACTTCCTCTCTGTTAAGTTATTGTCGGTTAAAACCGACAAATGGGTTATATTCCTTCTCCTTCTTTAAACTGTGCAGTTAGGGTTAGTGTTGATGGTTTATGGTATTAATCACTTTCCTGGTAACCCTAACTTCCAATTAAGGTCTTCGTTAGTGTATTACTTCAAACTAGTTGAATCTGAAAAAAGTCTCTTTTGCCGTTTCTGGTCTAAACCGACAAAGAAGCTTTTCTGTCTTTTTGTTCTTTAATCTGGGCAGTTAAGTTAGCGTCAAAAGAGTTGTAGTATTAATTACTCCCCAAATGGTCATAACTCCACTTAAGGTTTTTGTCTTATACGGTTCTCCACGTCGACCAAAAACTGGTAACTGAAGTTTTGCTGTTTTTGATTATTAGTCAAACCAACATAACAGACAACAAAAAGTCTAAAATCTTAAACTGCTATTAATGGATATTGAATGATCAGCTAGGTCAACACTAGCTTTAGTACACCTAGTTACAGCACAGTCTTTACTTTATTTGGGGTTTAGTTAGATACATAATTTAATTATATATTGTCCTGTTCTAGTTTCTAAAACCTGTTACTGTAGCTCAACCTAAGTCTTAAACTGTAGAAGATAGCATTAGCTAGAATAGTTGTTGGTTACTATTCTTAGTTAAATTATTGTACCTCCAGCATGCTGCCAATAAGGCCCTAATCCTTGAACATACATTCTTTCTATGCATGATTGGTTCTCTGTTTCTTTTCCCTGTATTTATGGGATTTTATTTTCTTTTAGATACTGGTTCTTCTGAGGTTGTTGAGTCTTTTGTTGAACCACAAGAACCTGAGCAAGAGGTTATATACTATTATCAAGGCAAGCTACCTCTCTGCACCATATTGATCCTACTCTTTTGAAATGTAGATTTATAAATACAAAGGATGATAGCTTTGCATGCAAATTTTCTAAAAATTATTTGTGCTCTGTTCTAGTTAGTTGTAACCTGAGCTTGTGGCTTATCTTAAATTGAATCATACACTTAACCTAAGGTAGTCTGTAGTATTATATACTTAGTTTTATATTTGGCTTAGCCATGCAGTCCATAGAACGGTAGTGTTTGGCAAGCTTATCTTGTCAAACCTGGGAACAACAAAATAACTTGTATTTATTTATTTTTATTCTTGTTCAGTTTATTTGAATTTGAAATGATCCTAAATCTTGTGGATAAGCTAAATTCAAATCTGGACAAGTGGATGCTAGTGATGGTGCCTTTGTGCACGAGAATAGGGAAATGTGGATGTCTTGTCTGGGTTGATTAAGGACTGAACTCTGATAATCTAATTCAAGCCATAACGTACTTCCACACGCAGTGTATGGGCACTGTTTGGTTAAGTAAAGGGTTAATACTACTGAGTTGGAAACAGGAGAGTAAGGACATGTGTATTGATTTCATATGGCATAGATGCTTAAGTCTTCGGGCCGTGTCGTATGCCATGTGGAGTTTATATCGATATCAGATGTTCTTAGAAGGGTGAGGGCGAGATGTGTACCATCGCATGTACGCATTCTTCGAGGCCCCGATGCGGTCTAATATGTGTAGTGAGCACAGTTAGCATTTAATTGATTGGTCAAGATTCGGCACAACATGTGGGCCCCTGTTGAATAGATGCTATCGACGCTATTTAAGCGGGATTAGTCGCACATGGGTATTCCAACTCAATAGTGTCAACTTGTTGAAAAATACCAAATCTTAGTTTATCTACGGCAAGACACCAAAGGCAAGTGTGCTATTATTCCGAGGCTTACGGGCTAACTAAGTCATGTGGGTAAAGATGTACACCCTTGCAAGGATATAAAACTATTCAATAGCCGTGTCCACGATTCTTTATTTATACTTGAATTGATGTCACCTGTATAGATTTTGCTCTAATTTTGGAATTGGGAATAATTTCGGCAGGATAGTGTTATGTAAAATTTTATAGTGATCTGTGATTTATTATTATTACTGTTTATGTTCATACATTTTAATGCTACTGTTTTTAGTCCAAATTGGTTTATTAAACATTGCTTTGTCAAAATTTAGCCAATATAAGTTAAGGTGTGTTGCTTTATGCAAAAGTTGAACCATTTAAGCCTTCTGTTGTTAACCTTATGCATATAAAACTTTCTATTCCTTTGTATAGGTTCTATTAAACACTTTCTTTTATTAGTTTGTGTAAGTCTTGCTGAGTACCTTTCGTACTCAGGGTTTATGACCTCTTGTTGCAGGTGAAGATGGTTATCTTTATGAGATGCCCGTTAGCGCCGATCTGGGTGACGCTAACGAGTAGTGCTAGTTCTAGTCTCCACGCAATAGCCTGCGGGATGGGGCCATTGGTGGTTTTATGTTTGTTTTTGCTTCCGCTGTTGTTCTTTTGGTGATGACCCAAGGTCATCTGTACTGTAGCAAATCTGACACTGTAGCAACCGAATTTGAGATGTAACTACTGATGTATAATTATGCAAATGTATGACTTGTATGTGAATGATGCAATGTTGTTTAAGGATATATGCGCAATAGTCACTAATCCTAGGAACTATTACATGACATATATCCGGGAACCTGAATATTGGAACTGTTACTTATTATGATTATGCTTCTAGTATGATTTTTAATAAAGGACTTACACTGTTCCTTAATTAAGAATTATGCTACCAGTATAATCTTAATTCGGCACATTCCAATATTTGAGGGTCTTACAGAGGTCTTCTTGGAGGTCTACAGCTTCTAAAGGCATTTGGTCCTCTGGCACTCGTAAGCATTTCTTCAACTGTGACACATGGAACACATTGTGGACTCCAGCAAGCTGAGGAGGGAGGTCCAACTTGTAGGCTACTTCACCCCTTCGGGCAAGGACTGGAAAGGGTCCAATAAATCTTGGAGCAAGCTTCCCACTAACTCTGAACCGCTGCATACCCTTGAGAGGTGATACTTTGAGGTAGACTTGGTCTCCTGGAACAAAAGCTAGGTCTCGACGTCTAACATCCGCGTAGCTCTTTTGCCTAGTTTGAGCAGCCCTTAGCTTCTCCTTATTGACCTCACTTGATCTTGGCTTCTCTCAAAGAAGTCCTGCCAAGAACTTGGCCTTCACCCGATTCTGTCCAAAGACAAGGAGTCCTACACTTTCTCCATAAATAGCTTCAAAAGGACATTTGAAGGCTCGCAGTAGCTGTTATTGTATGAAAATTCTGCATAAGGTAACATCTTGTCCCAACTAGATTGCCTTTCTAGAGCACAAGCTCTCAAAGATGTCCTCAAGGACTTGGTTAACTCTCTCGGTTTGGCCATCTGTTTGTGGGTGGTATCAGACTAAAGTTGAGGTCGATGCCCAAGGCATCATGTAGCTTTTGCCAAAATTTGGAGGTGAATTGAGATCCTCCGTCCAAACTATCTTCTTTGGAACACCATGCAAGCATACAACCTTTGCCATGTAAATTTACTTGACTTGTCTCCTAATAGGTAGTCTTCATAGGAATAAAATGAGCCATTTTTGTTAACCTATCCACAATGACCCAAATAGAATCAAAACCAGCTTGGGTGCGAGGTAAACCAGTTATAAAATCCATGCCGACCTCTTCCCACTTCCACTCGGGTATGGGTAAGGGCACTAAAAGTCCTCCAGGTCTTTGGTGCACTGCCTTAACCTTTTGGCAAGTGTCACATTTGGCCACAAAATCTGCTATTTCTCTCTTCATTTTTGGCCACCAGTACATCTCCTTGATATCTTGGTACCTTTTTGTAGCTCCTGGATGTATAGAATACAATGTCTCATGGGCTTCTTTGAGTATTACCTCTTTGAGCTCTATGTTATTGGGCACACAAAGCCTTTTATCAAACCAGACCGCACCTAAATCATCTATAGAAAAACCTTGCAGCCTTCCCTTCAATTGATCAAACAAATCGTCAATTCTTGGCAAAGGATACTTGTTCTTGATGGTGGCATCATTGAGAGCCCTGTAGTCCACACACATCCTTTGAGTGCCATCCTTTTTAGGCACAAAAATGACTGGGGCTCCCTAGGGTGAGGAGCTAGGTCTAATAAAACCCTTGCTCTACAAGTCTTCCAACTGTTTCTTCAACTCCACATGATCTTCAACATGCAATCAGAGGGCCTTTTGGAGATGGGGAGGTCCTGGAACAAGGTTGATGACGAACTCAAGGTCTCTGCTTGGAGGCATTCACAGGAGCTCATCAGGGAACACATCCACAAATTCTTTGACCACAGGGACATCTTCCAATGCTTGAACTTGAGAACTACAGGATAGGGCTCCTTGGAGCTTCTCTGAGGTGGCCGAAAACTTCACAGTGGCACCACTAGGGCTGGTCAAAGAGATACTTTTGCCACTACAATCCAACATGGCATGGTGGTTAGCTAGCCACTCCATGCCCAAGATCACATCTAGGGACCTGGTGTCCAAAAGGATAAGATTGGCTAGAAATTCTACTTCTTCTATGACCATTTTCACTTGTGGACAACCCTGGTTCGTACTTAGTTCTGAGCCGGGGGATTGAACCAACAAGGTAGTCTTAAGAGCAACAACTCGAAACCGGTGCTTTGCAAAGAAAACTCCGAGAAATAAACGAATGGGAAGCTCCAGAGTCAAACAAAAGCTGCAATGTAAACCTCAATTTACTAGGAACATACCTAGTACCACGTCTGAGGAGGTCTGAGCTTCTTCCACTGCCACATGGTTCACACGGCCCCTTCCAAAAGTCTGGGAGGTCCTGGCTTGAGGAGGTCCTACGGCCTGAAAGGTCTTGGCCGAGGGAGGTCCTGAAGTAGAGGTCTTTGCGGCTGGCTCAGTCTTCAGTGGGCATTGATTGGCAAAATGCCCCACTTGGTGGCACTTGAAACAAGTGATCCCCGCTGCTGTGGAGGTCGCTGGGGTTGACTTGGTGCTGCCAGAGAGGCGGCGCTGGGCTGGGGCGGCTGGGCGGGAGGTCTTGACAGAGGTCCTGGGAGGTCCAGGAGGTCCTTGGCGCTTGGGTTGGTACTGTACAAACGTCTTGACACGCTGGGAGGTCTTTCTTTGAGCCTTGGGAGGGTGGCACCTTTCTCTTGAAGGACTCAGAGAGTTCTCTTCGGGATTCCTCAATGAGCATTGCCTTGTTCACCATGTGCTAGAAATCAGGATAATCGTTGCCCACAACTTGAACTTTTAAACTGGGATGGAGGCCTCGCTTAAAGCGCTTCTGTCGTGCATCATCCGTAGCCACATCTTCGCGAGCATAACGTGACAATTGAGTGAACTTAGTGAGATACTCACTCACTGACATGCTGCCTTGCTTGAGATCTCTAAACTCATTCTTTTTCATCTCTACCTTCCCATTAGGGACATGCGAGTGGCGAAAAGCTGCGGAGAACTCTGCCCAAGTGATCCTCTGGGGGTCAGCATGTGAGGCACAGAATGTGTCCCACCACTCAGCTGCAGGTCCTTCCAGTTGATGTGAGGCAAACAAAACCTTCTCCCTATCTTCACAAATGAGCAATAACCAACTTTTTCTCAGTTGATCTCAGCCAATCATCTGCATCTAAGGGCTCGGGGGAGCTGGGAAAATGTAGTTGGGCGTGTCTTCAAGAACTCGATAGCCTTGATTGCTGGTGAGCTGGAGGTGGAGGCGGTGGCACCGCTACAGCTTGGCTACTCTGGCTCATCATGGCAAGTAGAGCATTGGTGGTCTGGCTTTATTGAGCCATAATTTGTTCATATTCTCGCATCATGGAGCTCATCATTTGGGCTTGTGCCGCCATAAACCGCCTAAAAATCGGTCTGTTCTTTGCCATCGGAGGAGGTGGGGGTGGAGGCAAGCGCAGGGGCTCACCTCGACTTGTGGATCGCCGAGTTCTGCACCATCTGGACAAAACTCTAAAGGTTTAATAGGTAAGACAGAAAGCATAGAGGATAAGAGGGTTAAAGCACCAAGACAAGTGGGATCAGAGAGAAAGATAAAGCATCTAAAAGGGGTGACTTGGTTAAACCCAAGAGAGAACCAAAAGGCCAGGAGGCCAAAAGAGGCAACAAAAGCTTCAAAACAGAGGTCTTAAAGACCAAAGCTAAGCGAGACTCAGACTAGGACCACTAATCCTAACCTTACTACGGTCGGCCCTATGGAAATTACAAAGGCAAGGAGGTCATGCTCAGACGTAAAATCGAGGTTCCAGCAGAGACAAGATAACAGAACTAAAGAAGGAGTTAAGTTGGAAGTAGAACAGGGTAAGAAAAGATTTAGACAAGTTAAGCGCAGCATAGAACCAGAACAAGGAAAGAACCTCCAACCCAAATTTTAAGTTGTTTTGCTTTAGAAAATAACTTTTTGAATCAGAACTAAATCGACCTTTCTACCTATGGCCACGTCCTACAGCCGACCAAGGCTCTGATACCAACTGTGACGACCCACCCTGTGATGTACCGCAAGAGGTCCGAGAGGACCTTTTTTTTTTGCGCTGCGAAGTCACCACGGAAAGATGTGGTAGCACCGCATGGAGCTTTACCGGGGAGGTCTGCTAGGACCTCCCAGGAGGTCTTCCCACCTCCCGGAGGTCTTGGTCCGCCATCGACCTCCCAGAGGTCTTGAGGACCTCCCGAAGTCGTGGCCACTACCCGCCGGTAGCACCTCCAGCACATCACTAAGAGAGGTCCCAGGGACCTCCCAAAGAAATCCCGTGGGACCTCCTGGTGGTCCCGCCTGTGCATCCGAGCTAGTCCCAGACAACAGAGCTAGCTCGCACAAGAACACAAGCCAATACCACAACCACGAGGTCAAACAAGGATGAAGCAGACAAATTAAACTTTATATAATAGAACCTTATGGTCAAGCTTGTTAACAAGAGGTCTGCCACTGAGGGCTTACAAAACCATCGAGGACTTACAACTGGCAACAAGGAGCTCTAGGGCTCAAACACCAAAACACGGAAAAGCCATCCAACAAGCACCACAGGCTGTCGGGTGGAGGACGTCCTAGGCATCTTAGTCGTCGAAGAACTCCTCCTCGAAGAGGTCTGCACTACCCTGCACTTGGTCATCTTCATAATCTACTTTGACATAGGGCTTAAGCCATGAGTACTTGGAATGTACTCAGCAAGTCACAGGGACCAAAGATGCAATAATAATCATGCAAGGGCTTACCAATGGAGAGCTGTATGGTTAGTTTGCACAAAGCCAAGTTTGACAATAATAGCAATAAATAGATTGTAAGGCAGCAAGGTAAAACCATAATACATAGTAAATTGAAGTTGAAAAGGTGGAGTGAGCACCAGCTCACATCCACAACCGAAAATGGGGGAGGTCTGGTCACACCAAAGGCAGTCCTCACCCAACAACCACCCAAGAGCACCCACTAAGAGGTCCGAGCAGTCCACGGACCACTACCCGAGCCAATCCCTGACCCCTCTAGAGCCGGCCATGGTCTCTTCGAGACAAAGCCAAGGCATCTCATTTGAGTGCCCAAATGACGCAAATTTTCAAAACAACTACCCCTTGCACCATTTTCACTGAGCATGTCCATGACCAAGGACTTGGCTATTCAATAGATCTTTCACTCGCAGAGGTGTACAACTTTACCCACAATCCACGATCTCTCTAGCGGGATGGGTTCCGGTCACCCTTGCTCACTTCCTAAGGTGAGCAGCCTAGAGAGCGCTGCAAGGCCTTTACAAAGATTTGAATCGACTAGGGCCGCCTGCTAAGGTTTCATAATCCCTCCAAAGGGTTTAGAAATCCACGGGGTTATGGGGTGCCCTCTGCGCCAACGAATCACATGCTCAACCACAACAGCCCCAAGCCATCTTATTGCTAATTATACAGCCTGCACCATTCCCATAAAATGATCTTGTGGTTGCACTATTTGGCCCAGCTCAATGTACACAAAGTTAAGTCCTTAATTGTGCTAAGGCAAGACTTCCACAACCAAGTGTGCACAAAGACCCACTACTCACTCCCTGCCTTCTTGCCTCAAAGAAACAATTTGTATTAGCCCATGCCAAAAGACCACCCAGTCTGGCACACAAATTTTAACCAAGTGGTCTCACACCATAGTCAACACAGACTTAGGCATCCCGCCATAGTCGCTCCAAAGGGCACCAACCACACATTTCATAAGTCATTAGTCAAGATTATTAGAGATGAAGCATGATACGTTCAACAACGCTTTCTAAGCAAGGCTATATAAGACCTCGGCCCCATGTTGGCAAATAACAAAGAACACCAACTAAAATATCCACCCTAAGGCTCACAAGGTGAACATGACAACATGATGGAGACAAGGTATAAAGGAGGCATAACAGCAAGTAGGCAAGTAAGTACAGCCCAAACCATTTTCTTATAAACATAGCCATGCATGATAAAGTAAAACCGAAATACATTTGCAAAACTTGGTTCAAGATGATCAAAAGGAGGTCTGTGGCTTGCCTTGGTCAAGTAGTGGAGAGCCTTCTGCAGCAAGAGCTGGGTCCAAGATCTCCTCGAACTCGTGATCTACACGTTCGCAAGAAAACCAAATAAGCAAAACCACACTAAGCCAGAGAACTTCAAAAGAACCAAAAAGGAACTCAAACCAACTCAGCCAAAAAGGAAACCAAGAGGCTTAACACAGCCTCAAAGAGCTCCTAGGGAAGGTCTTGCGCAAGGAAGAACCGAGCAGATGAGGCAGGGAAGGAAGAAATGAGCAAAAGGTTACAAAGGCCTGCCCTCCCAGGCTATATATAGCCGGAGTTGGTAGTGTGCACCACAAGGAAAACTCAGTGACGTGTAGGCAATCGGGACAACTAGGGTAGGGCTTGCCCTAAAAGAATTGAAATAAAGTACCTCAGATGTGACTGCATTTAATGTGACCCGACACCTATTAAATGCGCACAGAGTTCTGAGGCAAGAGCAATAATTGCAAGGTGGAGAGAGGCTGGCAAGTGGGGCCAGTCAAAAGGGTGCACCACTGATCAAAGAGGTGGCCCCACCACAAGGGTCATCCCCGCCAAAGACCACTGTGAGGTCCTGGGCAAGAGGTCCAAGACACTCAGAGGGGGAGGTCCTGGACAGGAGGTCCAAGGACTCAAGAGGAGGTTCTGGACAAGAGGTCCTCAAAGCTCACAACGAGGAGGTCTCGCCTTCGAGACTGCACAAGGGAGGTCTAAGGGTCAAGATTTCAAGGGGAGGACCTCAACGGTCCAGATCAAAGGGTGTAGGGAGGTCCTGACGAGTAGATCTCCAAAAAGGGGAGATCTACGGTCAAGATCTCAAAGGGGAGGACCTCAACGGTCCAGATCAAAGGGTGCAGGGGAGGTCCTGACCAACAGGAATATTCAAGGTTAGGAGGGTGGTCTTTACAAAAGACCAGCAAGGATCAAGGAGGTGGTCTTTGCAAAACAACTAGGAAGAGGTCCTGGAAAGAAAGGAAAACGCGCATCAAAGCGGAGCCGTTCGATTGGAATCGGGCGGCCCAAAAGGAAAGGAACATTCGGACCATCCAAACGTTACCTCGCGATTGAGCCATCAGATCAAGATCGAAGGGTGCAAAACAAAGGGGCCGTTCGGACCGAGCGAACAGACCAACGGGACTAGGCCGTCTGATTTGAATCGGACGGCTAGGAGAAAAGGGGCGTTCGACCAAGCTAACGTGTTCTTAGGATCGGGCCATCCGAACGAGATCGGACGGTCCTAAGGTAACGAAGGCAAAGCCTCAAGCGATACAGCCACGAGAGTCAAGGACCTAAGGAGATCGGAACCTTTGGATCCAACTAAGGAAGGACCTGGACGGCTAAGATCTCCTGAGAGGAGGTCCTAATGGCCAGATCCTAACAAGGGGAGGTCTGAGCGGCTAGATCTCGACAAGGGGAGGTCTGAGCGGCTAGATCTCAACATGGGGAGGTCTGAGGGATACAGAAAAGTCTGCAGGGACAGAGGGAGGTCTATTTCAACACAAGGGAGGTCCAAATAGCCACGAGGAGGTCTAAGAAGGTCCCAAAAGAGCACTGGGAGGTCCAGAGAAACTCTGGAGCGCCCAAGAGAACTCAGGGGTTCCAAGAGAGTGTGGAGAGGTCCACGGGGAGGTCCAAAAGAAGCAAAGCCAAGCGTGGCTTGGAGGGACCAAAGAGGTTTTGAAACACAAACCCGAGCCGGGTCCTTGACAGGAAAACCCCAAGCAAGGGAGAGGTTCGAACAGAGGGGAGATAAGAGAGAGGTTTGGATCTCAAAGAGATTCAAACCAACAAAGGAAGTTAAGAGAGAAGAGACAAACCAGGGGCACACAGAGAGGCTTCGGAGAACCAACAAATTTCAAGGGCAAAGAAAAACACCACAGAGAGCCACAACCAGCAAGGAACACCCACAAAGAGCTTAGTTAAGGTTTGATTAATTCCAGTTGAACTCTCCAGATTTTAAAACGTCAGGTTAAGCTTTGGATTCTCAATAAAGCCAAATGGTTACTTTTATTTTGAAAACCAGGCAAGAAACTTAAGAGAAACGGGACGTTACAGAATGGATGTTCATACTATTGTGGTGGCTATTGGGTTAGTCATTTCCAGGATTGTTGTTGTCATCTATCTATTGTTATTATGTTACTTGTCTCGTTGTTACTTGCAAATTAAAAATGAATTGCAAAACTGCTTTGGAATCTATTTATATATTGCAAATGAAAACTTGCTTTATGCTAAAATAAGTCCAAAGCCTCATCCACTAAAATAAAGTGGCATGTAGTTAAACTATAGTTACATTATATTACACGCGGTCTTGCGAGTACATTTTTGTACTCATTTGCTTTGCTTAATAACTTTGTTACAGAGGAGGTAGGGCCCAAAGGGCTTTACTTTTGTGAGATGTCTTTGCGGTGTTGGGAATCGAGCTAGGCGTCTTGGTTGGTTGCCTTGTGGGCTAAAGGCAAACCTTGTGGCTCTCTTTTGTTTATTGCCATCTTATGGCTTTTGCTTCATTGTGTTGTCTTTATTAGTTGTATTTGGCGGTCGCCCCTTTTGTAATAACTCTATATATTGTATGTCTTTTAACCTAGTCGTGCTTTGGTTCTATGTCTTGAATGGAATTGATGCATGATTTTGTAAGGGGGTGTGTATACTGCATTCTGGGAAGTATACATATCTCGAAGACACGGATTATTATGTTTGTAATGCTAGGGTCAATGGATGACTAAGTATTACAAGCCTAATAAATCGGGGTCCTCACATTTTGTACAGTTACCGAAGGTCTCGGGTGGTTCAGACTGGATGTAGGTGTACGCAAATCTGAACCCTCCCCCGACCCTCGGATTTGATCTGCCCTATCAACTACTCTAGGTGGGGGCAACGCCAGGCGAATTAGTTGATGGACGTCGATCAGTTCCGTGGACTCCGGAAGTTGGTGCCTGACGGTTCGGATCATCTCCAACAACACGTGATGGCGTGGTAGAGAATGTAGGACTGTGCAGGGCATCTTGATTTTCATCTCCGATCGCGTTGACTTCGTGCCTCCAACATCGATCTTCTGATGAGCTTCCATCGTAACTAATGGAGAGCTTATCAGTGCTTCTGCCAGAAGTTTCCACAGCAGAGAGCGGTTAGAAATGAGCACCTCCTGAGGTCTCCTCAGCCTGATTCGGCGTACTGCCGATCGTATGCTGAGCGTGATCATCCCCACATGGCCTATGACCAGTGGAGGCTTCATCGACACCATTACCAGATGTCGGTTGACTCCTGGAATTGCCAGAAGCCGTAGGAGAATATCTTTCAGCCATGATTTCATCGAGGGTATAGAGATTTTCGAGTGGTGGTGCTGAAATTTCTTCACCTGTTTTGCCGGTCGGAAAGACCGGGCTTGAAGAGATCCCCTGACATTCCGAGCTGATCGGAATGGCTGGTTCCTCTGATTGCGCCACCGGTAATGGTGGCGCATCCTCGTCCATCCGGTCGATCTCGCTATCGTAAGCGACGTGCGAGCTGGCGGAGGATGAAGAGGAGGATGATCTGCCATTTTCCTCCATGGCACGAATGTATCCTTCCATATCGAGGTTGGCGTAGTTCGCCAAGTCGAACCAATTCTCCTCATTCCAAACTCCAGGCATATTCGCATTAGCGATTGCAGGAACTTGGTTGAGGATTTGTATGAGCGAAGAGTCTCTTCAGGAAACTTACGTCTTCTTCCCCACGGACGGCGCCAGCTGTCGACGATCGAATCGCTGATCTTATGAAAATAAAAAGAGAAAAATGACGTGGAGTATCCTGGAAGAGAATGGGGGCTGCTCTTTATTAATATGAACTAGGATTACAAGACTTGACTAGGGACTATCTCCAATTACACTGAATGTATTGAATACTACTGCTTCGGCTTCTGTGTTGCCTTCTGTTGTTCGCTGTTGTCTCTCCTCGTCTTCTGCGTTCCACCATTAAATAACTCCCGAAGAGGCGGCAGTTATTCTGGGAGAAGACATCCATGATGAAACGTTACAACTAGTCGGAGGTTTAAGGTAGTTAACAATGTGCTAACTGCTTTGCGGTTAAGTATTTGTGAGACTCTTAATCGTAAGGTGGTTTATCGTCAGTGTCTTGTATATCATCGTAAGGTATGGAACGTTTTGCACGTGTTCCATTCATCATACGGTTAAGGGTGCCTGTTCATAGCATTTCTGAGCAACTACCTGGTCAAAACCTAGTCCGACTAGGGTACCCATCGTGTAACCTCTGGAATCCTTACGACCAGTGAGGTCGTTAGCCTTAGGGGTTACGACCATGAAGACGTACGGTCTTTTATGTATTTAAATTAATACATAGAGGTTTTAATCCTCGTTAGTAACATCCCAAAAACGGCTAAAATGCAAAAATATGATATTTTTTAAACTTTTTGTATAATTGTCTGTTGTCGTTTTGTTGGCCTGCATTTTTTAGAGTATTTGAGTGCATTTTCTCTTTTGCCGGCACAAGTAGTGTTAGGCAGAAAACACTAAACACAAAAACCCTAATTACAGAAACCCTAAATATGGAAACCATACAAACATAAATAGCTGGAGCAAAATAAACTTAAAAGCATTACTCTTCTAGATATTACATGTTGTGTAAACCCAAAAGGACGAAAGCATAAAACCCTAACGTATAGGAAACCCTAAAATTAAAACCTTGTTCAAAACCTAAATCTACAATTGTACAAAAGCCCGATTAGGAATTCGTTAGCAAATAACAAACTTTTATCTAACAAAACATAAGAATTTCCTAAATAAAATACTAGAATTTTAGAAACCTACAATTATGTCTTTTTTCAGTTTCCCCAAAACTTTCCTTGATCTTTATTTCCCCTTCCTACTGTTCCTCATGCTCAACCCAAGTTTCGGCCGGTTCAACCAGACCCGCTCCCTCCCACTATTCCTCCAGTTGTGTGGTGCCAAACCCGGTTGCCACCGCACCGTTCCCCTTTCGTCAAATAGCTCGGTGCTGCTCATCTTCTTCTCCGCACGCACTAGAGAGCGGTCGCCCTCTCCCTCGGCATCAACAACCGCAGGAACTCGCCGCCATGTTGCGGGCATGCAACTGCCAACGTAGCAGCTCGCGCGCCCATCCTGCCAGCGCACGGCCATGTCGTTGTTGCTGTCGCCGAGTACATCGCGCCTGGCTCGCCCTACTAAAGCCGCTCGCAAGCTCGCCTAGGCCCCCCCTCCTGGCCATTTCCTCCCTACTCAACCTTCTTCTCTACTTAGAGCCAAGAATGCCACACCGCTGGCCCGTCGTGTCCGCCACCGAGCTCCTCGCCTCGCCTATCTTGCTACCTTGCTCTCGCTCCACACGGCCTCGCTAGCCTCTCCTCCCGCTGGCGCTGCCTCTGGGCCTGCACCCCGCTCCACCTCGACGACGCCGGCCTCGCCCGCCTCGCCATCACCGCCTCCATGAAGTGTTTTTCTCCATGGCACTCACGTCATCACACGTTCCCGAGCCCTCTCTCTATTATCCCTCACTCAATTTCGATTTGCATCCACAGGAACGTTGTCGCTGGCCATCTTCTCCGTTCCCGGCCAAAAGCGCTACCCACGACGCCGCACCATCCCCGGCGAGCCCCGAGTCGATTTTTTGCGCCCAGAGCATCGCCTCGGCTTGGTCGGCCTACCCCAACCTCCCATGGAAGCTTCCCACCACCCGGTCGGTGCCCCCACGGCAAACCGCCCGCGCCAGGTCGGGCTTCCGCCACCAGCTCACCTTCGACTCCCTTTCCGTTGCCCAACCCCACCAGTGAGTTCACTTTATCCCCATGGAGCTCATGCGCGTGTTAGTCTTTCCCCTCCTCCAATCCGGCACTGGCACCACTTTAGCTCCCCCACGGCCGGCCGCCGCACGCAGTCGCCCCACCACTCCCGGCCATCCCCAGCCGCGCCTCTACTTCCCACGGGACCGCCTCGGTGGCACGGTTTTGTTTTGGCCACCACCAACTGTCGATGCTGACTCCCTCGCTGCCGGCAAGCTAGGCCCCGAGCCATCCCCCCTGGCTCCTCTGTCTCCCTTCTCAAGCTTCCTCTGCCTGCTTTCTCTCTGTGATTGTTGGATATGAGTAGCTGACAGTGATCCTCATTCGATTAAGGTGCTTAGCTACTGTGAGTTAGGTGGTAAGAGGAATTGCTAATTAGCTAGTATAGATTACATGTTAGTTAGTTTTTAGATAAGCAATTGACAGATGGTATTCCCATATAGCGGCAGTCTGTCTCGGAGTCCTGTAGCAATTCTGAAACAAACACAAATTGTAAACTTTTGATGAGTATAAGTAACTAAGAAAGGAAACAAAATGGCTACAATTGTCGCAACGCAAAACACACATCTCAGTTCTAAAGTATTCGTCTCAAACATGGAGAATTCAGATTTGACAGAATTTCAGAGAATTAGAATCTTAGTTTTCTAACAAGTACGACAGTAGAGCTCCACCAAATCAGGTAAGCACTCAAATTTGTTGAGTAGTAGGTGTCCAGTTAGCAAAATACACTCATATTGGCTAGGGGATAATTAAGAATAGTTAGAGCTTAATTGAACAACTAGCTAGGTTAAATACTTTAAAGTATAACTGATATTCGAAACTTCGATGAGCAACTAGCAGCATTTCTTTTGCTTAATTGAGTATAGTAGGGGAACATTGTTGAAACAGTTAGCTATTTAGAATGAGTTAATAGGCTAGAATATAGTGATTAGTTTAGAAGGATTCGTGATGAAATAAATAGTAGTTGTTGATCAGTGAGGTTGAGAGAACAAAACTAGCTATGAGTAGCTAAGACAAACACTAGTTTAGTTAACTAGTTAATAGATTAGTAAACTAAATGCAATTAACAAATTCTTTTAAGATAAAGTAAATATTAATTAATAAGGGGTTAATTGAAAGGACTACTAATGATAATGAGAGTACAGAAACTGACTGAGATGATAAGATCAAATATTATGTTAGTTCATATCAAAGTACAAGTTCACTGGATCCATAACTAGAAGTTGAATAGTAGGTTAATTAGTGGGTAATTTAAAAATTCTTAGGGATTGAATCAAAATAGTCAGTGAGACGTTACCATATAAACCACAAAGACAATTAGAAGATTAGTTACCCAACAAAGATCAATATCAACCAGGACAATAATATGACGATTGCACTTCACCTTAAATTAAGTCTTAATGACAATTAGAAACTAAAACAATCACGATTGCATATAAGAGGATTGATTTTGATTGTATGATCATCATGGATGCATACATAGAATGCCTAGAGAGAGTGCTTGTGAGTACTAGGTGGCTTGTTAAGAAAAACAACATCACCTAGGCTCTAAGTATCGTCCATCGTTATTCGTTCTCAGTAGCAGAACCCTTCATGAACCAAAAGCATATCTGAGAGTATTACCTAAGCAGGTAATCTCTCCATCTAGGTAACTAGTGAGGAATGTTCCTGTAATACCCCCAAAAGTATTCGAAAGATTATTCGGGAGAGAATAATTAAATTAGGAGAAGGACTAAATAAAAAATAGTTATTTAAGCAGTTAAAGAGGGGGTTTACAGCGAACTTTGGACAACCTGGGCCGGGACCTCAGGCCCATTGGTATTTGGCCCAAAGGTGGGAGGTGGTGACTGGCCATAAGGGGGGAATTAGCCAAAGTGGCCAATGGCCCATGAGGAAATCAGCCACCAACAAAAGAAGGGGGGAAACCCTAGCTTGCTACAGCAATTCCGTGCTACAGTACCGCCGCCATTACTGTAGCACTGTAGGACGGCCTCCCCATTGATGCCGCTTCCCCTCCATGCCGTCCTCCTTGCCCAAGCCATGTCGCCCCTTCCTGCCGGCCAAGGAAGAAGGGAAGAGAAAGGAAGAGGAAGGAAGAAGAGAGGGAAAGGGAGAGATCGTGGCCTCGGTACGTGATCTTCAGCGGTTCTTCAAGGGTGGTGGATTGATCCCGGGGACAGCACCTTCTACACGTTCCTCGTTCCCTCGCGGTTAAGGCAAGTATAATGAGGGATAGAATAGATCCTAATGATTGGCATTGTTTGATAAATACCATGAGTATATGTGTTATTCATGACTGGTAAGGTGGAATGAATGGTAATGCTCATGTTTTCTAGTGTTAAGAGTTACGTGCTATCCATTGGTGTTTGAAAGTTATGAAGTTTATGATTATGAACATTGGTAGTATGAATAGGTTATTCATATGCAATGTTGTTGCGGATGCATGGTTGTGGTAATTTGAGATTTCATACATATGCATCATGAAAGGTTATTGAAGTCTTGGTCATGTGATGACGAAGCAATGATTTGAGGTCCCCGTCGTGTATATGATGGGCTTGAGGTCCCCACACTTGTGGAGTGTGGGCTTGTGGTCCCCATTACTTGCAGAGTATTGGGCTCTTGGTCCCTGTGTGTAACATCCCAAATGTATAATTAGGGTTAATCAAGTATAATTATATGTGTAGAAATTAAAACTTTTTCTCACATCTTGAAAAACCCTAAAATCTCATGTGATTTTTGTCCAAGAGTTGTGTAATCCAAAAACACAAAGCTCTTGTTGACCAAAAATCAAACTCATTTTCCAATTATCTTAAATCTTGTGCCAAACATTTGGAATATATTTTCCTTGGTCCCAAAAACTGATATGGGACCCCTCTGAAAAATATCACAAGTTGTAAAACTAGTTTGATAAATTTTGGAGGTAAAACAATCCTTTAAACAACCTTAATGAATTTCCTGAGAAAAATGCATTGCATAATAACCTCTGGAAATTTTATGCAAGGTTGATCTCATTGTCAGCAAGCTCCAGTTAAAATTTCATCAAATTTGGAGTTCATTTGCTATCTCAAATAATTCTGGTAAGTTTCAGCTGTTAAAAACTAAATTTAAAAGCCTACACTGTTCCTTGGGCTAGCCATATTCAAAGTTGGTCCAGCCCAACCATGTCTCGCACCTCGTGAGACCTCATCTCCATTTGATCAGTCGCACCTGCTGGATTTACATCCAACCGCCACGACCTCCTCATGATCAACACCGCAAGGACCTCCCACCTCATGAGGTCATTGCCGTTGGATCCGTGATCAACTGGTCATGACCTCCCACTGTGTTAAACCTCAAAGACCTCCTCGAGCTGTTAAACCATCGCAATGAGGTCATCCCATTTGTTGAGGTCGTGGCCGTTGGATCAAATCCAACAGCCCACGACCTCCTCCTCAACAAACTCACCAGTCATCCCACCTCGTGAGGTCATAGCCCTTGGATCCAAGATCCATGGCCCCGACCTCCTCCTCTCAACCTAAACTAAACAAACCTCCCACCTAACCAAGGTCGAGCCATTGGATCAAATCCAACACTCACGACCTCCTGCGCTATCAAGCACTCACAACCTCCCCATCTTTTGTTGTGCACCGTTAGATTAAAATCTACTACCACGACCTCCTTTGTCTCATGCGCACTGATTCTCCCAACAAGACGTGAGATCGTAGCCCTTAGATCTAAATCTAAAGGCCATGACCTCCCTTGTGCGTTGCAAGCTCAGACCTCCACCTCCTTTGATCGAACCCTTAGATCTAAATCTAGCGGTCCCGACCTCCCTTGCTGCTGCGCATCATATCGGACCTCCCGGTCATTGTGTGCCCTTGGATTTAAATCCAAAGGCCATGACCTCCCTCATGTCTTTTTGATCGCGTGCGTTAAGTCCTCACCGGAGGTCCGCGACTGCTGGATGGAGATCCAACGCTTTGGACCTCTGTCCCCCCTTTTCCTCACGTATGCTGCGATTAAGGAAATCGGAGGGCCACGACCTCCCCATCCTTGATCGTGTGGCTGGGACCTCCTCCCAGCCACTTAAAACATAACGGTTCAAAAATGAGATCCGATGGTTAGGACCTCCCCAGGTCTTATCCAACGGTCATAAGGACCTCCCCTGTTCTTCTCCTTCCTCTGGCGCGCATGCGTGCTCTGAGCGGTGGAGTTAATGCGCGCCTGGCCACCGTATCCTTTTCAACAGCTCTTTGCTGACCCACATTTAATGCAGGTCAGCTTTCCGCCTTTCAGGTCAGCACAGACCTGCCAGGTTGTCAACCTTTAGGTCTTGTCCAAACCCTAGACCGAGCCATGGGCTAAGCTCACCATGAGCTTAACCCCAGCTCGTGTGCCTGTTTCTCCCAAAGTATAAAACCCCCATTGGGTTCCTCCCTTAGCTTCTTTGGCACACTTCTAAGCTCTAAGCTTGCACCGTGTCATTTGAGCTTTCCTCTCCTCCCCTCTTGGCTGCCATTGTTGAGAAGCTTGAAGCTCCTCGGTGGACAAGGGTCCCTGGAGTTTTTCCTCCTTTTCTCCTTGCTTCCATTTGTGCCCTACCCTCTGGGACCAAGGCCTAACTTGATATTGTTGGGCATTTGCAGAGGGGGACAAAGTGGAGCTTGAAGTTGAAGCTTTGGCCGTGGAGCACCCTTCCTCCCCGCACCGGTCCTCCTTCCTCGACCTCCTCGGCACCTTAGGACCTCCTGTACTCCCCGATAGTCCTTTAGCTGGGCACCCGTGTGTATCAGTCGCGAGCTTTTAAATTGGGCACACGCTTGATTGGATGTCGCGCGAGCTTCCTTTTGCATTTTGGTTTCGCTGCAGTGCTTGTCTTCGTTGTCCTCTCCGGCTCGCCACGGCGTTCAAGGCCGTCCGCCGCCGTTGAGAGGAGGTCCTTTGGTGCGCATGGTTATTGCGGACCTAACGGTACCATTGATCTCGCCGGCGAGGTCTACATCGCCGCGATGACCTCGCCTTTTGCGCCGGGTTTTGTCGGATGTCCCGAGCGTGTCATTGTCGCTTTTAGGACATAAATTCATCATTTTAAATGCCAAATCATTGAAATCATGGGGCGTCTTAACTGCCTTAAATCCACCCTTTAATGCGTGCATTTAAGACCTCCCGCGCGCGCGGACCTCCTTGATGTCCAAAGCGCATTTATTCATGTCCAAGTGCGTCTTGAAGTTAAAGCGCTGGTGCAGGACATCCGACCTCCTCCGAGGAGATCTGAGCGCCCAAGACCTCCTCTCGCAATCGTGGCCGCCTGACCTCCTAGAGGTCTGCATGACGTTAGGACCTCCCTTAGACCTCCCTAGGTTGTCTCACCTGCTCATGACCTCCCGGGTAGATCTTGACCGTCAAGGTCCTCCTCGACGATCTGAACCATCGAGGACCTCCTTGGAACATCTGGACCGTCCCAGACCTCCTCTGTGAGGTCTTGACGATGTAGATCTTCCTTGGGGAGATCTTGATAGTTTAGATCTTCCTTTGGAAGATCTCACCGTTGAGGACCTCCCTTTAGATCTGGTCCGCTCCGACCTCCTTTCTGTGTTGTGGTCCGTTGATTTCGCATCTCGGCCCGACCTCCCCTCACCTCGCACATGTGAGTTGCTAAGAGGTCCAGACCTCTGGACTTCACGTCTTGCGTGTGTGATGTTCTCTGGGAGGTCTTGAGCCGTTGGATTTAAGATCTGTGGCTCACGCCCTCCCATGTCCTTATGGGTTTTAGAAATTCCAAGGAGGTCTTAGTTAAACCTGAAATAAGGTATAGACTTTAGAATTTCATATCTTCTTCGTTTTGAATCCTTTTGAGGTCATTCAAATTGTGTTAGCTCTGTCTTGAACTTGACTTTAATCCAAAAATGATTGTAAGTTGAGTTCAGCTCCAGAGCACAGTTTGCCATTAGATTTTAAAACCAACTTTAAAATGTGCACTTAAATCAATGCTTAACTTGTAAAATACATAACTAATGCTCTATAGACTATTTTGGGTGAGACCAACTTTGTTGGTTTCTCTCTTAGTGAACTCACTGTGAAAATTGGTTTTGAGCATGTTGCTGTTAGGAAATTGAGGACTTGTGCATTATAATTTTGTTCAAGTTCTTGTTTTTGAAAATTTGTAGAGAGTGCATAATAGCTCCAAATGAGATGAACTCAATTGTGTTATTCATCTCATGAGGTGCTGGTTTTACAGTAAAAATTTCAGCTTCACTACTTTTCTAGAAAATTTGCGATGAACAGTAGCATATTTCTAATTAATAGGCTGAGCAGAATTGATTTCATCATATCTTTTGCATTGAGAATCCAAATCAATTGGTTCTTGTTGCTAAATTCATGATAAATCATTGTCTTGCTGCTGTAAAATTTTCATGTCATTTGGAGTTCGTTTGTTGTGCTGTCTTTGTTGTGTTTCGTCGTTCTTATCGGTTCTTTCTCGCTTTTCCGTTAGGTTTCGACATTTGTGGTGATCCCGAGAGCGACCCTCTGCCACAACTTGGCCAGCAACAAGGCAAGCAGTTTGACCATTTCCATCATTGTCCCATTACTTTAAAGCTTAATACTTTGTTTTACTTCTATGTATGCATGCTACTTTGTGTTAAATGTCGCTAGCAAGCCTATAGTTGCATGATCTGTAGGAATTGTTTATCCTCTACTACCATGAGCCTAGGTTATTTGCTGTGGTGGGAGCTTGTTGGATGAGCTCCTATCACTTAGTAGTTTCGATTTAAATTGCTTAGACATGCTTAGTTTTCGGTAGAAATGGGCGATCATCGACTTAGTCGATGGTCTTGATCACTCAAAAATGATTATTACTCCTATATGTCCAGCACTTGTGCTTTGATTAATTGTAAAATCAAAAACTGAAAATAAAAGATTGATTTAGACTTGGGCATATTGGATGGATGGTGCGGTTTTTGGATGTGGTGGTATGCCCGGTCCCTAAGGACCGAGTACTTGGGTCACTAAGCCAGCGATTTCACAGACTAACCACGCGAGGGGCATATGGAACCCTCTTGACTAAGTACTCTAGGAGGTGTTAATTATGAGCGAGCTCGGTTGGTGTGTTTTAAAACAAATGTATATGTATAGTGTGGGAGGGAGCATTAGCTTCCGGAAGGTTGTGATGTCTCCTTCTCCCGTGGGTTGTGCAGCTCGTAATTAGCATTCATCCTTTGGAAAGGTCTCGAGGACTTAGCTGTGCAAAGACACCTTCTAAGTGTGCGTAAAGGAAAGGCGGTCCGACATGTGGGTACAGTGGTACACCCCGCAGGATAAAACTATTCAATAGCCTCGCCCTAGGTTATGGACATGCTTGGTAAGGTCGTTCAAGACTAGACTACAACCTTTAATTAAAACTTGACATGGTTGGTATGAACGGGAGTTCATGCTATTGTTGTGGTGACTTGGGTTAGTCACTTCCGTGATTGTTCTTGTTGTTGTTATTATGTTATTATCGCGTTGTTATTTCAACCATTAAAAATGCTTTGTCAAATTGCTTTCAATCTATTATGTTATTGCAAATAAATGTTGCTTTATGCTAAAATGAGTCCAAAGCCTCATCCACTTAAATAAAGCTTGCATGTAGCTATTTATAGTTCTGTTATCTCACACGTAAGTCTTATGGAGTACTTTATGTACTCATCCGCCGTGGTTGTGGCAATTTTGTGCCTTTTGTTGCAGAGGAAGAAGGAGAGCTCCAAGAGCCTCTCTTTTGTGCTACGTGTTGCGCTTTCTTGACGACTAGCTTGGCGGTCCGTCGAGATGCCTAGGGTTAAGGCACACCGATTGGCTTTGTGTTATAGCCATCTTTATGGCACTTTTGCTTCATTGTTATCTCTTTGTAGATTTATTGCTATTTGGCCTAAGGGCCTCTCTTTTGTAATATCTATTCCATATTAATGTTAACTTCGGTTTGTTGCTTGTTCTATGTGTTGTATGGAATTGATACATTCTTTTGTTGTGAGGTATGTATATCGCATTCGGGAAGTATACATCTCTCGAGACCGGGTTTATTTGGTTGATAATACTAGGGTCAATCGGATGACTAAGTATTATGAGCCTAATAAACGCCGAGTCTCACAAAAGTTGGTATCAGAGCCATACTGACCGTAGTAACGCAAGCTTGGTCATCCTTAGGATATTTTGAAAACCTATTTTCAAAGCATCAAATGAGTTTTGAAAGCTTAGGTAAAATTCTCGGATTTTATTCCTTACCTATCTTAGCTTTCTTCTCACCTCACTCTAATTTGAGTTTTAAAAGTTGTTTTCCTCTCTTCCTTCTACAAAATAGTTTTTATCGATTAACACTGGTTTTTGGGAGAACCAATGAGATTGGCAAATTGAAGTGTGAGCTGCCCACTACAAGGTTTTGAAGTTCGAGTCGGTGATTCGACAAGGAGCTTGGATGCTAAACCCGACAGCAAGCATCAAATTTCCGGACAGCAGTCTCAAAGGTGTCTAATTAGGATAGATAATGAGAGGTTAATCAACTAAAACTTGTGGGATTAAAAGGGTAAGATGTGATACTAGTTAGCTAAGTATCTAACACTTATTTCGCTGCATTAACCTTGCTCTCTAATAGTTTTAGATCTCATCTTACAATCTGATTTTTAATCTTCTCGACCAATTACTCGTTCATTCAATACGGGTTAGTTGAGTTGAGAAGTTGAGCCTTGCGTTTGGTGTTTCTTGGCTGTTTTTAGAGTCTTTTAGAAGCTTTTTTAAAGTTTAAATAACCGCTGAGTTTGGCCTTCGTTTGGGGTGATATTCCATTCCCCTAGTCGATCGCTTTTGCTTTCTTTAAGGCTTGGTTTTTGGGTCTAGTTGCTAACCAAAAATTCATTGTAACAGATGGCGGGACGATTCGTAGCGGCCAAGGCGGCCACCGGTTCGGACGAGGAGCTTCCTCCTCCTCCGACCATGGCCGAGGTTCTTCTTCAGATCGAGCGCAACCGCGCGGATGACCGGAGAGTTCTACTGGACGTCATCACGCGCAACACCACCGCACTTACCGGAGCTTCGTGATCTGGGCAAGGAACGCCCATCACCGCGTGGAGGACTCGCGGAGTTTCTTCGTACTCAGCCCCTACCTTTTCCCCGGTCCCGAGGACCCGCCGATGCGACGATTGGCTTTCGTTTGGTTGAGCGGAAGCTCAGCATAGCGCAGTGCCAGGAGCACGAGAAGGCGCTGTTCACATCGCACCAGCTGGAGGGTGCAGCCTTGTCATGGTGGGAGAGCTTTCTCGCCATGCAGCCCGCAGACCACACCGCCTCTTGGGAGGAGTTTCAGACGCCTTCCGTCGGGCTCACATCCTGCCGGCTTGATGGAGATCAAGAAGGTGGAGTTTCTTGCGCTCAAGCAAGGGCGTGCTCACCATGGAGTATGTCTACGAGTTCAACCATCTAGCTCGTTATGCTCCGAGGACGTGGCCACCGATATGGCTAAGGTGCCAAGTTCAGCGTGGCTTGTCCGAGGAGTGAAGGACAAGCTATCCATTGTCGACTTTCCTGATTTTCAGACCTTGGTCGACAAGGCCATCGTCGTGAGCATGCGGCTCGAGAGCTTATGGACTCCATAGCGCAAGTGGGAGGCCCATAAGTCATCCAGGCAGTTCCTCCGTCCCCGCTTGAGGCATCTCGGGGTACCACTCTCACTCTTGGCGCCCCGAGGTCACCCCCGTTTCGCCCTTCGCAGTGTGGTCTCACCGTGCACTGCGAAGTCAAGAGAGCGGCCCCGCAACCCGGCAGCCGGGTCACATGTTTCTCATGCAACGAAAGGGGCATTATGCGAACCAATGCCCTAAGAAGACAGAGCGCCCGCCCCTAATGGAGGACGCGAGCGAGAGGTGGTGCACCAGACCGTAAGATCGTCCGGCTACCCAAGGCGTGGGTAGTGGTCGCGTCAACGCCATCACCACAGAGGAGGCTCAGAGGCACCCGACGCCGTGCTAGGTACACTTTCGTTAACTCTCATCCCGCCATCGTTTTGTTTGATTCAGAGCATCTCATTCATTTGTTTCGAGTCTTTTCTCTTGCTGTCGGAGAGCTTCTTTTCTCTCCATTGTCGGTCCCGCTTCTCATTCGCTCTCTGGTTCGGAGTTGAGAGCTGAATCCGAGTGTAGGGATGTCCTATCGAGATCGGCGAGGTTTCTTAGCAAACCTTATCCTTCTCCATTCAGCGAGTCTTGATGTGATTCTTGGCATGGATTGGTTGTCCCAAACATGGGGCAAATCGATTGTGCCAGAAGCTCATCTCTATCTAGTCCTCCGTGAGGTTAAGCGCCACCGGTCGCTAGATCCGCATCTCTTCGCTTGAAGCGAAGCCCGCTCTAGATATTAGCGAAGTCCCAACAGTTTGTGACTTTGTTGATGTCTTTCCCGCTGATCTTCCGGGGATGCCACCCGTTCGAGACCTCGAGTTTGTCATTGAGTTGGCTCCTGGTACCGCCCCTATCTCAAAGAGGCCTTATCGGATGCCACCGAACGAGTTGGTAGAATTGAAGAATCGCTTAAGTGAGCTGCAAGAGAAGGGTTTCATCCGCCCTAGCTCATCTCCTTGGGGTTGTCCAGCAATCTTCGTAAAGAAGAAGGACGGTACTTTACGCATGTGCGTCGATTATCGTCCACTTAATGAAGTGACGGTAAAGAATAAGTATCCATTGCCCGCGCCGACGATCTCTTCGATCAATTGACCGGAGCTCGAGTTTTCTCAAGATTGATTTGAGAGTGGGATATCATCGAGTTCGGATTCGCCCGAGGATATTCCAAAGACGGCGTTCTCTACTCGCTTCGGCTTGTACGAGTACACTTTGTCATGTCGTCGCTTAACCAATGCTCTGCCTTTGTTCATGAACCTCATGAATTCGGTATTCATGGAGTATTTGGATAAGTTTGTCGTGGTCTTCATCGATGATATTCTTATCTATTCCAAGAACGATGAGGAACATGCCGAGCATCTGAAGCTTGTGTTAGGCAAGCTACGTGAGCACCAGCTGTACGCGAAGTTCAGCAAGTGTGCGTTCTGGTTGAAGGAAGTGGCTTTCTTAGGCCATATTCTTTCAGCGGAGGCGTAGCTGTTGATCCTAGCAAGGTCACCGATGTTCTCATCATGGAGTCCGCCCACTTCGGTCACCGAAGTGCGGAGTTTTCTTGGTTTAGCGGGATATTATCGCCGCTTTATCGAGAACTTCTCCAAGATCGCGAAGCCGATGACGGAGTTGCTCTAGAAGGACAAGAAGTTCTTGTGGTCTGATGCTTGCATGGCAAGTTTCCATATACTCAAGAAGCGTTTGACCACCGCTCCCGTTCTTGTTCTTCCTGATATCCATCGCAGCTTCGATATCTTTTGCGATGCTTCTCGTCGAGGCCTCGGTTGTGTCCTTATGCAAGAAGGCAAGGTAGTGGCCTATGCATCAAGGCAATTGAGACCTCATGAACTCAACTACCCTACTCATGATTTGGAGTTGGCTGCTGTGATTCATGCACTTAAGATTTGGCGATATTACCTAATCGGTGTCGCTAGAAGTGTATTCGGATCACAAAAGCCTCAAGTACTTGTTCACCCAACCTGACCTGAACCTCAGGCAAAGGAGATGGTTGGAGTTGATCAAGGATTATGATATGGGTATTCACTACCATCCGGGCAAGGCTAATGTCGTTGCCGATGCGCTTAGTCGCAAAGCGCATTGTAATGCCTTAGTGCTCAAGGAGCATTCGCCTCTCTTCTCGAGGCATTCCAGCGCCTCAACTTGGAGATAGTTGAGCATGGATCTCTCGCTGCCATGGTTGTGCAACCAACCTTGGTGGATCGGATCAAGTCCGCCAAAATCGGATGTTGGAGTGAGCCACATTAAGGCAAATGTCAAGGCGGAACGACCAAGTGCTTCTCGAGGATGAGCATGGCGTCGTGAGGTTCGAACAACGCCTTGTGGTTCCAAAGGACATGGAGTTGCGGAATTTAATCCTCCGCTGAAGCCCATGATTCGCTTTTATCCATTCATCCCGGCCACAAAGATGTATCAAGATCTCCGCCAGAGATTTTGGTGGACCCGAATGAAGAGGGAGATCGCGGTTCGTTGTCGAAAAGCGACGTGTGTCGCCGTGTCAAGGCCGAGCATCGGCGTCCGCCGATCGCTTGACCTTTGCCAATTCTCGAGTGGAAGTGGGATTCGATCGGAATGGATTTCATCACGGTCTACCCACAACCCAAGAAGAATGATGCCATTTGGGTCGCCATCGATCGATTGACTAAGGTGGCACATTTCCTTCCCGTCAAGACCGAACTTGGTAGGTCTTTTGGCGGAACTCTATATCGCCGCATCGTGAGTTTGCACGGTGTCAAGACGATCGTGTCGGATCGTGGATCCTTTTCACGCCTCGCTTTTGGCATAGCTTGCAAGAGGCTATGGGCACTCGTTTGCTTTCAGCCGCGGCATATCATCCCCAAACCGATGGTCGACCGAGAGGGTCAACCAAGTTTTGGAAGACATGCTTCGTGCTTGTGTCCTTTCCTATGGGAAGCATTGGGAGAAATGCTTGCCATTCGCCGAAGTTTTCTTATAACAACAACTTTGAGGCGGTCTCGGCATGGCACCATTTGAGGCCTTGTACGGAGAAAGTGTAGAACCCGTTGAACTGGTCAGAGACCGGTGAGAGACCTCTCTTTGGCCCGGACTCAATCAATGAGGCCGAGCGCCAAGTCCAAATTTTATTCGTGGCGTTTGCGCACACTCAATCGAGCAAAAGAGCTATGCGGATCGCCGTCGACGTGAGTTACGTTTTGAGCCTAATGACTTTGTTTATCTCAAAGTCTCTCCTTTGAAGGGCCATCAACGTTTGGTGTCAAGGGCAAGTTAGCTCCTCGATATGTCGGTCCCTACCGCGTTATCGAGAAGAAGGAGCTGTTGCCTATAAGTTGGAGTTGCCACTGCACTTGAGGGGGTACATGATGTTTTCCATGTGTCCCAGCTTAAGAAGTGCCTCCGTGTTCCAACTGAGGAAGCTCCGTTGGAAACCCTCGATGTCCAGGAAGATTTGACCTATCGCGAGCACCCTGTTCGCGTACTCGATGAGTCTGAACGAAGGACAAGGAATAAGACCATCAAGTTCCTTAAAGTTCAGTGGTCAAACCATTCCGAGGATGAGGCTACTTGGGAAAGAGAAGATCGTCTGCGTGCGGACTATCCATCTTTCTTTACCGAGTGAGCCAAATCTCGGGACGAGATTTCTGTAAGGGGGAGAGATTTTGTAACATCCCAAATGTATAATTAGGGTTAATCAAGTATAATTATATGTGTAGAAATTAAAACTTTTTCTCACATCTTGAAAAACCCTAAAATCTCATGTGATTTTTGTCCAAGAGTTGTGTAATCCAAAAACACAAAGCTCTTGTTGACCAAAAATCAAACTTATTTTCCAATTATCTTAAATCTTGTGCCAAACATTTGGAATATATTTTCCTTGGTCCCAAAAACTGATATGGGACCCCTCTGAAAAATATCACAAGTTGTAAAACTAGTTTGATAAATTTTGGAGGTAAAACAATCCTTTAAACAACCTTAATGAATTTCCTGAGAAAATGCATTGCATAATAACCTCTGGAAATTTTATGCAAGGTTGATCTCATTGTCAGCAAGCTCCAGTTAAAATTTCATCAAATTTGGAGTTCATTTGCTATCTCAAATAATTCTGGTAAGTTTCAGCTGTTAAAAACTAAATTTAAAAGCCTACACTGTTCCTTGGGCTAGCCATATTCAAAGTTGGTCCAGTCCAACCATGTCTGCACCTCAGCAGACCTCATCTCCACCTTGATCAAAGTCGCACCGCTGGATTTACATCCAACCGCCACGACCTCCTCATGATCAACACCGCAAGGACCTCCCCACCTCATGAGGTCATTGCCGTTGGATCCGTGATCAACTGGTCATGACCTCCCTGTGTGTTAAACCTCAAAGACCTCCTCGAGCTGTTAAACCATCGCAATGAGGTCATCCCATTTGTTGAGGTCGTGGCCGTTGGATCAAATCCAACACCACGACCTCCTCCTCAACATACTCAATCAGGTCATCCCACCTACGTGAGGTCATAGCCCTTGGATCCAAGATCCATGGCCCTGACCTCCTCCTCTCAACCTAAACTAAACAAACCTCCCACCTAACCAAGGTCGTAGCCATTGGATCAAATCCAACAGCTCACGACCTCCCTGCGTTATCAAGCACTCACAACCTCCCCCATCTTTTGTTGTGCACCGTTAGATTAAAATCTACGGTCACGACCTCCTTTTTGTCTCATGCGCACTGAGACCTCCCAAACAAGACGTGAGATCGTAGCCTTAGATCTAAATCTAAAGGCCATGACCTCCCTTGTGCGTTATGCAAGCTCAGACCTCCACCTCCTTTGATCGGAACCCTTAGATCTAAATCTAGCGGTCCCGACCTCCCTTGCTGCTATGCATCATATCGGACCTCCCGGTCATTGTGTGCCCTTGGATTTAAATCCAAAGGCCATGACCTCCCTCATGTCTTTTTGATCGCGTGCGATTAAGTCCTCACCGGAGGTCCGCACTTGGATGGAGATCCAACGCTTTGGACCTCTGTCCCTTTTCCTCACGTTTTGCGATTAAATGAAATCGGAGGGCCACGACCTCCCATCCTTGATCGTGTGGCTGGGACCTCCTCCCACCACTTAAAACATAACGGTTCAAAATGAGATCCGATGGTTAGGACCTCCCGTGTCTTATCCAACGGTCATAAGGACCTCCTGTTCTTCTCCTTCCTCTGGCGCGCATGCGTGCTCTGAGCGGTGGAGTTAATGCGCGCCTGGCCACCGTATCCTTTTCAACAGCTCTTTGCTGACCCGCATTTAATGCAGGTCAGCTTTCCGCCATTCAGGTCAGCACAGACCTGCCAGGTTGTCAACCTTTAGGTCTTGTCCAAACCCTAGACCGAGCCATGGGCTAAGCTCACCATGAGCTTAACCCCACTGTGTGCTGTTCTCCCAAAGTATAAAACCCCCATTGGGTTCCTCCCTTAGCTTCTTTGGCACACTTCTAAGCTCTAAGCTTGCACCGTGTCATTTGAGCTTTCCTCTCCTCCCCTCTTGGCCGCCATTGTTGAGAAGCTTGAAGCTCCTCGGTGGACAAGGGTCCTGAGTTTTTCCTCCATTTCTCCTTGCTTCCATTTGTGCCCTACCCTCCGGGACCAAGGCCTAACTTGATATTGTTGGGCATTTGCAGAGGGGACAAAGTGGAGCTTGAAGTTGAAGCTTTGGCCGTGGAGCACCCTTCCTCCCCAAGACCGGTCCTCCTTCCTCGACCTCCTCAAAGACCTTAGGACCTCCTGTACTCCTGATAGTCCTTTAGCTGGGCACCCACATGTATGAGGTCGCGAGCTTTTAAATTGGGCACACGCTTGATTGGATGTCGCGGAGCTTCCTTTTGCATTTTGGTTTCGCTGTGCTTGTTTCGTTGTCCTCTCCGGCTCGCCGACGTTCAAGGCCGCCGTTGAGAGGAGGTCCTTTAGCAAGATGGTTATTGCGGACCAACGGTACCATTGATCTCGCCGGAGGTCTACATCGCCGGCGATGACCTCGTCTTTGCGCTCGGGTTTTGTCGGACGTCCCGAGCGTGTCATTGTCGCTTTTAGGACATAAATTCACCGTTTTAAATGCCAAATCATTGAAATCATGGGGCGTCTTAACTGCCTTAAATCCACCCTTTAATGCGTGCATTTAAGACCTCCCGTGCGCGGACCTCCTTGATGTCCAGCGCGCATTTATTCATGTCCAAGTGCGTCTTGCGAAGTTAAGGCGCTGGTGCAGGACATCCAGACCTCCTCCGAGGAGATCTGGAGCGTCCAAGACCTCCCCTCGCAATCGTGGCCGCCAGACCTCCTGGAGGTCTCTGGGACGTTAGGACCTCCCTTAGACCTCCCTAGGTTGTCTCACTGCTCATGACCTCCCGGGTAGATCTTGACCGTCAAGGTCCTCCCTCGACGATCCGAACCATCGAGGACCTCCTTGGAACATCTGGACCGTCCCAGACCTCCTCTGTGAGGTCTTGACGATGCAGATCTTCCTTGGGGAGATCTTGATAGTTTAGATCTTCCTTTGGAAGATCTCACCGTTGAGGACCTCCCCTTTAGATCTGGTCCGTTCCGGACCTCCTTTCTGTGTTGTGGTCCGTTGGATTTCGCATCTACGGCCCGACCTCCCCCTCACCTCGCACATGTGAGTTGCTAAGAGGTCCAGGACCTCTGGACTTCACGTCTTGCAGTGTGTGATGTTCTCCTGGGAGGTCTTGAGCCGTTGGATTTAAGATCTGTGGCTCACGTCCTCCCATGTCCTTATGGGTTTTAGAAATTCCAGTGAGGTCTTAGTTAAACTGAAATAAGGTATAGACTTTAGAATTTCATATCTTCTTCGTTTTGAATCCTTTTGAGGTCATTCAAATTGTGTTAGCTCTGTCTTGAACTTGACTTTAATCCAAAAATGATTGTAAGTTGAGTTCAGCTCCAGAGCACAGTTTGCCATTAGATTTTAAAACCAACTTTAAAATGTGCGCTTAAATCAATGCTTAACTTGTAAAATACATAACTAATGCTCTATAGACTATTTTTGGGTGAGACCAACTTTGTTGGTTTCCTCTCTTAGTGAACTCACTGTGAAAATTGGTTTTGAGCATGTTGCTGTTAGGAAATTGAGGACTTGTGCATTATAATTTTGTTCAAGTGCTTGTTTTTGAAAATTTGTAGAGAGTGCATAATAGCTCCAAATGAGATGAACTCAATTGTGTTATTCATCTCATGAGGTGCTGGTTTTACAGTAAAAATTTCAGCTTCACTACTTTTCTAGAAAATTTTGCGATGAACAGTAGCATATTTCTAATTAATAGGCTGAGCAGAATTGATTTCATCATATCTTTTGCATTGAGAATCCAAATCAATTGGTTCTTGTTGCTAAATTCATGATAAATCATTGTCTTGCTTCTGTAAAATTTTCATGGCATTTGGAGTTCGTTTGTTGTGCTGTCTTTGTTGTGTTTCGTCGTTCTTATCGGTTCTTTCTCGCTTTTCCGTTAGGTTTCGACATTTGTGGTGATCCCGAGAGCGACCCTCTGCCACAACTTGTCCAGCAACAAGGCAAGAAGTTTGACCATTTCCATCATTGTCCCATTACTTTAAAGCTTAATACTTTGTTTTACTTCTATGTATGCATGCTACTTTGTGTTAAATGTCGCTAGCAAGCCTATAGTTGCATGATCTGTAGGAATTGTTTATCCTCTACTACCATGAGCCTAGGTTATTTGCTGTGGTGGGAGCTTGTTGGATGAGCTCCTATCACTTAGTAGTTTCGATTTAAATTGCTTAGACATGCTTAGTTTTCGGTAGAAATGGGCGATCATCGACTTAGTCGATGGTCTTGATCACTCAAAAATGATTATTACTCCTATATGTCCAGCACTTGTGCTTTGATTAATTTGTAAAATCAAAAACTGAAAATAAAAGATTGATTTAGACTTGGGCATATTGGATGGATGGTGCGGTTTTTGGATGTGGTGGTATGCCCGGGTCCCTAAGGACCGAGTACTTGGGTCACTAAGCCAAGCGATTTCACGACTAACCACGCGAGGGCATATGGAACCCTCTTGACTAAGTACTCTAGGAGGTGTTAATTATGAGCGAGCTCGGTTGGTGTGTTTTAAAAACAAATGTATATGTATAGTGTGGGAGGAGCATTAGCTTCCGGAAGGTTGTGATGTCTCCTTCTCCCGTGGGTTGTGCAGCTCGTAATTAGCATTCATCCTTTGGAAAGGTCTCGAGGACTTAGCTGTGCACAAAGACACCTTCTAAGTGTGCGTAAAGGAAAGGCGGTCCGACGTGTGGGTACAGTGGTACACCTGCAGGATAAAACTATTCAATAGCCTCGCCCTAGGTTATGGACATGCTTGGTAAGGTCGTTCAAGACTAGACTACAACCTTTAATTAAAACTTGACATGGTTGGTATGAACGGGAGTTCATGCTATTGTTGTGGTGACTTGGGTTAGTCACTTCCGTGATTGTTCTTGTTGTTGTTATTATGTTATTATCGCGTTGTTATTTCAACCATTAAAAATGCTTTGTCAAATTGCTTTCAATCTATTATGTTATTGCAAATAAATGTTGCTTTATGCTAAAATGAGTCCAAAGCCTCATCCACTTAAATAAAGCTTGCATGTAGCTATTTATAGTTCTGTTATCTCACACGTAAGTCTTGCGGAGTACTTTATGTACTCATCTGCCCGTGGTTGTGGCAATTTTTGTGCCTTTTGTTGCAGAGGAAGAAGGAGAGCTCCAAGAGCCTCTCTTTTGTGCTACGTGTTGCGCTTTCTTGACGACTAGCTTGGCGGTCCCACGATGCCTAGGGGTTAAGGCACACTGATTGGCTTTGTGTTATAGCCATCTTTATGGCACGTTTGCTTCCGCTGTTATCTCTTTGTAGATTTATTGCTATTTGGCCTAAGGGCCTCTCTTTTGTAATATCTATTCCATATTAATGTTAACTTCTGGTTTGTTGCTTGTTCTATGTGTTGTATGGAATTGATACATTCTTTTGTTGTGAGGTATGTATACTGCATTCTGGGAAGTATACATCTCTCGAGACCGGGGTTTATTTGGTTGATAATACTAGGGTCAATCGGATGACTAAGTATTATGAGCCTAATAAACGTCGGGGTCTCACACTGTGCTTGCGAGCACAGGCATGGGTATACATCGACGATTGTATACCTTGTATTACCGGTAAAATGCAAAAAGAGTTAAAGAGAAAGGTTACATTGAGCATTGCATAAGCATATGGCATGATGTATGGTAAAGATGTGAGAATGAATGCTGATGTTTTAATGGTGTTTTATAATGTCACATTATTTGATACTTGCTGAGTCTTTGGGCTCACTCTTGCTTTTGTTGTGCTTTTAGGTACCACCTGCAAGAACGGCATGCATGGGAGGGAGTAGGATTGCTATGGATGCACTTACAACCACACACTCTTTTAAAGATGAATATCATTTAGATCGTACCAGAATAATAAGCAAACTGCTTAAGGATTGATTTTGGCTATGCTTGACTGCATGGATTATTTGAGTTAATGAGAGTAGTAAATTTTGATTATGTTTGCTTATGCTTTAGCTGAATAGATTATTTGTGAATGCTTGATGAACTTTGGATGTTGAGATAGTGATAATGATATTTGCATCTGTTGAAACCTCTGGCATACTTAGATATACAAAGGAGGTTATGCCGAAATTTAGAACCATGCCTTATGTTTAAATGGTTATCATATTTATTTAGTAGCATTTCAAGCCCTAGTTGGGTTGGGGTGTTACAGTTGGTATCAGAGCAGGCTTTAGGTCCGTGGTGAATAGATTAATTAAAATTTGGTAATGTCTTATCAACTTAAAAAAATTTGACACACGAGTGCACAGTAGGATGGGAATGGGTAAAGCATTGCATTTACGTTTCCGCTATATCGTATTGATGATTGCTGATATGAATTGAGTATGATTGCTCATTAATTGATTATATGATTATTATGTGTGGGGATAACCCATGTTGAGACGTTGAGGTCATGGTTGTGGCTCTGGGCTTTACCAGGTTACACCACCATTCGCGGTATGGGAATAGGGAAGTGGTTACCATGGATACCTTAGTACATGTGTTGATAGTGAGTATCTTTAGAAGAGTTGTTCTTTCCCTTGAATTTGAATTTGGTCAACTCTTTTCCAGTTGTGATTGATGGGTTTCTCTTGGGTTATTAGTTCAATGCGGTTGATGGGTTGCTTTGACAAAGGTTGTTGTGTTTCCATTGGCTGAATTTGTCCCGTAAAGCAATCTTTGTTTTCCCAACCGATGAGTTATTCTTGCGGTTGGTGAACTTAGTTGATTGTCAAGTTTGACCTTTATAATGGAGTTTTGACTTTCTCATTGGAAAACAGGACCCATTTATTCGCTTGATGTATTTGGTTAATGAAAGTTTTGTTTTGCAAGTCCATTTAGTACGTGGAGGCTTTGACTCAATATATCTCTCTTGGATATTTTGAGTGTTGAAGATTAATGGTTCTCTTTTATGAAAGAAGATGTTAAACCCTTTAGTGATGTTTTGTCTTGGTTAAGTGAGAGGTTTTAATCAACGCAATTAATGGATATGATATGGGTTATCATGTTAGGTCTGCAGTGTGTGCATGATCAATCTTAACTAAGATCCTCGGAAGGAAAGTTGATTAATTTAAAAGTGGCTTGTAGTAGTTCTTGATGAGCTGTGATTAAGAGTATGGCTATACCTAATTGTAATCAATAGAGTTAATAAGAGGTGTGGAACATTGATGAATTGAGTTGATCATTAAGAGTGATACATTTGGTAAACTTCTTCGGTAAATTGGATTAACGGGTCTCAATAGATTAACCTAACCGTTTGGGATGGTTAAGTTCAAAAGGAGTTAGATTATTGTCTTAGTGGATATTAATCTTGGAGTAACCTTTGGTGGATACTTAGTGATTATATGAAATTGCTAGGTGCAATTATTGTCTATTAAAGTTTGGTGTTGAGCATTACTAAGAGATAAACTGATGGAATTTAATGGATGAACAATGTTTACATCATGGAAGAACTATCGGATAATAGTATGTCTTTGATGAAAGGGTTTTGGAATAACCTTTTAAATAGTGTAGTCGGTTCCCTCTAAAATAAAGTGGTTGTTGTAGTGAGGTTGTAAGAATTTGGTATACCCTCAGTCGAGGATGAGATGATAAAGTAGTATGTAACAGTTTGGTAAGCTTTTGGGAATTTTATAAAGGGAGGGTTGATGATAACGACCCTTGTTAAAAGTGAATTATTCTTGATGTTAGTAATATGGTCTACAAAAGATTGTGACGCGTTGGAGTGGTGATTATTCTTCTAGAAAGAAAGTAAGTTGATTGCTTTTCGTAATATGGATTAAATGAAATGTTTGGAGTTTTGCATTTGTGATCTCTTGGAGTTCATGAATTATGTAGTAGATGAAACCAGTTGGAGCAGTGTGACGTATTGGAAGGTTCAATTTGGTTCTTAAGCGATTAATGTGATTTGGTTTAAAGGCATTTCTTGTTTGGGTTGGCAAGTAATGTTGAAAACAAGGAAAATTGCTTTCTTTGTTAACGGAAAATGTGTACCATAAGTATTTGAGGTTGGAGTCAAGAATTGTAATCTACAAATTTTTTTATGTCGCTACAGCTTAAGAGTTTCTTGAGTTTCAATAGCAATGTTTTATCCTGATTTTTGGAGGTTAAAATTTCCTTCTTGTAGGACATGTGCCCTCAACTGTGGTTTTGACTTTTGTTTTTAGAGATCATTTCCATTTGACTGTTTCTCTTGCTCTCATGCTCACTCCGAGGAGCAATGTTTTCTTGTGTATTGAAATTGGTATTGGTTTGTCTTTTCCTTTTTGAGAAAGGAATTAACCAACTTATGTTGTTGAGTCTTAAAGTGTAATATGGCAACTGGTTGGTGGTGGACAAGTAGGTGATAGTGGTGAGATATTGGGAACCAAGCTATTTGAAGAGCAGTAGAAAGTGAGTTGGTTTTGACCTATAACACCTGAAGAGAATTCTCTTTAAATGGAATGTTTGTCGATGAAATAAAGCTGATTAGTGTTACCACTAGTGGAACCTATGACGAGTTATAATCCAATAACCTTTTCCCATGTTGAGATGTTGGGATTATCAAAAGTATGGACTCTTGATAAATTTATTAGAGTATCGCAATTGGATACTTAGTAAAATTGTGTAGAAGAGTTATGATGGTGAATTTAAATGAGAGTAACGGTGTGGAGAAACCTAAGCGTCGTGCTAATTAATGGGATAGCAGGAATTGTTGAGTTATTGTCAAGTGTGACTCGGCCTCAATGAGTAACCCTATGGGAGTTAGATTATCTCTAATGATAACTTGGTCAAGAATATATTTATTTATTGACGTTAGTGATTGAGTATGTTTGAATCTTGGTTAATTAATTAGGGTATTGCGAATGGGTATATTGTGGTTGTGTAACTGGATTGGATTGGTGTGGATTAGAGAAGGTCTAAGATTGGTGAAATAAATCATCTTGGGGCGGTTACTTGATTAGTGAGAAATGTTGATATTAACGACTGAGGTTATTGTTGAGCTGTGTGAAATTTTAGTAAGCGAGTTTGAGGATTTCCTATCAATTATACCAGAAATTAAAGGTAGGAGACTTGGAAGTTGAATTTGGGCTTTGCATTTTTATGCTAGGACCTTGGAGACCCAATATTATGTGTAGAGGTAGATGAACAGAAGCGAATTTTGAATAGTGTGTTGATCTTTGATAGAATATTTTGGGTAAAGTAAATGGGTATGTGTGCTGAGAATTTGAAGTAGATTATCTTTAACAGAATGAGATGATGTGATTGTGGGTGAAAAATCTCTATTGAGATGTTGAAAACCATTTGTCAAAATAATTCTTTTGGTATAGGAGTAGACTAGAGAATCCTTTTGTGGATTAGTAGAGTCCCTCTAAATAAGTATGGTTGATCTTTCGGTTTGAGAATCATTTTGGGATTGTCGGTTAAGATGAAGGAGATAGTGTGATAATTTTGGACACCCATGATTTGGGAAAGGGTTTTTTTTTAAAAGAAACATCTAAGAAAAGAATGTTCTCTTGAATAGAGAAGTGCTCTATTGGTTCTTGTTTGAGTTGGATTTTTATGATGGACATCATGTATAATTTGATTTGGGCATTCGAGCGAATTCCCTTTTGGCTTATATGGTGTTTAGTTGCAAACTGCCTAGTTGGAGTGCGAAAAGGTTTTCATGAAGAATCTTTGATTTTGGATTTGAGTGTTTTGGAGAAAAATTGGTATTGCATTGTGAATCCTTTGTTTTCAGCTGAATCTGAATATTAAAGTCTGATTAAAATAAGTGGTGTTGCGCGTCCCTTGTAATACCCCAAAAATTAAATCAGGAGAGAATAAATAAATCGGGAGAGAATAATTAAATCGGGAGAATGTTTCTTTTAGCAAAGCGATTGAACAGGAGAAAGAGGGGTTTTAATGTAATACTCTGATTTATTCTACGAAAGAAAGCGTTCAAAAGAGAAATTAGACATAAAAAGGGGTTTCAGAGTTCTTGGCAACTTGGGCCTCGGGCCTTGGCCCAGGAGGCCCATGAGGGGCTGGCCACCAACAAAAGGAAGGGGGAAACCCTAGCCGCACTGTAGCTACAGTGCTGCCACCACTGTAGCGCAGCTACTGTAGCACACCCCTCTCCTCCATGGTGGTGCCTCCCTTCCTCGCCGTCGGTGCTCCCTGCTGCCGATCAAGTGAAGAAAGGGGAGGAAGGAGGAAGGAAGGGAGGGAAGAGGAGAGGGAAGAGGAAGGGTTCGCGGGCTGCTCGAGATCTCCAGCAACTCATCCCGGGTAACCTTCGTTTTCCTTTGATTAGATGTTTGATTAGTCGTACTAGCGATGTTCGTATTTAGGGCTGCTCAGGACAGATTAGAGACAATCGAGGTTTTGATGTGTTTAACGGCAGAATTAGTCCTGGACGTCTCCTAGGATATTGTAGAGGACGTCGCCATCTTTCTGTGAAGTGCTAGAACACGTAATTTGGACCCATGTAGCAAAAGTTATGATTTTATTAGTGAGACTGTTCTGCAGAATCGTTGGTGTTTTGACAGGTTTTAGTAATCTGGCTGAAACGATTAGTTAAAGGGGAAATCAGAGAAGCTCAGTATAATAAAAATTATAGATAATTGTCTCAGCTTTTCAGAAAGCTCAAGAACTCGAGATTTGGACACACGTACTGAAAGTTATGATATTTTTAGTGCTCTATCCAGAGAGCCTGATGGAAAATTGATGTTTTATTAACTGGCTGGTAGGGGTATTATTTGGCTGATTCAGAGAGGTTCACCAACTAGACTTAGTTGGAGAATTTAATTACCTTTCCAAAAAGTCTAAGAAAACCTTAATTGGACTCCTGTAACAACAGATATGAATTTTAGAAGTTGACCGTCCACCGAGGGGATAGATCGACGTGTAGGAATTGGGGATGGGATCGAGTTAGACGCTTTTGCGAGTTAGTGATTGTTGTTGTATACTTTGTTTTGGTCCACTACTGCCATCTTAGCGTGCGTTATAATAATTACTCAGGTGGTGGACTGGTCCCAGGGGCAGCACCTTCGGCGCGTCCCTCACTCTCTCGCGGTTAAGGCAAGTATAATGATGGTTATAATATATATTGTTGAATGGCAATGTTTGATATATATTATGAGAATTTGTGTGTTCATGAATTGTGATGATGGCATAGTTGGTAATGTTCATGGTTGCTAGAGATTTGTGTTATGTGTTAATCATGGATGTTTGATAGTTGTGAAGTCGATGTTTATGAGCTTTTGTAGTATGAATAGAATATTCATATGCAATGTTATTCTGGATGCATGTTTGTATTAATTTGAGAATTTATACATATGCATCATGTTGGCTTATTGAAGTCTTGGTCATGTGATGACCAAGCAACTCTGAGGTCCCGTCATGTTGATGACGGGCTAAAGGTCCCCATGCTTGTAAAGCATGGGCTTTGGTCCCCATACTTGCGGAGTATGGGCAATGGTCCCCGTGTGCGGATGGCACGGGCATGGGTGTGCATCGACGGATGCACACTTTGCATTACCGGTAAAATGCAAAAGGGAAAGAGAAGGAAAAGGATCATTTTGAGCATATTGCATAGCATGTGTGTGTAAGGTGATTGATATGTGGTTTTGTAAAGTATAGTTGATGATTTACATGCTTGGATGTTGTTGATGCCATTTATTATATTTGCTGAGTCTTGGACTCACCCTTGTTGTTTGTTGTGTTTTAGGTACCTTTACGAGATCGGCATGCATGGGGGAAAGGAAGAATTAGACTTCTTGCACTTTTGCACGAACTAGCCACCATAGAATGAAAGAAAAAAAATTAACTAGGAGATGAATGAACTGTTTAAAGTACTCTTCTTGATTATTGCTTGCTTGGAGTAATCTGTAATAAATGAATAGTCGTTTTGGATGCTTATGGTCTATTCATTAGATGTTTAGTTGTTATGGATGTCATAGTAACGAATAGCCAGTTTTGATTATATGTTGTTTATTATGGAATCTGGATTATCTTTATTTGTTATAACTGCCTGTTGGAACCTCCGGTATAGGTAACTATACAAAGGAGGTTCTGCCGAAATTTTTGTAGGGTGTTTTAGTTTAATTACGTTTAATTATTTAATTTAGTAGCATTCCAAGCCTTAGATGGGTTGGGGTGTTACATCCCTGCTTAACGAAGACCCTCCTGGTTAGGATGAAGAGATCGACTGAAGATAGAACGAGCATTCCATATGCTTGTGCACAAATTTTGTGGTTTGGTACCAAAGGGAAGGACAGCCCAAGGTACATTGTGGGGATTTTTGAAGTTAGCAATTCGCTAGAACCGTCTCGGATCTTGGAGAGGGTTATATAATGTTTTGGATGAACCGGTGTTGAGAGAATGCTTGAGGTATTTGGAGTGTGAGGATTCGTAAGAGCCGTTGACCAGCGAGCATTACCGCATCTTCGAGTCCTGTCCGTTGAGTGGATCTGGTTAGGATGGTACGAGTGACAAGGCGTAGTACATCAGTTGCCTCAAGGTACGGTGGTCCCATAAGTCCAAGAGGAGAATGACTTCAGAGTTGGAGTCTTGCTTGCGCGAGCATACTCCAGAGTTGTTTATGTTGAGTACGTGTTCGTTGTTGGATACCTTCCGTTGCGGTTGTTCTTCGAGTAGAACGATAAGGAGAATTCGGGGTCGAATTCTATTTAACGGGGGTAGAATGTAATACCCCAAAAGTATTCGAAAGATTATTCGGGAGAGAATAATTAAATTAGGAGAAGGACTAAATAGAAAATAGTTATTTAAGCAGTTAAAGAGGGGGTTTACAGCGAAATTTGGACAACCTGGGCCAGGGCCTCAGGCCCATTGGTATTTGGGCCAAAGGTGGGAGGTGGTGACCGGCCATAAGGGGGGGAATTAGCCAAAGTGGCCCATGGCCCATGAGGAAATCAGCCACCAACAAAAGGAGGGGAAACCCTAGCTTGCTACAGTAATTCCGTGCTACAGTACCACCGCCGTTACTGTAGCACTGTAGGACGGCCTCCCCATTGATGCCGCTTCCCCTCCATGCCGTCCTCCTTGCCCAAGCCATGTCGCCCCTTGCTGCCAGCCAAGGAAGAAGGGAAGAGAAAGGAAGAGGAAGGAAGAAGAGAGGGAAAGGGAGAGATCGTGGCCTCAGTACGTGATCTTCAGCGGTTCTTCAAGGGTGGTGGATTGATCCCGGGGACAGCACCTTCTACACGTTCCTCGTTCTCTCGCGGTTAAGGCAAGTATAATGAGGGATAGAATAGATCCTAATGATTGGCATTATTTGATAAATACCATGAGTATATGTGTTATTCATGACTGGTAAGGTGGAATGAATGGTAATGCTCATGTTTTCTAGTGTTAAGAATTACGTGCTATCCATTGGTGTTTGAAAGTTATGAAGTTTATGATTATGAACATTGGTAGTATGAATAGGTTATTCATATGCAATGTTGTTGCGGATGCATGGTTGTGGTAATTTGAGATTTCATACATATGCATCATGAAAGGTTATTGAAGTCTTGGTCATGTGATGACGAAGTAATGATTTGAGGTCCCCGTCGTGTATATGACGGGCTTGAGGTCCCCACACTTGTGGAGTGTGGGCTTGTGGTCCCCATTACTTGCAGAGTATTGGGCTCTTGGTCCCTGTGCTTGTGAGCACAGGCATGGGTATACATCGATGGTTGTATACCTTGTATTACCGGTAAAATGCAAAAAGAGTTAAAGAGAAGGGTTGCATTGAGCATTGCATAAGCATATGGCATGATGTATGGTAAAGATGTGAGAATGAATGCTGATGTTTTAATGGTGTTTTATAATGTCACATTATTTGATACTTGCTGAGTCTTTGGGCTCACTCTTGCTTTTGTTGTGCTTTTAGGTACCACCTGCAAGAATGGCATGCATGGGAGGGAGTAGGATTGCTATGGATGCACTCACTACCACACACTCTTTTAAAGATGAATATCATTTAGATCATACCAGAATAATAAGCAAACTGCTTAAGGATTGATTTTGGCTATGCTTGACTGCATGGATTATTTGAGTTAATGAGAGTAGTAAATTTTGATTATGTTTGCTTATGCTTTAGCTGAATAGATTATTTGTGAATGCTTGATGAACTTTGGATGTTGAGATAGTGATAATGATATTTGCATCTGTTGAAACCTCCGGTATACTTAGATATACAAAGGAGGTTATGCCGAAATTTAGAACCATGCCTTATGTTTAAATGGTTATCATATTTATTTAGTAGCATTCCAAGCCCTAGTTGGGTTGGGGTGTTACAGTTCCTGTGAACATTCTCTCTCTCTCTCTCTCTCTCTCTCTCTCTCTCTCTCTCTTAGAATTATCTACTTTGGTCTGAAGAATTTTCTTCATTCCAATTATTAGTGGACATATTTTGTCTATAGTATTTTCTTCATCAACTTCCTCGGTTGTACTTCATCTGAAGTGTTTCCTTCATCCACTCCATTAGGTGTGATTAGTTTCATCAGGAATACTTCGTCCTTCCAAGTTGTCGTTAGAAATGTTTGCTTTTATTCGAAGTATTTTCTTTGGTCTGAATGTCTTTGGATTTATTAGATTTCATTTGGTTATTTTTAGACACTCTTGGATTTAATCATATACCACGTAGTTAGACTTTGACGCTATGATGGAACAACAATCCCAACAAGAACGAGGCTGGAATCAAGATTGTCCGAGCATTGAACAGGATGATTATCAGCATATTGAGCGGGATGATTATCAGAACCTTGAGCCAGAACAGGATCAGGGTTATTAGAATATTGAGCAAGGCGAGTCAATACTTTGATCATATTGCACCAACTGATTGCAATTGTATTGTTTTAAATTATGAAATTGCATTGCTATGTTTTATACAAATATATTGGTTTAGCTCATAGTTAATGCCTTAACAATAATTGTGTATAAACTTTCAATCCTTGAATGTGGATACTATCCTTGTCACCCTAGAATTAATGGTTAACATACTAGTTATAAGTCTGTATCTAAGTGTCATGCTTAGCCTTGCTTAGATACATTGTCATTCGGGCATTAAGTTGCCTGATATCAATCAACACTTTGAAAATGAAATTGGGCAGTTGAGGCTGGGAGCCTGGCTGGTATGTAGGATTAAAGGTTATTTTGAAAACAAAAGAAAACCTACAAAACAGATTTGTAATACTCCACATGCATAATTCGGAAGGGAGCAATAATTCAAAGAGAAGGTCTATTTCGGAGTCGATTTAGAAGAAGGATCAAATAGAAATTTCTCAATTAATCAAATAATAAAGGAGTTAACAGCACTTTGGGGGCAACTTGGGCCTCGGCCTTGGCCCATACAGCCCCCTAGCGGCCGGCCAAGGGGGAAGGCACCCTTCCCCCCCTAAACCCTAGCCGCCCATACCCTCTCCCACTCCCTTGGCCGCCCCTCCCCTCACCCCCCTTGTGGCCACCACCCCTAGGCACTCCTCCCTGGTCCCTTGCGCCTCCCCCTGCACCTCCCCCGCTGCCGGCAAGCTCGTCCTCCTCCCGCTGGTCGTCCAAGGAAGGAGAAGAGGAGGATCGCGCGCGTGGTGGCCGGCCAAGAAAGGAGAAGAAGGAGGAAGGGAGGGAGGGAAGAGGAGAAGGAAGAGGAAGGGTTCGCGGGCTGTTCATCATCTCCAACAGCTCATCCCTGGTAACTTTCATTCTCCTTCGATTAGGTGTTCGATTAGTCGTTCTAGCGATGTCGGTATTTAGGGCTGCTCAGGACAGATTAGAGAGAATCGGGTTTTTCGTGGGCTTAATGGCAGAATTGGTCCAGGATGCCTCTTAGGATATTGTAGGGGACGTTGTCACCTTTCCGTGAAGGGCTAGAACACATAAATTGGACCCCGGTAGCATAAGTTATGATTTTATTAGTGGGACTGTTCCGCAGATTCGTTGCTGTTCTGACAGGTTTTAGTAATCTGGTGGAAACGATTAGTTAAAGGGGAAATCAGAGAAGCTCAGTATAATAAAAGTTGTAGATCAATGTCTCAGCTTTTCAGAAAGATCAAGAACTCGAGATTTGGACACACGCACTGAAAGTTATGATAATTTTAGTGTACTGTCCAGAGAACCCGACGTGATAATTGACGTTCTGTAGATTGGCTTGGTAGGGGTCGTAGATGGCAGAATCAGAAGGGCTCCCCAACTAAGTTTATTTAGGCAATTTAATTAACTTTCCAGAAAGTCTAAGAAAACCGAGGGGGACTTCTGTAGCAATAGTTACGAATTTTTGAAGTCCACTGTCCACCGAGGGGGACAAATTGACGTGTAGGCTTGGGATCGAGTTAGACGCTCTTCAAGTTAGCGATTGTTGTTGTATGCTTTGGTTTGTTCCGCTACTGCTATCTTAGTATCGCTATATTAATTACTCAGGTGGTGGGCGGGTCGGGGCGGCACCTTGGCGCATCCTTCACTCTCTCGCGTTAAGGCAAGTATAATGACGGTTATAGTAGATATTGCTGAATGATAATGTTTAATATATGTAATGGGTATTTGTGTGTTCATGATCGTGATGATGGCATGTTTGATAATGTTCATGGTTGCTAGAGTTATGATTTACGAGTTAATCATGGATATCTGTTAATTGTGAGTTCTATGTTGATGAGCTTTTTGAATAGGATATTCATATGAAATATTGATGTGGATGCATGTTGGGATAATTTTGAGAGTTCTTACATATGCATCATGATGAATTATTGAAGTCTTGGTCACGTGATGACCAAGCATCTCTTGAGGTCCCCGTCATGTTGATGACGGGCTAAATGTCCCCATGCTTGAAGAGCATGGGCTTAGCTCCCCATACGCGTGGCGTATGGGCAATGGTCCCTGTACCTGTAGGACCGAAATGGCGACAGAGGGGGGGGGTGAATGTCGCTCTCTTTAAAATTGCCCCCGAGAAAACGTACACTAAATTTTTTTTGATTTTTAAGAAGAAGCAAATGAAGTAATTCACAGAGAGTTAATTCTGCTCAAACACGAACGCATGTGACACTGAAAAATTCAGCATAAATCGAGACCAGCCAAGAAAAATTCAATGAAAATACATTTGTTTAATCTGCATGCAAAATAGATGAAAATCAGCAAAAAAGAAAAACGCATCTGAGATATCCAAACAAACAGATTTCACTAGCAATTAAAACCACCAGATTTTGTAATTCCTCTGATCGCTAGATATTTAGAAGGAGCATAATAGGCAATGTAATAGAATAATCTAAGCAATAATAATAGAGCAGATCCGAAAGCGAGCAACCTCAAGTAGATCGCAAACATACGCACAGGAACGACTACATCAACCAAGCGGTCACTAGTGCCGACCAAACTACAAGAAGCCGATGACATGCATGAAGAAAGCGAACAGCAAATACTTCAGCGCAAAAACAAATGGGCAACCAAATGGCGAGATCTTTGCAAAAGCCAACCACGGATCTGGATTGATTCAAAGGAACATTAATGCACTTCAAATCGGCCAAGATGAAATCAATCACAAGCGATCCGACACACAGGATTTGCATCAAACGCTAGGACTCCAACCAAATCTCGGTCGCTGCAAACACAGGCCGCCGGCTCCCATTTTCTTTGTCTACCGAACCAGACCAAGAACAGCCGCACAGATCTGGTTCCTCCGGGGCAGCACAGGCGTCAACACGCAACTACAGCCGCTGCAAGCTCTGAATTTCCGAGAGCTCTTCTTGCGCGCCTGTTTCTACAAGCACTCAACTTTTCTTGCGGGCAGTGCTGGCCGCCGCTACAGCCTCAACAAATCACAAGAAGGCAATAGAAAGAAAAGAACAGCAGCAAACCGATGAACACGCAGAAGAAACAAATTTTTCAGGGCGTGAGGCCGCCGCCAACCTTTTTGTGCTACCGATTTTCAGGCGCACACATGGGCTTGGTTTTTCTCTTGACGAGACGCCAAATAAATAAGACTGAAAACAGGAGAGCCAGTGACTCAAGATTTCAAGCGCAAGAACAAAAGGACTGCAATCAATTAAACACAGAGAAGCAGTCGCATCAAAGAGCAGCAAAATGACCAGAGCAGATCTCACGCAACAAGAAGGCAGCAAGATAAACAAACAAAACTTCTGTCAATCCATCAAATCAAACAAGGTGCATTTCTGCGGGGCTGCTCTCCAGACGCCTCTATGAGGAACTGATTTCTACGGATGCACAGCGGCCGCCGCCAAGAGGAAAGATTTCACACAGGGAACACTCATCTGCCTCTACCAACAACCCTCAACAACTAAAGCCACTTTTGACCCTAGCAAACCCTAACTATCTCAAAAACTCTTGGAGTGTTCAAATTTGGGCAGCACCCCCTCCATCCTATTTATAGCCCATGGCTAACGGGTCTCCACCCCGTTACGCCCGCTAAAACCAACGGAGCCGCTTCGCAGTGCGACCTTGCGAAATTCCCGTTTCGCCCCTCCTGCACCTTCTGGGAAGCTTCCGCGCTCCTCGTCTCGCACGCCTCGCAACCACCTCGAGTCCACGTCGTCTTTGACACATCCCGACCGTTCTGACCTCAGTGCCACCTGCACCTAGTCCGGTCCACCGTGTCTCGCCACGACTCCACCCGATGTCCTGCGATCCACGCACAAGAAACACATCAAATAGCACCGCTCGATACATGAAAGCGTAAATACCAACAAACTTACCATGACAAAATCCAAACTTGTCGAATCAAAGAATATGCATCCTAATCCCATACGACCAAGTTTGACCAAACCGATGAGCTCTGTTGCACCACGCATAGCGACATGGTCCAAACCACCCAAACCAAACTCGACTTCCTAAACCTATGTCAATTACTCATCACACACACGGAGGACCTCCACATGGTCTCTCAATCTCCCCTTGATGAGTATATTGACAAACTCAAAAAAGCGCAAAGTTGAGTTTGAGTTTGAAGAATCAACATGGTCCAAAGAAGAAGAGTGAAACTAATGACCATGTCGATGTAGGAACACAGAGCAACAACCTGAAAGAGCAAATTGATCTCCAAAGCTCTAAACTGTTCCCAACAGACTTTTTCTTCTCTATTCTCCCCCTTTTGGCAATAAACGCATCAAGATGCAATAGAGAGAATATGACATGTTAATGGATGAAAATGGCTGAAGTGTGTTTATTTAAGCATTTTGAGCCATGAGAATTATCCATAATGACCAACATGTAATACACCAAGCCATAACTCAATAAAACGCTACCTAGATCATGACAAGATATGTATAAGCTAGCTAGAACACATAGATGACAATCTGAAAATGAGGTATATTATGTGAGCAAGTCAAGTCATCAATGAGCAAAGTCTAGCTAGAGATATCCAAGGATGATGCAGGCCATGTCAATAAGATAAGCGTAGCTAAGAAGCTTAAATTGAGACCAAATAGAGTGCTATGCTCAAGAATGAAACATTGGTTAAAGTACTTGATACTTTTTGTAGCTTTAAGCACATTGAACACATAAAACATATTTTCTTTTGAAATTCATGGTGGTTTCCAACCAGATTTTTGTTTTATCATGTGCTAGGTCTCAAGCCTTATGCGACTACTCCAAGCGAGAAGCTTAAGAAGATAGTCTAGGTCACCCAAAACTCCCCCTAAGTTCATGCCAAGTGCAATGGCAAGCCGTCTCATAGGAGAGAATTGGTGAGATCAGTTTTTTCGCACAAAAGAGATCTTTTTGCCTTTTAACAAGTTGTACTAACTCATGTATCATCAAGAGACTAAAACAGCTCAATCTAAGGCTCAATATAGATTCATCACTCTACCCAGCCTATTTGACATGGCATGAATCATAAAAGGATAGCTCAAGAAAGACTAATCTCGAGTGCTAACATGACAAGTTTTAGTTTAAGTTGAGCAATTTTAATTATCTTATCATGGCAAAAGCTAGGCTACACATATGAAGTCATGATAAATCTAGCAAATAAGCACAAGTCATGGCAAGGTGTAAAGCATTGTAAACATGTCATAGCAGGATAATAATCAAGGCTCAATGTAGTTATATTACAATGCAGAATGCTAGAAATGCAGAAGATCCAGCTCCCCCTCAACAATAGATGCAACTTTTAGTTCAAGTTGAGTTAAGTCAATATTAAGCTCCAGAAGCTCCCAAATGAACTCCCCTTGAACCAAAACAAAAAATCGAGAAGTTGGCAAAGAAAACATAAAACAGGCAGTCCTTAAAGCATAGATAAGATATAGAGACTACTATGGCTCAGACTGACTCTCATCTACCCCATATGACTCTAGGACTATCAACTGCCCACTTAACACACCTAGGAGCAAACACGCACCTGTCTGCAGGGGTGGCCCAACCCTCGTTAGAACCTACAAGAAGTGAGTGAGCTCAACCTAGTGAGATAAGTAACAGCTAATAAGCAGCATCCTAGAATCACAAGATAAGAGCAGAAATCTAAACAACTAGACAAAAGAAGCACTCTAATCTATGCTAGGAGGACTAATCCCAAATGCACCCAAAATGCAATGCAATGACAAGGAGCAAGAGCATAAATAATATAGTAAAGCGATAAACCCAAAGCTCCCCTCACTACAGTCCATAAGGACAAACCACCCCAAGCTCTCCCTTGAGTGAAAACCTCGAACTATCCAATGGCTTGGTGAAAATGTCGACCAACCGGTGGTCACTCTCCTGGCTGGAGCACTATATCGCCCTTCTCTACATGGTCTCTAAGGAAGTGGAAGCGGATATCGATGTGCTTGGTCCGGAATCTTTGCTTTGGGTTCTTGGCAATGTTAATCGCAGAAGTGTTATCACAAAAGAGTGGAACAACATCGATAACTAACCCAAAGTCCCGCAGGTCGAAGTCATCGAGCACTTGGCTCTGACAAAGAATCGGCTGCGACAGCGTGCTCGACCTCTGCGGTGGGTGTGCAACACCGGATGCTTTCTCGAAGACCAGAAACAAGAGAAGTGCCAAGAAATTGGCGGTGTCGGAAGTGCTCTTCCTATCTATCCTCTGACCGGTGAAGTCGCATCCGAGAAGGCTCTCAAGGAAAGACAGGATGAGGAAGAGTACGGATACCATAGTCAATGGTAGCTCGCAGTACGAAAGATCGCTTCACACCGCTTTGGCGGTGAAAACGCGAGGAGAAGCACAGCGAGCGCACAAACACACGAAAAATGTATATCGGTCTCGAAGCGTTGAGGTACAAGAGGAGCCAATCATCTTTGCGAAACTCCTTTTGATCAAGCGGTTCGCCATCCTCATCTGGATCAAGATAGGTTTGAGAAGCCATGGGAGTCGACACAGCTTACCATCACTCATGTCGAGCGTTTGAGAGATCACGAGTATACTTGCCTGATGCAAGAAAGTACCCTCCAGTCAGCTTGATCTGGAAACCAAGGAAGAAGCTCAACTCGCCCATCATGCTCATCTCAAACTCGAGCTCATAACATCGGAGAACCGAGAAACAAGAGTATGAGAAGAGCCACCAAAGATGATATCATCCACATAAATCGGGCGAGTAGAAAGTCACCGCCATGCTGCTTGAATGAACAAGGTCTTGTCAACTTTACCCATTTCAAACCCATGACTCAACAAGTAGGACTTAAGCCTCTCATACCAAGCTCAGGGAGCCCTGCTTAGAATCCATCTGGTAGCTTTGAAAGCTTGAAGACATGGTTAGGGTATTTGGGGTTCTCGAAACACGGAGGTCAGCGGACGTAGACTTCCTCCTCAATAAGGCCATTGAGGAAGGCACTCTTCACGTCCATCTGGTAAAGCTTGAAACCCTTAGAAGCTGCAAAGGCAAGCGAGATTCTAATGGCTTCAAGTCGAGCTCTGAGGGCAAAGGTCTCCTCGAAGTCTAGACCCTCAACACAGGAAAACCCCGAGCTACCAATCTAGCCTTGTTTGGATGATTACCCCATCCTCACTCTGCTTGTTCTTGAACACCCACTTGGTTCCAATGATATTGTGGCCTCGTGGAGGCTCAACAAGCGACAGACCTTGTTTCTCTCAAAGTTCTCTAATTCCTCATGCATGGCATTGACCCAAGACTCATCGAAAGGGCGTGACAAACATCCTTGGGCTCGAAGGAGGCAATGAAAGCGAGAATGGAGATGAAAAGAGAAGTGCAGATTTTGGCGTGTGACACGCTCAAAAAGATCTCAATGATCCGCTCTGAAGGATGCATTTTACGGATATGACGGGAGGTCTGGATGAGAAGAAGAAGTGGCCTCTACCTCGTGTGCAGGCGAGGCGGGGGCAGAGCCACTAGCTCGGAGGAAACGGAAGGCAAGGCGAGATCACCTTGAGGTGCCGTGGAAGAAGGCATCTCAAGGGAAGGAAGAGGAGCCGGATCAGGTAAACAACCATCGTCTCCCTCGTCCTCATCATCCACAAAGATAGTCTCGGACTGCTCTAAAGAACCTGAGATATCTGGCCTAGTCCCCGGACTGGCCTCGTCAAAAGTCACCTCACAGGTTTCTACCATTCTACTAGACTCGCAGTTCAGACCCTGTAAGCCCGCGAAGAAGTCGAGTAGCCTAGAAAGATACCGTCACAGGAACGTGACTCGAACTTGTCTAAGTTCCCAGACTTCAAGATAAAGCACTTGCAACCAAACACACGAAAATGAGAGACGCTGGGCTTTCGCAGTATCTCGACTCATAAGAAGTGGTGTAGGAGTGCAGAAGAAAAACTCGATTCAAACATGGCACGCGTCGCAATGGCCTCACCCAAAACTTCCTCGGTGTAGAGTACTCATCAAGCATCGTCCGCCATCTCGACCAAGGTGCGGTTCTTCCTCTCCTACAACGCCATTTCTTTGAGGGCGTATGGAGAAGAGAACGGTGCTCTACACTGTCTCACCGAGAAACTCTCAAAGTAGGAATTCTTGAACTCCGTGCCATTGTCATCATGGATCGCTCGTAAGGCACCGGGAGCTCAGCAGACGACCTACTAAAAGACCTCGGAAATGTGTAAATGTCTCGTCCTTGAGGCTAAGAAAAACACCAAGAGTACCTCGAGAAGTCATCGACCACAACAAGAACATACCACTTCCCTCCTGCCGATTTTCATTTGGTCCAAGCTGTGTCCATGTGGAGCAAATGTCCGGTCATCGGTCATAATGCTTGTGTGGGAGGATGAGAAGCGGCAACCATCTTGCCGTCTTGGGCATGGAGTGCAAACAAGATCTTTGACCATCTTGAGTTTGGCGGACCACGAATGAGATCATGGTCGCTAACTTTCGGGTCAAATGGTCAAATCAATATGACCAAGTCTCCTATGCGAGAAGAGAGATCGCGGGACTCGAAGCAACTAAACACACGAGAGGATCGCGGAAGACTCGAGAGAAATCAGCACGAAAGATCCTCCCATAACGAGAAATCCATAAACCGGACTACCCCAAGAGTCAAGAATTTTGCAATTGTTTTTCTTAAAGCTCACCTCGAAACCGTCATCAATAAGCCGAGAAACGAAAGCAAATTGTCTTTATGACTTACTAACCAAGGCAACATCCTTAAGAATAAAAGAAGCATTAATACGATACCTTTGGCGATGACGCGCCCAGACGAAGCGTCTCCAAGGTGATCGTCTCATCACCGAGCGCGCGGGCTAGGAGGAGAACCAACGGAGTCTCCGGTCATATGACGAGAACAACCGAGTCTACAAGCCAAACCTTCTCCTTCCCTACCCGGCGAACTGAGTCAAGCAGTAAAGTCTCGATCTTGGGATAAATCAACAATGATTTTGGCACCCAATCTTGAATAACACGTCGGCGCGATGAAGTAGTCAAGCCCGACCGACCTCTATCTACCCTCGCTCTCTGTCACTCAAAGCGAAGGTCTAAGAGTAGACCAAGTCATTCTTTGGGTCCGATCCTTACTGAAGGAGCGAGTCGAGCACACAACATCTTGAACACGCCATGGTAGCTATCTCGATGGGGAAAACGAGATCTACCCTCAGGACGGCGGAAGTCACGACTGAAAGCAGCATGAGAACGAAAACCAGAAAACTCGGAAAAACCAAGTCCTCGATGCTGCACAAACCCATCAGAAGAAACAAGCCTAGACCTCGTGTTGGTCTTAGGTGCACTCAAGGTCTGGGGCCGACCCTGAATGCGCCTAAGAGACTCAACATGGTCTCTACGCGATCTTGGCGCTGAAGCATCGATCGATGTGTGTCCATCCTTCTGACAGAAGGTGCAGTGATACTTCACCTTCTGAGAGGTAGAAGCAGCATGTGAAATTACCTTACTGTCAGAAATCCCCTGGACATAGCCCGCTGACTTGAAATGGACTTTCTCGGTCCTGGGCTCAGTCTCGATCACACCTGGTGCTATGGGTCTAAGCACGGCAGGTGGATGCTTCCTCATGTCCTCAGAGAAGTCATATCCTAGACCACGATTAAATCTGCGAGATCTTAGATTGGTCTAGAATAAGATTGAGCTTCTTCTTGCCTCCTACAAATCTCTCGAGAGTGTTCATAAGGTCTTGACACTCCCGAAAGAGAGAGGTGCAAGAAGAGCGGGGGAAGAAGAGACAATGAGAGGTAAGGAGCAAAAGAAGAACCAAAGCGAGAGGGAAGAATGGCTTGTGCACGCCTGGCACCGACTCTGAAGGGACGATCCCATCGCTAGCCAGTTGGTTCACGTTGCTAAGCGTCTCAACCTTACCCTGGGGCTTCTCCCCCTTCTCCACAATCATATTGCAAGCATAATGTGACTTCTCTAGAAGGTCCTTAGTTAGCTTCACACATTTCTCATCCAAAGCAATCAAGTCAGATTTTAGTTTGTTACACTTAATGCATGGCGAGCTAACAGGGTCCTTAGAAGCAAACTGAGCCATCTTCCTTTCATGATCAATCATATCTTGAAACCTGTTTGAGACAGCCTCAAATTCAGCAGTTAACTTAGGACAGTTCAAGCATGAAACAATCGGCTCAAGTAAAGAAGCTTGTAGTTCACAATTTTATGATCTGCCTGTTTTAAGTTCATCTTCAAGTTATTGCAATTTTCACAAGACTCGAGGCGATCAAGAAGCATGGCATAAGATCCTCTAGCGACAATGTCTTTACCCTCACATGAGGTGGGAGAAGTAGTCTCATCGGTAATAAGTAGGGTAACACCATCCTACTCAACTCTAACTCGACAAGCGCACTAACATTCTCCACCTTAACACTATCAAGTTTGGAGGACACACTATCATGTGAGGTCCTTAACTTCTCCATATCAACCAAACAAAGCGAGCATGTATCACAATCATCACTAGAAGGGCGGATGTAAGAGCAATAATCTCTAGTGACAGTCTATCTATTTCCTTCTCTAACTCAAAGCACACCTAGCCTTAGCTTTAGCATGAAAACCTCCTAGCTTAAGAAAAGCATGATTGAGCTGTTTACGTAGGTGGGATCTACCTCGTCCGAAGTCGGAGTACATTGTCAGCCGAGTTCGCCGAGGGCCATGAAGCACATGCCGGGAGAAGTCGTCACCGCCATCCTTGGGCTCTTGGTCACCCGTCCGTCATCGTCGCTCCATCCCTCCACCTCGGCCGAGGTCGAGGTCGTCGAGCGGTGAGGACGCGATGGAAGAGCTTCTTAGCTTTGCCGTCGCGAACTTCTTCTTCTTTGGGCGTCTGAGCTGGAGGCTTCTTGTTGCAGTTCTTGTCGGTGTAGTCGTTCTTGCCCGAACCGCCGTAGTCGTTCTTGCCCTTCTCCGGCTTAGGGCGGTTGCCGAATGTGGTTGGGGCCACCACACTCGAAGCAAATCACGGTCCTCCCTCTTTCATCCCTCCTCCTCTTGTAAGCATGAGAAAACTTCCGAGCTAGGAGGGCGATTGCTCATCCTCGAGCTGCTCTAGCGATCATCGATTCGTCCAGAGAGCGACAAGGAGAAACCACAAGAAGAATCAAGAAAGCCCTAAGAAGAAACGGGATTGGTGACTAAGGCCATCGATCAGACTTCGACCGACGAGAGACAACGTCAATCTCGTGAGTCTTGAGGCGCGAGTCTGCGCGTCAAGAGTCGTGGTCGAGAGGTCTGTCGTGTCTTTGATGGTGGTCACTTTCATCTCCCAAACACGCAGACGAGTCCGTGAGCATCGGACGAGCATTGTCCGAGTCGGGTATGTGAGACCGACCGCTCGGAGGTTGCTCAAGATCTTGTGAAAACGTCTGAAGCACTCATCTAGGGACTCACCAAAGAAGCATCTCAAATTTGTTGTATTCTCGTTTGAACCGTCCTCTGTCGTCGTCTTGATCTGGTGGTGCCCTCATGGTATCGTCGAGGTCACCCAGATGTCGAGGCGGACGGCAGTGAGATATCTTGGTCAAACTCGCTCGACTCAAACCACGGATGATGATGTTCCTTGCCTTTGCATTTGCCTCAACATCACCATGTTCCGACATTGATGTTCTCATCGGCGAGAACAATGAATCGAACCTTGACCTTTCGCCAGATGGCATACCCACAGGCCTGGATGTATGTCTCCATTCGGCTCTTCCGAAGGGGTGTCGATGCCATCAGCACGCGCGCTTGGTCGAGTACTTGTCCATCGCCACGGCTCTTGAGACCGGTTAAGATCTATTGAAAAGAGCTAACCGGCTCTGATACCAATTGTAGGACCGAAATGGCGACAGAGGGGGGGGTGAATGTCGCTCTCTTTAAAATTGCCCCCGAGAAAACGTACACTAAATTTTTTTTTTATTTTTAAGAAGAAGCAAATGAAGTAATTCACAGAGAGTTAATTCTGCTCAAACCTGGAACGCATGTGACACTGAAAAATTCAGCATAAATCAGAGACCAGCCAGTAAAAAATTCAACTGAAAATACCGCTGTTTAATCTGCATGCAAAATAGATGAAAATCAGCAAAAAAGAAAAACGCACTGTAGATATCCAAACAGCAGATTTCACTAGCAATTAAAACCACCAGATTTTGTAATTCCTACAGTCGCTAGATATTTAGAAGGAGCAGTAATAGGCAATGTAATAGAATAATCTAAGCAATAATAATAGAGCAGATCCGAGCAGAGCAACCTCAAGTAGACTGCAAACATACGCACAGGGAACAGCTACATCAACCAAGCAGTCACTAGTGCCGACCAAACTACAAGAAGCCGACAGACATGCATGAAGAAACAGGAACAGCAATACTTCAACGCAAAAACAAATGGGCAACCAAATGACGAGATCTTTGCAAAAGCCAACCACCAGATCTGGATTGATTCAAAGGAACATTAATGCACTTCAAATCAGCACAGTAAGAAATCAATCACAAGCAGTCCGCACACACAGGATTTGCATCAAACTGCTAGGACTCCAACCGAAATCTCGGCCGCTGCAAACACAGGCCGCCGGCTCCCATTTTCTTTGTCTACCGAACCAGACCAAGAACAGCCGCACAGATCTGGTTCCTCCGGGGCAGCACAGGCGTCAACACGCAACTACAGCCGCTGCAAGCTCTGAATTTCCGAGAGCTCTTCCTGCGCGCCTGTTTCTACAAGCACTCAACTTTTCTTGCGGGCAGTGCTGGCCGCCGCTACAGCCTCAACAAATCACAAGAAGGCAATAGAAAGAAAAGAACAGCAGCAAACCGATGAACACGCAGAAGAAACAAATTTTTTCAGTATGCGTGAGGCGCCGCCAACCTTTTTGTGCTACCGATTTTCAAAGCACACATGGGCTTGGTTTTTCTCTTGACGAGGCGCCAAATAAATAAGATCGAAACAGAGAGCCGGTGACTCAAGATTTCAAGCGCAAGAACAAAAGGATCGCAATCAATTAAACACAGAGAAGCAATCATCAAAGAGCAAAGAAATGACGGAGAGCGGATCTCACGCAACAAGAAGGCAACAAGATAAACAAACAAAACTTCATCAATCCATCAAATCAAACAAGGTGCATTTCTGCGGGGCTGCTCTCCAGACGCCTCTATGAGGAACTGATTTCTACGGATGCACAGCGGCCGCCGCCAAGAGGAAAGATTTCACACAGGGAACACTCATCTGCCTCTACCAACAACCCTCAACAACTAAAGCCACTTTTGACCCTAGCAAACCCTAACTATCTCAAAAACTCTTGGAGTGTTCAAATTTGGGCAGCACCCCCTCCATCCTATTTATAGCCCATGGCTAACGGGTCTCCACCCCGTTACGCCCGCTAAAACCAACGGAGCTTCTCACAGTACGGTAGTCACGAAATTCCCGTTCGCCCCTCGCACCTTCTGCGGAAGCTTCGCGCCTCGTCTCGCAAGCCTCCAACCACCACCTCGAGTCCACGTCGTCTTTGACACATCCCGACCGTTCGACCTCGGTGCCACTGCACCTAGTCCGGTCCACCGTGTCTCGCCACGACTCCACCCGATGTCCTGCGATCCACACGCACAAGAAACACATCAAATAGCACCGCCGATACATGAAAGCGTAAATACCAACAAACTTACCATGACAAAATCCAAACTTGTCGAATCAAAGAATATGCATCCTAATCCCATACGACCAAGTTTGACCAAACCGACCGAGCTCTGTTGCACCACATAGCGACATGGTCCAAACCACCCAAACCAAACTCGACTTCCTAAACCTATGTCAATTACTCATCACACACACGGACGACCTCCACATGGTCTCTCGGTGATCAGATGGTACAGGCATGGGTGTGCATCGACGGATCGCACTTTGCATTACCTAGAAAATGCAAAAGGAAAGAGAAGGAAGAGAATTGTCTTTTTGAGCATATTGCATACATGCATGTGTAAGGTAGTTGATATGTGGAATTGAGAGGTTTAATCGCTGATTTACATGGTTGTTCATTGTTGATGCATTTTATTATACTTGTTGAGTCTTTGGGCTCACCTCTTGTTTTTGCTGTGTTTTTAGGTACTTCTTGCAAGAACGACATACATGGGAGGGAGTAGGATTTGCTAAGGATGCACTCACTACCACACATTCTTTTAGAGATGATCATCATTAGTTCATACCTTAACAAAAGCAAACTGCTTAAGGAATAATTTTGGTTATGCTTGAATGCAATGACCTATTTGTAATAACGAGAGTGGTAAATCTTGATTATGCTTACTTATGCTTTAGCTGAATATATTCACTATGGTTGCTTGATGGATTTTAGATATTGAGGTATTGATAATAAATTATGCATCTGACGGAACCTCCGGTATACTTAGTTATACAAAGGAGGTTCTGCCGAATTTTTGTATGAAGTTTCAGTTTGTATATGTTTTAAATTAATTATTTTAGTAGCATTCTAGGCCTTTGTTGGGTTGGGGTGTTACAGTTGGTATCAGAGCGGGCAGTAGGTCCGTGGTTAATGAAATCTTAAATTTGACACACTAAGCACAGTAGTGGGGTTTGGGTTGCATTGCATCTACGCTTCTGTTGATTAATCTAGTTTTTTTGTATACTTAATATTTGAGTTTATGTCGTTTGTGATGTTTTAGAGATGGCAAGGGGTGGAGGTCGTGGCCGTGGTCGTGGCCGGCAGGTCTTGGACGAGGCCAGCAACGCCCGCCCAAGTTGAGCTACGTCAGGTGGAGAGCCCGAGGGTCAAGAAGAAGTGGCTTCGATTCAGGAGGTCGAGCACCACCAGTGCACCCGCAGCCACTCCTATGGCGGTTCCTCGATGGTGTGGCGGTGGGTGCTATGGGGCTCATCGATGGAATGCTTTTTGTACCGACACTTTTGATGGGTCGGAGCACGCCGATTGATGCGCTAATCTTGGCCACATAGAGAGGCATTTGGGAGCGTTGGGATTGACTTGAGCAGAGGGCTCAATTGTGGCCTTTCAGGCTAAAGGGCAAAGGATCTCTGGTGGGAAGGAGTCTGTCGGCTAGAACCACGCCTATGGACCAAAGAATTTGGGAACTATTTGTGGAGCGATTCAGAGGAGGTTCTATCCAAATTTCATTTGTGGAAAGGATGGAGGTATCTTTGAATAGTTACAAGCAGGGGAAGATGTCGGTGATGAATCACGTGGGTTTCAATAACTTAATCCGCTTGTTCACCTAGTGGCTACCAACGAGGCGGAGAAGGCTAAGTGGTTTCAGCAGAGGGCTCGAGCGAGAATTTCGTCAAGTGTTGGGGGCATTGGAGCTGCGTGATTTTACCTCCTGGTAGAACAGGGCCAGGGCATGGAGCTAGAGATGCAGATTGGGGAAGAGTTGCGAGGCACAGAGGTACCATGGCTCCCGAGGGCGCAGTGGCGATCACAAGAAGGGTACTGGGAGGAAGCGGGTCATCTCTGGCTTTGTTTCCAAAAAGCTCAAGGGCCCGCAGAACTCTTTCAGTCCAGTTCACAAAGCCACAGTCATCCTCCACTTCTCGACCGACAATGAATGCTCCTAGGATGCGCTTTGGTCCTAGGACAAGGTATGAAGTGCTTCAAGTGTGGTAATGAACATCGTCTTCAGCAGTGTACCAGTGGTACTTGTCGCCATTGTGGTCGAGGGGCCACAAGGCGTTGGTTTGTGTTTAACCCGGCAGTGTTACCTAGTGGGAGCCAATTCTGCATCGGCACTGTCTTGCTTGCTTCTTCGAGGGTCGGTGCAGATGCTTGCAGCTACTCCCACTCGACCATGGATGCAACCACAGCCCTACTATCCTACTCTGGAGGATCCCACCACTGTAGTATTTTTGGCCGCCTCCCATGGCACTATTCCCACTGTGGCGATTCAAGACACCTCCAGCACGCTACACCACCATACCGGTGTTGGGGCTCCCTCCGCCCAAAGATCGGTCCCCCACGCCATGCCGACCTCTTGAGTCGAGTCGGATCGTCCCGATGTGGTGACAGTGCGCCATCTTGGTGGATTCAAGGAGGCTTTTGTTTTGTTTGATTCTAGGGCTACTTTCTCTTTTGCATCCTTAGAGTTTGCTAGCCGGGCGAAGTTGAGTATGCAGTCTATAGCTCAGTCAGTTTTAGTTAATTCACCTAGAGGGATTCTTTCTAGTTCCACAGTTTGTCCCGGTTGTGTGATCTCTTTAGACGGGGAAGATTTTATTGCTAATCTGATGGTCATGAGGATGGAACCCTTTGACGTTATTTTGGGTATGGATTGGTTGCATAGCTACCGCGCTGTCATATCATGCTTTTGGAAGACAGTAACTCTGCAGGCTCCGTCTGGGCAAGAGATAGTTTTTCAGGGTAGTGCCCCTTCTTATACTCCCTGTGTGCTGGCTAGTTTGTTTCCTGGTAGTCGGGCAGCAAAAAGTGGCTTTCTTTTGTCATTGCTTTGAAGCCGAGTTCGCCTTGATCTGCTGCAGTATTCCATGGTTCAGAGTTCTGGGCGTATTTCGGTGATCGCCAGGATGCCTCCACCTCGCCCAGTGGAGTTCAGGATTGATTTAGTTCCCGGCGCTCGACCGGTTTCTATGACCCGTCATCGCTTGGCGCGACCTTTTCAGAGGAATCAAGAAGCGGTTGGACGATCTAAAGGCGAAGGATCTTATTCGGCCCAGCGTTTCTCCGTGGGGGGGCCCTGTGCTTTTTACCAAGAAGAAGGATGGTAGTTGGCGCATGTGTATTGACTATCGTGCTCTCAACCAGCTGACCATTAAGAATAAATATCCTTTGCCATGCATTGAAGATTTATTTGATCAGCTAAGGGGGGCAAAGGTATTTTCAATGATTGATCTCCAATCGGGATACAATCAGATTCCTGTCCGAGAGGAGGATATTGAGAAAACGGCGTTCTCTACAAGGTATGGGCACTTTGAATTTAAAGTTATGTCTTTTGGACTAACGAATGCCCCTGCTGCCTTCATAGAGACAATGAACAGGATGCTGCATGAGTATCTGGATGATTTTGTCGTCGTCTTTATTGATGATATTTTGATCTACTCCAAGAGTGAAGCGGATCATGGGCATCATCTAAGGCTGGTGTTGGAGACGCTAAGAGAGAATAAGTTTTATGCCAAAATGTCAAGAAGTGCGAGTTCGATGTCCGAGGTGGGGTTTTTGGGGCATGTTATCAATGATAAGGGAATATCAGTTGATCCAAGCAAGATTTCCACAGTGGTAGAATGGGGAAGGCCGACCAACGTCAAAGAAGTGAGAAGTTTCCTTAGAATAGTAGGTTATTATCGGCGATTTGTGCAGGATTTCTCCATTATTGCCAAGCCCTTATCCAAACTCACTCGAAAGGATGTGAAGTTTGGTGGGATGATGATTTGTGACGCAGTTTTCAGACTTTGAAAGAAAGGTTGGTGACCGCCCGGTTCTCACTGTTCTGAGCCCGGAAGCGTTTCACGATTTACTCGACGCTTCTCGAGTTGGATTGGGTTGTGTGCTCATGCAAGACGGAAGGTTACGCTTATGCATCTAGACAGTTGAAGAAGCATGAGCGAAACTACCCAACACATGATTTGGAGCTGGCTGCGGTAGTGTTCGCCTTGAAGCTTTGGAGACACTATTTGTATGGTGAATCTTGTGATGTCTTTACTGATCACAAAAGCCTTAAGTACATTTTTTTCCCAGAAAGATCTGAATCAGAGGCAACGCAAATGGCTGGAGCTGATCAAGGATTACTGTAACGTCCCGTTTTCTTTTAAGTCCTTGCCAAGTTTTCAAAATAAAAGTAACCATTTGGCTTTATTGAGATTCCAAAGCTTAAACTGAGATTTTTGAATCTGAGAGTTCAATTGGAATTAATCAAACCTTAACTAAGTCGTTGTTGGTGTTCCTTGCTGGTTGTGGCTCTCTGTGGTGTCTTTGCCGCCTCGGGTTGTGGTGCTCAAAGCCTTCAGGTGCCCCGGTTCGCCTCTTCTCTCTCTCTTAACTTCCCTTGTTGGTTTGAATCTCTTTGAGATCCGCACCTTTCTCACATCTCCCCTCTGCTCAAACCTCTCCCTTGCTTGGGGTTTTCTGTCAAGGACCCACTCGGGTTTGTGTTTCAAAACCTCTTTGCCCCCCCAAGCCACGCTTGGTTTTGTTTCTCTCAGACCTCCCTTGTTGAGATCTAGCCGCTCGAGACCTCCCTTGTTGAGATCTAGCCTCGAGACCTCCCTTGTTGAGATCTAGCCGCTCAGACCTCCCCTTGTTGAGATCTAGCCGCTCAGACCTCCCCTTGTTGAGATCTAGCCGCTCGGACCTCCCCTTGTTAGGATCGGGTCTTTAGGACCTCCTCTCTGGAGATCTTAGCCGTCTAGGTTCTCCTTTAGTGGGATCCAAAGGTTCCGACCTCCTTAGGTCCAAGACCTCCTCCTCGGCCCTTGCTGGTCTTTTGTAAAGACCACCCTCCTAACCATGAATATTCCTGTTGGTCAGGACCTCCCTGCGCCCTTTGATCCGGACTGCTGAGGTCCTCCCTTGAGATCTTGACCGTTAGATCTCCTTTTGGAGATCTACTCGTCAGACCTCCTCGCCCTTTCTTTGATCCTGGACCGCTGAGGTCCTCCCTTGAGATCTTGACCGTTAGATCTCCCTTTGGAGATCTACTCATCACGACCTACTGCGCCCTTTGATCCGGACCGCTGAGGTCCTCCCTTGAGATCTTGACCGTTAGATCTCCCTTTTGGAGATCTACTCGTCAGACCTCCTCGCCCTTTGATCCGGACCGTTGAGGTCCTCCCTTGAGATCTTGGACCGTTAGGTCTCCTTTTGGAGATCTACTCGTCAGACCTCCTGCGCCCTTTGATCCGGACCGCTGAGGTCCTCCCTTGAGATCTTGACCGTTAGATCTCCTTTTGGAGATCTACTCGTCAGACCTCCTGCGCCCTTTGATCCGGACCGCTGAGGTCCTCCCTTGAGATCTTAACCGCTAGATCTCCTTTGGAGATCTACTCGTCAGACCTCTCTCGCCCTTTGATCTGGACCGCTGAGGTCCTCCCTTGAAATCTTGACCCTTAGACCTCCCTTGTGCAGTCCGAGTGTCGTGGCCTCCTCGTTGAGCTTTGAGGACCTCTTGTCCAGACCTCTTCTTGAGTCCTTGGACCTCCTGTCGAGACCTCCCCTTGAGTGTCTTGGACCTTTGCCCAGACCTCGCGGTGGTCTTTGGCGGGAATGACCCTTTGCGGTGGGGCCACCTCTTTGACCATGGTGCACCCTTTTGATCGCCCCACTTGCCCCCTCTTCACCTTGTAATTATTGTTTTGCCTCGAGAACTCATGCGCATTTAATAGGTGTCGGGTCACATTAAATGCAATCACATCCGAGGTACTTTATTTCAATTCTTTTGGGCAAGCCCCGCCCTAGTTATCCCGATTGCCTACACGCCATTGAACCTTTTTCTTGGTACACTCCACCAACTCCGCTATATATAGCCCGGGAGGGCGAACCTTTGTAATCTTTTTGCTCATTTCTTCCTTCCTCGCCTCCTCTGCTCGGTTCTTCCTTGCAAAGACCCTCCCGGGGAGCTCTTTGAGGTGGTGTTAAGCCTCTTGGTTTCCTTTTGGCTGAGTTGGTTTGAGTTCCTTTTTGGTTCTTTTGTTGTTCTCTCGCTTAGTGTGGTTTTGCTTATTTGGTTCTCTTGCGAACGTGTAGATCACGAGTTTGAGGAGATCTTGGACCCGACTCTTCTTTGTCAGAGAAGGCTCTCCACCGCTGACCAAGGCAAGTCACAGACCTCCTTTTGATCATCTTGAACCAAGTTTTGCAAATGTATTTCGTTTAAATTATCATGCATGGCTATGTTTATAAGAAAATGGTTTGGGCTATAGTTACTTACCTACTTGTCGTTATGCCTCCTTTATACCTTGTCTCCATCATGTTGTCATGATTCACCTTGTGAGCCTTAGGGTGGATAATTTAGTTGGTGTTCTCTCGTTATTTGCCAACATGGGGGCCGAGGGTCTTATATAGCCTCGCTTAGAAAACGTGGTTTGAGCGTATCATGCTTCATCTCTAATAATCTTGACTAATAAGTTATGAAATGTGTGGTTGGTGCCATTGTTGAGCAAACTATGGCGGGATGCCTAAGTCAGGTCGATGTGGTGTGAGACCACTTGGTGAAAAATTTGTGTGCCAGACTGGGTGGTCTTTTGGCATGGGCTAATACAATTGTTTTGCTAAGGCAAGAAGGCAGGAGTGAGTAGTGGGTGCTGTGCACACTGGTTTGTGGAAGTCTTGCCTTAGCACAATTAAGGACTTCACTTTGTGTCTGTCGAACTGGGCCAATTAGTGCAACCACAAGATCATTTTATGGGAATGGTCTGGGCTGAATAATTAGCAATGAGATGGCTTGGGGCTGTTTTGGTTGAGCGTGTGATTCGTTGGCGCAAGAGGGGGCACCCCATAACCCTGTGGATTTCTAGACCACTTTGGAGGGATTATAAACCTTAGCGGGCAGCCCTAGTCGAGCTCAAAGCTTTGTAAAGGCCTTGCCGCTCTCTCTAGACTGCTCACCTTAGGAAGTGAGCAAGGGTGACCGGAACCCATCCCGCTAGAGAGATCGTGGATTGTGGGTAAAGTTGTACACCTCTGCAGAGTAAAAGATCTATTCAATAGCCACGCCCTGGTCATGGACATGCTCGGTGAAATGGTGCAAGGGTAGATGTTTCAAAAGCTTGTGCCATCGACACTTCATGAGATGCTTTGGCTTTGCCTCAAGAGACCTTGGCCGGCTCGGAGGGGGTCAAGGTTGGCTCGGGTAGTGGTCCAGGTTGGTTCGACCTCTAGAATGGGTGTTCTCGAGGGTTTTGGGTGAGGACACAGCCACCGTGTGATCTGACCTCCCCAATTTTTGGTTGTGGCCGTGAGTTGGTGCTCACACCACCTTTTATTAAAACATCAAAAGTATTATGTATTATGGTTTTACCTTGTCGCCTTTCAATCTATTATTGCTATTATTGTCAAATTTGGCTTTATGCAAACTAACCATACAGACTCTCCATTGGTAAGTCCTTGCATGAATATTATGGCATCTTTGCTCTCTGTGACTTGCCGAGTACATTCCAAGTACTCATGGCTTAAGCCCTGGTCAAAGCAGATTATGAGGATGACCAAGTGCTTGAGGCGGTCAGAGACCTCTTCGAGGAGGAATTCTTCGACGACTAAGATGCCTAGAACATCCTCCACCCGACGACTGTGGTGCTTGTTGGATGGCTTCTGCGTGTTTGGTGTTTGAGCCCTAGAGCTCCTTGTCGCCAGCTTGTAAGTCCTCGTTGGTTTTGTAAGCCCTCGGTGGCGCACCTCTTGTTAACAAGCTTGACCATAAGGTCCTATTATATAAAGTTTAATTTGTCTGCTTCATCTTTGTTTGACCTCGTGGTTGTGGTATTGGCTTGTGTTCTTGTGCGAGCTAGCTCTGATTGTCCTGGGACTAGCTCAGATGCACAGGGGCAGGACCACCAAGAGGTCCTACGGGACTTAGCCCGGACCTCTCTTGGTGATGTGCCTGGAGGTGCTACCGAGCAGGTGGCGGCCACGACCTCCAGGAGGTCCTCAAGACCTCCTGGGAGGTCAGTGGTGGACCAAGACCTCCAGAGGTCCGCAAGACCTCCCGGGAGGTCCCGCGGACCTCCTCGGTAAAGCTCCATGCGGTGCTACCACATCCTTCCGTGGTGACTTCAAGCAAAAAAAAATGGTCCTCCCGGACCTCTTGCGGTACATCATGGGGTGGGTCGTCACAGTTGGTATCAGAGCCTAGGTCGGCTGTAGGACGTGGCCATAGGCAGAAAGGTCGATTTAGTTTTTATCCAAAAAGTTATTTTCTAAAGCAAGTCAACTTAAAATTTGTTTAGTAGTTCTTTCCTTGTGCTGGTTCTATGCTGCCCTTATCCTGCTTAAAATCTTTTCTTGTCCTGTTCTACTCTCATCTTAACTCCTCCTTAGTTCCCTTATCTTATCTCTGCTGGAACCTTGATTTTGAATCTAACTTGACTTCCTTGCCTTTATAACTTCAATAGGGCCGACTGTAGAAAGGTTAGGATTAGTGGTCCTATTCTGAGTCTCGCTCAGCTTGGGTCTTGAAGACCTCTGTTTTGAAGCTTCTGTTGCCTCTTTTGGCCTCCTGGCCTTTTTGGTTCTCTCTTGGGTTAACCAAGTCTCCCCTAATAGATGCCTTATCTTTATTTCTCTGTATCCTCTTACCCTTTATGCTTTCCTTCTTACCTATTAAACCTTTAGAGTTTTGTCCAGATGGTGCAGACTCGGCAGTCCACAAGTCAGGGTGAGCCCCCAGAACAGTTGCCTCCACCCCCACCTCCTCCAAAGGGCAACAACAAACCCGGGTTTTAGGCGGTTTATGGCGGACAAGCTCGATGATGAGCTCTATGATGCGAGAATATGAACCAGATTATGGCTCAACAAAGCCGCACCACCAATGCTTTACTTGCCATGATGAGTCGTAATAGTCAGTCAGGCAGCTAGCCACCACCTCCACCCCCACTCACCCTCAATCAAGGTGCCGAGTTCATGAAGACACGCCCGACTACATTTTCGAGCTCTCCAGAGCCTTTAGATGCGATGATTGGCTGAGATCAACAGAGAAGAAGTTGGATATTGCTCATTGTGAAGACAGGGGAAGGTTTTGTTTGCCTCACATCAACTGGAAGGACTGCGGTGAGTGGTGGGACACATTTTGTGCCTCACATGTCAACCCCAGAGGATCACTTGGGCGAGTTCTCTGCAGCTTTTCGCCACTCCCATGTCCCCGATGGGAAGGTAGAGATGAAAAAGGAAGAGTTTAGAGAGCTCAAGCAAGGCAAGATGTCAAGAAGTGAGTATCTCACTAAGTTCACTCAATTGTCGCGTTATGCTCGCGAAGATGTGGCTACGGATGATGCGCAGCAGGCGCTTTAAGCGAGGCCTCCATCCCACTTAAAAGTTCAAGTGGTGGGCAACGATTATCCCGATTTCCAAAGATATGGTGAACAAGGCAATGCTCATTGAGGAATCCCAAGAGAACTCTCTGAGTCCTACAAGAGAAAGGTGCCACCCTCCTGCTCAAGAACGACCTCCCAGCGCCACAAAGCTTTTGTGCAAGACCAACCAAGCGCCAAGGACCTCCTGGACCTTCCAGACCTCTGCTAAGACCTCCTTGTTGTCCTGTCCTCGCCAACACAGATCACTGGCAAAGACCAAGACAACCCTAACGACCTCCACAAAGAACTGGATCACACGCTTCAAGTGTCACCAAGTGGGGCATTTTGCTAATCAATGCCCACTAAAGGCAGAGCCAACCACCAAGACCTCTACTTCAGACCTCCCTCGCCAAGACCCTCAGCCGCAGGACCTCCTCAAGCCGTAACCTCCTAAACTTTTGAAGGGGCCGTGTGAACCATGTGGCGATGGAAGAAGCACAGACCTCCTCGGGCGTGGTACTAGGTATGTTCCTAGTAAATTCAATGCAGTGCAGCTTTTGTTTGACTCGAGCTTCCCATTCGCTTATTTCTGAGTTTTGTTTGCAAAGCACCGCCGAGTTGTTGCTCTTAAGTCTACCTTGTTGGTTCAATCCCGGCTCGAACTAAGCACGAACCGTGGTTGTCCACAAGTGAAATTGGTCATAGAAGGAGTAGAATTTCTAGCCAACCTTATCCTTTTGGACACGGGTCCCTAGATGTGATCTTGGGCATGGATCGCTAGCTAACCACCATGCCATGTTGGATTGTAGTGGCAAAAGTATCTCTTTGACCAGCCCTAGTGGTGCCACTGTAAAGTTTTCGGCCACCTCAGAGAAACTCCAAGGAACCCTATCTTGTAGTGCTCAAGTTCAAGTTTTGAAGGATGTCCCTGTTGTTAAAGAATTTGTAGATGTGTTCCCTGATGAGCTCCCAGGAATGCCCCCAGACAGAGACCTTGAGTTTGTCATAAACCTTGTCCCAGGGACCTCCCCCATCTCCAAAAGGCCCTACAGATTGCATGTTGATGATCATGTGGAGTTGAAAAAGCAGTTGGAAGACTTGCAGAGCAAGGGTTTTATTAGACCTAGCTCCTCACCTTGGGGAGCCCCAGTGATTTTTGTGCCTAAAAAGGATGGCACTCAGAGGATGTGTGTGGACTACAGAGCTCTCAATGATGTCACCATCAAGAACAAGTATCCTTTGCCAAGAATTGATGATTTATTTGATCAATTGAAGGGGGCTGCTGTGTTTTCCAAGATAGATTTGAGAACAGGATACCACCAACTTAAGATTCGCAAGGAAGACATCCCTAAGACAGCTTTTTCAACTAGGTATGGGTTATTTGAATTCACTGTTATGTCTTTTGGGCTGACCAATGCCCTTGCCTATTTCATGAATTTGATGAACCGAGTGTTCATGGAGTACCTAGACAAGTTTGTCATTGTCTTTATTGACGACATTCTAGTGTACTCCAAGAGTGAAGAGGAGCATACAAGCCATCTCTTTTCGGTTTTGGAAAAGCTGAGAGCTCATCAGCTCTTTGCCAAATTTAGTAAGTGTGAGTTTTGGCTAAAAGAAGTGGTCTTTTGGGGCATGTTTTGTCAAAAGAAGGAGTGTCTCATCAACCCTAGTAAGGTTCAAGATGTGCTCAATTGGGAACCCCTAGGACCGTGCCTCAAGTTCAAGTTTTCTTGGCATGGCGGTTATTACTGAAGGTTTATTGAAGGCTTCTCCCGGATTGCAAAACCTCTCACTCACCGTTAAAGAAAGAAAAGAAGTTCCTTTGGACCTCAGTTGTGAACAGAGCTTCCAAGAGCTCAAGAGAAAGTTGACCTCTGCCTCAGCTTTTGGTTCTTCCAGATGTCGGGAAAGATTTGAAGTTTATTGTGATGCATCAAAGCAAGGACTTGGCTGTGTTCTAATGCAGATGTAAAGGTGGTAGCTTACGCTTCAAGGCAGCTTGAAGCCTCATGAAGCAAACTACCCTACTCATGACCTAGAGTTGGCTGCTGTGGTTCATGCCTTAAAATTTTGGCACCATTACCTCATTGGTAATAGGTGTGAAATTTACACTGACCACAAAAGCCTAAAGTACATCTTTACACAAGCAGATTTGAATTTGAGGCAGAGAAGGTGGCTTGAGCTTATTAAGGACTACAATGTGGGAATTCACTACCACCCAGGCAAGGCCAATGTGGTGGCAAATGCTTTGAGTAGAAAAGTTTATGTCAATACTTTGATGGTTAAGGAGAGCCAACCTGCCTTGTATGAAGAATTCTTGAAGCTTAGACTTGAGTTAGTGGAAGAAGGGTTTTTGGCAACTCTTGAAGTGCAACCTACCTTGCAAAAACAGATCAAGGCAGCCCAAGATGGAGATGCTAGCATCCAAGAGATCAAGACCAACATAAGAGAAGGGAACACTGCAAGGTTTTCTATGGATGACCTAGGTGCGGTCTGGTTTGATAAGAGGCTCTGTGTGCCCAAAAACACGGAGCTCAAGGGTATAATACTTAAAGAAGCCCATGAAGCTTTGTATTCTATACATCCAGGAGTTACAAAAATGTACCAAGATGTCAAGGACTTGTACTGGTGGTCGAAAATGAAGAAGGAGATAGCAGATTTTGTGGCCAAATGTGACACTTGCCAAAGGTTAAGCAAAGGCACCAAAGACCTAGAGGACTTTTAGTGCCCTTACCCATACCTGAGTGGAAGTGGGAAGAGATCGGCATGGATTTTATTACTGGTTTACCTCGTACCCAAGCTGGTTTTGATTCTATTTGGGTCATAGTGGATAGATTAACAAAAATGGCTCACTTTATTCTGTGAAGACTACTTATTCGAGACAAGCTAGCCAAATCTACATGGCAAAAGTGGTGTGCCTTCATGGTGTTCCAAAGAAGATAGTCTCGCATGAGGATCTCAATTCACCTCCAAGTTTTGGCAAAGCTACATGATGCCTTGGGCACCGACCTCAACTTTAGTACAGCATACCACCCTCAAACAGATGGCCAAACTGAGAGAGTTAACCAAGTCCTTGAGGACATGCTGAGAGCTTGCGCTCTAGAAAGACAATCTAGTTGGGACAAGATGTTACCATATGCGGAATTTTCCTATAATAACAGCTACCAAGCGAGTCTCCAAATGTCCCCTTTTGAAGCTATTTATGGGAGAAAGTGTAGGACTCCCTTGTACTGGACAGAATCGGGTGAAGGCCAAGTTCTTGGCCCGGACCTGCTGAAAGAAGCCGAGGATCAAGTGAGATCAATTAGGGAGAAGTTAAAGGCGGCCCAAACTAGGCAAAAGAGCTACGCAGATGTTAGGCGTCGAGACCTAACTTTTGTCCCAGGAGACCAGGTCTACCTCAAAGTTTCACCTCTCAAAGGTATGCAGCGGTTCAGAGTTAGTGGGAAGCTTGCTCCAAGATTTATTGGACCCTTTCCAGTCCTTGCCCGAAGGGGTGAAGTAGCCTACCAGTTGGACCTCCCTCCTCAGCTTGCTGGAGTTCACAATGTGTTCCATGTGTCACAGTTGAAGAAATGCTTGCGAATGCCAGAGGACCAAATGCCTTTAGAAGTCATGGACCTCCAAGAAGACCTCACTTACAGAGAGCACCCCATCAAGATTTTGGGCGTGTCGAGAGAGTTACCAGAGCAAGACCACCAAGCTGTGCAAGGTGCAATGGAGCAACCACTCCGAAGCCGAGGCAACATGGGAACGAGAAGAGGACCTCAGGAAGGAGTTCCCCCACCAATTCCCTAGCTCAGCCTGAATCTCGGGGTCGAGATTCCCTTAAGGGGTGAAGGTTTGTAACGTCCCGTTTTCTTTTAAGTCCTTGCCAAGTTTTCAAAATAAAAGTAACCATTTGGCTTTATTGAGATTCCAAAGCTTAAACTGAGATTTTTGAATCTGGAGAGTTCAATTGGAATTAATCAAACCTTAACTAAGTCGTTGTTGGTGTTCCTTGCTGGTTGTGGCTCTCTGTGGTGTCTTTGCCGCCCTCGGGTTGTGGTGCTCCGAAGCCTTTCTGTGTGCCCCTGGTTCGCCTCTTCTCTCTCTCTTAACTTCCCTTGTTGGTTTGAATCTCTTTGAGATCCGCACCTTTCTCACATCTCCTCTCTGTTCAAACCTCTCCTTGCTTGGGGTTTTCTGTCAAGGACCCACTGGGTTTGTGTTTCAAAACCTCTTGCCCCCCAAGCCACGCTTGGTTTTGTTTCTCTCAGACCTCCTTGTTGAGATCTAGCCTCAGACCTCCCCTTGTTGAGATCTAGCCGCTCAGACCTCCCCTTGTTGAGATCTAGCCGCTCAGACCTCCCTTGTTGAGATCTAGCCACTCAGACCTCCCTTGTTGAGATCTAGCCGCTCAGACCTCCCTTGTTGAGATCTAGCCGCCAGACCTCCCTTGTTGAGATCTAGCCGCAGACCTCCCCTTGTTGAGATCTAGCCGCTCAGACCTCCCTTGTTGAGATCTAGCCGCTCGAGACCTCCCTTGTTGAGATCTAGCCGCTCGGACCTCCCTTGTTAGATCGGGTCTTTAGGACCTCCTCTCTGGAGATCTTAGCCGCCTAGGTTCTCCTTTAGTGGGATCCAAAGGTTCTCGACCTCCTTAGGTCCAAGACCTCCTCCTCGGCCCTTCTTTGGTCTTTTGTAAAGACCACCTCCTAACCTTGAATATTCTTGGTCGACGCGTCCTGCGCCCTTTGATCCGGACCGTTGAGGTCCTCCCTTGAGATCTTGACCGTTAGATCTCCCTTTTGGAGATCTACTCGTCAGACCTCCTGCGCTTCTTTGATCCGGACCGTTGAGGTCCTCCCTTGAGATCTTGACTGTTAGATCTCCTTTTGGAGATCTACTCGTCAAGACCTCCTCGCGCCCTTTGATCCGGACCGTTGAGGTCCTCCCTTGAGATCTTGACCGTTAGATCTCCTTTTGGAGATCTACTCGTCAAGACCTCCTGCGCTTCTTTGATCTGGACCGTTGAGGTCCTCCCTTGAGATCTTGACCATTAGATCTCCCTTTGGAGATCTACTCGTCAGGACCTCCCTGCGCCCTTTGATCCGGACCGTTGAGGTCCTCCCCTTTGAGATCTTGACCGTTAGGTCTCCCTTTTGGAGATCTACTCGTCAGGACCTCCATGCGCCCTTTGATCCGGACCGTTGAGGTCCTCCCCTTTGAGATCTTGACCGTTAGATATCCCTTTTGGAGATCTACTCGTCAGGACCTCCCTGCGCCCTTTGATACGGACCGTTGAGGTCCTCCCCTTTGAGATCTTGACCGTTAGATCTCCGTTTTGGAGATCTACTCGTCAGGACCTCTCTGCGCCCTTTGATCTGGACCGTTGAGGTCCTCCCCTTGAAATCTTGACCCTTAGACCTCCCTTGTGCAGGTCCGAGTGTCAGGGCCTCCTCGTTGTGAGCTTTGAGGACCTCTTGTCCAGACCCCTTCTTGAGTCCTTGGACCTCTGTCGAGACCTCCCCTTTGAGTGTCTTGGACCTTTTGCCCAGACCTCGCGGTGGTCTTTGGCGGGAATGACCCTTTTGGTGGGGCCACCTCTTTGACCAAGGTGCACCCTTTTGATCGCCCCACTTGCCACCCCTCTTCACCTTGTAATTATTGTCTTGCCTTAGAACTCTGTGCGCATTTAATAAGTGTCGGGTCACATTAAATGCAATACATCTCGAGGTACTTTATTTCAATTCTTTTGGGCAAGCCCCGCCCTAGTTATCCCGATTGCCTACACGCCATTGAACCTTTTTCTTGGTACACTCCACCAACTCCGGCTATATATAGCCCGGGAGGCGTGCCTTTGTAATCTTTTGCTCATTTCTTCCTTCCTCCTCCTCTGCTTTCGGTTCTTGCTTGCGCAAGACCCTCCCAGGAGCTCTTTGAGGTGGTATTAAGCCTCTTGGTTTCCTTTTGGCTGAGTTGGTTTGAGTTCCTTTTTGGTTCTTTTGTTGTTCTCTGGCTTAGTGTGGTTTTGCTTATTTGGTTCTCTTGCGAACGTGTAGATCATGAGTTTGAGGAGATCTTGGACCCAGCTCTTACTGCAGAAGGCTCTCCACTGCTTGACCAAGGCAAGCCACAGACCTCCTTTTGATCATCTTGAACCAAGTTTTGCAAATGTATTTCGGTTTAAATTATCATGCATGGCTATGTTTATAAGAAAATGGTTTGGGCTATAGTTACTTACCTACTTGCTGTTATGCCTCCTTTATACCTTGTCTCCATCATGTTGTCATGATTCACCTTGTGAGCCTTAGGTGGATAACTTAGTTGGTGTTCTCTCGTTATTTGCCAACATGGGGGCCGAGGTCTTATATAGCCTCGCTTAGAAAACGTGGTTTGAGCGTATCATGCTTCATCTCTAATAATCTTGACTAATAAGTTATGAAATGTGTGGTTGGTGCCATTGTTGAGCAGCTATGGCGGGATGCCTAAGTCAGTGTCGACTGTGGTGTGAGACCACTTGGTTAAAATTTGTGTGCCAGACTGGGTGGTCTTTTGGCATGGGCTAATACAATTGTTTTGCTAAGGCAAGAAGGCAGGAGTGAGTAGTGGTGTCTTTGTGCACCGGTTTGTGGAAGTCTTGCCTTAGCATAATTAAGGACTTCACTTTGTGTCTGTTTAATCGGGCCAATTAGTGCAACCACAAGATCATTTTATGGGAATGGTCTGGCTAAATAATTAGCAATGAGATGGCTTGGGGCTGTTTTGGTTGAGCGTGTGATTCGTTGGCGCAAGAGGGGCACCTCATAACCCCGTGGATTTCTAGACCACCGGAGGGATTATAAACCTTAGCGGGCAGCCCTAGTCGGTTCAAAGCTTTGTAAAGGCCTTGCCACGCTCTCTAGATCGCTCACCTTAGGAAGTGAGCAAGGGTGACCGGAACCCATCCCGCTAGAGAGATCGTGGATTGTGGGTAAAGTTGTACACCTCTGCAGAGTAAAAGATCTATTCAATAGCCACGTCCTTGGTCATGGACATGCTCGATGAAATGGTGCAAGGGGTAGATGTTTCAAAAGCTTGTGCCATCGACACTTCCGAGATGCTTTGGCTTTGCCTCAAGAGACCTTGGCCGGCTCCAGAGGGGTCAAGGTTGGCTCTGTAGTGGCCCAGGTTGGTTCGGACCTCTAGAATGGGTGTTCAGGTGGGTTTTGGGTGAGGACACAGCCACCGTGTGATCTGACCTCCCCAATTTTTGGTTGTGGCCGTGAGTTGGTGCTCACACCACCTTTTATTAAAACATCAAAAGTATTATGTATTATGGTTTTACCTTGTCGCCTTTCAATCTATTATTGCTATTATTGTCAAATTTGGCTTTATGAAACTAACCATACAGCTCTCCATTGGTAAGTCCTTGCATGAATATTATTGCATCTTTGCTCTCTGTGACTTGCTGAGTACATTCCAAGTACTCATGGCTTAAGCCCTGTGTCAATGCAGATTATGAGGATGACCAAGTGCAGGGCAGTGCAGACCTCTTCGAGGAGGAGTTCTTCGACGACTAAGATGCCTAGGACGTCCTCCACCCGACAGCCTGTGGTGCTTGTTGGATGGCTTCTGCGTGTTTTGGTGTTTGAGCCCTAGAGCTCCTTGTCGCCAGATTGTAAGTCCTCGTTGGTTTTGTAAGCCCTCGTTGGCGAGACCTCTTGTTAACAAGCTTGACCATAAGGTCCTATTATATAAAGTTTAATTTGTCTCGCTTCATCTTTGTTTGACCTCGTGGTTGTGGTATTGGCTTGTGTTCTTGTGCGAGCTAGCTCGATTGTCCCGGGACTAGCTCGGATGCAGGCGGGACCACCAGAGGTCCTCACGGACTTAGCCCCGACCTCTCTTGGTGATGTGCTGGAGGTGCTACTGAAAGGTGGGCGGCCACGACCTCCAGAGGTCCTCAAGACCTCCCGGGAGGTCGATGGCGACCAAGACCTCCAGAGGTCCGCAAGACCTCTGGGAGGTCCCGTAGACCTCCTCGGTAAGCTCCATGCGGTGCTACCACATCCTTCCGTGGTGACTTCGCAGCGCAAAAAAAAAATGGTCCTCCCGGACCTCTTGCGGTACATCACGGGGTGGGTCGTCACAATTACGATCTCACGATTCAGTACCATCCAGGCAAGGCCAATGTGGTGGCTGACGCTCTTAGTCGCAAGGTGACGCCTGCTACCCTGGATTGCTTAATTGCGGATTTTGACCGCATGGGAATATCTTATTGCTATGCAGGCACGGCTCAGGTCGAAACTCAGTTGATCTTAGAGTCAGCCATTCCAGAACGGGTGCGGGAAGCACAACAAGATGACCACCATCGCAGAGGGTCAGAAAGCGTCTGGAGATGGGCAAGGAAGGGGATTTCAGTTTGGATGGGTTTGGAGCATTGCAATTTAAAGGTCGCCTATGTGTGCCGCAGAAGGCGGAGGTTAAGGATGATATTTTGAGGGAGGCACATCGCACCCCATATACTGTTCATCCAGGTGAGACGAAGATGTACCGTGATCCGCTTAACTTCGGTGGAAAAGAATGAAGGTGGATATTGCTAATTATGTAGCCTCTTGTGGCGTTTGTCAACAAGTAAAGGCGAACATAAGCGCCCCGCAGGTTAGTACATCCTTTGAAGTCCTCAATGGCCTTGGGATGATATCTCCATGGACTTTGTAGTCGCGTTACCTCGACGCCATGAGGAAAGGATGCGATTTGGGTGATAGTGGATCGATTCAAAGAAATCGGCACATTTTATTCCTATCCGCACGACCAACTCAACGATCGATTTAGCTCCTATTTATGTGCGTGAGATTGTGAGATTGCATGGCGTGCCAAAGACCATCATTTCTGACAGAGATGCCAAGTTTGTCTCCAAGTTATGGGAGAGTTTGCGAGTGCACTGGGCACCCAACTCGCTTGAGCACAAATAAGCTTTCATCCCTGCATGCATGCATGGTCGAGCGCACCATCCGCACCTTGGAGGACATGTTGTGGACCTGTGTTTTGTCCCGAAGGGTAGTTGGGAGGATCAATTGCCACTGGCGGAATTTTGCTTACAATAACAGCTACCATTCAAGTATCAAAGCCGCACCGTTCGAGGTTTTGTATGGGCGAAAATGCAGGTCACCCCTTTGCTGGGAAGCAGTGTTTGAGAAAGCAGTCTTGGGACCGGATTGGGTCCAGAAGACAGTTGAACAGGTAGCCTTGGTGAGACAGAATCATTGGCGACCAGAGCGCATGTAAAAGCTATGCAGATGTGAGGAGAAGGGACTTGGAGTTTGAAGTGGGGGATCACATGCTCTTGAGAGTATCTCCCACTAAGGGAATAGTGAGGTTCGGTACCAAAGGGAAGCTTAGTCCGAGGTACGTTGGACCTTTCACGATCTTGGCTCGAATTGGCAAGTTGGCTTACCGCTTGGACCTTCCTGAGTCTATGCGAGGGGTGCATAACGTATTCCATGTATCTATGTTGAGGAAATATCTGCGAGATCCGGAGCATCTTGTTTCACTAGAGCCATTAACCATCGAACATGATTTAACTTTTGAGTCCAGGCTGGTACGGATTTTGGAGAGATCAGAAAGAGTTTTGAGGAATAAAACTTTGAAGTATGTTAAGATACTTTGGTCGCAGCAGACCGAGAGAGAGGCCACATGGGAATTGGAGTCTCGCATGCGCGAGCAATATCCAGAGTTATTCACGTCAGGTACGTGTTAACATTGTTTTTATTTAGCTATAACTGTGATTTTACCTTGGCTTAAGCGTGGATAGAATTCGGGGACGAATTCAGTTTAAGGGGGATAGAATGTAATACTCCACATGCATAATTCGGAAGGGAGCAATAATTCAAAGAGAAGGTCTATTTCGGAGTCGATTTAGAAGAAGGATCAAATAGAAATTTCTCAATTAATCAAATAATAAAGGAGTTAACAGCACTTTGGGGGCAACTTGGGCCTGGGCCTTGGCCCATACAGCCCCCTAGTGGCCAGCCAAGGGGGGGGGGAAGGCACCCTTCCCCCCCCCCCCCAAACCCTAGCCGCCCATACTGTTGGAAATATGCCCTAGAGGCAATCATAGAGATGATTACATTTCATTATGTTCATGACATTGGATAATGTGTTATCTTGTTCCTAGAATATTATTGTTAATATTTATTATCAAGTGTGTGACTTGGTTGTGAAACTCTATATTTCTGCAATAATTATTCTTATACGATCCCTGGTCGTAAACATATGAGGACACATATGAATAGACTAGCATATGTATTGGTTGATGACTATGTTTCACGAGTCATAGATATAGAGATATCAAACCAATAATATGGACACATGTTAGAGAACATGATGTTGGATAAGACCCACCTTGAGGCACTATTGAGATTGTTATGAATCTATGTGTCATTAGTTGGTCTCAAGCAATGATGATGTATAATCCTTAGACCTGAGATCAAGATGGTTTCCTACATGTGTAGAGCACGCTTAGGGGTTGCCAAACGCTACACCGTGAATCGGGTAGTTATAAAGGTAGCTTTGGGTATGCTCAAACATGGAGAGGAATGTGACTGGTCGGATATGGGATTTGCCCTCCTAACATAACAGAGAGATGTCTCGGGCCCTCGTTGATCGGATAAAGAAAGTGCATGGCCATGCCACTAGTAGTCAAGAGTTCGACCACGAAAGTTATCTCGATACTCGATCGAAAGTATTGAATAGTCCATGGATGACACAACATCTCACCCGAGTTCAACCGACATCGTGAGGCAAAGGGAGTATACACGAGTAGGTCGCTCAGTCGAATAAAGAATGATCGGGTCGTATGGAGATACAAGCAAGTCGAGATCGGTCGAACCTAATCACAGAGTGGTCAAAACCAAGTCGTAAGGAGTTACGAAGTTGGTCGTGACCACATACTGACCGGTCGAGATCTGAGATAGGACCTGGTCGTAAGTGATGAAGACCTAGTCGAGATCATATTGCATTAAGGTTCGTCCGATATAATTTGTGTGTATTCGGGAATCGATATGTTCGCTAGGAGCACATTGACTCGTGGTCGGAAAGGGTTTCCGAGTCACAACCGAACTACACATGAACCTACAGGGTCACACACTTAACGGGTTGGAACAAACCAATACGAATACGATTCGTAAACGTGTCCGGATAGGATCCGTCACGAGCACTATATAAGGAGGTGCATGAGGCTGTTGGAAAGGAGGCGTGAAACACCACCAAAACCCTAGCCGCCATCTTCTTGAGAGCTCCACCGTGCGACTTGGTGCTGGCACACCGGCGTTCGGTTGTTCCTTCCCTGGACGTGTGGATACCGTAGAGGCGCTACTACGATTGTTGCGCTTGAGGACGATCCGCGATCTTCACAAGGAACCGCAGACGTTGCTGGAGGAGACGATCGACTACGACCACTACATCGACGCGCTCTTCGTTGGACCAGGCTGCTCCAACCCTTCTTCCGCTGTTCTGCGCTCGTGGTAACGATCTGTGATCATCTACTTGCTTGGCATCCTGGTTCGCGTGGTAGAATTTTTGTTTGTAGCTATCGTAGCCTACCCCGTGACCCAACACATACCCCCCTCCCACTCCCTTGGCCGCCCCTCCCCTCACCCCCCTTGTGGCCGCCGCCCCTAGGCACTCCTCCCTGGTCCTTGCGCCCCCCTGCACCTCCCCGCTGCCGGCAAGCTCGCCCTCCTCCGCTGGTCGCCCAAGGAAGGAGAAGAGGAGGATCGTCTTGGCGTGGTGGCCGCCAAGAAAGGAGAAGAAGGAGGAAGGAGGGAGGAAGAGGAGAAGGAAGAGGAAGGGTTCAAGGGCTGTTCGTCATCTCCAACAGCTCATCCCTGGTAACTTTCGTTCTCCTTCGATTAGGTGTTCGATTAGTCGTTCTAGCGATGTCGGTATTTAGGGCTGCTCAGGACAGATTAGAGAGAATCGGGTTTTTCGTGGGTTTAATGGCTGAATTGGTCCAGGATGTCTCTTAGTATATTGTAGGGGATGTCGTCACCTTTCCGTGAAGGGCTAGAACACATAAATTGGACCCCTGTAGCAGAAGTTATGATTTTATTAGTGGGACTGTTCCGCAGATTCGTTGCTGTTCTGACAGGTTTTAGTAATCTGGTGGAAACGATTAGTTAAATGGGAAATCAGAGACGCTCAGTATAATAAAAGTTGTAGATCAATATCTCAGCTTTTCAGAAAGATCAAGAACTCAAGATTTGGATACACGCACTGAAAGTTATGATAATTTTAGTGTACTGTCCAGAGAACCCGACGTGATAATTGACGTTCTGTAGATTGGCTTGGTAGGGGTAGTAGATGGCAGAATCAGAAGGGCTCCCCAACTATGTTTATTTAGGCAATTTAATTAAATTTCCAGAAAGTCTAAGAAAACCTAAATTGGACTTCTGTAGCAATAGTTATGAATTTTTGAAGTCGACTGTCCACCGAGGGGGACAGATCGACGTGTAGGCTTGGGATCGAGTTAGACGCTCTTCAAGTTAGCGATTGTTGTTTTATGCTTTGGTTTGTTTCGCTACTGTTATCTTAGTATGCGCTATATTAATTACTCAGGTGGTGGACGGGTCCCGGGGGCGGCACCTTCGGCGCATCCTTCACTCTCTCGCGGTTAAGGTAAGTATAATGACGGTTATAGTAGATATTGCTGAATGATAATGTTTAATATATGTAATGGGTATTTGTGTGTTCATGATCGTGATGATGGCATGTTTGATAATGTTCATGGTTGCTAGAGTTATGATTTACGAGTTAATCATGGATATCTGTTAATTGTGAGTTCTATGTTGATGAGCTTTATGAATAGGATATTCATATGAAATATTGATGTGGATGCATGTTGTGATAATTTTGAGAGTTCTTACATATGCATCATGCTGAATTATTGAAGTCTTGGTCACGTGATGACCAAGCATCTTGAGGTCCCCGCCATGTTGATGACGGGTTAAAGGTCCCCATGCTTGAAGAGCATGGGCTTAGGTCCCCATACGCGTGGCGTATGGGCAATGGTCCCTGCACGGATGGTACGAGCATGGGTGTGCATCGACGGATGCGACTTTGCATTACCAAGAAATGCAAAAGGAAAGAGAAGGAAGAGAATTGTCTTTTTGAGCATATTGCATACATGCATGTGTAAGGTAGTTGATATGTGGAATTGAGAGGTTTAATTGCTGATTTACATGGTTGTTCATTGTTGATGCCTTTTATTATACTTACTGAGTCTTTGGGCTCACCTCTTGTTTTTGCTGTGTTTTTAGGTACTTCTTGCAAGAACGGCATACATGGGAGGGAGTAGGATTTGCTAAGGATGCACTCACTGCCACACATTCTTTTAGAGATGATCATCATTAGTTCATACCTTAACAAAAGCAAACTGCTTAAGGAATAATTTTGGTTATGCTTGAATGCAATGACCTATTTGTAATAACGAGAGTGGTAAATCTTGATTATGCTTACTTATGCTTTAGCTGAATATATTCACTATGGTTGCTTGATGGATTTTAGATATTGAGGTATTGATAATAAATTATGCATCTAACGGAACCTCCGGTATACTTAGTTATACAAAGGAGGTTCTGCCGAATTTTTGTATGAAGTTTCAGTTTGTATATGTTTTAAATTAATTATTTTAGTAGCATTCTAGGCCTTTGTTGGGTTGGGGTGTTACAAGATTTCGACTTGGGCGGTTGGAAAGAGTGGCTGGTGCCGGGGGCACGAGAGAGTTGGTATGTGGATGTACCGTCCAAGTCAATTAAGGACCGAATCTGGTAATGACCTCTCTTGTAAAACAGTGCAACCACAAGTCTGTAACATCTAAGACCTGGCTAACTAATTTGTCCGCCGCCTCGCAATTTCACCACTGGTGGGTGTGTGGAGTGAGCTACGGGTAACGGAGTCATCGATTCACACAGCGCAAAAGGGAGACCTCCCGGGGGCGCGGCCCAAGGAGGTGATACTTAGCGGCGTGAAAGTGCGATGAGGTGGGATATTGTAAAGGTCTTGTGATAATCAACATTAGCCGCACACCTACGGAAGTGTGTCGGGACAGTATAAGTTGATTTATCTCTTGTGAGTAAAGTGTACAAACTCTGCAGAGTAAGAAAACTATCTAGATAGCCGTGCTCATGGTCAAAAGCGGTACTGAGAACTTGCTTGATATAGCTTTCCTTTTTATAAAACCATTGGTGTGTGTGTGGAATGAAAAGGGTGGGTTGGAGTCCAACAGTTGAAAATGTTGGGGCTATAACCCAGAGAGTTGAGAAACCCTGGTCGGGGACCAGTGGTAAATACGGGATAGCCTGAGCATTGAGTGAACAAAGTCACTCAATGGTATAGGAGATGGGATCTCCAGTCGTACTTTACAAACAAAAACTCAGTTTATAGAACTTGTGTTAGTAAAATGCTAAGTCTCAGGATTTGCTATTACTTAATCTATTTCAAGAAATGGCTTTGTGCAAAATAAAAGAACCATAAGCCTTTCCTTTGATTAGCCTTGCAACTATAATAATTGCATTGTGTATTGGTTCACGAGTACGGCTGTGTACTCATGCTCGCTATGTATATTCTTTTAGTTAGTTAGCACAAAAGAAGACTACAAGGAAAAATATGAGCATTGGACAAGACTGAAGATCAAGAAGGTCAAGAACTAGGTCGCGAGCCCACAGTCGATTGCTGGTGGGCATATTGTGAGGATTCCACGCGTTCTACTCTAAATCTACTTCCGCTACTGATTCTCTGAAAGTATTTGACCTGTTCGGCCATTCTGCAAGTCAAAATCCATAAGGTATATTTATGTTTTGTTTAATATTATGCAATAGCTTTACATTTTCGTGATATGTATTTGAACCAACAATTTAACTGTGTGTGCTAGCTACTGATCCAAGGAATGGCACAAATATATACAGTTGGTCCCAAGTTCCAAATTTGGGGTCTGACAGAGATAGTATCAGAGCCTATCGACTCTAGGTCGTGACCTTAGTTTGCATGGCTGTTAGTTTCATTAGTGGATGTTTTCAAAACCTATCTTCACCTACAAAAGCTTTATTGCAAAATATAAGTGATATTGCTCATTCTCATCTCTCCTAAAGGTTATTCTCTCTTACCTTTGGAATCTTCTTTTGATTTCAAAAAGTGATTGGTTTTCTCTCCTCTTATCGAAACTTCAAATACTTAAGTTTAGGACCGTGATGACTTGTTAGGCTAGGGCAATCTCATTTTGAGCAACCCTTGTGTGCAGAATTGTGCACCCCCTTGTGTGATGCCGCGAGTAGACGATGTATTGTCGTAAGATTTCATTTTGGAACCTGTGCACTGCCTATTTTGCCCATGGGCGTCATATTTCATAGTCAAGGGAAAAGCTTGTTTTAAAAGATTTGTGTGATTGTCGGAGTCTTCCCTGCTTTTTGTAAGTTAAAATTTTGAAACTTTAAAGGAAAAGTGGGTTTAGTTACCTTATCCCCGCGATCTTCTCCCTATCTCGTGCTATTCCCTTTCATCCCTTTCTAAAAGCACCACCAGACGTCAAGACTAACATAACATGGATGCAAAGTCAAGATGAAGCTTCCTGTGAAGTTGCCAACCTTGACTCAAACCGTCCATACAAGACCCTTAGGCATCATCGCACTATGGATAGGGTACAACCAATCAGCCAACAAAGGCTCACCCAGACAAATCAAAGCAGGATTACGTCGAAGTAAAGATCGAAGATCATCAGATAGAGCCGCCCATTAACCCCTGCCCAAGGAGGACCAGCCCCCTGTAACCAGACTGACGCCACCGCCCTGTGGGACTCATCAACCCGTCACATGTTTCGGGTATGGTAAGGTAAACCACCTTATGTCCCATTGTTCCAAGAGGCAATCAAATCTAGACATTTGCTCTGGATATGGTGGAATGGGGCACTTTGCTAGGAATTGCAATTTGAGGAAGTCAAACAGGGCAATCGCGAAAGTCAGCACATGTCGACGCTATGGTGAGGAAGGACACCATAACAACCAGTGCAACACCAACTGCCCCAACTGCGACGAAGACCACCCACCAGGAGATTGTCCAACAAGCAAGGTCACTTGTTTTCTTTGCGAAGGACACGACCACTATCCCAAAGAATGCCATCTGAAGTGATTGATCACCAAGACAATTGAACTGCAACAACGGATTTTTCTATGCAACTGTAAGCATCGCAACCATGAAGGCCACCATGGAGATAGTCCCTGACCAAGAAGACATGTAAGGAAGTCTGGATAGCATACTGACACATGCTATGTCCTTAGGTCTAGTCGATGTCACAGGGGACTTGAACAATAAGTAGTTAGTGAAAATGTATCAAAGATATCATATGAATCTTTAGAATGAACCAAATCTGTGGCATAATGGTAGGCAATAGAAATCCTAAAGATGAGTGCTTGGGAGATATCACCGCAAAATTTAGGATAAATTATTTAGATTAAATTAACAAGAATAATTGAATTTATACACATAATGCGATCGATAAAAGGATTGTTAGCAATTTCTAGAGATTGGATATCGAAAGGATTAACGTAATCAAAGTGGTATTAGAGGAAAAATTTAAGTTGCACTATAATGAATTGATTTAGCAGCAATAAATTAGATAGTAATGAATTATATGATAATTGGTATAATCAAATACAATTATGTGCGATTAGGATCAATTGAAAGGTAGTTGATCAATAGGAATAGCTATAATTGCTTGAAGTTGGATCATTAGGACTTATGTAAAATCTATGTATAGATTAATCTAGATGATATGATCAAAGGGTGGGGAATGACAAATCGTAGTTATACGGTACCAATGTACTCTTGGTGGATAATAACGATTAGGTTATTAGCGATTAAATAAAACAGCAAATATCGGTAGACATTTTTAAGGGGGGTAGCTGAATACGGAAGTATCGAATTATTATGATTACCTACAATTATAGTTTGGTGGTATAACAACTTCCATTAAAGAAAACTAGGCAAAAACAAGAGGATACACAAGCTAAAAAGTCGGTGGTAACGTCGATCACCAGTAAGGCCTAGAGCTTAATCATGATAATTAGTGGTCTAAAATAGAATAATTGGATTCTAGTAGGAAAAATAGGACATGATGATTATAATATAGTTAGTATATTGGTATGTCCAAGGCTAGCTATTCCTTCGGATATGGACAATTACTGTTAATCCATTAGCAGAAAATTTGTGGCTATCATGAAGAGAACATAAGACAATGACGTTGAAAAGCCACACCAGGAATCTAGCAAAGAAACTAAGAGCGGGTTAGCATCCTCTGCTGTGTCTCTCTTCCTCCTCGTTCTATCTTCTTTCCGTTCTACCGTAATCTCGGGGTCGAGATTCTTTTTAAGGGGGTAGGGTTTGTAACATCCCAAAAACAGCTAAAATGCAAAAATATGATATTTTTAAAACTTTTTGTATAATTGTCTGTTGTCGTTTTGCTAGCCTGCATTTTTTATAGTATTTGAGTGCATTTTCTCTTTTGCCGGCACAAGTAGTGTTAGGCAGAAAACACTAAACACAAAGACCCTAATTACAAAAACCCTAAATATGGAAACCATAGAAACATAAATAGCCAGAGCAAAATAAAATTAAAAGCATTACTCTTCTAGATATTACATGTCGTGTAAACCCAAAAGGTCGAAAGCATAAAACCCTAACTTATAGGAAACCCTAAAATTAAAACCGTGTTCAAAACCTAAATCTACGATTGTACAAAAGCTCGATTAGAAATTCGTTAGAAAATAACAAACTTTTATCTAACAACACATAAGAATTTCCTAAAGAAAATACTAGAATTTTAGAAACCTAAAATTATGTCTTTTTTCATTTTTCCCAAAACTTTCCTTGATCTTTATTTCCCCTTCCTACTGTTCCTCAGGCTCAACCCAAGTTTCGGTCGGTTCAACCAGACCCGCTCCCTCTCTCTATTCCTCCGGTTGTGTGGTGCCCAAACCCGGTTGCCACCGCACCATTCCCCTTTTGTCAAATAGCTCGGTGTTGCTCCTCTTCTTCTCCGCACGCACCAGAGAGCGGCCACCCTCTCCCTCGGTGTCAATAAACAAGTGCGAGAACTCACCGCCACGCTATGGGCATGCAATCGCTAACGCAATTAGCTCACAGGCGCCATCCCGCCAAATAAGACGACCATGTTGTTGTTGCCATAGCCGAGTACATAGTGCCTGGCTCGCCCTACTAAAGCCACTCGCAAGCTCGCCTAAGCCCACCCCTCCCGACCATTTCCTGATAGATTATTCTGATCTAAACCTGATGATCAGAACTAACAGGATCATATATGCGGTTAATTGCAACACCCAAATAATCTATAAACGCGAAAGAATACTTGATGATGATGCCATGATCGATGAAGAATTGATCTGAAGTAGTAGATGAACTGTTGTTCTGTCTACCTAGGGTTTGGTCTTTCCCAGCAAGAGGTAAGCCACAAACTCCAACTACAGATGGGGATAGGTGGTATGGCATGAGTTACCCTGCTGGGAGGACCTGACCCTTATTTATAGCCTTTAGTATGGAATCCTATCCTGTCCCATAATTATAGATAGATTCCAAATAGGTCTCTACACAGATTTAAAATCTAAGTCCATATTTATCCTTAAAAGATACTCTGCTCTTAATAAATACTTTATTTGATCACTTTATACTTTTGAGCCAACCAAAATAGATAGCTAATATGTATTAAACTCATGTAGGTCCACATAACGGGAAATTAATCCAACAATCTCCCACTTGGACAAATGAGTAAATACATATTAAAAAACTTTATGAGCTCCAAAATTGCTATCTATGTCATGAGCATCTTTAAACCAATCCGGTCCATCAGTTATATCAACATAGGATCAAAGCGGTCTTCGTTACTTTAAAGCATAACTAAACTCATCAATGGTCACATATGTCAACATAAAAGAATGGCATGGATCAAATATGGATGTGTAGCATGAAAATTACATGAAATGTGATCATGACATGCCTATTTCCAATTGGTCCAACTTTATACCTTATGAAATCAAAACATCTTCTCAGAACCAAAAGAGAAGACATGAATTCAGAGTAAAAGAACATAAACTTTATTTCTCTAGAGAATATAACTGAAGGTCATTATACTAAACTGATATTCTCACATGAGCATAAGGAAAAATTACAAACTCCCACTTGAACTGAATTCCATAAGTGAAACCACACCCATATGAGCAACATGCTCGTGGAACACTTTAGGTATCAAGCCTTTAGTGAACGGATCCACAATCATGGAGTCTGTACCTATATGCTCAATTGACAATTTACCACTCTGAATTCTTGCTTTCACAACTAGGAACTTGATGTCTATATGCTTAGATTTAGACGAACTCTTGTTGTTATTAGAATACATAACTGCAGACTTGTTGCCACAATACAACTTTAGTGGTCTGTCGGCCTGTTCCAAAATTCACAGCTCTGTGACAAAGTTCTACAATCAAATCCCATGATTTGAAGCCTCATAGCAAGCAACATACTCAGCTGCCATTGTGGACGGGGCAACGAGTGACTGCTTAGCGCTTTTCCAAGAAACCGCACCTCCACCAAGTAGATAGAAGTAACCTGAAGTGGATTTGCGAGTATCTTGCAACTGCAAAATCGGAATCAAAATACCCAATGATCTCCATCTGATCCGATTTCCTATAAGTGAGCATGAAATCCTTCGTCTTTCGCAAATACCGCATCACCCGTTTTGCTGCAACCCAATGATCCAATCCTGGATCGCTTAGATACCTGCTTAGCATTCCAACAATATATACTATATCTGGTCTAGTGCAAACTTGAGCATACATCAAGCTCCCTATCAAAGATGAATAAGGGATGCTCTGCATTTTCTTAGCCTCACAATCATTCTTAGGACATTGGCTAAGACTGAATTTTTCACCTTTGGCCACAGGGGTATCTAAAGGTTTACAATTTTGCATGCCAAATCTTTGCAATACCTTATTGATATAGTTCTTTTGTGATAATCCAAGTACACCTTGAGAGCGATCTCGACATATTTGAATTCCTAATACAAAAGAAGCATCACCAAGATCCTTCATCTCGAAATTTTTAGCGAGAAATTTCTTGGTTTCATGCAACAAGCCTATATTGTTACAAGCAAGCAATATGTCATCAACATACAGAACCAAAAAATATGAATTTACTCCCACTAAATTTATGATACACACAATCCTCAACTGTATTTACCTCAAAACCAAAAGAGATAATAACCTCATGAAATTTGTGGTACCATTGCCGGGAAGCCTGTTTGAGCCCATAGATGAATTTCTTTAATTTGCATACCATTTGCTTTGGGTCACCGACCACAAAGTTTTCTAGTTGCACCATATAAATCGTTTCATTAATGTTTCCATTTAGAAACGCTGTTTTTACATCCATCTAATGAAGCTCAAGATAAAAAAGTGCCACAAGTGTCATAATGACCCTAAAAGAGTCTTTTGAAGAAACCGGAGAGAAAGTCTCTTTATAGTCTATGCCTTCCTTTTGAGTATATCCTTTAGCAACAAGACGAGCCTTATATCTTTCTACATTGCCTTTCGAATCCCGTTTGGTCTTAAATATCCATTTGCAACCAATAGGTTTCTTTCCTTCTAGCAATGGGACAAGATCCCAAACGTCATTGTCCTTCATGGATTTTAACTCTTCATTCATGGCATTGATCCAATTAACTGAATTTAGGCTTTGTAGGGCATTTTAGAGATTGATAGGATCTTCTCCCAAAATTTCACTACAAGCCTCATTCTCCTGAAGAAAAATAATGTAATCATCAGAGATTTCACTTCTTCTTTCTCTAGTAGATCTCCTTAATGGCACTGGTTCTTGAGGTTGATGAGTTTGTTCTTCTGTACGAACATCATTTTATGGAGGAACCTCATGTACATTATTTTGAATTGTATTTTCCTCAATAATACCAGGTAAAAAAAACCTGATCCCGATCATTATTGGGAATAACGAAAGGAAGAGGAAATAAATCCCCTTCAGAAACTTCTTCAAAAATAATGTTCCTAACCATAACTCCCCCTTCAAACTCAACATCCTCAAAAAACTGGCCATTTCCCGTGTCAAAAATTGTCTTAGTAGTGGTATCATACAATTTGTAACCCCTTGATCTTTCAGAATATCAACAAAATAGCTACTAACAGTTCTTGAGTCCAATTTTCTTTCGTTAGGCCTGTATGGCCTTGCCTCAAATGGACATCCCCACGTACGTACATGCCTGATGCTAGGCTTTTTGCCTATCCATTTTTCGTACGGGGTTTTGTTAGTCGCCTTAGTTGGTACTCTGTTGAGTAAATAAGCTGTAATTTTCAATGCCTCTCCCCAGAGAGACTTTGGTAAGGTAGAATGACTAATCATACTCCTCACCATATCTTTAAAAGTCCTTTTTCGCCTCTCAGCAACACTGTTCATGCTAGGAGATCCCGGCATGGTGTACTGAGGGACGATCCCGCATTCCTCTAGGAATTTAGCAAAAGGTCCTGGACGTTGTTCACCTGATCCGTCATTTCTGCCATAGTATTCTCCACCACGGTTAGATCGAACGGCCTTAATTCTTTTGCCAAGTTGGGTTTCCACCTCAGCCTTAAAATTTTTGAACACATCCAGGGACTGTGACTTCTCATGAATAAGATAAATATAACCATATCGCGAGAAGTCGTCTATGAACGTGATAATATACCTTTGGCCATTCCAGGAAGCCATAGGGAATGGGCCGCAGATATCTGTATGTATCAGTTCTAAGACATCTGAAACTCTATTAGCACTTAACTTCCACCTTCTTGCCATCGCCCACATAGATGAATCTTTCAGCATCACTTGGCTTTTGGCAGTTCAGGCTACACTTTATTGACACACTGATGTTAGAAGTTGCACCGGAGTCTAACTAACAAGTGCATTCAGGTACAGAAGTTAAGTTAACCTCAGAGTTGACCATAGCAAAAAAAAATTGTACCTTTCTTTGCACGCTAAGCATGATATTTGGTACAATACTTCTTTACGTGACCATCCTTCTTACAAAAGAAACAAGCCAATTCTGACCATTGTTTCTTCATTATGGATGGCACACCTGCAGCTTCTTTGCTCTTCCTCTTGTTATTTTTGACTTTAGGGGTCATAGCCAAATGAGCACTTTTTGTTCTATCTTGTTACCATCTATCCTCCTCTTGCACACAATAGGGGATGAGCTCATTAAGGGACCGATTGTCCTTTTGATAGTTATAGCTCACCTTGAACTGATTAAAGTGTGCAGGAAGGGGTATCAAAATTAAATGCACGAGCAAATCCTCATATAGCTCTAACTTGAGTGCCTTTAATTTTGAAACAAGATAAGACATTTCCATAATGTACTCCCTTATGTTTCCTTTACTTTTATACTTTATTGAGATAAGTTTTGCCAAAAGCGTACTTGATTCACCCTTTTCATTTTTAGCAAACCTTTGCTCAAGACTGTCAAGGAAAACCTTAGTCAGAGTGGCCTATTCTCGATGTGATATCCCAAAAACTTCCTAACAAAGACACCTCATGATCATTAGACTCATGCAATTTGAACGATCCCACTTCTCATACTCCTTATTTTTCTCAATGCAGCTGTTAGCCACAAGAGCAGCGGGTTGTTCTTTACGAAGTGCAAGGTCTAGATCCATTACCCTAAGAACAATTAAAATATTCTCTTTCTATTCTTTAAAGTTTGCACCAGTAAGCATAGTATAGAATTGATGCTAGTAGAAATATTGGAAGCAGGATTTGCAGTTTAAATAAAATAATAAATGCTCACATCATGACATGAATAAAGTACTTAAGGCTTGATTCAAAATTAAGTATATAGCATCACACAAGATACCTAGCGCTCCATTAATATTTAGTCTTTGGACAGAAATATTAACTTGCAAGTGGTAACCTTGATGTAGCAAACAAATACTAACAGTAAATCCTATCAAACAATATGCCTTACTTTGGTCCGACTTATTGTTCACATGGAAACTTGATGACTGTTACATATTTATTGCCACAGTTGCATATATAATTCAGCTAAATATTGACTTTCCTCTGGGCCAGTCAATAGATGCATGAATTATACACATACAAAAAAATCCCTTGTTGTTCTGAATAAATTAACCTACATACCAGAGGTTACTTTGGCAACATAGTACTTCAGTTAACATATGCAGAACACTAGCTGGCCAAATTTGAATCAATCCATCATTCATGAAAAAAAAAGTCCACAATTTATACTATAATGCAATTATGCAAAGTGCCATTAAGCAAATTACTAATTGCTAGTCAAAGAGCATAACCAGTTTGCACAATATTGCAATTGACAGATTAATAATAGAACCTTAATATTGCTGGAGCTCAATTCACATAACAGAACTAAAAGCAATATAAGCAATGTTACATTTAAATCATGATACCAGAACTAGCATAAGGGCTAATCTGAAGTATTTCGCAAATTTTCAGTAGTTGATATCAGAAATAGCAAATCATTAACCTCTTATTAGCTCTGAACTGATATGAACTGAAGATGCAAGAATAAATCAATCCAGAAACTGAAGAGCATCTTATCCTCTGTAATGTAAAAACTTAACCGCAAAACAATCTTATTCAGAAGCTAAATCCTCAATTTATCCTTATGCAAGAACTAACTGCCACAATTACTCAAAACAAAATAGGGGCTAATCTAATGGATTATCTTGCTGGTGTGGCGGCCCATGCGCGGAGCAGGCGCTGGAGCCAGAGGGCCCCTCGGCCGCACGCTTGAGGAGGCGATGGGGGCTTGAGCTGGTGAAGCGCTCGGGGAGGCGGCGGGAGAGCCAGAAACCAGAGGGCGGCGGCGGCTTGAGCCTGATGCCGCTCGGCACAACTGGAGGTGGCGGAAGCCTGCAGGGGCGAGCGGACCACGCGGGCAGCGGGAGCCCGAGGCCGTGGTGCACGCAGGCGCTTATTCTGACGGGCGCCGGCGCATGGTGGTGGCGCGCGAGAGCCGGAGGGGCGCTCGGTGGCGGCGGCGATCCGAAGACACATGGAGGTGGCTCCATCCGGAGGTTGCTCAGTGGAGCGGGCGGAGGCCCGGAGGGCTGCACTTCAAGGAGGTGGCGACAGATGCCCGGAGGGCCGCAAGCACGGAGGCGGCGCAAGAGCCGGCGCGAAGGGGTAGCGGAAGCAGAGGGCTCGCCTGGAGGCAGAATCTCGGAGAGCTCGTGGAAGCCTGAGCAGTCGCAGCGCGCAGAGGCGACGGAGATCCAAAGGCGCTCGGGCGCAGCCGAGGCGGTGGAACCGGAGGGCACGGCGTCACGCAGAGCAGGAGGCGGCCCGGACGGGGTCGCGGTCGCGCGAAGGTAGTGAAAACCGGAGGGCCACAACGCGAGGGGCGGCGCTTAGCAGATGAAGAACCCACCGAGGGGAAGACGTGCAGCAGCAGAGGGCAAAGATCGATCCGATCTATTACCGAAGCTGATGCGAAAAAACAGAGGTAGCTGAAGGCGTGCAGCGACGAAGGCAAGGAGCCAGATGCATATCAGTTGAAAAAACTGATCTGGCCAGGGGAAGGGGATACGCAGCTACTAGATGCGAAAGCAGGAAGCAAGAACCGATTGAAAAATCGATTTGGAAACTGAAACTACGCGAAAGAACAGACAGAATGGGTTGCAAAACCACATATGTGCTCTGATACCAATTGATAGATTATTCTGATCTAAACCTGATGATCAGAACTAACAGGATCATATATGCGGTTAATTGCAACACCCAATAATCTGTAAACGCGGAAGCATACCTGATGATGATGCCATAATCGATGAAGAATTGATCTGAAGTAGTAGATGAACTGTTGTTCTGTCTACCTAGGGTTTGGTCTTTCCCAGCAAGAGGTAAGCCATAAACTCCAACTACAGATGGGGATAGGTGATATGGCATGAGTTACCCTGCTGGAAGGACCTGACCCTTATTTATATAGCCCTTGGTATGGAATCCTATCTTGTCCCATAATTAGAGATAGATTCCAAATAGGTCTCTACACAGATTTAAAATCCAACTCCATATTTATCCTTAAAAGATACTCGGCTCTTAATAAATACTTTATTTGATCACTTTATACTTTTGAGCCAACCAAAATAGATAGCCAATATGTATTAAACTCACGTAGGTCCATATAACGGGAAATTAATCCAACATTTCCTCCCTACTCAACCTTCTTCTCCACCGAGAACCAAGAATGCAACACCACTGGCCCGTTGCCTCCGCCACTAAGCTCCTCGCCTCGCCTATCTTGCCGCCTTGCTCTCGCTCCACTAGGCCTCGCTAGCCTCTCCTCCCGCTGGCGCTGCCTCTGGGCCTGCACCCCGCTCCACCTCGACGACGCCAGCCTCGCCCGCCTCGCCATCACCACCGTGCCTCCGTGAAGTGTTTTTCTCCCCGCCGCTCGCGTCATTACACATTCTCGAGCCCTCTCTCTATTATCCCTCACTCAATTTCGATTTGCATCCATAGGAATGTTGTCGTCGGCCATCTTCTCCGTTCCCGGCCAAAAGTGCCGCCCACGCCGCCGCACTGTAACAGCCCCAATTTTAATAAATAGTAATTATATGCATTTTTATATTATATTTGTTATTTCTGGAGCATGTGTATAAATTATGCATTTGAAAATCTTAAAATCAAATGTAAATCTCTAATTCAAACTAAAGCCCGAAAGAAATTTTAAATAAATGCTCATAAGATCTTTGGAAAATAATTTATTTAAATACTAGAATAATTATCATGAATTAATATAATTGTTCCCAAATTTTTGGGACTAAATTCAAACAATGTAAAATTCAAACGCATATCTATAACATACACTGAGTTTGAATTTATATTATACAAAATATTATATGAACAGTAAGATTTAACAATTTTTATGGACACTATAAATTCCCAGGAACCCACCTAAATTATTTCAGGATTTTACAAATTTTATTTCTATTTTTAAAACCCACAGTCAAAATAGGAATTAGAATTAAAACCTCAGTCAAAACCCTAGACCCAAACTCATAACACTGTGCATTAGACTCGAGCCCGACCTGGCCTATTGACTCGGTGGAGTCAACTAGTGTACCAAGCCGCACCGACGCTTGTAGACTGTTCGATTGGAGATCAACGGCCCAAATCTCATGCATGATCGGATGGTCCGAACATCCCTCACAATCTTGACCGTCCATTCATGATCGGGTGGTCCGCACTAAACCATTTAGGGCCAAGCACTGTTTGACTCAAGCCCAACTGACCGCGTCGCCCTTTTCTTCCACTGACCAGCGGGCCCCACTCCATTGTCAGGTTGTCTTCTTCTTCAGCGCGGCGTCGACACCACGCACTCCTCCGCCGCTGCAGCACCGGGGACACGCGCCAACATGTCTATCGAAGCAAGCCTGTATGCGCATGCCACGCCACCCCCACCTCGAAGCTTCTTGATCTCCATTTGTAGGAGCATCATGCCTCATCCCTTTCATTTTCTTGCTTTTCCCCCTCTGTCGCCGCCGAGCCGCTCGCAACTGCTCTAGCCACTCCGGCCATCTCCAACCACCCGCAGCCACGTCACACGTCACTCTACCACTCCACCATCCTAGATCCCCGGTCAATTTGAAGAATCGCCCATTGAGGAGTCGCGCGCATCCGTCTTCCGCGTGTCCGGCCGCCACCGCCTCCTCCGCCGCCGCTCCTTCTCCGAGGACTCCCCCTTCGATTCCTTCCTCCCCGAGCACCTTCTAGCTCTCCTTTACCCTCTCCAATCACTCACTCGCCCTCCCATCTTCTCCAGGAGCCCCTCCGCGAGGACCTCCGCCACGCCGCCCATGGTCGCCGTCGCCGGACCTCCTTGGTGTTTCCCCGCCTTCGCCGACTGCACCGGTGAGTTCACCACACCCCTTTGGTGCTCATGCGTGCTCTAATTTTCCCCCTAATCCTCTCTAGCGCCGTCGCCCTTTTCACCCTCTCGGCCGACCGCCGCTCGTGCTCACCGTGCCGCCTCAGTGCAGCCCGAGCAGCCAAACTGCCACCTCTAGCTTCACTAACCCTCTGGGAACCCATTTTGGTCATCGTCTTCACCTCGCCACCTCTCCTTCACCAGCGACGACTCACACCCGAGCCCTCCCCTGTGCACCGAGCCTCTGTCCTCTCTATTCTTCTCTGTAGCAGTTGCACTGTAGCACAACCGAAAAAGGAGGAATTGTAAAGAGATGAACTAATTGATCTTAAATATCATTAGCAAATGAATGATTAAGTTAATAGAAAAGATTAGATGTCAAACAGTAGAAGTTCTTTGTATAAAATTGATGAACAGAAAATATATTCAGTTGAAAATTGGAATTGTCAGTACAACTCTTTTGTCAAACCAACCAATATCAATTAATCTAGTAAATGTTGTTAGGTCACCTAATTAATCTAGCAAAAAGTTGAAGGATTGAATTAATATGAAATAGATGGTAGCTATTCAATTTAGAAAATGTCCTACTGTAGGATGCCTGAACTGACAGTAAAATGACTAATCCTTTTATACTAAGTGTTATGCTTAATTATTTGATCACTGAAAATTTGATTAGCAAATAGATAATTAAATTAGCTACTAGAGTTTGAGTTGATAGGAGCCTAGATTAGCATTTTAGTATTTGAACAAGAACACGAAATTGCTTGAGTGTTGTCATTAGACTGCTGCCTTGTTAATGCAACGATTAGCATTTTCTCCTAAAATCCAATTAGTGGAACAATGATGTGCCAACTGCAATTTAAATCTGAAAATGAATAAAGTCAATAGACTCAGAATTAGTAGGTGCAGAGCAAGAAATGTAAGAATTTAATTAACCTTTGAACAATTAAGCTATTAGTAGTAGTCAAATCTGAAAATCAAGTTTAGAGTTGAATATTTTTGAATCCATTAAGGAGGCTATTAAAATAAAAACCTGAAATGTCAGTAAACCAACTGCATACCAATATTTCCTTCTACTAACTAATTTTGTGAATATCAATTGAGTTAATAAATTGGAAGTTTGAATTTGAAAGAAGATTAGCTAGTAGAACTTTAGTTCTGAAAAACTGCTGTTATACATGCATAAATAGTAATCTGAAGATGTTAGTTTTGGTCAATAAAATTATAACATGGTTAAATCAATAGTTAGAAATGTTTCCAATTCATTTAGTCTTTTTAACACTTCAACTATCTACAGCAGTAAGTAACCTGTCACATCCCCAAATAAATAAAAAGGATTACTGTACATCTCATGATAATCTCAAATTATCAAAGCTAATTACTATGCATCTCACTAGCATGCATCATGATTTCTAGCATTTACATTATATATTGCACTAGGAAAATCTGTGAAAGAGATTAACACATGTGTTGTAAATGGAACTCCAAAAAGGAAACAAGAACAAAATCTCATGAACATCTCCTGGAAATAATTTATTCAAATACTGTGGTAATTATAATGAATTGATATAATTTTTCCCAAATTTTTGGAACAAGTTTAAACCCTATTAAAATTCAAACCCAATTATATAACCTACCTTAAGTTTGAATTTATACTATCCAAATTATATCATGAACAGTATGATATTATAATTTTTATGAACTTTAGACTATCCCAGGAACCTCTGGAAATTATTTCAGAATTTTTGGGATTTTATTTATATTTTTAAGGCTCTGGTCAAACTGGAGGATCAAATTTAAACTTAGTCAAACCCTATAAACCAAGCTGGTTAAGTACTATTCATGGGGCTCAAGTCCGACCCAGCGGAGCGGCTCGGTCAAGCCACCTAAATGCATCGATGCATGCACGCGTTGGATCAAAGACCGACGGCCCAGATCGTCGCCCCCCCTTCAACAGCTCAAAACCTCACCTTATATCGTAGCCGTCAGATCCCGATCAAATGGCGTTCGTTGAGCCACGTCGCCCCGTTGCCCTTCCGCGCCTTGAGTCGCTGCCACCTCGGTTCCACCTGTCGGACCTGTCTTCTCCAACGGCAAGGCCACGCTTCAGAGGCCGAGCTCCACGCCAGCGCGAATCACTTCGACGCTCTGAGCCTGTCCGTCCACCGCCTGCTTGAGCCACTCAGGTGTTCTTCTCGTGCACCGCCCTCGCTCTCTCACCTCTCTGGCTTTAACACCCCTCGCAACCGCTCCTTCTCCCTCACTTCTCCTCTGTTGACCGAGGAGAGGGAAGCTAGCTGGAGCTGATCCCTCGGGTAGGTTTTCCTCCGCTTGGTTCACCTCAACTTCTTACTCGATGCCTTATCCATTTTAGCTAACTGGAGCTCCTTCGATGCCTTGTAGCTTGCGGTCCATTGTCGTGCTCTCGGTGACTTCCAGGGCGCGCACCCGAGGAGCTCCCCTTGCCATTATCAAATCTGGGAGGTATTATCCTCAATTTTCCGCGTCATGCTTTGTGCCTTAACCTACTGAGCAAAACCCCTAAGTGTATTTTGATAATGCACGATAGGATCGTGCGAATTTGGGGCTTGAACCACTTTCGGCCGTCAAGCAACTCTTCATCTCCCACTTCGTTCTGGTAAGCCCTACTTCAATTCCTTGCTCCTATAGCATCCTTGAGGAGTCCTTGAGCTTCTCAGATCACTCACCCTCCTTGTTTCGGCTCAGGGACGCTCCCCTCGTTGAAGCTTGTCACCGCCGTCATCTTCTTCAGCTCCGGTCAAGCTTCATCAACCCCCAAGCTCCCCGAGCGCCCTTATCAGCTTAGGTAACCCCTCATTAGTCCCCTAGACCCCGGGCACCCGCTTGATTGCGCTGCGGAGCTTCACTTTGCTGTTGCCGTGTTTCCAGTATTTGTCACCTCCACTCGCCGTCGGCTAGCCGTCGGTACAGAGCAACACCGCTGTTGTGAGTGCTCCCTCCAGGTGCGCAATACTATTGCGCACCTGTCTATGCCATCGATCGAGCCATGCGCGCAAGGCAATACGCCGGCGAGCCGTGAAACGCACTGATTATGCGTTTTCGCTGCGACCTCTTTGTAACGAGATTAGAAGTTAATGGTGGTCATTAGCTATTAAAGCATGTCTTAACACTGTAACAAGTCACTTACATGTGGGCCCACGAATTAAAACATACCGTTTCAGACGCGTATAACTGGGGTCATTTTTCACCGTTGGATGTGCGATCGACGGCTCTTGTTCGATGGGCTGTTCGGACCACTTCTTCGGCCGCGATTGGTGACCGTTGGATTCAAATCCAACGGCTCACGTGCCCGTCCTGTGAAACACACGCGCCATGCCAGGCGGTGGGCGGCTGGCAAGCAGCCCACCTGTCAGTGATGAGGGCTAGCCCACCATGTAAGAAAAGTATTAAAAGATTTAGAAAATCGGGAATGGTTTATGCACACACCTGAAAAATATGTATAACTTCAAAAATACATAACTAATTCATATTAACTCCAAAAACAGTGAAACTAATTTTGTTGATCTTAATTTTAACTGAACTTTATTATAAAATTGGTTTCACACAAAATCACTGTTCCAGAGAATAAATTGGAGGGGAGGTGATCCAAAACCTAAGTTATTTGTATACTAGTAAATGTTGTTAACTTTAAAAATACATAACAAATTCATCCTAACTTCAAAACAAATGAAACCACTTCTGGTAATTTTCATTTTATTGAACTTTATATTAAAATTGGTCTCAAACTTGTCTCTGTAGCAGAGAGTATTATTGTGAAATTGATCCATTGAAACTATTATTTTTACAAAGGAAATGCCGATAACTTTAGAAATTCATAACTAAATCATGAGAACTCCATTTGAGGCAAACTCAACTGATTTAGTCTTGTATTAATATTCTAAATTTATCCATATAATCCTTATACCCTCTACTGCTTTACAAATTTTGACCCCATAATTAAATTAATTAAAGATGGCATATTGAAAGCTGAAATTCAAATCGTTGTAACTCTCACATGCTAAATCCAAATGAAGAAATTCTTTCACCTAAATTCATCTAAAATCATGATTTACCTACTGTAGAAAAATCATGCATTTTTAGTACTTTGATTTTCGAGTATTTCTCGCTATTTATTCGGTATTGTATTTATCTAGATACCGAGCCTATTGATATCGATCTTTACGCTACTGAGGGAGAACAACTTAGCTTCCAGCAAGGCAAGCATCATTTGAACTTTCTTTTGCATCATATTTGATCCCAGTTTTATTAAGTTAGTGCAATGATAATTGCTTGCATGCTATTTTTGATAATGTCGCTATTTTTGTGATGGATAGTTAGATACATCCTATTATCTTGTCATTGTGGTTATCCATGAATTATTCCAGTACTGAAATGCTAAGATAATATGTGTGATTTACGTGGTATGTGTTGCTTAGCCATGCAAGTCTAGAACGGTAGTCTAATTGTCGGGAATAACCCGACAATTATGGGAAATACAATCTTTTATTACTTCCTGTTTATTTCAGATCTTCGTATCTATTTTGTGAGTTAAAATCTTGTCATTTTAAATGAACCTTTGGTCTGGACAAGTGATGGTTAGTGATGGTGCCTTGTGCACGAGATTGGGTATGTGGTTGGCTTGTCTGGACAATTAAGGACCGAACTTTGGGTACCTACGGTTCAAGCAAAACTCGTGCTATCACACGTGGTGTATGGGCACTACTTAGTTAAGTAAGGGGTTGGTATTATTGGGTTGATGACTGGTGGTGTGAGGGCGTATATGTGTTCCATCACATATACGTTCCATAAGGGTGCCAATTGCAATTATTTATTGTGAGGGTGAGCCCTCTTTAAACTTTATTAATTGGGTTGGCATTTTCGGCACAACTTGCGTGCCCGTTTAGTTGTAGGTGGGTAGCCTACACTTAAACGGGATTACGTCGCGTATGGGCGAGTCAACTCAATGATATCAACTTGCTGAAAAATACTAAGTCTTGGTTTACCCGGCCGGCATACCATAGGAAGTATGCTATATTCGGAGGCATCTGGAGGCTTACGGGCTAATCAAGTCGTGTGGGTAAAGTAGTACACCCCTGCAGGGTATAAATCTATTCGAATAGCCGTGTCCACGGTTATGGACGACCGCTTGAGTTTGTGGCTGCTTATTGTTAGACTTGAAATTAAAATTGTGGGATGTCATGAATGGGATGTTCATGCTTGTTGTAGTATCAAAGTGGACAGCCACTTTGGTATTTGTATGATTCATTTGTTATTCAATTGATTACTTATTCATATGCTTTACTTCTACTTCAAATCTGATTTTGAAATGGCACTTAAAAATCTAGTATGTGTAGGTTGTACTTGTTGCGTCTCTTTTGCAAAACTAAGCCAATATGAGCCATCCTTTGGAACAACCTCTAGCATGACTAATTTTTATTTGTGTAAGACTTGCGAGTACCTTTGTACTCAACCCGGTTGCTACAATTTCAGGTGAGGAAGTGTATGAGCCCGATGAGCTTGTTAGCGTCGATTTAGGCGACGCTAATGAGTAGTGCTAGCTTTTAACCCCAGTCGGTTGCCGATGGGTTATGGGGCATACCATGCTGGACCTTTTGGTTTATTTACTTGCTTCCGCTGCTACTTAATACTCTTATTTGAATTTGGCTGGTCGGCCGCTTGTAATAGTTGTAAACCTTAACTATTATGTTGTATGTCGTTTCAACTATCTATGTATGTTGTCGTATGGATGTGATCAATGCTATATGTGAGTATGGGGCATGTTGGTCGCTGATCTTGGGAGCCAACATGACCTTATGCTCGCTGTTCGTGGCTTCCTATTTAACTCACTAGTGTAGCGCTTGACTTGTTGGAGAACCGACAATCATGTAGTGCTTGCAAGGGAGCAGCACGCATGATCGCCGGGGCTCTAGTTTGTAGTTAAGCCTTTCACTAAGATTGAGTTAAGTTAGAATCCATTTACTTGAGGCTCTAGAGTTATGTCCTTAAGACCATGTTTAATCTCGGTCTTATGGAGATAACCCGGGGGTCCTCGCAGGCGTTGGTATCAGAGCCATACTGACGGTAGGTTAGAGTTAGCATGGGCGTTAAGTTTAGCAAGTCTCTTGGTCAAAATATTTTTGTTATCAAAATTACTTTGGAAAGATAAGTCAGGGATATCTTTTATTCCTCACCCATCTTAGAATCATTTCTTACCCTATTCTGGTTTTTATTTACAAAACTAACTTACCTTGTCCTTCTTGTCCTTTAGATGAATCCTCAATACCTTGTTCGGGAGACTCAAGCTGAGAATGTGGGAGGATACCCGGAGTTGCTTCGGGACATGATGTGGAGGGCCAACTTCACCTATCAGCCGACGTATTCCATCTATCGTCGAGACCGAGGGCCAGGAATGGAGGAGTACCTGGCCGTAGCTGACATCATTGCTAGGCGTGTTACTGGGAGTATCCCATACCGATTTCGGGCACGTGGCACTTCTGAGGCCATGGCGCTTCAGGAGGTCGCTTGGGTGGCCATGAGTCGCCTTCGCTATGATTTGACTGAGCTGTCCCAGCCTCCCTATGACCATTTTCCCATGCAAGCACATGCTGGGGAAGTGAGCAGGTTCGCCAGAATTCAGTTCGGGGAGGATCCCCAAGTCCGACAGTTGGCGAGGCTGGTGCACGTTATGGATCTGATGCATCGTTGCACCGTGCACGAGTTATGGGAGACGCGCGCCGCCTCATCATAGCTCAGAGCACTGCGACTTATGCATGACATGAGGCTTATTCATCTTGATGTGTCAGATGGTGCTAATGTGATCTCTCCCTACCATTCTCGCACCACCCGAGTATCGCCTTCCGTGGTTGAAGGCCATCTTAATGGCGAGGGTCGCTTTTATGCTCTCAACCTAGGGACCCCGATGATACAGATCCTCGGATGTCACCTTCTCGACGAAGTTTCCGTGAACTTCGACCAAAACAATATCTAGGATGTTAGGTAGTAAGCTCACCGTCCGGTCATGTGTTCGCGATGCTTGTATCTTTAAAATTCCTGTAATAGTCTAGTAATGGTTGGAACTTTTGTGTTATTTGCAAGAACTTTTATTCTGGGCAGTTACCATTCACCTTTGGGCTAATCAATGTAATTGTACCAGAACTCTATGTATGGTTTTTATTGGATCTTGTACCGGCCTCAGTGCCTTTGTACCCCCATTTGGTGTTATGTTCTTGCGTATTTTTGGTATATTTATCATTATGCATGCTTATGTATAACTTTTTAAATCTTCCTAACCCTCCGTGTCACTACAGGATGACAGGTCCCAACACCCGCTCGAGAGCGCAGCGTGATGAGGGTTCTCCACCCTTAGAACCGCGTTCAACTGCTCTGGGTGAATCTTCTCACCAGTATCATCGGGGTCGACGCCCCGAGGAGACACTTCCACCGCCTCCTACCATGGCGGAAGTGTTGGCTCAGATAGAGAGGAACCGTATGGATCAGACCAGGATCCTCGAGGCTATCGCTCGCAACACCTCTCCTGCTCCTGCAGCAGCAGGGGGAGGTGGGAATCATAGAGCTCAGGGAGGTCTCACTGACTTTCAGCGGACTAATCCTCCCACCTTTGCGGGCACTGAAGACCCAATGGAGGGCGAGGATTGGCTGCGAGACATTGAGAAGAAGCTAGCTATTGCCCAGTGCACGGGCATTGAGAAGGTGCTCTTTGCTAGCTATCAGCTAGAGGGCGCTGCTAGTGTATGGTGGGACAACTTCTCCGCCATGCAACCCGACGGAGACGTTCCTTCGTGGAACGAATTTCGCACAGCTTTCAAGGAGGCCCATATTCCTGATGGGGTCGTGTCCATCAAGCAGCAGCAGTTTCTTGCTTTGAAGCAAGAAAAGAAGACTGTCACTGAGTATCTTCATGAGTTCAACTCCTTGGCTCGCTATGCACCTGATGACATCTCCACCGACGCCGCGTAACTGCTTTCATGAACGGTTTGATCGAGGAGATGCAATAGCTCTAGTCAGACACGACTTCAAGAACTTCCAAAGACTTGGTGAACAAGGCCATAGTGGTGGAGCACAAGAGTGTGGCGTGGAGGAGTCCAAGAAGAGGAAGAAGGTCGCTCAGGGTTCAATTAGCGGCGAGCTTTCCCCGGCGTCTTATCGACCACCTCAGCACCTCGTTATCCAAAGACTGGTGCCCGAGGGCTTCTCGACGACTCCACGTACTTCTTTTCCAGCGCACAGCGGTACAATGGGGCAAGAAGCCCCAAAGCAGCAGCCCTTCAGCCCAATGTCACTTGTTTTCACTGTGGTCGCCAGGCCACTATGCAGATAAGTGCCTCGCCAAGCAAATGAGGATGCCTCAGACTTACAGAGCTCCTACATCTTCAGCTGTGACCAGACCTTCACCACCTCCGAGGGCAGCATCTACCCCTCCCCAGGTCCCTGCACGTGGCCGAGTCAACCACATCACTGCCGAGGAGGCAAGCGATGCTCCGGACGTCGTTTTGGGTACACTTCTTGTTAATTCTTGTCCAGCATCAGTTTTATTTGATTCAGGAGCATCTCATTCATTCATTAAAAAGGATTATGCTGCACTTAATCAATTTGAGATAGTTAAGCTTCAGCCACCATATCAAATTCAGTCACCAGGATCGGTTTTCCAAACCGATCAAGTCTGTCGAGACGTGAAGGTGGAAATTCATAAGAATGACTTCCTGGCTAATCTAATTGTGATAAATTCAGTGGGTATTGACGTGATTTTAGGGATGGATTGGCTGTCCAAAAATCAGGGAAAGATCGATTGTGCTCAACGGTCTATTTCTCACAAGTGATGACGGCAGCCTAGTTGTCTTTACCCTTCAATGGGCGATTCTCATCTTTATGCCTTGAAGCCAATACCTCCGTTGAATTGGAGAAGGTACCAGAGTATGTGAGTATCTAGATGTTTTTCCGAAGAACTCCCTGGGCATGCCACCGACCGTGAAGTTGAATTCGTCATTGAGCTTGTGCCCTGCATCGCCAATTTCTAAGCGGCCGATCGGATGCCCCTAATGAGTTGGTGGAATTGAAAGCACAACTCAAGGAACTTCAAGACAAGGGATTCATTAGGCCAAGCTCCTCGCCTTGGGGATGTCCGCTCTCTTTGTCAAAAAGAAGGATAAGAGTTTACGGATGTGTGTCGACTCACCGTCTGCTGAACGTGGTCACCGTCAAGAACAAATATCCGCTGCCTAGGATTGACGATTTGTTCGATCAATTGAATGGGGCCCAGGTTTTCTCCAAGGTTGATTTGAGGTTGGGTTACCATCAAATCAAGGTCAGAGCCGAAGACATACCGAAGACAGCCTTCTCCACTCGTTACGGTCTGTACGAGTACACTGTTATGTCATTTGGTTTGACAAATGCTCCAGCATATTTCATGAACATCATGAATTCGGTTTTCATGGAGTACTTGGATAAGTTTGTTGTTGTGTTCATCGATGACATCCTTATCTACTCGAAGACTGATGAAGAGCACGAGCGAAGACTGCGGCTTGTGTTGGAAAAGCTTCGACAACATCGACTCTATGCAAAGTTCAACAAATGTGAATTCGGCCGGAAGTTAGTTTCTTGGGACACATCCTATCCAAGGGTGGTGTCATTGTTGATCCAAGTAAAGTGAAAGATGTGCTTGATTGGAAACAACCCAAGAGCGTCACCGACATCCGTAGTTTTCTTGGACTTGCGGGGTACTACCGTAGATTCATCAAGGACTTCTCCAAGATTACGAGACCAATGACCCAATTGTTGAAGAAGGAGAAGAAGTTTGAATGGTCAGAGGAATGTGAGGAAAGTTTTCGCACCTTGAAAGATCTTCTGACCAAAGCTCCAGTGCTCATCCTGCCTGATATTCATAAGAGCTTTGATATTTATTGCGATGCATCTCACCACGGGCTCGGTTGTGTGCTCATGCAAGAGGGCCAAGTGGTGGCATATGCATCGAGGAAATTGAGACCTCATGAAGCTAATTATCCCACACACGACTTGGAGCTTGCAAATGTGGTGCATGCTTTGAAGATTTGGCGGCATTACCTCATTGGCAATCGCTATAGATCTACACCCACCACAAGAGTCTCAAATATATTTTCACTCAAGCCGATCTGATCTTGAGGCAAAGAAGGTGGCTTGAGTTGATCAAGGACTATGATATGGGACTTCATTATCACCCCGGAAAGCTAATGTGGTGGCCGACGATTGAGCGAAAAATCTCAATGCCATCGCTTGTCAAGAACCCCATTTTCAAAGAAGGCTTGTGTCTTTGCGATGCAACGCCTGCATCCGGAGATAGTTGAGGAAGGTTCTCTTGCTGCTCTAAGTGTGAATTCTACACTTGAGGATCAGATTAGAGAAGCCCAAAAGACTGACTTGGAAGTAGTTCAAATCCGGAGGAAATGAAGAAAGGCAAAGCCAAATGCTTCAATGAAGATGCACATGGTGCCCTTTGTTTCGAAACCGCTTGGTAGTACCGCTTGATCGCAACTTAAGAGAGCTAATTCTCAAAGAGGCTCATGACAAAGAAGTTCTCTATTCACCCGGTAGTACCAAGATGTACCAAGATTTGAAGAAAAGGCTTTGGTGGAGCCAAATGAAGCGGCAAATTGCTCAATATGTTGCTGGTGTAATGTATGCCAAAGAGTCAAGGCTGAGCATTTGAAGCCAGCAGGTACTCTACAACCCCTGCCCATTCCCAAGTGGAAGTGGGAAGAAGTTGGCATGGATTTTATCACCGGCCTTCCTAGGACACCAGCTGGATCCGATTCCATATGGGTGATCGTCGATCGTCTGACTAAGGTTGCTCACTTTATTCCTGTCAAGACCACCTACCGCGGAGACAAGTTGGCAGAACTTTATATTTCAAGAATTGTTTGTCTCCATGGTGTTCCGAAAGTGATTGTGTCAGATAGAGGCCCTCAATTCACATCCTATTTTTGGGGATGCCTTCACAAAGCAATGGGGACCAGTCTGTCTTTCAGCTCCGCTTACCACCCACAAACAGGTGGGCAAACTGAAAGGGTAAACCAGATTTTAGAAGACCTTCTCCGGGCTTGTGTGCTGTCCTACAGCAAGAATTGGGAGAAATGCCTACCTTTTGCAGAGTTCTCCTACAACAATAGCTTCCAATCAAGTATACAAATGTCCCCCTTCGAGGCACTGTATGGGAGAGCTTGCAGGACACCCTTGAACTGGTCTGAAGCTGGAGAGAGGCCGTTCTATGGTCCAACCTTGGTGGAGGATGCGGAGGAACAAGTCCGTGTCATCCGCGAGCGACTTCGGACGGCTCAATCTCGTCAGAAGTCTTATGCCGACCGTCGTAGACGCGAGTTGAATTTCAAGGTGGATGATCATGTCTATCTTAAAGTCTCTCCAATGAAAGGAATGCATCGTTTTCAAGTCAAAGGCAAATTGGCACCTCGCTACATCGGACCATTTCATATCCTAGCAAAGGTGGGATCGGTGGCCTATCAATTGGAATTGCCACCATCACTATCAGATATTCACGATGTGTTCCATGTTTCGCAATTGAAGAAATGTCTTCGTGTTCCAACCGAAGCCACTGAGTTAGAAGAACTCGAATTGCAATCCAATCTTTCTTATCCGGAGCGTCCTATTCGCATTCTTGAAGAAGCAGAACGCAAGACAAGAAATCGCAATATTAAGTTCATCAAAGTGCAATGGAGTAATCATACTGAAGATGAAGCTACCTGGGAACGTGAGGATCAATTCCGACAAGAATATCCGGAACTCTTTACTTGAAGTGCCTTCATACCAAGAAAGGCAAGGTTAAACAAAGCAGTGGTAAGGAAAACGTAAGATTATACTTGGTTACCTTGCAATGCATCTTAGCACTATCTTTGAAAGAAATAAAGACAACTGATATAATAAAATCTTTTAGAACCTTTCTATCCAACTTCCACCCTATCACGATCTCGGGGACGAGATCTTTTGTAAGGGGGGGAGGTTTGTCACATCCCCAAATAAATAAAAAGGATTACTGTACATCTCATGATAATCTCAAATTATCAAAGCTAATTACTATGCATCTCACTAGCATGCATCATGATTTCTAGCATTTACATTATATATTGCACTAGGAAAATCTGTGAAAGAGATTAACACATGTGTTGTAAATGGAACTCCAAAAAGGAAACAAGAACAAAATCTCATGAACATCTCCTGGAAATAATTTATTCAAATACTGTGGTAATTATAATGAATTGATATAATTTTTCCCAAATTTTTGGAACAAGTTTAAACCCTATTAAAATTCAAACCCAATTATATAACCTACCTTAAGTTTGAATTTATAATATCCAAATTATATCATGAATAGTATGATATTATAATTTTTATGAACTTTAGACTATCCCAGGAACCTCTGGAAATTATTTCAGAATTTTTGGGATTTTATTTATATTTTTAAGGCTCTGGTCAAACTGGAGGATCAAATTTAAACTTAGTCAAACCCTATAAACCAAGCTGGTTAAGTACTATTCATGGGGCTCGAGTCCGACCCAGCGGAGCGGCTCGGTCAAGCCACCTAAATGCACCGATGCATGCACGCGTTGGATCAAAGACCGACGGCCCAGATCGTCGCCCCCCTTCAACAGCTCAAAACCTCACCTTATATCGTAGCCGTCAGATCCCGATCAAATGGCGTTCGTTGAGCCACGTCGCCCCGTTGCCCTTCCGCGCCTTGAGTCGCTGCCACCTCGGTCCCACCTGTCGGACCTGTCTTCTCCAACGGGCAGGCGCGCTCGCGCAGAGGCCGAGCTCCACGCGGCCGCGAATCACTTCGACGCTCTGAGCCCTGTCACGTCCACCGCCCGTTTGAGCCACTCAGGGTGTTCTTCTCGTGCACCCCTCGCTCTCTCACCTCTCTGGCTTTAACACCCTCGCAACCGCTCCTTCTCCCTCACTTCTCCTCTGTTGACCGAGGAGAGGAGGCTAAGCTGAGCTGATCCCTCGGTAGGTTTTCCTCCGCTTGGTTCACCTCAACTTCTTACTCGATGCCTTATCCATTTTAGCTAACTGGAGCTCCTTCGATGCCTTGTAGCTTGCGGTCCATTGTCGTGCTCTCGGTGACTTCGATGCGCAGCGCGAGGAGCTCCTTGCCATTATCAAATCTGGGAGGTATTATCCTCAATTTTCCGCGTCATGCTTTGTGCCTTAACCTCTTGAGCAAAACCCTAAGTGTATTTTGATAATGCACGACAGGATCGTGCGAATTTGGGGCTTGAACCACTTTCGGCCGTCAAGCAACTCTTCATCTCCCACTTCGTTCTGGTAAGCCCTACTTCAATTCCTTGCTCCTATAGCATCCTTGAGGAGTCCTTGAGCTTCTCAGATCACTCACCCTCCTTGTTTGGCTCGGGGCGCTCCCTCGTTGAAGCTTGTCACTTGTAGTCATCTTCTTCACTCGGTCAAGCTTCATCAACCCCAAGCTCCCCGGCGCCCTTATCAACAAGGTAACCCCTCATTAGTCCCCTAGACCCGGGCACCGCTGATTGCGCCATGAGCTTCACTTTCTTTATTGCCGTGTTTCCAGATTTGTCACCTCCACTCGCCGTCGGCTGGCCGTCGATCTGACAGAGCAACACCGCTGTTGTGAGTGCTCCCTCAGTCGCAATACTATTGCGCACTGTTTATGCTCATCGAGCCCGCCGCCGTGGCTGCAATACGTCGGCGAAGCCGCACGGTGAAACGCATGCGAGATCGTTGTCATTTTCGAGCGACTCTCAGAGTAACGAGATTAGAAGTTAATGGTGGTCATTAGCTATTAAAGCATGTCTTAACAACTTGTAACAAGTCACTTACATGTGGGCCCACGAATTAAAACATACCGTTTCAGACGCCAGATAATCGGGGTCATTTTTCACCGTTGGATGTGCGATCGACGGCTCTTGTTCGATGGGCCGTTCGGACCACTTCTTCGGCCGCGATTGGTGACCGTTGGATTCAAATCCAACGGCTCACGTGCCCGTCCTGTGAAACACACGCGCGCCCACGCTGTGCGGTGGGCCGCTGGCGAAGCAGGCCCACTGTCAGCGGTAGGGGCTAGCCCACGCGCGGTAAGAAAAGTATTAAAAGATTTAGAAAATCGGGAATGGTTTATGCACACACTGAAAAATATGTATAACTTCAAAAATACATAACTAATTCATATTAACTCCAAAAACAGTGAAACTAATTTTGTTGATCTTAATTTTAACTGAACTTTATTATAAAATTGGTTTCACACAAAATCACTGTTCCAGAGAATAAATTTGAGGGGAGGTTATCCAAAACCTAAGTTATTTGTATACTAGTAAATGTTGTTAACTTTAAAAATACATAACAAATTCATCCTAACTTCAAAACAAATGAAACCACTTCTGGTAATTTTCATTTTTATTGAACTTTATATTAAAATTGGTCTCAAACTTGTCTCTGTAGCAGAGAGTATTATTGTGGAAATTGATCCATTGAAACTATTATTTTTACAAAAGGAAATGCTGATAACTTTAGAAATTCATAACTAAATCATGAGAACTCCATTTGAGGCAAACTCAACTGATTTAGTCTTGTATTAATATTCTAAATTTATCCATATAATCCTTATACCCTCTACTGCTCTACAAATTTTGACCCCATAATTAAATTAATTAAAGATGGCATATTGAAAGCTGAAATTCAAATCATTGTAACTCTCACATGCTAAATCCAAATGAAGAAATTCTTTCACCTAAATTCATCTAAAATCATGATTTACCTACTGTAGAAAAATCATGCATTTTTGAGTACTTTGGATTTTCGAGTATTTCTCGCTATTTATTCGGTATTGTATTTATCTAGATACCGAGCCTATTGATATCGATCTTTACGCTACTGAGGGAGAACAACTTAGCTTCCAGCAAGGCAAGCATCATTTGAACTTTCTTTTGCATCATATTTGATCCCAGTTTTATTAAGTTAGTGCAATGATAATTGCTTGCATGCTATTTTTGATAATGTCGCTATTTTTGTGATGGATAGTTAGATACATCCTATTATCTTGTCATTGTGGCTATCCATGAATTATTCCAGTACTGAAATGCTAAGATAATATGTGTGATTTACGTGGTATGTGTTGCTTAGCCATGCAAGTCTAGAACGGTAGTCTAATTGTCGGGAATAACCCGACAATTATGGGAAATACAATCTTTTATTACTTCCTGTTTATTTCAGATCTTCGTATCTGTTTTGTGAGTTAAAATCTTGTCATTTTAAATGAACCTTTGGTCTGGACAAGTGATGGTTAGTGATGGTGCCTTGTGCACGAGATTGGGTATGTGGTTGGCTTGTCTGGACAATTAAGGACCGAACTTTGGGTACCTACGGTTCAAGCAAAACTCGTGCTATCACACGTGGTGTATGGGCACTACTTAGTTAAGTAAGGGGTTGGTATTATTGGGTTGATGACTGGTGGTGTGAGGGCGTATATGTGTTCCATCACATATACGTTCCATAAGGGTGCCAATTGCATTTATTTATTGTGAGGTGAGCCCTCTTTAAACTTTATTAATTGGGTTGGCATTTCGGCACAACTTGCGTGCCCGTTTAGTTGTAGGTGGGTAGCCTACACTTAAACGGGATTACGTCGGCGTATGGGCGAGTCAACTCAATGATATCAACTTGCTGAAAAATACTAAGTCTTGGTTTATCTTACGGCATACCATAGGAAGTATGCTATATTCGGAGGCATCTGGAGGCTTACGGGCTAATCAAGTCGTGTGGGTAAAGTAGTACACCCCTGCAGGGTATAAATCTATTCGAATAGCCGTGTCCACGGTTATGGACGACCGCTTGAGTTTGTGGCTGCTTATTGTTAGACTTGAAATTAAAATTGTGGGATGTCATGAATGGGATGTTCATGCTTGTTGTAGTATCAAAGTGGACAGCCACTTTGGTATTTGTATGATTCATTTGTTATTCAATTGATTACTTATTCATATGCTTTACTTCTACTTCAAATCTGATTTTGAAATGGCACTTAAAAATCTAGTATGTGTAGGTTGTACTTGTTGCGTCTCTTTTTGCAAAACTAAGCCAATATGAGCCATCCTTTGGAACAACCTCTAGCATGACTAATTTTTATTTGTGTAAGACTTATGTAGTACCTTTGTACTCAACCCGGTTGCTACAATTTCAGGTGAGGAAGTGTATGAGCCCGATGAGCTTGTTAGCGTCGATTTAGGCGACGCTAATGAGTAGTGCTAGCTTTTAACCCCAGTCGGTTGCCGATGGGTTATGGGGCATACCATGCTGGACCTTTTGGTTTATTTACTTGCTTCCGCTGCTACTTAATACTCTTATTTGAATTTGGCCGGTCGGTCGCTTGTAATAGTTGTAAACCTTAACTATTATGTTGTATGTCGTTTCAACTATCTATGTATGTTGTCGTATGGATGTGATCAATGCTATATGTGAGTATGGGGCATGTTGGTCGCTGATCTTGGGAGCCAACATGACCTTATGCTCGCTGTTCGTGGCTTCCTATTTAACTCACTAGTGTAGCGCTTGACTTGTTGGAGAACCGACAATCATGTAGTGCTTGCAAGGGAGCAGCACGCATGATCGCCGGGGCTCTAGTTTGTAGTTAAGCCTTTCACTAAGATTGAGTTAAGTTGGAATCCATTTACTTGAGGCTCTAGAGTTATGTCCTTAAGACCATGTTTAATCTCGGTCTTATGGAGATAACCCGGGGGTCCTCGCATAACCCAAATCTGAAAACTAAATATAAAAACCCATTATAAAGTTAAATTTTTAGAACAATAAAAGAAGGCAATTAACTCACTCCTCTTGTAAAACATAAAGTGTAACATCCCAAATGTATAATTAGGGTTAATCAAGTATAATTATATGTGTAGAAATTAAAACTTTTTCTCACATCTTGAAAAACCCTAAAATCTTATGTAACTCTTGTCCAAGAGTTGTGTAATCCAAAAACACAAAGCTCTTGTTGACCAAAAGTCAAATTCATTTTCCAATTACCTCAAATCTTGTGCCAAACAATTGGAAAGTATCTTCCTTGGTCCTAAAACTGAGGTGGGACCCCTCTGCAAATATACCACAAGTTGTAAAACTAGTTTGATAATTTTTGGAGGTAAAATGAATCATTGAACAACCTTAATGAATTTCCTGAGAAAAATGCATTGCATAATAACCTCTGGAAAATTTATGTAAGGTTAATCATGTTGTCAGCTAGCTCCATTTAAAATTTCATCAAATTTGGAGTTCATTTGCTAGCCCAAACAATTCTACAAAGTCTCAGCTGTTTAAAAGTTCAACTTCAAAAACCCTGCACTGTTCCTTGGGCTAGCCACGTTCCCAAAGTTGGTCCAGCCCAACCATGTCTGCACCTCAGCAGACCTCATCTCCACTTGATCAGGTCACAGCCGTTGGATTTACATCCAACAGCCACGACCTCCTCATGATCAACACCGCGAGGACCTCCCACCTCATGAGGTCATTGCCGTTGGATCGGTGATCCATGGTCATGACCTCCCACATGTGTTAAACCTCAAAGACCTCCTCGAGTTGTAAACCATCGCAGCCGAGGTCATCCCACCTTGTTGAGGTCGTGGCCGTTGGATCAAATCCAACAGCCCGACCTCCTCCTCAACATACTCGGTCGAGTCATCCCTCCTCGTGAGGTCATAGCCCTTGGATCCAAGATCCATGGCCCCGACCTCCTCCTCTCAACCTAAACTAAACAAACCTCCCACCTAACCAAGGTCGTGGCCGTTGGATCGAGATCCAACACTCACGACCTCCTGCGCGTGTCAAGCGCCACAACCTCCCCATCTTTTGTTGTGCACCGTTAGATCAAAATCTACGGTCACGACCTCCTTTGTCTCATGCGCACTGACCTCCCTAGCGCACGTGAGATCATAGCCCTTGGATCTAAATCTAAAGGCCATGACCTCCCTTGTGCGTTGCGCGAGCTCAGGACCTCCACCTCCTTTGATCGGAACCCTTAGATCTAAATCTAACGGTCCTGACCTCACTCGCCTTATGCGCATCATATCGAGACCTCCCCATCGTGTCAAGGTGCCCTTGGATTTAAATCCAAAGGCCATGACCTCCCCTCATGTCTTTTGATCGCGTGCGGTTAAGTCCTCACTGGAGGTCCGCACCATTGGATTAAAATCCAACGCTTTGGACCTCCTGTCCCTTTTCCTCACATGCGTTTTCGCGATTAAGGAAATCGGAGGGCCACGACCTCCCTTTCCCCAAATCGTGTGGTGGGACCTCCCCGACCACTTAGAACATAACGGTTCAAAAATTGGATCCGATGGTTAGGACCTCCCGTGTCTTATCCAGCGGTCACTAAGACCTCCCTGTTCTTCTCCTTCCTCTGGCGGGCAAACTCGAGCGGCGCAATTAATGCGTGTCGACCTTGGGGTACACTTCAACACTCTTTCTCGACCAAGCATTTAATGCAGGTCGACCTTCCGCCTCATGGGTCACTCAGACACGCCACCATGTCCACTTTAAGTCTTGTCCAATGCCAAGATCGTGCCATGGGCCAAGCTCACAGGAGCTTAGCCGGTGGTCTCGACCTCAATTGCCCTAGGATAAAACCACCCCCACTTGTGCCTTTATCTTCCTTTGCACGCCATTGTTCTTTGCTCACCCATCGTGCTTGTGAACTCTAAGCCGCAGAGCTCCTTGGCCGCCATTGTTGGACTTGAAGTTCCTCGGTGGACAAGGGTCACTGGGTTTTCCACCTTTCTCCTTGCTTCCATTTGTGCCCTACCCTCTGGGACCAAGTCCCGACTTGAGTTGTTGGACATTTGCGAGAGGGGACAAAGAGGAGCTTGGAGGCTGTGTCTTAGGCGGTGAAGCTTCACTGTCTTCCCCAACACCGCCATCACCTCCACGACCTCCCGGCACCTTAGGACCTCCGGTACACCTCCTGTAGTCCCTTAGTTCTTGCACCCGCTGAATGTTGTCGCGAGCTTTCTTGGCATACGCTTGAATGTCGCGGAGCTTCATTTTGCGTTTTGAATTTTGGCCGTCTTTGGTCAACCTTGCCCTCTCCGCTCGCCACGGCGTTCAAAGCCGCCGTCGCCGTTGAGAGAAGGCCCACCGGTGCGCAACGTTATTGTGCACTCGGTGGTACCATTGATCTCGCCGGCGAGGTCTACATCGCCGGCGATGACCACATCTTTTCGCCGGATTTTGCCGGACGTCCGGCGTGTCATTGTCGTTTTAGGACAAGGCTTCACCATTTTAATGCGCTAATCATGTGTTCCAATCATTGTAATCATGGGCGTCTTAAGCGCCTTAAATCCACCCTTTAATGCGTGCATTTAAGACCTCCCTGCGGACCTCCTCATGGTCCCGCGCATTTATTCATGTCCAAATGCGTGCGCGAGTTAAGGCGCTGGGTCTGGGACCTCCATGACCTCCTCCAAGGAGATCTGGAGCGTCCAAGACCTCCCCTTGTGCAATCATGGCCGTCCAGACCTCCCTGGAGGTCTGTGACGTTAGGACCTCCCTTAGGACCTCCCCGAGGCCATCTCAGCCGTTCATGACCTCCCCGGGTAGATCTTGACTGTCAAGGTCCTCCCTCGGACGATCTGAACCATCGAGGACCTCCCTTGGAACATCTGGACCGTCCAGGACCTCCTCTGTGAGGTCTTAACGATGTAGATCTTCCTTGGGGAGATCTTGGTAGTTTGGATCTTCCGTTGGAAGATCTCAACCGTTGAGGACCTCCCCGTGTTGATCTGAGCCGCTCATGACCTCCCCTTTAGATCTGGTCCGTTCCGGACCTCCTTCCTGTGTTGTGGTCCGTTGATTTTCGCATCTACGGCCCCGACCTCCCCTCATCTCGCGCATGTGCGTTGCTAGGAGGTCCAGGACCTCTGGACCTCCTGAGCGCATGTGCGTTGTTCACCTGGGAGGTCTGAGCCGTTGGATTTAAGATCTGTGGCTCACGTCCTCCCATACCCTTGTGAGTTTTAGGAATTCCAGTGAGGTCTTAGTTAAACTGAAATAGGGTATAGACTTTAGAATTTCATATCTTTCTCATTTTAAATCCATTTGAGGTCATTCAAATTGTGTTAGCTCTGTCTTGGACTTGACTTTAATCCAAAAATGATTGTAAGTTGAGTTCAACTCCAGAGCACAGTTTGCCATTAGGTTTTAAAACTCACTTTAATTATACACTCAAAAACAATACTTAACTTGTAAAATGCATAACTAATGCTCTATAGATTATTTGTGGGTGAGACCAACTTTGTTCGTTTCCTCTCTTAGTGAACTCACTGTGAAAATTAGTTTTGAGCATGTTGCTATTAGGAAATTGAGAACTTGTGTATTATAATTTTGTTCAAGTTCTTGTGTTTGAAAATTTATAGAAAGTGCAATATAGCTCCAAATGAGATGAACTCAATTGTGTTATTCATCTCATGAGGTGCTGGTTTTACAGTAAAATTTCAGCTTCACTGCTATTCTAGAAAATTTTGCGATGAACAGTAACATATTTTTAATTAATAGGCTGAGCAGAATTGATTTCATCATATCTTTTGCATTGAGAATCCAAATCAATTGGTTCTTGTTGCTAAAGTCATGATAAATCATTGTCTTGCTGCTGTAAAATTTTCATAGCTTTTGGAGTTCATTTGTTGTGCTGTCTTTGTTGTTTTTCGTCGTTCTTATCGGTTCTTTCTCGCTTTTCCGTTAGGTTTCGACATTTGTGGTGATCCCAGAGCGACCCTCTGCCACAATTTGACCACCAGCAACAAGGCAAGCAGTTTGACCATTCCCACCATGTCCCATTACTTTAAAGCTTAATATATTGTTTTACTTCTATGTATGCATGCTACTTTGTGTTAAATATCGCTAGCATTCCTATAGTTGCATAATCTGTAGGAATTGTTATCCTCTACTACCAATGAGCCTAGGTTATTCGCTGTGGTGGGAGCTCGTTGGATGAGCCCTTGTCACTTAGTAGTTTCGACTTAACTGCTTAGACATGCTTAGTTATCGGTAGTAATGGGCGATCATCGACTTAGTCGATGGTCTTGATCACTCAAAAATGATTATTACTCCTATATGTCCAGCACTTGTGCTTTGATTAATTTGTAAAATCAAAAACTGAAAATAAAAGATTGATTTAGACTTGGGCATATTGGATGGATGGTGTGGTTTTGGATGTGGTGGTATGCTGAGTCAACAAGGACCGAATTCTTGCGCCATTGATCCAAGCAATTTTGCGTGCTAACCACACGGGGGGCATATGGAACCCCTCTTGACTAAGTACTTTGGGCGGTGTTAATTGGGGTCGCTCGGTTGGTGTGTTTTTAAAAATAAAATGTGTGTGTGATGTGGGAGGGGAGCATTAGCTTCCGGGAAGGTTGTGTGATGTCTCTTTCTCCCCGTGGGTTGTGCGACTCAGAATTAGCATTGTCCATTGGAAATGTCTCGTAGGACTTAGCCGTGCCGGCACACCTAAGGTAGTGTGCTTAAAGGAAAGGCGGTCTGACGTGTGGGTACATTGGTACACCCCTGCAGGGATAAAACTATTCGAATAGCCTCGTCCTAGGTTATGGACACGCTTGGTTATTTCCCGTAAGAATTAGACTACAACCTTTAATTAAAACTTGACATGGTTGGTATGAACGGGGAGTTCATGCTATTGTTGTGGTGACTATTGGGTTAGTCACTTCCAGGTTGTTCTTGTTGTTGTTACTATGTTATTATCTCGTTGTTACTTCAACAATTAAAAATGTTTTGTCAAATTGCCTTCAATCTACTATGTTATTGCAAATGAAACTTGCTTTATGCTAAAATGAGTCCAAAGCCTCATCCACTTAAATAAAGCTTGCATGTAGCTATTTATAGTTCTGTTATCTCACACGTAAGTCTTGCGGAGTACTTTATGTACTCATCTGCCCGTGGTTGTGGCAAATTTTTTGTGGCTTTTGTTGCAGAGGAAGAAGGAGAGCTCCAAGAGCCTCTCTTTTGTGCTACGTGTTGCGCTTTCTTGACGACTAGCTTGGCGGTCGGTCGAGATGCCTAGGGTTAAGGCACACCGATTGGCTTTGTGTTATAGCCATCTTTATGGCACCTTTTGCTTCATTGTTATCTTTGTAGATTTGTTGCTATTTGGCCTAAGGGCCTCTCTTTTGTAATATCTATTCCATATTATTGTTAACTTCTGGTTTGTTGCTTATGTTCTATGTGTTGTATGGAATTGATACATTCTTTCTCTTTTGTGCTACGTGTTGCAGTTTCTTCGACGACTAGCTTGGCGGTCGGTCAGATGCCTAGGGTTAAGGCACACCGATTGGCTTTGTGTTATAGCCATCTTTATGGCACCTTTTGCTTCATTGTTATCTTTGTAGATTTGTTGCTATTTGGCCTAAGGGCCTCTCTTTGTAATATCTATTCCATATTATTGTTAACTTCGGTTTGTTGCTTATGTTCTATGTGTTGTATGGAATTGATACATTCTTTTGTTGTGAGGTATGTATCTTGCATTCAGGAAGTATACATCTCTCGAGACCGGGTTTATTTGGTTGATAATACTAGGGTCAATTGGATGACTAAGTATTATGAGCCTAATAAACGTCGAGTCTCACAAAAGTTGGTATCGAGCCGTTATGACCGTAGTAACGCAAGCTTGGTCGCTCTTAGGATATTTTGAAAACCTATTTTCAAAGCATCAAATGAGTTTTGAAAGCTTAGGAAATTCTCGGATTTTATTCCTTACCTATCCTAGCTTTCTCTTCTCATCCCACTCTAATTTGAGTTTTAAAAGTTGTTTTCCTCTCTTCCCTTCTACAAAATAGTTGTTATCGATTAACACTGGGTTTTTGGGAGAACCAATGAGATTGGCAAATTGAAGTGTGAGCTGCCCACTACAAGGTTTTGAAGTTCTGGAGTCGGTGATTCGACAAGGAGCTTGGATGCGAAATCGGGACAGCAAGCATCAAATTTCCGGACAGCAGTCTCAAAGGTTTCTAAATAGGATAGATAATGAGAGGTTTAATCAACTAAAACTTGTGGGAATAAAAGGGTAAGATGTGATACTAGTTAGCTAAGTATCTAACACTTATTTTGCTGCATTAACCTTGCTCTCTAATAGTTTTAGATCTCATCTTACAATCTGATTTTTAATCTTCTCGACCGATTACTCGTTCATTCAATACGGGTTAGTTGAGTTGAGAAGTTGAGCCTTGCGTTTGGTGTTTCTTGGCTGTTTTTAGAGTCTTTTAGAAGCTTTTTAAAGTTTAACTAACCGCTGATTTTGGCTTTCGTTTGGGGTGATATTCCATTCCCCTAGTCGATCGCTTTTGCTTTCTTTAAGGCTTTGTTTTTGGGTCTAGTTGCTAACCAAAATTCCTTATAACAGATGGCGGGCCTTTTCGTAGCGGCCAGGGCTAGTCGGTGGTCCGGACGAGGAGCTTCCTCCTCCTCCGACCATGGCCGAGGTTCTTCTTGGATCGGCGCAACCGCGGATGACGGAGAGTTCTCTCGGGCGTCATCGCGCGCAACACCACAAAGACTTACGGAGCTTCCGGATCTGGGCGAGGAATGCCCATCAGCCGCGTGGAGGACTCGCGGAGTTTCTTCGTACTCAGCCCCCTACCTTTTCCCGGTCTGAGGACCCTTTGGATGCGGACGATTGGCTTCGTCTGGTGGAGCGTAAGCTTCGCATTGCGCAGTGCCAGGAGCACGAGAAGGCGCTGTTCGCATCGCACCAGCTGGAGGGTGCAGCCTTGTCGTGGTGGGAGAGCTTTCTCGCCATGCAGCCCGTGGATCACACCGTCTCTTGGGAGGAGTTTCGTACTGCCTTCCGTCGGGCTCATATCCCTGCCGGCTTGATGGAGATCAAGAAGCAGGAGTTTCTTGCGCTCAAGCAAGGCGTAGCTCAGTCATGGAGTATGTCTACGAGTTTAACCATCTAGCTCGTTATGCTCCTGAGGATGTGGCCACTGATATGGCTAAGCAGGCCAAGTTCAGGCGTGGCTTGTCTGAGGAGCTGAAGGACAAGCTATCCATTGTCGACTTCCCTGATTTTCAGACCTTGGTCGACAAGGCCATCGTCGTGAGCATGCGGCTCGAGCTTATGGACTCCATAGCGCAAGTGGGAGGCCCATAAGGCATCGAGGCAGTTCCTCCGTCCCCGCTTGGCGATCTCGGGGTACCACTCTCACTCTTCGGCGCCCCCGAGGTCACCTGCCCATGTTCCTCGTCCTTCGCAGGCCGTGTCTCGATCCACGCACTGCGAAGTCGGCGATCTGACCCCAACCCCGTGCCGGGTCACATGTTTCTCATGCAACGAAGGGGCATTATGCGAACCAATGCCCTAAGAAGACAGGAGCAGCCCCTCGTCCTAATGGAGGACGCGGGCCAGGAGGTGGAGCATCGCAGGACCAGAAGATCGTCCCGGCTACCCAAGGTGTGGGTAGTGGTCGCGTCAACGCCATCACCACAGAGGAGGCTCAGGAGGCACCCGACGTCGTGCTAGGTACACTTTCTGTTAACTCTCATCCCGCTCTTCGTTTTGTTTGATTCAGGAGCATCTCATTCTTTTGTTTCTGAGTCTTTTGCTACTGTTGGAGAGCTTCTTTTCTCTCCATTGTCGGTCCCTTCTCATTCGCTCTCCGGTTCGGAGTTGAGAGCTGAATCTGAGTGTAGGGATGTCCTATCGAGATCGGCGTGGGTTTCTTAGCAAACCTTATCCTTCTCCATTCAGCGAGTCTTGATGTGATTCTTGGCATGGATTGGTTGTCCCAACATGGGGCAAATCGATTGCGCCAGAAGCTCATCTCTATCTAGTCCCTCCGTGGCGGGTTAAGCTTTTCACCGAAGTCGCTAGATCCGCATCTCTTCGCGCTTGAAGCGAAGCCGCTCTAGATATTAGCGAAGTCCCAACAGTTTGCGACTTTGTTGATGTCTTTCCGCTGATCTTCGAGGATGCCACCGTTCGAGACCTCGAGTTTGTCATTGAGTTGGCTCCGGTATCGCCCCTATCTCAAAGAGGCCTTATCGGATGCCACCGAACGAGTTGGTAGAATTGAAGAAGCAGTTAAGTGAGCTGCAAGAGAAGGGTTTCATTCGCCCTAGCTCATCTCCTTGGGGTTGTCCAGCAATCTTCGTAAAGAAGAAGGACTGTACTTTACGCATGTGCGTTGATTACCGCCCACTTAATGAAGTGACGGTAAAGAACAAGTATCCTTTGCCCGCATCGGCGATCTCTTCGATCAATTGACTGGAGCTCGAGTTTTCTCAAGATTGATCTGAGTGGGATATCATCGAGTTCGGATTCGACCTGAGGATATTCCAAAGACGGCGTTCTCTACTCGCTACGGCTTGTATGAGTACACCGTCATGTCATTCGGCTTAACCAATGCTCCTGCCTTGTTCATGAACCTCATGAATTCGGTATTCATGGAGTATTTGGATAAGTTTGTCGTGGTCTTCATCGATGATATTCTTATCTATTCCAAGAACGATGAGGATCACACCGAGCATCTGAAGCTTGTGTTAGGCAAGCTCGTGAGCACCAAACAGACGCGAAGTTCAGCAAGTCGCGATTCAGTTGAAGGAAGTGGCCTTCTTAGGCCATATTCTTTCAGCGGAGGCGTAGCCGCTTGATCCTAACAAGGTCAGCGATGTTCTTTCATGGAGTCAACTCCGCTTCGGTCACCGATGTGCGGAGTTTTCTCGGTTTAGCGGGATATTATCGTCGCTTTATCGAGAACTTCTCCAAGATCGCGAAGCCGATGACGGAGTTACTCAAGAAGGACAAGAAGTTCGTGTGGTCCGCTGGGTGTGAGGAAAGTTTCCAAATACTCAAAAGCGTTTGACCACCGCTCCGTTCTTGTTCTTCCTGATATCCATCGAAGCTTCGATATCTTTTGCGATGCTTCTCGTCGAGGCCTCGGTTGTGTCCTTATGCAAGAAGGCAAGGTAGTGGCCTATGCATCAAGGCAATTGAGACCTCATGAACTCAACTATCCTACTCATGACTTGGAGTTGGCTTCTGTGATTCATGCACTTAAGATTTGGCGACATTACCTAATCGGTAATCATTGTGAAGTGTATTCGGATCACAAGAGCCTCAAGTACTTGTTCACCCAACCTGACCTGAACCTCAGGCAAAGGAGATGGTTGGAGTTGATCAAGGATTATGACATGGGTATACACTACCATCCGGGCAAGGCTAATGTCGTTGCCGATGCGCTTAGTCGCAAAGCGCATTGTAATGCCTTAGTGCTCAAGGAGCATTCGCCCTCTCTTCTTGAGGCATTCCAGCATCTCAACTTGGAGATAGTTGAGCATGGATCTCTCGCTGCCATGGTTGTGCAACCAACCTTGGTGGATCGGATCAAGTCCGCTCAGCAGTCGGATGTTGGAGTGAGCCACATTAAGGCAAATGTCCAAAACGGAACGACCAAGTGCTTCTCTAAGGATGAGCATGGCGTCGTGAGGTTCGGGCAACGCCTTGTGGTTCCAAAGGACATGGAGTTGCGGAATTTAATCCTCCGCGAAGCCCATGATTCGCCTTTATCCATTCATCCCGGGGCCACAAAGATGTATCAAGATCTCCGCCAGAGATTTTGGTGGACCCGAATGAAGAGGGAGATCGCGAAGTTCGTTGCCGAGTGCGACGTATGTCGTCGTGTCAAGGCCGAGCATCAGCGTCCAGCAGGACTGCTTCAGCCTCTGCCTATTCCGGAGTGGAAGTGGGATTCGATCGGAATGGATTTCATCACCGGTCTACCCACGTCCCCGAAGGGAAATGATGCCATTTGGGTCGTCATCGATCGATTGACTAAAGTGGCTCATTTTCTTCCAGTCAAGACCAAGATTCGTACCGATCGCCTAGCTGAGCTCTATGTCTCTAGGATTGTGAGCTTACATGGAGTACCTAAGACGATCGTTTCTGATCGTGGCTCCATCTTCACTTCCCATTTCTGGCATAGCCTGCAAAAGGCTATGGGAACCCGTCTTACCTTTAGCACGGCATTTCACCCCCAAACTGATGGTCAGACCGAGAGGGTCAACCAAGTTTTGGAAGACATGCTTCGTGCTTGTGTCCTTTCATATGGGAAGCATTGGGAGAAATGCTTGCCATTCGCCAAGTTTTCTTATAACAACAGCTTTCAGGCCAGTCTCGGCATGGCACCATTTGAGGCCTTGTACGGGAGAAAGTGTAGGACCCGTTCAACTGGTCGAGATCGGTGAGAGACCTCTCTTTGGCGGACTCAATCAATGAGGCCGAGCGCCAAGTCCAAATTTTATTCGTGAGCGTTTGCGCACAGCTCAATCCAGGCAAAAGAGCTATGCGGACCGCCGCCGACGTGAGTTACGTTTTGAGCCTAATGACTTTGTTTATCTCAAAGTCTCTCCTTTGAAGGGCCATCAACGTTTCGGCGTCAAGGGCAAGTTGGCTCCTCGATATGTCGGTCCCTACCGCGTTATCGAGAAGAAGGAGCTGTTGCCTATAAGTTGGAGTTGCCGGCTGCACTTGCGGGGTACATGATGTTTTCCATGTGTCCCAAATAAAGAAGTGCCTCCGTGTTCCAACCGAGGAAGCTCGTTGGAAACCCTCGATGTCCGGAAGATTTGACCTATCGCGAGCACCTGCTCACGTGACTCGATGAGTCCGAACGAAGGACAAGGAATAAGACCATCAAGTTCCTTAAAGTTCGAGTGGTCAAACCATTACGAGGATGAGGCTACTTGGGAAAGAGAAGATCGTCTGCGTGCGGACTATCCATCTTTCTTTATCGAGTGAGCCAAATCTCGGGGCGAGATTTACGTAAGGGGGAGATTTTGTAACATCCCAAATGTATAATTAGGGTTAATCAAGTATAATTATATGTGTAGAAATTAAAACTTTTCTCACATCTTGAAAAACCCTAAAATCTTATGTAACTCTTGTCCAAGAGTTGTGTAATCCAAAACACAAAGCTCTTGTTGACCAAAAGTCAAATTCATTTTCCAATTACCTCAAATCTTGTGCCAAACAATTGGAAAGTATCTTCCTTGGTCCTAAAACTGAGGTGGGACCCCTCTGCAAATATACCACAAGTTGTAAAACTAGTTTGATAATTTTTGGAGGTAAAATGAATCATTGAACAACCTTAATGAATTTCCTGAGAAAAATGCATTGCATAATAACCTCTGGAAAATTTATGTAAGGTTAATCATGTTGTCAGCTAGCTCCAGTTAAAATTTCATCAAATTTGGAGTTCATTTGCTAGCCCAAACAATTCTACAAAGTCTCAGCTGTTTAAAAGTTCAACTTCAAAAACCCTGCACTGTTCCTTGGGCTAGCCACGTTCCCAAAGTTGGTCCAGCCCAACCATGTCTGCACCTCAGCAGACCTCATCTCCACTTGATCAGGTCGCAGCCGTTGGATTTACATCCAACACCACGACCTCCTCCATGATCAACACCGCGAGGACCTCCCACCTCATGTGGTCATTGCCGTTGGATCGGTGATCCATGGTCATGACCTCCCATGTGTTAAACCTCAAAGACCTCCTCGAGCTGTAAACCATCGCAATGAGGTCATCCCACTTGTTGAGGTCGTGGCCGCTTGATCAAATCCAACAGCCCCGACCTCCTCCTCAACATACTCGGTCAGTCATCCCACCTCGTGAGGTCATAGCCCTTGGATCCAAGATCCATGGCCCTGACCTCCTCCTCTCAACCTAAACTAAACAAACCTCCCACCTAACCAAGGTCGTAGCCGTTGGATCAGATCCAACAGCTCACGACCTCCCTGCGTTGTCAAGCGCTCACAACCTCCCCCATCTTTTGTTGTGCACCGTTAGATCAAAATCTACGGTCACGACCTCCTTTTTGTCTCATGTGCACCAGACCTCCCTAGCGCACGTGAGATCATAGCCCTTGGATCTAAATCTAAAGGCCATGACCTCCCTTGTGCGTTGCGCGAGCTCAGGACCTCCACCTCCTTTGATCGGAACCCTTAGATCTAAATCTAACGGTCCTGACCTCACTCGCCTGTTGCGCATCATATCAGACCTCCCCATCAGGTCAGTGCCCTTGGATTTAAATCCAAAGGCCATGACCTCCCCTCATGTCTTTTGATCGCGTGCGGTTAAGTCCTCACTGGAGGTCCGCACCATTGGATTAAAATCCAACACTTTGGACCTCCTATCCCTTTTCCTCACGTGCGTTTTCGCGATTAAGGAAATCGGAGGGCCACGACCTCCCTTTCCCAAATCGTGTGGCTGGGACCTCCCCCCCAGCCACTTAGAACATAACGGTTCAAAAATTGGATCCGATGGTTAGGACCTCCCCAGGTCTTATCCAACGGTCACTAAGACCTCCCCTGTTCTTCTCCTTCCTCTGGCGCGCGGGCAAACTCTGAGCAGCGCAATTAATGCGTGTCTGACCTTGGGGTACACTTCATGACTCTTTCTTGACCAAGCATTTAATGCAGTCGACCTTCCGCCTCATGGGTCACTTCGGACCGCCACCATGTCCACTTTAAGTCTTGTCCAATGCCAAGACCGTGCCATGGGCCAAGCTCACAGGGAGCTTAGCCAGTGGTCTACGACCTCAATTGCCCTAGGATAAAACCACCCCCATTGTGCCTTTATCTTCCTTTGCACGCCATTGTTCTTTGCTCACCCATCTGTGCTTGTGAACTCTAAGCCGCAGAGCTCCTTGGCCGCCATTGTTGGACTTGAAGTTCCTCGGTGGACAAGGGTCACTGGGGTTTCCCACCTTTCTCCTTGCTTCCATTTGTGCCCTACCCTCTGGGACCAAGTCCTGACTTGAGTTGTTGGACATTTGCAGAGGGGACAAAGAGGAGCTTGAGCCTGTGTCTTAGGCGGTGAAGCTTCACTGTCTTCCCCAACACCGCCATCACCTCCACGACCTCCCGGCACCTTAGGACCTCCGGTACACCTCCTGTAGTCCCTTAGTTGCTTGGCACCCGCTGAATGTTGTCGCGGAGCTTTCTTGGCATACGCTTGAATGTCGCGGAGCTTCATTTTGCGTTTTGAATTTTGGCCGTCTTGGTCAACCTTGCCCTCTCGGCTCGCCGGCGTTCAAAGCCGCCGTCGCCGTTGAGAGAAGGCCCACTGGTGCGCAGCGTTATTGTGCACTCGGTGGTACCGATTGATCTCGCCGTGAGGTCTACATCACCGGCGATGACCACATCTTTGCGCTCGGGATTTTGCCGACGCGTCGAGCGTGTCATTGTCGTTTTAGGACAAGGCTTCACCATTTTAATGCGCTAATCATGTGTTCCAATCATTGTAATCATGGGCGTCTTAACGCCTTTAAATCCACCCTTTAATGCGTGCATTTAAGACCTCCCTCGGACCTCCTCATGGTCCCGGCGCATTTATTCATGTCCAAATGCGTGCGCGAGTTAAGGCGCTGGTGCAGGACCTCCATGACCTCCTCCAAGGAGATCTGAGCGTCCAAGACCTCCCTTGCATAATCATGGCCGTCCTGACCTCCACGGAGGTCTGTGGACGTTAGGACCTCCCTTAGGACCTCCCGAGGCCATCTCGGCCGTTCATGACCTCCCGGGTAGATCTTGACCGTCAAGGTCCTCCTCGACGACGTCTGAACCATCGAGGACCTCCTTGGAACATCTGGACCGTCCAGACCTCCTCTGTGAGGTCTTAACGATGTAGATCTTCCTTGGGGAGATCTTGGTAGTTTGGATCTTCCGTTGGAAGATCTCAACCGCTGAGGACCTCCCTGTTGATCTGAGCCGCTCATGACCTCCCTTTAGATCTGGTCCGTTCCTGACCTCCTTCTGTGTTGTGGTCCGCTGATTTTCGCATCTCGGCCCCGACCTCCCTCATCTCGCGCATGTGCGTTGCTAGGAGGTCCAGGACCTCTGGACCTCCTGAGCGCATGTGCGTTGTTCACCTGGGAGGTCTGAGCCGTTGGATTTAAGATCTGTGGCTCACGTCCTCCCATACCCTTGTGAGTTTTAGGAATTCCAGTGAGGTCTTAGTTAAACTGAAATAGGGTATAGACTTTAGAATTTCATATCTTTCTCATTTTAAATCCATTTGAGGTCATTCAAATTGTGTTAGCTCTGTCTTGGACTTGACTTTAATCCAAAAATGATTGTAAGTTGAGTTCAACTCCAAAGCACAGTTTGCCATTAGGTTTTAAAACTCACTTTAATTATACACTCAAAAACAATACTTAACTTGTAAAATGCATAACTAATGCTCTATAGATTATTTGTGGGTGAGACCAACTTTGTTCGTTTCCTCTCTTAGTGAACTCACTGTGAAAATTAGTTTTGAGCATGTTGCTGTTAGGAAATTGAGAACTTGTGCATTATAATTTTGTTCAAGTTCTTGTGTTTGAAAATTTATAGAAAGTGCAATATAGCTCCAAATGAGATGAACTCAATTGTGTTATTCATCTCATGAGGTGCTGGTTTTACAGTAAAAATTTCAGCTTCACTGCTATTCTAGAAAATTTTGCGATGAACAGTAACATATTTTTAATTAATAGGCTGAGCAGAATTGATTTCATCATATCTTTTGCATTGAGAATCCAAATCAATTGGTTCTTGTTGCTAAAGTCATGATAAATCATTGTCTTGCTGCTGTAAAATTTTCATAGCTTTTGGAGTTCATTTGTTGTGCTGTCTTTGTTGTTTTTCGTCGTTCTTATCGGTTCTTTCTCGCTTTTCCGTTAGGTTTCGACATTTGTGGTGATCCCGAGAGCGACCCTCTGCCACAATTTGACCACCAGCAACAAGGCAAGCAGTTTGACCATTCCCACCATGTCCCATTACTTTAAAGCTTAATATATTGTTTTACTTCTATGTATGCATGCTACTTTGTGTTAAATATCGCTAGCATTCCTATAGTTGCATAATCTGTAGGAATTGTTATCCTCTACTACCAATGAGCCTAGGTTATTCGCTGTGGTGGGAGCTCGTTGGATGAGCCCTTGTCACTTAGTAGTTTCGACTTAACTGCTTAGACATGCTTAGTTATCGGTAGTAATGGGCGATCATCGACTTAGTCGATGGTCTTGATCACTCAAAAATGATTATTACTCCTATATGTCCAGCACTTGTGCTTTGATTAATTTGTAAAATCAAAAACTGAAAATAAAAGATTGATTTAGACTTGGGCATATTGGATGGATGGTGTGGTTTTTGGATGTGGTGGTATGCCTGAGTCAACAAGGACCGAATTCTTGCGCCATTGATCCAAGCAATTTTATGTGCTAACCACACGGGGCATATGGAACCCTCTTGACTAAGTACTTTGGGCGGTGTTAATTGGGGTCGCTCGGTTGGTGTGTTTTTAAAAATAAAATGTGTGTGTGATGTGGGAGGGTAGCATTAGCTTCCGGGAAGGTTGTGTGATGTCTCTTTCTCCCCGTGGGTTGTGCGACTCAGAATTAGCATTGTCCATTGGAAATGTCTCGTAGGACTTAGCCGTGCCGGCACACCTAAGGTAGTGTGCTTAAAGGAAAGGCGGTCTGACGTGTGGGTACATTGGTACACCCCTGCAGGGATAAAACTATTCGAATAGCCTCGTCCTAGGTTATGGACACGCTTGGTTATTTCCCGTAAGAATTAGACTACAACCTTTAATTAAAACTTGACATGGTTGGTATGAACGGGGAGTTCATGCTATTGTTGTGGTGACTAATGGGTTAGTCACTTCCAGGTTGTTCTTGTTGTCGTTAGTATGTTATTATCTCGTTGTTACTTCAACAATTAAAAATGCTTTGTCAAATTGCCTTCAATCTACTATGTTATTGCAAATGAAACTTGCTTTATGCTAAAATGAGTCCAAAGCCTCATCCACTTAAATAAAGCTTGCATGTAGCTATTTATAGTTCTGTTATCTCACATGTAAGTCTTGCGGAGTACTTTATGTACTCATCTGCCCGTGGTTGTGGCAATTTTTTTTTTGTGGCTTTTGTTGCAGAGGAAGAAGGAGAGCTCCAAGAGCCTCTCTTTTGTGCTACGTGTTGCAGTTTCTTCGACGACTAGCTTGGCGGTCGGTCCCAGATGCCTAGGGTTAAGGCACACCGATTGGCTTTGTGTTATAGCCATCTTTATGGCACCTTTTGCTTCATTGTTATCTTTGTAGATTTGTTGCTATTTGGCCTAAGGGCCTCTCTTTTGTAATATCTATTCCATATTATTGTTAACTTCTGGTTTGTTGCTTATGTTCTATGTGTTGTATGGAATTGATACATTCTTTTGTTGTGAGGTATGTATACTGCATTCTGGGAAGTATACATCTCTCGAGACCGGGGTTTATTTGGTTGATAATACTAGGGTCAATTGGATGACTAAGTATTATGAGCCTAATAAACGTCGGGGTCTCACATAAAGAGTAAAGAAAGATTTAATGCTTTATGTTGTGTTTAGCTCTGTAGATCACTCCACTAAATTAGCTAATCTGGAAAGAATCAGTTTTGTTGATAGGCATATGTCATACCCCGATTTATTCTAAAGAAGAAATCATTCAAAAGAGAAGAATAGAACTAAGAAAGAGGAGTTTTTCGCTTTTCTTCGGCAACCTGGGCCTCGGGCCTTGGCCCAGGAGGCCCATGGGGGGCCGGGCACCTATAAAAGAAGGGGAAAACCCTAGGCCAGCACTGTAGCTACAGTAGCCACTGCTACAGTGCGCGGTGCTACAGTTCTCTGCCTCTTGGAGCCGCCCCTTCCCGCTGTCGGTGTTCGCAAAGGAAGGAGAAGGAGGGACTGCAGATTGGTTGGCCGAAAGGAGGGACGTGGGATCTTCTTCGTGGGGGATCGTTCAGCGTCTCCCTAAGGTTCTTCAAGGGTAACAAGAGTTGTTCCACGCTGTTTAATTAAGAATAGATGCAAAACCGATTAGATTTGATTGCATCAAAGTCTGTCTGCAGTAGATCAAATCTGTCCAGTATGTTGCGCGGGCTGTTTCGATGTTATTAGAGGCCGAATCAGAAGTGTTGATCTCCTAGCAATATCTAGATTATGTTCTTAAGTTTCTGTGGCCACCAAGTTCACCTGATTCCGTCGCTCGAGTCAAAAGTTATGATAGATTTAGTATCTGCTGTCCAGATTTCATACGAGATTAATCTGTTTTGTTGTTTCGTAAAATATGAAAATATAATTGGAAGAATCTGGGTTTTCACCCAACTAGGTTATTGTAGGTAATTTGATAACCTTTCCATATTGTTAAAGAATGATCAATTCGGAGTTATAGATTAAAAGTTATGATCGTTTTAGTGCTGCTGTTTATGCTGTTAGACAGTTTCTGTGCTGAAAGTTCATCTGTCTGTTAGCATACTAATTTGGCCGAATTGGATCATCTTGTCAACTAGAGTATTGTAGATTTGTTAGTTAAAAATCCACAGAAACTAGATTCACCTCATTTGGAGTTCCAGATCAAGAGATATGTTGTTTACCGTGCTGCTGTCCAGTGGCGTTATTTGACTGAATGCGTTGGTTTCAGTTTAGGGTTTCTAGATAAATCTTGATTTACAGGGGAAGCGATGTAGAACATTATTAAGTAGTGTCGTGTTCATTGCGTTCTTATTTCAGTTATTTAATTGTTTAGGAGGTGAAGCTTCGGGTTTAGGAGCACCACTTTTTCCTGCTAACGCGTCGCATCGCGGGAGGCAAGTACATTGCTTATCTTAATGATTGTGATTGATGAATGCTTTTATGATTATACTGTGATTTCTTATGATTCAAGAGAAGTTGGATTGTCTATGGTCTTTCATATGTGTTGAATCCATGATTGGAGATGATAATATTTAACTTCATGTTCCTTCCATATATGTGTTATCTCCATGATTAGAGAGCGTGTCTTTTCAATATACATATTTCATTCCATGCATTTATTATTCATGTTCCATCCACGGGAGTGGATTAAAAAGACCCATCAATTCCAGGATGGGCACGTAAGACCCACCATTCCAATGTGGGCCCCACTATTCCAATGTGGGCGTTTTGGGACACCCGTATGAAATGTTCTTCATACGGGACTTGGATCCCGCATTTTTGTTAAGATGCGTGCTTAAGTGAACACCGACGGTGTATCACTAGCAATACCGTATATGCATGTGTGTAGTCCCTCCATTCCATTCACTTCATTCATTCCATTCATTCAAATACTCGCTCTGTGATTTCTTCATATGGTTCAATGATGTTGACTTGTTAATGTTTGTGGTATGTTCCATTTATTCATCGTATTTGCTTGAGTCTTGGACTCACACTTGTTTGTTTATTTTTTTAGGTAATCACCGATGTTGGCTCATTTGGGAGGGAGTAGACACGCACTACTCATTCACAGCATCCTATTCAAGTTCAAGATTATAAATTAGTTCTATCTTTCACTTATTATTGACTGAACCGTAATAAAAAGTTTAGATGGAGAAGGAAGGATACCTTCTCCTTGATACTGTTGATTTATTATTGCTTGTGAACCTTGTTTAACGATGAACTGTAATAAATACATTTAAATGGTGAAGGAAGGATACCTTCTCCATGTTGGGTTGTTTTATTTATGCCTTTAGATGTTATATCATTCAGATTCTTCCGCAATGTGGCTGTATGTTAGAGTATTTAAGTGACATCTTGGCTTCCAAATAGCCAGGGTGTTACAGTTGGTATCAAAGCGGGCTTTAGGTCCGTGGTTAGTAGAAATATATTAAAATGACACACTGTGCACAGTAGGTGGGATGGGTAATTCGTTGCTTCCGCATTTCTATTACTATGTTTCATTCGTTGAGCAATTGTTGAATTGCTTCTGTACTATCTTTCTTATTGTTAATCTATGATCTGCTATGATCTTCTATATCCATGAAATTATTCTATGATTACTGTGAGATGACCTTATATTCATAATTGATTATATTGGTTATGTGTGATGATAAAGGATGTTAAGAAGTTGAGGTCGTGGTTGTTGCCCAGGATTCACTGTGCTACACCACCGCTAAATGGTAGGGAATAGAGGAGTACTTACCCCGTTACATAGTTATCGTTGAGCATGAGTTCTTTGATAAAGTTGTTGTCTTCCTCGAGTTTGAATCTGGTTTCCTAGTTGTAGATTCTTGCAGTTGATGAAATTCTTTTGAATGGGGGTCATAATGAAGTGGGCAAGCTCCGATAGATCTCTAATCGTTCTCTGAAACAATTATTGTTTTCCGACTGTTGAGTTGCTTTTATTACTTGCGATCTTCGTCAGTTGGCAATATTGATAATTCATTGGTTGTTCGAATTCTCGCTGGAAAAGAATGACTCATTTATTCGTTTGATAGTTTGGGTAATGAGAGTTTAATGTTGCAAGTTTGTTAGCATGAGAAAGCTTTGACTCTATGTATTTCCTTGGGATTATTCTGAGTGTTGAAGATTAATGCATCTCTTTTCTGATGGAAATTGTTAAAAGCCTTTTGTGATGCCTTGTTATGGTTAAGTCAGAGATTGTAATCAAATAACTTGATATGGTATGGGTATCAAGTTGAGTCATTGGTGTGGTGCATCATTAATATTAATTAGTAACCTTGGAAGTGGAATTGATTAAGTTGATGTTGTCTTCTACTAGTTCTTGATGAACTGTATTTTATGAGTAGTGACTGTGAGTATGTCCATAACTATTTGGAGTCAAAAGAGATATTAAGAAGTATGGAACATTGATGAATTAGTCTGGTCATTAAAATTGTTTAGGTTGCTAAACTTGTTGGGTTCTTTGGTTCCAATGGATTAATTTAAATGTGTGGAAAGGGAAACTAGAGGAAATGCTAGATTTACATATTCCCTAGTATGATTAATTATTGGAATTGTGTACAACCAGTTGAAGGGATTGAATATCGGTGGATCTAGAATTTATGGGAGGAGTTCTATATAGTTCCTCTATATAGAATGACGCGATGAATTTGGTTGTAGTGTTGTTGAGACTTTTGATCGATAAAAGATTTTGATTTCTGAAGTTTTAGTGTATCTTTGCAAAAACCCAAATATGAGGAGGAACAGTTGAATATGTGTTTGTAAATATCCATGTGATTTGGGAAGGAAAGTAGGTAGCAACTAGATTTCATAATGAAGATAGTTGATAACAACAATGGTTGGAGTATAACTGTTGTGTGTTGAAGTTTGATGTTGAGCATCACTAAAAGTTGAACTGATATGTTATAATAGGGGGCTTATGCCCACATGATTGTGAAATCATCGAATGATAATGTGTCCTTGATGAAAGGGTTTTGGTAGGACCTCTTCATTTGTATAGTAGACCCCTTCTAAACTTAAGAGGTTGATGTAGTGAGGTAGTATGGTTTTGGTATACTCTCGTTTTGATGATGAGATGAAAAGGTAGTATGAAACAATTTGGTGGAACTTTGGGGCTTTTTAATGGAATAGTTGATGATAAAGATTCGTGTTCAGAGTGTATTATTCTTAATGTTAGTAAGATTATCTGCAAGAGATTGTGACTTGGGTGTGTGGTGATGATTCTTTTAGAAATAAAGTAATTTGATCGTCTTTCATAATTTTGATTTAGTAAAAGTGTTTCGAGTTCTGCGGTTGTGATCATTTGGACCTCTTGAGTATTGTGGTGATTGAGTTTGTTTTGAGCAAGGTGACTTGTTGAAAGATTTTATTGGTTCTTAAGTGGATCCTGTGATTTGGGTTTTAAGAGCTTATCTTGTTTAAGCTGGCAAAGTGATGTAGTAATAACAGAAAATGTCTTTCTTTGTTAAAAGAAGGAGTGAAGTATAAGTATTTGAGATGTAAGTCACGTTTCGCATCCTGCAGTTTATTTCAGTATGCTTAAACCTTATGCAGTTGTTCCATAAGAGTTTATCAATTTTCAAATGGCAGTACCTTCTTCTCATTTGTGGTTTGGTATTCGCTTTCAGTAGGGCTTGAGCCCTCAACTATGGACTTTCCCTTATGTTTTCCGAGTACTTTGCCTAAGTGACTATTTTTCTTGGTCCTGTGTTCACTGCGGGTGGCACATGATTTCCTAGTTGATGAAAATTGTTTCCATTCGCTCTTTCTTTTGAGAAAGAATCAACCTATTCGTTTCACCGGAGTCTCTTGAGGTGTTTATTAATTGTAGTTGGGAAACCTTGGGTTGTAAGTTATTCGAGGAGCATTGGAGGATGAACTATTTTTGTGTATAATTCTTGGAGAGAGTTTTAATTATACAGAATGTTTGCCTTTGAGGCTAAACTGATTGCATTGTTGCAACCATTAGAACCTATGGAGATTTGAGATCCAAGATCCTTTGTTCAATTCGGGTGGAACATTAGAATTTTCGAAAGGATGGGAATCTTGATCAATGTATTAGAGTGTCACGATTGAGTACCCTGCACGGTTGTGCAGATGAATTATGATGGTGTTGTAATGAGAGTAAGATTAGCGAAGTAATCTGATCGTTAAAGCGATTAATGAGATAGCCGAGATTGTTGGATTATTATCAGGAATGATTGGGAGTTAGTAAGTAAAACTGTAACGTCCCGTTTTTCCGGAGTCTTGAAAAGCTTTTAAAAATGAACCATTTGGTTTTGTTGAGAGTTCAAAGCTTAATTTGAAGATTTCAAAAATTTGGAGATTTAACTTGAACTAACCAAACTTCAAATTAATCCCTTTCTGGTTGAGCTGGAGTTATTGCTGTTCTTTGGCTTTTAGCCTCTTTTTCTCTACTGGCCTTGTTTGTCCTCCAGGCTAGTCTCTCCTCCCTTTTTGGAGACATCCTCTCTTGGGTCCTTCCTTTCGCCCAGACCTCCTCCCAGCCGGACCTCTTTATAGGTTCAACCCCTTCTGTTCTCTGGACCTCTCTTTGTAATCTTCTGTTTGGACTTCCCTTAAGTCCGGACTTTCCCTTTGTTGGCTTGAATCTCTTTGTGCTTAGACCTCCCCTTGGGTCTAAGCTTTCATCTTTGACTGGATCTTCCCTTGGTCTAAACCTCTTTCTTTGTTTGGACCTCCCCGTGGACCTCTCTTAGCGTTCTCTTGTAACCTCTGAGGTCATTTGGGCGTCCCAGAGTTCCTTTGGGACCTCCCCTTGCCTCTTTGGATCTCCCCTGTTCATCTGAGACCTCCCCTTGTTGAGATCTGGCCGTTAGGACCTCCTCTCTGAGATCTTAGCCGCTCGAGACCTCCCCTTGTTGAGATCTCGCCGTTAGGACCTCCTCTCTGAGATCTTAGCCGCAGCACCTCCCCTTGTTGAGATCTCGCCGTTAGGACCTCCTCTCTGAGATCTTAGCCGCTCGCACCTCCCCTTGTTGAGATCTGGCTGTTAGGACCTCCTCTCTGGAGATCTTAGCCGTCCAGGTCCTCCCTTCGTTGGATCCAAAGGTCCAGACCTCCTCAGGCCCAAGACCTCCTTAGCGCTTGGACCCTCTTTGACTCTTGTGGCTGTATCGCTTAAGGCTTTACCTTTCTCACCTAAGGGCCGTCCGATCTAAATCAGACGGCCTAGCCTTGCTGGTCTGTTCGCTCGGTCCGAACGGCCCCTCGTTTCGCGCCATCCGATCTGGATCTGACGGCTCAACTGCGAAGTGACGTTTGGATGGTCCAAACGTTCCTTTCCTTGCTGGACCGCCCGATTCTGATCGAACGGCTCTGCTTTGCTGCGCGTTTTCCTTGATCCCAGGACCTCCCCCTGGCTGTTTTGCAAGGACCACCTCCTCGATCCTTGCTGGTCTTTTGTAAAGACCACCCTTTTAATCTTGAATATCCTTGACCGTCAGGACCTCCCCGCACCCTTTGATCTAGACCGCTGAGGTCCTCCCGTTTTGAGATCTTGGCCGTTCAGGCTCTTCTTTTGAGATCTTGAGCGCCAGGACCTCCCTTTGCCTTTTGATCTTGACCATTCAGGTCCTCTCCTTTTGATATCTTGGTCGTCGGATTTTCCCTTTTGGGAGATTTTGACCGTCAGGACCTCCCTGCTCTCAGGGCCTCCTTGAGCGCCTTACCCCCCTGCGCTTGGGACCTCTTTTGAGGTCCTGGTTCTCTCGTGATTTAAACCTCCTTGGGGTCTAGATCTGTTTGAGGGTTGGATCTCCCCTTGAAGTCCAGCTATCTTTTGTCTTTTGGACCTCATATCCTTAGGACCTCTTTGTGTTTTGACCTTTGTGGTCTAGACCTCCCTGTTGTGTTTGGACCTCCTCTAGGTTCAGACCTCCCTGTTGTGTTTGGACCTCCTTTAGGTTCAGACCTCCTTGTTGTGTTTGGACCTCCTCTAGGTTCGACCTCCTTGTTGTGTTTGGACCTCCTCTAGGTTCGAGACCTCCTTGTCGTGTTTGGACCTCCTCTGGGTTCAGACCTCCTTGTTGTGTTTGGACCTCCTTTAGGTTCGCACCTCCTTGTTGTGTTTGGACCTCCTCTAGGTTCGCACCTCCTTGTTGTGTTTGGACCTCCTCTGGGTTCGAGACCTCCTGTTGTGTTTGGACCTCCTTTGGGTTGGACCTCCTTGTTGTGTTTGGACCTCCTCTGGTTGTGACCTCCTTGTTGTGTTTGGACCTCCTCTGGGTTCGAGACCTCCTGTTGTGTTTGGACCTCCTCTGGGTTCGACCTCCTCCTGTTGTGTTTGGACCTCCTCTGGGTTCGAGACCTCCTGTTGTGTTTGGACCTCCTCTAGGTTCAGACCTCCTGTTGTGTTTGGACCTCCTTTGGGTTCGAGACCTCCTTGTTGTGTTTGGACCTCCTCTAGGTTCGAGACCTCCTGTTGTGTTTGGACCTCCTTTGGGTTCGAGACCTCCTTGTTGTGTTTGGACCTCCTCTAGGTTCAGACCTCCCTGTTGTGTTTGGACCTCCTTTAGGTTCAGACCTCCCTGTTGTGTTTGGACCTCCTCTAGGTTCAGACCTCCCTGTTGTGTTTGGACCTCCTCTAGGTTCAGACCTCCCTGTTGTGTTTGGACCTCCTCTGTTCAGACCTCCTGTTGTGTTTGGACCTCCTCTGGTTCGCACCTCCCTATTGTGTTTGGACCTCCTCTAGGTTCAGACCTCCCTGTTGTGTTTGGACCTCCTTTAGGTTCAGATCTCCCCTTTTGTGTTTAGACCTTTGCGGTATAGACCTCCCTTTTTGTCCTGGGACCTCCTCGCAGGACCTCCTTCTTGGACCTCCTCCTTGGACCTCCTATTTGAACCGTGGACCATGTCCTTTGACCGTCTCATGACCTTTTGATCGCCCTTTGGCGGTCTTAGTGCATTTAATGTGGGTCGAGTCACATTAAATGTCGCCACCTACCTTTGTACTCTTTTTCTACTTTGTGTCACATCCCTTGCTTTCTATATTTCTTTTTCGTACCTTGTGGCGGTGTGCCCTTGTCCTAAAACCTTGAACCCGGTCGCTTCTTTGGGTTGGTGCTCTGTTCCTTGCTCTTTAAATAGAGCACCAGAGGGCACCGCCTCCTCGCTCCTCATTTCAACTCCTCGGTTTCTTCCCGACTGGTGGATCTCCTCCTCCTCCTCCTGGTGGATCTCCTCCTCCTCCTCCTGTGGATCTCCTCTTCTCTCTTGGTTTTGAGTAAGTTCTTTTGGTTTTCTTGGAAATTATTTGCTTATTTGGTTTCTTTTTGCGAACGTAGATCTCGGGTGATCGTTGAGAACTCGTGAATCAAGCTCCTTCACCAAGCTTTTCTTTCTCCAACAGAGGCAAGTCGTGGCCCTTGATCATCTTGATCCCACTTTGCAAAGCTATTTTGATTCATTAAACTTGCATGGCTATCTTTATAAAGCATGTTTTGGGCAAGAGCTATCCTCCTACTTGACATTATGCCTCCTTGATATACTTAAACCGAACATGTTGACATGAACTCTTTGGACACCTTAGGATGGATATTTTGGTTGGTATTCCTTGTTATTGCCAACTTTGGGACCGTATGTTGTATGGTTAGCCTTGCTTTAGAAACCGTGGGTCTGTGAATCATGCCTCATCAATTAATAATCTTGACTAATTGAAATATGGAACCCGTGGTTGGTGCCATTGTTACAACTATGGCAGGATGCCTAAGTTGTGTTGATTGTGGTGCGAGATCACATTAATAATTGTTGTGCCAGACTGGGTGGTCTTTTGGTGGTTAATTACAAATTGTTTTGCTCGGGCAAGAAGGTCGGGAGTGAGTAGTGGATGCTTCATTTTGGGGTTGTGGATGTCTTGCCTCGAGCACAAATAAGGACTTAACTTTGTGTTCATTGATTTGGGCCAATCAAGGCAACCACAAGATCACTTTATGGGGGTGGTCCAGGCTGAATAATTAGCAATGAGATGGCTTGGTGTCATTATGGTTGATGCGTGTGAGACGCCGCAAGAGAGGGGCACCCCATAACCTCATGGACTTCTAGACCAAAGGGGGAATTACTGAAACCTTAGCGGGCAGCTCCGAGTCATTTCAAAGCTTTGTAAAGGCCTTGTCGCTTTCTAGATCGCCACCTTCTAAGTGAGCAAGGGTGACCGGAACCCATCCCGCTAGAGAGACCGTGGATTGTGGGTAAAGTTGTACACCTCTGCAGAGTGAAAAATCTATTCGAATAGCCAAGTCCTTGGTTATGGACATGCCGGTTGAATATGGTGCAAGGGGTAGCTTTGTGAAATTGTGTCCTGGGCGCTCATGAGAGATCGTGGCTTTGCCTCAAGAGACCTTGGCCGGCTTTAGAGGGTCATGGTTGGCTCGAGATGAGGTCCAGGTGGGTTGGGAACTCTGGAGCGGGTGCTCCAGGGTGGTCGTGGCTGAGGTCCTGGTCATGGGTGTGACCAGACCTCCCACGGTTGGTCTTTGGAACTTTGGAGTGGGTGCTCCAGAGTGGGTTTTGGGAGTGAGCGGGTGCTCACGACCTCCTCAAAACAAATGTACTTATGTATTATTGTTTTAACTCGAGCATTTCAATCTACTTATATTATTTGTTGTCAAATCTTTACGCAACTAACCTTCTGACTCTCTTTTGGCAAGCCTTGCATGATTACTTATTGCATGCACTCCCACGGCTTGTCGAGTACATTCAATGTACTCATGGCTTTTGCCCTCTGCTTTTAATCAGCTAGCCAGCCGAGGAGCTCAAAGCTCGGTGAAGAAGAGGTCTTTGGAGACCTTGCAACCTAGGGGACGCCCTCCACTCGATAGCGGTGGGCTGATCGGTTGGACCTACTGCTAACGCTTTTGCTTTCCGCCGTTCTTGCTCTTTTGTTGTAGCCCATGAGGTAAACTCCTGTAAGAAGCTTGGCGCTTTGGTCTTTAATATTATTTGTTGTTCTCTCTTGCTCTTCTTAGTTTGTGTATGGACTTGATTACACTTGTGTTAGATCTGCATGCGAGCTAGCCAATCCGCCTCTGGGACTAGCTCAGTGCACAAGGTGATCTCCGTGAGGTCCTCACGGGACTTAGCCTCGAGATCTGTCGGACCTCCCCGATGATATACCTAGAGGTGCCACTGCGGGATGTTGGCTAAGACCTCCGGAGGTCTTGAAGACCTCTGGGAGGTCTGAAGACCTCCCTCGGGAAGTTCCGAGCGGTATTACTGCTCCTTCATGAGGTAGTACCGCAGCTCAAAAAAAAATGGTCCTCCCGGACCTTGCGGTATATCAAAGGGTGGGTTGTCACAAAAACTCTAAGAGTTAGACTCTTTATAAAGATAATTGGATCGAGGAAATGTTTTCTGTGTTGATGTTAAGGTGCGAGTATGTTTGGATTGTGAGAATTTTAGGGATTTAATCTCTGGATTCCCCTATCTTCTATATGAGAAGTTCATTGTAGGAGTCTTGGAACCTAGATTTGGGTTTCGCATTTTTATGCTAGGACTTTGGTCGCCCAATGATTATGTGTAGAGAAAGTAGATTAAGGGTGAATTTCGAACAGTGGGATGATCATTGATAGAACCCTTTTGATGAAGTATATGAATGTGTGAGCTGAGAATTCCAAGTTGTTTATTCTTAAAAGATTGAGATGATGTGATTGCATGTGCGATCTATTTTGAGATGCATTGGAAGTCATCTGTCAAATTAATCATGTCGGTAGAGGAGTTGTTGAGAGAAAGATTTGGTGGAGTCGATAGAGCCTTTATACAGAGGTGTGGATGACGTATTTCGACTTGAGCGTAACGTTGAGAATGCCAAGTTAAGAGAGATGAGTTAGTGTATTATGCGATTAATTGGAATTCCAAAGTTTGAGAGAGATTTTATTCCCAAAAGAGAAACTGAGAAATTGATGCTTCCTCAAGTAGTGACACGTTTTCTTGATTCTTGTTTGAGCTATGTGTTTATGACAGATGTCTTTCGCAATTGGAGTTTGACTTTATATTGGCATGTGTGGTTCTTATCGATTCAGAAAGAATAAAATAAATTTCTGATTTGGACATTCAAGTGTTTTTCTCCTTTGGATTTCGTGACGTTTATTCGCAAAGTACCACTTGGAAGGTGGAAAGGTTTTCGTGATGAAATTCCGATTTCTGGATTTGACTCTTTAGTACCGAGCTGGTAACGCATAGTTGCGATGTGAATCTTTCATTTTCAGATGGGTTTTGTCGGTAAAAGAGTTTGCTTAAAAAGAGTCTGTTGTGTGTTTCTGGTTAAAGGAGGTGATCCTTCTTTGCAGTTGAAGAGTTCGATTGAGAGGTGGAACAAGAGTTCCGTGATCTATGCGCTTGTTGTGTGGTTCGGTACCATTGGAGAGGTTAGCCCAAGGTACGTTGGGTTGTTTTCGCTAGTTGGCGTATCGCTAGGACCGTCTTGGGTCCATACGCGGAGTACGCGACGTCTGGGTTGTTCTGGTGCTGAGTGAGTAATTGTGTCATTCAAAGTTTGAGATTTTGTTAAAGACGTTGACCATCGAGTAGGATCTTACCCTCGAGTCTCTTCCGATGAGTGTACCTGGAAATGTGGGGTTGAGCGTTAGAACAGACGTTGTTTCGCGTCATTGTGTTGTGGTCCTCAGTCCGAGAGAGAGGCCACTTGGGAGTTGGAGACTCGCGTGAGCGAGTTTTAACAAGAGTTGATCACATTGGTATCTGTTGTTAGTTTCCAGTCGTAGTTTCCCTTCGTGTAGATCGGCATTTAGATTCGGGGTCGAATCCTGTTAAGGGGGGTAGAATGTAATACCTCGATTTATTCTAAAGAAGAAATCATTCAAAAGAGAAGAATAGAATTAAGAAAGAGGAGTTTTTCGCTTTTCTTCGGCAACCTGGGCCTCGGGCGTTGGCCCAGGAGGCCCATGGGGGGCCGGCCACCTATAAAAGAAGGGGAAAACCCTAGGCCAGCATTGTAGCTACAGTAGCCACCGCTACAGTGCGCTGTGCTACAGTCCCTGCCTCTTGGAGCCGCCCCTTCCCGCTGCCGGTGTTCGCAAAGGAAGGAGAAGGAGGGACTGCAGATTGGTTGGCCGAAAGGAGGGACGTGGGATCTTCTTCATGGGGGATCGTTCAGCGTCTCCCTAAGGTTCTTCAAGGGTAACGAGAGTCGTTCCACGCTGTTTAATTAAGAATAGATGCAAAACCGATTAGATTTGATTGCATCAAAGTCTGTCTGCAGTAGATCAAATCTGTCCAGTATGTTGCGCGGGGTCTTTCGATGTTATTAGAGGCCGAATCAAAAGTGTTGATCTCCTAGCGATATCTATATTATGTTCTTAACTTTCTGTGGCCATCGAGTTCACCTGATTCCGTCGCTCGAGTCAAAAGTTATGATAGATTTAGTATCTACTGTCCAGATTTCTGACGAGATTAATCTGTTTTGTTATTTCGTAAAATATGAAAATGTAATTGGAAGAATCTGGGTTTTCACCCAACTAGGTTATTGTAGGTAATTTGATAACCTTTCCATATTGTTAAAGAACGATCAATTCGAAGTTATAGATTAAAAGTTATGATCGTTTTAGTGCTGCTGTTTATGCTGTTAGACAGTTTCGTCTTTGAAAGTTCATCTGTGCTCGTAGGAGCACCGGATTTATTAAGCTCATAATACTTAGTCATCCAATTGACCCTAGTATTATCAACCAAATAAACCAGTCTCGAGAGATGTATACTCCCGCATGCAGATACATACCTCACAACAAAAGAATGTATCAATTCCATACAACACATAGTACATAAGCAACAAACCGTGGTTAATATTAATAAGGATAGGTTATTACAAAAGAGGGGCCTTCTGGCCAAATGACAACAAGTACTACTAAGAATACATAGCGGAAGCAAAAGTGCCATAAAGATGGCTATAACACAAAGCCAATCAGTGTGCCTTAACCCCTAGGCATCTGACCGGACCGCCAAGCTAGTCGTCGAAGAAACTGCAACACATAGCACAAAGGTGAGGCTCTTGGAGCTCACCTCCTTCCTCTGCAACAAAAGCCACAAAAATGCCACAACCACGGGCAGATGAGTACATAAAGTACTCCGCAAGACTTACGTGTAAGATAACAGAACTATAGTTTAGCTACATGCAAGCTTTATTTAAGTGGATGAGGCTTTGGACTTATTTTAGCATAAAGCAAGTTTTCCTTTGCAATAATGTAATAGATTCAAAGCAGTTTTGCAATTCATTTTTAATTTGCAAGAACCACGAGACAAGTAACAAAATAAAGACAACAACAATCCTGGAAGTGACTAACCCAATAGCCACCACAACAATAGCATGAACATCCATTCATACCAACCCATCAAGTTTTAATTAAATGGTTGAGTCTAGTTCTTCTGATGCGTTTCCGAGCGTGTCCATAACCTAGGACGAGGCTATTCGAATAGTTTTAACCCTGCAGGGGTGTACCAATGTACCCACACGTCAGACCGCCTTTCCTTTAAGCACACTACCTTTGGTATGCCGGCACGGCTAAGTCCTACGAGACATTTCCAATGGACGATGCTAATTAAGAGCCGCCTCCCACGGGGATAAGGATACATTAGACACCTAACCGGTCTCATAATGCTCCCTCCCAACACCACACACACACATTTTATTAAAACATACCCACCCACCAGCTCATAATTAACACCTTCCAAAGTACTTAGTCAAGAGAGGTCCCATATCCCCTCGTGTGGTTAGCACGCAAAATTGCTCGTAACGGTGGCGCAAGTAACTCGGTCCTTAATGACTCAGCATACTACCACATTCCAAAACCACACCATCCATCCAATATGCCCAAGTCCAAATAGTTTTCATTTTTATTTGTTTACAAATCATACAAGGGACATAATGGAATAATAGTTTTTAGGTGATCAAGGTTATCGACATAATGTCGATAACCGCCCATTTCTACCGTTATCTAAGCATTGCTAAGCATGACACCGTAAAAGCAATAAAAGAGCATAATTAAATCACCGGCTCTAATTCACGTTTATATTAGTAACTTATGGTTTGTGGCAGGGGTAACAATTTAGGGCAACTATGCAATAGGAATAGCTACCTCTAAACGATAAAATACTTTGACACAAAAGCATGCATACATACAAGTTAAACAAAATATTAGACTTTAAAGTAATGGGATTAAGCGGGATATGATCAAACTGCTTGCCTTGCTGTTGCTGGTCACTATGCTGCAGAGAAACACTCACGGGATCAACCCACTCGTCGGCACCTAATCGAAAAGACGAAAAGAAATGATAAGAACGACGAAAATGACAAAGACAGCACAGCAAACAAACTCCAAATACTCTGAAATTTCTACAGCAGCAAGAGGATGATTTTTAGGGAATTTAGCAACAAGAACCAATGGATTTGGATTCTCAATGCAAAAGATATGAGAAAAACAATTCTGCTCAGCCCTAAAAATACCAAACTGCACTATTCACTAATCTAATTATGAGGCAACATTTTCTCGAAAAGTGGTGCCACTGAAATTTTTACAGCAAAACCAGCACCTCATGAGATGAATAACACAATTGAGTTCTTCTCATTTGGAGCTAGATTGCACTTTCTACCACTTTTCAAAAACAAGAACTTGAACAAAATTATAATGCACAAGAACTCTTTTCTACAACAGCAACAAGATCAAAGCTAATTTTCACAGTAAGTTCACTAATAGAGGAAGCCAACAAAGTTGGATTCACTCAAAACTAATCTACAGAGCATTTGTTATGTATTTTACAAGTTAAGCATCAATTTGAGTGTACATTTAAAGCTAGTTTTGAAATCTATTTGCAAAACCATGTTCTGGAGCTGAACTAAGCCCATAACTATTTTTAGATTAGAGCCCAGTCCAAACCAGAGCTACAGAAATTTGAATCACCCTATTTGGATTTAAATTGAATTAGTTATGCATTTTTAAAGTTCATACCTTTTTCAGTTTATAAATAAGTGCTCACCGGAAAATTCTAAAACCAAAAGAGAGGGGAGGACGTGAACCGCTGATCTAAATCAAACGGCCCAAGACCTCCAGAGAAACGCCAAGACGCCACTGCAGTGTCCAGAGAACATGGGCCGTTGATCTTGGATCCAACGGTCCATGTCCTCCCTGCCACGCTGCGCGCAACAGAGGGGAGGTCGTGGCCGTTGATACCGCATCCAACGAACCACAACACATGAGGGAGGACCGGGACGATCCAGATCAAACGAGGGAGGTCCTGAACGGCTGAGATCTTCCAAAGGAAGATCTAAACTATCAAGATCTCCCCAAGGAAGATCTACATCGTCAAGACCTCTCGAGGGAGGTCCTGGACGGTCCAGATTTTCCAAGGGAGGACCTTAATGGTCTAGATTGTCCCAGGGAGGACCTTAACGGTCAAGGCAACAACACAGAGGTCCTGGGCGGTTCAGATCCACTTGGGGTGGTCCTGAACGACCAAGATCTAACAAAGGGAGGTCCTAAACGGCTCAGATTTCCACTGGGAGGTCTGGGCGGCTAAGATTTACCCGAGGAGGTCCACAAGGTTAAGAGGACCTCGGGAGGTCCTACACGTGGAGATCAACATAGGGAGGACCTCAACGGCTAAGATCTCCCACAAGGAGATCCTAGCGTCAAGATCGCAAGGAGGAGGTCCTGGTTGTCCCTACAAAAGACCGGGGTGGTCTTTGCAAAGAGGACCCCGAGGGGAGGTCTTTGGGGAGGTCTTTGCCAAAAGTCCACGGGGTGATCCTTTGGCAAAGAGGTCCCAGAGATGCACGCGCGCGGGGAGACCAGGCGCGCGGCCTTAATTGCGCAACAAGGGACAAAAATCAAGGCATTAAAGGCTGACCCGAGTTAACCAATGATAAGCAATGATGATTGCATTTAGGGAGAGATCTTTGTCCTAACGACAATGGCACGGTGCCATTGTTGTCCGACAAAACCCCGAGAGGCTCCCAAGGCTTGTCGCCGGTGATGAGGACCTCGCCGGCGCCATCCAAGGACACCAACGTGTGCGCAATAGTGTTGCGCACACGCCAGGACCATTCCTGGCGGCGGGGGTGGCCCTGAACGGCGACGAGCCGAAGATTGGCGGCGCAAAAACACACGGCCAAAACACAAACAGCGATAATGAGCTCCGCAGCGTACATTCAAGCGTGTGCCCAAGAAAAGCTTCGCAACAACATACACGCGGGTGCCAGCATCTACGGGATTACCAGGAGGGTTACCTGGGGGTCGCGGAGGTGCTGAGGAGGTTGGGGACGTGGAGGACCGGAGTTGGGGAAGAAGGGTTACTCCACGGCCAACTCCAAGCTCCAAGCTCCAAGTCAGGCCTCTTCTGAAAATGTCAACCCAAATGAGGTTAGGGTTAACTCCGGGAGGTCCAGGGAGCACAAAGTGAACAAGAGGTTGAAGAGGAGCCATTTGAACACAGGCCACCAAGGGCTCCAAGCTTCAACAATGGCGCCAAAAAGGGAGGTCAAGGAGGGGATGCTCAGCCAAGCACAAGCAAGGCCAAGCTCAATGGTGTGTAAAAGAAGCCAAGGGCAATAGTGGGGGGTTTTATAGCTAGGGCAAAAAGAGGTCCTGGACCACGGGTTAAGCTCATGGTGAGCTTAGCCCAAGGGAGGTCCACAAAGGTCCATGGAGTTGGACAAGATGGATGGGACAGAGTAGGTCAGGACAGGGCATGGGCTAGGGGCGGAAAAGCACTGACATGCATTTAATGCCCCCAGGCACAGAGTCGTTGGATGTGACAAGGCTCGACTTTGCCCATCGCCATGGCTGCACGCACATCAAGGTAGGAGAAGAACAGACCTCACATCCACCGTTGGATTACGTGGATGGGGAGGTCCTGGCCCTCGGATTTTAAGTTTGAACCGTTATGTTTTAAGTGACTGGGAGGAGGTCCCAGCCACACGATTTGAAAAGGGAGGTCGTGGCCCTCCGATTTCCAAAACGCAGATGCGCAAAGGATAAAGGGTTAGGAGGTTCTAGCCTTTGGATTTACATCCAAGGGCTCAGACCTGAGGGGAGGACATAACTGCGTGTGACTTAGAGAAAAACGGGGGAGGTCATGGCCTTTGGATTTAAATCCAAGGGCGCACAACCAAAGGGGAGGTCTTAGCGCTAGATTTTGAGGGGAGGTCGTGGGCTGTTGGATCTGATCCAACGGCTATGACCTCAAGTGAGTACAAAATGGAGGTCAAGGTGGTTTGAGCTCATGGGAGGTCAGGCCATGGATTTTGATCCAAATGCCAAGACCTCGATGAGGCGGGAGGTCCCGGTCTGCGATGATTTGCGGCGAGGTCGCGCCTTTGGATCTAAATCCAACGGCTACGACCTCAACAAGGTGGAGAGGAGGTCTGAGTAGTTTGATAGCAAGTGGAGGTCATGGCCATGGATCTTTGATCCAACGGCTATGACCTCGATGAGGTGGGGAGGTCCTTGCGGTGTTGACCGCGGAGGAGGTCTGGTGCACAAGACAAACAGAGGAGGTCGTGGCGGTTGGATCTTTATCCAACGGCTGCGACCTGATCAAGGTGGAGAGGGAGGTCTACTGAGGTGCAGACATGGTTGGGCTGGACCAGCTTTGCACAGCGGCTAGCCCAAGGAACAGTGTAGGCTTTTTAAATTTAGTTTTTAACAGCTGAAACTTAGCAGAATTATTTGAGATAGCAAATGAACTCCAAAATTCATGAAATTTTAACTGGAGCTTGCTGACAAAGAGATTAACCTTGCATAAAATTTCCAGAGGTTATTATGCAATGCATTTTTCTCAGGAAATTCATGAAGGTTGTTCAAGGATTTGGTTTTACCTCCAAAAATTATCAAACCAGTTTATAACTCATGATATTTTTCAGAGGGGTCCCACAACATTTCTAGGACCAAGGAAAAATATTTCCAAGGGTTTGGCAGAACATTTGTGATAATAGGAAAATGAGTTTGACTTTTGTCAACAAGAGGTTTAGGTTTTTGAATTACACAACTCTTGGACTAGAATCACAGGAGAGATTAGGGGTTTCAAGATATGAGAAAAAGTTTTAATTTCTACACATTTAGTTACATTTGACACAAACACCTGTTTAGGTATTTGGGATGTTACAGTCTGTTAGCGTACTAATTTGGCCGAATGGGATCATCTTGTCAACTAGAGTATTGTAGATTTGTTAGATAAAAATCCACAGAAACTAGATTCACCTCATTCGGAGTTCCATATCAAGAGATATGCTGCTTCTGTGTCTTTCTGTCCAAGGATGCGTTATTTGACCTAATGCGTTGGTTTCAGTTTAGGTTTCTAGATAAATCTTGATTCACCGGGAAGCGATGTAGAACGTTGTTAAGTAGTGTCGTGTTCATCGTGTTCTTATTTCAGTTATTTAATTGTTTAGGAGGTGAAGCTCAGTTTAGGAGCACCACTTTTTCCTCGCTAACGCGTCGCATCATGGAGGCAAGTACATTGCTTATCTTAATGATTGTGATTGATGAATGCTTTTATGATTATACTTGTGAGTTCTTATGATTCAAGAGAAGTTGGATTGTCTATGGTCTTTCATATGTGTTGAATCCATGATTGGAGATGATAATATTTAACTTCATGTTCCTTCCATATATGTGTTTTCTCCATGATTAGAGAGCGGTCTTTTCAATATACATATTTCATTCCATGCATTCATTATTCATGTTCCATCCACGGAGTGGATTAAAAGACCCATCAATTCCGTGGATGGGCACGTAAGACCCATCATTCCAATGTGGGCCCCACTATTCCAATGTGGGCGTTTTGGGACACCCGATGAAATGTTCTTCATACGGGACTTGGATCCTCGTATTTTTGTTAAGATGCGTGCTTAAGTGAACACCGACGGTGTGTCACTAGCAATACCGTATATGCATGTGTGTAGTCGCTCCATTCCATTCACTTCATTCATTCCATTCATTCAAATACTGCTCGTGATTTCTTCATATGGTTCAATGATGTTGACTTGTTAATGTTTGTGGTATGTTCCATTTATTCACTGTACTTGCTGAGTCTTGGACTCACACTTGTTTGTTTTTTTTTTACGTAATCACTGATGTTGGCTCATTTGGGAGGGAGTAGACACGCACTACTCATTCACAGCATCCTATTCAAGTTCAAGATTATAAATTAGTTCTATCTTTCACTTATTATTGACGAACTGTAATAAATAAGTTTAAATGGAGAAGGAAGGATACCTTCTCCTTGATATGGTTGATTTATTATTGCTTGTGAACCTTGTTTAACGATGAATTGTAATAAATACATTTAAATGGTGAAGGAAGGATACCTTCTCCATGTTGGGTTGTTTTATTTGTGCCTTTAGATGTTATATCATTCAGATTCTTCCGCAATGTGGCTGTATGTTAGAGTATTTAAGTGACATCTTGGCTTCTAAATAGCCAGGGTGTTAGAGCATATGGCGAAGTTAATTCAGTAGCTAGAGGTGTTAATAATTTCAGTTGGACTTTTGATCATCACCTAGCAAGCAGCATTCTAATCTGGTATATAGTCAAATTAGGAAGCTAAATAGTTTAGTGATTAGTAAATTGTTTAAGGTGTTTAAACTAGCTAAATAATTGGAGCTTAGCTGAAATTAATATTGTTGTATGACTTTTAGCCAAATAACAGTAGTCATAAGGCATTTCTGAAATTTTGATCTTAGCAACTTTTGGTCCCTTTGAGCTTTAGACTTTAAACTAACAAAGGCTAATCATCTAAAGAAGAAGCATTAAATTGGTTACCCAAAACAAGCTTAGCCAAGTTAAAAACTCAGGAAACTGCTGTCTTTTCATTTATATATGAATAGTGTTTTAATAGTTAGTAAGATAATGAAATAAGCTGTTCTTTTGAATACTTATTAAGGTTTTAAAAGACTAATTGAAAGGGGAACATATAAGAGGATTAATTTTGACTGTATGATCATCGTGGATGTATACATAGAATGCCTAGAGAGAGTATTTGTGAGTACTAGGTGTCCTGTTAAGGAAAACAATATCACCTAAACTCTAGGTATCATCAGTTATTATGATTACACTAGAAATTGAATTAATTTCAACAAGTCCATACGAAATTGAACTCTAATTAAACTAAAATCTATATCTAAATGCATCTAGAATCATAACCTCATTAATATGTAATTGTCATGCATTTTTGAGCATGTTGGATTTCTCAATTTTATCGGTGTTTATTCGCTATCGTATTTCTTTCTCTAGATTATAAGTTGCACGGAGTGAACATTTACGCCTACAAGAATGAACAAGTGAACTTCCAACAAGGCAAGTATCCTTTTTGCACCATGTTGATCCCAGAATTTTTGAACTGTAGATTTCCAAAATACAGAGATATTGTTGCATGCTAATTTTCTAAAAATTATTTGTGATCTGTCTTTAGATAGTTACAACCTAACACTTGAGGCTTACCTTTAATCTGATCATACACTCAAACTTAAGGTAGTGCTTCTATACTTTGATACTTGTTTTCCGTTATTGCTTAGCCATGCAGTCTGTAGAACGTTAGTGTTTGGCAAGCTTATCTTGTCAAACTTGGAAACCCTAAATGAACTTCATTTATTTTATTCTTTGTTCAGTTTATTTAAATCTGAAATGAAATCAAATATTGTTTGTTTACATTGATTTTAAATCTGGACAAGTGGATGCTAGTGATGGTGCCTTAGTGCACGAGATTGGGAAATGTGGTTGTCTTGTCTGGATTGATTAAGGACTGAACATTAACTGGACGATTCAAGCCCCAACGCATTTCCACACGCAAAGTATGGGCAATCGCTTGGTTAAGTAAAAGGTTAATACTATTGAGTTGGAAAACAGAAAGTAAGGACATATGTGTTTGATTTCATATCTATATCATATGTTCTTAAGAGGGTGAGGACGTACATGCGTTCTATCACATGTACGCACCTTAAGGGCCCGATTATGATCTAATATGTGCAGCTAGCACAGCTCTACTTTCTGTTATTTAATTTTTGTCGATCGGCTCGGCTTTCCCAAGACAACATGTGGACCCTCGGTTGGCAAGGTGTTCTATTAGTAACTTGAACTAAGCGGATCACCACACATGGGTATTCCAAATCAATAGTGTTAATTTGTTGAAAATACCAAATCTTAGTTTACCTTACCGCATACCAAAGGTAGTGTGCTATTATTCTAGATGGCTTACTGCTAGCTAAGTCGTGTGGGTAAAGATGTACACCCTCGCAGGTTTAAAACTATTCAATAGCCGTGTCCACGCTACTTTACAACGCTTGAGTTGAATAGATCTTTGTATAGATTTTGGAATTACAAACCTTTGCATAGATTTTTGAATTACTAATCTTTGTATTGATTTTTTTTTTAATTACAACTTTGGTCTGGAGACTATTTTGGCATAAATGTGTTCATGCAATACTTGGTGTGGCTGGCAGCCACTTAAATTTTGCTATTAAACCTGATTACATTTCCTTTTATGCAAAGCTTTAGTCCAAAATTGATTTCTAAAATTGCTTTGTCAAAACTTGGTTATGGGTACTATTTCGACATGAGAGACATGCTTGCAATGTTTTTGATAATTTTGGACAGCCACTTTATTGTTGTCATTAATTATGATTTTGCTCTCTTTTACTTACTGTTTTAGTCCAAATTGATTTATAAAACTGCTTTACCAAAACTTAGCAAGTGTAGGATTAAGATGTATTGCTTTACGCAAAAAATGAAACCATTATAACCTTCCTGTTGTTAACCTTAAGCATGTACAAATTCTACTCCTTTGAATAGGATCTATCAAACACTTTCTTTTCATAGTTTGTGTAAGTCTTGCGAGTACCTTCTGTACTCAGGTTTTATAACCTCTTGTTGCAGGTAAGTGTTGGGTCGCATGGTAAGCTACGATAGCTACAAACAAAAATTCTACCACGCAAACCAGGAAGCCAAGCAAGTAGATGATCATAGATCGTTACCACCAGACGCGCAGAGCAACGGAAGAAGGGTTAGGGCAGCTGGTCCAACGAAGAGCTGCCGATGTAGTGGTCGAGTCGATCGTCCAACGCCCGAAGAAGTCGATGCGGTGGTCGAGTCGATCATCTCCTCCAAAGAACCTCTCGCAATTCCTCGTGAAGATCACGAATCGCCCTCAAGCGCAACAATCGTAGTAGCGCCTCTCACGGTATCCACACGCCCGGGCAGAACAGCCCCTACCGGTGTGCTAGCACCAAGTCGCACGCAGCAGCTCTCGTGAAGATGGCGGCTAGGGTTTTGGTGGTGTTTTTGCGCGCCCCAGCAGACCTCATGCATCTCCTTATATAGTGCTCATGACGGATCTTATCCGAACACGCTTACTTAATCGTATTCGTATTGGTTTGTTCCAACCTGTTAAGTGTGTGACCACAGAGGTTCATGCGAATCGGTTGTGACTCGAAACCCATTCCGATCACTAGTCGAGCGGCTCCTAGCGTAACATAGTGATTCCCGAGTACACACAAATTATATCGGATTTAATCTTAATGCAATATGATCTACGACTGTGTCCTCATCACTTACGACCAGTGTCCCATCTCTATACGACCAGTTCGCATGTGGTCACAACCAGTTCAGAACTCCTTACGACTGTGTTACGACCACTCTGTGATTATGTTCGACCATCTCACGACCAAATTGTATCTCCATATGACCAAATCAGAATCGCTCGAACTAAGCGACCTACTCGTGTATACTCCCTTTGCCTCACGATGTCTGGTTGAACTCCAGGTGAGATGTTGTGTCATCCATGGACTGTTCAATTCTTTCTCGATCGAGTGTCAAATAACTTTACGTGGTCGAACACTTCGACTACTAGTGGCATGGCCATACACTTTCTTTATCCGATCACAACGAGGGGCCCAGAGACATCTCTCCTGTTATGTTACGAGGGGTAAATCCCATATCCGACCAGTCATATTCCTCTCCATGTTTCACAGCATACCCGAAAGCTACCTTTATAACTACCCAGTTACGGTGTAGCGTTTGGCAACCCCTAAGAGTGCTATTACACATGTAGGAAACTGTAACATCCCAATTTCTAGAGCTTTAAAAATCATTTAAATAGTTGGTAGAGAGAAAATTCACCATTTGGATTTATTTGAATTTAGTTCAAAAGCTTTAACTTGGACTTTAGTAACAAAACAATTTAATATGAATAATTCCAACATGAACAATAGTCAAAACTATTTTATTTCGATTCTATGAGCTTGGATATATTTTCTGGAATTTTCTGGAATTTTTCCAAGTTCATTTGCTATTTTCCATTGCTTATTTGAATTTCGCTATTTTCTAAAAAGGAAAACCTATTTTAAATCTCCAAACAATCGTTGGGCTAAATCTCCTACCAAAGACTGCTCATCTCGCCCAATCATTCAGAGTCAGTCCGATCTCGAGTTGACGGCGATCTCGCCACCGCCTCGCCCTCCTCCTCGCGCGGTGGCCGCCTCCCCATCTCCGCCAAGCGGGCCCGCCATGGTCGTTGTTTTCGTCGCCGCTGCCGCTGCGTTGCCGCGAAAGCAACCGCCATGAGCAATAACGCCGAGCCTCACAATGACGCCTCCACCGCCTCGTCCTCCGCAGACGCGGCGCCACGACGCCCACGACCACCCCGCCACACCCCACGACCTCATCCTCGCGGCGATTCGCCCACGGTAAGCAACCGCCGCCACGACCTCCACGCCGCCACGCCGCCGGTGCCTCCCGACCTCTATAAAGGCCACCCCGAGGATCGCCGCACCCTTTCCTTAACCCTCGCTCAATTCCACCCGAGAACCTCCGCGCGCCGCCAATTCGAGCCCTAGGGCTTTCTACCGCGGTGGGATTTTTCTATTGCGCCGCCGTGCCGCCGCCGCCGCTGTCGTGGAGCACCCGCCGTGTTCGCCGTCACCGCACCTACCTCCGGAGCCACCCATTTCGTCGAGCCTCACCGAGCGCCTGCCGACAAAACCCGAGCCGCTTTGCCGCCCGACCTCGCCGCCGCCACCACCGCCCACCTCAACCACCCGGAGGTACCTCATCGTGTTCGCAATAGCGCCGGCTACACGCCTGCACCACCCAACCTCGCCGGCGAAAGCATCAGAGCGCCGGTGACCATCGGTCCATCTTGCCGCCGCCGTTGTCGCCCTCGCCGATGTGGACGCCACGCCACCGCCACTCACCTCCGCATGCGTGCGTGTCGCCACGTGTGCATCAAGTCGGCCATCGCAGCAGCATGTGCGCCACGCCAAAGACTGCTTAAATTCGAGGGCTCGGTGGACTTGGTCCATCGTGGAGTCGTCACCGACATGTGGGTCCCACGTGTCGCTTAATTCTTTAATTCATTTATTTTCCGAAAATCCTTCACGACGTCACCTTATGCAATAATTAGAATTTCCTTTAGAAAAATAATTCAGAAATTGTTAAATAATGATTTAGGTTTAAATTTGTAAAATTCATAACTTTTGCATCCAAACTCCAAATTGGGTGTTTCAAATTTCTAAATTCATATAGAATTAAGATCTAGCTAATCAAATCAAAATTATTTAAATTTGACTTTTGTTTAAATTTAGAAATTCATTTAAAATTCAAGAGATAGGTTAAAACTTGTAAAATTCATACCTTTTGAATCCCAAATCCAAATTGGATGATTTAAATTGCTAAAATCTTAGAAAATTATTGTCTAATTAAATAACATATAATTATGTAATTTGGAGTTCAGTTTAGTTTTAGAATTTAGAATTTATTTAATTTCCAAATTTAGGTTAAAATTTGTAAAATTCATAATAATTGAATCCTAACTCCAAATCCATCCATTCAAATTTCTAAATTCGTCTAAAATCCAGATCTATCTATTGGAGATTTTTAATTATTTTATTGGAGTTATTTGCTTCTAGTTTTTATTTAGTTTTGTTTGTTTGTGTCGTTTGCGAGTAGACTTCGACGCTACTGGAAGAGTTGAAGAAGAATGACCTTTCCAAGACCAAGATCAATTCCTAGATCCTTTTCAAGGCAAGCTATGCCCTTGACCATTTTGCTTCCCAGTTTTATAAAAGTATTTTAATTCAAATTACTGCATCTTAATTCAAGTATTTATTTAAAAGCTTTTGGGTGTAGTAGTTAATTCCAAATTGATATGCCTCCCTTGTGTAATTGTTAAGCCTTGATTCCTTGTGACCCTAGTTGATAATTAGTTGGTAATATTGTAGCACCAACGTGGGTTGGTTAGTTATGATTAGATTGCTTAGCCATGCCACGACTCACTTGTCATGTATACTTCTTTGTTATAAATTGACTAAGTGAATATGAAACTAATGAACAAACTGTGTGTACTATGTGTCTTTGTGGCATATGTTGCACTTAAATCAACCGGTGGTAAAAGATTTTGGACCGAGGCAAGGGTGGATACTGTGTGAAAGGGATGGACTGTGGACTGTGTGAATATTAAAAATCTGTGTGTCTATGTGGTTTAGTTAGCTGGAAGTCTTGCCTTGGTCAATTAAGGACCTCACCATGTGCTCTATTGAACTGAGCTTCCTGTACGACCACATGCCTGTTTTGAGACGGGCCTAGCATAGTAGGATAAGGTATCTGAAATGCTTTGTTATGATTAGTGTTAGCTACACTAATTGTATCTTGTGGGTAAAGTGTACAAACTCGCAGAGTGTAACTTAATCTATTCGAATAGCCGCGTCCGCGGTCATGGACAATGCTCGGGGATTTGACACTAGGGGTAGATTTTCATAAAATTGTGTGGGAAGGGAGCTATGTGATTAAATCATCTAGCTATGTGAATAACCTGTTAGGCTGTGTGTGTGTCTTTGTGAAATAACTTGTTAAAATTATTATTGTCTATTTGTTTTACCTGACTTTAATCTATTAATTGTATTCAATTGCAAAAGTGGCATTTATGCAAAAGAGCCACGTAATGCCTTCCTTTGTAAAAAGCCAAAGATATATATATTTTGCATCTCGTGGTGTGGCATGCGAGTACGGTGTACTCACGCTTGTTTTGACGAATCAAGCAGAGGAGGAGTCTTCACCAAAGATTCGAGGACGAGTACATCGAAGGTGCCTGATCGTGAGGTCTTGATCCCAGTCGGTTGCTCGTGGCGAACCGATGGGGTGCCCCTACCGCTTATGTTTCACGCCGTTTATTTCCTATGTTAGTTCTGCGTGGCTCAATAGTTGTAAACTCGACCTTAAGGTCAAAACCATTATTTGTTAATCAAAGTTAATCGCTTATGTTATTATCCGCTTGTATGGATCGATTGCCATCTTTGTTGACACTATGTGCACTAGCATGATCCTGGGCTAGTGCATTAAACACAGAGGGTCCCGAACCGTAATTTTGGGTCCCGACAAAAGTGGTATCAGAGCCATACCGATCAGAGGACTAGACCTTAGTTAGATTGGCCGCTTAGGTGTCCAAATTATTTTCTAAAAAGAAAATTAATCTATAAGACTAAAGGAATTGCTTAACTCCTCTTATATCTCTCTTGACTCATCTATTGCTGTAATTTCTTTCTTCTCCCCGCTGTTTTAACGTGGTTCTTACCTCTTGTCTTTCGTGGTAGATGCCTTACCTTCAGACCTTCGGAGATTGCAACGGAGGACTTGCCGCAGAGTGTGGAAGCCGCCGCAGACACTTGAGGCTTCGATCGCCCAATGTACCGTGGCGGCAAGTACATGGTCAACTGACGAGATCGTGGTGTGGTCTCGCCACCGACGGTTCACGCCAGAGGAACACTAGAGGCAGCCCCTTGGACATCTCAACGGAGGATCACCTTCACGCAAGGAATCCAGAGTCGCCACGCTTGGCCATGCTCCGACTCGCCACATCTACGGAAGAACTGCAGAACACCGCCTTCCGCTACCATCCCGTAGCCGCTCAGGGAGCTATTCGCACGCTTTTCGCTCTACCAACGGGGAAGGCAATGCCACTGTGGTGCATCTTGCACGGTTCACACCGCCAGGAGGAGTTGCTGGAGATGGCCGCCACCGAGCTGAGGTGCGCCTATCAGGCCTGGGAAGAAGCCGAAGAAACGATCGCCGTCCTAGAGCACGCTCTCTACGGTCAGCATGAGCTCGAAGATGATCAAGAGGAAGATCCAGAAGAAGTCGAAGAGGATCTAGAGGGGATTCCAGAGGATCCAACCGAGCTTGCATAGCCAGAGGAGCTACCTACACTGCACCAAAGACGCTCGCTCCGCCGCACCGATCCCGGCATCGTAACCGATTCATGAGGATGCCACCACTTCGTAGTCTACACCAAAGGAGCGTCGCCGTGGTTTTGGAGGCTTTCTCGAGTAGTTCGCTTAAGTTCCAGCTTAGTCGCTTAGCCGCTTCCCTTTCGAGTCGCCTTTAGGCGGTAGCTTGTGTGTTTAGGTTCGCTTTATTTTCCTGTGCAAGTATGAGCCGCAAAGGCCCTTAGGCATTTGTTGCGACCATGCTATTAAGCTATTAATGAAGATTATTTTCGTTCAAGTTTCTTGAGTCAGGTTTGCCGGGTTTAATCTATCCCCCGCCTAGTTCTTAACTCACCTCGTGTTTCTACCTTATCTAACCTATGGAACCTCACCAGATGGTTCAGACTCGCCATGCCGCCGCAAGTGGATCCGGAGCCCAAGGATCGAAGGCAATGAGCAAACCCTGGAACAAAGCCACCCCAAGCACCACCCCGACTTGCGTAACTTTGGAGCCTTCATGGCAAAGACAGCGCAGATGATGTACACCATGATGAACCAGATGCAGGCCATGAACAACAACAACAACCACAACCATCATCAGGGAGGAGCCTCAGTCGCTCATGGTCATCAGGGACCATCCAAGTTGGCTGAATTCATGAGAACCCGTCCGCCAACTTTTTCTGGACATGTCACGCCAGTAGAAGCTGATGATTGGCTTCGCGTGATTGAGAGGAAGCTGCTGATCACCCAATGCAGCGATCATGAGAAGGTTTTATATGCCACCCATCGATGGAGGGCATAGGCTGCAGAATGGTGGGAGAACTTCACAAAGACATGCAAAGACCGCAGAATATCACTTGGGAAGAATTCACTGCAGACTTTTCGCCAAGATCATGTACCAAGGCATTATGGATTTGAAGAAGGATGAGTTTCAAGGCCTCAAGCAAGGGGTATGTCGATGATCGACTACCCCAATAAGTTTTCTCACTAGCTCGCTATGCCCTAGAGGATGTCGCTCTCGATGTGTCTCGCCAGAGCCGATTTTTGAAGGGTTTGAACTCAGACTACAAGTCAATCTGCTTGCTCACACCTTCCTGCATTTCTAGGAGTTGATTAACAAGGCGTTGGTCATGGAGGACAAACGCAAGGAGCTGGAGGATCACCGCAAGCGAGGATGATTCAAAGAAGGAAGCCACCACCACAACAAAGAGAGGGCAAGAGTAGTACCACAGCTAGCTTAATCGCTTTCCACCACAGAGTTCTTTCAGACACCGCACCACCTTCAACACCTCGCCCTTTTGTTCGAATTCTCAGAACCCGACACCACCAACCCCACCTCAGGAACAACAACCGCAGAATGAACCAAGAATGTGTTACAATTGCCGCCGGCAGGCATTTTGCTAATCGGTGTCCTCGAAGGAACTATCACTCCGATTCGCTTCAACCTTGGAGCAACACCGCCAAGACCCCAAAGCAGTAACAACCAAGGAGTTTCTCAGTGAACCACCAACCAGAGGAACGCCTCGGTCAAGGGTCGAGGTCGTGTTAATCACGCCACTCGAAGGAGCCAGAAGCACCAGACGTTGTAATCGGGTAAGTTCCTAGTAAATTCAAGACCTTCTTCCGCTCGCTTGATTCGAGCTTCAGATTCGCTTGTTTCGGAGTTTTTGCAACTAAGAATAAGTTGGAAGTTATGCTCTTAAGCTTAACTCTGTTAGTCCAATACCGAGCAGAGCTAAGTTCTAATGTGGGTTGTTTAGGGCTAAGTTACTCATAGTCGGAGTTGAGTTTCTAGCTAACCTAATTATTCTAGACACCCAAACCATAGATGTCATCCTTGGCATGGATTGGTTAACCAAGCACAAAGCCGTCGGCCGATTGTGGCCAAGAGCCGCTATAATCGAGGATACCAAAGGAAACAAAGTGGAGTTCCTAGCTACCTTAGTGCGTAATGGGCATTTGATAGTCAATAGCCCGAAGACCGTCGCGTTGGAAGATGTGCGAGTCGTCAAGGAATATCCAGATGTGTTCCCAGAAGAATTACCAGGAATGCCACCGGATCGTGACATCGAGTTTGTCATCGATCTAGTGCCAGGAACAGCACCCATCTCGAAGAGACCGTATCGGATGCCAGCCGATGAGTTAGTGGAGATGAAGAAACAGATAGAAGAACTTTTGGAGAAAGGTTTTGTGAGGCCTAGTTCGTCGCCATGGGGAGCGCCAGTCTTGTTCGTCAAAAAGAAGGATGGAAGCATGAGAATGTGCATCGATTACCGATCTCTCAATGAAGTCACCATCAAGAATAAGTACCCATTGCCCCGGATAGATGATCTGCTTGATCAAATGAAGGAGCCGAGTGTTCTCAAGATTGATCTGCGATCGGGTTATCATCAGTTGAAGATCTGTCCTAAGGATATACCTAAAACCGCTTTCTCAACGCGGTATGGACATTATGAGTTCCTAGTCATGTCCTTTGGTCTGACTAATGCCCCTGCCTATTTCATGAACATGATGAATAAGGTATTCATGGAGTATCTGGACAAGTTTGTAGTCGTATTCATCGATGATATTTTGGTTTACTCCAAGTCAGAAGAAGAGCATGCTGAACATTTGAGATTAATTCTAGAGAAGCTCAGGGAGCATCAGTTGTATGCTAAGTTTAGCAAGTGCGATTTTTGGAAAAAGGAAGTGGATTTTCTTGGTCATGTAATGACAGCTGCAGGAGTAGCAGTTGACCCCAGTAAAGTTAAAGCTGTATTACATTGGGGACAACCCAAGACTGTCACTCAGATTCGCAGTTTCTTGGGATTAGCAGGATATTATCGCCGTTTCATTGAAGGATTTTCGTCAATTGCTAAACCTCTTACGCAATTGTTGAAGAAAGAGAAAAAGTTTACCTGGACCCCAGCTTGTGAAGAAAGTTTTCAAGAATTGAAGAAGCGTTTGACTTCAGCCCCGGTGCTGATTTTGCCAGATATTCGTAAGGATTTTGATATCTATTGTGACGCTTCACGTCAAGGATTAGGATGTGTCCTGATGCAAGAAGGAAGAGCGGTCGCTATGCGCCAAGGCGCTTAAGGCCGCATGAAGAAAATTACCCTACCCATGATCCGGAATTAGTGCAGAGTGCATGCTTTGAAGATTTACGCCATTACCTCATCGGTAATCGATGTGAGGTATACATGATCATAAGAGCTTGAAATATATTTTCACTCGACCGATCTGAATATGAGATGAGGAGATGGCTAGAGTTGATAAAGGATTATAATCTTGGAATCCATTACCATCCCGGTAAAGCCAATGTCGCTAGAGATGCTTTGAGCCGTAAGAGCCACCGCAATGCTTTGGAAGTGAAAGAGCCTTGTTCGTAACTTCAAGAGGAATTCCGATGTCAAGCTAGAAGTAGTATCTGAAGGATTCGTAGCAAACTTGGAAGTGCAATCTACTTTGGAGAAGCAAATTTGCGAAGCTCAAATTAAAGACTTAGAGTTCTCCGACATCAAGAAGAAGATGATGAAGGAAAGTTCAAGGACTTCACAAGGATGATCGAGGATATACTTGTGGATCAATGGACGATTTATGCTCCGGATATTGATGGATTGAGGCAACTAATCTCAAGGAGGCCCATGACTCAAAGTATTCGATTCACCGGTAGTACTAAGATGTATCAGATGTTAAGAATAAGTTTTGGTGGCGAATTTGAAACAGACGCCGCAGAGTTCGCTGCCTTGTGCGATGTGTGTCGAAAGTTAAAGCAGAACATCAAAGGCCAGCAGGTCTCATTGTAACCCTTGCAGATTCCAGAGTGGAAGTGGGAAGAAATCGAATGGATTTCATTACCGGTCTACCCAAGACTCAATCGGTTTACGATTCGATTTGGGTAATAGTGGATCGCTTGACTAAAGTTGCCCATTTCTTACCAAATAAAACCACTTATTCAGAGATCGTCTAGCAGAGCCGTACATGTCAAGATTGTCGGTTTGCATGGTGTGCCTAAGAAGATAGTGTTAGATCGAGGATCTCAATTCACCTCCGATTTTGGCGAGTTTGCATGAAGCCTTAGGGACTCACTGAATTTCAAGATCGTATCATCCCCAAACAGATGGACAGATCGAAGGGTTAATCAAATATTGGAGGATATGCCGAGAGCCCGTGGCGCTTAGCAAATGCTACCTGCTGGGATAAGAGTTTACCATATGCGAATTCTCGTACAACAACAGCTATCAAGCCGCTTTGCAAATGTCACCGCTTGAAGCTTTGTATGGTCAGCTCAGAGAACCCCGTTGAACTGGTCGTAAACAAATTAACGATAGTCTTTGGTCTGGATATTATTCAAGAAGCAAAAGAGCAAGTGTCCATGATCAGAGAGAGGCTGAAGATAGCTCAGTCGAGGCAGAAGAGTTATGCCGACAATCGTCGTCGTGATCTCAGTTTTGAGCCAAAAGATTTTGTGTATCTCCGAGTTACGCCCCTCAGAGGTGTGAAAAGGTTCCATGCTAAAGGGAAACTTGCCCCTCGGTATGTTGGTCCGTTCAAGATTTTGGAATGCCGTGGAGAAGTGGCTTATCGCTTAGAGCGCCACAACGCTAGCGAGTACACGATGTCTTTCACGCTCTCGCTTGAAGAAGTGTCTTAGGGTGCCAAAAGAACAAGCACCGTTGGAGTCAATTGAACTAAAAGAAGACCTCACCTACAAAGAACAAACGGTCAAGATTCTCGATGTCGCAGAACGCCTCGGACCGTATAAGACATTGCTTTTGCAAAGTGGAGTGGAGCCACCACTCAGAAGGTGAAGCAACGTGGGAGCGTGAAGAAGAGTTGAAAGCCGAGTTCCCTAGCCTTTTCTCCAGCTAGCCTGAATCTCGGGGATGAGATTCCTTTAAGGGGGGAGGTTTGTAACATCCCAATTTTTAGAGCTTTAAAAATCATTTAAATAGTTGGTAGAGAGAAAATTCACCATTTGGATTTATTTGAATTTAGTTCAAAAGCTTTAACTTGGACTTTAGTAACAAAACAATTTAATATGAATAATTCCAACATGAACAATAGTCAAAACTATTTTATTTGGATTCTATGAGCTTGGATATATTTTCTGGAATTTTCTGGAATTTTTCCAAGTTCATTTGCTATTTTCCATTGCTTATTTGAATTTCGCTATTTTCTAAAAAGGAAAACCTATTTTAAATCTCCAAACAATCGTTGGGCTAAATCTCCTACCAAAGATCGCTCATCTCGCCCAATCATTCGTGAGTCGTCCGATCCGAGTTGGACGGAGATCTCGCCACCTCCTCCTCGCTCTCGCCCTCTGCTGGGCCGCCTCCCGCTCACCGCTAAGCGGGCCCGCTGATGGTCGTCGCCTTCGTCTCCGCGCATTCGTCGCGAGCAACCACCATGAGCGGTCAACGCCGAGCTTCATAGCGGACGCCTCAACCGCCTCTGCCTCGCGACGCGCGCCACGACGCACACGACCACCCCGCCACACCCCACGACCTCGCCCCCCGCCGCCATTCGCCCACGGTTGCCAACCGCCGCCACGACCTCCACGCCGCCACGCCACCCGGTGCCTCCCGACCTCTATAAAGGCCACCCCGAGGATCGCCGCAGCCCTTTCCTTAACCCTCGCTCAATTCCACCCGAGAACCTCCGCGACGCCGCCAATTCGAGCTCTAGGGCTTTCTCGCCGCCGGTGGGATTTCTTCGATTGCGCCACCGTCGTCGCCGCCGCGTCGTCGTGGAGCACCCCGCCGTGTTCGCTGTCACCAGACCTACCTCCCGGAGCCACCCATTTCGTCAGAGCCTCACCGGAGCGCCCGCCCGACAAAACCCGAGCTGCTTCGCCGCTCCGACCTCGCCGCCGGCCACCACCGTCCACCTCAACCACCCGGAGGTACCTCATCGTGTTCGCAATAGCGTCAGCTACACGCCCGTACCACCCACCTCACCGGCGAAAGCATCAGCGCCGGTGACCATCGGTCCAAAGGTGCCGCCGCCGTTGTCGCCTCGCCGATGTGGACGCCACGCCACCGCCACCTCACCTCCGTGCGTGCGTGTCACCACGTGTGCATCAAGGCCGGCGCCATCGCCATGCGCAAGCGCCACGCCAAAGACTGCTTAAATTCAGGGGCTCGGTGGACTTGGTCCACTGGAGCGTCACCGACATGTGGGTCCCACGTGTCGCTTAATTCTTTAATTCATTTATTTTCCGAAAATCCTTCACGACGCCACCTTATGCAATAATTAGAATTTCCTTTAGAAAAATAATTCAGAAATTGTTAAATAATGATTTAGGTTTAAATTTGTAAAATTCATAACTTTTGCATCCAAACTCCAAATTGGGTGTTTCAAATTTCTAAATTCATATAGAATTAAGATCTAGCTAATCAAATCAAAATTATTTAAATTTGACTTTTGTTTAAATTTAGAAATTCATTTAAAATTCAAGAGATAGGTTAAAACTTGTAAAATTCATACCTTTTGAATCCCAAATCCAAATTGGATGATTTAAATTGCTAAAATCTTAGAAAATTATTGTCTAATTAAATAACATATAATTATGTAATTTGGAGTTCAGTTTAGTTTTAGAATTTAGAATTTATTTAATTTCCAAATTTAGGTTAAAATTTGTAAAATTCATAATAATTGAATCCTAACTCCAAATCCATCCATTCAAATTTCTAAATTCGTCTAAAATCCAGATCTATCTATTGGAGATTTTAATTATTTTATTGGAGTTATTTGCTTCTGGTTTTATTTAGTTTTGTTTGTTTGTGTCGCTTATAGTAGACTTCGACGTCACCGAAGAGTTGAAGAAGAAGGACCTTTCCAAGACCAAGATCAATTCCTAGATCCTTTTCAAGGCAAGCTATGCCCTTGACCATTTTGCTTCCCAGTTTTATAAAAGTATTTTAATTCAAATTATCGCATCTTAATTCAAGTATTTATTTAAAATCTTTTGGGTGCGAGTTAATTCCAAATTGATATGCCTCCTTGTGTAATTGTTAAACCTTGATTCCTTGTCACCCTAGTTGATAATTAGTTGGTAATATTGTAGCACCAACGTGGGTTGGTTAGTTATGATTAGATTGCTTAGCCATGCTACGACTCACTTGTCATGTATACTGTTATAAATTGACTAAGTGAATATGAAACTGTGAAAAACTGTGTGTACTATGTGTCTTTGTGGCATATGTTGCACTTAAATCAACCGGTGGTAAAAGATTTTGGACCGAGACAAGGGGTGGATACTGTGTGAAAGGGGTGGACTGTGGGACTGTGAATATTAAAAATCTGTGTGTCTATGTGGTTTAGTTAGTGGAAGTCTTGCCTTGGTCAATTAAGGACCTCACCATGTGCTCTATTGAACTGAGCTTCTGACGACCACATGCCTGCTTTTGAGACGGCCTAGCATAGTAGGATAAGGTATCTCAAATGCTTTGTTATGATTAGTGTTAGCTACACTAATTGTATCTTGTGGGTAAAGTGTACAAACTCGCAGAGTGTAACTTAATCTATTCAATAGCGCCCCATGTCATGGACAATGCTCGAGGATTTGACACTAGGGTAGATTTTCATAAAATTGTGGGAAGGAGCTATGTGATTAAATCATCTAGCTATGTGAATAACCCGTTAGGTCAGTGTGTGTCTTTGTGAAATAACTTGTTAAAATTATTATTGTCTATTTGTTTTACCCGACTTTAATCTATTAATTGTATTCAATTGCAAAAGTGGCATTTATGCAAAAGAGCCATGTAATGCCTTCCTTTGTAAAAAGCCAAATATATATATTTTGCATCTCGTGGTGTGGCTTATAGTACGGTGTGTACTCACGCTTGTTTTGACGAATCAAGCAGAGGAGGAGTCTTCACCAAAGATTCGAGGACGAGTACATCGAAGGTGCCGGATCGTGAGGTCTTGATCCCACGGTTGTTCGTGGCGAACCGATGGGGTGCCACTACCGTTTATGTTTCCGCTGCCGTTTATTTCCTATGTTAGCCCTGCATGGCTCAATAGTTGTAAACTCGACCTTAAGGTCAAAACCATTATTTGTTAATCAAAGTTAATCGTTTATGTTATTATCCGCTTGTATGGATCGATTGCCATCTTTGTTGACACTGTGTGCACTAGCATGATCCTGGGCTAGTGCATTAAACACAGAGGGTCCCGAACCGTAATTTTGGGTCCCGACAGAAACCATGATGATCTCAGGTCTAAGGATTATACACCATCATTGCTTGAGACCAACTAACGACACATAGAATCATAACAATCTCAATAGTGTCTCAAGGTGGGTCTTATCCAACATCATGTTCTCTAACATGTGTCCATATTATTGGTTTGATATCTCCATATCTATGACTCGTGAAACATAGTCATCAACCAATACATATGCTAGTCTATTCATATGTGTCCTCATATGTTTCCGACCAGGGATCGTACAAGAATAATTATCGTAGAAATATAGAGTTTCACAACCAAGTCACATACTTGATAATAAATATTAACAATATTATTCTTGGAACAAGATAACACATTATCCAATATAATGAACATAATGAAATATAATCATCTCTATGATTGCCTCTAGGGCATATTTCCAACAGTAAGGATGTTTGTTTATATGAGATGCCCGTTAGCGCCGATCAGGGTGACGCTAACGAGTGAAGCTAATTCTAATCTCCACTCAATAGCCTGAGGGTAATGGGACCATTGGTGGCTTCTGCTGTTTATTTCAAGTTTCCGCTGCAAAATTTTGTTGTGACCAAAGTCACCTAATATTGTAAGTCCAACCGAAGTGTAATCCCTGTGTATAATTATGTAAATGTTTACCTTGTCTGTGTGATGCAATGTTGTATAAGGATATATGTGCAATATTCACTGATCCTGGGAAATATTGCATGACATATATCCGGGAACCTGAATGTTGGATTTGTACCTAATTAAGAATTATGCTACTAGTATGATTTTTAATTAAGGACCGGTTGTTCTTGATTAAGAATTATGCTTTTTGTATGATTTTTAATTTTGTATAAACTTCCAATACTCCGGGTCCTTACACGCACCATCCCCGGCGAGCCCCGAGTCGATTATTTGCGCCCGGAGCATCGCCTCGGCTTGGTCGGCCTTCCCCAACCTCCCATGGAAGCTTCCCACCACCCGGCCAACGCCCCCACGGCAAGCCGCCCATGCCAGCTTGAGCTTCCGCCGCCAGCTCGCCTCCGACTCCCCTTCCACCGCGCAACCCCACCGGTGAGTTCACTTTATCCCCATGGAGCTCATGCGCGTGTTAGTTTTTCCCCTCCTCCACTCCAGCACCGGTGCCCCTTCAGCTCCCCCACGGCCGGCCGCCGCACGCAGTCGCCCCGCCACTCCCGGCCATCCCCGGCCGTGCCTCCACTTCCCACGAGACCGCCTCGGCGCCACGGTTTCGTTTTGGCCACCGCTAGCCATTGATGTTGACTCCCTCGCCGCTAGCAAGCTAGGCCCCGAGCCATCCCCCCTGGCTCCTCTATCTCCCTTCTCGAGCTTCCTCTGCCTGCTTTCTCTCTGTGATTGTTGGATATGAGTAGCTGATAGTGATCCTCATTCGATTAAGGTGCTTAGCTACTGTGAGTTAGGTGGTAAGAGGAATTGCTAATTAGCTAGTATAGATTACATGTTAGTTAGTTTTTAGATAAGCAATTGACAGATTGTATTCCCATATAGCAGTAGTCTGTCTCGGAGTCCTGTAGAAATTCTGAAACAAACACAAACTGTAAACTTTTGATGAGTTTAAGTAATTGAGAAAGGAAACAAAAAGGCTGCAATTGTTGCAACGCAAAACACACATCTCAGTTCTAAAGTATTCATCTCAAACATGGAGAATTCAGATTTGATAGAATTTCAGAGAGTTAGAATCTCAGTTTTCTAACAAGTATGACAATAGATCTCCACCAAATCAGGTGAGCACTCAAATTTGTTGAGTAGTAGGTGTCCAGTTAGCAAAATACACTCATATTGGCTAGGGGCTAATTAAGAATAGTTAGAGCTTAATTGAACAACTAGCTAGATTAAATACTGTAAAGTATAACTGATATTCGAAACTTCGATGAGCAACTAGTAGCATTTCTTTTGCTTAATTGAGTTTAACAGGGGAACATTGTTGAAACAGTTAGCTATTTAGAATGAGTTAATAGTCTAAAATATAGTGATTAGTCTAGAAGGATTAGTGTTGAAATAAATAGTAGTTGTTGATCAGTGAGGTTGAGAGAACAAAACTAGCTATGAGTAGCTAAGACAAACACTAGTTTAGTTAACTAGTTAATGGATTAGTAAACTAAATGCAATTAACAAATTCTTTTAAGATAGAGTAAATATTAATTAATAAGGGGTTAATTAAAAGGACTACTAATGATAATGAGAGTACAGAAACTGACTGAGATGATAGGATCAAATATTATGTTAGTTCATATGAAAGTACAAGTTCGCTGGATCCATAACCAGAAGTTGAATAGTAGGTTAATTAGTGGGTAATTTAAAAATGCTTAGGGATTGAATCAAAATAGTCAGTGAGATGTTACCATATAAACCACAAAGACAATTAGAAGATTAGTTGCCCAACAAAGATCAATATCAACCAGGACAATAATATGACGATTGCACTTCACCTTAAATTAAGTCTTAATGATAATTAGAATCTAAAACAATCACGAGAGCATATAAGAGGATTGATTTTGATTGTATGATCATCGTGGATGTATACATAGAATGCCTGGAGAGAGTGCTCGTGTGTACTAGGTGGCCTGTTAAGGAAAACAACATCACCTAGGCTCTAGGTATCATCTGTCGTCATTTGTTCTCAGTAGCAGAACCCTTCATGAACTGAAAGCATATCTGAGAGTATTACCGAACCAGGTGTAACAGCCTCAGCCCTAATAAACAGTAATAAGGTACTGTTCATAGCATCACTATTCATTTTGGCAAATTAGGCAACAGGTTACAATCTATTTTCCCCAAATTCCTATTACAAACTCCAACTTGATCAAAGCTTCAAAAGGAAATACCACTCAATGTTGGTATTAAGACTGGGAGATATTTTATTTCAAAACCAGATGAAGTATTATGGCCAAAAATAATTTTTGTTGAATTTTTAGAAATTATTTTGATTTTCAGAAAAATATTTGTCTTTAAATAAACCCTATTTGGTCTAAATGAATTATTTATGTATTTCTAAGGGAGAAACAGTGGTTTCAAAATTTGTTTGGGGAATAAATCATCCCAGTAGCAATTCTGCAAAATTTCATAATTTTATAAATTTATTTGCTATTTTTACAGTCCCAGTCAAAGTTTTTGAAATTTTGAAATGAACTGGTCAACTCCCTCGGCCTAAAACCTCATCTGGCACTGTAGCGACTTAGCTTCACCTCAGTTGGGTCCAACCCAGTGCGCAGATCCGGCTCGGTCGCGTTGCGCACGCACGTTCTCAACCTCCCGTGCTTGATCGCCGTCCATTCTTTCGCGAACGGGCCAGATTGAAGGGGCCGTTCGGACCACTCCAAACCACCTTCTCATTCTGGCCGTTGGATCAAAAACGAGCGGCGCGCGATCTCCAGGCAAAACCCTCCGTAAATGGCCAAAATTGAAAAGTATCTGGGCCGTTGAAATCTCAACGAGTGGCCCTGATCTAATGGGCTGTTCGGACCATCCTAACACCCACACGATCTCCACCGTTAGATCGTAATCCTACGGCATCGCATCCTATTCCAATCTCTGAAACCCTCTTCATATACGGCCACCGTTGATCTCGCAATGGACCGCCTCGATCCTTTGTGCCGCTCGACCGGCCGAGGTGCCACTCAAGATCCACCGCTGAAATTAGATCGCACGGCTGATGTACCATTGGGCCGTTCGGACCATCTGGACTCCTCTCAATCCCGCCGCTGGTTTGCGATTTCACTACGATGGTCTTTGTGGGTCAAGCTCACCCACATGCTTGAGATCTTGGGCCGTTGAAGTGAAATCGCACGGCTCTTGTGGATTTGGGATGTTCGGACCACTCCGGAGCTCCCCTCGATCGTAGCCGCCCATGGGAAATCGCACGGTCTATATTTCACAATACCGGTTCAGTGTATTATTGGCCTCCTCATCTCAAATTGCTCGTTCTAATCGGATGGTCGTTGTTCTTCGAAGTCATGCTGGCGATGCATGGTCATGGTCGCTCGGGGCCCGCGGTCGCTGATGATCTTTGTTCCTCTCTTGTCAGACAATCGTCGACACTACTCTCGCTGGAGTGGTGGTAATGAACAGTGAAAATAAAGATCTTTTCCTTGATAATTATCCTTAGATGCCACCTCATGGTTTCTAGAGAACTCTCGTGTGCTCTAGGGACCTCACCACTATATAAACCCTAGTCTACCATTCTCTGCCATTGTTGACCAAGAAGGAGCTTCATAGCTTTGACTTCCTTCACAGTGAAGCCTTCTTTACTTCTACCCTTGTTCAACTACAAGTAGGCTTAAAGCTCTTGCTAATGCAAGTTTTGGGCATCTCTTGTAGGTTTGGACTTGGGGTTTCATCTCTGCCGAATTGAGCCAGTGAAGCATCATCTGAGGAAAAACCTCATCTGGGTGAGTTAAAGTCTATCTTTTTCTCATCAAGAAGGTGCCTAATGGTCTTTATATCTTAGATCTATCATTTTCATTTTGGACAGACCAAGGAATGGAGTTTGGACCTTTACTGTCTGGACCTAAACCTTGACTTCATCTTTTCTAACCCTAGCTGGTAAGTCTAGATCTTGTCTCTTGTCATTGTAAGCTCTCTAAGGACATCACTCACTCACATGCATCACTCACTTGCTCATGTGATGCTCCAAATTTCTTTAAACTGAAAAGTTATTTTTATAACTTTTCGGTCTTTCATATCGTTTTCAAGAGTTAGAGTTTCTCTTATCAAGATACTAGTCTAATTAGGTCATAAGTAAACCCTAGTATCATTATAGACCTTTTTTTTTTGGTTATTATGAGCACTGGAACATTTATTAGTGCAAACCCCTCCTTCTGTTAGTATTGTCGGGTCAACCGACAAAAGAGTCACTTTTTCTCTTACTTTCTGTAACTGGACAGTTAAGGTTTGCATGTTTGGGTTATGGTATTAATCACCTTCCAGATAGTCCTAATTTCCATTTAGGGTCTTTATTTGGTGTATTTCTTATAACTAGCCGAAATCTGAAAAAGGATCTGTTGCTGTTTTTGAATAAACCGACAAAAGCTCCCTTTTTCTATTCCTTTCTTTAAATCGGGCAGTTAGGTCTAGCACTTATGGGTTGTGGTATTAAATACTTCCCCACTAGCCCTAACTCCTATTTAAGTCTTTCGTGTTGTGTAGTCTTTAAAGCCAACCGAAATTGGTAAGTGAGTCTTTTGCTGTTTTTGGGTGTCCGCAAACCGACAACATAGGCAAAGAAAAGGCCAAGTTCTTAAACCATCATTAATAAGTATTAAATGACCAGCTAGATCACAAAGACTAGCTTTAATATGCTTAGCTATCATGCAGTATTTCATTTATATGGAGTTAAGCTAGATAATTAAATTAATTGTTGATGTCCTGTTCTAGTTTCTAAAACCTGATACTGTAGCTTTAAGCTAAACTTAAATCTGGGTAGTAAGTGCCATTAGATGGTAAATATGGGTTATTATCCTTAGTAAGTTAGATATAGCTTCAGCATATTGTTAACCATGCATTACCATCTTGATCATATATTCTTTTTCATTATTTTGTCCTCTGTCGGTTCTTGTGTTTATTGGGTTTTTCGATCTTAGATACTGGGTCTTCGAGATTGTTGAATCTTTTTGTTGAGCCACAAGACCTTGAGCAAGAGGTTATATATTACTACCAAGGCAAGCTACCTCTCGCACCATATTGATCCTACTCTTTTGAACTGTAGATTTATAAAATACAAGGATAATCGTTGCATGCAATTTTTCTAAAAATTATTTGTGCTCGCTTTTAGTTAGTTACAACCCTAACTTGTGGCTTACCTTAATTTGGACCATACACTCAACCTAAGGTAGTCTGTGGTATTATAATACTTAGTTTTAAATTTTGGCTTAGCCATGCAAATTATAGAACGGTAGTGTTTGGCAAGCTTATCTTGTCAAACCTGGGCACAACAAATAAATTTATTTTTGATTCTTGTTCAGTTTGTTTGAATCTGAAATGATCCTAAATCTTGTTGATAAACTAAATTCAAATCTGGACAAGTGGATGCTAGTGATGGTGCCTTTGTGCACGAGAATTGGGAAATGTGGATGTCTTGTCTGGGTTGATTAAGGACTGAACTTTGACTACCAATTCAAGCCCCAACGTACTTCCACACGCGTGTATGGGCACCGCTTTGGTTAAGTAAAGGGTTAATACTATTGAGTTGGAAACAGAGAGTAAGGACATGTGTATTGATTTTGTATGGCATGATGCTTAAGTCTTCGGCCGTGTCGTATGCCATGTGGAGTTTATATCGATATCGATGTTCTTAGAAGGGTAAGGGCGAGATGTGTTCCATCGCATGTACGCATTCTTCGTGGCCCCGATCGCGGTCTAATATGTGTGGCTAACACGAGTTTGCATTTAATTGATTGGGTCGGCATTCCCGGTACAACATGTGGGCCCCGTTGAATATATGCTATCGCTATGGTTTAAGCGGATCACGCACATGGGTATTCCAACTCAATAGTGTCAACTTGTTGAAAAATACCAAATCTTAGTTTATCTTACCAAGACACCAAAGGCAAGCAGTGCTATTATTCCGAGGCTTACGAGCTAACTAAGTCATGTGGGTAAAGATGTACACCCTTGCAAGGTATAAAACTATTCGAATAGCCGTGTCCATGGTTACAGACGATACTTGAATTGATGTCACCTGTATAGATTTTGCTCTAAGTTTGGTTTTGGGAATAATCTCGGCATGATGTTATCATGCATGGTTTGGTGTTGATATGTGACTTATTCTTGTACTGTTTATGCCTATACTGTCAATTATTTACTGTTTTAGTCCAAAAATTGATTTATTAAAATTGCTTTGTCAAAATTTAGCACTGTAGGTTAAGAGTTATTGCTTTCTGCAAATTGAGCCATTGTAACCCTTCTATTGTTAACCTTATGCATATAAAATTTATATTCCTTTGTATAGGTTCTATTAAACACTTTCTTTTACTAGTTTGTGTAAGTCTTGCTGAATACCTTTCGTACTCAGGTTTTCTGACCTCTTGTTGCAGGTGAAGACGGTTATCTTTACGAGATGCCCGTTAGCGCCGATCTGGATGATGCTAACGAGTAGTGCTAGTTCTAGTCTCCACACAATAGCCTGCGGGTTGGGGCCATTGGTGGTTTTATGTTTATTTTGCTTCCGCTGTTGTTCTTTCGTGATGACCCAAGGTCATCTGTTCCTGTAGCAAATCTGTTACTGTAGCAACCGAAATAGTATGTAAACTCTGATGTATAATTATGTGAATGTGTGACTTGTATGTGATTGATGCAATGTTGTTTAAGTATATATGCGCAATAGTCACTAATCCTGGGAACTATTGCATGACATATATCCGGGAACCTGAATGTTGGAATTGTTACTTATTATGATTATGCTTCTAGTATGATTTTTAATAAGGGAATTACACTGTTCCTTAATTAAGAATTATGCTACCAGTATAATTTTAATTCGGCACATTCCAATATTTGAAGGTCTTACACCAGGTAATCTCTCCATCTAGGTAACTGGGCTAGAGATTCGACGCTTATTCGCTCATAATACTTAGTCATCCAATTGACCCTAGTATTATCAACCAAATAAACTCGGTCTCGAGAGATGTATACTTCCTGAATACAAGACACATACCTCACAACAAAAGAATGCATCAATTCCATACAACACATAGTACATAAGCAACAAACCGTGGTTAACCTTAATATGGAATAGATATTACAAAAGAGAGGCCCTTAGGCCAAATAGCAATAATTACAAAAGATAACAATGAAGCAAAAGTGCCATAAAGATGGCCCAAAATAAGAGCCAACCAAGGTGCCTTTAGCCCACAAGGCAATCGACCGACCGCCAAGCTAGTCGCTCTCCCAACCACCAAGACAAATCACAAAAGTAAAGCCCTTTGGGCTCTACCTCCTCTGCAACAAAGTTGTTAAGAAGCACATGAGTACAATAAATTGTTTATTGTACTGCAAGACTGACGTAAGATAACAGAACTATAATTTAGCTATATGCAAGCTTTATTTATGGATGAGGCTTTGACTCATTTAAGCACAAAGCAAGTTTTCATTTGCAATAATATAGTAGATTGAAAGCAATTTGACAAAGCATCTTTTTTTTGTTGAAATAACAACGCGATAATAACATAATAACAACAACAAGAACAATCTCGAAGTGACTAACCCAAGTCACCACAACAATAGCATGAACTCCCGTGCTCATACCAACCATGTCAAGTTTTAATTAAAGGTTGTAGTCTAGTCTTGAACGACCTTACCAAGCATGTCCATAACCTAGGGCGAGGCTATTCAATAGTTTTATCCTGCAGGTGTACCACTGCACCCACACGCCGACCGCCTTTCCTTTAGGCACACTACCTTTGGTATGCCGCACGGCTAAGTCCTACGAGACATTTCCAATGGACAATGCTAATTCTGAGTCGCACAACCCATGGGGAGAAGGAGACATCCCACAACCTTCCCGAAGCTAATGCTCCTCCCACATCACACACACATTTTATCTTTAAAAACACACCAACCGAAAGCGACCCCAATTAACACCGCCTAAAGTACTTAGTCAAGAGGGTTCCATATGCCCCTCGTGTGGTTAGTACGCAAAATCGCTGGCTTAGTGACCCAAGTACTCGGTCCTTAGGGACCCTGCATACCACCACATCCAAAACCACGCCATCCATCCAATATGCCCAAGTCTAAATCAATCTTTTATTTTCAGTTTTGATTTTACAATTAATCAAAGCACAAGTGCTGGACATATAAGAGTAATAATCAGTTTTGAGTGATCAAGACCATCGACTAAGTCGATGATCGCCCATTTCTACCGATAACTAAGCATGTCTAAGCAATTTACATCGAAACTACTAAGTGATAAGAGCTCATCCAACGAGCTCCCACCACAGCAAATAACCTAGGCTCATGGTAGTAGAGGATGAACAATTCCTACAGATTATGCAACTATAGGCTTGCTAGCTTACATTTAACACAAAGTAGCATGCATACATAGAAGTAAAACGATATATTAAGCTTTAAAGTAATGGGACAATGATGGAAATGATCAAACTGCTTGCCTTGCTGTTGCTGGTCAATTTGTTGCGGAGGGTCACTCTCGGGATCACCACAAATGTCGAAACCTAACGGAAAGGCGAGAAAGAACCGATAAGAACGATTTAAAAACAACAAAGACAGCACAACAACGAACTCCAAATTCTCTGAATTTTCTACAGCAGCAAGAGGGTGATTTTTAGGGAATATTGCAACAAGAACCAATTGATTTGGATTCTCAATGCAAAAGTTATGAGCAAAACAATTCTGCTCAGCCCCTAAAATACCAAACTGCACTATTCATTAATTTAATTATGAGGCAACATTTTCTAGAACAGAAGTGAAGCTGAAATTTTTACTGTAAAACCAGCACCTCATGAGATGAATAACACAATTGAGTTCATCTCATTTGGGGCTATATTGCACTTTCTATAATTTTTCAAAAACAAGAACTTGAACAAAATTATAATGCACAAGTCCTCATTTTTATAACAGCAACAAGCTCAAAACTAATGTTCATAGTAAGACCATTAATGGAGGAAACCAACAAAGTTGGTCTCACTCAAAAATAATCTACAGAGCATTAGTTATGTGTTTTACAAGTTAAGCATTGATTTAAGTGTATATTTAAAGTTGGTTTCAAAATCTAATGGCAAAACTGTGCTCTGGAGTTGAACTCAACTTACAATCATTTTTGGATTAAAGTCAAGTTCAAGTCAGAGCTAACACAATTTGAATGACCTCAGTTGGATTTAAAACGACAAAGATATGAAATTCTAAAGTTTATACCTTATTTCAGTTTATACTAGAGTTCACTGGAATTTCTAAAAATCACAAAGGCATGGGAGGACGTGAGCCACAGATCATAGATCTAACGGCTCAGACCTCCCAGGAGGTAACGCACACACGCGCTCGCGAGGTCCAGAGGCCCTGGACCTCCTAGCAACGCACATGCGCGAGGTGAGGGGAGGTCGTGGCCGCAGATGGAGAATCCAACGGACCACAACGATGAGGGGAGGTCCGGGACGGACCAGATCTAAAGGGGGGTCCTAACTACCGAGATCTTCCAAAGGATGATCTAAACTATCAAGATCTCCCCAAGGAAGATCTACATCGTCAAGACCTCACAGGGGAGGTCCTGGACGGTCCAGATGTTCCAAGGGAGGTCCTTGATGGTCCAGATCGTCCGAGGGAGGACCTTGACGGTCAAGATCTACCCGGGGAGGTCATGAAAGGCTGAGATGGCTTCGGGGAGGTCCTAAACGGAGGTCTAAACGTCACAGACCTCCAGGGAGGTCTGGACGGCCAAGATTGCGCAAGGAGAGGTCCTGGACGCTCCAGATCCCCTCGGAGGAGGTCATGGATGTCCCAGAGCTCGCGATAAAATTTAGCGCACGCGCACGCGCTTGGACAAGAGATTAAATGCGCGCTGGACATCAAGGAGGTCCGCGTGCGGGAGGTCTTAAATGCGCAACACGGGAGGATTAAATGCAGCTAAGACATGCCCATGATTTCAATGATTTGAGCACATGATTAGTGCATTCAAAGTCGAGGATCTTTGTCCTAAAACGACAACGACGCCGCCGTTAAGGTCCGACAAAAATCCCGAGCTCAAAGATTTGGTTCTCACCGGCGATGTAGACCTCGCCATGACCTCAATGGTACCACCGAGTGCACAATAACGTTGCACACTCAAGGACCTCCTCTTAACGGCGACGGCGGCTTTGAACGCCATGAGCCGAGAGGGCAAATTGACCAAAGACGGCCAAACACCAAAAAGCAAAATGAAGTCTCATGACATTCAAGCTTGTGCTCAACAAAAGCTCCGCGACATCATTCAGCGGGTGCCAAAGAACTAAGGGACTAACAGGGGAGTACCGGAGGCCCTTAAGATGCCGGGAGGTTGAGGGTGGTGATGGCCCGAGTTGGAGAAGATGGGGTTGCTCCACGGCCAAAGCTCTGCTCCAAGCTCCTCTTTGTCCACCTCAGAAATGCCCAAACCAAAGCGAAGTTAGGTCTTGGTCCCAGAGGGGATGGTACAAATGGAGCTCAGAGAAAAGGAGGAAAACTCCAGGACCCTTGTCCACCGAGGAGCTCCAAGCTCCAAAGAATGGCGCCAAGAAGGGAGGTCATGGAAGAGCAAAGCTTAGAAGGCACCAAAGGCAAGCTAGAACTTGAAGGAGTGCCAAAGAAGCTACGGAGGAACCCAATGGGGCTTTATACTTGGGCACAGGAGGTCATGGACCACCGGCTAAGCTCATGGTGAGCTTGGCCCATGGCACGGCTCTAGGACATTGGACAAGATGTAAAGTTGACAGGTGACAGTCTGTCTTGAGAGAGCGGAAGGTCGACTTGCATTTAATGCGGTCAAGAAAGAGTTGTTAAAGGTACACAAAGGGCTTCGGCGCGCATTAATGCATCGCCGTAAGCATGCATGCGAGACCAAGGAAGGAGAAGAACAGGGAGGTCTTGATGACCGTTGGATAAGCCTTGGGAGAGGTCCTGCCCTCGATGGCATTTTTGAACCGTTACGCCAAAGGATCGGAGCAGGTCCCACCACACGATCAAGGATGGGGAGGTCGTGGCCTCCGATTTCCTTAATGTGTAAGCACACGTGAGAAAATGGGACAGAGGTCCAAAGCGTTGGATCTCCATCCAACGGCGCGGACCTCCTGTGAGGTCTTAACCGCACATGAACATAAGAACACGAGGGGGAGGTCATGGCCTTTGGATTTAAATCCAAGGGCTACGACCTCACGTCTTGGGGAGGTTTGATGCGATAAGACAAGGAGGAGGTCGTGACCGAGATTTTAATCTAACGGTGCACGACAAAAGATGGGGAGGTTGTGAGTGCTTGATAGACGGGAAGGTCGTGAGTGTTGGATTTGATCCAATGGCTACGACCGTGGTTAGGTGGGAGGTTTGCTTAGTTTAACAAAGAGGGAGGTCGGGCCATGGATCTTGGATCCAAGGGCTATGACCTCACGAGGTGGGAGGACCCGATCGAGTATGTTGAGGAGGAGGTCGTGGTCATTGGATTTGATCCAACGGCCACGACCTCAACAAATGGGATGACCTCACGCGATGGTTTAACAAATGAGGAGGTCTTTGAGGTTTAACACATGGGGAGGTCATGACCGTGATCTTTGATCCAACGGTTACGACTGATGAGGTGGGAAAGCCTTTGCGGTGTTGACCGCGAGGAGGTCTGGCGCCCACGCTGACCCGAGGAGGTCCACGCGGTCCGAGGACTTCAAGGGAGGTCCCGGTGCGTTGGTTGAGGGGAGGTCGTGGCCTTTGGATTGATCCAACGGCCACGACCTCATCAAGGTGGGGAAGGAGGTCGATGGGGTTGGGCCGGACCACTTTGCAAAGTGGCTAGCCCAAGGAACAAGGTAGGCTTTTAAATTTAGTTTTTAACAAATGAAACTTAGCAGAATTATTTGAGATAGCAAATGAACTCCAAATTTGATGAAATTTTAACTGGAGCTTGCTGACAATGAGAGTAACCTTGCATAAAATTTCCAGAGGTTATTATGCAATGCATTTTTCTCAGGAAATTCGTTAAGGTTGTTTAAAGGATTGTTTTACCTCCAAAATTTATCAAACTAGTTTTACAACTTGTGATATTTTTCAGAGGGGTCCCATATCAGTTTTGGGACCAAGGAAAATATATTCCACATGTTTGGCACAAGATTTAGACAATCGGAAAATGAGTTTGATTTTTGGTCAACAAGAGCTTTGTGTTTTTGGATTACACAACTCTTGGACAAGAATTACATAAGAGATTAGGGGTTTTCAAGATGTGAGAAAAGTTTTAATTTCTACACATATAATTATACTTGAATAACCCCAATTATACATTTGGGATGTTACAAAATCTCCCCCTTACAAAATCTCGCCCCGAGATTTGGCTCACTCGATAAAGAAAGATGGATAGTCCGCACGCAGACGATCTTCTCTTTCCCAAGTAGCCTCATCCTCGTAATGGTTTGACCATCGAACGTTAAGGAACTTGATGGTCTTATTCCTTGTCCTTCGCTCGGACTCATCGAGTCGCGAACAGGTGCTCGCGATAGGTCAAATCGGGTTGACATCGAGAGTTTCCAACGGAGCTTCCTCGGTTGGAACACGGAGGCACTTCTTAAGCCGGGACACATGGAAAACATCATGTACCCCTCAAGTGCAGCCGGCAACTCCAACTTATAGGCAATAGCTCCTTCTTCTCGATAACGCGGTAGGGACCGACATATCGAGGAGCCAACTTGCCCTTGACGCCAAACGTTGATGGCCCTTCAAAGGAGAGACTTTGAGATAAACAAAGTCATTAGGCTCAAAACGTAACTCACGCCGACGGCGGTCCGCATAGCTCTTTTGCTCGATTGAGCTGCGCGCAAGCGCCACGAATAATAAGCCGGACTTGGCGCCGCCTCATTGATTGAGTCCGCCAAAGAGAGGTCTCTCACGGTCTCTCACCGCTCAACGGGTTCTACACTTTCTCCCGTATAAGGCCTCAAATGGTGCCATGCCGAGACCGGCCTCGAAGTCGTTGTTATAAGAAAATCTCGGCGAATGGCAAGCATTTCTCCCAATGCTTCCCATATGAAAGGACACAGCACGGCATATCTTCCAAAACTTGGTTGACCTCTCGGTCGACCATCGCTTTGGGGGTGAAATGCCGTCTTTGAAGCAAGACGAGTGCCCATAGCCTCTTGCAAGCTATGCCAAAACGAGACGAGAAAAGGGATCCACGATCCGACACGATCGTCTTGCACACCGTGCAAACTCACGATGCGGGCGATGTAGAGCTCCGCCAAAAGACCTACCCGTTCGCCTTGACGGAAGGAAATGTGCCACCTTAGTCAATCGATCGATGACGACCCAAATGGCATCGTTCTTCTTGGGATGTGGGTAGACCGTGATGAAGTCCATTCCGATCGAATCCCACTTCCACTCAGAACCGGCAAAGGTCAAGCGATCCGCAGACATCGATGCTCGGCCTTGACACGACGACACGCGCCGCACTCGAAGAACGAACTTCGCAATCTCCTCTTCATTCGGGTCCACCAAAATCTCTCGCGGAGATCTTGATACATCTTTGTGGCCCCGGATGAATGGATAAAGGCGAATCATGGGCTTCATGGAGGATTAAATTCGCAACTCCATGTCCTTTGGAACCACAAGGCGTTGTTCAACCTCACGACGCCATGCTCATCCTCGAGAAGCACTTGGTCGCTCCATTCTTGACATTTGCCTTAATGTGGCTCACTCCAACATCCGATCACGAGCGGACTTGATCCAATCCACCAAGGTTGGTTGCACAACCAAGGCAATGAGAGAACCACGCCAACTAAACCCAAGTTGAGACGCCGAAACTCTTCCGTAGAGCGGGTCAAGCTCCTCGACAACAAGGCATGGCAATGCGCTTATGATTAAGCGCATCGGCAATCTACATTAGCCTTGCCCGATGGTAGTGTATACCCATGTCATAATCCTTGATCAACTCCAACCATCTCCTTTGCCCGAGGTTCAGTCAGCCGGGTGAATAAATACTTAAGGCTCTTGTGATCCGAATACACTTCACAACGACACCGATTAGGTAATGTCGCCAAATCTTAAGTGCATGAATCACGAAGCCAACTCCAAGTCATGAGTAGGGTAGTTGAGTTCATGAGGTCTCAATTGCCTTGATGCATAGGCCACTACCTTGCCTTCTTGCATAAGGACACAACCGAGGCCTCGACGAGAAGCATCGCAAAAGATATCGAAGCTTCGATGGATATCGGGAAGAACAAGAACGGAGCGGTGGTCAAACGCTTTTGAGTATTTGGAAACTTTCTCACACTCACGGACCACACGAACTTCTTGTCCTTCTTGAGCAACTCCGTCATCGGCCATGATCTTGGAGAAGTTCTCGATAAAGCGACGATAATATCCCGCTAAACCGAGAAAACTCCGCACATCGGTGACCAAGCAGTTGACTCCATGAAAGAACATCGCGACCTTGTTAGGATCAATCTACGCCCCCGCCGAAAGAATATGGCCTAAGAAGGCCACTTCCTTCAACCGAATCGCGACTTGTCAACTTCACAGACAAATTGGTGCTCACGTAGCTTGCCTAACACAAGCTTCAGATGCTCGGCATGTTCCTCATCGTTTTGGAGTAGATAAGGATATCATCAATGAAGACCACGACAAACTTATCCAAATACTCCATGAATACCGAATTCATGAGATTCATGAACAAGGCAGAGCATTGGTTGCCGAATGACATGACGGTGTACTCGCACAAGCCGAAGCGAGTAGAGAACGCCGTTTTGGAATATCCTCGTGTCGAATACTTAACTCGATGATATCCCACTCTCAAATCAATCTTGAGAAAACTCGAGCTCCACCAATTGATCAAGAGATCGCCAATGCGGGCAATGGATACTTGTTCTTTACCGTCACTTCATTAAGTGGGCGGTAATCAACACACATGCGAAAGTACCGCCCTTCTTCTTTACGAAGATTGCCGGACAACCCCACGGAGATGAGCTAGGGCGGATGAAACCCTTCTTTGCAGCTCACTTAATCGCTTCTTCAATTCTACCAACTCGCTCGGTGGCATCCGATAAGGCCTCTTTGAGATAGGGCGTACCAGAGCCAACTCAATGACAAACTCGAGGTCTCGAACGGGTGGCATCCCGAAGATCTCATGGAAAGACATCAACGGTCACAAACTGTTGGGACTTCGCTAATATCTAGAGCAGCTTCGCTTGCCGCCAAGAGATGCGGATCTAGCAACTTGGGTGGCTTAACCCGCCACGGAGGGACTAGATAGAGATGAGCTTCTGGCAATCGACGGTTCCCCATGTGTCGGGACAACCAATCCATTACAATGGTTTGCACAAAGTTTAGATGTAATTCTTGGCATGGATTCCACTTTCTCGATTTCAATAGGGACACTCCGACACTCGGATTCAGCTCTCAACTCCGAACCGGGAGAGTGAATGAGCAACGGGACAAGCAAAGGAGCCAAAGACTTAGATACAAGAGAATGAGAAGCTCCTGATTTGAATAAAGTAGAAGCAGGACGAGAGTTGACAAGATGTTTACCCAACTCGACACCAGGCACCTCCTAAGCTGAAGGGATGATGGGTTAGCAACAAGAACCCGAAAAAACATAGCCTTAAAGAAAGCAAAAGCTAACGACTAGGGGAATGGAATATCACCCTAAACGAAAGCCAAAACAGCGAGTAAATCAACTTTAGAAGCTTCTAAAAGACTCTAAAAACAGCCAAGAAACACCAAAAGCGAGGCTCAACTTCTCAACTCAACTAACCCGTATTGAATGAACGAGTAATTGATCGAGAAGATTAAAAATCAGATTGTAAGATGAGATCTAAAACTATTAGAGAGCAAGGTTAATGCAGCGAAATAAGTGTTAGATACTTAGCTAACTAGTATCACCTCTTACCCTTTTATTCCCACAAGTTTTTGTTGATTTAACCTCTCATTCTCTACCCTAATTGGAACCTTTGAGCTTGCTGTCCGGAAATTGACGCTTGCTGTCCAGATTTTGCATCCAAGCTTCCAGTCGAAATTGTCCCTTCCAGAAGCTTCAAAACCTTGTAAATAGGCAGCTAACACTTCAATTTGCCAAACTCATTGATTCCCCAAAACCCCATTAATCGATAACAACTATTTTGTAGAAGGGAAGAGAGGAAAACAACTTTTAAAACTCAAATTAGAGTGGGATGAGAAGAGAAAGCTAAGATAGGTAAGGAATAAAATCCGAGAATTTCCTAAGCTTTCAAAACTCATTTGATGCTTTGAAAATAGGTTTTCAAAATATCCTAAGGATCTACTTAAGCTTATGTTATTACGGTCATAACGGCTCGATACCAACTTTTAGAGACCCGACGCTTATTCGGCTCATAATACTTAGTCATCCAATTGACCCTAGTATTATCAACCAAATAAACTCGGTCTCGAGAGATGTATACTTCCTGCATGCAAGACACATACCTCACAACAAAAGAATGCATCAATTCCATACAACACATAGTACATAAGCAACAAACCGAAGTTAACCTTAATATGGAATAGATATTACAAAAGAGAGGCCCTTAGGCCAAATAGCAATAATTACAAAAAGATAACAGCGAAGCAAAAGTGCCATAAAGATGGCCCAAAATAAGAGCCAACCAAGGTGCCTTTAGCCCACAAGGCAATCGACCGACCGCCAAGCTAGTCGCTCTCCCAACCACCAAGACAACTCATTAAAAGTAAAGCCCTTTGGGCTCTACCTCCTCTGCAACAAAGTTGTTAAGAAGCACATGAGTACAATAAATTGTTTATTGTACTCGCAAGACCGACGTAAGATAACGTAACTATAATTTAGCTATATGCAAGCTTTATATAAGTGGATGAGGCTTTGGACTCATTTAAGCACAAAGCAAGTTTTCATTTACAATAATGTAGTAGATTGAAAGCAATTTGACAAAGCATCTTTTTTTTTGTTGAAATAACAACGCGATAATAACATAATAACAACAACAAGAACAATCCTGGAAGTGACTAACCCAAGTCACCACAACAATAGCATGAACTCCCGCTCATACCAACCATGTCAAGTTTTAATTAAAGGTTGTAGTCTAGTCTTGAACGACCTTACCAAGCATGTCCATAACCTAGGACGAGGCTATTCAATAGTTTTATCCTGCAGGTGTACCACTGTACCCACACGCTAGACCGCCTTTCCTTTAGGCACACTACCTTTGGTATGCCAAGCACGGCTAAGTCCTACGAGACATTTCCAATGGACAATGCTAATTCGAAGTCGCACAACCCACAGGAGAAGGAGACATCCCACAACCTTCCCGAAGCTAATGCTCCTCCCACATCACACACACATTTTATCTTTAAAACACACCAACCGAGCGACCCCAATTAACACCGCCTAAAGTACTTAGTCAAGAGGGGTTCCATATGCCCTCGTGTGGTTAGTACGCAAAATCACTTGGCTTAGTGACCCAAGTACTCGGTCCTTAGGGACCTGCATACCACCACATCCAAAAACCACGCCATCCATCCAATATGCCCAAGTCTAAATCAATCTTTTATTTTCAGTTTTTGATTTTACAATTAATCAAAGCACAAGTGCTGGACATATAAGAGTAATAATCAGTTTTGAGTGATCAAGACCATCGACTAAGTCGATGATCGCCCATTTCTACCGATAACTAAGCATGTCTAAGCAATTTACATCGAAACTACTAAGTGATAAGAGCTCATCCAACGAGCTCCCACCACAGCAAATAACCTAGGCTCATGGTAGTAGAGGATGAACAATTCCTACAGATTATGCAACTATAGGCTTGCTAGCTTACATTTAACACAAAGTAGCATGCATACATAGAAGTAAAACGATATATTAAGCTTTAAAGTAATGGGACAATGATGGAAATGATCAAACTGCTTGCCTTGCTGTTGCTGGTCAATTTGTTGCGGAGGGTCACTCTCGATCATCACCACAAATGTCGAAACCTAACGGAAAGGCGAGAAAGAACCGATAAGAACGATTTAAAAACAACAAAGACAGCACAACAACGAACTCCAAATTCTCTGAATTTTCTACAGCAGCAAGAGGGTGATTTTAGGAATATTGCAACAAGAACCAATTGATTTGGATTCTCAATGCAAAAGTTATGAGCAAAACAATTCTGCTCAGCCCCTAAAATACCAAACTGCACTATTCATTAATTTAATTATGAGGCAACATTTTCTAGAACAGAAGTGAAGCTGAAATTTTTACTGTAAAACCAGCACCTCATGAGATGAATAACACAATTGAGTTCATCTCATTTGGGGCTATATTGCACTTTCTATAATTTTTCAAAAACAAGAACTTGAACAAAATTATAATGCACAAGTCCTCATTTTTATAACAGCAACAAGCTCAAAACTAATGTTCATAGTAAGACCATTAATGGAGGAAACCAACAAAGTTGGTCTCACTCAAAAATAATCTACAGAGCATTAGTTATGTGTTTTACAAGTTAAGCATTGATTTAAGTGTATATTTAAAGTTGGTTTCAAAATCTAATGGCAAAATCAGTGCTCGGAGTTGAACTCAACTTACAATCATTTTTGGATTAAAGTCAAGTTCAAGTCAGAGCTAACACAATTTGAATGACCTCAGCTTGGATTTAAAACGACAAAGATATGAAATTCTAAAGTTTATACCTTATTTCAGTTTATACTAGAGTTCACCGAATTTCTAAAAATCACAAAGGCATGGGAGGACGTGAGCCACGATCATAGATCTAACGGCTCGACCTCCCAGAGGTAACGCACACACGCGCCATGAGGTCCAGAGGCCCCGACCTCCTAGCAACGCACATGCGCGAGGTGAGGGGAGGTCGTGGCAGCAGATGGAGAATCCAACGACCACAACGATGAGGGAGGTCCGGACGGACCAGATCTAAAGGGGGGTCCTAACGGCCGAGATCTTCCAAAGGATGATCTAAACTATCAAGATCTCCCCAAGGAAGATCTACATCGCCAAGACCTCACAGGGAGGTCCCGGCGGTCCAGATGTTCCAAGGAGGTCCTTGATGGTCCAGATCGTCGTCGAGGGAGGACCTTGACGGTCAAGATCTACCCGGGAGGTCATGAAAGGCCGAGATGGCTTTGGGAGGTCCTAAACGGAGGTCTAACGTCCACAGCACCTCCAGGAGGTCTGGACGGCCAAGATTGCGCAAGGAGAGGTCCCGGGCGCCCGCATCTCCTGAGGAGGTCATGGATGTCCCAGAGCTCGCGATAAAATTTAGCGCACGCGCACGCGCTTGGACAAGAGATTAAATGCGCTATGGACATCAAGGAGGTCCGCGTGCGGGAGGTCTTAAATGCGCAACACGGGAGGATTAAATGCAGCTAAGACATGCCCATGATTTCAATGATTTGAGCACATGATTAGTGCATTCAAAGCCGAGGATCTCGTCCTAAAACGACAACGACGCCGCCGCTAAGGCCCGACAAAAATCCCGAGCTCAAAGATTTGGTTCTCACCGGCGATGTAGACCTCGCCATGACCTCCAATGGTACCACCGAGTGCACAATAACGTTGCACACTCAAGGACCTCCTCTCAACGGCGACGGTGGCTTTGAACGCCATGAGCCGGAGAGGGCAAATTGACCAAAGACGCCAAACACCAAAAGAAAAATGAAGCTCATGCGACATTCAAGCTTGTGCTCAACAAAGCTCCGCGACATCATTCAGCGGGTGCCAAGAACTAAGGGACTAACAGGGGAGTACCGGAGGTCCTTAAGATGCCGGGAGGTTGAGGGTGGTGATGGCCCGAGTTGGAGAAGATGGGGTTGCTCCACGGCCAAAGCTCTGCTCCAAGCACCTCTTTGTCCACCTCTGAAATGCCCAAACCAAAGCGAAGTCAGTCTTGGTCCCAGAGGGGATGGTACAAATGGAGCTCAGAGAAAAGGAGGAAAACTCAGGACCCTTGTCCACCGAGGAGCTCCAAGCTCCAAAGAATGGCGCCAAGAAGGAGGTCAAGGAAGAGCAAAGCTTAGAAGGCACCAAAGGCAAGCTAGAACTTGAAGGAGTGCCAAAGAAGCTACGGGAGGAACCCAATGGGGCTTTATACTTGGGCACAGGAGGTCATGGACCACCGGCTAAGCTCATGGTGAGCTTGGCCCATGGCACGGCTCCAGACATTGGACAAGATGTAAAGTTGACAGGTGACAGCTGTCTTGACAGAGGGCGGAAGGTCGACTTGCATTTAATGCGGTCAAGAAAGAGTTGTTAAAGGTACACAAAGGGTTCGGCACGCATTAATGCACCGCCGAAGCATGCATGCGAGACCAAGGAAGGAGAAGAACAGGGAGGTCTTGATGACCGTTGGATAAGCCTTGGGAGAGGTCCTGCCCTCCGATGGCATTTTTGAACCGTTACGCCAAAGGATCGGGAGCGGTCCCGCCACACGATCAAGGATGGGGAGGTCGTGGCCTCCGATTTCCTTAATGTATAAGCGCACGTGAGAAAATGGGACAGAGGTCCAAAGCGTTGGATCTCCATCCAACAAGGACCTCTGTGAGGTCTTAACCGCACATGAACATAAGAACACGAGGGGAGGTCATGGCCTTTGGATTTAAATCCAAGGGCTACGACCTCACGTCGCGTGGGGAGGTTTGATGCGATAAGACAAGGAGGAGGTCGTGACCGTAGATTTTAATCTAACGGTGCACGACAAAAGATGGGGAGGTTGTGAGTGCTTGATAGACGGGAGGTCGTGAGTCGTTGGATTTGATCCAATGGCTACGACCGTGGTTAGGTGGGAGGTTTGCTTAGTTTAACAAAGAGGGAGGTCAGGCCATGGATCTTGGATCCAAGGGCTATGACCTCACGAGGTGGGAGGACCTGATCGAGTATGTTGAGGAGGAGGTCGTGGCTATTGGATTTGATCCAACGGCCACGACCTCAACAAATGGGATGACCTCATTGCGATGGTTTAACAAATCGAGGAGGTCTTTGAGGTTTAACACATGGGAGGTCATGACCGTGGATCTTTGATCCAACGGTTACGACTGATGAGGTGGGAAAGCCTTTGCGGTGTTGACCGCGAGGAGGTCTGGCTCCCACGCTGACCCGAGGAGGTCCACGCGTCCGGAGGACTTCAAGGGAGGTCCCGGGTGCGTTGGTTGAGGGGAGGTCGTGGCCTTTGGATTGATCCAACGGCCACGACCTCATCAAGGTGGGGAAGGAGGTCGATGGGGTTGGGCTGGACCACTTTGCAAAGTGGCTAGCCCAAGGAACAAAGTAGGCTTTTAAATTTAGTTTTTAACAATTGAAACTTAGCAGAATTATTTGAGATAGCAAATGATCTCCAAATTTGATGAAATTTTAACTGGAGCTTGCTGACAATGAGAGTAACCTTGCATAAAATTTCCAGAGGTTATTATGCAATGCATTTTTCTCAGGAAATTCGTTAAGGTTGTTTAAAGGATTGTTTTACCTCCAAAATTTATCAAACTAGTTTTACAACTTGTGATATTTTTCAGAGGGTCCCATATCAGTTTTGGGACCAAGGAAAATATATTCCACATGTTTGGCACAAGATTTAGACAACTGGAAAATGAGTTTGATTTTTGGTCAACAAGAGCTTTGTGTTTTTGGATTACACAACTCTTGGACAAGAATTACATAAGAGATTAGGGGTTTTCAAGATGTGAGAAAAAGTTTTAATTTCTACACATATAATTATACTTGAATAACCCCAATTATACATTTGGGATGTTACACCAGTGAGGAATGTTCCTGTGAACATTCTCTCTCTCTCTCTCTCTCTCTCTCTCTCTCTCTCTCTTAGAATTATCTAATTTGGTCTGAAGAATTTTCTTCATTCCAATTATCAGTGGATATATTTTGTCTGTACTATTTCCTTCATCAACTTCCTCGGTTATACTTCATCTGAAGTGTTTCTTTCATCCACTCCATTAGGTGTGATTTGTTTCATCGGGAATACTTCGTCCTTCCAAGTTGTCGTTAGAAATGTTTGCTTTCATTCGAAGTATTTTCTTTGGTTTGAATGTCTTTGAATTTATTGGATTTCATTTGGTTATTTTTAGACACTCTTTGATTTAATCGTATACTACGTAGTTAGACTCTAACGTTGTGATGGGACAACGATCCCAACAAGAACGAGGCTGGAATCAAGATTCTCCGAGCATTGAACAGGATGATTATCAGCATATTGAGCGGGATGATTATCAGAACCTTGAGCCAGAACAAGAACAGGGTTATCAGAATATTGAGCAAGGCGAGTCAATACTTTGATCATATTGCACCTACTGATTGCAATTATATTGTTTTAAATTATGAAATTGCATTGCTATGTTTTATACAAATATATTGGTCTAGCTCATAGTTAATGCCTTAACAATAATTGTGTATAAACTTCCAATCCTTGAATGTGGACACTATCCCCCTAGAATTAATGGTTAACATACTAGCTATAAGTCTATATCTAAGTGTCATCCTTAGCCTTGCTTAGATACATTGTCATTCGGGCATTAAGTTGCCCGACATCAATTAACACTTAAAAAATGAAATTGGGCAGTCGAGGCTGGGAGCCTGGCTAGTATGTTGGATTAAAGGTTATTTTGAAAACAAAAGAAAATCTGCAAAACAGATTTCGACTTGGGCGGCTGGAAAGACTGGCAGGTGCCGGGGCACAAGAGAGAGAGTTGGTATGTGGATGTACCGCCCAAGTCAATTAAGGACCGAATCTGGTAATGACCTCTCTTGTAAAACAGTGCAACCACAAGTCTGTAACATCTAAGACCTGGCTAACTAATTTGTCCGTCGCCTCGCAATTTCACCACTGGTGGGTGTGTGGAGTGAGCTACGGGTAAGGGAGTCATCGATTCACACGGCGCAAAAGGGAGACCTCCCGGGGGCGCGGCCCAAGGAGGTGATACTTAGCGGCGTGAAAGTGCGATGAGGTGGGACATTGTAAAGGTCTTGTGATAATCAACATTAGCCGCACACCTACGGAAGTGTGTCGGGACAGTATAAGTTGATTTATGTCTTGTGAGTAAAGTGTACAAACTCTGCAGAGTAAGAAAACTATCTAGATAGCCGTGCTCATGGCCAAAAGCGGTACTGAAAACTTGCTTGATATAGCTTTCCTTTTTATAAAACCATTGGTATGTGTGTGGAATGAAAAGGGTGGGTTGGAGTCCAACAGTTGAAAATGTTGGGGCTGTAACCCAAAGAGTTGAGAAACCCTGGTCGGGGACCAGTGGTAAATACGGGATAGCCTGAGCATTGAGTGAACAAAGTCACTCAATGATATAGGAGATGGGATCTCCACTAGTACTTTACAAACAAAAACTCAATTTATAAAACTTGTGGAACAACCACGGTGAAACTTTGCAAATTATTCAGCCAGGTCCCACGCCCCATTCTAGAGACATGTGGTTGCACGGTGAGGCATAGCCCAATATAGGCATAGCAAGATGCGGCTCAAAGACCGGTCCTTAATTGACCTGGGCGACCACCACAGACCCTAGGCATCAATCATGGAAATGTCACGATCCCCTGCATAGACATGCACCAACCAAACAACCATTTCGCCTAAGTCCAAACCAATTTTCCTTTTCTCTGATTTTCAAAAAAGTTTACAAAACCTCCATGACAACCCAATGTCATGCGTTAAAACATTTAGACAACATTGGTCTTTTGGCAATAAAACTCCCAAATCAAGATTTTGGTCTAAGCATGACTAAGCCCCAAGTTTTGCAAAACATGCTAGTTCATACTAATGTACCAACTAGCTCTTACTATGGTGACAAGTGGTGATCAATTCAATAACCAAATTGGATATACAAAGGTGTAACATCCCAAATATGTAAATAGGTGTGTGTTTCAAATGTAAGAAAATGTGTAGAAATTAAAACTTTTTCTCACATCTTGAAACTCTTGAACTCCTCTATAATTCTTATCAAAAGTTGTGGAGTTCAAAAACCTAAACCTCCTATGGACTAAAGCCCAACCCTTATTCAACTTGTCACAAATCTTATGCCAAACTTGGGGAAACATTTTCCCTTGGTCCTAGAGATGTTGTGGGACCCCTCTGAAAAATATCATAAGTTTCAAAACTTGTTGATAATTTTTGGAGGTAAATCAAACCCTAGGACAGCCTTGATGAATTTCCTGAGAAAAATTTAGTGTACAAAAACCTCTGGAAATTTTATGAAAGGTTAATCCTAAAGTCAGCAAGCTCCAATTAAAATTTCATAAATTTTGGAGTTGATTTGCTATCTCAATTAAATCTGCAAAGTCTCAGCTGTTAAAATTCAAACTCATTTGGCTGGCACTGTTCCTTGGGCCGAGCCACTTTCCAAAATGGGTCTAACCCAACCGCATCCCTGGCTCAGCCTGACCTCCTTTCCCACGCGTGAGGTCGTAGCCGTTGGATCCAGATCCAGTGGCCACGACCTCCTCCATAACCAGCTCAGCCCAGACCTCCCACCCCGCGAGGTCTTGCGCCATTGGATCAAAATCCACTGTCCATGACCTCCCCTCGTTATCTATCATGCAAGTCCTCCCCACGCGGTGTGTTGTGCGCCGTTGGATCAAAATCCACGGCCACGACCTCCCCTCGCTGTCATGCGCATCAGACCTCCCACCCGCGCGAGGTCGTAGCCGTTTGATGGAGATCTCACGGCCATGACCTCCCTCCTCATCTCGTAGCCGTTGGATAAAGACCCAACCGCTACGACCTCCTTTTCTATTTCAAGACCGCCTAACAGTGCCGAACCTCCCAAGACTCAAAGTCATGCCCGTTGGATCAAAATCCAACCGCCACGACCTCCCATCGCGCAATGCGCAATGGCTATGACCTCCCTCATTTGATCAGCACCATTGGATGTAAATCCAACGGTCCTGACCTCCCCATATGTTGTGTGCCCTTGGATTAAGATCTAATGGCCATGACCTCCTTCTCTGTCGTGCGCACCAGCTCAAGACCTCCTCTCATGTTGTGCGCCCTTGGATGTAGATCCAAAGGCCACGACCTCCACATCCCTTTGGCTGTGTCACGCGCTTGTTAAGTCCTCCCCATCATGTCCGCGCCCTTGGATCACAATCCAACGGCCAGGACCTCCTAACCCCTTATCGCACGCAACATCCCTGTTCTTTTCGCAACCATGCGATGGAGATCGTGTGGCTGTGACCTCCCCGCTCCTTTGCGCCTCCGCGCAATGATGATCTAAGGGTCACAACCTCCCCAGTCTAGATCCAGTGGCTGTGACCTCCTCCCTTCTCATTTTAATCATACCGTTTCAGATCTGAGGGTTGTGACCTCCCAATCTTTCTTATCCAGCGATGGAGAGCAGCTCCTGTTCTTCCCCTTCCTCTGTCACGCATGCCAGCGCCATGGCAGTGGGTGTGAAGGTCCTGTCTTGTCCCAACGGCTCTGTGCTGCGCGTATTTAATGCGTGTCAGTGTTTTCCGCACCCTAGTCCTGTTCTAACCTACCCCCATCACCTCCACGTCCCTGTCAAGGCCATGGACCGCGCCATGGGCTAAGCTCACCATGAGCTTAACCCTTGGCTCATGACCTCTATGTCCTGGGGTATAAGATCTCCCCTTGGCCTCCCCCTTGGCTTTCTTTACACACCATTGAGTCCTTGCTTGCGCCACTGTGCTTGTGAGCTCAAATCAACCGTGAGCCCTTGGCCGCCATTGTTGGAGCTTGGAGCTCCTCGGTGGAACAGGGTCCCTGGGGCTTTTCCTCTCCATCTCTTTGCTTCAATCTAAGCCACTACTCTCTGTGACAAAAGCCCTAACTTATTGGTTGGGACGTTTTCAGAGTTAGCCTGACTTGGAGCTTGGAGCTTGGAGGACTTCCCCTTTTTGGCCGTGGAGCACCCTTCTTCACCATCATGGGTCCTCCTCCTCCGACCTCCTCAAAGACCTTCAAGACCTCCGTAATGTCCTGGTAGTCCTTTAGATGCTGGGCACCCGCTTGTATGTTGTTGCGGAGCTTTACTTTAATTTTTGTCTTTTGGCCGTGTTGGTCATCTTGCTCCTCTCCGGCTCGTCGGCGTTCTAGGCCGCCGCTGAGAGTAGGTCCATTTGGTGCGCAAGGCTATTGCACACTCACCTGGTGTCCTTGGATGTCGCCATGAGGTCTCAGATCACGCGATTTACCACTTCTTTTGCGCCGATTTTTGTTTGACGAAAAATGGTCTTTGTTGTCGTTTAAGGACAAAGATCCTCCCCTTAAATGCGTCAATCATTGCTAATCCTTGGTAATCATCGGGTTAGCCATTAATGCCTTAGATCCTGTCCCTTGTCGCGTATTTAAGGCTTGCGCGCGCGCGTCGCTCTGGGACCTCCTTGCCCAAGGACCACCCCGTGGACTTTTGGCAAAGACCACCCAACGACCTCCCCTCGGGGTCCTCTTTTGCAAAAGATCATCCCTGGTCTTTTGTAAGGACAACCCCCAGGACCTCCCTCCTTGCGATCTTGACAGTTCAGGACCTCCCCATGGAGATCTGAGCCGTTAAGACCTCCCCTCTTGTAGATCTCAGCCATCTAGGACCTCCTCGAGGTCATCTTAGCCGTTTAGGACCTCCTCGAGGTCATCTTGACCGTTAAGGTCCTCCCTCGCTAGATCTGGACCGTTCCGGTCCTCCCTCCATGGTTTTGGTCCGTTGGATGCAGCATGAACGGCCACGACCTCCTTCCCCGTTAGCGCGCGTTGCCGGGAGGACATGGACCGTTGGATCCAAGATCAACGGCCCATGTTCTCTGGACCTGCGCAGGCGCGTGCGCGTTTTCCCTGGGAGGTCTTGGGCCGTCCGATCCAGAATCAACGGCTCATGTCCTCCCGCTCTGTTTTGGTTTTTAGAAAGTCCAGAGAGCTCTTTTTGCTAACTAAAAAAGGTAATAAACTTCTAAAATGCATAACTAATTCATTTTAAATCCAAACGAGTTGATTCAAATTTCTGCAACTCTGGTTTGAGCTGAGCTTTAATCTAAAAATGGTTGTGAGCTCAGTTCAGCTCCAGAAAAATGATTTGATGAATAGGTTTCAAAATTAACTTTAAATATTGCTCCAAAACTTGTAAAATGCATAAGTATTTCTCTGTAGTTTATTTTTGAGTGAATCCAACTTTGTTGGCTTCCTCTGTTAGTACACTAAATGTTAGAATAGGATTTAGGCATGTCACTATTTTCAAAAGATTTGTGGGAGCATTTTATTTGTGCTCTTTTGAATATCTTTGAAAAATCGTAAAACATGTATCATAGCTCCAAATGAGATGAATCCAATTGGGTTGTTCATCTTATGAGGTGCTTGATTTACTGTAAAAATTTCAGTTGCACCACCTTTCTAGAAATTTTTGCTAAACAATTTAATTATGTGAATAGTAGCAGTTTGCATTTTTAGAGGCTGAGCAGAATTGTTTTGCTCATATATTTTGCATTGAGAATCCAAATCAATTGGTTCTTATTGATAAATTCTCTAAAAATCCTCATCTTGCTGCTGTAAAAATTTCAGAGCTTTTGGAGCAAGTTTGCTATGCTGTCTTCTTGGTTTTCATCGTTCTTATCGATTCTTTTCGCCTTTTCGATTAGGTGTCGACGAGTGTGTTGATCACGTGAGCGAACCTCTGCAGAAAACTGACCATAACCAGCAAGGCAAGCAGTTTGATCATATCCCATTATTGTCCCATTACTTTAAAGTTTAATACTTTGTTTCACTTGTATGTATGCATGCTACGTTGTGTTAAAATATCGATTAGTTGAGCCTATAGATGCATATCCTGTAGGTAAATGTTCATTCTCTACTACTAAGCCTAGGATTATCTTGCTGTGATTTAGAGCTCGATGGATGGACTCTTATCACTTAGTAGTTTGCGTTAATAATGCTTAGATAACGGTAGAAATGGGCGGTTGTCGACATTATGTCGATGACCTTGATCACACAAAAACTATTATTCCATTATGTCCATCTTGTGCTTTGTTACTTTGTAAACAAATAAAACAAAAATGAAAACAAAATTGTTGTTGACTTGGGCACAATGGATGTTGGTGTGATTTGTTGGGTGTGAACGGAAAGGTGCCTAAGTCCCCAAGGACCGAGTTACTTGTGTCACTAAGCCAAGCGCTTTTGCGTGCTAACCACACGAGGGGGGTATGGGACCTCTCTTGACTAAGTACTTTGGGAGGTGTTAATTATGAGCTGGTCGGTGGGTATGTGTGTGTTATGTGTGGTGTTGGGAGGAGCATTAATGATCGGCCAGTAGGGTGGTTAATGTGTCCTTGTCCCCGTGGGTTCTGCTCTTAATTAGCATCATCCATTGGAAATGTCTCAGAGGACTTAGCCGTACAAAGATACCAAAGGACGTGTGCTAAATAGCTTGGCGACAAGGCGGTCTGACGTGTGGGTACATTGGTACACCCCTGCAGGGTTAAAACTATTCGAATAGCCTTGTCCTAGGTTATGGACATGCTTGGTAAGGTCGTGCAAGAACTAGACTCAACCATTTAATTAAAACTTGTTGGGTGGTATGAATTGGGTAATTCATGCTATTGTTGTGGTGACTATTGGGTTAGTCACTTCCAGGTTGTTCTTGTTGTTATTATTATTATTGTATCGTTGTTACTTCAACAATTAAAAATGTTTTGTCAAATTGCTTTCAATCTATTATATTATTGCAAATGAAAACTTGCTTTATGCTAAAATGAGTCCAAAGCCTCATCCACTTAAATAAAGCTTGCATGTAGCTATTTATAGTTCTCATATACTACACGTCGGTCTTGCAGTACATTTTGTACTCATTTGCTTTGCTTAATAACTTTGTTGCAGAGGAGGTAGAGCCCAAAGGGTTTTACTTTTGTGAGATGTGCTGCGGTCGGGAGTCTAGCTAGGCGGCTTGGTCGGTTGCCTTGTGGGCTAAAGGCAAACCTTGTGGCTCTCTTTTGTTTATCGCCATCTTATGGCTTTTGCTTCCATTGTGTTTATCTTTCTTAGTTGTATTTGGCCGGTCGGCCCCTTTTGTAATAACTCTCTATATTATATATGTCTTTTATTCTAGTCGTGCTTTGGTTCTATGTCTCGAATGGAATTGATGCATGATTTTGTAAATGGGTGTGTATACTGCATTCTGGGAAGTATACATATCTCGAAGACACGAGTTATTTCGTTTGTAATGCTAGGGTCAATGGATGACTAAGTATTACAAGCCTAATAAACCGGGGTCCTCACAAAAGGTAGTAGGAGTAACTGTAACGTCCCGTTTTCTTTAAAAGTTTCTTGCCTGGTTTTCAAAATAAAAGTAACCATTTGGCTTTATTGAGAATCCAAAGCTTAACCTGACGTCTTGAAATCTGGAGAGTTCAATTGGAATTAATTAAGCCTTAATTAAGTTCTTTGTTGGTGTTCCTTACTGTTTGAGCCTCTCTGTGTGTCCCTGGGTTTGTCTCTTCTCTCTTAACTTCCTTTGTTGGGTTGAACCTCTTTGAGATCCGCACCTCTCTTATCTCCCCTCTGCTCAACCTCTCCTTGCTTGGGGTTTTCTGTCAAGGACCCGGCTCGGGTTTGTGTTTCAAAACCTCTTTGGTCCCCCCCCCCAAGCCACGCTTGGTTTTGCTTCTTTTGGACCTCCCCGTGGACCTCTCCACACTCTCTTGGAACCCCTGAGTTCTCTTGGGCGCTCCAGAGTCTCTCTGGACCTCCCAGCGCCCCTTTTGGGACCCTCCTAGACCTCCTCATGGCTATTTGGACCTCCCTTGTGTCCAAATAGACCTCCCTCTGTCCCTGCGGACTTTTCTATGTCCTTCGGACCTCATACATGTCCTTCGACCTCCTTCAAGGCCCTTAAGACCTCCCTTGTTGAGATCTAGCCGCTCAGACCTCCCATTGTTGAGATCTAGTCGCTCAGACCTCCCTTGTTGAGATCTAGCCGCTCGAGACCTCCCTTGTTGAGATCTAGCCGCTCGCACCTCCCTTGTTGAGATCTAGCCGCACCTCCCTTGTTGAGATCTAGCCGCTCGACCTCCCTTGTTAGGATCTCGCCATTAGGACCTCCTCTCGGGAGATCTTAGCCATCCAGTCCTCCCTTAGTTGGATCCAAAGGTTCCGACCTCCTTAGGTCCAAGACCTCCTTAGCGCTTGGACCCATCTTTGACTCTCGTGGTCAGACGCTTGAGGCCTTGCCTTCTTAACCTTAGGACCATCGATGTGGTTTGGATGGGTCGATCCCGAGGCACGTTAGTTTGGTCCAAACGTTCTTATCCTTTTGGGCCGCCTGATTTCAATCGAACTACTCGCTTTCTTCTTGCTTTTCCTTGTTTCGGGACCTCCCCTCTGAGTGTCTTGGACCTCTTGCTCAGACCTCCCCTCTGAGTGTCTTGGACCTCTTGCCCAGACCTCACAAAGGGTCTTTGGTGGGGATGACCCTTGCGGTGGGGCCACCTCTTTGACTTGTAGTGCACCCTTTTGATCGCCCCACTTGCCACCCCTCTTCACCTTGTAATTATTGCTCTTGCTCAGAACTCATGCGATTTAATAGGTGTCGGGTCACATTAAATGCAAATCACATGTGAGGTACTTTATTTCAATTCTTTTAGGGCAAGCCCTGCCTAGTTGTCCCGATTGCCTACACGTCACTTGGGTTTTCTTTGTGGTGCACACTACCAACTCGGCTATATAAAGCACAGGCGGGCACCTTTGTAACCTGTTGCTCATTTCTTCCTTCCTGCCTCATCTGCTTCAGTTCTTCCTTGTGCAAGACCTTTCCCAGAGCTCTTTGAGGCTGTTAAGCCTCTTGGTTTCTTTTTTGGCCGAGTTGGTTTGAGTTCCTTTTGGTTCTTTTGAAGTTCTCTCGGCTTAGTGTGGTTTTGCTTATTTGGTTTTCTTGCGAACGTGTAGATCACGAGTTCGAGGAGATCTTGGACCCGGCTCTTCTTTGCAGAAGGCTCTCCACTGCTTGACCAAGGCAAGCCACAGATCCCCTTTTGATCATCTTGAACCAAGTTTCGTAAATGTATTTCGGTTTTACTTTATCATGCATGGCTATGTTTATATGAAAATGGTTTGGGCTGTAGTTACTTGCCTACTTGCTGTTATGCCTCTGTAACATCCCAAATGTATAATTGGGGTTATTCAAGCATAATTATATGTGTAGAAATTAAAACTTTTTCTCACATCTTGAAAACCCCTAATCTCTTATGTAATTCTTGTCCAAGAGTTGTGTAATCCAAAAACACAAAGCTCTTGTTCACCAAAAATCAAACTCATTTTCCAGTTGTCTAAATCTTGTGCCAAACATGTGGAATATATTTTCCTTGGTCCCAAAACTGATATGAGACCCCTCTGAAAAATATCACAAGTTGTAAAACTAGTTTGATAAATTTTGGAGGTAAAACAATCCTTTAAACAACCTTAACGAATTTCCTGAGAAAAATGCATTGCATAATAACCTCTGGAAATTTTATGCAAGGTTACTCTCATTGTCAGCAAGCTCCAGTTAAAATTTCATCAAATTTGGAGTTCATTTGCTATCTCAAATAATTCTGCTAAGTTTCAACTGTTAAAAACTAAATTTAAAAGCCTACATTGTTCCTTGGGCTAGCCACTTTGCAAAGCCGGGTCCACCCAACCCCATCTCGACCTTCTTCCCCATTTGATGAGGTCGTGGCCGTTGGATCCAATCCAAAGGCCACGACCTCCCCTCAACCAACGCACTCAGACCTCCCTTCAAGTCCTTCCGACCGCGTGGACCTCCTCGTCAACGTGGGCGCCAGACCTCCTCCGGTCAACACCGCAAAGGCTTTCCCACCTCATCGTCAGAACTGTTGGATCAAAGATCCACGGTCATGACCTCCCCATGTGTTGAACCTCAAAGACCTCCTCGATTTTGTTAAACCATCGCAATGAGGTCATCCCATTTGTTGAGGTCGTGGCCGTTGGATCAAATCCAATAGCCACGACCTCCTCCTCAACATACTCAACAGTCCTCCCATTTCACGTGAGGTCATAGCCCTTGGATCCAAGATCCATGGCCCCGACCTCCCTCACCGTTAAACTAAGCAAACCTCCCACCTAACCACGGTCGTAGCCATTGGATCAAATCCAACAGCTCACGACCTCCCCGTGCTATCAAGCACTCACAACCTCCCCCATCTTTTGTCGTGCACCGTTAGATTAAAATCTACGGTCACGACCTCCTCCTTTGTCTTATGCGCATCAAACCTCCTCACAAGACGTGAGGTCGTAGCCCTTGGATTTAAATCCAAAGGCCATGACCTCCCCCTCGTGTTCTTATGTTCATGTGCGGTTAAGACCTCACAGGAGGTCCGCGCCGTTGGATGGAGATCCAACGCTTTGGACCTCCTGTCCCATTTTCTCACGTGCGCTACACATTAAGGAAATCGGAGGGCCACGACCTCCCCATCCTTGATCGTGTGGTGGGACCTCGCTCCCGCCCTTTGAGCGAACGGTTCAAAAATGCCATCGGAGGGCAGGACCTCTCCCAAGGCTTATCCAACGGTCATCAAGACCTCCCTGTTCTTCTCCTTCCTTGGTCTCGCATGCATGCTTCGAAAGCAAAGGCATTAATGCGCCGCCAGCCATCGTGTACCTTTAACAACTCTTTCTCGACCGCATTAAATGCAAGTCACCTTCCGCCTCTCTCGTCAAGACAGGCTTGTCACCCCGTCAACTTTACATCTTGTCCAATGTCCTAGACCGTGCTATGGGCCAAGCTCACCATGAGCTTAGCCAATGGTCCATGACCTCCTCGTGCCCAAGTATAAAGCCCCATTGGGTTCCTCCAGTAGCTTCTTTGGCACTCCTTCAAGTTCTAGCTTGCATTTGGTGCCTTCTAAGCTTTGCTCTTCCACCGACCTCCCTTCTTGGCCGCCATTGTTTGGAGCTTGAGCTCCTCGGTGGACAAGGGTCCTGGAGTTTTCCTCCTTTTCTCTGAGCTCCATTTGTACCATCCCTCCGGGACCAAGACCTAACTCGCTTTGGTTTGGGCATTTACAGAGGTGGACAAAGAGGTGCTTGGAGCAGAGCTTTGGCCGTGGAGCAACCCCATCTTCTCCAACTCAAAGCCATCACCATCCTCAACCTCCCAAGATCTTAAGGACCTCCTGTACTCCCCTGTTAGTCCCTTAGTTGCTGGCACCCGCTTGAATGATGTCGCGGAGCTTTTTGTTGAGCACAAGCTTGAATGTCGCGCGGAGCTTCATTTTGCTTTTCGGTGTTTGGCCGTGCTGGTCAATTTTTCCCTCTCGCTCACCGGCGCTCAAAGCCGCCGCCGCCGTTGAGAGGAGGTCCACCGAGTGTGCAACGTTATTGTGCACTCGGTGGTACCATTGAGGTCGCCATGAGGTCTACATCGCCGGTGAGAACCAAATCTTTGAGCTCGGGATTTTTGTCTGGATGCAACGGCAGCGTCGTTGTCGCTTTTAGGACAGAGATCCTCGGCTTTGAATGCACTAATCATGTGCTCAAATCATTGAAATCATGGGCATGTCGTAGCTGCATTTAATTCTCCGTGTTATGCATTTAAGACCTCCGCACGCGGACCTCCTTGATGTCCAGCCAGATTTAATCTCTTGTCCAAGCGGCGTCTGCGCGCGCGCTTAAATTTTATCGCGAGCTCGGGACATCCATGACCTCCTCCGAGGAGATCTGGAGCGCCCAGACCTCTCCTTGCGCAATCTTGGCCGTCCAGACCTCCCTGGAGGTCTGTGACGTTTAGACCTCCGTTTAGGACCTCCCCGAAGCCATCTCAGCCTTTCATGACCTCCCCGGGTAGATCTTGACCATCAAGGTCCTCCCTCGGACGATCTGGACCATCAAGGACCTCCCTTGGAACATCTGGACCGTCCAGGACCTCCCCTGTGAGGTCCTGACGATGTAGATCTTCCTCAGGGAGATCTTGATAGTTTGGATCTTCCTTTGGAAGATCTCAACCGTTGAGGACCTCCCCGTGTTTGATCTGAGCCGCATATGTTCTCCTGTGTCTTTAGAGTTTTAGAAAGTCCTAGTGAGCTGTTAAATTGTGAACTGAGAAAGGTATAACTTTAAAATTGCATATCTTTCTCATTTTAAATCCATTTGAGGTCATTCAAAGTATGTTGGCTCTGTCTTGGACTTGACTTTAATCCAAAAATGATTGTAAGTTGAGTTCAACTCCAGAGCACAGTTTGCCATTAGATTTTAAAACCAACTTTAAAATATACACTCAAATTAATGCTTAACTTGTAAAATACATAACTAATGCTCTGTAGATTATTTTTGGGTGAGACCAATTTTGTTGGTTTCCTCTATTAGTGATCTCCCTGTGAAAATTGGTTTTGAGCTTGTTGCTGTTATAAAAATGAGGACTTGTGCATTATAATTTTGTTCAAGTTCTTGTTTTTGAAAAATTATAGAAAGTGCAATATAGCCCCAAATGAGATGAACTCAATTGTGTTATTCATCTCATAAGGTGCTGGTTTTACAGTAAAAATTTCAGCTTCACTTCTGTTCTAGAAAATGTTGCCTCATAATTAAATTAATGAATAGTGCAGTTTGGTATTTTAGGGGCTGAGCAGAATTGTTTTGCTCATAACTTTTGCATTGAGAATCCAAATCAATTGGTTCTTGTTGCAATATTCCCTAAAAATCACCCTCTTGCTTCTGTAGAAAATTCAGAGAATTTAGAGTTCGTTTGTTGTGCTGTCTTTGTTGTTTTTCGTCGTTCTTATCGGTTCTTTCTCGCCTTTCCGTTAGGTTTCGACATTTGTGGTGATCCCGAGAGTGACCCTCCGCAACAAATTGACCAGCAACAGCAAGGCAAGCAGTTTGATCATTTCCGTCATTGTCCCATTACTTTAAAGCTTAATATATTGTTTTACTTCTATGTATGCATGCTACTTTGTGTTAAATGTCGCTAGCAAGTCTATAGTTGCATGATCTGTAGGAATTGTTCATCCTCTACTACCATGAGCCTAGGTTATTTGCTGGGGTGGGAGCTCGTTGGATGAGCTCTTATCACTTAGTAGTTTCGAGGTAAATTGCTTAGACATGCTTAGTTATCGGTAGAAATGGGCGATCATCGACTTAGTCGATGGTCTTGATCACTCAAAACTGATTATTACTCCTATATGTCCAGCACTTGTGCTTTGATTAATTTGTAAAATCAAAAACTGAAAATAAAAGATTGATTTAGACTTGGGCATATTGGATGGATGGTGCGGTTTTGGATGTGGTGGTATGCCCGGTCCCTAAGGACCGAGTACTTGGGTCACTAAGCCAAGCGATTTTTATGACTAACCACACGAGGTGCATATGGAACCCTCTTGACTAAGTACTTTGGGCGGTGTTAATTGGGGTCGCTCGGTTGGTGTGTTTTTAAAGATAAAATGTGTGTGTGATGTGGGAGGGAGCATTAGCTTCCTGGTAGGATGTGTGATGTCTCCTTCTCCCGTGGGTTGTGCGACTCAATTAGCATTGTCCATTGGAAATGTCTTGTAGGACTTAGCGTCTTAAGCACACCTAAGGTAGTGTGCTTAAAGGAAAGGCGATCGACGTGTGGGTACAGTGGTACACCCCAGTAGGGATAAAACTATTCAATAGCCTCGCCCCAGGTTATGGACATGCTTGGTAAGGTCGTTCAAGACTAGACTACAACCTTTAATTAAAACTTGACATGGTTGGTATGAACGGGAGTTCATGCTATTGTTGTGGTGACTTGGGTTAGTCACTTCCAGGATTGTTCTTGTTGTTGTTATTATGTTATTATCGCGTTGTTATTTCAAAAAAAAAAGATGCTTTGTCAAATTGCTTTCAATCTACTATATTATTGCAAATGAAAACTTGCTTTGTGCTTAAATGAGTCCAAAGCCTCATCCACTTAAATAAAGCTTGCATATAGCTAAATTATAGTTCATTATCTTACACGTCGGTCTTGCAGTACAATAAACCATTTATTGTACTCATGTGCTTTGCTTAACAACTTTGTTGCAGAGGAGGTAGAGCCCAAAGGGCTTTACTTTTGTGAGTCAGGCGGTGGTTGGGAGAGCGACTAGCTTGGCGGTCCTGGTCGATTGCCTTGTGGGCTAAAGGCACACCTTGGTTGGCTCTTATTTTGGTCCATCTTTATGGCACTTTTGCTTCATTGTTATCTTTTTGTAATTATTGCTATTTGGCCTAAGGGCCTCTCTTTTGTAATATCTATTCCATATTAAGGTTAACTTCGGTTTGTTGCTTATGTACTATGTGTTGTATGGAATTGATGCATTCTTTTGTTGTGAGGTATGTATCTGATTGCGGAAGTATACATCTCTCGAGACCGAAGTTTATTTGGTTGATAATACTAGGGTCAATTGGATGACTAAGTATTATGAGCCGAATAAACGTCGGGGTCTCACAGCCTCCTTTATACCTTGTCTCCATCATGTTGTCATGTTCACCTTGTGAGCCTTAGGGTGGATAATTTAGTTGGTGTTCTTTGTTATTTGCCAATATGGGGGCCGAGGGTCTTATACAACCTTGCTTAGAAAACGTGGTTCAACGTATCATGCTTCATCTCTAATAATCTTGACTAATAAATTATGAATTGTGTGGTCAAAAGCCATTGTTGAGCGACTATGGCGGGATGCCTAAGCTGTGTTGACCATGGTGTGAGACCACTTGGTTAAAAATTGTGCGTCCAGACTGGGGTCTTTTGGCATGGGCTTATACAAATTGTTTTGCCGAGGCAAGAAGGCGGGAGGACTAGTGGGTGCTTTGCACACTTGGTTGTGGAAGTCTTGCCTTGGCACAACTAAGGACTTCACTTTGTGTCTCATTGAACTGGGCCAAACAAAGGCAACCACAAGATCATTTTATGGGAATGGTCAGGCTGAATAATTAGCAATGAGATGGCTTGGGGTGTTGTGGTTGAGCGTGTGATTCACATGCAAGAGGGGCACCCCATAACCCTATGGATTTCTAGACCACCGAGGGGATTATAAACCTTAGCGGGCAGCCCTAGTCAGTTCAAAGCTTTGTAAAGGCCTTGCCGTGCTCTCTAGATTGCTCACCTTAGGAAGTGAGCAAGGGTGACCGAAACCCGTCCCGCTAGAGAGACCGTGGATTGTGGGTAAAGTTGTACACCTCTGCAGAGTGAAAGATCTATTCGAATAGCCAAGTCCTTGGTCATGGACATGCTCAGTGAAAATGGTGCAAGGGGTAGTTGTTTTGAAAATTTGGTGTCATTTGGGCACTACAATGAGATGCCTTGGCTTTGCCTCAAGAGACCCCGCCGGCTCTAGAGGGGTCGGGGTTGGCTCGGAGTAGTGGTCCAGTGGACCTGCTCGAACCTCTTGAGTGGGTGCTCTTGAGTGGTTGTTGGGTGAGGACCTGGCCACTGGTGTGACCAGACCTCCCCCATGTACGGTTGTGGATGTGAGCTGGTGCTCCCTCCACTTTTCCAACTTCAATCTAATATGTAGTATGGTTTTACCTTGCTGCTTTTCAATCTATTACTATTTTTATTGTTCAAATCTAGCTTTGCTAAACTAACCATACTGACTCTCCATTGGTAAGTCCTTGCATGAATATTATTGCATCTTTGCTCTCTGTGACTTGCTGAGTACATTCCAAGTACTCATGGCTTAAGCCCTGTGTCAAAGCAGATTATGAGGATGATCAAGTGCAGGCGGCAGACCTCTTCGAGGAGGAGTTCTTCGACGACTAAGTCGCTTAGGACGCCCTCCACCCGACGACTGTGGTGCTTGTTGGATGGCTTTTGCGTGTTTGGTGTTTGAGCCCTAGAAGCTCCTTGTTGCAGTTGTAAGTCCTCGTTGGTTTTGTAAGCCCTCGATGGCGAGACCTCTTGTTAACAAGCTTGACCATAAGGTCCTATTATATAAAGTTTAATTTGTGCCTTCATCCTTGTTTGACCTCGTGGTTGTGGTATTGGCTTGTGTTCTTGTACGGGCTAGCTCTGTTGTCCTGGGACTAGCTCAGACGCACAAAGGCGGGACCACCAGGAGGTCCTTCGAGACTTAGTTCGAGGTCCCGGACCTCTCTTAGTGATGTGCTTGGAGGTGCTACCGAGCGGGTGGCGGCCACGACCTCCAGGAGGTCCTCAAGACCTCCTGGGAGGTTAGTGGCGGACCAAGACCTCCAAGAGGTCCGCAAGACCTCCTAGGAGGTCCTGGCAGACCTCGGTTAAGCTCCATGCGGTGCTACCACATCTTTCTGTGGTGACTTCGCAGCGCAAAAAAAAATGGTCCTCCCGGACCTCTTACGGTACATCACGGGGTGGGTCGTCACAGTAACTAAAGAGTTAAAACAGGGATTTAAATTACTGGAGTAAAAATAGGCATGGAATAATTTTGAAACAGATCATAAGTAATTTGAGGTACTGGGTGCAACATGATCAAGAGTGTAACTTGCCTCTTGCTTGAAAGATTAAGGATCTATTCCTTCACAGAGTTCGGGCTCCCTGGAGACGATGAAATCTACACGAGAACGAAGCAAAGCAGAATCAAATAAGAACCAAATAAGATCCAAACAAACTGTAATCGAACCGAACAGAAACAAATAGCAAAGAACAGAACTAGAAGAACTGGAAAAGGGCTCTCACGAGAAGGTCCTACGAGAAAGGGTGGTCTTTGCAGAAGACTGAAGTGGGTGGTCTTTTGCAAAGAGACCAGCAAAGACTGAGAGGGTGGTCTTTGCAAAAAATCAAAGCAGGTGGTCTTTACAAAAGATCAAAGCAGGTGGTCTTTGCAAAAGACCAGAAGGGCGGCAAAGACCAAGAGGGTGGACTTTGCAAAAGGGAGGTCCGGAGAGGCTCAAGGGACGTCCTGAGGGGGGATGTCCCGAGGAAATCATGGGAAGTCTTTGGAAGGGAAAGGTCCAGAGAAGGACCCAAAAGGGTCATCTTCGCAAAGAGACCGAGAGGGTCATCTTTGCAAAGAGACCAGGGAGGTCCTGAGGAGAGATACGACTATACAGTGGGGTTGTAGGAATTGAAGAAAGAACAAGGCACGAGGGAACTTACCAAGGCCAAGAGGGAGGTAAAAGAGGAGGAGGTCGAGAGATAGTGGCAATGGTTAAAGGCGGCGTGAGTGCTCCGGCGGACTTCTTCGGTGGCAAGGTGGCGGTGCAACCTCCAGTGGTCTTCTTGGTGACAAGGAGGCGAGGGTGTAGCTCCACTGGACTCCTTGGTGAAACCTCAAGCACGACAAAACACTAGATGAGAGCAAAAAGGAGATAAGTGTGGAAAGAGGTGATGATAGAGATTCACTCAAGCTGTTTATAGCCTTGAGAAGGAGGAGAAAGAGAGTCTCCGAAAAGTTCAAAGACGGATGAGTTAAAGGTAGGTAAGAGACAGGACAAATGTCACGACCGATCTAGTGAAGGACAACCGAACAGGATATGCTGAGAAAGAAGGGGACAAGAAGGGAGAGAAAAAGGTGCCACGCAAGTGACCATGTAAGTGGCCGTATTTTATACGACTCAAATGGCATTAAATGCACAAAGGCTTAGGTGGCGGATAAGAATAAGGGTAAGCAAGACTGTCAAGTGGAACCAGTCAACTTGAAAAACAGTCTGGTCAAAGAGGAGTGGTCACGGCCCAAGGGGAAGTCGTGACCCGCAGGGGTGGTCTTTGCAAAAAGACCACAAGGGGTGGTCTTCGCAAAGAGACCACAGAGGGTGGTCTTTGCAAAAACTGTAGAGGAGGTCCGCTGGACAGGGAGGTCCTACGAGATCAAGGGAGATCTTTGAGGAGGTCTGAAAGGCTGAAAGGCTAAGAGGTCCAAGGGACAGAGAGGTTCAAAGGATAAAGTGGTCCTGCAGACAGGGAGATCTTGACCCACGAGAGTGGTCTTTGCGAAAAGACCAAGGGGTGGTCTTTACAAAAAGACCAGAGGTCGGGAGGACAAAAAGGTCCAGAGGAAATCCCGCAAAGGTGGTCTTTACAAATAGACCACGAGGTCCTGAAGAGAAGGGGGTCAAAAGGACAAAGGGGAAAGGCATAGTGAAACAGAGTCGTCTGATTCAGATCGGGTGGCTCAAAAAGAAGATGGGACGTTCGGACCAGCCGAACGTGCCACCAGATCAGGCCGTCCAATGCAGGTTGGACGGTTCCAAACGAAGGCGGAGCAAAGGTCTTGAGGAGGTCTTAGGCCGAAGGAGGTCTAAACCTACGGGGAGGTCTGGGCCGTCAGATCCAAACGAAGGGGGGTCTGGACCATTAGATCCAAACGAAGGGAGGTCTGGATCATCAGATCTAAATGAAGGATATCCACAGAGGGTGGTCCAAAGGAGGTCTTCACGGCCGAGATGAGATCAGGGGAGGTCTCGATAGTCAAGACCAACACGGGGATGGTCTCAACGGTCAAGATGGAAGCAAAGGAGATCTCAACGGTCAAGACCAACACAGGGGAGGTCTCAACGGTCGAGATGAAGCCAAAGGAGGTCTTGGCGGTCAGGATGAACCCGAGGAGGTCCTAACGGCCAAGATGAAGGGCCAAGGAGGTCCTTATAGACCCAGGGAGGTCCAAAAGAACACAGGAAGGGGCAAAGGGATACAGGGAGATTCAAATGAACACAAGGGAGGTTCACATGAATACAGAAGGGATTCCAATGAACACAGGGAGGTCCAAAGGAACACACGGAAGGTTTTGGTGAACACCGGAGGTCTAAATGAACAAGAGGGAAGTTCAAGTAGACACAGGGAGATCCAGATGAACAGAGGAGAGGTTTAGACCGGGGAAGGTCTAATCCAGAGAAGAACTAAAGAGAGAGGTCTGGACCTGAGGAGGTCCAAACACTAGGGATGTCTTAAACCGAAAGGAGAGCTGGACTAAAGGGGAGATCCAGACCTGAGGTCTAAACCAAGGAGGAACCAGAGAGGAGGTCTAGACCTAAGGAGGCCTAGGCCAAAGATATTGAAGCCAACAAAGATGTCTGAAGAGATTGAAACCAACAAAGGAGTCTGAAGAGATTCAAACCAACAAAGAGCAGGTCTGAACCACAAAGAGATTCAAACCGACAAAGAGGTCTGAACCACAAAGAGATTCAACCAACAAAGAGGAGGTCTGAACCACAAAGAGATTCAAACCAACAAAGAGGAGGTCTAAATACAAGGGTAGTCTAGACACAAAAGAGGTCTAGACACACAGGAGAGTTCCAGACACAAGGAGATCTGGACTCAAGGAGAAGGCCAAACAAGAGGGCGGTCTGGGCATAAAGGAATGCCCAAGCAAGGGAGAGGTCTGGATAGAAAGAGCAGAGTTAAGAGGAGAGTAGAGCTAGCAGAGAAAGGGAGAGATAGCTCTAGAGCTCGAATAACACCCAAATAAACCAAGCTTTGGGATTTAGTTGAAGTTAGAATTAGTCATTTTAAACAATCAAGTTCTGAAAATATCAGGTTAAGCTTTAGGATTTCAACTAAACCAAATGGTTCTTTTTATTTTGAAAATCTTCAAAAGACTCCGAAAACCAGGGTGTTACAAACCTACCCCCCTTAAGGGAATCTCGACCCCGAGATTCGGAGAGACTAGAGATAAGAGGTGGGCTGCAAAGGGTCTTCGACTAGAACCGTTGCTCGCTGGCTATCTTCACTGCCTGTTGCTTCTTCGGACATTTATTGGCGTAATGTCCTATCTCTTGACAATAGAAACACGTGACACTTGCAACATGAGATGGCTTCTTCCGAGGCTGGCCTTGAATAGGTAACTTGGAGGTGCGAGAGCTGGCTGGGTGCTTCACTGCCACATCTTGGGGCATTGACAAGCCCAAACTTCTGTACTTTGGTAATTGTGACATGATCCTTCTGTTGTTCTTTCTCCCTACGGCTGGTGTTATTGTTGCAATGAGGGTTGCTTCTGGATGGCTGTCCGGGGTGAGAGCTGGATATCTTTTAGGACATCGGTTGGCATAATGTCCCATATCCTAACAACTGAAGCACTGAACTTCTGCCCTTGATGTCTTGTTCTGCTGGGATTGACTACCGCTATTGTCGAGAGACCTCTGCACTGGCGGTCGAAGTGCTAATCCTGAAGGCATGAGTGTGGTCATTGCTATCGCTTGGTCGGGTTGGGGTTGCATTACCCGAGTCTTGGAGTTCTTTGGAATGTCTTGCTCTTGCTCTTCCATCTTCCTCTTGTGACCACTGTCCTATTGCTAGCAAGGCGCTTGCGACTTAAGTGTTTTGGGATTGGTCTTGTTAAAACTTGGCTTCCGTGCTTCTTGAGATAGTCTGAGAGATGAATCCATGGTCATGTCTGACTTGACTTGTTTGGAGGTGGCTTATTCAGTCACACACTGTTGCTGGTCTATGGAGGTCGGTGATGTCTTCAAACAGTCCTTGTCTTCATGACTTGAGCACTTGCTTGCTGCTTGGTGGGATGTCTTAGGTTCTTCTGAACTGTCCTTAATTGCAGAAGTTGCTTGAGGTGCCAAAGATGTTTGCAAGGGGCACTATCTGACAAAGTGCCCTTTTTTACCACAGTAGTTACAGACCTTAAACTAGATAAACTCCCTCTGGGAACGGTTAGTAAAATAGTGCCCTGCGCTGTTGCAGTTAGCACAAAGATTGTCTTCACTTGGCTTTCCTTTTTGGGGGCATCCATAGGCGAAGTGCCCTTGTTCACCACATCTATAACAGAGAACAAATTTCCAGGGGTGGCGGCCTGCAGGAAGAAAATGTCTTGCATCTTCATTAAGAGGGACTTCTGGTAACTTATCCTTGGGCAGCTCATCGCAGACGTTCTTGGCGCCGCAGGACAATGGTGAGGGAACACTTCTGGCATCCAGTTGTTGTATTATCCGCTGCATCAAGTGAGTCTGGGTAACAAGAAACTGATTCAGATTATGGAGGGTTTCTGTTGTCGGTTGCTGACTTTCTGGGGTATTGGCACTCTCAGGGACATGGCTACTGGGACTTATTCCTCCTTTAGAGCGACAGGACTTCACCATCTGCCGGGCGCTCTAGAGGGTTAGGGAAGTAGATCAAGGGTAGGTAACAGTCAAAAAGACAAAGAGGGAATAGAGCAAACAACACCCCAGCAAAAGAACCAACTCAAGAGCTGCAAGAAGAACTAACAACTCAACAACGTTCTATTGATCGACACTTACCAGCTGGTGAGGCGACTCAGTACACAGAAAGAGTCTGGATAGTTTAAGCTATCTGGCTAGGCTAGCAAGATGATCTTCAATCCTCGGTCTTCAGGAGATCTTGCATGCTGTCCTTGAAGGGTAAAGACGACGATGCTTCTTTGCTTCCACCAGGCTCTCTTCAAGAACCACTTGTCTCAACCATGTGCTGGGTGCTAGCTAGGAGCCATGATTCAACTTCCCATCATGTGAAACCCCGGGGTATTTGGCTCGAGATGCTTAGTCGTACCACTGACCCTAGCATCACAAACAAAATATCCCGTGCCTCGGGAAAATATGTACATCCCAGAAGTGCTGTACATACACCCTTTTACAAGTTCATGCATCAATTCCATACAAACATAGATCCAAAGCACGAAATAGATTAAACAAAAGACATACATAATAGAGAGTTATTACAAAAGAGGCCGACCGGCCAAATACAAGCTAAAGAGCTAAACAACTAAAGAGTTAAACAAAAGCGGAAGCGGAAGCCATAAGATGGCAATAAACAAAAGAGCCAATTAGTGTGCTTTTAACCCACAAGGCAACCAACTGGACCACCAACCTAGTCATCGAACCCGTAGCACATCTCACAAAAGTGCATCCCTTGGGGATCCACTTCTTCCTCTGCAACAATTATAGTTAAGCAAAGCAAATAAGTACAAAAATGTACTCGCAAGACTAACGTGTAAGGGTAACAGCCTATAATTAACTACATGCAAGCTTATTTAAGTGGAGGAAGCTCTAGACTTACTTTTAGCATAAAGTAAGTTTTCATTTGCAATAATGTAATAGATTTAAAGCAAGTTGACAAACAATTTTTAATTGTTGAAGTAACAACGATACAATAATAATAACAACAGTAAAGACAACCTAGAAGTGACTAACCCAATATTCACCATAACAATAGTATGAACATCCATTCATACCAACCCAACAAGTTTTAATTAAATGTTGTAGTCTAATTCTTACATGACCTTGCCGAGCGTGTCCATAACCTAGGACGAGGCCATTCGAATAGTTTTAACCCTGCAGGGGTGTACCAATGTACCCACACGTCAGACCGCATTTTCGCCACATGATTAGCACACTTCCTTTGGTATGCCGGCACAGCTAAGTCCTACGAGACATTTCCAATGGATGATGCTAATTAAGAGCCGCAACCCAACAAAGAGAAAGACACATCAGCTAGCTCAAGCCGATTTGCTGATGTTCCCCTCCTATCATAATAACATTTCTTTTTTTTAACACCACCAACCAGCTCATAATTAACACCCCCCAAAGTACTTAGTCAAGAGAGGTCCTATATCCCTCTCGCGTGGTTAGCATGCAATATTGCTTAGTTTAGTAGCCCAAGTAACTCGGTCCTTAGGGACTTAGGCACCATTCCATCACACCAACATCCATTGTGCCCAAGTCAATAACAATTTTGTTTTCATTTTTATTTCTTTACAAAGTAACAAAGCACAAGTGCTGGACATAATGGAATAATACTTTTTTGTGTGATCAAGATCATCGACTAAGTCGATGACCTCCCAATTCTACCGGTAGCTAAGCATTTATAAGCATGACACCGAAAAGACAATAAAAGAGTATAATTCAATCACCGGGCTCTAATTCACCAGCGAGATTATTAAGTTATGGTTTGTGGAAGGGGATAACAATTTAAGGGCAACCATGCAATAGGAATAGCTACCTCTAATCGATAAAATTACTTTGACACAAAAGCATGCATACATACAATTTGAATACAAAGCATTAGACTTTAAAGTAATGGGATTAGAATAAATATGATCAAACTACTTGCCTTGCTGGAGATGCTCACTATGCTGCAGAGGGTCACTCACGGGATCAACGCACTCGTCAGCACCTAACGGAAAAGCGAAAAAGAACTGATAAGAACGAAGAAACCGAAAAGACTCAATAGCAAACTTTCTCCAAATGCACTGAAATTTTTGCACCAGATAGAGCATTATTTTTAAGGAATTTATCAACAAGAACCAATGGATTTGGATTCTCAATGCAAAAGTTATGGCCAAAACAATTCGGCTCAGCTGGAAATTCAAATCGGTTACTGTTCATCCGAATTAAATTCTTTAGAACTATTTTCCAAAGAGGTGTTGCACCTGAGATTTTTATGGTAAACATAGCACCTCATGAGATGAGTAACACAATTGAGTTCACCTCATTTGGAGCTAGGATGCATTTTCTATGATTTTTCAAAGACATGAAAAAAGCACAAAACAAAATGCACCCATAAAGATTTGAAAAATAATGACATGCCTAAAACCTATTCTACCATTTAGTACACTAACAGAGGAAGCCAACCAAATTGGATTCACTCAAAAAGGATCTATAGAGAAATACTTCTACTGAAACTAGCCTGCAGATGCATTCTCGCTGGTTTAAGAGTTGGGGCGTTGTCTCAGATCGAGCTCTGGGTGTAGAAGACTGGAACCTTCCACTCTGAGGTGGCTGAGGCTGAGCAAAGCGAGGCTTGGGTTGCCCTCCAGAGTTGAACTTCGAAGCGCCATCCTCGCTTATGTTCTCCATCTCCGGATGTTTGGCCTCTGGCGAACGCTTTATTCACTAACCGCTTCTTTGGAAGTCGGTGTAGTCATGGGAAATCAGCTGGACTGAGATCTCATCATTCAGGCCCTCCATGAACCTTTCCTGCCTCTCTTCATCCATAGCCACATCTGCTGGGGCGTAGCGAGTAAGCTGGTTGAACCTGTGTAGGTACTCACCCACTATGCGGTTGCCTTGTCGGAGTGCGTGGGCTGCTTTCTTCTTTAGGGTCATTATCCTCGGGATATGTGCATGGCGAAAGCCCGCACAAACTCCTCCCAAGTGATAGTCTGCGACAAGATGGGAGATGTTGTAGTTATCCCACCATTCGATCTTGGGCCCGCCGAAATGGTGAGAGGCAAACAGACTCTCTCACGGTCAAGACATCAGGCAATATCCAACTTCTTCCCAATAGCACGGATCCAGTCATCGGCATCCATCGGCTCCGTGCTGCTGGAGAATGTCGGTGGGCGCATGCGCATGAAATCTGCCATGGTCATTCTCTGCGTAGGTGGAGGTGGAGGTGCAGTCCGAGTTGTTGCCTGCACATTCTACACGCTGCTGAGGGACTGAGCTAGGAGGTTAATCAGATGGTTTTGGGTTGCCATCATCTGACGCCAATCCGGTCCTTTAACTGGTGGCGGTGGTGGTTGCTGCATGGGATTTTCCTGGTAATCCGCGTTCTTGTTACCCCGACCTTGGGCACCGCCTTCACGCAGACGGTGGTCACCATCTCTTTGGAACTCAAGATTTAGAAAAGACAGACAGATAGAAAGCTAATAGGGGTAAATTCTAATAGCCCAAGAACACAAAAGCACACAAGACAAGGAGCAAATTTTTCCAAGAAGTTCTTTTATTAATATTTTTTTTTATTCAAGATCATGGCTACCACAAGGGATTAGTAGCTCATAATTTGGAACTAATGATCGAGCTAAAGGAAAGATAATAACTAGGGGGTACTGGGGGTATAATCCGGCTCACTAGAGCTAGCCTCGCCAGCCTTGTAGCTAGCCAGCTCCGCAGTTACGGTCTTCAGCTTCTCCTCTGCCTCCTGTAGTCTGTTCTGAGCAGTGAGCAAGTCATTCAAGGTGTTCCCATAGGCGTAGTCCAAAGCCTTAGCCAGATCCACCAAAGGCCACGGGGAATCTTCGCCTCTAGCGGAGTTGAAAGTACTGTCGAGCCGGGTCGGAATGTGCATCGGGTGGTAATGAAACCCGGTGCCATGAAGGCGATGGTCGTAGGTGTAGCGAAGATGGCGGCCTGCCTCTCTCGCCACATCCTGAATGCCGTCGTCAAAGGTATCACGCCGAATCAGGGCGTCAAAGATGTGGAAGATGGTGTCCGGCGCAGATTGGAGTAGATGAGCACCTCTACTCTCCACAGTTGTTGTTCTCCCACCTGGTACTTGAATCATTGAAAAGTTGGCCTCTTCCGGTAACCTAGGTGCTGCATCATCTCTCAAAGAAATCTCGGCCCAGTATCCAACAAATGCTCCGTGGGAAGTAGCGTCCGATCTCTCAGTCATCTAAAATTTTGAGAAGGAGAGGAGTTAGTAAACATTTTAAAGAGAAAGGTTGAGAAATGACTCTGGATAGACTCAAAATAGTTTTAGTTTTCTTAAAATAAGTCCTTAAGGCAATTCTAAGGCCACGACCTACAGTCGATATGGCTCTGATACCACTTTTGTCGGACCCGGGAACGAAAGATCCCGAACCCTCTGTGTTCATACACCAGTCTAGGATTTCCGGTGTACATGGTTACAAAAATGATAACATAACCAAATCTCGCATTGCATTAATAGTAAATCAAAGTTCGATACAATTGGGCATGAAGCCAAATAAAAGATTAAACAACACAGCGGAAGTAAAAACAGTAGTAGTAGGCTAGAACGATCCGTCACAGGCAATCGTCTGGAGGCGTAGCCTAGGCGTCGGTGTCCTCACCGTCCTGATAGTAGTCTTCACCTGAATAAAGATATTCAGCAAGCATGAGCACTACTACCGTGCTCGCAAGTTACACCCAATATGGAATTGTAATGCATGCATAAAGTAAACAAAGGACATTGGCAGGGTTATTTTGCGTAAAGCAGCAGTTTTGGTTTAAATAATCATATTAGATTGCAAGGCTATTTTCATACAGTATTTAAAATCATAAATTTAAATGACAATTGAATAATGTGGATAACCTCCAAGAAAGGTGATGGATATCCTCCTATCACAATGGCTAACCACCCAATTTCCCACAGGACTAACCATCCTGAAAACATCTGTTGAAACCATTTTAAAACCAAAAACAAGTCTAACTCCAAGTGGCTTTGCTAGCATGTCCATGACCGCGGACGTGGCTATTCGAATAGTTTCTACTATGTAGAGTTTGTACAGCTTTACCCACAAGACACGAATTCTCTAGTTTATCCGGCATATATCTATGCCACCGCTTACTACCTTAGGTAAGCAGTTTAGAGCATGTGACAAGGCCTTTACAACGATCTACCTCGAAGAACTCATGCCCGCTAAGGTTTCGCTTCCATTGGACTATCCATCCTCCGGGAGCCCCCTCTTGCGCCAAGTGGGACTACTATCTAACCAACACCCACTCATACAAAATGGCACGAATATCTACGAGGTATCCCAAATTATTAAGCCAGGTCTTGGCCAGACAAGACGTGTGGTGGTACGGTAAGGCATAGCAAGATGCGGCTCGAAGACCGGTCCTTAATCGACTTGGGCGTCTTTCAAAACAAACCCTAGGCTTTAATCCTAACCAGATTAAACCTGTGCATAAACCTGCACCCACCATTCATCCGTTTCGCCCAAGTCCAAACCATTTTAATTTTATTTAGTAAAACCACCTTTAATAAGCCTCTATGGTAAGACAATACCATAGATTCAAATTTTAAATCAATTCAAAATGGTTTGGCTAAATTCCCCAAAATTGGAAATCATGGTCTAAGCATTTGCTAAGCATGTGAGCTTTTACCATACTAGTTTATCTATTGGTGACAAAGGAATGACATATCAACATTCAAGATTGGCCATACAATGATAGCTGGGATAACTAATTATTTAAACAGGAGTTTGAAATACTTCAATAGAAATATGCATGCACTTAATAATTTGAAAACTCAATTTAAATAAATTTAAAATAGTAGGGGCACAATGGTCAAAGTGTAACTTGCCTTCACTGATGTCTTGAAATTCTAAACTTTCGGAAGAATCAAATTCCCGGGAATCGTCGTAGTCTAAACGTGAAAATACAACAAATCAATTAAAATTCAAATAAAATCAAAAAGACAGTTCAAACTAACTCTAATTCAATTAATTATATTTTATTTAGCTATAAAATAATTTTATAAGATTTTAGAGATTTGAAACACTCAATTTGGAGTTAGGAATCAAAAGATATGAATTTTACAAATTTAAATCCTAAATTTGTAGTTTAAATCATTTCAAATTCGAACAGACAGTTTAAACTTACTCCAAATCAAATAATTATATTTTATTTAGCTAGATATTAATTTTATAAGATTTTAGAATTTGGAATCAATCAAATTGGAGTTGGGATGAAAAAGATATGAATTTTACAAGTTTTAAACTAAATCTGTAAATTAAAAGGATTTACCGAATTGTTTTTCTAAAGGAAACTCTAATTATTGCGCAATGCTGACATCAGCCCTGAGTTTATTCGGAAATTAAAATAAATCTAACAAGTGGGCCCCACGTGTCATAGACATGGTCTATATGGACCAAGTCCATGGGGTTTTGGGGGGTTTGATGTGGCGCAGGTCTGATGCCACGTCGGCAGGATTGGCGACGTGGCGCCCACGTGGCGTGAGGTGGCACCACGGTGGCGCGCACGTGGCCGGCCACGTCACCTTGTCACCGGCGGCGGCTCGGTGCGCATGGCACCGCGAGCAATGACGGCGAGGTCCCATGAGGGCACGAGGAGAAAGAGGAGGTGAGGCGAGTCGAAGAGCTCACCCACTCATCGAGAGGAGCACGGGACGGCCATGGCGAAGAGAAGGCGGCGCACAAGACGGGTGGGACGGTGGCGACGAGCTCCGTGACCCCGGATTTAAGATGAGGCGCGCGCGGGTAGGCGTTGAGGTGGCGACAGCACGGTGGTCGGGTGGTCGGGGACGACTTGACGGCGCCAGAGAAGATCAGAATTTGAGGTTCGGCGACTTGGAGAAAAACTCGAAATTACGGCGATTGAGAGGGAGATAGGAGAAGTGGTTTGAGGGGTTTGAGTGAGATGGAGGAGGCGCACACGGTGCTCTATTTATAGGGCCAAGGAGGGGAGAGAGGTGGAGATCATGCGCGGCGTTGTGGCGGCCACGGTGGTTGGGCGCGTGGGCAAGCCGGCCACGAGGAGAGGGGAAAGTTTGCGGGGTGGAGGCGGTTGGGGCACTGGTCGTGCGCTGTGGTGTGCCAAGATCGAACGGCAGCGTGGGTGGTTATGAGCTTGGCCCGGCCAACAATGGAGGTCGCTCGGTCTTGTTCATGGGAAGAAAGCGGGGTAGGAGACAAGTGGGCAGGCCCGCTTGGAAGTGAGAGGAGAGAGGCTGTCGGGTGGGGCCGGGAAGGTGAGGGAGAGAGAGTGGGGTGGGTGCGGCTTGGGCCGTGCAGAAGGAAAAGGATCGGGCCGAAGTTTAGATTTCAGCCCAAAACGAGTTGGGAGTTTTTAAATTGATTTACAATTAAGCTAATTCAATTAATTCATTTAAGCTTTAGAAAATAGCAAATAAATTCCAAAAATTCTAGAAAAATTCACAGAATTCTCTGGAATTATTCTAGACTTAAATAAAATAATTCCAACTTAAAGTTGATAATATATTCTGAGTTTAAATTTGTTTTGGCTTTAAACAATTTAAAGAAAAGCTTTTAAAATTTTCAGAAAATTCACAAATTCAAATAAGTTTTAAACTTTAAACAAATTTGAAATTTTGGGCTGTTACACAAATCAAGCTTACAACCATTTTTAGGTTAAAGCTCAATTCAATCCAGAGCTAACAAAATTTGAATCATCTCAAATGGAGCTAAAATGAATTAGTTATGCAATTTTGAAGTTTATTACCTTTTTCAGTTTACAAATAAATCTCCCGGGAAATTCCAAAAATTGAATCGACGTGGAAAAACCTGGGCCGTTGACATTGAATCGGATGGCCCAAGACGAATGGGACGGCGCGAGCGCGTCCGCGTGGAATCAACAAATGTGGACCGTTGATGTTGGATCCCACGGTCCAGATTGAACCTTGTGCGCCGCGTTTGAACTCACGCGCGCGAAAGGGTGCAGCGAATGTGGACCGTTGATCGCGAGATGGACAGCTCACGATGAACGCCACACAGCGCACACGCATAACTTATGCGAATCTCCGCCGAAGATCAAGAAATGGACGGTCCGAAGCGATCGAAGAAGCGAAACGCTCCCATGATCTGAGCCGTAGATCAAACGATGAACGGCTCACGGTGAACCACGTCGCACACACGCACGCACTGTGCCGGTGCGTCCGACAACGCAGCCCGACAACTTCCACGGCTAATTGCCAGCGACCTAGGGCACGGCGGCGCGAACCAAGGCCAGCTACGGGTGCGCAATAGCAGCGCGCACCCATTGGTACCACTCACACCAGCGGTGATGGCCCGAAACGGCGGCTAGCCGGAGAGGGCGGCGCAGAACACTAACAATGCGAATCACGCAAAGGAGCTCCGCAATGTTCAAGTAAGCAGTGCCCAGCTCTAGGGACTACCAGAGGTTACTTGAGTATTGGGAGGACAGAGAAGGCCGGAGAAGCTCTGGCGGCGGAGGACCTTGCCAGCGCCGAAGAGGAAGAAGTGGAGAGGGCAAGCTGAGCAACAATAACAACACCGGGTCATCACATTAGCTCCAGTAGAGCTCACAGAAGGTCTCTGAGTAACCAATTGGAAAATGGAGAGCTTACCAGCGCTGAGGACGAAAAGAGGCGATTTCGGCCAAAGGGGACCAAACTCCAAATTAGGCCGCTCTTGTGAAAGCAAACCTAAATCGAGTTAGGGGAAATGATCACCGAGATGAGAGGCTCTAGCTGACGCAAAGAGAGCAGAAGAAAAGCCACTGGGACCCTGTCTTCACCGAGGAGCTCGAGGTCCAACAATGGCGGCCGAGAGGCTTCGGGTGTTTTGAGCTCAACAAGCACAGTGGGTGCAAGCTAGAGCTGCGGGGTGGTGAAAGGAAGCCAAGGAAGGGAGTTGAGAGCTTAAGTAGCCGGGGAGCAAGGAGAGCAACGGCAATCTCCTCCACGGTCAAGCCTACCGCGGGAGCAATTGAGCGCGATGGGAGCAGGGAAATGCAGGGGAAGGAGACTTTCGGGGTGGTAGCACGATGCACATTAAATGCTTGCAGAAGGACCCGTTGGCGAGGACGCGGAGGTGACCCGTATGCCGGCACGGCTAAGTCCTACGAGACATTTCCAATGGATAATGCTAATTAAGAGCCGCAACCCAACAAAGAGAAAGACACATCAGCCAGCTCAAGCCAATTTGCTGATGTTCCCCTCCTATCATAATAACATTTCTTTTTTTTAACACCACCAACCAGCTCATAATTAACGCCCCCCCAAAGTACTTAGTCAAGAGAGGTCCCATATCCCTCTCGCGTGGTTAGCACGCAATATTGCTCAGTTTAGTGACCCAAGTAACTCGGTCCTTAGGGACTTAGGCACCATTCCATCACACCATGAGATCACACCAACACCCATTGTGCCCAAGTCAATAACAATTTTGTTTTCATTTTTATTTCTTTACAAAGTAACAAAGCACAAGTGTTGGACATAATGGAATAATAGTTTTTGTGTGATCAAGATCATCGACTAAGTCGATGACCGCCTAATTCTACCGGTAGCTAAGCATTTATAAGCATGACACCGAAAAGACAATAAAAGAGTATAATTCAATCACTGGGCTCTAATTCACCAGCGAGATTATTAACTTATGGTTTGTGGCAGGGGACAACAATTTAAGGGCAACCATGCAATAGGAATAGCTACCTCTAATCGATAAAATTACTTTGACACAAAAGCATGCATACATACAATTTGAATACAAAGTATTAGACTTTAAAGTAATGGGATTAGAATAAATATGATCAAACTACTTGCCTTGCTGGAGATGCTCACTATGCTGCAGAGGGTCACTCACGGGATCAACGCACTCGTCGGCACCTAATGGAAAAGCGAAAAAGAACCGATAAGAACGAAGAAACCGAAAAGACTCAACAGAAAACTTTCTCCAAATGCATTGAATTTTTACAGCAGACAGAGCATGATTATTAAGGAATTTAGCAACAAGAACCAATGGATTTGGATTCTCAATGCAAAAGTTATGGCCAAAACAATATGGCTCAACCGGAAAAATGCTGAAAAATTCAAATCGGTTACTGTTCATCCGAATTAAATTCTTTAGCACTATTTTCCAAAGAGGTGTTGCACCTGAGATTTTTATGGTAAACATAGCACCTCATGAGATGAGTAACACAATTGAGTTCACCTCATTTGGAGCTAGGATGCATTTTCTATGATTTTTCAAAGACATGAAAAGAGCACAAAACAAAATGCACCCATAAAGATTTGAAAAATAGCGACATGCCTAAAACCTATTCTACCATTTAGTACACTAACAGAGGAAGCCAACCAAATTGGATTCACTCAAAAAGGATCTATAGAGAAATACTTATGCAATTTATAAGTTAAATGCACTTTTTAGAGCAACAATTAAAGCCTGTTTTTAATCATTTTATCAAACCATTTTCTGGAGCCGAATCAAGCTTACAACCATTTTTAGGTTAAAGCTCAATTCAAACCAGAGCTAACAAAATTTGAATCAACTCAAATGGAGCTAAAATGAATTAGTTATGCAATTTTGAAGTTTATTACCTTTTTTCAGTTTACAAATAAATCTCTCGGGAAATTCCAAAAATTGAATCGACGTGGAAAAACCTGGGCCAAAGACGAATGGGACGGCGCGAGTGTGTCCGTGCAAAATCAACAAACGTGGACCATTGATCTTGGATCCCATGGTCCAGATTGAACCTTGCGCCCCGCGTTTGAACTCACGCGCCCGAAAGGGTGCAGCGAATGTGGACCGTTGATCGCGAGATGGACGGCTCACGATGAATGCCACACAGTGCACACACATAACCTATGCGAATATCCGTCGAAGAAGCGAAACGCTCCCGCGATCTAAGCTGTAGATCAAACGATGAACGGCTCACGGCGAACCACGTCGTGCACGCACTGTGCCGGCGCGTCCGACAACGCAGCCCGACGGCTTCCACGGCTAATCGCCAGCAACCTAGGGCACGGCGGCGCGAACCAAGGCCAGCTATGGGTGCGCAATAGCAGCGCGCACCCATTGGTACCACTCACACTAGTGGTGATGGCCGAAGCAATGGCTAGCCGGAGAGAAGCGGCGCAAGAAACACTGTTGAAAACGCAAAGGAGCTCCGCAGCGGTTCAAGTAAGCAGGTGCCTAGCTCCTAGGGACTACCAGGAGGTTACCTGAGTGCTGGGGAGGGACAGAGAAGGCCAGAGAAGCTCTGGCGGCGGAGGACCTTGCCAGCGCCGAAGAGGAAGAAGTGGAGAGGGCAAGCTGAGCAACAATAACAGCACCGGGTCATCACATTAGCTCCAGTAGGGCTCACAGAAGGTCTCTGAGCAACCAATTGGAAAATGGAGAGCTTACCAGCGCTGAGGATGAAAAGGGGCGATTTCGACCGAAGGGGACCAAACTCCAAATTAGGCCGCTCCTGTGAATGAAAACCTAAATCAAGTTAGGGGAAATGATCACCGAGATGAGAGGCTCAAGCTGACGCAAAGAGAGCAGAAGAAAAGCCACTGGGACCCTGTCTTCACCGAGGAGCTCGAGGTCCAACAATGGCAATGAGGGCTTGGGTGTTTTGAGCTCAACAAGCACAAGTGGGTGCAAGCTAGAGCTGCTGAGGGTGGTGAAAGGAAGCCAAGGAAGGAGCCGAGAGCTTAAGTGGCCGGGGAGCAAGGAGAGCAACGGCAATCTCCTCCACAGTCAAGCCTCATCACGGAGCAATTGAGCGATGGGAGCGAGTGAAATCTGTGGAAGGAGACTTTCGGGCGTAGCACGATGCGCATTAAATGCTTGCAGAAGGACCCGTTGGCGAGGACGCGAAGGTGACCCAGCGCTGCCCCACGCTCTGCACACACCATGGCGCTGCGCTCACGCGAGCATGAGGAAGGCGACGACCCGCCCACCATTGGATTAAGATCCGACGGCTGACAAGCCACGTGCGCGATCGCAGGTCCGCACAGCTCTATGCGCACGATAGTCGTCCGATGGAGATCTGATGGCTTGCAGCGCTCGCGCCGAAACCGACCCGGTCGGTACAGCTAGTTGACTCGACCCAGTCAAGTGGCTCGAGCCCGAGGAACAGTGCACCAGATTTAGTTTAAATTTGAAAGCTGAGTTTGGAAGAATTTTTAGAGGTAGCAAACTAACTCGAAAAATTCTGAAATTTTGACCAGAGGCTCCCCACTCCAGGATTAACCTTACATAAATTTTCCAGAGATTTTCATGCATTGCATTTTTCTCAAGAAATTCATCAAAATTTGCTTTAGGGTTTGACCCAAGGTCAATTTGGTTTGACCTGCCTCCAAAAATTACCAAAGAATTTCTAAAAATTATGAAATTTTTCAGAGGAGTCACACAACATCCCTAGAACCCAGGAAATATATTTCCAAAGGTTGGCACAAGATTCTTGACAAGGGTGAAAAATGGTTTGACTTTAGTCAATTGGAGATTTGTGTTTTTGAATTCCACAATTCTTTGATAAGAATTATAGAAAAGTTCAAGAACTTCAAGATGTAAGAAAAGTTTTAATTTCTTCTCATTTTCTTACATTTGAAACACACACCCATTTTAGGTTACATTTGAAACACACATCTAGATTTGGTTACATTTGAAACACAAACCTAGATTTAGTTACATTTGAAACACAACCTATAATTGAGATGTTACACATCATTGCCAAATCCACAACCTAGTATTATTGAGATCCACCAATTCGCATCTCTTGGAATCACCCAATTAGAAGAATTCAATCATTCAATCAGGATCACAATCAACCGAAAAGGCCTTAAAATCCACAAATCTTCATTACAGAGTCTCCCAAAAGACTTCTTAGCAATACATCAGTTCAAATTTGACTCACCAAACCATTTCATCACCATCTATCCAGCAAATGTTTTGACCCATTCCAAAACTAGCAAGGTATCCCTCAAACATCCCTTCTAACATTCAACAATCCAACAATTCCAAAATTTAATCAAGACATATTTCTACAGTCCATTCAAGATTCCTTTTAGATCCACATTCTCTATTAAATCATATCTAACTAAATCTAGTGTAACCCACATATTTAATTCAAGACTTCCAATCAGCATTGCAATCTTCTCCAAATTTAAGAGTATTCAATTTATCCTAATACTCAAATCAATACTTCAAATCCTTATCTCCTTCATGATCCATCAGAACTTTCTTCCCAGATCATTTCTACTACCACAATCTGTACAATCCACCATACAGATCCTTTCTAATCCATTCACAATCACAGCATATCCATCAACATACCCCAATATTCACAAATCTTCCTATAATCAACAAAAATCCTCAAAAATCTTTATTTTACAAATTCCACCTCAAGTTCTTTGATTCACAAAATCACCTTAGCAACAATCCTTCGAAGCTACCTAACTTAGCATCCATTGCACTGGTTAACTCACAAGGGCAGCTTCCAAGAGCCTTGCAGGGCTGAACCAACGGCTCCAATCTTCTTGGGGCATCCAGAGCTTGAGCACGAAGGGCTCGACCTTCTAGAGGTTACAAGGGTAAGTGGATCCATTTGACTTTGCAAAATGGTGACAAGGAGAAAAGTAAGGTAAGATAGAATTAGGGTAAGAAAGAATACCAGAAGGGAGATAAGAACAGAAAGATGACCATGATGAGAAAAGCACAAATTATTTTTTTCTTGATATATAAAATGGGTTTTGAAACTCTACGGCCATTCTACTAGGTTACGACCTGCAGTCGAGATGCTCTAATACCACTTTGTAACGCCCGACCTGGGGTCACCCGAGGAGGTCTTACAGACCACTCGAGAGGTCTTAGAAAGACCTCTCAGAAGGTCCTTCAAGACCACCCAGACATCCCAAAGGTGAGCTCGAAATAGCCATGAGATGACCCCAAGTTCCACGACTAAACCCAGGAGAGGTCGAAAGACCAATCCTGAGGAGGTCGTGAGGCCTGGAGAGGTCCCAAGATCTCCCACGACCAGTCCCAAGGGAGGTCGTGGAGGGGTGGGATCACCCCAAGGACCTCCCACGACCAGACCCGAGGGTGGTAGTGGTGGTCAGGGATCACCTCATGGTCCTCTGTGTGAACTGAGCTAGTCCCAAGGATCAACAGCTTGCTCTTCACAACATACAACAGTGGTAACATACATCAAACGCAAGCTTTATTAACAACAGAGTTGATTACAAAGGGGAGGCTTAAAAGCCAGCAAACAAAATACAGCGGAAGGTTAAATATGCAGGCCACCCGATACGCCACAGGCAATCCGCTGGAGGGCGTATCCTAGTCGACCAGGACCTCTTGGTCCACTGCGTAGGCCACCTCAAGCTCTCTCTTTCCCTGCTCAAAAACATAATCAAGCAAGAGTGAGCACATCAACTGTGCTCGCAAGTCACACCCGTGGAGTAACAGAATGATATGCATACATGGATATTTCAAGGGAAGGCATATAGGGTTAGTTCGCATAGAGCCAAATTTCTTTCAAATGCAAATACTAAGTTCCAAGGCAGTTACACAATAGATAAAATTCATTTTCTAAACTTAATTTTCAGTTGGATAACATTCATCATCAAGATGGTGAAGGATACCCTCCTGTCACAAGGCTCCCCGCCCATAACCCATTTGGATAGAGATCCAAAACAGTTTAATAAAACTTTTGAAAACAAAACCAAGTCTAACTTTGAGTGGCTTTGCCAGCATGTCCATGACCGTGGATATGGCTATTCGAATAGTTTTACACATTACAGAGGTTGTACACTTTACCCACATGACATGATTTCTCTAGTTTGTTCGGCATTCATCAATGCCACCTCTCACTACCGAAGGTGAGAGGTCTAGAGTTCATGACAAGGCCTTTACGATGCATCATTCCACCACAGCCCCTCCTCGCTAAGGATTCGCTTTCTTTGGATAGAAACCCACTGGAAAAGCCCCCTCTTGCACCAGTGGGAAACATAGGATATAAAAGACCATAGGCCATGAAAGACCTCCCACACATCAAGGTGGAACAACCGCGGTGAAACTTTGTAAATTATTCAACCAGGTCCCACGCCCCAATCTGGAGACATGTGGTTGCACGGTGAGGCATAGCCCATTATAGGCACAGCAAGATGCGGCTCAAAGACCGGTCCTTAACTGACTTGGACGACCACCATAGACTCTGGGCATCGATCATGGAAATGTCATGATCCCGTGCATAGACATGCACCAACCAAACAACCATTTCGCCTAAGTCCAAACCAATTTTCCTTTTTTCTGATTTTCAAAAACGTTTACAAAACCTTCATGACAACCCAATGTCATGGGTTAAAACATTTAGACAACATTGGTCTTTTGGTAGTAAAACTCCCAAATCAAGATTTTGGTCTAAGCATGACTAAGCCCCAAGTTTTGCAAAACATGCTAGTTCATACTAATGTACCAACTAGCTCTTACTATGGTGACAAGGGGTGATCAATTCAATAACCAAATTGGATATACAAAGGTAGTAGGAGTAACTAAAGAGTTAAAACAGGGATTTAAATTACTGGAGTAAAAATAGGCATGCAATAATTTTGAAACAGATCATAAGTAATTTGAGGTACTGGGTGCAACATGATCAAGAGTGTAACTTGCCTCTTGCTTGAAAGCTTAAGGATCTATTCCTTCACAGAGTTCGGGCTCCCTGGAGACGACGAAATCTACACGAGAACGAAGCAAAGCAGAATCAAATAACAACCAAATAAGATCTAAACAAACTCTAATCGAATCGAACAGAAACAAATAGAACAGAACAGAACTAGAAGAACTGGAAAAGGGCTCTCAGGAGAAGGTCCTACGGGAAAGGGTGGTCTTTGCAGAAGACCAAAGTGGGTGGTCTTTTGTAAAGAGACCAGCAAAGACTGAGAGGGTGGTCTTTGCAAAAGATCAAAGCAGGTGGTCTTTACAAAAGATCAAAGTAGGTGGTCTTTGTAAAAGACCAAAAGGGCGGCAAAGACCAAGAGGGTGGTCTTTGCAAAAGGGAGGTCCTGAGAGGCTCAAGGGACGTCCTAGGGGGGATGTCCCGAGGAAATCATGGGAAGTCTTTGGAAGGGAAAGGTCCAGAGAAGGACCCAAGAGAGTCGTCTTCGCAAAGAGACCGAGAGGGTCATCTTCGCAAAGAGACCGAGAGGGTCATCTTTGCGAAGAGACCAGGGAGGTCCTGAGGAGAGATACTACTAAATAGTGGGGTTGTAGGAATTGAAGAAAGAACAAGGCACGAGGGAACTTACCAAGGCCAAGAGGGAGGTAAAAGAGGAGGAGGTCGAGAGATAGTGGCAACGGTTAAAGGCGGCGTGAGTGCTCCGGCGAACTTCTTCGGTGGTGAGGTGGCGGCGCAACCTCCAGTGGTCTTCTTGGCGACAAGGAGGCGAGGGCGTAGCTCCACTGGACTCCTTGGCGAAACCTCAAGCACGGCGAAACACTGGATGAGAGCAAAAAGGAGATAAGTGTGGAAAGAGGTTATGATTGAGAGTCACTCAAGCTATTTATAGCCTTGAGAAGGAGGAGAAAGAGAGTCACCGGAAAGTTCAAAGACAGATGAGTTAAAGGTAGGTAAGAGACATGGCAAGTGTCACGACTGATCTGGTGAAGGACAACTGAACATGATATGCTGAGAAAGAAGGGGACAAGGAGGGAGAGAAAAAGGTGCCACGCAAGTGACCACGTAAGTGGCTGTATTTTATACGGCTCAAATGGCATTAAATGCACAAAGGCTTAGGTGGTGGATAAGAATAAGGGCAAGCAAGACTGTCAAGTGGAACCAGTCAACTTGGAAAACAGTCTTGTCAAAGAGGAGTGGTCACGGTCCAAGGGGAAGTTGTGACCCGTAGGGGTGATATTTGCAAAATGACCACAAGGGGTGGTCTTCGCAAAGAGACCATAGAGGGTGGTGTTTGCAAAAACCATAGAGGAGGTCCGCTGGACAGGGAGGTCCTACGAGATCAAGGGAGATCTTTGAGGAGGTCTGAAAGGCTAAAAGGTCCAAGGGACAAAGAGGTCCAAAGGATAAAGTGGTTCTGCAGACAGGGAGATCTTAACCCACGAGAGTGGTCTTTACGAAAAGACTAGAGGTCGGGAGGACAAAAAGGTCCTGAGGAAATCCCGCAAAGGTGGTCTTTACAAATAGACCATGAGGTCCTGAAGAGAAGGGGGTCAAAAGGACAAAGGGGAAAGGCATAGTGAACCAGAGCCGTCTGATTTAGATCGGGTGGTTCAAAAAGAAGATGGGACGTTCGGACCAGCCGAACGTGTCACCAGATCAGGCCATCCACTGCAGGTTGGACGGTTCCAAACGAAGGCGCAGAGCTGAGCCGCGTGGGGAGGTCTTAGACTGGAAGGAGGTTTATGCCTACGGGGAGGTCTGGGCCCTTAGATCCAAACGAAGGGAGGTCTAGACCATCAGATCCAAATGAAGGGAGGTTTGGACCATCAGATCCAAACGAAGGAGATCCACAGAGGGTGGTCCAAAGGAGATCTTGACGGCCGAGATGAGATCAGGGGAGGTCTTGATGGTCAAGGCCAACACGGGGAAGGTCTCAACGGTCAAGATGGAAGCAAAGGAGATCTCGACGGTCAAGACCAACATAGGGGAGGTCTCAACGGTCGAGATGAAGCCAAAGGAGGTCTTGGCAGTCAGGATGAACTCGAGGAGGTCCAAACGGCCAAGATAAAGGGCCAATGTGGTCCTTACGGACCCGGGGAGGTCCAAAAGAACACAGGAAGGTGCAAAGGGATACAGGGAGATTCAAATGAACACAAGGGAGGTTCACATGAATATAGAAGGGATTCCAATGAGCACAGGGAGGTCCAAAGGAACACACGGAAGGTTTTGGTGAACACCGGAGGTCTAAATGAACAAGAGGGAGGTTCAAGTGGACACAGGGAGATCCAGATGAACAGAGGAGAGGTTTAGATCGGGGAAGGTCTAATCCAGAGAAGAACAAAAGAGAGAGGTCTGGACCAGAGGAGATCCAAACACTAGGGAGGTCTTAAACCGAAAGGAGAGCTGGACTAAAGGGGAGAGCCAGACCTGAGGAGGTCTAAACCAAGGAGGAACCAAAGAGGAGGTCTAGACCTAAGGAGGTCTAGGCCAAAGAGATTCAATCCAACAAAGATGTCTGAAGAGATTCAAACCAACAAAGGAGTCTGAAGAGATTCAAACCAACAAAGAGGAGGTCTGAACCACAAAGATATTCAAACCAACAAAGAGGTCTGAACCACAAAGAGATTCAACCAACAAAGAGGAGGCCTGAACCACAAAAAGATTCAAACCAATAAAGAGAAGGTCTAAAAACAAGGGTAGTCTAGACACAAAAGAGGTCTAGACACATAGGAGAGTTCTAGACACAAGGAGACCTGGACTCAAGGAGAAGGCCAAACAAGAGGGAGGTCCGGGCATAAAGGAATGCCCAAGCAAGGGAGAGGTCTGGACAGAAAGAGCAGAGTTAAGAGGAGAGCAGAGCTAGCAGAGAAAGGGAGAGATAGCTCCAGAGCACGAATAACACCCAAATAAACCAAGCTTTGGGATTTAGTTGAAGTTTGAATCAGTCATTTTAAATACTCAAGTTCTGAAAATCTCAGGTTAAGCTTTAGGATTTCAACTAAACCAAATGGTTCTTTTTATTTTGAAAATCTTCAAAAGACTCCGAAAACTAGGGTGTTACAAGGAGTGCTGTAACATCCCAAATTTAGGTTTGTGTTTCAAATGTAAGAAAATGAGTAGAAATTAAAACTTTTTCTTCAGTTAGAAGTGCTTGACCAAATCTGTAATTCTTGCAAAGGAATTATGGAAAATCAAAACCCAAAAATCAAAATCTCCAATTGACTCAAGTCAAAAACCTCCTTGGTAAAAATCTTGTGCCAAACCCTTGTAAATATTTTTCCTTGGTTCTAGGGTTGACATGTGACACCTCTGAATTATTTCATAATTTTTAGAAATTATTTGATAATTTTTGGAGGCAAGTCAAACCTTGGAAATAACCTTCTGGAATTTCTTGAAGAAAATGCAGGGCATTAAAACCTCTGGAAATTTTATGGGAAGTTAATCCTTATGTCAGCAAGCTCCAGTTAAAATTTCATAATTTTTGGAGTTGAATTGCTACCTCTAATGATCTTTCAAAGTTCAGCTTCCATTTTAATCCCTAGGTCATTGCACTGTTGCTCGGGCTCAAGTCAGACTCAAGCCCGTTCCCATTCTCGGTGCAGCCCAGCTGGCTCAACCTTTTCAACCGTCGTCGCTTTCCACCATTGGATGGCAATCCAAAGTCGCCGAGCGCACCCTTCGCTGGTTGTTTTCAAAGTGGCGCGTGCATCGTGGCCGTTAAAATCCAATCTGATGATCAGTACCGACTGGGTTGGGCTCAGCCATCTCGCGGTTGGACCCGAGCCACTTTCCTTCTCTCTCTCTCTGACTGGTGGGCCACCCCGCGCCGCTGGTCATCTCCTACCTCCCGCCGCGCGCGTGCTCTGTGCAGCGCCGTGCCAGTGGGTGTAGCAGAGCCAAGTCCCCTCCCAACTGCCATATTGCTGCAAACATTTAATGCGTCCCAGAGCTTGAGCCCCCAAAGTCCTCCTTCTCCCGCAAGCCATCTCCTCTTTCATCCTGGTGAAGCTGTGGACCAATCCATGGACCGAGGTTCACCATGGTCCGGGGCTTTGCTCCTTGCCTTGCCCTCTTGACTATAAAAAGCCCCCTACACCTTCCTGGGTTTCTTTTTAGTCACCTTCAACCCTTGCTCTTGGTCTCTTGAGCTCGAACCCCCCCTGGCCGCCATTGCCGCACCTCGGGTCCTCGGCGAAGGCGGTACTCCAGAGCATCTCTTTCTCCAATTCTTGCTCCCTCTGCTCCCTCTTTACTCACTAAAGCTTAACCCTCATTTAATTTGAGTTTATCATCTCAGGGGGAGGCTAATTTGGAAAATCCCCATTTTCGGCCGCAAAGCTCCCTTTTCGCCTCGGCGCCCATGAGTCATTCTCCTCCATTCCTCTCTCTGGTAGCATCGGGGGAGGTGTGGATTCCATTTTGATGACCCTGCTCTCTCTGGTTGTCCAGGAAGCTTCATTGCGTTCTTATTGACGCCGTCGCGAGCTTCGTCACGAGTCTGCACGATCCTTCTCCATTCCTCCGCGTCATCCCGGTAGGTTCCATGTAGCCTTTAGAAGCTCGGGCACACGCTGAATGGCTTGCTGCGGAGCTCCATTTCGCTGTTGTCATTTCCCGTGCTGTTCACCACCACACCTCGCCGTCGCGCCGTCGCTCCGGTCCACCACCGCGGGTGTGGGTGGTACTGGAGGGTGCGCAAGGCTATTGCGCACCCGTAGGTGCTGTTGGTTCGCGCCGCCGTGCGCTGGGTCGCCGGCGTTTTACCGTGGAAGCGCTCGGTGATTTTGCCGGTCATGAACAGTGCGTGTTGTCGTTTTAAGGACACAGTAATGACAGTCGTTAAGTTCTAATCATTGCTTAGCGTTTTAATGTGTCCTTAGCCGCCTTAATGTGTCACCTACAGGTGGGCCCGCGGCTTAAATAACCCTAGTGTACACAGTAAACCCCACGGTGGTCCTTTGTCTCTAACAGGTGGGCCACCTCTCACTGTGCGCTTAAAACACCCGTGCCTCTCGGTCACTGGCGAGTGGGCCTGTGTGCACTGTGCACGTGCGTTAACCTCGCATGGGCGTGACTCTAAGTCACTGCCATGGGGCCCCACATGTCAGCAAACCTTGTTCAAGTCAAGATCGACACGATCAACCTCAGCCGTCCATTTTTGGATTAGTGGCTGAGATCGATGGGCTGTTCGGACCGCTCCGGACGCCTCTTCCATCCCAGTCGTCCATCACTTAATCGAGGGCTCTCAATCTGGGCCGATTGGACCAGGGGCTGTGCGCTGTGCGCACCGCGCTATGGGCCGTAGGATCTAGAATAAAAGGCCCAGATTGAGCCACGTTTTCCTTTCCGGTTTTATTCCGTTTTAATCCCCGTAAGCTTTATTTTTCAACAGAAAATTGTATTAAACTTTAGAAAGGTATAACTAATTCATAGTAATTCATTTTCGGTTGATTCCACTTTTAATAAATCTGTTATGAACAAAAGTTTAACCTAAAAATAGTTTCAAGCATGATATAACTTCAGAAAAATAGGAAAATAAGCTTTACTTCTTTTGACTTTTATTAAATGTATTAAAATCCCGATACATTGAAAAATGCATAACAAATTCATTTTAACTCCTTTTTAGTTGAAATCAACTTTGTCAATTCTGGGAATACCTAAAGTTAAATCTAAAAATGGTTTTAAGCATATTATAGTTACAAAAATGTCCAAAATTAACTTTATTGATATGTAGGCTTTAATTGCTATATTAAAAATCCGTTTAACTTGTAAAATGCATAACTAATTCTCTGTAACTTATTTTTGAGTGAATCCAATTTTGTTGGATTCCTCTATTAATGAAATTACTGTGAAAATTAGTTTGGAACATGTTGCTGTTGTCAAAAAGAATACTTATGCATTATAATTTTGTTCAAGTTCTTGTCTTTAAAAATTGATAGAAGGTGCATTATAGCTCCAAATGAGATGAATCCAATTGGGTTGTTCATCTTATGAGGTGCTTATGCTACCATAAAAATCTCAGCTTCACCACTGTTGTAGAAATTGTTGCCAAACAATTTAATTACATGAATAGTAACTTTTCCTATTTTAAAAGCTGAGCAGAAATGTTTCGATCATAACTTTTGCATTGAGAATCCTATTCAATTGATTCTTGTTGCTAAATTCTTGATAAATCATTATCTTGCTGCTGTAAATTTTTCAAAGCATTTGGAGAAAGTTTGCTGTTGAGCCTTTTCGTTTTCTTTGTTCTTATCGGTTCTTTTTCGCTTTCTCGTTAGGTTCCGAAGAACGTATTGATAACCAAAGCGATCCTCAGCAACAATTTGACCAGCAACAGCAAGGCAAGCAGTTCGATCATATCCCCTCTATCGTCCCGTTACTTTAAGGTTAATATATTGTTTTACTTGTATGTATGCATGCTACTTGTGTTAAAACATCGCTAGCAATCCTATAGTTGCATAATCTGTAGGAATTGTTTATCCTCTACTACCATGAGCCTAGGTTATTTGCTGTGGTTTGGGCTCGTTGGATGAGCTCTTATCACTTAGTAGTTTTCGATTCCAATTGCTTAGACATGCTTAGTATCGGTAGTAATGGGCGATCATCGACTTAGTCGATGATCTTGATCACACAAATCTAATTATTACTCCTTTATGTCCAGCACTTGTACTTTGTTAATTTGTAAAGTTAAAATCTGAAAATAAAAGATTGAATTGGACTTGGGCATATTGGACGGATGGTGTGGTTTTTGGAATGTGGTGGTATGCCTAAGTCAACAAGGACCGAGTTACTTGCGCCAATCGTCTCGAGCATTATTATGCACTAACCATACGAGGGGATATGAGACCTCTCTTGACTAAGTACTTTGGGAGGTGTTAATTATGAGCTGGTCGGTGGGTATGTTTAAATAAAATGTGTGTGTGTGGTGTTGGGAGGGAGCATTAGCGAGACGGCTAGGTCAGTCTAATGTGTCCTTATCCCGTGGGTTCTTGCTCGTAATTAGCATCATCCATTGGAAATGTCTCAGAGGACTTAGCTGCTTGCAAGATACCAAAGGAAGTGTGCTAAATAGCTTGGCGAAAAGGCGGTCGGACGTGTGGGTACATTGGTACACCCTCAGTAGGGTTAAAACTATTCAATAGCCTCGCCCTAGGTTATGGACACGCCGGATACGCCCGTGAGAACTAGACTACAACCTTTAATTAAAACTTGACATGGGTGGTATGAATGGGTAATTCATGCTATTGTTGTGGTGGCTATTGGGTTAGTCACTTCCGGGTTGTTCGTGTTGTTGTTATTATGTTATTATCTCATTGTTACTTCAACAATTAAAAATGCTTTGTCAAATTGCTTTCAATCTATTACATTATTGCAAATGAAAACTTGCTTTATGCTAAAATGAGTCCAAAGCCTCATCCACTTAAATAAAGCTTGCATGTAGTTAAACTATAGTTCATTATACTACACGCCGCCTTGCAGTATATTTTTGTACTCATTTGCTTTGCTTAATAACTTTGTTGCAGAGGAGGTAGAGCCCAAAGGGCTTTACTTTTAATGAGATGTCGCGGTCGAGAAAGCGACTAGCTTGGCGGTCCTGTCGATTGCCTTGTGGGTTAAGGCACAATCGGTTGGTTTCTTGTTATGGCCATCTCTATGGCACTTTTGCTTCATTGTTATCTTAGTAGACTTGTTGTTATTTGGCCTCGGCTTTCTTTTGTAATAACTATCCTTTATTTATATTAACTTCTGGTTTGTTGCTTGTTCTGTTCTATGTGTTTGAATGGAATTGATGCATTCTTTTGTAATGAGTTGTGTGTACTGCATTCTTGGGAAGTAATATATCTCGAGGCACGGTTTATTTAGTTGATAATGCTAGGGTCAATTGGATGACTAAGTATTATGAGCCTAATAAACCGGGGTCTCACAAGTGCTAGACGAGCTTGAGGGCAAAGCGACGCCGCAGCGTGAAGCGGCGAGTGCTTGGTGGTAGGTGGGGAAGGACGGGCGGGTGTCGAGAGATAGGGATACCGAGGAGGAAGAAATCGAAAGCATGGCACAAGACCGAGCGAGGCGCTGACAAGTGGCTAGTTAGTGACGCGATGCATGGCTGCCAGAGGGCCATGGCAAAGCCATGCCAGCGCTTCTGTAGGTCGAGGAGCTCTGAGAGTAGCCGAGGTACGCACCGCACCGTGCTTAGTGAGGGTGTGGAGGAGGTTAGGGAGGACGAAGGTGGTGTTGTCGTTGTCGAGCACGAGCTAGCACGGTCGCGGGCATGGGATGGTGCTAAAGCTCGAGGAGGAGCTCCTTAGCGATCTGCGCAGCGCGACGGCGGAGTGAGGCCAGCGGGTGGGAGTAGGGGAAGCGGGAGGCCAATTATCCCTTTTACAAGACTAAAGATCAAGAAGGCCAAGAACTAGGTCGCGAGCCCACAGTTGATTACCGGTGGGCATATCGTGAGGGTTCCCGCGTTCTACTCTGAATCTACTTCCGCTGCTGATTCTCTTAAAGTATTTGGTCTGTTCGGCCATTCTGCAAGTCAAAAGCCGTAAGGTATATTTACGCTTTGTTTAATATTATGCAATAGCTTTATATTTTCATGATATGTATTTGAACCAACAATGTATCTGTGTGTGCCAGCTACTGATCCAGAGAATGATACAAATATACACAATAGGTTCGAAGTTTCAAATTTGGGGTCTGACATGCTCGCTTCCTCGAAATTTATAGCGCGAACGAGACGAAATCACGCTCCACTAACGATGAGAGGGAAATTTTGTGTGGGCGTATGGATGCAATTGAAAGACAATGAGGAGATAGAAAGGAAAGTGAATAAATGAGAGATTCTCAGTCACATTGATGTCTGTATGTCACAAATGCGCTGGTCCGAAGGACCGAAGCAGAGATGGGCTCCGTCGATGTGGCTCTAGAACGGATGACCAAGCCGCCACGCGGCAGAGAGGCAGGAACTGACGGTTATTTGTTACCGCACATGGGACGGACGGACGCGTAGCGTAACGTGGCGGCAATCCTGCGGCTGCCCCCAGTTCCGCTGATCCTTATCCCAACTGTGCCAATTCGGCAAAAAGGCCGGCTGCACTGCACCCCTAAAACCCTCCTGGCGTCATCTCAGAAAAAAAAAACCCTCCTCGGGCTAACCTCCCAGAATCCCCAACCATGGCGGCTGCAGCAGCCACCCGTCGCATCCTCCTGTCCTGCCGCGCGCTCCCACGTCGTCTCCTTCCCCTCACCGCTGCCGCTGCCTCCTCAGACCACCTCGCTCCGTGGGTGCCGCTGTCGCGCGGGGCGAAGACGGCGTCGTCAGGTGTGTCTGGGTACTCGCCCCTGAACGACCCGTCCCCGAACTGGAGCAACCGGCCGCCCAAGGAGACGATCCTGCTGGACGGCTGCGATTACGAGCATTGGCTCATCGTCATGGAGTTCCCTACCGACCCCAAGCCCTTCGAGGAAGAGATGGTCGCCGCCTACGTCAAGACCCTCGCCGCCGTCGTCGGAAGGTATGTGCACTTCTCGGATCTCATTTGAACGATTCCGTTGAATTGATGCAGTGAATCTTAGGACTATGCTATTTTATCTATTGCACTGTTCATTTTAAAAATTGCTCCTGAGCTGACATTAGGCTAGTAATAGTTTTTTCCTTTTGCGAAGTGGCCAGTAATAATCTCGTTAATTGAAATTTCACTAGTTACATTGTTAGTGGGCACGCCTCTTCATCTATTTTAAACACCTGTCTGATTAATTGAATATTTCTCTCATCATTCTGCTTTTGTGTAGATTCATTTGATGCATTTATCTCTGCATGTCCATAAACACCAGGGTTATCCTTGCTCAGTTAGGTTGATGTAACTTCAGGCATATCCGTTTTTTTGTGATTAGAGTGGATCATCGTAGTCCCTATCAGTGTTTCCTCTTTTGTTTCTGGAGTAGGTGAGCTTCCTGCAATGTAAATTGATAAACATAGTAAATATAACAAGTAGACCAGGAAAATGACAATAGACAGGAGGAAAAAAAGGACCAAATAAAAATCAGAATGAGATAATGCCAAAAAAAGAAGTGGCATGGGAGTAAAGCCATGATGGATTCCATAACTACTGTACAGATCAGTGATGATAGCTGGATGCATGATTGTTGCACCAGGTTCTATTTGGACTAAAATAAATCAAGCCGATTATACAAATGTTAACTCCCCTATTCTCTTTTGGTCTTAACAGGATAAGAAAACTAACATGGAAAAATAATAGGTTCCAGACTAGCCAAATAATTCGCCTACTCACAAATCAATTCGGATCAAACTGACATGATCACGTATTCACGTGAACAAACTCTTGTCTCCTCGGCGTCAGTTCAATTATTCCTGGATCGCAACACAGCTCCACTTCTCTTGGCTTGCCTCGACGGCTCGCAGTTTGAGCCCACGCGCATACACGCGTTCTGGTCCAAGTGGCCTAAGTCCATGCACGTGTACAGAACCACACGCACAAACTCTTCGTAGGATGCCGCCCTCATTCTCCTAGGCTTCCTAGGCCGGCCACCCTCTCCTCCCTCTCCATGATGTTTATTTCTTCAATCAAAACATGGGAAGCATACTGTGCAATACTAGCCTTATGATTTGGCTCAAAAATACAAATAGGTGTTGTTAGTGCCGATTGGATAGCATCACCTTGTCTCTTCGTGCATACTGCTTCTTTAAAGATGTTTATAATGTTTTGCACAGAAGCCATAGAGCCCACATATAAATAATGTGTATCGAAGTAAATATTGGTAGGGACACCTGGCCACTAATTGAGCTTGTGACTAGATCAATTCTTTGTCGAACATCCCTTCATCAGATTTAAATTGGTTAATCCTTTCATCTGTCTGCATATGTTTAGAGAATTAAAGTTCACTGGATGCATTTGCTTTGGGCGTTGATATCAGTAGAATGTTGTCCTTGCTCATTTAGGTAGCACATTATGCATGCAAAATTCTTTTAATTGCGCTAACTTCTGCATTTTCCTTGACTAGAATGGATCATCAATAGGGTCTTAATCAGAGTTTCCCCCCATTTTTTAGGGTGGTTTCCTGCCTTGTATATTGAGAAAAATGACAATTGTAAGGAGGCAACAAATGATTATAGACGGTTAAGGGTAGAAATACAAGGACCAAGCACCAATACTTATCTCAGGTGCTGTGCTAGTACCCCAATTCGTTTCGGTTATAGATACAGGTATTGTCATGTGGGGACTTCATTATTAGCGGCGGCGGCACAGGCCAGGACTCGCAGGGCACGCACCAGACGAGCTAGGCGCCGGTGCCCAGCTGGGCTAGTTAGGCTTAAGATAAGATTTGCTATCTTCAGTTATTAGGATTACCTTTTTAGCTAAAGTATCTCTCAAGTTAGCTTTATTGTTAGGGCATCTATTAAAGGATGCCAAATTGCATTTGGTTAATTAAGCAAGAAGAAAACCCAAATCACTTTTCCTTGTTTGACCTCTCCCTGCCCTTGTAGCACGGCAGCCTTATCATGGCTTCCCAGCTGCGGCGCAGGGGTATAGGGCCACGTCTGGTTACCTCTCATCACTACCCTCTCCGATCCAATCCACCTACGAACATCCCAAGCCATGCCAGCTATGGTGCTGATAAGTATCGGTTCCATATCAGTTTGTTTATGTATGCCCTATATGTGTACGATATGACATGACACTCCAGTACATTGCAATTCAAGTCACTTGCCAATTACCCTAGTCTAGGTGGCTGCTGCCCTTACTCTCAAACTCTATTTGCCTGCCTTAGTGATCCATGCAGTGTGAAACATAGTCACCGGGATCGCGGGTCGCCCCCATGATCCACGGCCCAGATCGTCATCCCGAATTGCGGGTCGCCGGCGATCTGGTGCACCGCCGGGACACTGCCAGGACTCCGCCGGGACAATGCCTGGGGGAGAGGGACGAGAGAGAGGGGGAGAGTGGCAGATCAAGAGGAAGAGACGCAGATCTTGGGGGAGAGGAAGACGCGATGCACCAGATCTGAGGAAGAGGTGTAGGAAGAGCCGGAGAGCCATTCCTCCATGGCTGCTGCATCGGGAGGAAGAATGGGAAGATGAGTACAGCCTATAGGTGCTGCAATCTTTTGTATTGTTTAATGGTTTTTGCTTGTGCTTCTTTCAAGGAGCTATTAAAATATGTGGCTGTAGAAATGAATGGCGCTGAGGCTAGCTGCTGCTGCTGCAAAGAGTGGGATCCTTAGTGCATAAGAGATGTTCTATGCATTAGACTCAGTGGTACTTTAAATGCCTGATGTTTTGCTGGTCTGGTGGGCTGGGCACAGCCCACTCCTTTCTCTTTTTTCCCTTCTCTTTTCTAAATACACTTAGGTATTATATGACTTTAATTGGGTCATCGACCCGGATTCATCGGTGTCACATGCGTTCGTCCCCAAGAACACTACCCCTCCCTGACTACATTTTTAGCCACCTACGTCTCGCAACCTGTTGGGTCGCGGGGTAGGCTATGATAGTAACAAACAAAAATTTCTACCACGCAAACCAGTAAGATAAGCAAGTAGATGATCACAGATCGTTACCACCAGACGCGTAGAGCAGCGGAAGAAGGGTTGGAGCAGCCTGGTCCAACGAAGAGCGCGTCGATGTAGTGGTCGTAGTGGATTGTCCAAATATCCTCGCGAGTCGATCGCTCTCCAAAGAACCTCTCAGAGTTCTTTGTGAAGATCGCGGATCGTCCTCAAGCACAACAGTCGCAGTAGCGCCTATACGGTATCCACACGTCCAGGGAAGGAACAACCATGCGCCGGTGTGTTAGCATCAAATCGCACGGTAGAGCTTTCAGGAAGATGACAGCTAGGGTTTTGGTGGTGTAAAACTTATCTCCCAAACAGCCTCATGCATCTCCTTATATAGTGCTCGTGACGGATCCTATACGAACACGTTTGACGAATCGATTCGTCTTCGGTTTGTTCCAACCCGTTAACTGTGACCTCAGAGGTTCATGTGTGATCGCCAGACTCGAAACCCTTTTCGATCACTAGTCGAAGCGGCTCCCAGCGTAATATAGCGATTCCCAAATACACACAAATTATATCTGACGAACCTTAATGCAATATGATCTACGATCAAGTCCTCATCACTTACGACTGTGTCCTATCTCTATCTGACCACCAGATTTGGTCACTACCATTCGAAGTCCTTACCGAGGTTTCGACCACTCTGTGATTACGTTCGACTAGTTTACGACCAGCTCGTATCTCCATACGACAAGTTCGTAATTAATCGAACTAGGCGACCTACTCGTGTATACTCCCTTTGCCTCACGATGTCTGGTTGAACTCCAGGTGAGAAGTTGTGTCATCCATGGACTGTTCAATACTTTCTCGATCGAGTGTTAGATAACTTTACGTAGTCGAACACTTCGACCACTAGTGGCATGGCCATACACTTTCTTTATCCGATCACAACGAGCGGCCCAGAGACATCTCTCCTGTTATGTTAGGAGGGGCAAATCCCATATCCGACCAGTCACATTTCTCTGCATGTTTCATAGCATACCCGAAAGTTACTTTTATAACTACCCAGTTACGGTGTAGTGTTTGGCAACCCCTAAGAGTACTATTACACATGTAGGAAACCATGCTGATCTCAAGTCTAAGGATTATACATCATCATTGCTTGAGACCAACTAACGACACATAGAATCATAACAATCTCAATAGTGTCTCAAGGTGGGTCTTATTCAACATCATGTTCTCTAACATGTGTCCATATTATTGGTTTGATGTCTCCATATCCATGACCCATGAAACATAGTCATCAACCAATACATATGCTAGTCTATTCATATGTGTCCTCATATGTTTCCGACCAGGGATCATATAAGAATAATTATCGCAGAAATATAGAGTTTCACAATCAAGTCACATACTTGATAATCAATATTAATGTGAGCACCTGGATTTATTAAGCTCGTAATACTTAGTCATCCAATTGACCCTAGTATTATCAACCAAATAAACCCAGTCTCGAGAGATGTATACTCCTGCAATCAAGATACATACCTCACAACAAAAGAATGTATCAATTTCATACAACACATAGTACATAAGCAACAAACCAGAAGTTAATATTAATAAGGAATAGGCTATTACAAAAGAGGGGCCATCAGGCCAAATAACAACAAGTACTACTAAGATAACAATGAAGCAAAAGTGCCATAAAGATGGCTATAACACAAAGCCAATCAATGTGCCTTAACCCTTAGGCATCTGGACAGACCGCCAAGCTAGTCGTCAAGAAGTCGCAACACGTAGCACAAAAGAGAGGCTCTTGGAGCTCACCTCCTTCCTCTGCAACAAAAGCCACAAAATGCCACAACCACGCGCGGATGAGTACATAAAGTACTCCGCAAGACTTACGTAAGATAATGTAACTATAAATAGCTACATGCAAGCTTTATTTAAGTGGATGAGGCTTTGGACTCATTTTAGCATAAAGCAAGTTTCATTTGTAATAACATAATAGATTGAAGGCAATTTGGCAAAGCATTTTAATTGTTGAAATAACAACGAGATAATAACATAGTAACAACAACAAGATCAACTCGAAGTGACTAACCCAAGTCACCACAACAATAGCATGAACATCCATTCATACCAACCCATCAAGTTTTAATTAAATGGTTGAGACTAGTTCTTGAACGACCTTACTAAGCATGTCCATAACCTAGGGCGAGGTTATTCAATAGTTTTAACCTGCAGGGTGTACCAATGTACCCACACGCCGATAGCCTTTTAGCCACATGATTTAGCACACTTCCTTTGGTATGCTTAAGACGCTAAGTCCTCTGAGACATTTCCAATGGATGATGCTAATTACGAGTCAAGAACCCACGGGATAAGGACACATTAGGCGACCTAACCGGCTCGCTAATGCTCCTCCCAACACCACACACACACATTTTGTTAAAACATACCCACCGACCAAATTTCATAATTAACACCTCCCAAAATACTTAGCCAAGAGAGGTCTCATATCCTCGTGTGGTTAGCACGCAAAAGCTTGGCTTAGTGACCCAAGTAACTCGGTCCTTAGGGACCCTGCATACCACCACATTCCAAAAACCGCACCATCCATCCAATATGCCCAAGTCTAAATCAATCTTTTATTTTCGCTTTTGATTTTACAATTAATCAAAGCACAAGTGCCGGACATATAGGAGTAATAATCGCTTTTGAGTGATCAAGACCATCGACTAAGTCGATGATCGCCCATTACTACCGTTATTAAACATGTCTAGCAAGAGAAAACGCAACTACTAAGTGATAAGAGCTCATCCAACGAGCTCAAACCACAAAGAAATAACCTAGGCTCATTGGTAGTAGAGGATAAACAACTCCTCAGATTATGCAACTATAGGATTACTAGCTTACATTTAACACAAAGTAGCATGCATACATAGAAGTAAAACAATATATTAACCTTTAAAGTAATGGGACGTTAGAGGATATGATCAAACCGCTTGCCTTGTTGTTTTGTTACTCAAGTTGTGGCAGAGGGTCACTCTGGATTACCACAAATGTCTAAACCTAACGGAAAAGCGATAAAGAACCGATAAGAACGATTTAAAGTAATCAAGGACAAGACAAAGAAACTAACTCCAAATACTCAATTTTCTACAAGAAGGGAGGATGATTTTAGGAATTTTGCAACAAGAACCAATTGATTTGGATTCTCAATGCAAAAGTTATGAGCAAAACAATTCGCCAAATTTCATAAAAACACCAAACCGCACTATTCACTAATTTAATTATGAGGCAACATTTTCTAGAATGGTGGTGATATCGAGATTTTTATCAGAAACCAAAGACTCATGAGATGAATAACACAATTGAGTTCACCTCATTTGGAGCTATTATGCACTTTCTACAATTTTTCAAAAACAAGAACTTGAACAAAATTATAATGCACAAGTCCTCATTTTATAACAAAGAACATGCTCAAAACTAATTTTCACAAAGTGAGTTCATTATCAGAGGAAACCAACAAAGTTGGATTCACTCAAAAATAATCTACAGAGCATTAGTTATGTATTTTACAAGTTAGACATTATTTTGAGTGTATATTTAAAGTGAGTTTTAAAATCTAATGGCAAAATTGTGCTCGAGCTGAACTCAACTTACCATCATTTTTGGATTAAAGTCAAGTTCAAGACAGAGCTAACACAATTTGAATGACCTCATTTGGATTTAAAACGAAAAAGATATGAAATTCTAAAGTTATACCTTATTTCAGCTTTATACTTAAGAGTTCACCGGCATTTCTAAAACCCACAAGGACATGGGAGGACGTGAGCCACAGATCTCAGATCTAACGGCTCAAGACCTCCCAGAGAACAACGCACTCACAGACTCGAGGTCCAGAGGTCCCTGACCTCCTAGCAACGCATTACATGCCGAGGCGAGGGAGGTCGTGGCCGTAGACGGGAATCCAACGACCACAACGATGGGGGAGGTCCGGACGGACCAGATCTAACGGCGAGGTCCTCAACGGCCGGATGACCTCGAGGAGGTCCCAGCGGAGGTCCTAACGCCACGCACCTCCAGGGAGGTCTGGACGGCCACGATAAGCGCAAGGAGGTCTTGGGCGCCCGCATCTCCTCGGAGGAGGTCATGGACGCCCCAGAGCTCGCGACCACGTGCTTGCGCGACGCACGCAAGCTTGGACATGAGATAAATGCGCCACGACAACGAGAGGAGGTCCGCGCGGAGGTCTTAATTGCGCGTAAGTGGAGGATTAAATGCGCTTAAGACACCCAATGATTTGCGAGGTTGAGCAAATGATTAGCGCATTAAACCCAAATGGATCTTGGTCCAAAAACGCAATAGCGCCGCAGCTTGTCCGACAAGTTCCAAGTTTAAAGATGGTTCTCGCCGCGATGTAGGCCTCGCCGGCGACATCCAATGGTACCACCGAGTGCACAATAACTTTGCGCACTCAGCTGACCTCTCTCAACGGCGGCGGCGTTTTAAACGCCATGAGCCGGAGAGAACGCCAAGGAGATCACACGGTAAGAGCAAGAAGCAAAAAGCTCCTGCACCGCCATTCAAGCGGTGCCCAAACAAACGCCTCCGCGACATCATACATGCGGTGCCCAGCCTAGGACTATCGTGAGTACTTGGAGGTCCTAACGATGCCGGGAGGTCGAGGATGGCGATGGCCCGAGTTGGAGAAGATGGGAAGCCCGCCGCTTCAAGTCCAAGCTCCAACTCCAAGCTTCAAACTCCACTAGCCCCTCCTGAAAAGGTCAACCTAACAATGAGTTAGGTTCAACTCATGAGATTTTGGGGGAGCTTAAAATGAGCTAGAGGTTGAGAGGGAGCCACTGGAGCAAGCCTTCACCACCGAGGGCTTCAAGCTTCTCAACAATGGCGGCCAAGAGTGGAGACCAGAGGAGAGAAAAGCTCAAATGACACGGTGCAAGCTAAAGCTTAGAAGTGTGCCAAAGAAGCTAAGGGAGGAACCCAAGGGGGGTTTTATACTTGGGAGAAGCAGGCACACGAGCTGGGGTTAAGCTCATGGTGAGCTTAGCCCATAGCTCGGTCCATGGGGTTGGACAAGACACGAGGTTGACATAGTGACAGGTCTGTGTGGACAGAGAGGCGGAAGGTGAGCAAAGAATTAATGCGGTCGTCAAGAAGGGAGGGTTGAAGGTACACATGTGGTGGGCATTAACTTCCCGCCAGAGCTCAGCAGCGCGCCGAGGAGGAGAAGAAACAGGGAGGTCCCGATGACCGTTGGATAAGACTTCGGGAGGTCCTGCCCTCCGATGTGGTTTTGAACCGTTACGCCTAAATGATCGGGAGGAGGTCCCACCACACGATCAAGGATGGGAGGTCATAGCCTCACGATTTCTTTAATGCGTGTCAGACATGGGAAAATGAGACAGAGGTCCAAAGCGTTGATCTCCATCCAACGGTCATGGACCTCTGCGAGGTCTTAACCGCACATGAACTTAAGAACATGAGGGAGGTCATGGCCTTTGGATTTAAATCCAAGGGCTCACGACCTCACGTCTTGTGGAGGTCGGATCAAGACGAGGAAAGGAGGAGGTCGTGACCGTAGATTTTAATCTAACGCACAACACGAGATGGGGGAGGTTGTGGCGCTTAAAACGCAGGAGGTTGTGGGTCGTTGGATGTAAATCCAATGGCGCACAACAATTAAAGTGTAGGTCTCGAAGTCATGATGATTTGCGGTGGAGGTCGTGGCCTTTGGATCTCAATCCAACGGCCACGACCTCAACCGCGGCAAAAAGGGAGGTCGATAGTTAGGTTGAGAGGAGGAGGTCGCGACCATGGATTTTTGATCCAATGGTCGTGACCTCATGTAGGCGGATGTGGACTTTGAGGTTTGATAACAAGGGAGGTCGAGCCGTGGGATTTGATCCAATGCCAAGACCTAATGAGGCGGGAGGTCTGGCAGTGTTATCATGGAGGAGGTCGTCGGTTGGATGTTAATCCAACTGCGACCTCATGTAGGTGGGATGGAGGTCTGCAAGAAGCAGACACGGTTGGCCGGGACCAAATTTTGCACAAATGACTAGCCCAAGGAACAAAGTAGGCTTTTAAATTTAGTTTTTAACAAATTTGAAACTTAGCGTAATTATTTGAGATAGCAAATGAACTCCAAAATTCATGAAATTTTAACTGGAGCTTGTCGACACGAGATTAACCTTGCATAAAATTTCCAGAGGTTATTATGCAATGCATTTTTCTCGTGAAATTCATGAAGGTTGTTCAAGGATTTGTTTTACCTCCAAAATTTATCAAACAAGTTTTACAACTTGTGATATTTTTCGAGGGGTCCCACATCGCTTTTAGGACCAAGGAAAATATTTTCCAAATGTTTGGCACAAGATTTAAGATAATTGGAAAAGAAGTTTGACTTTTGGTCAACAAGAGCTTTGTGTTTTTGGATTACACAACTCTTGGACAAGAATTACATGAGTGTTTAGGGGTTTTCAAGGTGTGAGAAAAAGTTTTAATTTCTACACATATAATTATACTTGAACAAACCCTGTTTATACATTTGGGATGTTACAATTAACAATATTATTTTAGGAACAAGATAACATATTATCCAATATTATAAACATAATGAAATATAATCATCTCTATGATTGCCTCTAGGGCATATTTCCAACAGTCTCTCACTTGCACTAGAGTCAATCATTTAGGTATCTAATACCGATAGCTCTTTGTGTGCCTTATGCTTTGACTGTGTGAGAGGCTTTGTCAACGAATCAGTAACATTAAATCCGTATGAACTTTGCATATCTTAACATCTCCTTTATCCACCAATTCGCGAATAAGATGATAACGCCTGAGTATATGCTTGGACTTCTGATGGGATCTAGGCTCCTTAGCCTGCGCAATGGCTCTATTGTTGTCACAATAGAGATTCATGGGGCTCGGGGCACTTGGAACCACACCCAACTCAGCAATGAAATTTCTTATCCAAACACCTTCTTTCGCAGCTTCAGAAGCCGCAATGTACTCGGCCTCCGTCAGGAATCAAGAACCGCCTCTTGCTTGGAACTTTTCCAATTTCACGCTTCCTCTATTCAAAATGAATACAAAACCAGATTCTTTAACGATAATCATCTTTGTCGGTTTGAAAACTCGTATCGGTGTAACCATTTACAACGAGCTCTTTATCACCGCCATAAACTAGGAACGCATCCTTAGTCCTTCTTAAGTACTTAAGAATGTTTTTCACAAATTGCCCAAAGGACCTTCACCGGATCACTTTGGTATCTGCTCGTAACACTTAGAGCATATGATACATCTGGTCGTGTAGATAGTATGGCGTACATGATAGATCCAATGGTCGAAGTATATGGAATATCACTCATTTTGTCTCGCTCATCAGTGGTTATAGGAAACTGATTCTTGCTAAAATTAATGCCATGTGCCATAGGCAAGAATCCTCTCTTGGAATTTTGCATGTTGAACCGATTCAACACTTTGTCTATGTACATACTTTGGTTTAATCTAATTAGTCTTTTTGATCTATCTCTATAGATCTTTATTCCTAATATATATGCTGCATCTCCTAAATCTTTCATTGAGAAACTATTTCTTAATGAAGTTTTATCAGATTCAAGCATTGGAATGTCATTTCCGATCAGTAGTATGTCATCTACATACAAGATCAGAATGACAAGTGCGCTCCTACTAACCTTCATATAAACACAAGGTTTTTCCTTGTTCTTGAGAAAACCAAACCTTTTGATCTCCTCATCAAAACGTATATTCCAACTCCGAGATGCTTGCTTCAACCCATAAATGGACTTTTGAAGTTTGCATACTTTACTATCATTCTTTGGATCGACAAAACCTTCAGGTTGTGTCATGTACATATCCTCATCTAGGTTTCCATTAAGGAAAGCCGTTTTAACATCTATTTGCCATATCTCATAGTCGAAATATACAGCAATAGCTAGAATGATCCGAACAGATTTAAGCATCGCTACTGGTGAGAAAGTCTCATCGTAGTCAACTCCTTGAACTTGTCGAAACCCTTTTGGGATTAGTCGAGCCTTATGAATGTAAATATTTCCATCCATATCAATCTTTTTCTTATAGATCTATTTGCACTCAATGGTTTTAACACTATCAAGTGGATCGACCAGGTTCCAAACCTGATTTTCTCTCACAAAGTCTAACTCGGATTTCATGGCTCCAAGCCATTTCTTAGAGTCTGGGTCCATCAGCGCTTCCTCATAAGTCTTAGGCTCATCATTATTCAATAATAATACGTCATGCCCATACCTTGTAGGCAATTGACGCGGCCTTTTAGATCTACGTAGGGCTGGTGCCTCATCTAGAGGTTCAACAACATTTTGTTCATCCTGTAGAGGTTCAGTAGGAGTTGAAACACTTTCAGATGTTTCCCGAATTTCTTCGAGTTGCACTTTTCTCCCACTGACTCCTTTTAAAAGAAACTCTTTCTTTAAAAAGACATCATTTCGAGCAACAAAAACTTTGCCTTCTTCCTAGTTGTAGAAATAATATCCTTTGGTTTCCCTAGGATATCCTATAAAGAAGTATTTATCTGACTTGGGTGTGAGTTTATCAGACGTCAAACGTTTAACATAGACATCACATCCCCAAATCCTTAGAAAAGACAAACTAGGACTCTTCTCAGTCCACATCTTATATGCTGTTTTATCTACTGATTTAGATGGTACCTTATTTAAAATGAAAGAGGCGCTTTAGAGCGTAACCCCAAAAATACAATGGCAGATCCGATTGGCTCATTATTGATTGAACCATGTCCAACAAGGTCCTATTATGCTGCTCGACACACCATTCCATTGTGGAGTGCCCTGGTGTAAGTCAGGAACAATTCCACATTGTTTCAAATGATTGCCAAACTCATGGCTCAAAACTCACCTCCACGATCGATCGTAAAGATTTGATTGTCTTGCCAAGTTGATTCTCAGATCTCATTCTCGAACTCCTTGAACTTTTCAAAGGATTCCGACTTGTGCCTCATTAAGTAGATATATCTATATCTACTATAGTCATCGATGAAAGTAATGAAGTAATCGAAACCACCTCTAGTCGTCAGACTCATTAGTCCACACACATCAAGATGTATGAGTGCCAATCGGTCGACACCCTTTCACTCGACCGATGAAAGGTGTCTTGGTCATCTTCCGGCTGTGCAAGATTCGCATGTATCAAATGATTCCAAATCAAATGAGTTTAGAGTTCCATCATCATAGAGCCTTTTAATGCGTTTCTCACTTATGTGATCCAAACGATAATGCCAAATAAAAGTGGAATTCATTTCATTTGGCCGAAGCTTTTTCGCATTAATATTATAGACGGATGCATCAACAAGATTTAAAATAAACAACTCATTCAAAACAGGTGCATAGCCATAAAACACTTCATTCAAAAATATAGAACAACCATTGTTCTCAATAATGAATTTATAACCCTCTGCCATCAAACATGAGGCAGAGATAATGTTTCTACTAATGGCTGGAACGTAATAACAATTATTCAATTCCATAATAAATCCTAAAGGCAAAAGTAATGGCAAAGTCCCGACGGCTAATGCACCAACCCTTGCTTTATTCCCGACGCCAAGATCCATCTCGCCTTTGTAATTCTTCTACTCATTGTTAGACTCGTGATCGAATTGCAGATATGAGCAACCGATCCCAGATCAAATACCCATGAGTTAACGTAAGAGTCGACAAGAAAAACATCTATAACATTAATACCTGTAGTGGAAGTTTTAGTCCCACCATTCTTTTTCTAATCAGCTAGGTATTTCTTGCAGTTCCTCTTCCAATGGCCTAGCTCTTTGTAGTAAAAGCATTCATTCTCTTGAGTCGGGCCGAACTTAGTCTTGGGCTTAGACTTGTCGTTTTGATCTCATCTCAAACTTTAGCCTTGCCCTTTTTCTTGACCTAAGTTTTGGCCTTCTTCTTGAAGCTTGTACTCTTTGCACCATCATCACATGATCTTGCTTTTCTTAATGCTACCTCTCATTGCCTTAAGCATCATATGCGCTCGGTGAGATTCTTGTCTGAGCCATTCATATGGAAGTTCAAAATGAACTGGCCATAGCTTGCAGGAAGCGAAGCAAGAATCAAATCTGTAGCTAACTCTTGACTAAGTGGAAAACCCAGTTTTTCCATGCTCTGTGTGTAACCAACTATTTTGATCATATGAGGGCTCACCGGACCACCCTCAGCTAGCTTACAACCAAACAAATTCTTTGAGATCTCATATCTCTCAGTTCTTGCTTGTGTCTCAAACATGCCTTTGAGTGCCACGATCATATCGTAGGCATCAATGTTCTCAAATTGTTTCTGAAGGTCTGAGTTCATAGTAGCAAGCATGAGACAGCTAACATCAAGGGATTCATCACATGCCTTTTTATAGGCGGTTTTAAGAGCAGCAGCAGCATTTTCTGTAGGCACATCAGGAATTGGTTCCTCTAGAACATGTTCTTTTTTATCTTGCCTAAGAACAATTCTTAGGTTACGGGACTAATCCGCAAAATTTGTTCCATTCAGTTTTTCCTTTTCAAGTATCGAACGTAATGCAAAATTGGATGTAGGTACTGCAGTTGGTGCCATGATCTACAACATAAATATGCAAAACTAAGACATATGTTCAATCAAAGTAACTTCTATTAAACAATTTAACAAAGATACTCCTACTAAATACCATGTCCCTCTTATGGCATTTAATGATTCAAGACCCTCAATCAATTAATCCACTAGTGAGCTTTGGCATCACTGCTAGCAGATTAGTGAAATCGATAAGCAACCCTTTGCTAATCATATCTCTATATGGCTCTTGTTGTTGGGCGGCATCTATATGCTCTGGCATCAAACCTTTATGCCCCAAGGTCCACAACTGTTATGATAACCTTGTTAAGTTAAACCAATGCTCAACGTGTAAGTGTCTGACACAAACCTATCTAGTCAAGTAGAGTTAATAGCACTCTGCTTTGTCAAGACCTACCATTAAAATACATGACTTTGAATGGTGCAGCATATTTGGGAGGGCATCAATTTAACTTAATATTATGTGAGGGAATTTTACTTCTACCATGTTAAAAGCATTTAAAGCAAAAACATGTATAGAAATAAATGAACAGGAATATAAAGGCATTCACAGACAATCAAATTGCATTGTGATATAGTATGATCCTTCTCCATGGTGATCCCTATCGCCATGCATCCTGTTTGCTGTGTCTCCGAGTGGTTGACTCCTCCAAGCACTCCTACTAGGCCATTACTCCTAATAGCACTAGTAATGAATCACAAGGAGTAAAGAAGTATCACAAGTCGACACGCAGGCCGTTATACAAATATAGACAGCCTTGGGCTGCAATAAGCATGACACGCAGGTCATGAAAATTACATACAAACATGCATCTCATACATGATACAATATAGGTCATACTATTCACGTCAATCTCTGCAAAAATAAGTTATGCAAAGAATCCAATTCTATCAGACGACATGAGCACACACTACCTATAGCACGTTTGGAAAAATTTTTCGAAACATGAATCTTATTCACGTAACCGAGCCTTGGAAATCATCGGATTAATCATATTAACCCTATTCCGAACCACTCTGATCATTGCCTTGATACGACCACATAATGCGGCACACTCCGATGGCGGAATTCCGACTGGTAGGAGTGATATGCAGTCTGGTTGTGAACAAGCGCAATAAACCATCTGGTCCTTATAAGCTCATACCTCCTCGTAAACCCATCTACTACCACCGAAAAACCAATCGATCTTATCGACGAGGGCCTAGATCGTTCCATCTATATGAACCGATCTAGGTTACCAGGCCCGACCAGTAATAGATCCAATCTACTACTACCACATATCAAGTATATGCGATCGATCCAGATCAAAAACTACGTAGGATGGCTCTGATACCACTGTTGGGTCGCGGGGTAAGCTACGATAGCAACAAACAAAAATTTCTACCTCGCAAACCAGGAAACTAAGGAATTAGATGATCACAGATCGTTACCACCAGACGCGCAGAGCAGCGGAAGAAGGGTTAGAGCAGCTTGGTCCAACGAAGAGCGCGTCGATGTAGTGGTTGTAGTCGATTGTCCAGCGTCCTCGCGAGTTGATCGTCACCTCTAGCAACCTCTGTAGTTCCTTGTGAAAATCGCGGATCGTCCTCAAGCGCAACAGTCGCAGTAGCGCCTCTACGGTATCCACACATCCAGGGAAAGAACAACCATGCACCGGTGTGTTAGCACCAAGTCGTACGGTAGAGTTTTCAGGAAGATGACGGCTAGGGTTTCGGTGGTGTAAAACTTATCTCCCAAACAGCCTCATGCATCTCCTTATATAGTGCTCGTGACGGATCCTGTTCGAACACGTTTGACGAATCGTATTCGTACTGGTTTGTTCCAACCTGTTAACTATGTGACCCTGTAGGTTCATGCGTGATCGGTTGTGACTCGGAAATCCTTTTCGATCACTAGTCGTAGCGGCTCCTAGCAGAACATAGCGATTCCTAATACACACAAATTATATCGGACGAACCTTAATACAATATGATCTACGATCGAGTCCTCATCACTTACGACCGTGTCCTATCTCTATAATGACCGGTTCAGATTTGGTCACTACGATTCGTAAGTCCCACGATGAGGTTTTGACCACTCTGGATTACGTTCGACCGGTTCGATCACCAGATTCCATAATGACCAACTCGTAATTGATCGAATTAAGCGACCTACTCGTGTATACTCCTTTTGCCTCACGATGTCTGGTTGAACTCCAGGTGAGAAGTTGTGTTATCCATGGACTGTTCAATACTTTCTCGATCGAGTGTCAGATAACTTTACGTGGTCGAACCCTTCGACCACTAGTGGCATGGCCATGCACTTTCTTTATCCGATCACAACGAGGGGCCCAGAGACATCTCTCCTATTATGTTAGGAGGGGCAAATCCCATATCCGACCAGTCACATTCCTCTGCATATTTCATAGCATACCCGAAAGTTACTTTTATAATTACCCAGTTATGGTGTAGCGTTTGGCAACCCCTAAGAGTGCTATTACACATGTAGGAAACTATGCTCATCTCAGGTCTAAGGATTATACATCATTATTGCTTGAGACCAACTAACGGCACATAGAATCATAACAATCTCAATAGTGTCTCAAGGTGGGTCTTATCCAACATCATATTCTCTAACATGTGTTCATATTATTGGTTTGATGTCTCCATATCCATGACCTATGAAACATAGTCATCAACTAATACATATGCTAGTTTATTCATATGTGTCCTCATATGTTTCCGACCAGGAATCGTATAAGAATAATTATCGCAGAAATATATAGTTTCACAATCAAGTCACATACTTGATAATCAATATTAACAATATTATTCTAGGAACAAGATAACATATTATCCAATATTATAAACATAATGAAATATAATCATTTCTATGATTGCCTCTAGGGCATATTTCCAACACAACCCTATTCCTCGACCTAGGTTCCTGGTGACTATGGTGTGTAATGACAACACTCCAGCGATCAGTGACAGTACTTGGTGTCTGCTTCTCTCCCTCCACTCCTGTCCCTCATTGCTTCATTAGATGGAATCTGGAAGTGGGGAATGTGGTGTTGTTGCTCCCAAGCGGTAAATATGTTGCATTGCATGCATTTTTATGTTATTTTTTTAAATATATATAGCCATATTGTATTAAAATTGTTTTTACCGAACTACCTACTGGTGCAGCGCTGTATCCCCTACCACTGTGGGTGCAACCTAGTTGGTTGCATTTGGCTTTGGGCTTCGATCTATAACACAGTGTTGTCCTTGCTCATTTACGTTAAGTAACTGGCTCAGATGCATGGGGCCCTGCACATAGATGTGTGCAGGGCAAGTAGGTGCTTAGGGCCCTCGGCTTCGCTCTAGTATTGCTCCGTCTTGGAGTTGACGCCCACGACCCACGCACACATCGGCGCCTCCACTCCTCCATGCTGTCACCGACGAGCGTCGCCGCGCTTCATCGCTAACCGCCTCGGCGAACTGCGCCTACTAAGCTCCGCTTCTTCACCGCCTCCACATCGACAGCTCTGCAGCTCGCCTCGATGGCGCCTCACTGCTGCTGCTAGGGACTCCGTCGACCAAGATGTGCTTCGCTTGGCAGCTGTGCTGCTGCGGTGTTTTTGGTGCTTGCTATTGCTAGTTGGAGAAGGGTGGATGGCTAGTCCAGGCTAGAGCTTGGGGAGATATTTTGATGGTGGGTGCTGCTTTGGGTCATGTATTGATCAAGACGTGGTGGTTTTGGCTAGCCGATCGCGTTCTTATCTGCTAGCTCTTTTTGTTATTCTTTGCTAGTTATTTTTCGTCTTTTATTTCTTTGTGTCGCTTTCTTCCGCAAGTCCCATCCAAGTCCACATCATTTAATCGTTAAGTTCGCCTAAGCCAATGCGAGTTCACAAATTTGTTGTCAGTCATAGAAGTATAGGATTTTCTTTGCATGGCAGCAGCCGCTGTTCTTTTCTTCGAGTCGCTGCAGATCCGTCGCTCCAAGCTTTTAAGGCCACCTTTTGTCGCAGCTCGTCTTCGTTGTACTTCGTTGCATTGCGGCCGCTTCTTCCGCAGACTGTGCCTCCGTTGCACTTCAGGCTTTATGCGTCGCTTCTTTTGCAATCGCGTAACTATTATGCTTTCTTGTGCATCAAGCGCGCTGCCTTGGGCTTCGATCTGCTAGCCGCCATGCTTCGCTTATTCATATTCGGATTGATTTGACAGCTTCTCTATTCATGTCGGTTTCATTACCTTCTTCGTCATGCTGCTGCGGTCGACTGCCGTACGACCTCAGATGGGAGAAGATCTTTATCGACATATTTTCCAAGAGCTGCATACTACGACGACATTATGAAGACCCGGACTTTGGATTTTTCATATTTTAGTGTCAACCCTTTTCAAATGCAATGCTATTGCATACGCTTTGCATTTGAGGGGGGGTGTTAGAGATATATTAGAGATAGAGATAGGAATCCTTTTGTATTCCTTATCTGTATATGGCATGCACCCCTTGTACACCCTATATATTTTGCCCGTTAGGCCTCTGAATACATACACACAATATTCTTAACAACTCTCACGGCATGATGAGGAGGTTATGGCGCTGCATGCGGTCTCAACGCCGAGGTTTTCTTAGTTTGACCAGCTTCGACAAGAATTGGCATCTACACCGATCATGGTGGATCTGCGTGCTCGGGTACGTGACAGCAAAGAGGAGACCAAGTGGATAGTAGTGGATGACTTGCTGTTATATGATGGGCGAGTGAGCGTTCCAGAATCTTCTCTTCTCTGGCCACAAAAACTTGGTGCTGTACACGACTCCAGACACGAAGGTGTTCAAAAAACTCTCCACCGTTTGTGAGTCACCTTCCATGTTTGTAGCATGCATCGATTTGTGTGGGAGTACATCAAGGGATGCTCAATATGCCAGCATAACAAATCTAAACACCTTCATCCAGTAGGCCTCTTCCAGCCGTTACCGGTGTCGAAGACAATATAGGCAAGACATCTCGATGGATTTTGTGGAAGGGTTTCCGAAGGTTCACAAAAAATCAGTTATTTTGTCCGTCATCGATCATTTCTCCAAGAACATTTTCTTCCTTTGGCACACCCATATATAGCAAATTCAGTTGCACGTGTCTTCTTCAATGAGATTGTTCGTCTCCATGGTATGCCCACATCCATTGTAAGTGACCGTTATCCAATCTCACCATTAATTTTTGGACGGAGCTCTTCTGGCTAGCTAGGATTAAATTGCACATGAGTTTAGCCTTCCACCCTCAAACCGACGGTCAGACAAAGGTGGTCAACCACATATGTATCTCCGTCGCCTTTCTAGATACCATCCTCGACAATGGGTTCAATGGTTGCCCTAGGACGAATATTGCTATAATTCTTCCTTCCAGACCGCGCTTCGTTCCACGCTTTTCCGGGTTGTCTACGGTCGAGATCCGTCTTCATCGCTTTTATGTGAACTAGGCAAGGTGTGCGTGGCTGCAGTGGAATAGCAGATGGCAAGTCGTGATGAGTTCTTAGCCGAAATCAGGAACGACTCCTTCAGGCCCATGCAATTATGAAGCAACAGCATGATAAACATCATCGCCTTGTGGAGTTCTCAGTTAGAGAGTGGGTTTGGTTGTGTCTAGCACCGAACTGCGACGACTATTACAGCCCAGAGCCCGTCTAAGCTGGCGGTTCGCTTCTTCGGGCCATATCAAGTGTTAGAATGTATTGGACTGGTCGCTTATCACTTGAAGCTTCCAACTAATGCCAAGATTCCTGATGTGTTTCATGTTACATTTTTTAAAAAGTTTCAAGGGGATCCTCCAACCGAGGAGGTTGCACTTCCTCCAATTCACCATGGCCGTGTACTACAGGAACCAGCTATGATTCGTCATGCTCGTCTAAACCAAGCCACTTGGGAGTTGCTGGTTCAATGGAAGGGCTTTGCAGCGTCTGATGCACCATGGATGTTATTGCCCTTATTTCGTGAGAAATACCCAGATTTCCAGCTCGAGGACGAGCTGTTTCTGAAGGAGGGGAGATGTTGTGGACTCTTTTGTTTACAAGATGTATCAACGGAGGCAATGAACTCGCGGCCAGCCGCACGCCAATAGCAATAGCTAGCCACACGCTAGCAGCAGGGGTTGTACACGAAAGGCACCAGCTATGGAAGGCATTAGGAGATGTATTAGGAAAGTTAATTCCCTTAAGGAAATTAGTATTTTGTTTGGTTAGAGATAAGATCTCCTTAAGAGATCGTATTAGACTGTTATTGTTAGGCTAAGTCTCCATAAAAGAGATTATGTGTATTCGGCACAAGCAAGAAAGAATAAGCCTTCCCTAAATCAATCTTGTTCAGAGCCTCGTCGCTAGCTAGGGACGAGCCTTGCCGCACGCACAAGGGGCAGCACGACTTACCTCACTATCCCTGTTCCGATCCTGCCTCTCGCGAGCAACTTCTTCCTCCTCTCGAAATCCACAGAAAGCCACACCACAAGGTAGGCCTAATTCCGATTCCTCGATTCTAGGCCCAATTCAGGTATCCAAATGGGGGCCTAGGCTTATCTATTAGTTGTCATGACTATTAAAAGGATCTCTGTACTCTTTCATAATCAAGCAATGGAATAAACGGATCTCCTAAGTCTATATCCCTCTTCTCTTCCCTACCATGTGCCTTGTCCTTTAAGAGCAAATTCTATCTTCCAGCCATTGTTGTCAGTCTCTCCTAAACACTGTTTACCCTGTTATGTGTGTGTGTGTTGTGGTGTGTGGCCGTGTGGTGTGTGTTGTGTGTGGTGTGTGTTGTGTGTGCTGTGTGGGGTGTGTGTGTGTTGTGATGTGTGTGCTGCGTGTACCCTATAAACAGTACCTTTCGACTAGTCGACTAGTCGACAAATCGGTCACTAGGAGGGTAATGTTGACTTACCGACTTAATAACCTTGGTTGCTATAATCCATTATGTAATCAACTGTTTCAATGCCCACTTTAATGATTTCACCCTTAAATTCCTCCTGTGATTACATTGCTTGCAACAAGACATGCTAGAGATCAGTGCTAATACTTGACTGGGCAAGCACTTTTGAAATTACTTGAACTGCAGGACATATCAAATCTCCATCTCATCTCCCATCTACAACAATTATATATACTCTATTGATGTCAAATAGAAATTTTTTTATTGCTAGCTAGGAATGATTTTGCATAGGATTAAAATGCATTGATGGATTTAGACTTTATTTGAAGATTTCATGTTGGACTTTACGATCCTATTGACAGCATTGGCAATTTACATAGGAAGAAATGGGAAAATTTTCAGTTATAAACACAAAGGTGTCCACAGGTGCTTTCAATTTTATGTCAAATCCAAGGAAAACAGTGCAGCCAAATACCATCACTGCTCATTCAGAGCTTCATGTGTGATATCCATAGTCACCAGGATCCCGGATCGACTGAGTCGAGGAATAGGGTGGCGGGTGGCTAAAAATGTCGGTCCAAGGGGGCTAGTGTTCTTTGGGACGCAACCCCAATGAATCTGGGTCGATGACCCAATTATAAAGGCATTTATTGTAATAAACACATATATCAGAGAAAGAAAGAAAAAAAGAGAAGAGAGATGGGCCACTATCCCACAGCCAACTATTCCTCTCAAGCCCAACAGCCCATCTAAGCATCACTCTCCTCCTGTACCCTAACTCCAGCTGGCAGCTGCAACTCCCTTCCCTCCCATGCCCCAACTCCCAAGCACAAGCACCGCCTCTCCATCACCTACCTCTCCTGAGACCGTCTCCTTCACCGCCCTCTCCCTCTCCTCTGGCGGCGGCTTCTCTGTTCTTCTTGCTCAGCTCATCCTCGGTGCAAACCATGGCGATTCATGGTTATCAAGTCATCGACAAGAGTCATTTGGAGGCACCGACTCGACTTCTTTTGCGCAAGTCGGGCGATGAGTGGACTAGTTAATCGACTTGTTGGGTCGACTAGTCGACCCGATCGGAAGCTCAAAGTCGGCCGGCGGGACGTGGGGCAGTGGTCAAGAAGCGATGGCGCGATGGCAAAGAGGCAGAGAGTGAGGGAGGAGCGAAGGCGGCGATCGGGCTCAACTCACGCGTGAGTTGAAGAGAGGCCGAGAGGCCGCCACGCAGATCGAGTCTCCGCGCGCCGCCGGCCAGCTCCCACTTCGCCTCCGCCTCCGTCCTCCTCCGGTCCTTCCTCTGCGCCGCGGTATTCGCCTCGATCCTCGCACGTGAGCTCGGAGAAGCGCGGCCATATGCCTCCCGAATCCGCCTCCGCCACGCCGCCCGGCCAGCTCCCACCTCACCGCGGCCTTCCGTCCTCCTTGGTCCTTCCTCGCGCCGCCCGTCTTCGCCGCCTCGCTGAGCGTGAAACTTTCGGCGCCTTGACGCCCTTGAAACTCGAATCCGAGCTCGGCTTGGCCTCCCTTGCCCCACCTTAAATCCTCTGCTCCCTCTCGCCGTCGCCCTCCTCTGCTCCCAACTGCATGGTGTGTGTGGCCTTCGTCCTCTACTCCCTCTCGCCGTCGCCCTCGCCCTCGCCCTCCTCCTCCTCTGCTCCCAACTGCGTGGCTGTGTGTGGCTGTGTGTGGCTGTGTGTGTGGGTGGGTGAGGTGTGGTGTGATGTGCTGTGTGTTGCTGTGTTGTGTTGTGTGGTGTTGTGTTGTGTGTGATTGTGTGCTGGGTGTGTGTGTGTGTGATTGTGTGTGCTGGGTGTGTGTTGTGTAGAACATATGAACAGTGTATGTCGACTAGTCGGTAAGTCGATCACTAGCAGGGTAGTGTCGACTTACCAACTTAATAACCTTGGTGGCGACGGTAGGGCTAGCAATGGGCTGCAAGATCCATGGGTGAGCCAACTAAAGTAGCAAGATCCAATGGCCGGACACCAGCTGCCTCCTCATGGCTAGGTGGACTTCCACCCCTCCCTCTCCTCTCTTCACATGAGTCGCGACCCGGTGTTGTCCCCCGCTGTGAACCAGATCACCTACGACCCGGTGGCTATGGAGACATCAGTTATAACAGTACAGGGGGCAGTCTAGCCAACAAAGAAGAAGCGTCTTGGTTCTTCATCTTTGACCCTAATGGCGTTGACAAGCAGGTAGCCAGGTGGAGCTGGAAGATGTGTTGATCATGGTCTATTATCCCCATCCAATCAAGGAAGCAAATGAGCCAAGGTAAAAGAGAATGGAAACTTTCTTGAGTGGACACATCACACATGGTAAGTGTTAAGGATATTGTGTGTATGTATTCAGAGGCCCAACGGGCAATATATATAGGGTGTACAAGGGGTGCATGCCATATACAGATAAGGAATACAAAAGGATTCCTGTCTCTATCTCTAATATATCTCTAACACCCCCCCTCAAATGCAAAGCATATGCAATAGCATTGCATTTGAAAAGGGTTGACACCAAAATATGAAAAATCCAAAGTCCGGGTCTTCATAATGTAAATAGTAGAATGCGACTCTTGGAAAATATATGATAAAGATCTTCTCCCATCCCGAGGTCGTAACGCAATGATCGCAAAGAAAGATGACGAAGAAGGTAATGAAACCGACATGAATAGAGAAGTCATCAAATCAATCCGAATAAGGAATAAATGAAGCATGGCGCAGGTCGAAGCCCAAGATGGCGGCAAGAAAGGCACAAGAAGCGCAATAGTTGCCTGCAAAGGCAAAAGAAGCGCGACGCATAAAGCACGTGTATGCAACGGAGGCACAAGCCATGAAGAAGCGCAAGCAATGCATGTATACAACGAAGACGTTAGCCTGCAACAAGCGCGGTGGCCTTAAAAGCTTGGAGCGACGGATCTGCAGCGACTCGAAGAAAAGAACAACGGCTGCTGCCATGCAAAGAAAATCCTATACTTCTATGACTGACAACAAATTTGTGGACTCGCATTGGCTTAGACGAACTTAACGATTAAATGATGTGGACTTGGATGGACGTAGCGGAAGAAACGACACAAAGAAATAAAAGACGCAAAAATAACTAGTAGCAACAAAGAAAAAGAGCTAGCGATGGCAACAATATTTGTCGGCTAGCCCAAAACCACCACGTCTGCAATCCAATACATTAAAGCAAAGACTCCACCATCAAAATATCTCCCCAAGCTCTAGCCTGGACTAGCCATCCACCCTTCTCCAACTAGTAATAGCAAGCACCAAAAAACACACATGGCCGCACAGACAACAAGCGAAGCACATCTTGGTCGAGGGAGTCCCCTGCGCGCGCAGAGGAGGCACCATTAGGGGAGCGAGCCGCAGAGCCGTCGATGTGGAGGCGGTGAAGAAGCGGAGCTTGAGGCGGCGCAGGCCCGGGCCGAGGCGATTGGCGACGAGCGCGGCGACGCTGTTAGTCGCTGGACTCTTGCACTTGGTGATAGCAAGATCCTTAGTCTCATCGGGAGGATGACACTTGGAGATGGGGCAATTTTTCTTTATTTCTCACACATGCCATGCCAACTTTGAGGGTTGGGGATACAAATTATAGAACATCGCTAACCGCCAAGCATATGCTAAGATGCCGTCTAAGATCTCAGCCCTAAAAGCGGTCTAAGATCTTTGTCCTCTGAATCTTTGTCCTTGAAGGGCGAAAAAAGCAAACACACAAGACTTATCCAACAAGTACAGAGACTTATTCATCATTCTCCCCTAAGTCTTGTCGTCGTCTTGTGGGAGAGTTGAACCATCCGATCTGGAAGCGGAGCTCGAGGAATTTGACCCTCCCAAGAGGCTTGGTGAAAGCGTGTCATGGCGATCCGTGGTGTTGATGTAGCTCGCCTTGATCTTTGCCTTCATCCAATGACCTCGGATGAAGTAATACTTCACCCGGATGTGCTTGCTCCGTTCATGGAAAACGGGTTCTTTGCGAGCAGGCGGACTTCTTTGTCACCCCTGGCGCCACCTTGATGTCTCTGCCGAGAGATCACCAAGCGATCGAAACGAGCAGGCGCTGGTCGAAGCGGTGGAGGCGCTATGTACTCGGCCTCCACGGTGGGGCTACCACCGCTTTCTTGCTTGATTGCCCGGCTAACGAGGCACTTGCGAGAAGAAGAGAATCCGCTTGTGCTCTTCTTTGGTGTCGATGTCGCTGCGTGGTCGCCGTCATTTTGTGCGATGAAGTCGCGCCACGGACACCCGGGTAGTGCAAGCCGTGGTCGGAGGTGCCCGCAACGTAGCGGAGGATCCTCTTCACGACCTCTTGATGCTCGCGTCGTCGATCATTTGCATGAACCGACCGGCGTAAGCCGACGGCGAACGCTAAGTCCGATCGGCGTGTGGACAAAGGTAGCGAAGGCGCCCACAATCGCCGCCGATCTTTGCGTCGCGTCCACCTCCTCCGCCCGTCTTTGTCGCGGCTCGGCTTGACCTCTCCTCCATAGGAGTGGGTTGAGTTGCGATCGGCGAGCCCGCCCGCTCAACGATGCGCTTGGCGTGGCGATCTGGGCGAAGGAAATCTCGGGCTGTCTGGTGGACCTCGATCCCGAGTAGAAGGAGAGAGCCCCAAGTCGCTCATCCGAAGGCGGTCTTCATCTCCGCCTTGAACAGCCGACCTCGGCCTCCTTGGGCGGTGATCCTGAAGTCGTCGGCGTGACGCCCACCAACAGGGTGTTGCCGCTTGCCCGCCGATGAGACCGCGACCTGCGTGTGCGCTCTGCTGGAACCCGTTGCATAAGGGTGGAGTCGACTTAGCGTTCGGTGCTCGTGGTGCTGCGCAGGTGTAGAGACCTGCGTGGCGGAGGACCTTGCCTCGCTGCCGGGATAGACGAATCCGGCGGTGACGGACGTGACCTCCTCGCTTCAAGTGGCCGTTGAGGCGGACTTGACGTCCATGTGATGGGCGTGCCAACCCTCTGGGCAGCAAGTGCGAGAGAAGACGAACGGACTCCATCGCGCGCGGCGGGTGCGGCGTCGTCGAAGTCGATCCCCTCGCCGCGATGAAGCCTCGTGCCTGGCGAGCCTTGTGCAGCGATGGCGGCGGCTTCATCCGGCAACGAACACCGGCAAGGGTGATCGCGTGGTGGCCGGCGAGGAAGATCGCCCGGCTCACGTCGGTTCCGCTCGGCGGCGTCCATCTCTTGCTTCGTCGCGACCGCGCCACGCGTCTCCTCGCCTCGGCAAAGGCGGGGCTCATTGTCGTCGCCGCCCAAGTCGCGACTCGCCTCGAAATCGTCTTGCACCGGATCGAAGACGGCGGCTCGCGAGATGTTATCCATAATGCGAGTAGCGCGAGGCTCGCCGTCGTGGTAAGCGTCGGCGATCCTCGTCGTGGGGCAATGAAGCGAACTCCACCGTCTTGTTGCTAAATGCGTGGACGAAAGGCTGTTAGAGGCCAATCCGGTGGTGTGGGCTGCCGGTCGCGAGAGAGTGGTGAGCAGGTCGCGGGGAGTGGCCGGTGGTGAAGAGGGGCGTGGCTGGTGCGAAAGGTGGTGGAGCACTCGCCGGGCTGAGTGGCGGCGAGATATCGAGCTTCGGTGAAGGCAGTTGCTAGCTCACGGCTCTCTCGAAATGGGCGTAATCGACAGCGAAGTCCACAGGAATCGAAGTCGAATCGTCGTCCACCGCCTTGTCCCGTATCGGCCGCGTACGCCGTCGAACCTAGCGTCACGCGAGATCTTGGACCTTGCTGTGTGTCGAAGTCGAGGATCACGGTAGGCCTTGAGCCTCCCGCGTGGCCGATGAACACTCGGTGCTCTGTCTGTCGAGCTTGCCGGTGGCCAAGCTCTTGGCGAACGCGAGGGCGCCGAACCCGCAAGTGAAACCGCCGGCTGCGCCCATGCCAAACCTCGTGCACGTCTGCCTGTCGAGTGCCTTGGTAAGCGGCGGTTGAGGATGTAGACAGGCTATCACCACCTCTCCCGAGCAAGACGGCATCCCTCGCTGCGAGGGGCCGAAACCATCCCGCAACCGTCTGGTTGCGCCGCTCAGCACGCCGTTCTGCTGCTGAAATTTGTCTGGTAGCGAGAGTAATGTATTGAATACTCTCATCAAGCCTGATGCAGCCTTGGCCCGCCAAGTCGCTGCCCGCATTCTGTCTTGTGACGCTGCACTTTCTGGCCGCGCTCTGCCTCGCGCGCGACTGCGTCGGCGCTTGATGGCGTCGCGACTTCTCCCTTCTTCAGAGGACCATCACCCACATGTAGCGGGAGAGGTCGTCGGCGAAAAGCGAGAAATAGCGTCGTCTCCGGTGTGGCTGGTGTCGCCGGGCCACACAAAGTCCCGATGCACGAGCTCGAGCCTCTCCTTGGCTCGGGCTTCGCTTCTTTGAGGAAAGAAATCGCCTGCTTCGTCAACACGTAGACGTCGCAGAAGCTCCCACATGGTCAAGGGGCCAGCGGGCCTCGCGCCATCTCCGTGGCACCGAGCCGCCGGGGCCTCGAGTGAAAGGTGCCTAAAGCGCTCGTGCCATCTTGCCACGCCTCGTCGTCCGCGACGGCGGCGAAAACGAAGGGTTGTGCCGCTGCGCGTGAAGGATGTAGAGTCTATTTGCCTCTCGTTACCTTGGCAAGAAAGCGGCGCTGAAGATCCCAAATCCATGACACCGTGCTCGATCTCGACTGTGAGCCGTTCTCATCGGTATCCCAAAGCCGATGATGGAGTTCTGAATCGGGGATGTAGTAAGCGCCGGTGGCGGCTTTTGCTCGCCAGAACCGGCAGCGAAGAATGACGGAGCAGCCGCCAGATTTTCCGCGGGCGTCCCCAAACAGCGAGCCTCGAGCGTTTGAGTCGAGCTTCGGAGAAGAACTCCGCCGCCGGTCATGTGGTGGGTGGCACCGTGTCGAGCACTACCGGTCTTATCGTTCTTGCGGAGCTGTCGCCGAGAGGCATGTGCTTTTGGCTCGTCAAGGTGGAGGAAAGCCATTGCGGCGGGTGCAACCGGAGGTAGTTCGATGCTCGCGCGAGCAATGAGCAGCGCATTGCTCCTCTCTCAGCCGCTTTGACGTGGCGCCGGCCGCGTCGTGGTATCGACAATCCTTAGCCCAATGACCAAGCTTGCATGATTGTGGCAAGAGTCGCCTCGTCTTGCGCTTTTGCTTGCCAGCCGGCCGTACCTGGCGCCTCACAGTCTTCGCCTCGTGGTATCGACAATCCTTGGCCAATGACCGGGCTTGCGCGATTGTAGCATGAGTTGTTTAAATCTTGCGCTTTTGCTTGCCAAGCTTACGGCCTTTGTCGTGGAAGAAGGCTCCCTTCTTCCTCGTCACCTTGGCCTGGCGACCAGCTGCTCCAGTGAGGAGGAGCTTCCGCCAATAGTGGCGGGTCGAGAAACCGGCTCATCATTTATCCAACGACCTTGAGGCGACCAACGCCTCTTCGATGCGTCATCGTGGAAGGTCTAGCGAGACTTCGATAGAGCGAGCCATCTGCTTGTACTTCTCAGGGCCTTGGCGGAAGAGCTTCTCCTGACTCTCTCTCTCGCCAGTGGTGTCGTCGCGGAATCGCACTAACTTCGCGAACAGAGTGTTGAGACGGAGAGCAAAGTCATCAACGTCCTCACCGCTTGAAGGCGAGTTCTCCCGCTCCGTCGTAGTGCACGCAATGTAGACTTGCGCGCGATGCCGCTGGCGCGTCTTTGCAATGATGGCGTCCCAAGCCTCTTTAGCGATCCGCTTGTTGGTGCGAAGCGCATCTTGGCGGGGCTGCGGCGATGAGAGCATCGGCGCCGTCGATCTTGGTCGTGGTCGGCGTCTCCGTCTCGGATCAAGATCCCACATATGCGCGCTGGAGCCTTACCCTCATCACCGCGTGACCCGCTCGGCGTAGTTGGTCTTGGTGAGGTAGGCCACTTGCGCCGGGCCGCGTCCTCGACGACAAAATGGTACTCGTGGTGACCACGTGCATCGAATCAGGGAGAAAACGCGTCGCTGCCGAAGGCGCGCTCTCCGCCGACCATCTTGCGCCGCCGTCGCGATCTCCTCGAGAGCGCCCGCCGTGCGTCCGCTACCTGTCTGGTGCGCCCGCGCTCGTGGGCGTGTCACGGTTGCCAGCTGCGCCACTTTCGCCTCCTTGCTTTCCTCTCTCTCCAGCTCAAGGTCCGCGTCAGTATTGCTCATCGCCAGAAGATGGGCTGCTTCTGCTGCCGTCTGCGGTAACTCGACCTCTGCGGTGCCGCCGCGCTGACCGCATCTGCGCTGTCGCTGCTTCCGCCTCTCCTCTTCGCTGCCGCCTCATTGCTGCCGCAAATTTTGACAGCCTTTTCGCCGCCCGCGGCCTTTATTATCGCCGCTTCGCTCGCGTTCCTCGCCACAGCGAGTTAAGTTCTTTACCCGCCGGCGTGCTCGAGGCGGCGAAGGCCGAGCATCTGCGGACATGGCGTGCTGCCGGGAACTAACTGCGTGGAGAGAGCCTCGCTTTCATTCGGGTTGGAAATGGGCCGAAGCGAAGGCCGAGAAGGATTGAGCGAGAGATGCTCAAAGTTGCGAGATAGGCCAGCTCGATACCACTTGTTAGTCATTGGACTCTTGCACTTGGTGATAGCAAGATACTTACTCTCATCGGGAGGATGACACTTGGAGATGGGGCAATTTTTCTTTATTTCTCACACAATGCCATGCCAACCTGAGGGGTTGGGGATACAAATTATATAGGTCGCTAACCACCAAGCATATGCTAAGATGCCGCCTAAGATCTTTGTCCTAAAAGCGCCTAAGATCTTTGTCCTAAAAGCGCCTAAGATGTCGTCTCTAAGATGTCATCCTTGAAGGGCAAAGAAAAGCAAACACACAAGACTTATCCAACAAGCACAGAGACTTATTCATCGAGACGCCGTCGTGATTTGCCATGGAGGAGCGGAGGCGCCGAACCGTGCGTGGGTCGTGGGCGTCAACTCCAAGACGGAGCAGTACAAGAGCGAAGCCGAGGGCCCAAAGTCCTGCGCCGCGCACCGCCATGAGGAGAATGCCAAGAAGCGCGCCGATGCGTGCGTGGGTCGTGGGCGTCGACTCCAAGGCGACGGTGGCGGCCCGATCCAGATCGGATCGGGATGGCGGCGCCTTAGAAGAGACAAGTAGCGCGGCGCGAGCGGGCCGAGGTAAGCTGGCGGCGCCTGACAGACGGCGAAGCGCAGACGACCAGGCGGCGGCGTGCCGGCGGCAAGAATAAAGAATGGCGGAGGGGCCCGAGGCGGTTGACGGCAGCCAGCGCATCTGATGCGGCGGCGCTAAGCGCCTCAAAATCCGGGCATCTTCCTCCTCTCCTGGCTTCGCTGATCCAAGAGTAGAGCACCGGGAAGAAGCAGCTTGGCGCGGGATAGCGGCGGCTCGCGCGGATGGCCAGGCGATGAAGACGAAGCTCGGCGGTGACAGCGAGGACGATGCTGCTGCTACTTCTACGAGGGGCTGAGTTTGGCCACCCCCGGGAGCAGAGATCGCTCCTCCGGGCGGACAAGTGAGGCAACAGGTGAAGACTAGGTTAGAGGCTAGGGTTTAGAACCTTCGCTCTGATACCATGTTAAGAATATTGTGTGTACGTATTCAGAGGCCCAACAGACAATATATATAGGGTGTACAAGGGGTGCATGCCATATACAGATAAGGAATACAAAAGGATTCCTATCTCTATCTCTAATATATCTCTAACAAGAGTGTCCACCGCAGCGTTCTGTTGCCCATGACGATACTCCACTTTGAAATCATACCTAAACAACCTGTTAATTGATGTGGCTAAACTTCCTGTGTTGCTCAATAGGAGGAAGCAGGTGTTTGCGGGCTTGTGGATTGGAACGGAGAAGGTAACGTGGTTCAGGAACCAGCGGGCAGTCGCCCTCCAGATCATAACTAGACGATTCGGCCGTCGTGATGGGAGGCTCTGAGCTGCGCAACTTCTTGGGAATAAACTTTATTGATTCCTGCCAATACGTTGTCTCATATTTATAGAGACAACTTTACAATCTGTAACTAACTTGGAAAGTAACTTACAAAAGGAAACTATGCAATGTAAGGTAACTATTCATTGTAAGGGACACGGACTAGTATAGAGCTCTATTCGATTTTGCACGAACTGTCTTTGCTTTGCTGGATTCAGCATTGACGTGTCTTTGTGCGAGTCGGAACTAGACAAATACGCCGGGTCCTCGAGGCTTATGACGACAATCGAAGGTCTGGGTCCCAATATGAGTCCACAACATTTCCTCCTCTGGAGAATCGGCTCGTCCGAGCCGGAATTGAGATAGCGACGACGAAATTCAGGAGTGGTTCCCAAGTAGCATCCGCAGATGAAAGACCTGCCAGGAACCAACAACTCACAAATTCCACGGCGTGGCGAGACTTAATGATTTTCTCCGAGTAGGAACAACTCGACCATGCAATATGGGCGGTAAAGCTACCAAATGCTCGGGAGGATCACCTCGTGCTTTTAACATCGACATGAAACACATTATGTATGCTCGGCCTTGACCGCAATTCCAAGCGGTAAGCAACCAACCCAATCCGTTCCAAGATCACGAAAGGGACCATATCTACCGGAGCAGCAAGTTTTGATCGGGCCGAGATGAAATCGTTGTAATAGGTCGATGTTGCAACCTCGGCCGCACCCATTGTCCAGCCGAAAACGACACATCACGATGTTGAGGATCATGTTGCTCCTTCATGCGCTGCTTTGAGCTCGCAAAAGGCGGTCGCGAATCTCGGATAGGAATTCATCCCGATCACGCAATTGAGTATCCACAGCAGCCACACGAGCCACTCCTGAATCATAAGCAATCAAGAGGGTCCCGACCATAGACGACACGAAAAGGGGTAGTCTTCAGAGCCGTTTGATAGGAAGAATTGTAACAAAATTCGGCCCATGGTAACCATTGTACCCAATTGCGGGGTCTATCTCCTGATAAGCAGCGAAGATACATAGCAATAACTCGGTTCACAACTTCTGTCTGACCATCCGATTGTGGATGAAAGGCCGAACTCAAATGCAACTTAATACCGGATAACCGAAACAGTTCACTCCAAAAATTGCTTGTAAAGATGGGATCACGATCACTTACGATGGAAGATGGAATACCATGTAGACGCACAATCTCATCAAAGAATGCACGAACAGCAATGAATCGCCGTATCTGGATGACCCAATGAGATGAAGTGTGCGTGTTTGGAGAAGCGATCCACTCTCGAAAGAATGACAGATTTGCCGTGTACCTTTGGAAGACCTTCTATAAAGTCCATAGAAATGTCCCCCCAAATTGTAGTAGGCACATGCAATGGTTGTAAGAGACCAGCTGGGTGGAGATGTTCTGTTTTAACCAGTGGACTCCAAGAATCAACTCGAAGGCTTCCAGCGGTATGGCAAAGAAATCGATGCAGAAGGCTTCCTCGTCGATGGATAACGTGACGCCGTTACAACGTCCCGCACATGTGATGCGGTCGCCATTAGCGACGGCTACACTCAAGCCATTGCGGGCTGCACAGGCTAGTCCCAGGCGACGCGCGGTTTCCTCGGCAATGAAATTGTGTGTAGAGCCTGAGTCCACTAGCGCAAGCACCTTCTGTCCAGCTATGTTGACTTGAAGTTGCATGGTGCGGCTCGCTTGAATCCCAGTGAGAGCGTGTAAGGAGATCTCGGCCTGCTCGATTGGTTCAGTGACTACATCTTCATCATCAATCTCCAACATGTATATTCCCTTCATTGAGCAAGTGTGGTTTCTGTGAAATTTTTCCGGGCAGTTGTAACACAACCCTTTTGCGTGGCGATCGGCCATCTCCTCAGCGGGTAGGTGGCGAAACTTGGATCGCGGTGGTGTGGAGCGAATACCCGGTGGTGGAGCCACCGTCGTCAGCTGTGGGGTTCCTGAGCTTGGCCGCGCTTGGAGCAGGAATTGGAGCCGACAGCGTCGATTGCTTCGGCCGCACTGGGATCTTTAGGTCCACATGTGCCTCTTGGATTCGCACTTCATATGCTCTTGCAAGGCTCATGGCTGTTTGCAAATTTGTCGGGTGTTGCAGTTCTACATCAGTTTGTAAAGGCTTCAAAAAGCCGGCGGTAAAAAGCTGCACCTGTTGCATCGGCGAAAGTGGTCGACGCGCAAAGGAGAGCTAAAAGCGGCGTTGATATTCTTCCATCGATCCAAAGACGTAGTAGTTAAGCTAATTCTCCCAATGGGTTCTTTGCGGATGGGAGGGCAAGCGCATGTTCACAAAATCAGCAAATCTCGGCCAAGGTAGTACACCCTCATCCCGTTCCAACTGGTAGAACCATTGCTGAGCAATGCCCGTGAGGTGATAAGATGCAAGCCAAACCTTCTCTTCTTCCATTGTCCTCTGGCCGCGAAAAAATTGTTCGCATCTGTTAAGCCAGGGCAGTGGATCTTCTTCCCCATCATAGGTCGGAAAATTGAGCTTGTGGTATCGTGGTGCACCATGTCGCTCTTCTTCCTTCTCTGCCGCCGATAGCCCCAATCGGTTGAGGCTTACCGTTTGGCGAAAAATTCGAGCTTCTTTGACTTGGAGTCTTTGCGATGGGCTGCCGTGTTGGTCGCTTGGCGATTGCGTAGCTCTTGGAGTTCATCTCGTCTTTGCTTGTTTGTCGCCATGATCCGCTGAGCATCTGGTCAAGCCGCAAACTCGAATCATCGAGAGACTTGGGTTCGCTCATACTCGATTGTGGATTCAAGGCGTGCGAGGTATGCGCGTGGTAGGCTCGATACCAAATTGATGTGGCTAAACTACATGTTGCTCAATAGGAGGAAGCGGTGTTTGCGGGCTTGTGGATTGGAGCGGAGAAGGTAACGTGGTTCGAGAACCACGGTGAGGCGATCCTCTCGGATCACAACTAGGCGATTCGGCTCTACCGCCGTGATTCGGAGGCTCTGAAATGCGCAACTTCTTGGGAATAAACTTTATTGATTCACCTTGTCGTTGTCTCCTCACATTTATAGAGACAACTTTACAATCTGTAACTAACTTGGAAAGTAACTTACAAAAGGAAACTATGCAATGTAAGGTAACTATTCATTGTAAGGGACACGGACTAGTATAGAGCTCTATTACGATTACTGCTTTGAACCGTCTTTCATTGCGGATTACGCATTGACTTGTCTTTAGAGAAGTCGGAACTAGACAATATTCTTTGGTCCTCGAGGCTTCTGATTTAATTAGTGAAGGTCATCCCCAATATGAGTCCACAACATTAACCCACTAATGTTGAGGAATAGTGGAATGTTGTTGATCGAGAAGGAATTTTAGGTTGTAGTGATCCGTCGGTACAGTGAATGGGAGGCCCCAAAATTATGGCCTCCAATGTCTGACTGCTTGTACCAACCCGATCAGCTCACGCTCGTAGGCAGCTAACTTGGCGTGATGCGGCGCTGCCACCCTATTAAAGAAAGCAAGAGGGTGTTCCTCTTGGTGAAGAAATGCTCCAAAACCAAACCTTGACTCGTCGCAGTCTACCATAAACCTCTTGGAGAAATCGGATAGCTATAGTACGGGGGTCGAGGTTAGCGCCTCCTTTAGCGCACGGAATGCCCGTTCAGCCTCCACGGACCAAAGGAAGGACTCCTTAAGCAGCTTTGTAAGTGGTGTTGGCACCTCACCATAGTTGTTTATGAATTTGCATAAGAACCCGGTTAAGTTGAGGAAACCTTGCAAAGCTCGCATGGACCAGGACGTCGGCCATGCCTCCACCGTCGCCACCTTGTCCGAGTCCATTGCTACGCCATTGCCAGAAATAATGTGGCCTAGGTAAGCCACCTTCTCCATGCCAAAGAAGCACTTGGTGCGCTTCAAGAACAAGTTGTGTAGTCGTAGAAGTTGAAGCGCTGTTTTGACATGCTATAAATGATCAGGCCAAAATGAGCTATAAATCAAAATATCATCAAAGAAAATAAGGAAAAAATGACAGAGGAATGGTTCGACGATGTCGTTCATGAGGCCTTGGAAAGTTGTCGGTGCGTTGGTCAATCCGAAGGATGTGACCAAAAACATGAAGTCCCATGGTGGGTGCGGAACGCTATCTGCTTGATGTCATCAGGACGCTTACGGACTTGAATCGAGCCCCTTTTAGTTCATCGAGTAATTCATCGACGACTAGGATCGAAAACTTGCCCTTCATGGTTTGGGCATTCAAAGCGCGATAATCCATGCAAAAATGCCTAGGGTCATCTTGCTTCTTAACAAGGAGCACCGGTGCTGAAAATTCCGAGGTACTATGACGAATGATCCTTGTTGCAGCATGTCCTCGCATTGGTGCTCGATCTCGTCCTTCAAGAGTTGCGTATACCAGTAAGGTCTGACCACCGCGGGAGGTAATCCTGGCAAAAGATGGATACGATGATCGTGTCACCGCTGTGGTGGAACTCCCTGTGGCGTCTTAAATATGTTAGTGAACTCATCTAACAAGCCAACAAGTAGGTCATGGCCGGTGCAAGCCCACGCTAGGATTTGCTCTGACACTGCAGCGACACCTTGCCATAAGACTCGGTGATCCTCACACCAGAAGGAGATGGAGAGCTTCTCAATATCCCAAAGTACGAGCCCGAGAGTTCGCAACCACTGAACCCTGAGCACCATGTCGAATCCTCCCAGATGAATCCCCTAAGAGTTGATGATGAAGTCCTGGCCGATGGTGAGCTGAATGCCACTACACAGCCATGCACTTTCCCCAACGTCCAAAGTGCAAACCAAGTCAACATGGTGTTTCATCCGCAACAAAACTGTGTGTTGATCCCAAGACCACCAGTGCTAGCAACTGTTCTACCTTGATTGTGACGTGCAGCTGCATGGTCTATCCTGAGCGTATGACGGTGAGCACATGGAAGGATATGCCGATGTCGGTGTTGCCGTCTTTCTCATCTCCATCATCCAGGACAAGTTAATATATACCCTTCATCGTGCATTGGCTTGCATGGTCCTTGGTAAATTTCTTTGGACAGGTAAATCACAACCCCTTAAGATGGCGGTCGGCCATCTCCTCGACTGACATGTGACGGAAACGGGATCGTGGAGTCGACGTAGCTCCGGACGATGTGGTGGACGCTGGTCGCGCACCCCGGCCAGCGCGCTTCGTCTTGGAGGTGATGACGGGGCCCGCGATCATTCTTCTTTGTGTTAGCGCATCGCGAGTTTGGGACCTTGAGGGTAGCGCCGGTTTGGAGTCCGTTGGCTCTTCAAGAAGTCGTTGTTCATAAGCCCTAGCGAGGCTCATCGCTGTGTGCAAGTTTGTCAGGTTTTGCAACTCGACATCGGTGCGAAGTGGATTCAACAGGCTAACTGTGAACAATTGCACCTGCTGTGGCGGGGAAAGAGGCTCCACTCGGCACAATAGAGCCTGAAATTTCTTTTGCTAGTCATCCATCGTGTCGGTGCCCCAAAGTTGGGCAAGCTTGCCTAATGGGTTGCTGTGGAGGGGTGGCCCAAACTGCATGTTGACAAAATCTGCGAACCATGGCTAGGTAAGGATGCCCTCGTCGCGTTCGAGCTAATAGTACCACAGCTGCACAACTTTCGTCATGTGGTACAATGCTAATCAAACGTTCTCTTCTTCCACCGTCTTATGTCCGCGAAAGAATTGTTCGCAACAGTTAAGCCATGGTAGATGATCTTCTTCACCATCAAAAGTTAGGAACATGAGTCGGTGGTACCGAGGTCCACCACGCCGCTCATCTCCCTTCTCTTCTAGACCGGCCAGTGCGGCTTCCTTGCCGCTACCGTGTAACGTCCCGTTTTTCCGGAGTTTTAAAAATTAAAAATAACCATTTGGTTTTGGTGAGAGTTTAAAGCTTAACCTGAGTTTTCAAAAGAAGCTTTAATTGACTAATCTAAACTTGAACTAAATCTGTTCGGTTCCTTTGGGAGTTTGTTGGTGTGTTCCTTTCCTCCTCTTGTGCTTTGTGTGCCTTTGGGTTTGGCTTCTCCTTCCCAGACCTCTTTTGTGTCCTGGGTGCCCTCTCTTTCTTTCTCTCCTTGTCGGCCAGGGGCTCCTTTGGGTTTAGACCAGCTTAGGTTTGTGTTTCAACCCCTCTGATCTTTGGACCTTTTCCTTGTGCCTATCCTGTAGTCCAGACCTTTTTGTTGGTTTGAATCTCTTTGTGTCTGGACCTCCCTCTCGGCCTAAACCTTTCTCTGTCTAGACCTCCTTTTATCTAGACTCCTTTCCCTATCTTGGCCTCCCTGTGGACCTCTCAACATTCATTGGCAACCCCTGTGTTCATTGGGGCATCCCTAAGTCCCTCTGGACTTCCCCATGCCCGCATGGACCTCTTTGTATCCTTGTGGAACTCCTTCGGACCTCCCTGCGTCCTTTAGGAACTCCTGTTGTGTTTGGATCTCCTCAGGTTCAAGCAGACCTCCCCTTGTTGAGATCTGGCGTTAGGACCTCCTCTCTGAGATCTTAGCCGCTCAAACCTCCCCCTCGTTGAGATCTGGCCGTTAAGACCTCCTCTTTGGAGATCTTAGCCGCTCAGACCTCCCCCTCGTTGAGATCTGGCCGTTAAGACCTCTCTGGAGATCTTAGCCACTCAGACCTCCCCCTCGTTGAGATCTGGCCGTTAAGACCTCTGGAGATCTTAGCCGCTCAGACCTCCCCCTTGTTGAGATCTGGCCGTTAAGACCTCCTCTCTGGAGATCTTAGCCGCTTAGACCTCCCTGTTGTGTTTGGACCTCCTTTAAGTTCAGACCTCCCTGCTGTGTTTGGACCTCCCTTAGGTTCAGACCTCCCTGTTGTGTTTGGAGCACTTTGGTTCAGACCTCTCTGTTGTGTTTGGACCTCCCTTAGGTTCAGACCTCCCTGTTGTGTTTGGACCTCCTTTGGTTCAGACCTCCCTGTTGTGTTTGGACCTCCTTTGGTTCAGACCTCCCTGTTGTGTTTGGACCTCCCTTAGGTTCAGACCTCCCTGTTGTGTTTGGACCTCCCTTAGGCTCAGACCTCTCTGTTGTGTTTGGACCTCCCTTAGGTTCAGACCTCTCTGTTGTGTTTGGACCTCCTTTGGTTCAGACCTCCCTGTTGTGTTTGGACCTCCCTTAGGTTCAGACCTCCCTGTTGTGTTTGGACCTCCTTTAGGTTCAGACCTCCTGTTGTGTTTGGACCTCCCTTAGGTTCAGACCTCTCTGTTGTGTTTGGACCTCCTTTGGTTCGAGACCTCCTGTTGTGTTTGGACCTCCCTTAGGTTCGAGACCTCCATGTTGTGTTTGGACCTCCTTGGTTCGAGACCTCCTGTTGTGTTGGACCTCCTTTAGGTTCGAGATCTCCCTTTGTGTTTAGACCTTTGAGGTCTAAACCTCCCTGTTGTTCTAGGACCTCCTCTTTGGACCGTGGACCATGTCTTTGGTCGGTGCATGCACCTTTGGTGGCCCTTGGCGCGATCTTAAGTGCATTGATGTGGGTTGAGTCACATTAAATGCTACCGATTACCTTTGTACTCTTTTCTACTTTTGTCACATCCCTAGCTTTTTTTATCCTTTTTAGTACCTTGTGGCGGTATGCCTTTGTCTTGATGCCTTGAATCTGGGCGTCCTTTTGAGGTGCCCTATTCTCCTTTCTCTTTAAATAGGGCACGGGGGCCTCCATTTGCTCCATGTTAGTCATTTCTTCCCCTCCCTCTTTCTCTCGGAGTGCAGAGAAGCTCTCCGGGCTCCTCTGGTTCGGACCTCCTTGAGTCAGGCCCTTCCTCTTGGACCTCCCTCCGGTGGGATTTCCTCCCTCTCGGACCTCCTCCTTCCTTCTTGTTGGACCTCCCTTCGTGGTTTTTCCTTTCTGTTCTTGCTAGTTCTTTTCGGGTTCCTTTTTGAGTGCTTTATTTAGTTGTTTTCTTTGCAGCGTGTAGATTCCGTGGGTACTAAGGAGCTTGAAGATCCAGCTGACCGGTTGAAGCTTCGATGAGCCGCCATTGAAGGCAAGTCATGGGACCTTTGACCATCTTGATCCCATTTGCAAAAGTATTTTGATTTGTTAAACTTGCATTGCTATTTGTATAAAATGGTTTGGGCTCTAGTTAAATACCTCTTGGTTTTATGCCTCCTCGTCTATTTGGTAATCCACATGTTGACATGTTACCTTTGACAACCTTAGGATGGTCTTGTTAGTTGGTCTTGTATTGCTATTGCCAACATGGGTATCGTTCTTGCTTAGCCTTGCTCTAGTAGGCGTGGGTCTCCTCATGAATCATCATTATTGCTTAATCTTGACTAATGAATTATGGAACTTTGGTTGGTGCGGCCGATAAGTAACTAGGGTTGAAGCCATAGTTGTGTTGTTTGTGGTCTTGAGACCACTTTAAAATATGTTGTGCCAGATGGGTAGTCTTTGGCGAGTTGAACCTAAAATTTGTTTTGCTCGGGCGAGTTGGCGGAGGCGAGTAGTGGGTGCTCAAGGGTTGAAGCTATGGAGTCACCTAGGTGATCAAGGGTGGTAGCCATGGAGTCACTGGGTGCCCCAAGTTATTCTTTGGGGTCACATTTGGGTTGTGGAATGCCTCGCTTTGGCGACCATTTAAGGTGAACCTTGGGAGCCATTGATCAGGGCCAAACTGTGCAACCACATATCCATTATGGGGTGGGCCAGGGAGTAATAACTGGTCTTGTTCGATTCGGTTCCAAGGTAGAGGAGGTGTTGATGGAGCACCATGGCTTAGAGGGGGCCACCGGATGCTAGGCGCTGCAAGTGAGGCGAAACCTTAATGTTGGTGGTGAGTCGAGCGGGACCTTGTAAAAGCCGGTGGTAGTCTCCACTTGATCCGCATGTCTAAGGTAGCGTGTGAAATATCAGCGACTACCTCTTGTGGGTAAAGTTGTGCACCTCTGCGAGTGTAAATCCGTTCGAATGGCGCGTCCTCGGTTATGGACATGCGGAGATTTGAATGAGGGTAGAATTCTTTTGTGAAATTGTGTTTCTCTGGGCGTTTTGGTGAGAGGTCATGGCTTGTGCCTCGAAGAGACCTTGGCCGGCTCGGAGGGGTCATGGTGGGCTCACAAAGTGGTCAGGGCTGGTCTTGTGGTGCTCTGGAGTGGGTGCTCGAGAGGTTTGGGTTGGTGCCTTGGGTGTGAGTGGGTGCTCACTTGTCCCTTTAAAATCAAATGTACTTATGTATTACGCTTTCTAACTTAAGCTTTGCAATCTATTATGTTATTCTTGTCACTTTGGCTTTACATAAACTAACCCTATAGCTCACTTTGTCAAGCCATGCATGATTATTACTTGCATACCTTACCCATGGCTTCTTGAGTACATTCGAGTACTCATTGGCTTGTGCCTATTGTTTGATCGTGAGAGGTTGGAGTTCAGTGGTCAGTGCTCTCGGGAGGAGCACCCTTGAAGACCTTGCTGATGGGTGGCGTCCTCCACTTGGTAGCTTTGTGGGCTGGCAGAATGGACCTTGTGTTTTGTCTTCGCCTCCATTGTGTTGTTGTTCTCGTTTGTTGTTAGCCTTTAGTGGCACCTGTACAAACCTTGGCCATAAAGCCACTTGTTAATATATGTGTTATTTTGGTTTGTCTTCTCTTTAAGCTTGTTGTATGGATTTGATTACACATGTCGGTTACATGCGAGCTAGCCAATTTGATCTGGGACTAGCTCGGTGCTTGAGCGAGGACCTCGAGAAGTCCTCACGGGACTTGGCACAGGAGATCTGTCGGACCTCCCTGTGATATACGCTGAGGTGCTCCTGGTAGGTTATTGGCCAAGACCTCCAGGAGGTCTTGATGACCTCCTGGGAGGTCCTGATGACCTCCTGGGAGGTCCTGGTGGTCCAGACCTCCAGGAGGTCTTGAGGACCTCCTAGGAGGTCCGGGCAGACCTCCCTCGGGCAGCACCGAGTGGTACTACCGCTCCTCCATGCGGTAGTACCGCAACTCAAAAAAAAAAAAAAAAGGAAGGTCCTCCCGGACCTTTGCTGTACATCACAGGGTGGGACGTCACATACCGCTTGTAGGGGCTCAATAGGCGCCCTGCTGCAGCTGCGTGATAGCATTGTGTTGCCTGTCTTGCTTGGTGTTCATCTTGTCAAGGTTCTTTGTCAAGGTCACAAGCATCTTGCTGAGGTCTTCATTGTTTTTTGGTTCTCCCATTGGAAGGGTTGTGGTAGATGGCTCTAACACCAAGTTGTTGTGGCGTGGCTTTCTGTGGATTTCGAGAGGAGGAAGTTGTTCGCGGGAGGCAGGATCGGAACGGAGGGGATAGCGAGGTAAGTCGCGTTCACCCTCGTGCACGTGGCGGGGCTCGTCCACAGCCAGCAATGAGACTCTGAATAGCGAGATTGATTTAGGGAAGGCTTATCCTTTCTTGCTACTGCCGAATACACAGGAGTCTCTTTTATAGAGACTGCCTAACAATAGAGTTTGTCCACATGACTATCGCAGCAGCTTGCACATCTTAAGTTTCCTGACAGTCTTTTCAGGATTTCTAACTTCTCGGGACTTCCTTTTTTCTGGGCTTAGTTGCAGCTTATTTTTCTTGACACTGTTTGCCCAATGTGTTAGAGCTTCCTCAAATTGGAGCTGGAGCTCAACCTTGCCAAGAGAATTGTGATGCAGCTTGTCAGCTGAAGCTGCTTAGTCCTTGCCCACCAGAGCACCTCACAGCCAATCACTCGAGCTGCTTGCTACTGACCACTGGATTTGCATATCGAGCCGCTTTGCCACCGAATAGTGCTGATGCCAATTGATGGAACCATGATGGTGATAATAGTTGGACGTGGAGGGACCCTAGCACCATTCCATTGGCTGATCCATTCCTCTTCAGTATGAATTGTATTTATGTTTGATGCCTAATAAAGAAACACATTTCTTGAATCCTTACCAGTTCAAAATTTACCGAACAGCTTTTGAGCTTATCGCAGAAGCTACTTTTAAGGCCTACAAGCCCAAAAAGCTTGCATTTTAGGTAAGTTTGGCCAAAGAGTCCCTTACTTTCCTCTTCCAACTTGTAGGACAGTAAATGCAACAGTATCCTATGCAACACTTTTCATTTCTGTACCATCCTGATTCATAGGCGCTAGTCATGAAAATTTGGTTGTGGGCTTTCTGGCTCTTCGGAAGATTTAGAGCCCACTGTCTCTTCATTCTCTGCTTTCTACTATTTTGAAGATTGTTAAGCCCCAAATTGTAGGATAGAAATATCTTTTAAAAATATCGAGTTGTCTCGAATAGAACACTCTTCTTTTCTGCACCACAACAGTACTTAGGAGTTAGTGCGAATATAAGATTCCAGCCATTCTAAAAATCTATGCCGCATTTTTTTCTTCATGCATTCTGCTAGTTCAATGGTGTTTTTTGGGTATAACAGTAAATATGCCACCTAGGCTGTCTAACATGTGAAGGGCTGATTCTGTGGCTTGACATGTATTACGTGCACTCCTGTTGAACCGTTCCTTTAGTAAATTATGTTTTTTTGTCCTTTGTGTTCTAACCGTTAACTATTGGTTATAAGAGTATCTTTCGGTCCATTCTTCTTAACAAACTGCCATGTTCTAATAAATAATATAAATCTTGGTTGTAATTCTTTTGTGCAGTGAGGAGGAAGCAAAGAAGAAGATCTACTCAGTGTGCACTACAACATACACAGGGTTTGGTGCGTTGATTTCGGAGGAGCTATCATATAAAGTTAAAGGTGGACTTTTTGTGGCTCTACTTTTCTGTAAGATTCTTTTGCAGTTATGTTTGAACTGAATTTAGTTTTGTTGCTTTTGCTACTTCTTTAGGATTGCCGGGAGTTCTTTGGGTATTACCTGATTCGTATTTGGATGTGCCTAACAAGGATTACGGAGGTTAGTGATCATAGTTATTTCCTTATTCAGTGAAATTTCATGGGTCAGGCCCTCATTTCCAGATCCATCTTTTACGGTTTGATCATAATTATGCATGCTGTTCTTTTTTTGTGCACCTAGTTTTTTGGTGTTTTCAACTTTCTCGTCTTCTGGTTGATGGTTTCATCGTTCACCCAAATTATATGCTGTGGTTATTGGGTTGTACTTACATTAAGGTACCACTTGGACCAGGTGATCTATTTGTAGATGGCAAGGTCATACATAGACCACAATTTCGATTTACTGAGAGGCAGCAGGTAAGGAGTAGACCTCGTCCTCGGTATGATAAGCGACGAGAGACTATGCAAGTTGAACGGAGAGAAACAATGCAGAGAGGTCCTTTGATGCAAGAGCAGAACCCACCATTTTCGCCGCAGATTGCTCAAAATCCGCAGCAACAACATGAAACCATGCCACCAGGAGGAGGGAACTAGCTTCATTTGAGAGATTTTACTTAAAAGTCAATTCCATCTTTGTTAACACACTGATCTGTTGCTAGAATAGTCAAAACTAAAGTTCCTCGCTATTAGTTCATGAACTGTGACTGTGTAGCAAGTAATCTATTGCCAGGTTGGTAGACTGATGTTCTCGCCATTACTCAACCTGTGAGCCCTTGTTTTCCTATTGGACTTTATTGCCCTATAGTCTGTATTTGGACATTGATCTGACCTTGTTTTATACAACTAGCTAAATGCCCATGCATTGCTACGGATAATAAAAAAATCATAGTACCCTGGCACATCAAGATGCAGTCACCTTTCACCACGCCTTCGGCTCTGCCGCGGCGCCCAACCAAGCTCCACCCACCACCACCATGCTGGGTCTACACTATATCCTCGGCTCCGTTGCCACAACCGTCCGAGCTCTGCCGTGGGCTGCATCTTGCCTACATCATCGTGCTCGGTCATGAGCTACATGGCCGCATCGCTCTTCTGTTGCCGTGCTCAACTTACATTACACCCTGCCCTCGGCTCCGCCATCACACCTCTTCAGCATTCTGTAGTTTCGTGTAAAGCCTAAACCAATAATTGTAGTAAATTAAGCACATGGGCTGCTGTGCATGGTGGAAAGAAAAATTGCGAAGTTGATAAGAGCAATCACTCACAAATTTTTGTTAAAATGTTCACCTGCAGTGATAAGCTCCATTGCTACTGCTTGACTGATCATCTCACTCATGTCTCCTTGCGAGGACATGTACATACTTGACTGAGAAGTCGAAGTCTCAAGAATAGCTACAGGATCGGCGATAGTAGGAAGGTTCCCGTCCCTCGGACGACCCTTCCATCACGCTTTTTGGCAAAACATTGATGATACTACAATCTGAGTTCTTGTTCCTTTTCAGCGATTTGTGACTGAATTTCTTCAGGAAGGTCTTCAAGATCTCGAACGACAACATTATCTGAAGATCGACGATTAGGATCCAACCAGGCATGCCAAGAGTGTGTTACCGCCGAAAAAGTGTTCCAAGTGCGCCAAGCACCGCGTCTCTATGGAGGGTGTCTCTTAGCGACGTATGCGACATGCAAGCCGATTTTCCAGCAAATCGGCAAAGGAGCGACGATAGGTGATGCCGCCGGAAGAGAGTTTCAGGCGCGACAAACACGATGAAGCCGATGGTGGTAACTCGAAATCGATTCAATAGATGAACATAGGTCGGATTAAAGAGAAAGGGTTATAGTAGCTACAAACTACTCCTAAGGTACATGGTAAAAGTAAAGGTAAAGACAAAAGTGTTTGGTTATTAGGTGTTTCTTCCAGTCAATCGCTGTAGGGTTTATATAGTCTGTACTACAACTCTTAAATATGGCCGACTCAATCATGGATTCCCCTTCAAACTCCTCTTCTATAAGTCCAACTTCGTTTTCCATAAAGTTCCTTTCTATCCGCGTCTTGATCTCCTTGTCTCTGTCTCTACTTCTGCATGGGACTTTCATCTTGTTAAGAAACCAGACCCAGACCAGCAGTCCTGGCCCACGATGGGTTCCTCATCCATCCAGTAGCCTATATAAAGGAGGGAGACCCCAACTATTGTACTACAGTTTACAGAAGAGCAATAAAGAGAAGTTAGAAGTCCCCTCATATCTTTGTGTTCAATCTACTATTATGTTCTTATGTTCTTGCATTGTTCTTACGATTCTGAGTTTGTCTACGAGTAATCGCTCGGACTGGACTCACCAGCGATGGTTCCTCAACACGTTATTAGCACAATCGACTCTCCTCGAATCGAAAGGTAATGGTCGTAGCACGACGCTCGTAGATCGAATCGTTTTTCCAGATCACTTTCAATTCTACAATTGTTGCTTTCTAGATTTTTTTATCCTACAGTGCAAATCCGCTCTAATCTACCGCGAGCCGACTTGAAGTTGTCAGCACAATGCCGATCGATAGATTGAATGAAATAGTAGATGATGATTGCACTGTAGATTGTAAATCCGTTCTAATCTACCGCGACCCGACTTGAAGTCGTCGGCCAAGCCGATCAGTGGATTGCATGAACAATGTTTTTGGATGAACAGTAAACACACAAAAAAGCAGGTGTGACCTTATGCGGCCGTCGGCTGTATGTGACCCGTAGCGCCGCCTTGCGCTGCGGCCGACTGAGTCGTGCCACCCGCATGGGCTCCACGCCGCCGCATGCGTGTCGTGGCCGGCCGCGCCCCGAAGCCATGGCCGTAGCATCGCGTCGTCCGCTGCAATGAAACCTCCGTGCGATGGCTGCTGTGCCACGCGCTGTAGCGCCACGCCTCCGTGTCACCGGTAGCCACCACGCCACCGTCTGTGACCGCGCCGCAGCGTGTCGCCATTCTTGCCGCCTGCCGGCTGGAGCCGCACAAAGGTCGCCACGCAGCCACCCTCGCGCCGTCTCTGCATGGTAGCGTCGCCATTCAACTTTATGGTGCACGCCACACAAGGCCACCCGCCTTGCCTCCACCGCAGTGGCGCCCATTCTTCCACCTCATGCGAATGCCCGCCATGCATATGAAGACCTAGAGCCGCCGCCACGGGGTAGGGAAGCCCTACCCCTCACCCTCTTTTTCAGCCAGCAAATGGGCTGAAGTGGGCCGGCCAAGCATGGGCCGAAAAAACAAAGGAAAAGGCCGGTAGAAAAGGAATTCCGAGAAGAAAAAAAAACTGGGAAAAGAAAGGAAGGGGGGGGGGAAGGAAAAATCCCAGAAATTTGCAAATAAACCTTTGAAGTTCTGAAAATTACGAGAAAATATTTCTGGAAAGAAATTCTTGCAGAATAATCTCTCAAAGATTGAAAAATTACGCGAAAATTTTCTCAGAACTGAAAATTCGCGGTTTAGCCCCTGGAAATTGCATAATTCATTGAAAATTTATTTTCCAGCAGAAAAGGGCCTCGGAAATTCAAATTTTGAATCTTTTTGGGCATTTGAAGCATGTTTAACTTTGTTATTATTATTTCTATGCAATTTATATATTGTATTTGCTGTTTTGATTATCTGTGATTGTTTATATTGCTTTTAATCACTGAAAATAGCAGTAAATCATGAAAAATGCATAGAAAATACGAGATCATGAATCAGGAGTTCGAAGAGCATTATGAGAATTTTACAACTATTTTATGTAAATTACCAGCAATAATCTTATGAACTCTTTACATGAATATGAAGATGACTGGCATCACGAACCAAGAGTTCGAAGAACTGACCCAGCATGGCCAGAATTTGTACCAATCTTCAATTCTGTGGTAAGGTAATCACGGGATGAGCAGAAGATTGAGAAGACTCTCTCTACCTTTCACCCGAATACGGTGCAATCCGCACACAACTATCGTCAAGACGGCTACAAGGAGTATGCCGAAATGATTGACATCATGTAAGTTGCAAAAGCTCAAGTTGATGTTCTAAGGAAGAACTACATCTCACATCCACCTAGTAGCAATGCTGGCCATGAAGCCAATGCTAACAGCTACAAGGTGAGGAAGCCTCTCATGAAGGAGATGGGCAAGAAGGGTAAGGTCGTGGGTCACAACACGTTATTGATGCTTTCCAGTCTAAGAAGAAGGGCAAAGGACAGCATAAGGCACACCTCGCCATTTCAGGCACAAAGGATCCACAGCCATTAGTTGAACTCATGGATGTGGACAGCCCAGTAGCAGCCCCTGTCACCCCTCCTTTGGATATCGCAGCGGCCGTAGCCATAGTTGCCCAAGAGGAGAAGATCGCCATGGAGCAGATTCAGGTAGAAGTTTATACATACTTTGCTTATTTGATCTAGTGCACGCATTGCACTTAGATCTTTTTACAATCACTCGCAATTTGTAATTGTGATGGAACTTTGAATAATGATTGTAAGCTCTAGAAGATCAAAGCATTAAATTCTTGTGATGAGTCCTGCAAGACTTATATTCCCGTATTTATAATAGAAAGTTATGTTATGATATTTGAAGTATCAGAACGTGTGTGGTGCCCTATAGAGGAAGTGTGCTTAGCGGATAGCGGCACAACGAATACCATCTTGGGAGAAACAAAGTTTTTTTTAATCGATCAGCAAAAATGTTGGTAGTCTTACGACAATCGCGGGCAACAATACTTGTATAATAGGCTCAGGAAGGCCCACAATTATACTCTCAATGGGTACAACTTTAGTCATTGAAGAAGCCTTGTTGTATCTAGAATCAACTAGAACTCTCCAGGATATTCTCGCTAACGGTTTCTACGTAGAGACTGAAGAAGAGTATGGTAAGGAATACCTGCTCATTGCAAAGCGTGAAGAAAGTAGAAAAGAGTATTAGAACGACTTTCTTCATATGAAACTGAGCTATACTACACTAATATTAAGGCACCTGCAGCCTATACTGCCCTGAAAACCGTATTTAGAAGCTCTGAGCTTTTTCTGTCTCTCACATGATAGATTAGGTCACCCAGGTCTTAGAATGATGAGAATTATAATTAACAATTCACAGGTACATAATATCATTGTAAAGAATTTCCTGAATAAGGAAAATTTTGTGTGCCCCACATGTGCCACCAGAAAATTAATTACTAGACTTTCTACTCTAAAAATGAAGGATGAAGTCCCTGTATTCCTAGACCGTATCCAGGAAGACATTTGCGGTCCTATACAGCCTCTGTTAGGGTTATTTAGGTATTTTATGGTGCTCATCAATGCTTCCTCGAAATAGTCGCACGAATGTTTATTGTCTACGAGAAATCACACTTCTGCAAAGCTAATCTCATAGATAATTAACATTAAGAATAATTTCTCTGATCATCATGTGAAGTCCATTAGAATGGACAACGCCGGAGAATTTATTTCAAATGCATTTGACGATTATTGCATGTCAATGGGAATTAAAGTTGAGCATTTTGTACCGCATGTCCACACCCAAAATGGACTAGCAGAATTGTAATTTACCAACTACATATTGGGGACACGCAGTTCTCCACGCAGCAGCTCTCATCAATTTTAGACCATCGGCAAATAACATCCATTCACCTATGCAACTAGCACAAGGGTCAACACCGAAAATTTCTCATCTTTGAAGATTTGGTTGCAAGGTTTATGTACCTATACCATTACCACAGCGAATTGCAATGGGCCCTCTCCGAAAGCCTGGGATATACGTTGGTTATGAGATAGCATCCATAATTTGGTATTTGGACCCTATGATTGGATATTTGCATACAGCCTGCTTCACTGATAGCATATTTGATGAGGATTGTTTTCCATCATTAAGGGGGAGGAAATCAACCCCTTGATGAAAAATATCAGGAAATAACGTGGTAAGCCACGGGAATCCATGCACATGACCCACGCACTAGTGAAGTAAATAAAGAAGTCTAGAAGACAATTGAAGTCCAGAAGATAATTGAAGTCCAGAAGATAATTGATTTGCAAGTATTAGCGAATCAACTACCTGACCATTTTAATGATTTGAATAGTGTGACCAAGTCGCATGTGTCTGAACGCAATGCACCGAAGAGGGTTGAAATATCGATGAAGGTATCCCTAATCCCGTCATAAGGCCTCAGAAAGGATGAGAACTCTAGCCTCTCAAATCCGAAGTAACCGGGGACGCCTGGTGAAAAAGGATAAGAAGGACTTTACACAACCGATCACCGAAGTTCCCTAGAACCAGAAGGGGAGCCAGTTGAGACCTGGCACCAGTATGGAACCTTCAGAAAAAGGCATACCAGAATTAAACATTCCCATGAAGGGAGACATCAGTATGGATGTGTGTGCACACATCGGAGCTAAAAAACTAAAGGGACTTACCCCCGTAATTGGAAGCAACGGTGAGCAAGTAAAAGCATTAGAAGAATCGCCCCTTGAAGAAATAGCTATAAACTTTGTGATCTCTAAAGAATCTATGAATAAGACAACAGCCAATGTCGATATTTATTTTGCAAAGAAAATTGCCATAATCATCGATCTTGATCCAGAGCCTGCATCGCTCGCTGAATGTAAGAAAAGATCAGATTGAGAAGATTGGAAGAAGGCAATAGAAACAGAATTATTTTCTCTGAATTAAAGAGAGGTGTTTGGGCCTGTAAGCCGCACGCCTCCCCATATGCACCCCGTAGGGCATAAGTGGGTATTTATTTGAAAGAGAAATGAAAAGAAGCAAGGATCGTTGCACAAGGTTTCACTCAATGTCCAGGAGTTGATTACGAAGAAACATATTGCCCGGTCATGGGCGGAACCGCCCTTTAGATATTTAATCTCAATGGCAGTGAACTTGAATTTAGAAATGAAATTGATGGATGTGGTAACTACACACCTTTATGGAAATTTGGATTCGGACATTTATATGAAGATACATGAATGTATCCCTGTCCCAAACCAAGACAGAGTAAACAGAAATCTGTACAGTATGGAACTCAAAAAGTCACTGTACGGACTTAAGCAATTAGGCAGGCTGTGGTATAATCGCTTGAAGCAACTTTTTATGCAAGAAAGGTTACACGAACAATGAGAATTGTCCCTGCGTATTTATACGACGATCCCAGGATGGATTTTGTATAATCTTAGTGTTTGAAGATGATCTAAATATCATTGGAACCCTGGAAGGTATTAAGAAAGCAAACTCTTACCTAGAGTCGGAGTTTGAAATGAAAGATTTGGGCAAAACCAAATATTGCCTAAGCTTGCAGCTTGAGCATGCCCTTGAAGGGATATTAGTGCATCAGTCAACCTACACTCAGAAGGTGTTAGAAAGGTTTGATTTTGAAAAGGCATACCCTTCGAAAGTGCCAATGGTCGGGAGATCTTTGCAGCAAGACAGTGATCTATACAGACCTAAAGAAGAGAGGGAGAAAGTTCTGGGACCGGAATTTTCATACTTAAGTGTAATAGGAACACTCATGTATTTAGCAAACTGTACTAGATCGGACATTGCATTTGCTGTGAACATAGTAGCAAGGTATAGTGCAGAATCTACTAAAGGCATTGGCAGGGAATGAATGACATCTTTCAATACATCCAAGGAAGCAAAGAACTTGGTTTGTTCTACAGAAAGAACCAAGACCTAACTATGAATGGCTATGTAGATGTTGGGTACCTCAGACCCGCATACAGCCAAATCGCAAACATACTATGAACTCCTATGTGGTGGAACTGCAATTTCATGGAAATCATCTAAGCAGAGTCTTGTATCGACTTCGACGAACCACTAAAAAATAATAGCACTGTACGAGGCCTCACGAGAATGTGCTTGACTTCGACGGATGATTCACCACATCCAGCAGTCGTGTGGATTGAATACCACGTAAACCCCTACTATTATCTATGAAGATAATGTAGCTTATGTTGCACAAGTGCAGATGGGTTATACGAATAGTCATCTCACAAAGCATATCAACCCCAAGTTCTTCTATGCTCATGAATTGCAAAAGATAAATAAAATTAAAGTACTGCATACTAAGTCATGTGAAAATCTTACAGATTTATTCACTAAGTCACTTCTAACGTCTAGCTTTGAAAGATGTATACGTGGAATTAGAATGATGATACTTAGAGAAGTGCAGAATTCAGGGGGAGAATCTTTACGAACTCATTATTGAAGATTGATCACGGAGATCGAGTACACAAAGAATAAATCCTAGAGATTAAATGAAATAGGGTGGATTGTATTCTTTTTCCCTTGACGAGTTTTGCTGAAATTTCTCAGCTAAGGTTTTTAATGACGCAATTCGTACAGCACGGTAGAACGTGTTTTATGTACTCTTTCTCCAAATTTTTTCCACTAGGTTTTTATGGAGTTTTGATGAGACATGAACATATCGGATGAGTGCCTGTGGGGACCCTGAGATCAGATCCATTGCAAGCTAAGTAATTACGATGAAAGAGCACAATACTTAACAAGAAACGAAAATGATTCCGAGTGCCCAGATAGGTGTCTCATGTTAGCTCCCAAGGATCAGTGACTAACATGCACATATCCAAACACAATATTGTATTCACATCCATACACAATATACAAGAATAAAGGAAACATAAATACAACATCATTGAAGAGAAACATAATGTACAAGTTTGCATAAGAGGGACAATCGGCCAAATATAAACAACACGAATAAATCACAGCGGAAGACAAACTTAAAATAAAAAGGGAATAACCGAGTTGGCATGCCCACAATCCCACAAGCAACCAACTGGAGTTAAAGTCGTAGCGTCTGAAGTACTTCACCCAATTTGAATGACTTCTCACCTGAACAAATGAAAAAATTTTAAGTACAAAGTTGTACTTGTGAGACTTTTCAAGAAAAATAAGGATGTATGTAAGTATCAAAGGAAGGCTACTACACTAGTCAATTTTCAGCATAAAGCAAGTTTTGCAATTAGATAAATAATATAGATTCAAATTGCCATTTTTAAAATATTTAGAAAACATTGTATAACAGTAAGTAATGATCAACAATAGTATAATCTCCAAATATAATCAACACACGAACATACCATTCATGACAAATCATTCCATGACAAAATAACACGCGCACTTCGCGTTCAAGATATCATTCCAGATCTGAACAAACTAACATGATGACACAATATTTCCCACCATAACCCAAACTTAATTTCCCATAAGCTAACTGTGCATGCTTTCCCACAAGTGATGTCCATAACCGGGGACACGGCTATTCGAATAGATTTCTTTACTCTGCAGAGTTGTACAGCTTTACACCACAGACCGGTCCTCAAATACCCAGACGGGGCTACGCGAATCCGGGACCACCCCTTCATCACCCTATCACTCGTTCAAGTCCAACACACAACAATAACAACCTTCCCAACAAGTTCATAATAATCAGATTCGAATATCTGGACATTTTCCTCAAATTCAACATAATCAAATCCATATAATCCTCAAATTTCATTAAGATTCGATTCGATCCATCAGCCAATGGACTAGCTCCGTCAACTGTTATCGACTACAACAACTAGCACGACTAAGCATCGTTCTACAAATTAGCAAACATTCCCATATAACATATATCCTTAATCATTCAAGGTAAAAAGGATAATCAACATTCAAAGGAGGGCCGATGCAGCAAGTAGGAAATTAACTACTTCTACCCATGAACATACCTTTCAAAATAGCATGCAATTGAGATATTAAAACCATACAAAACATTTTAAAATCAGTAGGAGCAATATGATCAAGATGAGGGTGCTCGCACCTTTGCTGTACCACTTGTTCAATCTCAATTTACACTCATGAATACGTTTGTATCGTCAAGATATCTATTGAAAGAACAATATTGCAATTAACACCAAATAAGCCAAAAATTCAAAATACTCAAAAAAATGCATGAAATTTATATAGTAGGTAGATTATGATTTTATATGAATTTAGGTGAAAAAATTATTCTATTTGGACTTAGTATGTGAGAGTTATAGCAGTTTGAAGATTGGATTTCCAGAAAATGCAATCTGTTACTGTTCACCTAATTTAGTTATTTGGTCAAAATTTGTAGGGTAGTGATGGATACAAGGATTACATAGATAAATATAGGATAAAATTATAAGATCAAAAGAACTGAGTTTATCTCATTTGTAGTTTCTAAGAATTAGTTATACAGTTTTAAAGTTATCAGCCTTTTTCTATTGTAAAAATAATAGAGTTATGGATCATTTTACAAAACTATATTCTCTGCTATAGAGACATGTTTGAAACCTATTTTAAAATAAATTTCACTTAAAATGAAAATTATCAAAACTGGTTTCATCCATTTTGGAGTTAAGATGAAATAGTTATGAATTTTTAAAGTTAAAGGCATTTTCTAGTGTATAAATAAATGGGTTTTGGATCAATCTCCAATAACTATATTTTCTGTGACAGGGACAAGGTTGAAACCTATTTTCATATATAGTTCATTTAAAATTGAAAATAACAAAATTGGTTTCACTGTTTTTGGAGTTAAAACGAATTAGTTATGCATTTGTAAGGTTAAATCCATTTTTAGTGTACAATTAAATGTATTCTGGATTTTATAAATGCATTTAATACTTTTTATACCGAGGTTTACCTAGCCAACACCTATGACAGGTGGGGTCCAGTGTATAGTATCATTTTTCATTTTCCATTTAATTTTCGGTTAAACCGACAGGTGGGACACCCATGTCATTGACTCGGTCTTGTGAACCTAGTTCATGGTCCATGTGCACTGCTCACTTAAGGGACCAGGCCCACATGTCAAAGACACTAACTCCAACCAGCATTTAAACCCTTTTGTTTTCTGTTCAAGGGCTTGCGTGTCATTCAAACAAGATTTATTAAATTTCGCATCAATTAAACGTAATGATTTCTTTAACTAATCTAACCAAGATTTGGTTAATTAATGGCGTGAATAGTGATTGTCCGAGCGTGACACACGCAGTGGAGCTTCGGGCTCGACACCGACACGAATGAATGCGCAAGGAGAAGGCGAGCTCACCTAGGGTGGCGCGAGATCCGATGGTCGTCGGAGTCGAGCGCACGTCGGCCGGAGGCAGGACAATGGGGCGGCGCTCGTGGAGAAGGCACTACGGATGTCGAGGGAGCTCGAGGAGAGGTGCATCAGCGTCGGCTCGCCACCAAGAACATGAATCCGAGCTCTATTAGGGCGGAGAGGCACTACGGTGGCCGGGGCATGGATGGCGGCGGAGCGGCAATGGAGCTTCACGGCGACAACCTGAACGATAGCACCCGGGACATCAAGGAGTGACCCACGAGGATGTAGAGGTTGCATGTACGCTTACGAGACAGCGGAAGGGACTAGAGACCTACCAGATGAAGGAGGATTGCAGCGCGGCGGAGCTTCGGCCGGAGATGGAGAAGACAACCAGAATCGAGCAATTGGCTGCATCAAAGGCCAATTAAATTGGTGGGGACATTCATTGGGTCAAGGCGGAGCTCCTAGACATGGTTAGAGGGCTCGAGGCTCATCGGAGGGAAAGTTGGCTCGGCGCGGCGGTTCTGTCTCGTCCAGAGCGCGCACCGGAGCTGAAGAGGGCATGTCCACGCCCCAAGCGCTACAACACGAGAGAGGAGCTTGAGTTAGGAAAAATAGAAATGGCATTGAAAGAGGAAAAGAATGGCATTGCCGAGGCGGCGCTTACCAGGACGAGGAGAGCTCAAAGCCTCCTTCTCTCCCACGGCCAAAGAGAGAAGTGAGGGGAGAGAGAGAGAGGTAGGCCCCATTTTGTGCGAGAAAGAAGACGGAGGAAGAAGCGGCGTGAACCAACAGAGCTTCGCGAGTGGCCATAGAGGGCGGTGGGTGACGGCGTTGACGGAGGCGGCTTAGAGCTTCTTGTGGGCGTGGCGCTCGAGCCTGAGTCGTGCCTTAGGAGGAAAAAGCACTTGGAGAGGATGGGCCCATTGGCGATGTGGCGAGCGGTGAAGCTGGATCGTGCGATGAAGAAAGGACGGCTCAGATCGGTTGGAAGGTTCGGACTACGAAAGATGATGAGATCTGGCTAGTTGAATCTCAGTCGGACGGTCAATCAAGGTCTAACTCGGCGCGGTGCGTTTAGTGGGCTAGGTCCAGCCGGTTTGGTGCGGTGCGGTCCGGGTCGGTCAAATAGTGTTGAGCTTGAAGTTTAAATCTGATTTGACCAACTAGCAAAAAGTTTGACCGGGGCTCTAAAAATAGAAATAAATTTCTACAAATTCTGAAATAAATCAGAGGGGTGCCTGGGATGGTCTAGTGTCTATAAAAATTATTAAACCTTACTGTTCATGATTTAATTTGTGTAGTTTAAATTCAAACTAGGAATAGGTTATTGATTTGAGTTTGAATTTTCTTTAGGTCAATTTAAGTTCAAAAATTTGGGAAAAATATATTTATTCATGATAATAATCAAAAGTTTTTTAATAAATTATTTCCAGATGATAATCAAAAGTTTTTTGTTCTTGTTTTCTTTTGGAGTTAAATTTTGAATTAGGGTTTCAACTTTGTTTGAGATTTTCCAAGTGCAAAAATTTATGCAAATGATTCAAAGACACTATGCATGTTAATGAGATGCATACTAATTATAATTAATTAATTTTGGGGATGTTACAAACCTCCCCCCCTTACAAAAGATCTCGTCCCCGAGATCTGAGTAGTTTGGAAGTTGGACAGGAAGGTTCTAAAAGAAGATCCAATATCTGTTGTTTTGATTTCCTTCAAAGATAGTGCTAAGACATCCTAACAAGGTTACAAGGGATTTCTATTACAATTTTTCTTTCCATTACTTTGTTTAACCTTTCCTTTCTTGATTCGAAGGCACTTCAAATAGAAGGAAAAAGGTCAGGATATTCGGTTCGCATCCGGTCTTCACGTTCCCAAGTTGCTTCATCTTCAGTATGGTTGCTCCACTGAACCTTCAAGAACTTGATGTTGCGATTTCTTGTCTTGCGTTCCATTTCTTCAAAAATGCGAATTGGGCGCTCCCGATAAGAAAGATCGGGTTGCAAATTAAGGTCTTCTAAGTTGGTTACTTTAGTAGGGACTCGAAGACATTTCTTCAGTTGGGAGACATGGAATACATTGTGTACATCTGAAAGTGACGGTGGTAGCTCTAACTGATATGCCACCGATCCTCGCTTCGCTAGAATTCGGAAAGGACCGATGTAGCGAGGAGCCAACTTGCCTTTGATTTGAAAGCGTTGCATTCCTTTTATCGGGGAGACTTTAAGGTAAACATGATCGTCCACCTCAAAGCTCAGCTCACGACGACGACGGTCGGCATAGCTCTTTTGACGAGATTGAGCCGTCCGTAGTCTCTCTCGGATCTCACGAACTTGCTCTTCGGCTTCATTGATCAAGTCTGGTCCAAAGAATTGTCTTTCCCCAGACTCGGACCAGTTGAGAGGTGTCCTACACCTTCTCCCATATAACACTTCAAAAGATGACATTTGGAGGCTTGCTTGATAACTATTGTTATAGGAGAATTCCGCGAACGGCAAGCATTTATCCCATTTCTTTTCATAGGACAGCACACAAGCTCTTAACATGTCCTCCAAAATTTGATTCACCCTCTCAGTTTGGCCTCCGGTTTGCGGGTGGTAAGCGGTGCTAAAGGATAGTTGAGTCCCCATTGCGTCATGGAGGCAATCCCAGAAATGCGAGGTAAATTGAGTACCTCGATCTGAAACAATTATCTTAGGCACACCATGGAGACATACAATTCTGGAGATGTATAACTCCACCAATTGGTTTCCCGAATAAGTGGTCTTGACGGGAATGAAGTGAACAACTTTCGACAATCGGTCGACAATTACCCATATGGAGTCATACCCTTGTTGAGTCTTTGGAAGTCCGGTGATAAAATCCATCCCAATTTCATCCCATTTCCATTTGGGAACGGGGAGGGGTTGAAGCATGCCCACTGGCCGTTGGTGCTCGGCCTTCACCCGTTGACATATGTCACACTTTGCAACAAAGCATGCAATTTCCCGCTTCTTCCGAGTCCACCACAATTTTTTGCTTCAAGTCTTGATATATCTTTGAATTTCTTGGATGAATGTAAAAAAGAGAGTCATGGGCTTCATGAAGGATTAATTCCTTAAGCTTCGCATCATTTGGCACAACTAATCGCTTTCCGAACCACAAAATACCTTGGTGGTCTTCGGAGAAACACTTGGCTCTGCCGAGCTTCATTTTCTTCTTAATTCTTTTCATACCCTTGTCATCTTTCTGGGCCATCTTGATCTGGTCCTCTAGGGTAGGTTTCACTTCCAAGGCAGCGAGAAAACCCTCGCTAACCATCTCCAAGTTGAGCCTTTGTGAGGACCCCAGAATATTGGAGATTTATACCGAATTAACAATCATACTAAAAGCATAATTCTTAATCAAGAACAACCGATTCTTAATTAAAAATTATACTAGAAGCATAATTCTTAACAAGGTACAAGTCCAATATTCAGGTTCCCAGATATATGTCATGCAATAGTTCCCAGGATTAGTGACTATTGTGCATATATCCTTAAACGACATTGCATCATACACATACAAGGCATACATTTACATAATTATACATAGTGTTACAATTCGGTTTGGAAAACTACAACAACAAGTGACCTTAGGCCACAACAAAAGGTAGCAGCGGAAACACAACTAAACAGCAAAAGACCACCAATGGCCTCCCATCACCCTCAGGCTATTGAGTGGAAGTTAGAACTAGCTTCACTCGTTAGCGTCACCCTGATCGGCGCTAACGGGCATCTCATACAAATAACCATCCTCACCTGCAACAAGAGGTTATAAAACACGAGTCTGAAGGTACTCGCAAGACTTACACAAACTATAAAAAGAAAGTGTTTGATAGAGCCTATTCAAAGGATTAGAATTCATACATGCTTAAGGTTGACAAAAGAAAGGCTGTAAAGGGTTCAATTTTGCACAAAGCGATACATCTTAGTCCTACACTTGCTAAGTTTTGCAAGGCAATGTTATAAATCAATTTGGACCGAAACATTGCATAAAGAGAAATGTTATCAAGAGTAATAACAATGTTTAAGTGGCTGCCGGCCACCAAAGTAATGCATGATCACATATAAGTGGCTGCCGGCCACACTACAATATTCATGAACACAATTCATGCCGAAGTAGTATACTGACCAAAGTGTAATTTAAAATTTATACAAAGATCTGTAATTCAAAAATTTATACTAAAAGTTTTAACTCACAATCTATACAAAGATCTATTCAATTCAAGCGTTGTCCGTAACCGTGGACACGGCTATTCGAATAGTTTTGAAACCCTGTAGGGGTGTACATCTTTACCCACACGACTTAGCTAGCCCGTAAGCCATCTAGAATAAGAGCACACTACCTTTGGTATCTTTGGCAGGAGTAAACTAAGATTTGGTGTTTTTCAACAAGTTAACACTATTGAGCTGGAATACCCATGTGTGACTAATCCCGCTTAGTTCAAGTTACTAATAGAACCTGCCAACCGGGGGTCCACATGTTGTGCCGGGAATGCCGACCCGATCAACAAAATGCAAAATGTGCTCACTGCACATATTACATCGCAATCGGAGCCCTTAAGGTATGTACATGTGATGGAATGCATGTACGTCCTCACCCTCTTAAGAACATATGATATAGATATGAGATCAACCACATATGTCCTTACTTTCCTATTTTCCAACTCAATAGCACTAACCCTTTACTTAACCAAGCGATGCCCATACTGCTGGCGTGGAAATGCGTTGGGGCTTGAACCGTCCAGTCAATGTTCAGTCCTTAATTAATCCAGACAAGACATCCACATTTCCCAATCTCGTGCACAAAGGCACCATCACTAGCATCCACTTGCCCAGATTTGAAATCAGTAAACATAAACAAAATTTGTTTTCATTTCAGAATTACATAGGCTGAACCAAGAATCAAAATAGATAAATTCATTTAGTGTTTCCAGGTTTGGTAAAATAAACTTGACTACACTACAGACTGCATGGCTAAGCATTTCCTGGAATGAGTAATTAAGTATTGAAGCGCTACCTTAAGTTTGAGGGTATGATCAGATTAAGGGTAAACCTCAAGTGTTAGGTGATCACTAACTATTAACAGATCACAAATAAATTTTTAGGAAAATAGCATGCAACAGTGTCACTGGTTTTTATAAATCTACAGTTCAAAATTAGGATCAACATGGTGCAGAGAGGATGCTTGCCTTGGTAATAGTAAATAACCACTTGTTCAGGTTCTTGTTGCTCAGTAACGGATTCAATCACTTCAGAAGAATCAGAATCTAGAACACCAAAAATCCAATGAATAGCAGAAAAAGGCAGAGAGCAAAATGCAGAAAAGAGTGCATGATCAATAGCTCAATGCATATTTAACAACATGCTTAAGTTACCACTAGCTTAATTAAGAATAATAACCCATTTTTAATACCCATTGATACTAATTGTTAAGATTGGGGTTTAGTAACACAGCAGTTTTAGATTTCTAATGCTGAAAACAGGACAAGTTACAACAAGAGTTTGCTGATTTTGTTTTAAAACACTTAACAGCAAAATACTTTTGTTTCAACTACATCTAACCCAAATAAGAGCAATAGCTTCCAGTTATTTTCTATTGCTACTAGCTGTCACAGTTTAAAGTCTAATCTAGAACTACAGTTTTAGATTTAGAACAGACTGAAAACAGGGCAAAAAGAAGAGTGGGCTGCTTCATATTATGAGTAAAAATATCATTTTTGTGTTTAAGTTACAGCTGAATTAGTAAAGATAAAAGCTTAGCTTAATACTTACAAGTTTACTAATCAGATTTTGAAAATTGAAAGGTTGGTTCAATTTTGCTACAGTTCCAGGTTTTGGAGAAACCGAAAATGGACAGATCTCAACATGGTCGGCAGAAAAACAGCAAGACCGAACTAAGATTCGGTTAGCTAAAGCTTCAGATTTGGGAAAACTGAAAACTGGGACAGATTACAATTGAATTGTTTGCAAAGCTAAACATCATATAAATGAAAAACTTTGCTTGAACTAAGAGTATTCAAAGTTAAGATAGTAACCTAACCCATTATTTAATCCCTAGTTGACAAAAATTAGAAATTGAAGATCTGGCTGAACAGGTTGTCGGTTGACTGGCAACAAAATAGTAAAGCATATACTGAAGGATACGGCCGATTTGAAGAAACACTCTAAGTAAAAGAGGTTTGTTGAAGTGGAGGCTAACCTCTAAAAAGATAATAACCTAAATTAACCTTTGTTATTACTAACCTCTAAAATTAATCAGAAAAGGATCGGATTACAGTTGTTGTCGGTTTGACCGACAAAAATAACAGAGAAAGATTCTGAAATCCAAATTGATTTCGAAGCATATTAAGCACAAATTACATTTGATTATGCTACTGGAACCTAAAAGATAGCTTCCCGAACTGAGAAGTTGCAAAAAAATAGATTTAGAATCTTTCAACGATATGAAAGACCGAAAATACAAAAAGATGCATTTCAGTGATAACAGGATTTGAGCCTCCTTTCCACAAATGGAAGATCTAGGTAGGTTAATAAGGTACCTAAGATGCTCCAAACAAAAAGGATTAAGGTCGAAGCTCACCTGCTGGAGTTGAAGAAGATAAAGTGTCAGAGCCGACCAAAACAGAAGATGATCCAAACTTAAACCACCTGCTGTTAAAAGAGGAAATTAACAATGATTTAGTCCTTAGGGTCACAAGACCTAAAGAACACGAGATAAAGTGGAGAAAAACTTCACTAACGAAGAAAAAGTGAAGCTCCACTGCTTAACAATGGCGGATAGGCTTGAAGCTAAGGTTTTTATAGAAGTTTGACCCTCGGGAGCAACCAAGAAGGGTCCAGAGGTGATGCGGTGGCGAATTGGATGCCATGTGGCAAGGAATTACTTGCTCTCCTACGGCGTGACGCCACCTCATGGCAACAAGGTTGGTGGCGGCCTTACTCTGAGAGAGAAGAAGAAACAATGCAATGGCGGTGGGGCTCTGCTGTCGGCCTGACAAAAACCACCCCGAAAACTCAAAAGAATGACAACCGATAGATCTTCAACGGACGGCTGAGATTTGAAGGGTCATCCGGGCGGTCCGAATGGCACAATGAAAATGGGCCGTGCGATCCTGATCTAATGGCCATGAGTTGATGCGCGCTATAATTTCAAGAGAAGGACAGTGAGACGTCCGATTTTCACTGAACGGCTTGGATCAACCGAGATGTTATAAGATGGAACCGTTCACTTGTTTCATGGACCGCATGATCAAAATCTTGTGGACATCAAAAGGACACCGATCCATGTCTTATGCGCTCAAAACAGTACCGCACGATCGGAGATCAACGACTGATAAGGGATGGGATGACCGGATGGTCCGAACGGCCCCTCGGATCTCGTTCGTCCATCGGAAAATCAACGGCGCACGCGCACCTGGGGTTTGGGCTCGCGCCCGACGCATCAGATGCTGCCGATTTGACTAGGTTGGACCAAACCGCTGGATTCGGTCGCTACAGTGCACCGGCTAGGGTTTTAAATCGGAAGGGTTGACTGACCCATTTCAAAGTTTCATAAGTTTGACCCGGGCTTTTAAAATAGCAAATAAATTCGTAAAAATCTAAAATTTTGAAGGGAGGCTTCTGGGATGACATGAATCCCAGATAAAATATAAAATCAAAAGTTTCTTTTATTAAAATACATAAATAGGTCACATGGACTATATAGGTTTGTTTAAAAGCAAGAATTTTTGCTAAGGTCAGAATAGGTTCTGAAAATTTGACAAAAATATTTTTGGCCTAGATAACTTGTCTGGTATTTGATAAAACATTTTCCCAGTCATAATACAAGCACTGACTTGTATTTCCTTTGAAACTTCAAATAGGTTTTGGGTTGGGCTAGAAAAGGAAGGTTTTAATTTGTAACCAAATGTCCAAGTTTTCAATAATGAACAGTGATGCTAAGAAAAGCATCTTATTACTGTTTATTAAATCTTGGGCTGTTACAGCCTTTGAAATTTGTTGCATAAGGCCTCTGTTTCGGGTCTAACAGAAATGCAGTTGCATTGCGATTTTCGACTCAATGCATCGGCAACGACATTGGCTTTCCCTGGATGATAATGAAGTCCCAAATCATAGTCCTTGATCAATTCAAGCCATCTTCTTTGCCTTAGATTCAAATCGGCTTGAGTGAAGATATATTTCAAGCTTTTGTGATCGGTATAGACTTCACAACGATTGTCGACAAGAAAATGCTGCCACATCTTTAGAGCGTGAACCACTACGGCAAGCTCAAGGTCATGAGTGGCTCAATTGCCTTGATGCATACGCCACAACTCGGCCTCTTGCATAAGAACGCAACCAAGACCATGGTGGGATGTATCGCAATAGATGTTGAAGTTTTTATGAATATCCAGTAGGACCAACACCGGTGCAGTGGTTAGACAATCCTTCAACATCTAAAAACTTGCTTCACATTCCACTGACCATTCATACTTCTTTTCTTTCTTCAACAATTAGGTCATTGGTCTTGCAATTTTTAAACAGCAAAAAGGTGGGGGTGCTCGATCCTCATCAGATCTTCGCGTTCCCACGTGGATTCATCATCTGAATGATTAGCCCACTGAATTTTTAAGAACTTGACGGTGCGGTTTCTTGTCCTACGTTCCATTTCATCGAGGATACGCACCGGGTGCTCTTGATAGGAAAGGTCTGGTTGAAGATCAAGATTCTCATAAGCAGTGGCCTCGGTAGGAACACGAAGGCATTTCTTCAACTGAGAAACATGAAAAGTATCATGCACTGCTGAGAGAGAGTCAGGTAGCTCCAATTGATATGCCATAGCTCCTCGTTTCGCAATGATTCGGAAGGGTCCGATATAACGAGGTGCTAGTTTTCCTTTTATCTGAAAGCGATGAGTGCCCTTCATCGGTGATACTTTGAGATAGACATAATCATCTACCTCAAAGCTTAACTCACGGCGACAATGGTTAGCATAGCTCTTCTGACGAGACTGAGCAGTTTTCAAACGGTCTCGAATCATACGAACTTGCTCTTCAGCTTCCATTACCAAGTCTGGACCATAGAATGGCCTTTCACCAGACTCGGACCAATTTAATGGAGTCCTACAAGCTCTTCCATACAAGGCTTCAAAAGGTGACATTTGAATACTTGCTTGGTAGCTGTTATTGTAGGAAAACTCCACATATGGCAAAGATTTCTCCCAATTCTTGCCATATGATAGCTTCTGAGCTCTAAGGAGATCCTCCATCACTTGATTCACCCTCTCGGTTTGACCCTTTGGTTTGAGGATGATAAGCGATCTTGAAGGAGAGTTCGATCCCCATAGCTTGATGAAGACAATTCGAGAAATGAGAAGTGAACTGAGGTCCACGATCTAAGACAATGACTTTCGAAACACCGTGGAGACAAACAATCTTAGCAATATAGAGCTCTGCTAATTGCTTGCCATTGAAGGTGGTTTTGACGGGAATAAAATGAGCCACTTTCGTTAGACGATCAATGATCACCCAAATGGCATCAAACCCATTCTGAGTTTTTGGCAGGCCGGTAACAAAATCCATACCGACTTCCTCCTATTTCCAATGTGGAATAGGCAAAGGTTGAAGGGTACTGGTTGGCTTCAAGTGCTCAGCTTTAACCCTTTGACAAATATCACATTCAGCAACATACTGAGTAATTTGCCTTTTCATTTGGCTCCACCAAAATGTCTTCTTCAAGTCTGGTACATCTTAGTGCTTCGGGATGCAAAAACTTGGAATTATGAGCCTCTTTAAAATTAGCCCCTCGGCTAAGGATTTGAGGGTACAACCAAACGATTGCGATATCGGATGATACCTCGGGCATCTTCGGAAAATTCATTGGCTTTACCCGCCTTCAAATTTTCCCTGATCTTAGCTACCTCCGTATCAGTTTTCTGAGCTTCCAGAATCTGATCTTCAAGTGTAGATTTCACTTGTAAGGCAGCGAGTTCCTTCTTCTACCATTTGAGACTTAAGCTGAAAATCAGCACATAAGCTCTTAGCGAGAATCTTGTCGACAAGCAGTTGCATTGTGACTTTCTGCTTAAAGCATCAGCCACAACATTGGCTTTGCCTGGATGGTAATGAATACCCATATCATAGTCCTTGATCAATTCAAGCCATCTTCTCTGCCTCATATTCAAATCAGTTTGAGTCAATATGTATTTCAGGCTCTTATGATCGGTATAGATTTCGCAACGATTACCGATGAGGTAATGTCGCCAAATCTTTAAAGCATGGACCACGGTTGCCAATTCCAGATCATGAGTAGGATAATTCACTTCATGAGGTCGCAATTGCCTGGATGCATATGCCACCACTCGGCCCTCTTGCATAAGTACACAACCAAGTCCATGGCGAGATGCATCGCAATAGATATCGAAGCTCTTATGAACATCTGGCAGAGTAAGAACTGGAGCTTTGGTCAGAAGAGTTCTCAAAAGCTGAAAGCTTTCTTCACACTCATCTGACCACTCAAATTTCTTCTCCTTCTTCAAAAGCTGAGTCAGAGGCCTCGAAATTTTGGAAAAGTTTTCAATGAACCTACGGTAATAACCCGCAAGTCCAAGAAAACTTGAACTTGGAAACGATACGAAATTTGTTTCGATCTAGTACATCTTGTACTTTCTTTGGGATCAATGAGTGATACCTCCTTGGATAACACATGTCCCAAGAATGCGACTTGCTTGAGCGGAAGGCACACTTGCTAAACTTAGCATATAGCTGATGCTTACGAAGTGTTTCCAATACAAGTCTCAGATGCTGCTCATGCTCTTCAGTAGACTTGGAATAGATAAGAATGTCATTAATAAACACGACAACGAACTTATCCAAGAAATCCATGAATACTGAATTCATAAGATTCATGAAATAAGCCGGAGCATTTGTTAGACCAAAGGACATAACAGTATACTCATATAACTCGTAACGAGTAGAGAATGCTGTTTTAGGAATGTCCTCAGCTCTAACTTTGATCTGATGATAGCCCGATCGCAAATCAATTTTAGAAAAGACTCGGGCTCGGTCAATTTGGTCAAAAGATCATCAATTCGAGGCAAAGGATATTTGTTTTTGATAGTGATTTCATTCAACGGACGGTAGTCCACACACATCCGCAAAGTCTTATCTTTCTTCTTGACAAAGATGGCCGGGCATCCCCAAGGTGAGGAACTCGGTCGAATAAATCCCTTGTCAAGTAATTCTCCAAGCTGTTTCTTCAATTCAACCAGCTCATTAGGAGGCATACGATAAGGTCTTCTAGATATGGGAGCAGTACCAGGAACTAGTTCAATTACGAACTCCACTTCCCGATCTGGTGGCATACCGGGAAGGTCTTTAGGAAAGACATCAGGATATTCACATACAACCGGTACTGACTCCAAGGTAGGGGTGGTATCAGCTTGCAACACACCAAGATGATAATTGACTATCTTGGATTGAAAAATGACTGAATTGCCGTCTTCATTAGTTATAGAAATAGACCGTTGAGCACAATTAATTTGCCCTCGGTTCTTAGATAGCCAATCCATTCCCAAAATAACATCCAACCCTTTAGAGTCTATCACAATCAAATCTGCCCAAAAATCTACGCCTTGAATGTTTATGTTAACGTTACGGCAGATTTGATCGATTTAATGATCTGGCGAATGAATAACATCACGGAGGATGAAGTTTATGCCGCGTCAATTGATGTTGAACAGCAAAGTGCCTACTAACAAAAGAATGGGATGCTCGGAATCAAATAAAACGATGGTGGATTTGGAATTAATTAGGAGCATCTTGAGAACAACATCAGTGCATCGATCGCCTCTTCGCGATGATCTAGTTCACATGACCTCGGTGGAGCGGGATCGAGACTTGTGAGAGGCTTTGGAGATGGTCTTTGGACACCAGGCAGGTGGAGAAGGTTGAGCAGTGGTAACCCGTGCCTTAGCATGACCTTGGTTGGCAAAATGTCGGGGCGTCATAGCGATAGCAAATCACACGGGCTGACATTGCTAACGATGGGTGGCGATTCCCACCAGATTTGGGCTGCCCAGGGTGGAGATGGACGAAATGCAAACACTAGCGCCCTTGGTGGAGCTAGAGCTGGCGCTCGAAAAGACTGAGGCTGCCACAGATGCGGTCTTATTGAATGACTACTAGCTACAAACTGGGTAGCCTTCTGCCGCTTCCGCGACTCCTCCAAAGCCTTGATTTTAGTCTCAGCAATAATGGCTTTATCGACGAGGTGCTGAAAATTTCTGAAGTCTTGCACTGCTAGGGCCAACTGCAGTTCTTCAGATAATCCATGCATAAAGCGATTTCGACGACGAAGGTCAGTTGAAACATCATCAGGTGCATACCGAGCAAGAAAGTTGAATTCATGCAAATATTCAGTCACCGACTTTCGCCCTTGCTTAAGTGCGAGAAATTCCTGCTGCTTGGCCAACATCACCCCTTCGGGAATGTGAGCTTCACGAAAGGCTTCCGTGAACTCACCCCAAGTAAGGACATGTCCAGCAGGTTGGGTGGCAAGAAGATTGTCCCACCAAATGCTAGCTGGTCCATTCAGTTGGTAACTAGCATATAGGACTTTCTCCCTTTCAGAACATTGAGCAATCAACAGCTTCTTTTCAATCTCCCGAAGCCAATCCTCCGCTTCCATCGGGTCTTGAGAGCTGGAAAATACTGGCGGGTTAGTCCGCTGAAAATCAGCAAGACTTCCCTGCCCATGCTGACCTCCTGCCCTACCAGCTGGGGTGGTAGTGGAAGAAGTGTTACGCGCAATTTGTTCCAGAATGCGCGTTTGGTCCATCCTGTTGCGCTCTATCTGCATGAGCACATCAACCATTGAGGGCCGTGGAGGAAGCTCCTCTTCCTGGCGACCACCTTGTGTACCATGAGAACCAGAAGGGTCCGCCTGCTCCCCCTGAGAGTAGGGAATTGGGGTAGAGAATCTCTCCTCTTGTTGTGCTTTCATGGCATGTAGTAGATCTGTCATCTTGTTGCCATATAATGGTTAATAACATCACAAGGATATACTCGAGCAAACACAAACAAGATTGGACAGAGAGAAAGAAAAATACTAAACTCCCACATGCATAATGATATGAAATGCATCAAATTAACACCAAAAGAACCACAAACTCCATTTTATAACAGCAAGAGGTTTGGCCCCACATATTTATACAAGTCAGCTAGCCAAGGTCAAGGTCCAAAACCAACAGGCCGACATACATAATTTACAAGATTACAAGCTGTCCTATTATTTTTAATACAAGACAGCTACTGGCTGGTTACTACTACTTCCTAAGCATGGTGCTCATCATCCATCCTCTACGAATAGTCATTGCGGTTGAAATTCACCGGAAACTCATTTACCAGATGAGCCTCAGGTGAACCCGTGTCCACGGGGTTCGATGGACTGATGAGACGCCGAGGAGAACCTAGCAGCAGATGATGACCTCCAGGAGGTGCAGGTCGTTGTGTACGAGGAAAGCCTGTGAATGTCGAAGATGAACTTAGGTTGTCTCCAATCGAGCACATCTTGGACTTTGCTTGGGTCCACAGCAAATCCTCCTTCAGATAGTACATGACCCAAAAAGGCAACTTCTTTTAGCCAAAATTCTCATTTGCTGAATTTTGCATACAGTCGATGTTCTCGAAGCTTGTTCAACACAAGCCGAAGGTGTTCTTCATGCTCCCTTTCAGATTTAGAGTATATGAGAATGTCATCAATAAAGATGACTACAAATTTATCCAAATACTCCATAAACACTGAGTTCATGAGATTCATGAACATGGCCGGTGCATTTGTCAAATCGAAGGTCATGACGGTGTACTCGTACAAACCATAACGAGTTGAGAATGCCGTCTTGAAGATGTCTTCAGATCTGATCCTAACTTGATGATAGTCCAATCTCAAGTCAATTTTAGAGAATATACGGGCACCGGTCATTTGGTCGAACAAATCATCAATCTGTGGAAGCGGATACTTGTTCTTGATGGTGACCTCATTCAACGGATGGTAGTCAACACACATCTGCAGGCTATGGTCCTTCTTCTTTACAAATATAGCCGGGCTTCCCCAAGGTGAGGAGCTCGGCCTAACGAAACCCTTCTCTTGAAGTTCCGCGAGTTGCTTCTTCAATTCAACCAACTCATTTGGCGGCATTCGGTAGGGACGCTTAGATATGAGAGCAGTTCCGGGCTGCAGCTCGATCACGAACTCAACTTCTTGTGTGGGTGGCATACCCGGTAGTTCCCTAGGAAATACATCTGGGAACTCACACACCATTGGAACTTCACTCAAATCTGGCAATTCTTTGCCACTAATGGCATAAAGATGTGGATGCTCCAATTTCGGCACCATTTCGACTTGAAAACCAAGTTGACTTGTGAGAGTGATAGACTTGCGGGCACAATGAATTTGACCATGGTTCTTGGATAGCCAATTCATCCCAAGAATAACATCAAGGCCCGCTGAATTTATCACAATAAGATTGGCCGAAAACTTCACCCCTTTAATCTCAATTTCAACTTCACGACATTCATGAATGCTCCTCATTTCTGAACCCGGTGACTGAATCTTCAAAGGTGCAGGCATCAAGCTGAGTGAGATGTTGTGGAGTGTAGAAAAACTTCTGGACATGAAGGAATGAGAGGCTCCAGAGTCAAACAACACGGTCGCAGGAGTTGAATTGACTAGAAATGTACCCAACACGACGTCGGGTGCTTCCTGCGCCTCCTCAGTGGTGACATGGTTGACATGAGCACGACCGGTGTTCTAAAAAGTGACATTGGACCTCTGATCAAAGGATTCTTCAAGGTCTTGGCGCTGACCGGGGTTGGCTTGGTGCTTCACCGGACAGTGACCTGCAAAATGCCCTGGATTGCCACAAATGAAACATCTGACTAACGGTCTTAAATGCGTGCCGGTTTCTTAGCTTCTTTCCAGGCTGCCTTTGCTGGGTTTCTTGCTGAGGCGGTTGATACACTTGCATGGAAACTCTCGGAGGTGACGAATCTTGAAATTCAGGAGGAGCGGGCGGCCAAACACCCGGTTCTTGAAAATTGCAGCTTGCTGAAATTTGTGCAGCCTTCTTGCGCTTTCGCAATCCTACAACCGATTGCATCTTATGTTCCACCACAGTGGCCTTGTCAACCAATTGCTGGAAGTTGTGGAAATCGTGTACAACGAGTGCCAGCTGCATCACTTCTGAAGGCCTATTGAAGAACTGGTCTTGCTTCCTTGCATGAGTGGAGACATCGTCCGAAGCGTAACGAGCCAATTGATTGAACTCGTAGAGATATTCCATTATGGACTTATCATCTTGCTTCAGCTCGAGGAACTCACATCTCTTGATACTCACGATGCTTGAAGGAACATGTGCCTCTTGGAAAGCTATCCGAAACGCGTCCCATGATGGAACGTGATTGGTGGGCTGCATGGCGCAAAAATTACCCCACCATGCACAAGCGGCCCCTTCGAGTTGATTAGAGGCATAGAATACCTTCTCGTTGTCGGCACATTGAGTGATGATCAGCTTTCGTTCTATGGTTCGAAGCCAATCATCGGCCTCGAGAGGGTCCTCCGAACAAGAGAACACGGGAGGCTTCGTGCTCAGAAAATCAGCAAATCAGGAGCTATAAAGATCGGCTCCTCTCGCTGCCATTTGAGCACCTTGGACACCGGTGGTGTTCTGAGCAATTTGCTGCAAGATCAAAGTCTGGTCTTGCTGACTCTGTTCCATCTGGGCCAACACTTCGACCACGGATGGCTGAGGTGGAGTCAGTTCTTCTTGCCGATCCACGTGCTGAAATTGTGGGTCGGGGTGCTCCGGATTGTGCCGTTGAGGATTCGGGGGCTGAACATCGGTGATCTGAGAACCCACGGGCTGTGAATTCTCCATTACTTCCGACGTCAAATGAGTTTTAAGACCCGACATCCTATTGCCATACAACTTGTTAGCAACCGGCAAAAAGGGACGAGGAAAAAGCATAAGGTAAGCAATTGATAGCAGGGGGTGACTTAACCTAGCATGAATGCACAATGAAAACACTTTTATGCAACAAGAAATGGGGTGTTATGGTCCATGTGGACAGCACAAGATCCAAATGCAAATACAGTTAGTTTTTCGACATAGTTGCGATACAACCCGCCCGTAGGCGATGCACAACTATTTGGAACAAAAGAGAGCAAATGATCTCCATAAAATCCAACGTCTACAAGCTAAGTAATATTATTAGGGTGTATAATACCTAAGGATAATCCCTAACTTAATCTTAAAATCGCAGCAAGGCATCGTCCTCTCGTTCTTCCACCAATTCTTTTTACCGACGACTATTTAACGTTTCTAGTGTTGGAAAAGAGAGACGAGCAATAGAGAAAATGATTTTTCTCAAATCAAATGATTAGGGAGGTAAGAAATAGATGCTAGGATGGGTAAGAAAGAAAGGAAATATATTACTTGCATTTTTGCCAAACTTTTGATAGTTTGAAAATATTCTTTGCAAATCAAAATCCTAGTAACATCCATTGCTACGGCTTTAACCTACAGTCAGTATGGCTCTGATACCAACGCTATGTGGACCCCAAGATCGGATCCGTTTCAAGCTAAGTAATTACGCTGAAAGAGCACAATACTTAACATGAAACGAAAACGATTCCAAGTGCCCGGATAGGTGTCTCATGTTAGCTCCCAAGGATCAGTGACTAACATGCACATATCCAAACACAACATTGTATTCACATCCATACACAATATACAAGAATAAAGGAAACGTAAATACAACATCATTGAAGAGAAACATAATGTACAAGTTTGCATAAGAGGGCCAATCTGCCAAATATAAACAACACGAATAAATCGCAGCGGAAGACAAACTTAAAATAAAAAGGGAATAACCGAGTTGGCATGCCCACAATCCCACAAGCAACCAACTGGAGTTAAAGTCGTAGCGTCTGAAGTACTTTACCCAATTTGAATGACTTCTCACCTGAAAAAATAGACAATTTTTAAGTACAAAGTTGTACTCGCGAGACTTTTCAAGAAAAATAAGGATGCATGTAAGTATCAAAGGAAGGCTACTACACTAGTCAATTTTTAGCATAAAACAAGTTTTTTAATTAGATAAACAATATAGATTCAAATTTCCATTTTTAAAACATTTAGAAAACATTGTATAACAGTAAGTTATGATCAACAACAGTATAATCTCCAAATATAATCAACACACGAACATACTATTCGTGACAAATCATTCCATGACAAAATAACACGCGAACTTCGCGTTCAAGATATCATTCCAGATCTGAACAAACTAACATAATGACACAACATTTTTCACCATAACCCAAACTTAATTTCCCATAAGCTAACTATGCATGCTTTCCCACAAGTGATGTCCATAACCGGGGACACGGCTATTCGAATAGATTTATTTACTCTGTAGAGTTGTACAGCTTTACCCACACGATAAGAATATCTCGTAATGTCGGTGTGACGACCCACCCTGTCATGTACCGGTAAGAGGTCCGGGAGGACCATTTTTTTATTTATTATTTTTTTTGCGCTGCGGTGCCTCCACAGAGAGGGGTGGTAGCATCGCACGGTGCATTACCGAGGAGGTCTGCCATGACCTCTAGGAGGTCTTTAGGACCTCCTAGAGGTCTTGGCCAGCCACGGACCTCCCAGGAGGTCTTCAAGACCTCTTGGAGGTCTTGGCCCGCAAGCCTCGGTAGCACCTCCAGGTACATCACTAGAGAGGTCCGACAGGACCTCCCAAAGCAGTCGTGGGACCTCCTGGAGGTCCTATCCCTGTGCATTCGAGCTAGTCCCAGGACAACATAAGCTAGCTCGCACAAGAACACAAGCTAAGATCACAACCACGAGGTCAAACAAAGATGAAGCAGACAAATTAAACTTAATATATATCAGGACCTTATGGTCAAACTTGTTAACAAGAGGTCTACCACAGAGGGCTTACAAAACCAACAAGGACTTACAACTGGGAACAAGGAGCTCTAAGGCACCAACACCAAAAGCACGCAAAAGCCATCCAACAAGCACCACAGGCTGTCGGGTGGAGGACGTCCTAGGCAGCTGGATCATCGAAGAACTCCTCCTCAAAGAGGTGCACCGCCTCACTTGATCATCTTAATGTCTGCTTTGACACAGGGGCTTAAGCCATGAGCATTTGTGAGCACCGGTTTATTAGGCTCATAATACTTAGTCATCCAATTGACCTAGTATTATCAACCAAATAAACCAGTTTAGAGAGATGTATACTCCCGAATCGGTATACATACCTCACAACAAAAGAATGTATCAATTCCATACAACACATAGTACATAAGCAACAAACCAGAAGTTAAAACTAAAAAGGAATAGGTTATTACAAAAGAGGGGCCTTCTGGCCAAATAACCACAAGTACTACTAAGAATAACAGCGGAAGCAAAAAAAAATGCCATAAAGATGGCTATAACAAAAGCCAATTAGCGTGCCTTTACCCACAAGGCAACTAACCGGACCGCCAAGCTAGTCGTCAAACCCGAAGCACATCTCGCAAGAGTGAAGCCCTTGGGGCTCAACTCCTTCCTCTGCAACAAAAGCCACAAAAAATGCCACAACCACGGCGATGAGTACATAAAGTACTCCATAAGACTTCGTGTGAGATAATAGAACTATAAATAGCTACATGCAAGCTTTATTTAAGTGGATGAGGCTTTGGACTCATTTTAGCATAAAGCAAGTTTCATTTGCAATAACATAATAGATTGAAGGCAATTTGGCAAAGTATTTTAATTGTTGAAATAACAACGAGATAGTAACATAGTAACAACAACAAGATCAACCTGGAAGTGACTAACCCAAGTCACCACAACAATAGCATGAACATCCATTCATACCAACCCATCAAGTTTTAATTAAATGGTTGAGACTAGTTCTCACGGGGCGTTTCCGAGCGTGTCCATAACCTAGGACGAGGCTATTCGAATAGTTTTAACCCTGCAGGGGTGTACCAATGTACCCACACGTCAGACCGCCTTTCCTTTAAGCACACTACCTTTGGTATGCCGGCACGGCTAAGTCCTACGAGACATTTCCAATGGACGATGCTAATTAAGAGCCGCCTCCCACAGGGATAAGGATACATTAGACAACCTAACGGTCTATTAATGCTCCCTCCCAACACCACACACACACATTTTATTAAAACATACCCACCGACCAGCTCATAATTAACACCTTCCAAAGTACTTAGTCAAGAGAGGTCCCATATCCCCTCGTGTGGTTAGCACATAAAATTGCTTTCGAGCAGTGGCGCAAGTAACTCGGTCATAATGACTCGAGCATACTACCACATTCCAAAAACCACACCATCCATCCAATATGCCCAAGTCCAAATAGTTTTCATTTTTATTTGTTTACAAATCATACAAGGGACATAATGGAATGATAGTTTTTAGGTGATCAAGGTTATCGACATAATGTCGATAAACCGCCCATTTCTACCGATTATCTAAGCATTGCTAAGCATGACACCGTAAAAGCAATAAAAGAGCATAATTAAATCACGGGCTCTAATTCACCAGCGATATTAGTAACTTATGGTTTGTGGCAGGGGTAACAATTTAGGGGCAACTATGCAATAGGAATAGCTACCTCTAAACGATAAAATACTTTGACACAAAAGCATGCATACATACAAGTTAAACAAAATATTAGACTTTAAAGTAATGGGACAATGATGGAAATGATCAAACTGCTTGCCTTGCTGTTGCTGGCCAAATTGTTGCTGAGGATCACTCACGGGTTCAATACACTCGTCGGCACCTAATCGAAAAGACGAAAAGATTCGATAAGAACGACGAAAACAACAAAGACAACACAGCAAACAAACTCCAAACACTCTGAATTTTCTACAGAAGCAAGAGGATGATTTTTAGGAAATTTTGCAACAAGAACCAATTGATTTGGATTCTCAATGCAAAAGTTATGAGCAAAACAATTCTGTTCAGCCCCTAAAAATACCAAACTGCACTAGTCACTAATTTAATTATGAGGCAACATTTTCTAGAAAAGTGGTGATGCTGAGATTTTTACAGCAAAACCAGCACCTCATGAGATGAATAACACAATTGAGTTCATCCCATTTGGAGCTATGTTGCACTTTCTACCATTTTTCAAAAACAAGAACTTGAACAAAATTATAATGCACAAGTCCTCATTTCTACAACAGCAACAAGATCAAAGCTAATTTTTACAGTAAGTTCATTAATAGAGGAAACCAACAAAGTTGGTCTCACTCAAAAATAATCTACAGAGCATTAGTTACGTATTTTACAAGTTAAGCATTAATTTGAGTGTATATTTAAAGTGAGTTTTAAAATCTAATGGCAAAACTGTGCTCTGGAGCTGAACTCAACTTACAATCATTTTTGGATTAAAGTCAAGTTCAAGACAGAGCTAACACAATTTGAATGACCTCAATTGGATTTAAAATGAAAAAGATATGGAATTCTAAAGTTTATACCTTATTTTTGTTTATAATTAAGAGTTCACTGGAATTTCTAAAACCAAAAGAGAGGGGGAGGACGTGAACCGTTGATCTAAATCAAACGGCCCAAGACCTCCAGAGGAAGCAGCAAGCGCTGTGCAGTCCAGAGAACATGGGCCGTTGATCTTGGATCAGCGGTCGATGTCCTCCCCGCCACGCAAGCTTAATGAGGGAGGTCGTGGCGGTTGATACCGCATCCAACGAACCACAACACATGAGGGAGGACCGGGGCGGTCCAGATCAAACGAGGAGGTCTGAGCAGTGAGATCTTCCAAAGGAAGATCTAAACTATCAAGATCTCCCCAAGGAAGATCTACATCGTCCAAGACCTCTCGAGGAGGTCTGGGTATCGAGATTTTCCAAGGAGGACCTTAGTGGTCTAGATTGTCCCGGGGAGGACCTTAATGGTCAAGACAACAACAAAGAGGTCTGGGCGGTTCAGATCCACATGGGGTGGTCTGAGCGGCCAAGATCGACAAGGGAGGTCCTAAGCGGCTCAGATTTCCTTTGGGAGGTGCAGGCGGCTAAGATTTACCGAGGAGGTCCACAAGGTTAAGAGGACCTCGGGGAGGTCCTACGGTGGAGATCAACACAGGGAGGACCTCAGCGGCTAAGATCTCCCACAAGGAGGTCCTAGCGGTCAAGATCGCAAGAGGGAGGTCTGGAGGTTGTCCTACAAAAGACCGGGGTGGTCTTTGCAAAGAGGACCCCGAGGGGGGTCTTTGGGGAGGTCTTTGCCAAAGTCCACGGGTGGTCCTTTGGCAAAGAGGTCCCAGAGATGCACGCTGTGGGAGACTAAGGCGTGACCTTAATTGCGCAACAAGGGGCGAAAAACAAGGCATTAAAGGTGACCCGAGTTTACCAATGCTAAGAAATGATGATCGCATTTAAGGGGAGACCTTTGTCCTAACGACAACGGCACGGTGTCATTGTCGTCAAACAAAACCCGAGAGGCTCCCAAGGCTTGTCGCGGCGATGAGGACCTCATGGCGCCATCCAGAGCACCAGCGTGTGCGCAATAGTGTTTGCGCACGCCAGGGACCATTCGACTCCACGGGTGGCCTGAATCTATGACGAGCCGTAGATTGGCGGCGCAAAACACACGGCCAAAACACAAACAGCGATAATGAGCTCCGCAGCGTACATTCAAGCGTGTGCCCAAGAAAAGCTCCGCAACAACATACACGCTGGTGCCAAAGCATCTCTGGGACTACCGGAGGGTTACACGGAGGTCGCGGAGGTCTTGAGGAGGTGAGGGCGTGGAGGACCGGAGTTGGGGAAGAAGGGTTGCTCCACGGCCAACTCCAAGCTCCAAGCTCCAAGTTAGGCCTCTTCTGAAAATGTCAACCTAACAATGGGTTAGGTTCAACTCCAGGAGATTTGGGGGAGCTGAAAATGAGCAAGAGGTTGAGAGGGAGCCACTTGGAACCTTTGTGCCACCGAGGGCTCCAAGCTTCAACAATGGCGGCCAAAAGGGAGGTCGGTGGAGGGATGCTCGGCCAAGCACAAGCAAGGCCAAGCTCAATGGTGTGTAAAAAGAAGCCAAGAACAACAGTGGGGGGTTTTATAGCTAGGGCAAAAGAGGTCTGGACCACGGGTTAAGCTCATGGTGAGCTTAGCCCAAGGGAGGTCCATGGAGTTGGACAAGATGGATAGGACAGAGTAGGTCGGGGCGATGCATGGGCTAGGGGCGGAAAAGCACTAACATGCATTTAATGCCCCGAGCCTGAGCCGTTGGATGTGACAAGGCTCGACTTTGCCCATGCCATGGCTGCCACGCAGCGCCAAGGAAGGAGAAGAACGAGGATCTCACATCCATCGTTGGATTACGTGGATGGGAGGTCTGACCCTCGGATTTTAAGTTTGAACCGTTATGTTTTAAGTGGTGGGAGGAGGTCCCACCACACGATTTGGAAAGGGAGGTCGTGGCCTCCGATTTCCATAATCTTGAATCTTGCGTGGAAAAAGGGACAGAGGTCCAAAGCGTTGGATCTCAATCCAGCAGTCGCGGACCTCTGTGAGGTCTTAACCGCACACGAACTTGAGAACACGAGGGGAGGTCATGGCCTTTGGATTTAAATCCAGGCGCGCACAACCAAAGGAGGTCTTAGCACTACGCCGTAGCGCACAAGAGGTTATGGCCATCAGTTAAGATCTAATGGTGATGAGAGGGCGAGGAGGTGCGAGATGTTGCGCAAAAGGCAAGGGAGGTCGGGACCTTTGGATTTTTGATCCAGCGGTTACGATCAAAAGAGGGAGGTCTGAGCTTGCGCATAGCACTGAGGAGATCATGGCCTTTAGATTTAAATCTAAGAACTCGACCTCACGTCTTGTGAGGAGGTCTAATCGCACAAGACAAGGAGGAGGTCGTGGCCAGTGGATTTTAAATCAGCGGTGCACAACATGAGATGGGGGAGGTTGTGGCTGGATATTTTGAGGGGGAGGTCGGGCTGTTGGATCGATCCAGCGACTCGACCTCGATTAAATGGGAGGTTTGCTTAGTCTAGCAGTGAGGGAGGTCATGGCCATGGATCTTGGATCCAAGGGCTACGACCTCAACAAGGTGGGAGGACCTCCTTGTGAATGTTTGAGGAGGAGGTCGTGGCCTTTGGATTTAATCCAGCGGCTCGACCTCAACAAATGGGAGGACTGGCGCTAGATAATCTAAGGAGAGGTCGGGGCCGTGGATTTTGATCCATGGCCAAGACCGATGAGGTGGGAGGTCGAGGCGGTGATGGTTTAGGAGGAGGTCGTGGTCAGAGGATTTGAATCCAGCAGCTCGACCTCATCAAATGAAATGGAGGTCTGTTGAGCCCGGACTTGGTTGGGTTCAACCCAAAATGAAAAGGTGGCTCAGCCCAAGCAACAGTGCATGTTGAATGAGTTATAAAACAGCTGAGACTTTGAAACATTGTTTGGGATAGCAAAACAACTCCAAAAATTATGCAATTTTAACTGGAGCTTGCTGACATTAAGATTCACCTTACATAAAATTTCCAGAGGTTATTATGCAATGTATTTTTCTCAGGAAATTCATGAAGGTTGTTCAAGGATTTGTTTTACCTCCAAAATTTATCAAACAAGTTTTACAACTTGTGATATTTTTCAGAGGGGTCCCACATCAGTTTTAGGACCAAGGAAAATATTTTCCAAATGTTTGGCACAAGATTTAAGATAATTGGAAAAGGAGTTTGACTTTTGGTCAACCAGAGCTTGTGTTTTTGGATTACACAACTCTTGGACAAAAATCACAGGAGAGATTAGGGGTTTTCAAGATGTGAGAAAAAGTTTTAATTTCTACACATATAATTATACTTGAACAAACCCTAATTATACATTTGGGATGTTACAAGCACTTTGAATGTACTCAGCAAGTCACAGGGAGCAATTATGCAATAATATTCATGCAAGGGCTTACCAAGTGAGAGATGTATGGTTAGTTTGCGCAAAGCCAGGTTTTGACAATAATAACAATAATAGATCGAAAAGCAGCAAGGCGAAAACAATAGTACATAATACATTTGATGTTTGAAAGAGTGGAGTGAGCACCAACTCACATCCACAACAAGAATGGGGAGGTCTGGTCACACCAGTGGCCAGGTCCTCACCCAAAAACCACTCTAGAGCACCCACTCCAGAGGTCCGAACCAGCCCCTGGACCACCACCCGAGCCAACCCCGACCCCTCTGGAGCCGGCCAAGGTCTCTTGAGGCAAAGCCAAGGCATCTCATTGAAGTGTCGATGGCACAAATTTTTGCAACAACTACCCGTTGCACCATTTTCACCGAGCATGTCCATGACCAAGGACTTGGCTATTGAATAGATTTTTACACTCTGCGAGAGGTGTACAACTTTACCCACAATCCACGGTCTCTCTAGCGGGGCGGGTTCGGTCACCCTTGCTCACTTAGGTGGTGAGCAGTCTAGAAAGCGTGGCAAGGCCTTCTACAAAGCTTTGGTGACTCGGGCTGCCCGCTAAGGTTTCGCAATCCTCCTCGTGGTCTAGAAATCCATGAGGTTATGGGGTGCCCTCTTGCCCACGAATCACACGCTCCACCACAACAGCCCCAAGCCAACTCATTGCTAATTATTCAGCCCAGACCATCCCCATAAAATGATCTTGTGGTTGCACTGTTTGGCCCAGATCAATAGACACAAAGTTAAGTCCTTAATTGTGCTAAGGCAAGACTTCCACAAACCCAGATGTGCATAGCACCCGCTACTCACTCCCTGCCTTCTTACCTCAGCAAAACCTTTTGTAATTACCCATGCTGTAACATCCCAATTCTGAAAATGAGGAGAAATTAAAACTTTTTCTTCAATTGAGAATGCTTGCCCAAATCGGTAATTCTTGCAAAGGAATTATGGAAAATCCAAACTCAAAAATCAAATTCTCCAATTCACTCCTATCAAAAACCTCCTTGGGAAAATCTTGTGCAAACCTCTGTAAATAATTTTCCTAAGTTCCTTGGTTGACTAGCAGCCCTCTGAATTATTTCATAATTTTTAGAAATTATTTGAATAATTTTTGAGGCAAGTCAAACCAGTCAAACCTGGTCCAACCCTATTGTCCAAACCTTCTGAAATTTCTGGAGAAAAATGCAGGGCATTAAAACCTCTGGAAATTTTATGGTAGAATTATTCATCATGTCAGAAAGCTCCAGTTAAATTTTCATAAATTTTGGAGTTGTTTTGATACCTCAATTAAATCCACAAAATCTCAGTTCCAAATTCAAACTCAAACCGCCTTTGTTCCTTGGAGTGCAGGTCGACTCGGGCTCGAGCCAATGGACTTGGTCCAACCAACTAACTGCACCCGGTGGGCTCATGCTGGCGCAATTGGCATGGGCGTTAGATTTTGATCGGACGGTCCATATCGCGTAACCCTTGGATCCTCCGGTTTCATCTCGGCGTGCGATTAAAATCGGACCTTGCCGCTTCGTCGTCCTCCTCGCTTCGCCTTCCGTCCTCGGCCTTGCGTCTGTATTGTGCGAGAGTGGGCGAGTAGGCGTGGGGAGGCTCGAGCCTTGTCACCTCTGGCAACGGCTCCTCTCTGCTGCTAATTAATGCGCTCGAGCTTTAGCTATTTAGTCTTCTTTCTCTGCAGAGCCATCCATTCCTCCATGTCCTTGTTCGCCAGGAGGCTGTGGACGAAGTCCACCATGACCATGAGCTTGGCTCTTGGCCTTGCTCTCTCGACTATAAGAAGCCCCTACACCTTGCTGGTTTTCCTTTAGTCGCCTTCCACACTTGCTCTTGGTCCCTTGAGCTCAAACCACCTCCCCACCATTGCAACCGCCATTGTTGGAGCTCGGGCACTGGGTAAAGGCGGTGGTCTGTCCCTCTCCTCTCTCTATTTTTGCTCGAGCCACCCTTTAACCCCTGGTAAATCCCTCACTTAATTTGGATTCATCTTTACAGGTGAAGCCGAATTGCAAAAATCCCCATTTCGGCGAAATCAACCCCTTCTTCCCGTTCTTGGGTGAGTAGCTCCATTCCTCAATTCCTTGCTCGTGAAGCTTCTTTGAGCCTTGGTGGAGCTAACCCGATGTGTGATCGCAATACTTTTGCTTAGGCCGTGTTTCCTCGTTGTCTTCCCGGCTCGTCGTGGTGCTTCGTCGCCGAAGCTTCTTCGACCGCCGGGTTAAATCCTTGCCCTCGGTACCCTTCTTATAGTCCCTAGAAGTGGCTTTTCTTTGCTTTCGAACCGCCTTGAGCAACATTTTCGCTTTTGGTCTTTTGGCGAAACGGTCACCCGCTTATCTCGGCTCGCGGCGATTCTGCCGTCGCCGTCGGTGTGGGTGGTGCCATTGGGTCCACAAGGCTATTGCGGACCCATTCATGTCCTTGGCTCATGGCCAGGTGGCGGGCAGCCACGGCGATGAGCTCGGGAACTCCTCGGCATTTTGTCGGACGGGGAAATCTTGTCGAGAATCATTAGGACAAAGATCCCGTCATTAGTGCGCTAATCATTGGTTAATTAACTGCTTAGCATTAATGATGTCCTAAACGGGGTCCTTGTCTCACTGACATGTGGGCCAGCGCCTTAAATCACCCTTTAATGCGCATAGTAAACTCCCCGGGTTTACTGTCGCTGACGGGTGGGACCCATTTCACTGTGCACGTGGGTTAAAACCTCCCCGCACGACTCAGCGTCGCTGACAGTGGGTCCCGCTTGTCAGTATGCACTGTGCGCGTCCGATACACTTCAATCCATATCGGTAGCTCATCTCAAGATCAGCGGTGATATTCATCGGCGATCGGACCATGAATAGGAGTGTTCACCGTGGGCCTTTGGATGCGAATTCGACGGCCCAGATTGAGCCACGTCTTTATCTCGCGACTGGATTTTAGGAAATTCGGGATTTTATTTTACAACCGAAAATCGCATTAAACTTTGAAAAGGTAAAACTATTTCGCAATAATTCATTTTCGGTGATTCCACTTTTGATAATTCTGTTATGAGCTAAAGTTTAATCTAAAAATAGTTGCATGGTTGAAATAGCTCCAGAAAAATGTAAAAGATCATTTTAATCCTTTTCAGCTTTATTAAATGTATTAGAAATTCTGATAAGTTTAAAATGCATAATAAATTCATGTTAACTCCTTTTAGATGAAATCAAGTTTGTTAATTCTGTTATTACCTACACTTAGATCTAAAAATGAAATTAAGCATGTTGTAGTTGCAAAAATGTCCAGAATTAATTTTGTTAACTTGTAGGTTTAATTGTTTCACTAGAAATCCTTTAACTTGTAAAATGCATAACTAATTATCTGTAAACTCTTTTGCGTGAATCCAAGTTTGTTGGATTCCTCTAAGGATAAAATTACTAGGAAAAATAGTTTTGAACATGTTACTGTTTTCAGAAAGAATAATCATGCATTTTAATTGTGTTCAAGTTCTTGTTTCAAAAATTAATAGAAGGGCATTATAGCTCCAATTGAGATGAATCCAATTTGGTTGTTCATCTTATGAGGTGCTTATGCTACCTTAAAATTTCAGTTCCTCTGCATGTCTAGAATTTTTGCGATGAATAGTAACACATTTTTAATTAATTAGGCTGAGCAGATTTGATTTCATCATATCTTTTGCATTAAGGATCCAAATCACTTGATTTTTGTTGCAAAATTCATGATAAATCAATATCTTTCTGCTGTAAAATTTTCAAGTCATTTGGAGAAAGTTGGCTGTTGAGTCTTTTTGGTTTCTTTGTTCTTATCGGTTCTTTTTTCGCTCTTTCGTTAGGTTTCGACATTTGTGGCGATCCGAGAGTGACCCTCAGCCACAACTTGAGCAACAGCAACAAGGCAAGCAGTTTGACCATGATTCATCCTATATTTGCAAGTCTATTATATTGTTTAAACTCTATGTATGCATTGCTACTTTGTTTTAATTATGGTTAGTGAATCCTATAGTTGCACAATCTGTAGGAAATGATCATCCTCTACTACCAATGAGCCTAGGTTATTTGCTGTGGTTGGAGCTCGTTGGATGAGCTCTTATCGCTTAGTAGTTACGATTTAATTTGCTTAGACATGCTTAGTTAGCGGTAGAAATGGGCGATCATCGACTTAGTCGATGGTCTTGATCACACAAATCTAATTACTACTTCATATTGTACAACACTTGTGCTTTGCTAATTTGTAAAGTAAAAACCTGAAAATAAAAGATTGTTTAGACTTGGGCATATTGGATGAATGGTGTGGTTTTTGGATTGTGGAAGTATGCCTAAGTCCCTAAGGACCGAGTTACTTGCGCCTCCCGTACTGAGCAATATTGCGTACTAACCACGCGAGGGGCATATGGAACCCCTCTTGACTAAGTACTTTGGGCGTTGCTAATTGGGGTCGCTTTCGGTTGGTGGTTTTAAAGATAAAATGTGTGTGTGTGGTGTGGGAGGGGAGCATTAGCTTCCGGGTAGGTCGTGTGATGTCTCCTTCTCCCCGTGGGTTGTGCGACTCAGAATTAGCATTGTCCATTGGAAATGTCTCGTAGGACTTAGCCGTGCCAGCACACCTTTGGTAGTGTGCGTAAAGGAAAGGCGATCGGCGTGTGGATGCAGTGGTACACCTGCAGGATAAAACTATTGAATAGCCTCGTCCTAGGTTATGGACACGCTCGGATACGCCCCGTGAGAACTAGACTACAACATTTAATTAAAATTTGACTTGGTTGGTATGAACGGGGAGTTCATGCTATTGTTGTGGTGACTATTGGGTTAGTCACTTCTAGGTTTCTGGTTCTCATCTACTTATGGTTATTATCGTTGTCAAACTTGATATTTGAATGTTAAAAACAGATTTGATAACTTGCCTTTAAATGTATTACATTATTGCAAATAAATGTTGCTTTGTGCTAAATGAGACATACAACCTCCACTTACATAAAGCTTGCATGTAGCATATGTTATAGGCCTGTTATCTTACGTAAGTCTTGCGAGAGTACTTTATGTACTCATCGCCCGTGGTTGTGGCATTTTTTTGTGGTTTTGGATGCAGAGGAGAGGTGAGTTCAAGAGCCTCACTTTTGTGCTATGTGTTGCAGCTTCTTGACGACTAGCTTGGCGGTCGGTCGGATGCCTAGGGGTTAAGGCACACTGATTGGCTTTGTGTTACAGCCATCTTTATGGCACTTTTGCTTCATTGTTATCTTTTAGAATTGTTGCTATTTGGCCTAAGGGCCCTCTTTTGTAATAGCTATTCCATATTAATATTAACCTCGGTTTGTTGCTTATGTACTATGTGTTGCATGGAATTGATATATTCTTTTGTTGTGAGGTATGTATACTGCATTCTGGGAAGTATACATCTCTCGAGACCGGGTTCATTTGGTTGATAATACTAGGGTCATTTGGATGACTAAGTATTATGAGCCTAATAAAACCAGTGCTCACAAAAGTTGGTATCGAGCCGCTTCGACCGTAATAACGCAAGCTTGGTCCTTAGGATATTTTGAAAACCTAATTTCAAAGTGTCAAATAAGTTTTGAAAGCTTAAGAAAATTCTCAGATTTTACTCCTCATCTATCTTAGCTTTCTCTTCTCATCTCACTCTAATTTGAGTTTTAAAGTTGTTTTCCTCTCTTCCTTCTACAAAATAGTCGTTATCGATTAATTGGGTTTTGGATAACATATGAGAGTTCTAAATTGATGTCTTGGCTACCTTTTTGGTGAAGAATATAAGTATTTGAAGGTGAAACTCAAATCTGAAAATTCTGGACAGCAAGCAAGCATTTTAGGGCAGCAATGCTTAAGCTAGTAAATGAGGTAGAAAATGAGAGGTTAATCAACTAAAACTTGTGGGAATAAAAGGGTAAGATGTGATACTAGTTAGCTAAGTATCTAGCACTTATCTCGCTGTTTTAACCTTGTTCTCTAACAGTTTTAGATCTCATCTTACAATCTGATTTTTAATCTTCTCGATCAATTACTCGTTCATTCAATACGGGTTAGTTGAGTTGAGAAGTTGAGCCTTCTTTTGGTGTTTCTTGGCTGCTTTAGAGTCTTTTAGAAGCTTCTAAAGTTGAATTACTCGCTGTTTTGGCTTTCGTTTAGGGTGATATCCCATTCCCTAGTCGATCGCTTTTGCCTTCTTTAAAGGCTTTGTTTTTCGAGTCTAGTTGCTAACCAAGATTTCTTGTAACAGGATGGCGGGCCTTTTCGTAGCGGCCAAGGCGATCACCGTCCGGACGAGCTTCCTCCTCCTCCGACCATGGCGAGGTCCTTCTTGGATCGGCGCAACCGCGCGGATGTGAGAGAGTTCTCTTGGGCGTCATCGCGCAACACCACCGCGCACTTTTCGAGCTTGGGATCTGGGCGAGAATGCCCATCGGCCGCGTGGAGGACTCGCGGAGTTTCTTCGTACCCAGCCCCTACCTTTTCTCGGTCGAGGACCCTTTGGATCGGACGATTGGCCGCCTTGTGGGCGGAAGCCAGATAGCGCAGATGCGAGAGCACGAAGGTGCTGTTTGCATCGCACCGCCTTGAGGTCGGCTTTGTCATGGTGGGAGAGCTTTCTCGCCATGCAGCCGTAGACCACACCGTTTCTTGGGAGGAGTTTCTTGCCTTCCGTCGGGCTCACATCGGCCGGCTTGATGGAGATCAAGCGGGGAGTTTCTTGCGCTCAAGCAAGGCGTGCTTCGATCATGGAGTATGTATCTGAGTTCAACCATCTAGCTCGTTATGCTCCCGAGGATGTGGCCATTGATATGGCTAAGCGAGGCCAAGTTCAGCGTGGCTTGTCCGAGGAGTCAAGGACAAGCTATCCATTGTCGACTTTCTGATTTCCAGGACCTTGGTCGACAAGGCCATCGTCGTGAGCATGCGGCTCGAGCTTATGGATTCCGTAAGCGCAAGTGGGAGACTTACAAGTCTTCCAAGTCGATTCCTTCCGTCCTCGCTTGAGCGGTCTTGAGGTTCGATCTCGATCGTCGGCGCCCGAGGTCACCTGCCTGTTCCTCGTCCTTCGGCCGTGCCCGATCCGCGCTTTGCCGATCAGCGAGTGGCTCCGCAATCCGGCCAATGTCACTTGTTTCTTCAGAGCGGAAGGGCCATTATGCAAATAATTGCCCTAAGAAGACCGGGCGACCCCTCGTCCTAATGGAGGGCGGGCAAGGAGGTGGATCTTCGCAGACCGAAGATTGTCCCCGCTACCTGGCGTGGGTAGTGGCAGCGTCAATGCCGTCACCGCAGAGAGGAGGCTCGGGAGGCACCCGGCGTCGTGCTAGGTACACTTTCGTTAACTCTCACCCCATCTCTTGTCTTGTTTGATTCAGAGCATCACATTCCTTTGTTTCTGAGTCTTTTGCTTTGTTGTTGGTGAGCTTCTTTTCTCTCCATTGTCGGTCCCGCTACTCATTCGCTCTCCTGGTTCGAGTTGAGAGCTGAATCCGAGTGTAGGGATGTCCCTATCGAGATCGTAGGGGTAGGGTTCTTAGCAAACCTTATCCTTCTCCGTTCAGCGAGTCTTGATGTGATCCTTGGCATGGATTGGTTGTCTCAGCATATGGGGCAAATCGATTGCGCCAGGAAGCTCATCTCTCTATCTAGTCCCTCCGGCGAGCAGGTTTGCTTTTCGTCGAAGCTGCTAGATCCTCATCTCTTCACGCTTGAAGCGAAGCCCGCTCTAGATATTAGCGAAGTGCCAACAGTTTGTGACTTCGTTGATGTCTTTCCCGAATCTTCGAGGATGCCACCGTTCGAGACCTCGAGTTTGTCATTGAGTTGGCTCCGGTACGCCCCTATCTCAAAGAGGCCTTATCGGATGCCACCGAGCGAGTTGGTGGAGTTGAAGAAGCGATTAAGTGAGCTGCAAGAGAAGGGTTTCATCCGCCTAGCTCATCTCCTTGGGGTTGTCGGCAATCTTCGTAAAGAAGAAGGATTTGTACTTTACGCATGTGCGTTGATTACCGCCCACTTAATGAAGTGATGATAAGAACAAGTATCCATTGCCCGCATCGGCGATCTTTTCGATCAATTAACTGGAGCTCGAGTTTTCTCCAAGATTGATTTAAGAGTGGGATATCATCGAGTTGAATTCGACTGAGGATATTCCAAAACGGCGTTCTCTACTCGCTTCGGCTTGTACGAGTACCTTTGTCATGTCATTCGACAACCAATGCTCTGCCTTGTTCATGAACCTCATGAATTCGGTATTCATGGAGTATTTGGATAAGTTTGTCGTGGTCTTCATCGATGATATTCTTATCTACTCCAAGAGCGATGAGGAACACGCCGAGCATCTAAAGCTTGTGTTGAGCAAGCTGCGTGAGCACCACCTGTCCGCGAAGTTCAGCAAGTGTGCATTCTGGTTGAAGGAAGTAGCCTTCTTAGGCCATGTTCTTTCAGTTGGAGGCGTAGCCGTGGATCCTAGCAAGGTCGACGATGTTCTTTCCTGGAGTCCGCCCACTTGGTTACCGAGGTGCGGAGTTTTCTTGGTTTAGCGGGATACTATCGTCGCTTTATCGAGAACTTCTCCAAGATCGCGAAGCCGATGACGGAGTTGCTCAAGAAGGACCAGAAGTTCTTGTGGTCTAAGGCTTGTATGGAAAGTTTCCAAATACTCAAGAAGTGTTTGACCACCGCTCCCGTCCTCGTTCTTCCCGATATCCATAGCAGCTTCGATATCTATTGCGATGCTTCTCGTCGAGGCCTCGGTTGTGTCCTTATGCAAGAAGGCAAGGTAGTGGCCTATGCATCAAGGCAATTGAGACCTCATGAACTCAACTACCCTACTCATGATCTGGAGCTAGCCGCTGTGGTTCATGCACTTAAGATTTGGCGACATTACCTAATCGGTGTCGTTGTGAACTGTATTCGGATCACAAAAGCTTAAAGTACTTGTTCACCCAACCTGACCTGAACCTCAGGCAAAGGAGATGGTTGGAGTTGATCAAGGATTATGATATGGGTATTCACTACCATCCGGGCAAGGCTAATGTCGATTCTTGATGCGCTTTAATCATAAGCGTATTGTAATGCCTTATTGCTCAAGGAGCATTAGCCCTCTCTTCTCGAAGCATTCCGGCGTCTCAACTTGGAGATAGTTGAGCATGGATCTCTCTTGCCATGGTTGTGCAACCAACCTTGGTGGATCGGATCAAGTCCGCTCGGCGGTTGGATGTTGGAGTGAGCCACATCAAGGAAAATGTCAAGAACGGAACAACTAAGTGCTTTTACGAGGATGAGCATGGCGTTGTGAGGTTGAACAACGCCTTGTGGTTCCAAAGGACATGGAGTTGCGAATTTGATTCTCCATGAAGCCCATGATTCACCTTTGTCTATTCATCCTGGGGCCACCAAGATGTATCAGGATCTCCGGCAGAGATTTTGGTGGACTCGCATGAAGAGGGAGATTGCAAAGTTCGTGGCCGAGTGCGATGTGTGTCGTCGTGTCAAGGCCGAGCATCAGCGTCCCGCAGGACTGCTTCAGCCCCTACCTATTCCTGAGTGGAAGTGGGATTCGATCGGTATGGATTTTATCACGGTCTACCCCAACACCAGGGTAAGGATTCCATTTGGGTCATCATCGATCGGTTGACTAAGGTGGCACATTTCTTGCCGGTGCGGACTAAGATTTCTGTTAGCCAATTGGCAGATCTCTATGTTTCTCGCATCGTGTGCTTGCATGGTGTGCCCAAGACAATCGTCTCGGATCGTGGTTCTCTTTTCACCTCTCGCTTTTGGCATAGTTTGCAAGAGGCTATGGGGACCCGTCTTGCCTTTAGCACGGCATTTCACCCTCAAACTGATGGTCAGACCGAGAGGGTCAACCAAGTTTTGGAAGACATGCTTCGTGCTTGTGTCCTTTCCTATGGGAAGCATTGGGAGAAATGCTTGCCATTCGCCGAGTTTTCTTACAACAACAGCTTTCAGGCCAGCCTCGGCATGGCACCTTTTGAGGCCTTATCACGGAGAAAGTGTAGAACCCGTTGAACTGGTCAGAGACCGGTGAGAGACCTCTCTTTGGCCCGGACTCAATCAATGAGGCTGAGCGCCAAGTCCAGCTTATTCGTGAGCGTTTGCGCACGGCTCAATCCAGGCAAAAGAGCTATGCGGATCGCCGTCGTCGTGAGTTGAGCTTTGAGCCCAATGACTTTGTTTATCTCAAAGTCTCTCCTCTGAAGGGCCATCAACGTTTCGGCGTCAAGGGCAAGTTAGCTCCTCGATATGTCGGTCCATACCGCGTTATCGAGAAGAAGGGAGTTGTTGCCTACAAGTTGGAATTGCCACCTGCACTTGAGGGGGTACATGATGTGTTCCATGTGTCCCAGCTTAAGAAGTGCCTCCGTGTTCCAACTGAGGAAGCTCCGTTGGAAGCTCTCGATGTTCAGGAAGATTTGACCTATCGCGAGCACCCTGTTCGCATACTCGATGAGTCTGAACGAAGAACGAGGAATAAGACCATCAAGTTCCTTAAAGTTCGTTGGTCGAACCATTACGAGGATGAGGCCACTTGGGAAAGGGAAGATCGTCTGCGTGCGGACTATCCATCTTTCTTTACCGAGTGAGCCAAATCTCGGGACGAGATTTTTGTAAGGAGGGGAGGTTTTGTAACATCCCAATTCTGAAAATGAGGAGAAATTAAAACTTTTTCTTCAATTGAGAATGCTTGCCCAAATCGGTAATTCTTGCAAAGGAATTATGGAAAATCCAAACTCAAAAATCAAATTCTCCAATTCACTCCTATCAAAAACCTCCTTGGGAAAATCTTGTGCAAACCTCTGTAAATAATTTTCCTAAGTTCCTTGGGTGACTAGCAGCCCCTCTGAATTATTTCATAATTTTTAGAAATTATTTGAATAATTTTTGAGGCAAGTCAAACCCAGTCAAACCTGGTCCAACCCTATTGTCCAAACCTTCTGAAATTTCTGGAGAAAAATGCAGGGCATTAAAACCACTGGAAATTTTATGGTAGGTTATTCATCATGTCAGAAAGCTCCAGTTAAATTTTCATAAATTTTGGAGTTGTTTTGATACCTCAATTAAATCCACAAAATCTCAGTTCCAAATTCAAACTCAAACCGGCACTGTTCCTTGGGTCTGAGTCAGACTCGGGCTCGAGCCAATGGACTTGGTCCAACCAACTAACTGCACCCGGTGGGCTCGCGCTGGCGCAATTGGCATGGGCCGTTAGATTTTGACCGGACGGTCCATATCGCGTAACCCTTGGATCCTCCCGGTTTCATCTCGGCCGTGCGATTAAAATCGGACGCCGCTGCTTCGTCGTCCTCCTCGCTCGCCTTCGTCCTCGGCCTTGCGTCTTATGTGCCGAAGAGTGGGCGAGTAGGCGTGGGGAGGCTCGAGCCTTGTCACCTCTGGCGGCTCCCTCTCTGCTGCTAATTAATGCGCTCGAGCTTTAGCCATTTAGTCTTCTTTCTCTGCAGAGCCATCCATTCCTCCATGTCCTTGTTAGCCTGGAGGAGGCTGTGGACCAAGTCCACCATGACCATGAGCTTGGCTCTTGGCCTTGCTCTCTCGACTATAAAAGCCCCTACACCTTCTTGGTTTTCCTTTAGTCGCCTTCCACACTTGCTCTTGGTCCCTTGAGCTCAAACCACCTCCCCACCATTGCAACCGCCATTGTTGGAGCTCGGGTACCTCGGTAAAGGCGGTGGTCCTGTCCCTCTCCTCTCTCTATTTTTGCTCGAGCCACCCTTTAACCCCCAGGAGTAAATCCCTCACTTAATTTGGATTCATCTTTACAGGTGAAGCCGAATTGCAAAAGTCCCCATTTCGGCGAAATCAACCCCTTCTTCCCGTTCTTGGGTGAGTAGCTCCATTCCTCAATTCCTTGCTCGTGAAGCTTCTTTGAGCACTTGGTGGAGCTAACTTCGATGTGTGATGTCGCAATACTTTTGCTTAGGCCGTGTTTCCCTCGTTGTCTTCCCGGCTCCGTCGTGGTGCTTCGTCATGAAAGCTTCTTCGACCGCCGGGTTAAATCCTTGCCCTCGGTACCCTTCTTATAGTCCCTAGAAGTGGCACTCTTTGCTCGTAACCGCCGCGAACAACATTTTCGCTTTTGGTCTTTTGGCAAACGGTCACCCGCTTATCTCGGCTCGCGGCGATTCTGCGCGTCGCCGTCGGTGTGGGTGGTGCCATTGGGTCCACAAGGCTATTGCGGACCCATTCATGTCCTTGGCTCGCGCCGCCGTGGCCGGAGCCGCCGGCGACGAGCTCGGGAACTCCCTCGGCATTTTGTCGGACGGGGAAGTACTGTGCCGAGAATCATTAGGACAAAGATCCCGTCATTAGTGCGCTAATCATTGGTTAATTAACTGCTTAGCATTAATGATGTCCTAAACGGGGTCCTTGTCTCACTGACATGTGGGCCAGCGCCTTAAATCACCCTTTAATGCGCATAGTAAACTCCCCGGGTTTACTGTCGCTGACGGGTGGGACCCATTTCACTGTGCACGTGGGTTAAAACCTCCCAAGACGACTCGGCGTCGTGACGATGGGTCCGCTTGTCGATGATGCCTTTGTCTTGGCGTCCGATACACTTCAATCCATATCAGCCGCTCATCTCAAGATCAACGGCTGATATTCACTGGGCCGATCGGACCATGAATAGGGTGTTCACCGTGGGCCTTTGGATGCGAATTCGACGGCCCAGATTGAGCCACGTCTTTATCTCGCGACTGGATTTTAGGAAATTCCCGGGGGATTTATTTTACAACTGAAAATCGCATTAAACTTTGAAAAGGTAAAACTATTTACAATAATTCATTTTCGGGTGATTCCACTTTTGATAATTCTGTTATGAGCTAAAGTTTAATCTAAAAATAGTTGCATGGTTGAAATAGCTCCAGAAAAATGTAAAAGATCATTTTAATCCTTTTCAGCTTTATTAAATGTATTAGAAATTCCTGATAAGTTTAAAAATGCATAATAAATTCATGTTAACTCCTTTTTAGATGAAATCAAGTTTGTTAATTCTGTTATTACCTACACTTAGATCTAAAAATGAAATTAAGCATGTTGTAGTTGCAAAAATGTCCAGAATTAATTTTGTTAACTTGTAGGTTTAATTGTTTCACTAGAAATCCTTTAACTTGTAAAATGCATAACTAATTATCTGTAAACTCTTTTTGCGTGAATCCAAGTTTGTTGGATTCCTCTAAGGATGAAATTACTAGGAAAAATAGTTTTGAACATGTTACTGTTTTCAGAAAGAATAATCATGCATTTTAATTGTGTTCAAGTTCTTGTTTCAAAAATTAATAGAAGGGGCATTATAGCTCCAATTGAGATGAATCCAATTTGGTTGTTCATCTTATGAGGTGCTTATGCTACCTTAAAAAGTTCAGTTCCTCTGCATGTCTAGAATTTTTTGCGATGAATAGTAACACATTTTTAATTAATTAGGCTGAGCAGATTTGATTTCATCATATCTTTTGCATTAAGGATCCAAATCACTTGATTTTTGTTGCAAAATTCATGATAAATCAATATCTTGCTGCTGTAAAATTTTCAAGTCATTTGGAGAAAGTTGGCTGTTGAGTCTTTTTGGTTTCTTTGTTCTTATCGGTTCTTTTTTCGCTCTTTCGTTAGGTTTAGACATTTGTGGCGATCCGAGAGTGACCCTCAGCCACAACTTGAGCAACAGCAACAAGGCAAGCAGTTTGACCATGATTCATCCTATATTTGCAAGTCTATTATATTGTTTAAACTCTATGTATGCATTGCTACTTTGTTTTAATTATGGTTAGTGAATCCTATAGTTGCACAATCTGTAGGAAATGATCATCCTCTACTACCAATGAGCCTAGGTTATTTGCTGTGGTTGGAGCTCGTTGGATGAGCTCTTATCGCTTAGTAGTTACGATTTAATTTGCTTAGACATGCTTAGTTAGCGGTAGAAATGGGCGATCATCGACTTAGTCGATGGTCTTGATCACACAAATCTAATTACTACTTCATATTGTACAGCACTTGTGCTTTGCTAATTTGTAAAGTAAAACCTGAAAATAAAAGATTGTTTAGACTTGGGCATATTGGATGAATGGTGTGGTTTTTGGATTGTGGAAGTATGCCTAAGTCCCTAAGGACCGAGTTACTTGCGCCTCCGTCTTGAGCAATATTACGTACTAACCACGCGAGGGCATATGGAACCCTCTTGACTAAGTACTTTGGGCGTTGCTAATTGGGGTCGCTTTCGGTTGGTGGTTTTAAAGATAAAATGTGTGTGTGTGGTGTGGGAGGGAGCATTAGCTTCGGGTAGGTCGTGTGATGTCTCCTTCTCCCGTGGGTTGTGCGACTCAGAATTAGCATTGTCCATTGGAAATGTCTCGTGGGACTTAGCGTGTGCAAAGCACACCTTTGGTAGTGTGCGTAAAGGAAAGGCGATGCGGCGTGTGGGTGCAGTGGTACACCTGCGCAGGATAAAACTATTGAATAGCCTCGTCCTAGGTTATGGACACGCTCGGATCGCCCGTGAGAACTAGACTACAACATTTAATTAAAATTTGACTTGGTTGGTATGAGCGGGAGTTCATGCTATTGTTGTGGTGACTATTGGGTTAGTCACTTCTAGGTTTCTGGTTCTCATCTACTTATGGTTATTATCGTTGTCAAACTTGATATTTGAATGTTAAAACAGATTTGATAACTTGCCTTTAAATGTATTACATTATTGCAAATAAATGTTGCTTTGTGCTAAATGAGACATACAACCTCCACTTACATAAAGCTTGCATGTAGCATATGTTATAGGCTGTTATCTTACACGTAAGTCTTGCGAGTACTTTATGTACTCATCGCCCGTGGTTGTGGCATTTTTTTGTGGTTTTGGATGCAGAGGAGAGGGTGAGTTCCAAGAGCCTCACTTTTGTGCTATGTGTTGCGACTTCTTGACGACTAGCTTGGCGGTCGGTCGAGATGCCTAGGGGTTAAGGCACACCGATTGGCTTTGTGTTACTGACCATCTTTATGGCACTTTTGCTTCATTGTTATCTTTTTAGAATTGTTGCTATTTGGCCTAAGGGCCCTCTTTTGTAATAGCTATTCCATATTAATATTAACTTCGGTTTGTTGCTTATGTACTATGTGTTGCATGGAATTGATACATTCTTTTGTTGTGAGGTATGTATACTGCATTCTGGGAAGTATACATCTCTCGAGACCGGGTTCATTTGGTTGATAATACTAGGGTCATTTGGATGACTAAGTATTATGAGCCTAATAAAACCAGGTGCTCACACATGCCAACAGACCACCTAGTCTTGGCACAACAGATTTAATAAAGTGGCCTCTCACCACAGTCAACACAACTTAGGCATCTTGCCATAACTGCTTAACAGTGGCACCGACCACAAGTTCCATAGTTCATTAATCAAGATTATTAGGAATGAAACATGATTCACAGTCCCACGATTTCTAGAGCAGAGCTATACATAACCTACGGCCCCATGTTGGCAAATAACAAGGAATACCAACTAAATATCCATCCTAGGGCTCACAAGGTGAACATGACAACATGATAGGGATAAAGAATAAAGGAGGCATAACAGCAAGTAGGAAAGTAACTACCGCCCCAAACCTTTTCTTATAAACATATCCATGCATGATAAAGTAAAACCAAAATACATTTGCAACACTAGGTTCAAAATGATCAAAAGGAGGTCTGTGGCTTGCCTTGGTCAAGTAGTGGAGAGCCTTCAGTAGAGAGAGCTGGGTCCAAGATCTCCTCAAACTCGTGATCTACACGTTCGCAAGAAAACCAAATAAGCAAAACCACACTAGGCCAAAGAACTTCAAAAGAGAACTAAAAGAACTTAAACAAAACTCAACCAAAACCAGATAAACAAGCGGCCCAGAACAACAAGGGAGGTCCAAGGCAAGGGAGGGTGGTCTTTAAGCAAAAGACCAGCAAAGATCCAAAAGGAGGTCTTCTAGAGAAGATGCCAACTCCTGCGGCTCAGTCTTGATGAAGCTCCAAGCACAAGCCAGGAGCGAACAAGGCAGGAGCAAGGTGGGCAAATGAACAAAAGGTTACAAGGGCTTGCCCACCCAGGCTATATATAGCCAGAGTAGGTGGAGTGCACCAGAAAAGGAGTGCAAAGACGTGTTGGCTATCGGGGGTGGTTTAGGACAGGACTTGTCCCAAAGAATTAAAATAAGGTACCTCAGATGTGACTGCATTTAATGTGACCCGACCCCTATTAAATGCACACAGAGTTCTAAGGCAAGAGCAATAATTACAAGGTGAAGAGAGGCTGGCAAGTGGGGCCAGTCAAAAAGGGTGCACCACTTGGTCAAAGAGGTGGCCCCACCGCATGGGTCATCTCCGCAAAGACTACAGAGGTCTGGATGGGAGGTCCAAAACACTCAAGGGAGGTCTGGGCAGGAGGTCCAAAACACTCGGGGAGGTCCCGGGCAGAGGTCCAAAATGCTCAAGGGAGGTCTGGGCAGAGGTCCAAAACACTCGAGGAGGTCTGGGCAGGGCGTCCAGCAGCTCAAGGGAGGTCTGGGACAGGAGGTCCAAAACGCTCAACCCAAGGAGGTCCTAAGGAGAAGAGGTCAAAGACTCACAACGAGGAGGTCGACACTCGAGATCCTCACGAGAGAGGTTTAGCAGGCAGGATCTCAAAGAGGAGGATCTTAACGGTCGAGATCAAAGGGTGCGAGGAGGTCTGACGAGTAGATCTCCAAAAGGGAGGTCTAACGGTCAAGATCTCAAGAGGAGGACCTTAACGGTCCAGATCAAAGGGTGCAGGGAGGTCCTGACGAGTAGATCTCCAAAAGGGAGGTCTAACGGTCAAGATCTCAAAGAGGAGGACCTTAACGGTCCAGATCAAAGGGTGCAGGGAGGTCCTGACGAGTAGATCTCCAAAAGGGAGGTCTAACGGTCAAGATCTCAAAGAGGAGGACCTTAACGGTCCAGATCAGAGGGTGCAGGGAGGTCCTGACACTCAGGGATACTCGGGGTTAGGAGGGTGGTCTTTACAAAAAAGACCAGCAAGGATCGAGGAGGTGGTCCTCGCAAAACAGCCAGGAAGAGGTCCTGGGTACAAAGGAAAACACGCAGCAAAGCAGAGCCGTTCGATTGGAATCGGGCGGTTCAGAAAGGAAAGGAACGTTCGGACCATCAAACGTTACCTCACAATGAAACCGTCGAGATCAAGATCGAATGGCGCAAAACAAGTGGGCCGTTTGGACCGAGGGAACAGGCCAACGAGACTAGGCCGTCTGATTTAGATCGGACGGCTAGGAGGGAAAGGGGACGTTCGGACCAAGCGATCGTGCCCTTAGGATCGGGCCATCTGAACAACATCGAACGGTCCTAAGGTGAGGGAGGCAAAGCCTTAAGCGATATGACCGCAGGAACCAAAGGTGGGTTCAAGTGCTAAGGAGGTCTTGGACCTGAGGAGGTCGGGACCTTTAGATCCAACAAAGGAAGGATCTGGATGGCTAAGATCTCCAAAAGGAGATCCTAACAGTAGCTCCACACAAGGGGAGGTGCTGTCTTTATTCGATCTCGAGAGAGGAGGTCCTAACGGCGAGATCTCAACAAGGGGAGGTCGGCGGTTAAGATCTCTAGAGAGGAGGTCCTAACGGCGAGATCTCAACAAGGGGAGGTCCGAATAGGCAAGGTCCAAACGGACACAGATGAGGTCCGTGGGACAAGGGAGGTCTATTTGAACACAGGGGAGGTCCAAGTAGACAAGAGGAGGTCTGTTTGAACACAGGGGAGGTCCAAACAGACAAGAGGAGGTCTGTTTGAACACAGGGGAGGTCCAAACAAACAAGAGGAGGGCTAGGAAGGTCCCAAAAGGAGCCTTTGGGAGGTCGGAGGAACTCTGGGCGCCCAAGTGAACTTCGAGGAGGGTTCAAGAGAGGTGAGAGGTCCACGGGGAGGTCAGAAACTGGGAGGGAGAACAAGAAAAGAGTTCCAAACACAAAGGAGGTCTGGAAAGGAGAAAACCAGACACAAAGGCACACCAAGAGAAAGAGGGAAAACGAGCAAGCTCCAAATAAACAACCAAGGCACCGAACTAATTTAGTTAAAGTTTGGTTTAATCACTTAAAGCTCTTTTGAAAACTCAAGTTAAGCTTTGAACTCTCATCAAAACCAAATGGTTAATTTTATTTTGAAAACTGGGCAAAAACCTAAGAGAAATGGGGCGTTACAAACCTTCACCCCTTAAGGGAATCTCGACCCCGAGATTCAGGCTGAGTTAGGGAATAGGTGGGGGAACTCCTTCTTGAGGTCCTCTTCACGTTCCCATGTTGCTTCGGCTTCAGAGTGGTTGCTCCATTGTACTTTGCACAGCTTGGTAGTCTTGTTCCTTGTAACTCTCTCTGACACGTCCAATATCTTGATGGGTTGCTCTTTGTAAGTGAGATCTTCTTGGAGGTTCACAGCTTCTAAAGGCATTTGGTCCTCTGGCACTCGCAAGCATTTCTTCAACTGTGACACATGGAACACATCATGGACTCCAGCAAGCTGAGGAGGGAGGTCCAACTTGTAGGCCACTTCACCCCTTCGGGAAAGAATTGGAAATGGTCCAATAAATCTTGGAGCAAGCTTCCCACTGATTCTAAACCGCTGCATACCTTTGAGAGGTGATACTTTGAGATAGACTTGGTCTCCGGGAACAAAAGCTAGGTCTCATCGTCTAATATCTGCATAGCTCTTTTGCCGAGTTTGAGCAGTCTTTAACTTCTCCCTTATTGACCTTACTTGATCTTCGGCTTCTTTCAGCAGGTCTGGGCCAAGAACTTGGCCTTCACCCGACTCTGTCCAATACAAAGGAGTTCTACACTTCCTTCCATAAATAGCTTCAAAAGGGGACATTTGAAGGCTTGCTTGGTAGCTGTTATTGTAGGAAAATTCTGCATACGACAACATCTTGTCCCAACTAGATTGCTTTTCCAGAGCACAAGCTCTCAGCATGTCCTCAAGGACTTGATTAACTCTTTCAGTTTGGCCATCTGTTTGTGGGTGGTATGCTGTACTGAAGTTAAGGTCTATGCCCAAGGCATCATGTAACTTTTGCCAAAATTTGGAAGTGAACTGAGATCCCCTGTCCGAGACTATCTTCTTTGGGACACCATGCAAGCACACAACCTTTGCCATATAAATTTCAGCCAACTTGTCTCTAGAATAGGTAGTCTTCACAGGAATAAAGTGAGCCATTTTAGTTAACCTATCCACAATGACCCAAATAGAGTCAAAACCAGCTTGGGTACGAGGTAGACCAGTTATAAAGTCCATCCCGACCTCTTCCCACTTCCACTCGGGTATGGGTAAAGGCACTAAAAGTCCTCTAGGTCTTTGGTGTACTGCTTTGACTTTTTGGCAAGTGTCATATTTGGCCACAAAATCTGCTATTTCCTTCTTCATTTTCGGCCACCCGTACAACTCCTTGATGTCTTGATACATTTTTGTAGCTCCTGGATGTATAGAATACAATGCCTCATGGGCTTCTTTAAGTATCACTTCCTTGAGCTCTGTGTTATTGGGCACACAGAGCCTCTTATCAAACCAAACCACACCCTGTCCATCTTCAGAAAACCTTGCAGCATTCCCTTTTCTCATGTTGGCCTTGATTTCTTGGAGGTCAGCATCTCCATCTTGGGCTGCTTTAATCTGTTTTTGCAAGGTAGGTTGCACTTCCAGAGCTGCTAAAAACCCTTCCTCAACTAACTCAAGTCTAAGCTTTAGGAATTCTTCATGCAAAGTAGGTTGGCTCTCCTTGATCATCAAAGTATGGGCATAAACTTTTCTGCTCAAAGCATCTGCCACCACATTGGCCTTGCCTAGGTGGTAATGAATTCCCACATTGTAGTCCTTAATAAGCTCTAGCCACCTTCTCTGCCTCAAATTCAAATATGCCTGAGTAAAGATGTACTTTAGGCTTTTGTGGTCCGTATAAATTTCACACCTATTACCAATGAGGTAATGGCGCCAAATCTTTAAAGCATGTACCACAGCAGCTAACTCTAGGTCATGAGTAGGGTAGTTGGCTTCATGGGGCTTCAACTGTCTTAAGGCATAAGCTACCACTCTTCTGTCTTGCATTAGAACACAGCCAAGTCCTTGCTTTGATGCATCACAATAGACTTCAAAATCTTTCCGGACATCTGGAAGAACCAGAACTGGGACAGAGGTCAACTTCTTCTTGAGCTCTTGGAAGCTTTGTTCACAATCAGAGGTCCAAAGAAACTTCTTTTCTATCTTTAACAGCTGAGTTAGAGGTCTTGCAATTCAGGAAAAACCTTCAATAAACCTCCTGTAGTACCCTGCCATACCCAGAAAACTCCTGACTTGAGGCACTGTCATAGGGGGTTCCCAATTGAGCACATCTTGCACCTTGGTGGGATTGACAGAGACTCCCTTTTCGGACAACACATGTCCTAAAAAGACCACTTCTTTTAGCCAAAACTCACATTTGCTAAACTTAGCAAAAAGTTGATGGGCTCTCAGCTTCTCCAAAACTGAAAAGAGGTGCCTTGCATGCTCCTCCTCATTCTTGGAATACACAAGTATGTCATCAATAAACACAATAACAAACTTGTCTAGGTACTCCATGAACACTCTGTTCATCAAATTCATGAAATAAGCAGTGGCATTGGTCAGCCCAAAAGACATGACAGTGAATTCAAACAACCCATACCTAGTAGAAAAAGCTGTCTTTGGGATGTCTTCTTTTCGGATCTGAAGTTGGTGATATCCTGTCCTCAAATCTATCTTTGAAAACACAGCAGCTCCCTTCAATTGATCAAGCAAATCATCAATTCTTGGCAAAGGATACTTGTTCTTGATAGTGACATCATTAAGAGCTCTATAGTCCATACACATCCTTTGTGTACCATCCTTTTTAGGCACAAAAATCACCGGGGCTCCCCATGGTGAGGAGCTAGGTCTAATAAAACCCTTGCTCTGCAAGTCTTCTATTTGCTTCTTCAACTCCACTTGGTCATCAACATGTAATCTGTAAGGACTTTTGGAGATGGGGGAGGTCCCTGGAACAAGGTTAATGACAAACTCAAGGTCTCTATCTGGAGGCATTCCTGGGAGCTCATCAGGGAACACATCCACAAAATCTTTAACAATAGGGACATCTTCCAAGGTATGAACTTGGGCACTACAAGATAGGGCTCCTTGGAGCTTCTCTGAGGAGGCCGAAAACTTCACAGAGGCACCGCTAGGGCTGGTCAAAGAGATGCTTTTATCACTACAGTCCAACATGGCATGGTGGTCAGCTAGCCAATCCATGCCCAAGATCACATCTAGGGATCTGGTGTCCAAAAGGATAAGGTTGGCTAGAAATTCTACTCCTTCTATGACCATTTTCACTTATGGACAACCCTGGTTCGTGCTTAATTCCGAACCGGGGGATTAAACCAACAAGGTAGACTTAAGAGCAACAACTCGAAACTGGTGCTTTGCAGCAAAACTCCGAGAAATAAACGAATGGGAAGCTCCAGAGTCAAACAAAACTGCAGCTGGCACTAAATTTACTAGGAACATACCTAGCACCACATCTAAGGAGGTCTGAGCTTCTTCCACTGCAACATGATTCACGCGTCCTCTTCCAAAAGATTGGGAGGTCCTGGCTTGAGGAGGTCCTGCTGCTTGGGAGGTCTTGGCCGAGGGAGGTCCTGAAGTAGAGGTCTTTGCGGCTTGCTCAGTCTTCAGTGGGCATTGATTGGCAAAATGCCCCACTTGGTGACACTTGAAACAGGTGATCCCAGCTGCTGTAGAGGTCGTTGGGGTTGGCTTGGTGTTGCCCGATGATCTGTGGCGAGGACAATCAAGGGGAGGTCTTTGCAGAGGTCCTGGGAGGTCCAGGAGGTCCTTGGCACTTGTGTTGATACTGCACAAAAGCTTTGGGGCGCTGGGGAGGTCTTTGTTGGGCACTGGAGGGTGGCACCTTTCTCTTGAAGGACTCAGAAAGCTCTCTTCGGGACTCCTCAATGAGCATCGCCTTGTTCACCATATGCTGAAAATCAGGGTAATCATTGCCAACAACTTGAACTTTTAAACTGGGATGGCGGCCTCGCTTAAAGCGCTTCTGCCGTGCATCATCCGTAGCCACATCCTCACGGGCATAACATGACAATTGTGTGAACTTAGTGAGATACTCACTCACTGACATGCTGCCTTGCTTGAGATCTCTAAACTCATTCTTTTTCATCTCTACCTTCCCATCAGGAACATGAGAGTGGCGAAACGCAGCTGTGAACTCTACCCAAGTGATCCTCTGAGGGTCAGCATGTGAGGCACAAAATGTGTCCCACCACTTGGCTGCAGCCCCTTCCAATTGATGTGAAGCAAACAAAACCTTCTCCCTGTCTTCACAGCGAGCAATGTCCAACTTTTTCTCTGTTGATCTCAGCCAGTCGTCAGCATCTAAGGGCTCAGGGGAGCTTGAAAAGGTAGCTGGGCGCGTCTTCATGAACTCTGATAGCCTTGACTGATGGTGAGCTGAGGGTGGAGGTGGTGGCACTACTGCAGCTTGACTTTCTGGCTCATCATGGCAAGTAAAGCATTGGTGGTCTGGCTTTGTTGAGCCATAATTTGGTTCATATTCTGCATCATAGAGCTCATCATTTGGGCTTGTCTTTGCCATAAACCCGCCCAAAACCCGGTGCATTCTTCGCCACCGGAGGGTGGGGGTGGAGGCAATTGTTCTGGGGGCTCACCCTGACTTGTGGACTGCCAAGTCTGCACCATCTGGACAAAACTCTAAGGGTTTAACAGGTAAGAAAGAAAGCATAATAGGTAAGAGGGATAAAGCATCAAGATAAGTGAGAACAGAGAGATAAAGATAGAGCATCTATTAGGGGTGACTTGGTTAATCCCAAGAGAGAACCAAAAAGCCCAGGAGGCCAAAAGAGGCAACAAAATTTCAAAACAAAGGTCTTAGAGACCAAAGCTAAGCGAGACTCAGACTAGGACCACTAACCCTAGCCTTACTGCAGTCGGCCCTATAGAAATTATAAAGGCAAGGAGGTCAAATTGGACTTAAAATCGAGGTTCCAGCAGAGGCAAGATAAAGGAACTAAGGAGGAGTTAAGATTGGAGTAGAATAAGGTGAGAAAAGATTTAGACAAGTTAAGGGCAGCATAGAACCAGAACAAGGAAAGAACCACCAAACAAATTTTAAGTTGATTTGCTTTAGAAAATAACTTTTGAGTCAAGACTAAGTCGACCTTTCTACCTATGGCCACGTCCTACAGCCGACCAGGGCTCTGATACCACCTGTGACGACCCACCCTGTCATGTACCGGTAAGAGGTCCGGGAGGACCATTTTCTTTTATTTTTTTATTTTTTTTTGCGCTGCGGTGCCTCCACAGAGAGGGGTGGTAGCATCGCACGGTGCATTACCGAGGAGGTCTGCCAGGACCTCCCAGGAGGTCTTCAGGACCTCCTGGAGGTCTTGGCCCGCCACGGACCTCCCAGGAGGTCTTCAAGACCTCCTGGAGGTCTTGGCCCGCAAGCCTCGGTAGCACCTCCAGGTACATCACTAGAGAGGTCCGACATAACCTCCCAGGCTAAGTCCCGTAGGACCTCCTGGAGGTCCTGTCCCTGTGCATTCGAGCTACTCCCAGGACAACAGAAGCTAGCTCGCACAAGAACTCAAGCTAAGATCACAACCACAAGGTCAAACAAAGATGAAGCAGACAAATTAAACTTAATATATATCAGGACCTTATGGTCAAGCTTGTTAACAAGAGGTCTGCCACAGAGGGCTTACAAAACCAACAAGGACTTACAACTGGGAACAAGGAGCTCTAAGGCTCCAACACCAAAAGCACGCAAAAGCCATCCAACAAGCACCACATGCTGTCGGGTGGAGGACGTCCTAGGCAGCTGGATCATCGAAGAACTCCTCCTCAAAGAGTTCTGCACTGCCCTGCACTTGATCATCTTCGTAATCTGCTTTAACATAGGGCTTAAGCCATGAGCACTTTGAATGTACTCAGCAAGTCACAGGGAGCAATTATGCAATAATATTCATGCAAGGGCTTACCAAGTGCAAGCTGTATGGTTAGTTTGTGCAAAGCCAGGTTTTGACAACAATAACAATAATAGATCGAAAAGCAGCAAGGTGAAAACAATAGTACATAATACATTCGATGTTTGAAAGAGTGGAGTGAGCACCAACTCACATCCACAACAAGAATGGGGAGGTCTGGTCACACCAGTGACCAGGTCCTCACCCAAAAACCACTCTAGAGCATCCACTCCAGAGGTCCGAACCAGCCCCTGGACCACCACCCGAGCCAACCCTGACCCCTCTGGAGCCGGCCAAGGTCTCTTCGAGGCAAAGCCAAGGTATCTCGCTGAAGTGTCCAGTGGCACAAATTTTTGCAACAACTACCCCTTGCACCATTTTCACTGAGCATGTCTATGACCAAGGACTTGGCTATTCGAATAGATTTTTACACTCTGCAGAGGTGTACAACTTTACCCACAATCCACGGTCTCTCTAGCGGGACGGGTTCCGGTCACCCTTGCTCACTTCCGGTGGTGAGCAGTCTAGAGAGCATGGCAAGGCCTTTACAAAGCTTTGAGCTGACTCGGGCTGCCCGCTAACGTTTCGCAATCCCCTCTTGTGGTCTAGAAATCCGCAGGGTTATGGGGTGCCCCCTCTTGCGTCAACAAATCACACGCTCCACCACAACAGTCCCAAGCCAACTCATTGCTAATTATTCAGCCCAGACCATCCCCATAAAATGATCTTGTGGTTGCACTGTTTGGCCCAGATCAATAGACACAAAGTTAAGTCCTTAATTGTGCTAAGGCAAGACTTCCACAAACCCAGATGTGCATAGCACCCGCTACTCACTCCCTGCCTACTTGCCTCAGCAAAACCTTTTGTAATTACCCATGCCAACCGACCACCTAGTCTTGGCACAACAGATTTAATAAAGTGGCCTCTCACCACAGTCAACACAACTTAGGCATCCTGCCATAATTGCTTAACAGTGGCACCGACCACAAGTTCCATAGTTCATTAATCAAGATTTATTAGGAATGAAACATGATTCACAGTCCCACGATTTCTAGAGAAAAGCTATACATAACCTACGGCCCCATGTTGGCAAATAACAAGGAATACCAACTAAATATCCATCCTAGGGCTCACAAGGTGAACATGACAACATGATAGGGACAAAGAATAAAGGAGGCATAACAGCAAGTAGGAAAGTAACTACCGCCCCAAACCTTTTCTTATAAACATAGCCATGCATGATAAAGTAAAACCAAAATACATTTGCAAAACTAGGTTCAAAATGATCAAAAGGAGGTCTGTGGCTTGCCATGGTCAAGCAGTGGAGAGCCTTCAGTAGAGAGAGCTGGGTCCAAGATCTCCTCAAACTCGTGATCTACACGTTCACAAGAAAACCAAATAAGCAAAACCACACTAGGCCAAAGAACTTCAAAAGAGAACTAAAAGAACTTAAACAAAACTCAACCAAAACCAGATAAACAAGCGGCCCAGAACAACAAGGGAGGTCCAAGGCAAGGGAGGGTGGTCTTTAAGCAAAAGACCAAAGAAAGATCCAAAAGGAGGTCTTCGAGAAGATGCCAACTCCTACGGCTCAGTCTTGATGAAGCTCCAAGCACAAGCCAGGAGCGAACAAGGCAGGAGCAAGGTGGGCAAATGAACAAAAGGTTACAAGGGCTTGCCCACCCAGGCTATATATAGCCAGAGTAGGTGGAGTGCACCAGAAAAGGAGTGCAAAGACGTGTTGGCAATCGGGGGTGGTTTAGGACAGGACTTGTCCCAAAGAATTAAAATAAGGTACCTCAGATGTGACTGCATTTAATGTGACCCGACCCCTATTAAATGCGCACAGAGTTCTGAGGCAAGAGCAATAATTACAAGGTGGAGAGAGGCTAGCAAGTGGGGCCAGTCAAAAAGGGTGCACCACTTGGTCAAAGAGGTGGCCCCACCGCATGGGTCATCTTCGCAAAAGACTACAGAGAGGTCCTGGATGGGAGGTCCAAAACACTCAAGGGGAGGTCCTGGACAGGAGGTCCAAAACACTCAGGGGATGTCCTGGACAGGAGGTCCAAAACGCTTAAGGGGGAGGTCCTGGACAGGAGGTCCAAAACACTCGAGGGGAGGTCCTGGACAGGAGGTCCAAAACGCTCAAGGGGAGGTCCTGGACAAGAGGTCCAAAACACTCAACCCAAGGAGGTCCTTAGGACAAGAGGTCCAAAAGACTCACAACGAGGAGATCCTGACACTCAGATCCTCACGAGGGAGGTTTAACGGGCAGGATCTCAAAGAGGAGGACCTTAACGGTCTAGATCAAAGGGTGCTGGCAGGTCCTGACGAGTAGATCTCCAAATGGGAGGTCTAACGGTCAAGATCTCAAAGAGGAGGACCTTAACGGTCCAGATCAAAGGGTGCAGGGAGGTCCTGACGAGTAGATCTCCAAAAGGGAGGTCTAACGGTCAAGATCTCAAAGAGGAGGACCTTAACGGTCCAGATCAAAGGGTGCAGGGAGGTCCTGACACTCAGGGATACTCGTGGTTAGGAGGGTGGTCTTTACAAAAAGACCAGCAAGGATCGAGGAGGTGGTCCTCGCAAAACAGCCAGGAAGAGGTCTTGGGTACAAAGGAAAACGCGCAGCAAAGCAGAGCCGTTCGATTGGAATCGGGCGGTTCAGAAAGGAAAGGAACGTTCGGACCATCCAAACGTTACCTCACAGTAGAGCCGTCAGATCAAGATCGAATGGCACAAAACAAGTGGGCCGTTCGGACCGAGTGAACAGTCCAACGAGACTAGGCCGTCTGATTTAGATCGGACGGCTAGGAGGGAAAGGGGACGTTCGGACCAAGCGATCGTGCCCTTAGGATCGGACCATCCGAACAACATCGAACGGTCCTAAGGTGAGGGAGGCAAAGCCTTAAGCGATATGACCGCAGGAACCAAAGGTGGGTTCAAGTGCTAAGGAGGTCTTGGACCTGAGGAGGTCGGGACCTTTAGATCCAACAAAGGAAGGATCTGGACGGCTAAGATCTCCAAAAGGGAGATCCTAACAGGTAGCTCCACACAAGGGGGAGGTCTGTGCGGTTACGATCTCCAGAGAGGAGGTCCTAACGGCCAGATCTCAACAAGGGGGAGGTCTGAGTGGTTAAGATCTCTAGAGAGGAGGTCCTAACGGCCAGATCTCAATAAGGGGGAGGTCCGAATAGGCAAGGGGAGGTCCAAACGGACACAGAGGAGGTCCGTGGGACAAGGGAGGTCTATTTGAACACAGGGGAGGTCCAAGTAGACAAGAGGAGGTCTGTGGCATATGGGCGCTGCTTGGTTAAGTAAGGGGTTGGTGTTGTTGAGTTGATGACTGGTGGTGTGAGGACGTATATATGTTCCATCGCATATATGCTTCGTAGGGTGCCGATTGCAATTCTATAATGTGCGAATGAGCACTATTTAAACCTTGTTAATTGGGTCGGTGTGCCTGGCACAACTTGCGTGCCTGTTTGGTTAGTAGGCTGTATAACCTACACTAAGCGGGGTTACATCGCGCATGGGTGATTCAACTCAATAATGTTAACTTGCTGAAAAATACTGAGTCTTGGTTTACCCGGCCGGCATACCATAGGAAGTATGCTATTTCGGAGGCATCTGGAGGCTTACAGGCTAATCAAGTCGTGTGGGTAAAGTAGTACACCCCTGCAGGGTATAAATCTATTTGAATAGCCGTGTCCTCGGTTATGGACGATCGCTTGAGTTTGTGGCTGCTTATTCTTAGACTTAGAATTAAAATTGTGGTTATAACTTGGTATTCGTCATGAATGGGATGTTCATGCTTGTTGTTGCATCAAAGTGGATAGCCACTTTGTTATTTGTATGATCCATTTGTTATTCAATTTACTACTTATTCACATGCTTTACTTCTACTTCAAATCTGATTTCTAAATGGCACTTGAAAGACTAGTATGTGTAGGTTATAAATTGTTGCATCTCTTTTGCAAAACTAAGCCAATATGAACCATCCTTTGGAACAACCTCTAGCATAACTAATTTTTATTTGTGTAAGACTTGCGAGTACCTTTCTACTCAACCCGGTTGCTGCAATTTCAGGTGAGGAAGGTTATGAGCCCGTTGAGCTCGTTAGCGCCGATTTAGGCGACGCTGACGAGTAGTGCTATCTTTTAACTCCCAGTCGGTTACCGATGGGATATGGGCATACCACTGTTGGTCTTTTAGTTTATTTACTTACTTCCGCTGCTACTTAATACTCTTATTTGAATTTGGCCAGTCGGCCGTTTGTAATAGTTGTAGACTTTAACTATTAAGTTGTATGTCTTTTGAACTATTAATGTATGATTGTTGTATGGATGTGATCAACATTGTATGAGAGTATGAGCATATTGGTCGCTGATCTTGGGAGCCAATATGAGTTCATGCTCATTGTTCGTGGCTTCCCATTTAACTCACTAAGTATAGTGCTTGACTTGTTGGAGAACCGACAATCATGTAGTGCTCGCAAAGGAGCAGCGCGCATGATCGTTGGGGCTCTAGTTTTCAGTTAAGCCTCTCGCTTAGATAGAGTTAAGTTGAATCCATTTACTTGAGGTCCAGAGTTATGTCCTCAAGACCATGCTTAGTCTCGGTCTTACGGAGATAACCTAGGGGTCCTCACAGCGTTGGTATCAGAGCCATACTGACTGTTGGTTAGAAATAGCACTGGCGTTAAGTTTAGCAAGTCCCTTGGTCAAAAAGATTTTCAAGTTATCAAAATTACTTTAAGAAGTTTAAGTTAGGAATATCTTTTATTCCTCATCCATCTTAGTATCATTCCTTATCCTATTATGGTTTGGATTTGCAAAAGTAACTTACCTTGCCCTTCTTGTCCCTTAGATGAACCCTCAATACCTTGTTCGGGAGACTCAAGCTGAAGATGTGGGAGGATACCTGGAGTTACTAAGAGATATGATGTGGAAGGCAAATTTCACCTACCAGCCGACATACTCCATTTATCGACGAGATCGAGGGCCAGGAATGGAGGAGTACCTGGCCGTGGTGGACATTATTGCTAGGCGTGTTACAGGAAGCATACCATACCGAGTTCAAGCACGTGGCACTTCTAAAGCCATGGCGCTACAGGAAGTGGCTCGAGTGGCCATGAGTCGCCTCCGTTATGACTTAACAGAGCTGTCTCAGCCGCCCTACGACCATTTCCCCATGCAAGCACATGTCGGGGAAGTGAGCAGGTTCGCTAGGATTTAGTTTGGGGAAGATCCCCAAGTATGACAATTGGCGAGATTGGTGCACGTCATGGACCAAATGCATTTTTGCACCATGCATGAGTTATGGGAGACACGGCGTCGTCTCATTGTAGCTCAGGAGCACCTGTGGCTCATGCACGACATGAGGCTCATTCATCCAGATGTGCTATTTGGCGCTAATGTGATCTCCCCATACCTTTCTGCACCACCGGAGTATCGCCTTCCCATAGTAGGAGGCCATATTAACGGCATAGGATCACCTTTGCGCCTTCCTAACCTAGGGGACCCCGACGATATAGGATCCCCTAGATGTCATCTACTTGATGAGTTTCCGGTGAACTTTAACCGGAACAATATCTAGGATATTAGGGTAGTGAGCTCACTGTCCTGTTATGTGTTCAGCGATGCGTGTATCTTTAAATTCTTGTAATAGCCTAGTAGTTGTTGGAACCTTCGTGTTTATTTGCAAGAACTTTTATTTTGGGCATTTACCATTCGCCTACGGGCTAATATCAATGTAATTGTACAGAAATTCTATGAATTGTTTTAATGGATCTTGTACTGGCCTTAGTGCCTTTGTACCCCATTTGGTGTTAAGTTCTTGTGTATTTTTGGTATATATATCATTATGCATGCTTAGTTGTAATGACTTTTTATATTGTCTAATCATCCATGTCACCGCAGGATGACAGGTCCCAACACTCGTTCGAGAGCTCAGCATGACGAGGGATCTCCATCCCGTGGACCTCGTTCTGTTGCAGTGGGTGAACCGTCTCAATATCATGATCGGCGAGGTAGCACACCCGAAGAAGCTCTTCCACCACCTCCCACCATGGCAGAGGTGTTGGCTCAAATAGAGAGAAACCGCATGGACCAGACGTGGATTCTTGAAGCTATCGCTCGCAACACCTCTCCTACTCCCGCAGCAACAGGAGGAGCGGGGAATCATAGGCCACATGGAGGTCTCGCTGACTTTCAGCGGACCAATCCTCCAACCTTCGCGGGCACAGAATACCCAATGGAGGCTGAAGATTGGCTAAGGAATATTGAGAAGAAGCTAGCTATTGCTCAGTGTATAGGCATTGAGAAGGTCCTCTTTGCCAGCTATCAACTGGAGGGCGCTGCCAGCACATGGTGGGATAACTTTTCCGCCATGCAACTCGACGGAGACGTTCCCTCTTGGAACGAATTTCGAGTAGCCCTCAGGGAGGGCCACATTCCTGAGGGGGTCATGACGATCAAGCAGTAGTAGTTTCTTGCTTTGAAGCAAGGAAAGAAGAATGTCAGTGAGTACCTTCACGAGTTTAACTCTTTGGCTCGTTATGCCCCTGACGACGTCTCCACCAACGCCCGCCGCCAGAGCCGTTTCATGAACGGCTTGACTGAGGAGATGCAGCTAGCTTTAGCTGTACATGACTTTCGGAACTTCCAGCACATGGTGAACAAGGCTATAGTGGTGGAACACAAGAGTGTGGCATTAGAGGAGTCCAAGAAGAGGAAGAGAGCCGCTTAGATTTCAGCTAGCGGCAGCATGCCGGACCGCCCCAGGCGCCTTGTTCTCAGGCTCCAGTACAACCGAGGCCTTCCACGACATCTCCACAGTCTTCTCTTTTAGCGGCACAGCGATATAATGGGGGTAAGAACTCCCAGAACAGTGGCATGTACAAGCCAAATATCACTTGCTTCTATTGTGGCCGCCAGGGCCACTATTCACACCACTGCCTCGCCAAGCAGCGAGGGATGCCCCAGACTTATCGCGCTCCTACACCACCTCTAGCTGTGGCAAGACCTTCACCACCTCCTCGTGCATCATCTACCCCTCCTCAGGTCCCTACACGTGGTCGGGTGAACCACGTCACTACCGAGGAGGCAAGCGGCGCTCCGGACGTCGTTTTGGGTACACTTCTCGTTAATTCTTGTCCAGCATCAGTTTTATTTGATTCGGGAGCATCTCATTCATTCATTAAAAAGGAATATGCTGCACTTAATCAATTTGAAATACATAGACTTTAGTCACCTTATCAGATCCAGTCATCGGGATCGGTTCTTCAAACCGATCAAGTCTGCTAGGACGTAATAGTGGAGATTCAAAAGGTTAACTTCTTGGCAAACCTAATTGTGTTAAATTCAGTGGGTATAGATGTGATCTTAGGGATGGATTGACTGTACAGAAATCAGGGAAAGATCGATTGTGCTCAACGGTCTATTTCAGTCACAAGTAAAGATGGCAGTCAAGTCATTTTTACACCTTTAGTGTGTGATTCTCATCTCTATGCCTTGGAAGCTAGTACCTCACTTGAATTGGACAAAGTACCAGTGGTATGTGAATATCTAGGTGTATTTCTAGAAGAACTCCTAGGCATGCCCCCTGATCGCGAAGTTGAATTCGTCATCGAGCTTGCACCTGGTACCGCGCCAATTTCAAAACGGCCGTATCGGATGGCTCCTAATGAGTTGGTAGAATTGAAAGAACAACTCAAGGAACTTCAAGATAAGGGATTCATTAGGCCAAGCTCCTCACCTTGGGGATGCCCGGCTATCTTTGTCTAGAAGAAAGATAAGAGTTTGCGAATGTGTGTTGACTACCGTCCGTTGAACGAAGTCACTATCAAGAACAAGTATCCACTTCCGCGGATTGATGATTTGTTCGATCAATTGAATGGAGCTCAGGTTTTCTCCAAGATTGACTTGAGATTGGTCTACCATCAGATCAAAGTCAGAACTGAAGACATACCGAAGACAGCTTTCTCCACTCGTTACGGTCTGTACGAGTACACCGTCATATCCTTCGGTTTGACGAATGCGCCAGCATACTTCATGAACCTCATGAATTCAGTTTTCATGGAGTACTTGGATAAGTTTTTTGTTGTATTCATCGACGACATCCTTATCTACTCCAAGTCTGATGAAGAACATGAGCAGCACTTGCCACTTGTGTTAGAGAAGCTTCGACAGCATCAACTCTATGCCAAATTCAGCAAATGTGAGTTCTGGCTACGTGAAGTTAGTTTCTTGGGTCATGTGCTATCCAAGGGTGGTGTCACTATTTATCCAAGCAAAGTGCAAGATGTGCTAGATTGGAGGCAACCCAAAAGCGTCACCGACATTCGCAATTTTCTTGGACTTGCGGGATACTACCATAGATTCATCAAAGACTTCTCCAAAATTGCGATGCCAATGACCCAATTATTGAAGAAGGAAAAGAAGTTTGAATGGTCAGTGGAATGTGAGGAAAGTTTTCACATCTTGAGGGATCTCCTGACCAAAGCTCCGGTGCTCATCCTGCCAGATATTCACAAGAGCTTCGACATTTATTGTGATGCATCTCGCCACGGGCTCGGTTGTGTGCTCATGCAAGAGGGCCAAGTGGTGGTGTATACATCGAGGAAATTGAGACCTCATGAAGCTAATTACCCCACGCATGACTTGGAGCTTACAGCAGTAGTCCATTCTTTGAAGATTTAGCGGCATTACCTCATCGGTAATCGTTGCGAGATCTACACCGACCACAAGAGTCTCAAATACATTTTCACCCAAGCCGATCTGAACTTGAGGCAAAGAAGGTGGCTTGAGTTGATCAAAGACTATGATATGGGACTTAATCACCCAGAGAAAGCTAATGTGGTGGCCGATGCATTGAGCAGAAAATCTCAATGCAACTGTTTGTCGGTAACTCCATTTTCGACAGGATTATGTGCTGCAATGCAACGTTTGCACTTGGAGATAATTGAAGAAGGTTCTCTTGCTGCCCTTAGTGTGAATTTTACACTTGAGGACCAGATTAGAGATGCCCAGAAGACCGACATGGAAATAGCAAAAATCCGAGAAGAAATGAAGAAAGGCAAGGCCAAATGCTTCAAACAAGATGCACAAGGCACCCTATGTTTTGAAAACCGATTGGTGGTGCCGTTTGATCGCACCTTGAGAGAGCTAATTCTCAAAGAGGCTCATGACTCCAAGTTCTCTATCCACACAGGTAGTACCAAGTTGTACCAAGATTTGAAGAAGCAACTTTGGTGGAGCCAAATGAAGCGATAGATCGCCCAATTTGTTACCAGGTGTGATGTATGCCAAAGAGTCAAGGCTGAGCATTTGAAGCCAGCAGGTACTCTACAACCCTTGCCCATTCCCAAGTGGAAATGGGAAGAAGTTGGCATGGATTTTATCACCGGCCTTCCAAGGACTCAAACTGGGTCCGATTCCATATGGGTAATTGTCGATCGTCTGACAAAGGTTGTTCATTTCATTCCTATCATGACCACCTACCACGGGGACAAGTTAGTAGAGCTTTATATTTCAAGAATCATTTGTCTCCATGGTGTACCAAAGGTGATAGTTTCAGATCGAGGTCCTAGTTCACATCCTATTTCTTGGGATTCTTACATAGAGCCATGGGGACCAATCTATCTTTCAGCTCTGCTTACCACCCGCAAACGGATGGACAGACCGAAAGGGTGAATCAAATTTTGGAAGACCTTCTCCGAGCGTGTGTGCTGTCCTATAGCAAGAATTGGGAGAAGTGCTTACCGTTTGCAGAGTTCTCCTACAACAATAGCTTCCAATCAAGCATACAAATGTCACCCTTCGAGGCATTATATAGGAGAGCTTGTAGGACACCCTTGAACTGGTCTGAAGCCGGGGAGAGGCCATTTTATGGTCCAACCTTGGTGGAGGATGCAGAAGAACAAGTTCGTGTCATCCGCGAGCGACTTCGGACGGCTCAATCTCGTCAGAAGTCTCATTCCGACCGTCGTCTTCGTGAGTTGAGTTTCGAAGTGGATGATCACGTTTATCTTAAGGTCTCTCCAATGAAAGGAATGCATCGTTTCCAAGTCAAAGGCAAATTGGCACCTCGCTACATCGGACCCTTCCGAATTCTAGCAAAAGTGGGATCAGTGGCCTATCAATTAGAATTGCCACCATCACTTGCAGATATACATGATGTGTTCCATGTTTTGTAATTGAAGAAGTGTCTTCGTGTTCCAACCGAAGCCACCAAATTGGAAGAACTCGACTTGCAACCTGATCTTTCTTATCGGGAGAGCCCGATTCGCATTCTTGAAGAAACGGAACGCAAGACGAGGAATCACAATATCAAGTACATCAAAGTACAATGGAGTAACCATACTGAAGATGAGGCTACTTGGGAATGTGAAGATAAATTCCGACAAGAATATCCAGACCTTTTTCCTTGAAGTGCCTTTGTGTTAAGAAAAGCAAGGTTAAACAAAGCAATGGTAAGGAAAATGTAAAAATCATACTTTGTAACCTTGTAAGTCATCTTAGCACTATCTTTAAAGGAAATAAAAACAATAGATGTTTTACCTTCTTTAGGAACATTTCTATCCAACTTCCACCCTACCACGATCTCAGCGTCGAGATCTTTTGTAAGGGGGGGGGGGAGGTTTGTCACATCTCCAAATTAATAAAGAGAATTACTATGCATCTCATGAGCATGCATCATTGTTTTCAAGCATTTGCATTTTATATTGCACTTGGAAAAAAATCTCAAAAAGGGATTAAACCTACACTTCAAAATTTGACTCCAAAAGAAATCAAGAACAAAACCTTATTCACATCTGCTAGAAATAATTTATTCAAATACTAGAACTAGTATAATGAATTAATATAATTTTTCCAAAATTTTTGGGACTGGTTTAAACCCTAAGAAAATTCAAACACAATTTATTGACCTACACAAAGTTTGAATTTAAATTATACACATTATATCATGAACTATAGTGTTCAATAATTTTTATAGACACTAGACCTTCCTAGGAACCCCTGTGATTTATTTCACATTTTTAGGAAATTTATTTCTAATTTTAGGGCCCCAGTCAAAGTTGAGAAAACAAATTAAATCTCAGTCAAACGTTTGAACTCAGCCCTAGCACTATTCCTCGGGCTCAAGCCCGACTCGGCGAACTGACTCAGCCAAACCAACTAAAAGCACCGCACGTGAACCGTCCGATTAAAAATCAACGGCCCAGATCACGCAACCCTTCAGAACGGTCCGAGCTCTCCTTTTAATTTGAGCCGTCTAGTCCAGATCCAATGGTCCTCGCCAACCCACTTACCTGGACTCGCATGTGCACCGTTGAGTCACTGGCATTGTGGGGCCGCGCTATCAGCTTCGTCCCTGACCTCGCGTAGGAGCTCCATGCCACGCGGCTGAGCTTCTCCGACACGCACAGAACGGCTCCGTCGAAGCCGTCAATCCGCCGCTGCCGTTGGCCACTCCGGAACATTCACCACTTGACGCCGCCTCTGTAGCCGTCTCTTCCCGGGCATAATACCCCTCAGAACCCTAGTTTTCCCTCACTTCTCCTCTTTTTGGCTAAGGAGAGGGAAGCTCGTGGGAGTTCATCTCTCGGGTAAGATTCCTCCGCTTGGTCCCTTTCGCCTATGTGATCAATGCCCTTTCCATTTTGGCTAACCTCGGCTCGTGCATCTGCTTGTAGCTTCGGTTTCATCCTCGTGCTCTAGCTCACTTCCAGAGTGCGCACCCGAGTGGCATCATCGTGCCAACTGGGTACTCGGTGATTATTATCCTCCCGTTTTCGTGTCACATTGTGTCTCTTTACTCAGTAATGAAAACCCCTCAATAAATTTTGTTGTTGCACGACAGGGTTGCGGTGAATCGAAGTTTTACTCTTTTCGGCCGTAGGACCAACCCTTCGTCTCCTACCTTGTTCCGGTAAGGTATTTGTCCATTCCTTGGTTCCTTAGCATCCTCATAGGGTCCTTGAACTACTCCGACCACTCACTCCGGTTTGTTTTGCTCAGGGTCTCTTCTTCGCGTGGGGCCGTGCCGTCGCAATTATCTTCTCCGACGTCGACGGTGCTCCAGCAACTCCAAGCTCCCCGAGCACCTTTTCTCCACTAAGGTAACCTCCTAGTAGCCCTGTAATAGCCCCAGTTTTAATGAACAGTAATAAAGTGCTTTTTCATAGCAGTACTGCTCATTTTTGAAACCTGGGCATTTTGCTACAAACTAAAACCTTCCTTTTGTAATCAAAATCCAAAACTTGTTTGAAGTTTCAAAAGAAAATACCAACCAATATTGGTATTAAGACCGGGAAGTATTTTTATAAAGACTAAATGATATATCTTGGCCAAAAAAAAATTTTGTTAAATTTTTAAAGATTATTTCGACTTTTAGAAAAATATTTCTCTTTAAATAAACCTATTTGGTTTAAATGAATTATTTATGTATTTCAAAAGAGAAATAGTGGTTTTTAAAATTTATTTGCGCAAGATATGATTCCAGTAGCATCCTGGCAAAATTTTATATTTTTACAAATTTATTTGCTATTTCTAAAGCACCGGTCAAATTTTTGAAGAATTAAAATGAGTTGGTCAACTCTTTCGGCCTAAACCTTGCCCCTGGCACCGTAGCGACCCGAGTCCAACTAGGTTGGGTCCAACCCAGTGCCACATGGTCCGGCTCTATCACGTTCGGGTGTGCCCTCAAGCTTCCAGCGAACGTGAGCCATTGATCTCCTCGCGGACAGTTAAGATTGCGGAGCCGTGCGGGCCATCCACGCAGGCGAGCTGCAATCCTCACCGTCGGATTCCCATCCAACCGCGGCCAGCCGTGGCTTTGATAACCTAACGCGCATCCATCTCGTGGCCGTTAGATCTCAACGAACGGACCTGATGCTTTGGGCCGTTCAGACCACTCCAATTAGCCATCCCGTATTGGCCGTAGGATCTAAATCGTGCGGTGCGCCATTTGCGGGATATACCATTTTTGGAATGGTAAGAGCTGAAATACGCGCGAGCCGTTGGATTCTCTATGAGCGGGCCAGATCTTGTGGGCCGTTCGGACCGTCCGGAAGCACCAAGCAATCTCCTCTGTTGGATTCTGATCAGACGGACCGCATCCATTGGGCCGTTCAGACCACCCGAACACCCCTTCAATCTCGGCCGTTGATTTCAGATCCAACCACGCTCTCCTTTCCGAGTTTGGATTCAAGGGCGCAAAATATTGGTGACCGTTGGATTTAAATCCTACAGTGCTTCTTCTTTTCACTTAAGAATCGGATGGATCTCGTTGTGGCCGTTGGATTAGCATCGTGCGGCCCATATTGGAGGATACCGGTTAGATCTTAACGCCCATCTCCATCGCAGCCACCCATTTTGGATCGAACGGTTGCCAATCGTTTGAGCATTACATGAGCAGTGTTGTCGTATTTTAATACGGTGACAATGAAACCCCACCCGTCAGCTACACTTCTCTTCCTCCTCTCATTGTCTTGCCGCCGACACCTTCGCCGGTGAGTGGTGGCGTTGCACTGGGAATATGCGAATATTCCTGGACACCTGGCATCAAAATTGCCACCACATCATCTCTGGATACTTCTCGCTTGCTCTAGGAGCTCAAACTCTATATAAACCCTACTTTCTGAGCCTCTGCCATTGTTGACCAAGGGAGCTCTCCTCACGTTCTTTCTTCCTTCCCAGTGAAGCTTTCTGGCTTGCACTCCATGTTCATCTATAATCATGCCTAATTCACTTGGTAATGTGAGTTTTGGCATCATTTTGTAGGTTGAACAAGGTTTGCTCTCTGTTGAACCCGGCCAGTTAGAGCATCACGTGGTGATTTCATGCTTCGGTGAAGTATGTTTTCCCCTTTTCTATCAAAAACATATATGGTGGTCTTTAGAGCTTACGTTTCCATCAATTTGTTTTTGGTCAGATCAGAGAAGAGAACTTTGGATCTTAACTGTTTTGGCCAAGAACTTGACTTTGTCTTCTTCTACTCAAGCTGGTAAGTTAGACCTTAATTTTTGTCACCTTGAGCACCCCAGGAACCTCAGTAGCTCGCATGAGCCATCCACTTTTGCAAAGAATGCTCGAATCATCTTTAAACTGAAAAGTTGTTTTTATAACTTTTCGGTCTTTCATATCGTTTTCAAGATCTAGGGTTTCTCTTGCCAGTATATTAGCTTATTTAGGTCTTAGCTAAACCCTAGTATCATAAGTAGTCTTTCTTTTAATCCTTAATGTCACCAATCTATTTATTGTTGCACATTTCTTTTCATTGGTTGTTGTTGCTCTGCAGAGTCATTGAGAGTCTGTAGCTTTTCCTTTTTCATTAATCTTGTCGATTAGGGTTAACAAGAGTTAGTCTAGGGTATTATCTTTCTTAAAGATTAGGTTTAGCTCCAGCAAACATCTTGTGTTTAAATGTGTTAACTAATAAGCAAGAATTTTCAATATTTGTCTTTGCTGCTGGTTGTCGGTTGAGACTACAATATGTGCAGCAGAGTTCTCAATTTCTCCAATTTCTGTCAAATAGTGATTGAAAGATGAGTAAGGCTGCTGTCTTAGTTTTAAATGCTCTTAATTCTAGCAAGGTAATTCATTTGTAAGATGTTTAGATCAACCAACCATTCTTTTGTAGTATGTCCTGTTTCAGTTTTTAAAATCTGAAATTACAGTTCTAAACTAAACCTTAATTTGGATAATTAGTATTAACAGGTATTAAATATGGGGTATTATCCTTATTTGAATTAGATATAGTTAAGCATACTGTTAATTATGCACTAAAGTCTTGATCATGCATTCTCTTTCCATATTTTGCTCTCTGCCATTTTCTTCTGTTTATTGGATTTCTATGATTCTAGATTCTGGTTCTTCTGAGGTTGTTGAATCTGTTGTTGAGCAGCAAGAACCTGAACAAGAGGTTTATTACTATTACCAAGGCAAGCATCCTCTCTGCACCATGTTGATCCCAATTTTTGGAACTGTAGATTTACAAAATACAGTGATACTGTGCATGCAAATTTTCTAAAAGTTATTTGTGATCTGTCTCTAGGTAGTTACAACCCATTCTTTGTGGCTTACCTTAAATTTGATCATACACACAACCTAAGGTATTGTTGTATTAAAATATTTAGGGTAGAAATATGCTTAGCCATGCAGTCCATAGAACGTTAGTGTTTGACAAGCTTATCTTGTCAAACATGGGGAAACAATAAATGAATTTCATTTATTTCGACTCTTTGTTCGGTTTATTTAAATAAGAAATTAATTTAAATCTTGTTTAATAAACTGAATTTTAGATCTGGACAAGTAGATGCTAGTGATGGTGCCTTTGTGCACGAGAATTGGGAAATGTGGTGGTCTTGTCTGGGTTGATTAAGGACCGAACTCTGACGGCCCAATTCAAGCCCCAACATACTTCCATACGCAGTGTATGGGCGCTGTTTGGTTAAGTAAAGGGGTGATGTTATTGAGTTGAAAAACAGGTGGATAAGGGCATATGTGTAGGATTTCGTATCCGTATCAGATGTTCTTAGGGGCGAGGACATTTGTAAATGTTACGTGTTCATAGAGCCCGATTTCAATCTTATATGTACGGGTGAGTACAATTTTACTTTGTTATGGTTGAATCGATGTTCTCAACGTAACATGTGTACCCCGGTTAACAAGTTCTATCAGCAACTTGATTTAAGCGGGATCAGATACACATGGGTAATTCAACTCAATAGTGTCAACTTGTTGAAAAATACCAAATCTTAGTTTACTTACCGGCATACCAAAGGCAAGTGTGCTATTATTCCGAGGCTTACGGGCTAACTAAGTCGTGTGGGTAAAGATGTACACCCCTCGCAGGTTAAAACTATTCAATAGCCGTGTCCCTGATTCACGGACAACGCTTGAATTGATGTCACCGATAGACTTTGAACTAAATCCGGTTATGGGTATTAATTCGCATGATTGGTGTCATGCAATGTTTGATGGTAAGCAAATCACTTTATTATTGTTATTGTTTATGATTATGCTCTCATTTACTTACTGTTTTAGTCCAAATTGATTTATAAAATCGCTTTGTCAAAACTTAGCAATTATAGGTTAAGATGTATTGCTTTCTGCACAATAGAACCATTATAACCCTTCTGATGTTAACCTTATGCATGTAAAATTTATATTCCTTTGTATAGGTTTCTATCAAACACTTTCTTTTATTAGTTTGTGTAAGTCTTGCTGAGTACCTTCCGTACTCAAGGGTTATGACCTCTTGTTGCAGGTGAGGATGGTTATCTGTATGAGATGCCCGTTAGCGCCGATCCGGGTGACGCTAACGAGTGAAGCTAGTTCTAGTCTCCACGCAATAGCCTGCGGGTGATGGAGCCATTGGTGGTCTTTTGCTGTTTATTTTTGGTTTCCGCTGCTACCTTTTGTTGTGGCCCAAGGTCACTTGGTGTTGAAGATTTCTAAACCGAATTGTAACATGCTCTATATAATTATGTAAACGAATGCCTTGTATGTATGATGCAATGTTGTTTAAGGATATATGTGCAATAGTCTTAAATCCTGGGAACTATTGTGAATCATATATCCGAGAACCTGCATATTGGAATTGTTACTTGTTATTATTATGCTTCTAGTATGATTTTTAATGAGGGAATTGAACTGTTCCTTAATTAAGAATTATGCTACCAGTATAATTTTAATTCGGCACATTCCAATATTTGAGGGTCCTGACAAGCCCCTAGATGCCTTGGCACCCGCTTACCTGGACGCTGCGGAGCTCTTTTAGCTGCTGGTACTTTGGCCGAAGTTGTGCCGCCGCTCTTCTCCGGCTTGCCGCCGTTCTGGGCAGGCTCAGCCAGCGAGACCACCCTCATTAGATGCGCAACGCTATTAGGAACCCGTAGCCGACCGTAGCTCGCGACGCCGTGTCCGGAATCAACGGCGAGATGCCGGGCAAGGAGGCGGGCGCGTTGTCGTACACGGGCAGCTACTGTAGCTATCTGTTTACGTCAAATGACACTCATTAATGGCTAATGATTGTTTAGTCTTTAAACGCTGTCTTAACTTGTCCTAATGTCTCACTTACAAACGGGCCCCACACACAGTAAGCAGGCGCATTAGTTAAACCCACAGTGGCTGATGGGTGGGACCAGCCGCTTACACGCCATGCGCTATGCACGCGCGTGTGCGGGGTCGAGTCCAATGGACCATGTCCTCGGCAATGGTCCCACTTGTCGACGGTTTTAAAATTTGAGTTAAAAAGGAAAACCCACTATTCACTGGGCCCGATGGTCAGTGACCGCGGCTAGAATAGCACCCGGTAAGAAAAGTATTAAACGGCTTAGAAAATCCGAAAATAAATTATTTGCACACTATAAAATATGTATCACTTCGAAAATACATAACTAATTCATCTCAACTCCAAAATGGATGAAACCACTTCTAATAATTTTCATTTTTAATGAACTTCATATTAAAATTGGTTTCAAAATTGTCTCTGTAGCAGAGAGTATCATTTTGGAGTTTGATCTATTAACAGCATTATTTTTACAAAAGGAAATGCTGATAACTTTAGAAATTCATAACTAAATCATGGAAACTCCAATTGAAACAAACTCAACTGTTCTGGACTTTTATTAATATTCTCTAATTATCCATATAATCCTTTATCCCACTACTACTCTGAAAATTTTGGTCAAATAATTAAATTGGATGAATAGTAACCGAAGGTATTTAATTTGGATTTTCCAGCAAACTGAAATTCAAACTGCTATAACTCTCACATACTAAATCCACATGGAATAATTCTTTCATCTATATTCATCTAAAATGATGACTTAGCTATTGTAGAAAAATCATGCATTTTTGAGCATTTTGAATTTTGAGGTATTTCTCGATGTTTATTCGGTATTGTATTTATATAGATTTCGAGCCTATCAATATTGACCTATACGCTACTGAGGGAGAGCAACTCAGCTACCAGCAAGGCAAGCATCATTTGAACTTTCTTTTGCATCATATTTGATCCCAGTTTTGTTAAGTTAGTACAATGATAATTGCTTGCATGCTATTTTGATAATGTCGCTATTTGTGTGATGTGTAGATTAGTTATCTCCTATTCATTGAGGCTATGCTTGAATTATTCTAGTACCACATGCTTGAGTTAGGATGGTTGAAATATATTGTTCCGGTTTGCTTACCCATGCAAGTCTAGAACCGGTAGCTGATTGTCGGGAATAACCCGATAATTATGAGATAAACACAACTTTCATTATATCCTTTTGTTTCAGATCTTCGTATCTATTTTATGATTTAAAATTTTGCCATTTTAAATGAGTTTTGGTCTGGACAAGTGATGGTTAGTGATGGTGTCTTTGTGCACAAGTTTGGGTAAGTGATGGACTTGTCTGGACAGCTAAGGACCGAACTTTGGGTACCTGCGGTTCAAGAAAAACTCATGCTATCACACGTGGCATATGGGCGCTGCTTGGTTAAGTAAGGGGTTGGTGTTGTTGAGTTGACGACTGGTGGTGTGAGGACGTATATGTGTTCCATCGCATATATACTTCGTAGGGTGCCGATTGCAATTCTATAATGTGCGAATGAGCACTATTTAAACCTTGTTAATTGGGTCGGTGTGCCCGGCACAACTTGCGTGCCCGTTTGGCTAGTAGGCTGTATAACCTACACTAAGGGGGGTTACGTCGCGCATGGGTGATTCAACTCAATAATGTTAACTTGCTGAAAAATACCGAGTCTTGGTTTACTCGGCCGGCATACCATAGGAAGTATGCTATTTTCGAAGGCATCTGGAGGCTTACAGGCTAATCAAGTCGTGTGGGTAAAGTAGTACACCCCTACAGGGTCTAAATCTATTCGAATAGCTGTGTCCACGGTTATGGACGATTGCTTGAGTTTGTGGCTGCTTATTGTTAGATTTGGAATTAAAATTGTGGTTATAACTTAGTATTCATCATGAATGGGATGTTCATGCTTGTTGTTGCATCAAAGTGGACAGCCACTTTGTTATTTGTATGATTAATTTGTTATTTAATTTACTACTTATTCACATGCTTTACTTCTACTTCAAATCGGATTTCTAAATGGCACTTGAAAGACTAGTATGTGTAGGTTGTAAATTGTTGCGTCTCATTTGCAAAACTAAGCCAATATGAGCCATCCTTTAGAACAACCTCTAGCATAACTATTTTTTATTTGTGTAAGACTTGCGAGTACCTTTGTACTCAACCCGGTTGCTGTAATTTCAGGTGAGGAAGGTTATGAGCCAGTTGAGCTCGTTAGCGCCGATTTAGGCGACGCTGATGAGTAGTGCTATCTTTTAACTCCTAGTCGGTTGCCAATAGGACATGGGCATACCACTACTGGTCTTTTGGTTTATTTACTTACTTCCGCTGCTACTTAATACTCTTATTTGAATTTGGCCAATCGGCCGTTTGTAATAGTTGTAGACTTTAACTATTAAGTTGTATGTCTTTTGAACTATTAATGTATGATTGTTGATCTTGGGAGCCAATATGAGTTCGTGCTCGCTGTTCGTGGCTTCCCATTTAACTCACTAAGTGTAGTGCTTGACTTATTGGAGAACCGACAATCATGTAGTGCTCACAAAGGAGCAGCGCGTATGATCGTCGGGGCTCTAATTTTCAGTTAAGCCTCTCGCTTAGATAGAGTTAAGTTGGAATCCATTTACTTGAGGTCCAGAGTTATGTCCTTAAGACCATGCTTAGTCTCGATCTTACGGAGATAACCCGGGGGTCCTCACATGGTCTTTCAGAAGGTCCTTAGAAAGTCGTCTTTACAAAAAGACCAAGAAGGTCATCTTTGCAAGAAGAGGCCCTCAGGAGCTCCTAAAGAGGAGGTTCAACAAAGGCCACAACTATGCTCGTGGTCGTAAGAGAAATACGATGTGAGACCCCGGGGTATTGAGCTTGGGATGCTTAGTCGAACCACCGACCCTAGCATCACAAACAAAATATCCCGTGCCTCGAGAAAATATGTACATCCCAGAAGTGATGTACATACACCCTTTTACAAGTTCATGCATCAATTCCATACAAACATAGATCCAAAGCACGAACTAGATTAAACAAAAGACATACATAATAGAGAGTTATTACAAAAGGGGCCGACCGGGCAAATACAAGCTAAAGAGCTAAACAACTAAAGAGTTAAATAAATAGTGGAAGCAAAAGCCATAAGATGGCAATAAAAAAAAAGCTATACGGTTTGCCTTTAGCCCACAAGGCAACCGACCAAGCCACCAACCTAGTCGTCAAACCTGTAGCACATCTCACAAAAGTGCATCCCTTGGGGATCCACCTCTTCCTCTGCAACAATTAGATTTAAGCAAAGCAAATGAGTACAAAAATGTACTCGCAAGACTGACGTGTAAGGGTAACAGCCTATAATTAGCTACATGCAAGCTTATTTAAGTGGAAGGCTTTAGGCTCATTTTAGCATAAAGCAAGTTTACATTTGCAATAATGTAATAGATTTAAAGCAATTTGACAAACTATTTTTAATTGTTGAAGTAACAACGATACAATAATAATAACAACAGTAAAGACAACCTGGAAGTGACTAACCCACTAGTCACCACAACAATAGCATGAATTACCCAATTCATACCACCCAACAAGTTTTAATTAAAGGTTTAGTCTAGTTCTTGCACGACCTTGCCGACCGTGTCCATAACCTAGGACGAGGCTATTCGAATAGATTTAACCCTGCGGGGGTGTACCAATGCACCCACACGTCAGACCGCCTTTTCGCCACATGATTTAGCACACTTCCTTTGGTATGCCGGCACGGCTAAGTCCTATGAGACAGTTCCAATATTGTGTATTAACTACGAGCCGCCCGTATGGATAGAAACCCATACGTTGAGACAGAGTCATTGTAAAGCCGAAAGTCAACTACCACTAGGGTAAAGCTTCCAGACAACTACAATGCCCTTCGGTGTGGAGAACCTAACCGGATTCCACTCCCGCTCACCCAACACATATCACAAGTTTCTTTTTCAACACAACACACCCACACAACCACCTGCGACACGGAGCTAACACACGCCAAAGTACTAAGTCAAGAGAGGTCCCATATCCCCCTCGTGTGGTTAGCACGCAATATTGCTCAGTTTAGTGGCCCAAGTAACTCGGTCCTTAGGGACTTAGGCACCATTCCACACACCATGAGATCACACCAACATCCATTGTGCCCAAGTCAATAACAATTTTGTTTTCATTTTTATTTCTTTACAAAGTAACAAAGCACAAGTGCTGGACATAACGGAATAATAGTTTTTGTGTGATCAAGGTCATCGACATAAGTCGACAACCGCCCAATTCTACCGTTATCTAAGCATTTCTAAGCAATATCAAACGTCAACTACTAAGTGATAAGAGCTCATCCAACGAACTCTAAATCACAGTAAGATATTCCTAGGCTTAGTAGTGGAGATTGAACATTTACCAACAGAGTATGCATCTATAGGATCAACTAATCGATAATACTTTAACAACAAAATAGAGCATGCATACATACAAGTTGAATACAAAGTATTAGACTTTGAAAATAATGGAATGGGAGATGATCAAACTTCTTGACTTGCTGGATTTGCTCATTAAGCTGCAGAGGGTCACTCACGGGATCAACGCACTCGTCGGCACCTAACGAAAAAGCGAAAAAGAACCGATAAGAACGAAGAAAACCGAAAAGACTCAACAGAAAAATTTCTCCAAATGCACTGAAATTTTTACAGCCGCAAGAGCATGATTTTTAAGGAATTTAGCAACAAGAACCAATTGATTTGGATTCTCAATGCAAAAGTTATGGCCAAAACAAATCTGCTCAGCTTGGAAAATGCTGGAAAATTCAAATCGGTTACTGTTCATCCGAATTAAATTCTTTAGCACTATTTTCCAAAGAGGTGTTGCACCTGGGATTTTTATGGTAAACATAGCACCTCATGAGATGAAAAACCCAATTGGATTCACCTCATTTGGAGCTAGAATGCATTTTCTATGATTTTTCAAAGACATGCACATTAGAACAAAACAAATTGCACCCACAAAGATTTTTAAAATAGTGACATGCCTAAAACCTATTCTACCATTTAGTACACTAACATAGGAAGCCAACAAAATTGGATTCACTCAAAAAGGATCTATAGAGAAATACTTATGCAATTTACAAGTTAAATGCAATTTTTGGAGCAACATTTAAATCCTATTTCTAAACCAATTTACCAATCTATTTTTTGGAGCTGAACCAAGCTTACAACTATTTTTAGATTAAAGCTCAGTTCAAACCAGAGCTATCAAAATTTGAATCAACTCAAATGGAGCTAAATTGAAATAGTTATGCAATTTTGAAGTTTATTACCTTTTTCAGTTCACAAATAAATCTCTCGGGAAAATCCTAAAATCAAATCGACCTGGAACATCCTGGGCCGTTGATCTCGGATCCAACGGTCCAAGCCCACGGGACGACGCGCACTCGCCTGCGCGAACTCACACGAATGTGGACCGTCGATCTTGAATCCAACGGTCCAGATTGAATCCACCGCGGCCGCGTTTGAAATTGCGCGCACGAACGCTCGCGCGAATCGCAGCCGCTGATTTCGAAATGGACGGCTCAGATTGACAGCCACGTTTGGAGTGTAAAATGTCCATGCGATCTGAGCCGTAGATCTAAAGATGGACGGCCCGCAGTTAAGCACATGCACAGTGCGACTTAACCGCGTGGGGCCTACTGTTAGCAACTCACTAACCCGGTTTAGGACAGTGATTAAATGCTTAAGCTAATCATTAGCCTTAATGATGTCGCAACAGTGTTTGTCGGGCTGGCACGCACCCGAGTCCATTCCCCGGTGACACAAGGCACGGCGGCACAAACCAACGGTGGTCTGAGGTCCGCAATAGTCTTGCACACCTGCTGGCACCACTCACTGCGGCTGAGCCGGCCTAGAACGGCGGCGAGCTGGTGAGGAGCGGCGGTGCCAAGCACGGTGACGACGACAACAGCAAAGGAGCTCTGCAGCGGTTCAATCAAGCGGTGCCTAAGCATCTATGGACTACCAGGGAGCAACCTGAAGGACGCGGAGGAACCGGGGAGGACGGAGCAGCTCCGGCGACGATGAGCCGCACCGGCGCTGAGGACGATGACGCGGAGACGACGGCCTGAGCAAAATGAGCGAGACCGGGTCATCACGTTAGCTTCAATAGGGCTCAAGGATGGTCCATGAGCAAAGAATTGAAGAGAGGAGGAGCTTACCAGCGACAAGGGTGAAAACGATGAACCTCAGCCGAAAAGGGGAAACTCCAAAATTAGCTGCTCCCTGCTGAGGCAAACCAAAATTGGATTAGGGGAAAGATTCAAGGTGGAGAGGGGCACGAAGTGACGCGAGTGGAATTGCAAATGAACCCCTGGGGCGCCGGCGACGACGAGGGAGCTCCACGGCCGACAATGGCGGTTTGGGGATTCTGTGGATTGAGCTCAACCCAGCAACGAGGGTGCTAGGCAAAGCTCAAGGGTGTTGAAAGGAAGGCAAGGAAGAGCTTGAGGGGCTTAAATAGCAGAGAGGGCGAAGGAGGGAACGGGCAGATGCTCAGAGGTGAGCCACGGTCCACCGCTGCGCATGGTCGCTCTAAGCGACGGGAGCAGGTGAGCAGGGCGACTTTGAGGGCGGGGCACTGACGCGCATTTAATGCTCCGACCCGTTGCGGCCTGCGTGGAAGGGACACAACGCTACGCTCTCCCCACGTGTGCTCTACCATGGTGGCCGCACGTGCGCGAGCGAGAGGAAGGAAACGACGGCGCTGGCGTCCGATTTTGATCTAACGGCTCACACTCAACCGGGTGATCGCGGCTCCGTGCGAGCGTGGATCATCCGATGAAGATCCGACGGTTCACAGCACATCCGTGCCGGTACAGCTAGTTGACTCGACCGAGTCAAGTGACTCGAGCCAGGCTCGGGTCCGCGCCCGAGGAACAGTGAAAACCAGTTTAGGGTTTGAATTTGAAAGCTGAGTTTGGAAGAATTTTTAGAGGTAGCAAACTAACTCCAAAAATTTTGAAATTTTGACTGAAGCTTCCTCACTCCAGACTTAACTTTACATAAAATTTCTAGAGATTTTCATGTAGTGAATTTTTCTCAAGAAATTTCTCAAGGTTTGTTCTAGGGTTTGACCAATTGAAAAACTGGTTTGACTTGCCTCCAAAAAATCATGAAATAATTTCTAAAAATTATGAAATTTTTCAGAGGGGTCACACAGCATCCCTATAACCAAGGAAAAATATTCCCCAAGTTTGAAAACAAGATTCTTGACAAGGTTGAATAAGGGTTTGACTTTAGTCAACTGGAGGTTTAGATTTTTGAATTCCACAATTCTTTGACAAGAATTATAGAAAAGTTCAAAAACTTCAAGATATAAGAAAAGTTTTAATTTCTACGTATTTTCTTACATTTGAAACACATACCCATATTAGGTTACATTTGAAACACACATCTAGATTTGGTTACATTTGAAACACCCTATATTTGGGATGTTACATACGACTACGCAACACAGTCATGCAAGGAATGAAAAAAGGATACGGAGATACTCACCAAGGCCGAGAGGGAGATAGAAGAGGAGAGGGGGGGGGTCGATGGTTGGTGGCAGAGGTTGAGGACGGCGCAGGTGCTCTAGCGAACTCCACCAGCGGCGAGGTGGCGGCGCAAACACCAGCAGCCTTCTTGTCGACGATGAGGCGACGGCACCGCCTCAACGAACTTCTTGGCGAAGCTTCAAGCACAGAGCAAGAAGGAAAAGAGCTGGAGAGCTAAGTGGCCAAAGGTGAGGAAAGGAGGGTTGCTCAGGCTATTTATAGCCAAGAAAGAAGGAAAGAGGGTCACTGAGAGACTTAGTGACCCAAAAGTCAAAGGCAGGTGAAGGACAAGATAAGGTATGGCCTAAAAAAGAAGGAAAAGATGGGGCAAGTAAAGGAAAAGACAAAAAGGGGAACACACGGTACCACAGCAGTGACCGCATTAATTGCGCAAGGACTTCTGTGGCGGAAGGAAAAAGGAGGCGAGCAGAGCTGACAGGTGGGACCAGTCAACTACACGGGTGAGGTGGTCAAACCAAAAGGGTGGTCACGACAAGGGGGAGGTCGTGACTATCAAAGGTGGTCTCGACCGTAAGGGTGGTCTTTGCAGAAAGACCAACAAGGGAGGTCATGACCGCATAGGTGGTCGTGAGCAGAAAAGGGGGTGATCTTTGCAAAAGACCCACAGAGGGGTTTCTTTGCAAAAGACCAGGAGGTCCCGCAGACAAGGAGGTCCAAGGGGCAGGAAGGTCCAAAGGATGAGGAGGTCCTACAGAAGTGGTCTTTGCAAAAAGACAACAGAGAAGTCCCGAACAAAGGAGGTCACGACAAAATGACAAAAGAGGAGGTCGCGGCTCCAAGGGGAGGTCGTGGATAAAGGACAAAAAGAGGAGGTCATCACGATCAAGATAAAACAAAGGAGGTCTTAACGGTCAGGATGATCCCAAAGGAGATACTGACAGTCAAGATGGAATCAAGGGGAGATCTCGACGGCCAGGATGAACTCGAGGGAGGTCCTGACGGTCAAGATGGAATCAAGGGGAGATCTCGACGGCCAAGATGAACTCGAGGGAGGTCCTGACGGTCAAGATGAAATCAAAGGGAGATCTCGACGATCAAGACCAACACAGGGGAGGTCTCAACGGTCAAGATGGAAGCCAAAGGAGATCTCGACGGTCAAGACCAACACATGGGAGGTCTCAACGGTCAAGATGGAACCAAAGGAGATCTCAACGGTCAAGACCAACACGGGGGAGGTCTCAACAGTCAAGATGAAACTAAAGGAGATCGACGGTAAAGACCAACATGGGGGAGGTCTCAACGATCAAGATGGAAGCCAAAGAAGATCTCGACGGTCAAGACCAACACAGGGGAGGTCTCAACGATCAAGATGGAGCCAAAGGAGATCTCAACGGTCAAGACCAACACGGGGAAGGTCTCAACGGTCAAGATGGAAGCCAAAGGAGATCTCGACGATCAAGACCAACACAGGGGAGGTATCAACGGTCAAGATAGAATCCAAAGGAGATCTCGACAGTCAAGACCAACATGGGGGAGGTCTCAACGATCAAGATGGAAGCCAAAGGAGATCTCGACGGTCAAGACCAACACAGAGAAGGTCTCAACGGTCAAGATGGAACCAAAGGAGATGTCCAAACAAGAGGGAGGTCTGAGCATTAAGGAATGCCCAAACAAGAGGGAGATCTGGGAACGAGAGGATCGCCTTCGTGTAGATTTTCCGTCCTTCTTTTCCCAGTGAACGGAATCTCGGGAAGAGATTCTTGTAAGGGGGGAGAGTTGTAACATCCTGAATTTGGCGTGTGTTTCAAATGTAATAAAAGTATGTGGATTTCAAAAACTTTTGTTAAACTTCAAAAGTTTGCTTTCATTTTCAAACTTTGACTTGTTTTCAAGACTCCAAATTGTTTCTAGAAAAATGTATATATAAAGATTGCTGGAAATATTTTTGAAAAATACCAGAGAATTTGTCATGAATTAACAAAAGTTTTCCCAAATTATTAGAAGTTAAATTGACCTCATTAAAATTCTAACTAAGTTTCTAAGGCTGATATAAAAAGGAATTTATTTTAGCCATTTCAAGTGTTAACAGTGGCCAAAATTATTTTTCCTAAGTCATAATTGAAACCCTTAACACCCACAAAAATTTTCAGAATTTTTGGAAATTTATTCCTATTTTTAACAGCCCAGTCAAACTCGTTGTTTTTCGGTCAACACTGAAATCAAAACCTAAATCCAAATTTCAGCTCTGTGGATTGTGGACCATCTGATCCAATCTCTACGGGCCAGATTCACCGGTGCCGTTTCGACCGAGCCGCATCATTTTGACTTGACTCGACCGTGCCGCTTCTCCGGACCCGAGTCAGACTCGGGCTCAGCCCGTTTGCACCGCCTCGTCTCCGTCGCTGCCATGTGGGCCCCGCTTGTCAGCTTCATCTTTACCGCACCACCTTAGCCAAGCTGCGCTGGCGCAGCCGCATTCGCTCCACGCATCCTCCTGTGTGATTATGCCACCTCACGCACGCGCGATCAAACGAGGAGGACCGCCGAGACTACATCTACCTCTCAAGCCAATCCATTCGCCATATCTCGCTCTCTCCTCTCAATTCTTACTCTCGGCCAGAGCTCAAGACGAAGGCCGCACCGCCGTGTTGGTGCCGCCCTCGACCCCGCGACCCCACCGCCGTGATCCACATTCACCGCCGCCTCCGTTTTGCCCAACCTGGGTCCTCGGCGTCTAGTAGATCGCCGGGACCGTGGTCGTCGTTCTCGTCTCGGGCGCACACAACCCTGCGAGCTCTTTAGAGTTCGGGTAAGTCCCATCCTTTGACTCCTTGTCCATCGGGATCGCACAAATTCACTGAGTCTTCGGGCTAAACTAATTTGGGTTTGGTTCATTGTTTCGGGCGTGCGACCCGTTCTTCTCCGGGCACGGTGATTCACCGCCGCCCAGATTCAAGCCGCCACCGTCGTCCTCCGCCGTCAAGATCGTGGGCGCCTCACTCCTAGAGTCAAGGCGATTCCGGTGCGCACCTTTCGGAGTCCTCTAGAAGCCCGTAGAACCTTCTCCACGGGAGCCGTGTCTTCGTCTCCGCCTCCGACTGCTGCTAGCTCGCCGCCGGCCTCCCCGAGGACCCTCGCCGCCGTCACCAGCTTCACGAAGGCGTTGCACCCGCGTCTTGAAGTCATCCCGAGCACGAGACCCCGATCGCGGATCGTTCACCTCGCCAAGACTTTCGCGTCTCGAGAACCGCCGACGAAGCAGATGCAGATTAGCGCTAACTAAGTCATTAGCGGCTAATCATTTGTTTTAATGTTTGGATGACTTGTGGACCGCGCCGAGTTAAACATGTTTAGGAATTTTAACTTCACCGTTTGAATTCTCTGTATCATTGACATGTGGGCCCTCTGACTGATTAAATGAATGCAAAAATATTGAACTTCGTTTTCTGACTTGAAAAGCGTATTATTGGGTATAGTTTTTCCAAAGTGCGTTTCTTGAAAACCGAAGACGTATTGAGAAGATACGCCTTCGACGTCACCTTGGGCTGCGGCTGGGGTCAAAATTGACCCAGTCAACGCTATCGCTAGGCCCCACCGGCCAGTGACTGTGGGTCAGGTAAGTTTCGGTAGGAAAAGTTATTAATCCTTTTGGATTTTCCGAATAGAATTACTTTTGAACTGAAAATTGGTATGAACTTAGAAAATTCATAACTAATTCAAATTAGCTCCAAATTGGATGAAATCAATTTTGTTATTCTTATTATTTTGTGTACTTTTTACTGAAATGAGGTTCAACTAGTTTTCTGTTCCAGAAGATGGGGAAATAAAATTAGTTGCTAAAATGAATTGATTTCATACTAGAAAATGGGTTAAACTTCAAAAATTCATAAGTATTTCATCCTAACTCCAAATTAAGTGAAATAAATTTTGTTAATTTTTCTTTTTCCTGTATGTTAATCTTGTGCATAATCGGATCAGGTTTTTGTTTCAGAAAAAGTGATAATTAACTTAATTGTGAAAATATGTGTTTAGTTGGTAAATTCCTAGAGAATTTAAATAAATTTTTTTTGAACTAAAACTTTCACCCAAACTTATTTAAATATCATTCCCTTCCTGTGATGCGTGCATGATTTGGTGATGATTGAAGTTGTGGATTATTTTGGTGTTATTTGTTGTTATTTGTCGTTTTGCTCGATCGATAGATTTTGACGATTCGGGTGTTATCAAGAGCGATCCTCCACAGCCAGGAGACTATCTGCAGCAAGGCAAGCAGTTTCCAATTGATGCACGTTGATCCCATTATTTGTGCATGATAATATTTCATTTTTAATCATATGTATGCACACTATGTTGTCAAGTATTTTCTCTGTCGCGATAGTTCACCTGAGTAGTTACTTGAAACGTAGGTAAATATCCATCCCTTACCACAAAACCTAGGATTGTATCCGCCGTGATGTAGAGCTCGCCGGATGGGCTCTCGTCACTTATATTTAGTACGCGATTTGCTATTGCTTAGCCATGCTTAGAACTGTAGACTAGGGATCATCGTCTCGGTGATGGTCGTTACAACATCACTTTAAATATCTGAGTCAGGATACTCATATATGTATCATATTTGGACAAATTGAAAATAAAAACTAAAAAGATTTGGACTTGGGCATATGGATGATTGGCGTGGTTATTGGATATGTGGTTGTGTGCCCGAGTCAACAAGGACCGAACATCTTGTTACACTGAACCAAGCATTATTGCGTGCAACCACATGAGGGTATTGGGAACCCCTCTTGACTTAGTACTTTGGCGTGTGTTAATTTCGAGTTGCAGGCGGGTGTGAGTGTGTTGTGTTAAAAAGGTATTATTTGTGTGTGTTGGGTGCGAGGGGTGGAGTTCCGGTCTAGGTTCTCCGGTCCTAAGGGTATCGGCAGTTGCTTCGGCTGGGCCGATATCTGACGCAATGTATGGGTCCTGCGTGGGAGCCTTGTGTGCACACGAGGCGGTTCACGGAGGGTTACACTCATGCGGGCGACTCGTAATTAATGCACAATGTTGGAAACAGTCTCGTAGGACTTAGCTGTGCCGGCATACCTAAGGAAGTGTGCTTAATCGCGTGGCAAAAAGGCGGTCCGACATGTGGGTAAATTTGTACATCCCTGCTGATGAGGACATCACTTCTTCGGATACACACAACAATCCTCCACTTGACATTCAAGGACCAATCACTAGAGCTCGCGCCCGACAATTGAATTTACAGGTGAGCTCGTTCCTAACTACTTCTTTTTGTTCATTTGAGAATCGATTGCTACCTAATGATTTAATTATGATTAGGAACCATGGAGAGGATCTAGAAGTACTTGGAGAAGGGCTACGAGGCGCACAAGTCCAGTGAGGGCGGTCGAATCATGTTGGAGTCCCAACTCAAGCCGACTTCGAATCCAATTCGGAGTCCAGGACCAGGCCGCACTAAAACAGACGCCCCGATCGCATCCGGGCTCCGTTTTGGACGTTCCACATATGTATGGAAAGCTGAGAAGACGAACTTTCCAATGGCTCTGGTCCCATGTCAAAATTCCTTCTGAGTCAACGGGAATCGTCGAAACAAGTGGGCATTCAGAATCTGTCGGGTGCTGCGCCACCGCCTTTTGGGCCGTTCGCTTTGTATCGTGTTGGAGCCCATTAGGGCGCGTCCAGGGTTTTGCACGCCCTCAATCCTTTATATCCAGCCGCCACCCCACCATTAGGGTTGGGTTTTGCTTAGATTAATTCTGTCTTGAACAGTTTCGCCGTTCATCGGTTTGTGAGACCCCAACTTTCGAAAGTGCTAAAACAATACATCTGCAATTCCGTTGTGTTCTTCCTTGTTCTTGCTTGTGTTCTTCGATTCGCAGGCGAGGATTAGCCTTCTTGGCGAGGTCAACGGGCAGCACACGGTTGATAACCCGAGGAGACGTGGTGCTGCGATTGCGGGTTCGAACGTGTTGTTCGGAAGTCAATCGATTTGTGTCGCGCCTCCACCAAATCGAACATATCGAAACCTGTTGAAGATCGGGACCCGTCCCCATCAAGTGGTAATCGAGCTTGGTGTCCCTTCAGTTCGAGTTTACCCTACCCTTGATTGTCTTCGGTTTCATCCTAGAGTCCAAGAAAAGCCCTACAAAAAATTGTAGTCATAGGTTGTTCCTGTCCAAGATCTCGTTTAGCCTTTTGCACAATTTGATTTCAGAGTCCGTAGTGTTGAGTTTGTGTCCTTAGTCGAGTCTTGTTGCTGGTTTAGATCGTGTTTTTTTGGGTTGTCTTGCTTCCGCCACGCCTCATACAAACCCTAGCCGTCAACTTTTGTTTCTCCCACCTCCCACCCTCTGCTTTCTCCACCGTCAAATTGAGGCATCCATCGCGTCTCTTGATCACCCAAAGACCTTTCCTCATTGAGTCTTGTGATCACCCAAACCATCCTCCACCTTTCGAGCTTCCGCCCCAATTCCCACCAATTTGTTCCACGATTTCGTTTGGCCTCCACAAAGAACCATAACTCGGAGGCCCTCCTTCAAACGGTCAGAACTTTCAGATACGACCTCGAAATTAGAAAAAAAATTTTGAAATTGGGTGAAATTAAATTTTGCATCCAAACTCCCCACTTTGTCGGGTTTGGCGAATTTATTTTGCCCAAATTCGGCCCGAAAGTGCAAGATACTCGAGCTCTAAACTTTCATCACCGACTTTGCAAAGACATTCATCATTTTCAGAGGCCACACCTTACATCGATTGAGGTGAAACTTTGTGTGGTTCCTATTTCGTGCTCGCTTTGTGAAAAAATATCAAAAAAAAAGAAAAAAATTTTCGCACCTGGTTTTGCCTAGAGAAAAAAAAGGGCACTGAGAGCACTCAGTGCCTAAAAAAAAAAAAGAGAGCACAGCTTTTTAGGTGATAAATATTGATGTGTCTTTGTCTTTGCACGCCATCCTTGTTCTTTGTTTTGCTTTACTATTCGTGCGGTCTTGACTCACTCCTTGTTCATCATATCATACCGCTATAGGACACATTTAGACCAAAGAACTAGGACCGGTGTTTTGGACATTTACTCAAAGATTACTATCTGTTATTCATTTGTGTTCCACTAACATATTTGGCCTTCCAAGCTCCATATACCTACTTGGGATAGCACGACTTTTGACCCTTCCAATAGCGATTACCATCGTTCGGTATCACGAACCACCACCGGTTGTACCACCTCTCGCTTATGCAGGGTAAGAACACTTATAAGAGCTTGGTAAGCCACTTCCTTTGCGGGTTCCCACTGTCCTCTTTTGTAGTTGATAGGGATAACCATTTTGTTTTCCCTGTGTTTCCACTAACCATGGCAGGGACCGAAGGGGACGGCACACCGATCGATTTCAACGAGTGTGTTAGTCGCGGCCAGCTACAAGCTGCGCTCGACAAACAAAATGCTTCATTCACTGATCTCGGCGCGCGAATGGACACCATCGTCGCCGCCATTGCCAAGTTGAACACCACAGAAGGCATTGAGCGGGTGGAGCGGCGGATGGCTGACCTCACTGGTCAGATGGACGCATTGGAGGCACGCCTGCCACCTGTCAATGACGTCCATCATCATGATGATGACGCAGTGCATGATGCGGTTGGCAACATTGATCAGAGGGAGACACCAGATGCACGACTACGTCGGCGTCTTGAAAAAAAATGTATATGGTATGGGAGGTAATAACCAGAACCGTCATGGTAACGATGACCCTTTTGCTAAAGTCAAGTTTACCATACCATCTTTTTCTGGCCTTTATGATGCTGTAATATATCTTGATTGGGAGATGACGGTAGAGCAGAAGTTTAATTCTCATTTGGTTCCTGAACAACATAGAGTTAGACAAGCTACTAGTGAGTTTAAGGACTTTGCTATTATCTCGTGGAATGAATCGGGTACCATGCGCTACAACCCGACACATGGGAGCGGTTAAAAGAAGCTATGCGTAATCGTTTTGTTCCTCCCTCATATAAACGTGAATTGAGAAAAAAATTACAGCGCTTAGAACAAGGGGATAGTTCTGTTCAGGACTATTATGCTGAGCTTCAAAAGGGTATGGTGCGTTGTGGGGTTGTTGAGGACACAGAGGATAAGATTTGTCGTTTCTACGCGGGGTTACGGTGTGAAATTCAGGACATTGTTGATTATAAAGATTTTAATACTGTCAACCAGTTGTTCTAGCTTGCTATGCTTGCAGAAAAAGAATTGTAGGGACGCCAGGAATCAGCGACAGCAAGCACCGGACGACCCTCCTACACGCCGAACGACTACATCGACGGATCGCCCAAGTCTTCTTCGCTTTTGTTCCCCTCCACCACCAAATAACAAGATTGCTGCGGCCATGCTGGCCACCTTCCACGACACGCCCGCAGATTCTACAAAAATTCTTTGCGTGCTCCAAATAAGAGTTCTTCTTCCGTGGCTTCCACGGGCCGCTCCTCCAACATTCATGCCACCGCTGCCATGGACTTGGTCATGTGCGAGGAATTGCCCTAGCCAACGGGCATACATAGCCACGGAAGATGGAGGCTACATCAAGACTTCGGATGTCGAGGAGGATGATGACATTATCTGCCTCGGACGACAATGGCGGTGGTCATGACGACTGCTCCTTGGTGGGCGCCCACACGACGCTTCTGAGCATCATTGTGCAATGAGTCCTCGGACACGGTACAACAACCCGATAAGCTTCAACGCCATAATTTGTTTCAGACTTTCTTTGCAATCAAGAACCGTAAGACGTGTCATCATTGATGGAGGAAGCGCAACAACTTGGTGAGTTCTGATTTGGTCAAGAAGCTTGGCTTGACCACGCGACCGCACCCACATCCATACCATATTCGAGTGGTTAAATGACTCGAAAAGCTAAGGTAACACAAACATGCCGAGTCCATTTTTCCATTGGTGGTTATGCCGATCATGTTGATTGTGATGTGGTTCCCATGCAAGCATGCTCTCTTTTATTGGGTCGACCTTGGGAATTTGATAATGATGCTTTACACCATGGTAGTAGTAACACATACACTTTTATGCATAAGGGAAGGAAAGTTACTTTCTTGCTTTTGACCCCAAATTGAGATTATAGAGGCCGATCAGAGCGAGCTGCTGCGCTAATGATCCAACGGAACATGATAAATCTGCAAAACATTCTCATTATGCTTGCCACAAAATCAGACCTTGCTGAAATTGATGATATTAATGATACATGCTATGCTTTTGTGTGCAAAGATGCTTTATTTTCTATTGATAATATGCCTTGCACTTTGCCCGCTCTGTCACTAACCTTTTGCGGGATTTTAGAGATGTTTTCCGATGAGATACCTCTAGGACTTCCACCCATTCGAGGATTGAGCACCAGATTGACTTGATCCTGGAGCGATTTTGCCAAACCGTGCGTGACAGACCAATCCCAAGAGACTAAGGAGATTCAGCGACAAGTCCAAGAACTTTTGGACCGTGGAGTGCGTCGTGAGAGCCTTAGTCCTTGTCTTTGTTCTCGTTCTTTTGGTACCAAAAAAGATGGTTCTTGGCGAATGTGTGTAGACTGTAGAGCCATTAACAACATTACTATAAGGTATCGTCATCCTATTCCCAGGCTAGACGACATGCTTGATGAGTTGTGTGGAGCTATAATTTTCACAAAGATTGACTTGCGTAGTGGATACTACCAAATAAGAATGAAACTTGGCGATGAATGGAAAACTGCTTTTAAAACTAAGTTCGAACGGCTTGTATGAGTGGTTAGTCATGCCTTTTGGTTTAACTAATGCACCTAGCACTTTCATGAGATTAATGAACGAGGTTTTACGTCCTTTCATTGGCAAATTTGTGGTCGTTTACTTTGATGATATCTTGATTTATAGCAAGTCCATGGATGAACATTTGAATCACTTACGTGCTGTTTTTAATGCTTTGAGAGATGCACGTTTGTTTGGTAACCTTGAGAAGTGCGCCTTTTGCACAGATCGAGTCTCTTTTCTTGGCTATGTTGTGACTCCACAGGGAATTGAGGTTGATAGAGCCAAGGTGGAGGCGATATGGAGTTGGCCCACGCCCACGACGGTCTCCCAAGTCGGAGTTTTCTTGGCCTTGCGGGTTTTATCGCCGCTTTGTCAAGGAATTCAGCACCATTGCGACACCATTGATTGAGTTGACAAAGAAGGAGTCGTATTTCATTGGGGCCATCACAAGAGGAGTCCTTTAATCTTTTGAAGGACAAGCTTACACACTCACCATTGCTCCAACTTCCGGATTTTGGTAAGACTTTTGAGCTGGAATGTGATGCTAGCGGAATTGGTATTGGTGGTGTTTTGATGCAAGAAGGCAAACCTGTTGCCTACTTTAGTGAAAAATTGAATGGTCCTGCTCTTAATTATTCCACGTATGATAAAGAATTGTATGCTCTTGTTCGTTCTTCTGAGGCGTGGCAACACTATTATGGCCTAAAGAATTTGTCATTCATTACGATCATGAATCACTTAAGCATATTAAGTAGTCAAACCAATTTGAATCGTAGACATGCTAAGTGGGTTGAATTTATTGAATCTTTTCCTTATGTCATTAAACACAAGAAAGGGAAGGATAATGTGATTCTTGATGCTTTGTCTCGGCGCTATACCATGTTGTCTCAACTTGATTGTCACATTTTGGTCTTCAATCCATTAAAGGACAATATGCTTTAGATGCTGATTTTAAGGATGTGTTGTTGCATTGTAAAGAGGGACAAACCTGGAACAAATTCGTGATCAAAGATGGGTTCTTGTTTAGAGCTAACCGCCTATGCATTCCAGTTGGATCCGTTCGTCTTTTGTTGTTGCAGGAGGCGCATGGAGGCGGTTTGATGGGACATTTTGGTGCTAAGAAGGCGGAGGACGTTACGCCACACACTTCTTTTGGCCAAAAATGAGGCGAGATGTTGAGCGGTTTGTGGCTCATTGCACTACATGTCAAAAAGCTAAGTCTCGCTTGAATCCACATGGGTTGTATATGCCTCTTCTGCTCCTTCTATTCCGTAGGCGATATTTCTATGGACTTTGTTTTAGGATTACCCAGGACTAAGAGGGGAGGGATAGCATTTTGTTATTGTGGATCGTTTTTCTAAGATGGCTCATTTTATACCATGTCATAAAACCGATGATGCCACTCATATTGTCGACATCTTTTTCAAAGAGATAGTTCGTTTGCATGGTATGCCTTCTACTATTGTTTCAGATCGTGATGCCAAGTTCTTGAGTCACTTTTGGCGTACTCTATGGAACAAGTTGGGTACAAAGTTGTTGTTCTCTACAACTTTGTCACCCACAAACCGATGGCCAAACCGAGGTGGTAAACCGCACATTGTCTACCATCTTTGAGAGCTGTCTTGACGAATAATTTGAAGTGTGGGAAGAGTGTTTGCCGCATGTTGAGTTCGCATATAATCGAAGCGGCACACTCCACCACCAAGGTAAGTCCTTTTCGGGTAGTATATGGATTCAATCCCGTGCCCTCTTGATATTTTACCTTTGCCTACTAGTGAGAGAGTTCATAATGATGCTAAGGAGTGTGCTGATTTTATTGTCAAAATGCATGAGACTACTAAGGCAAACATCGAAAAGATGAATGAAAAATACAGATTCTTGGTAGTAAAGGTAGAAAGGAAGTTAAACTTGAACAGGGTGATTTTGTTTGGTTACACTTGAGAAAGGATAGATTTCTGAGTTAAGAAAGTCAAAATTGATGCCTAGAGCTGCTGGTCCTTTTAAGATAGTTGAGAAGATAAATGATAATGCATATAAACTTGAGTTGCCTCCGAGTTTGGGGTTAGTCCCACCTTTAACATTTCAGATTTGAAGCCATACTTGGGAGAAGAAGATGAGGCTGAGTTGAGGACAACTCCGCTTCAAGAGGGGAGGATGATGAGGACATCACTTCTTCGGATACACACAACAATCCTCCACTTGACATTCAAGGACCAATCACTAGAGCTCGCGCCGACAATTGAATTCTGGTGAGCTCGTTCCTAACTACTTCTTTTTGTTCATTTGAGAATCGATTGCTACCTAATGATTTAATTATGATTAGGAACCATGGAGAGGACCTAGAAGTACTTGGAGAAGGGCTACGAGGCGCACAAGTCCAGCGAGGGCGGTCGAATCATGTTGGAGTCCCAACTCAAGCCGACTTCGAATCAATTCGGAGTCAGGACCAGGTCGCACTAAAACGGACGCCCAGATCGCATCCGGGCTCCGTTTTGGACGTTCCACATATGTATGGAAAGCTGAGAAGACGACCTTTCCAATGGCTCTAGTCCCATGTCAAAATTCCTTCTGAGTCAACGGGAATCGTCGAAACAAGTGGGCGTTCAGAATCTGTCAGGGTGCTGCGCCACCGTCTTTTGGGCCGCTCGCTTTGTATCGTGTTGGAGCCCATTAGGGCGCGTCCCAGGGTTTTGCACGCCCTCAATCCTTTATATCCAGCCGCCACCCCACCATTAGGGTTGGGTTTTGCTTAGATTAATTCTGTCTTGAACAGTTTCGCGTTCATCGGTTTGTGAGACCCCAACTTTCGAAAGTGCTAAAACAATACATCTGCAATTCCGTTGTGTTCTTCCTTGTTCTTGCTTGTGTTCTTGATTCGCAGCGAGGATTAGCCTTCTTGGCGAGGTCAACCGGGCAGCGCGGTTGATAACCCGAGAGACGTGGTGCTGCGATTGCGGGGTTCGGAACGTGTTGTTCGGAAGCCGAATCGATTTGTGTCGCGCCTCCACCAAATCGAACATATCTAGAACCTGTTGGAAGATCGGGACCCCGTCCCCATCACCTGCAGGGTTAAATCTATTCGAATAGCCAAGTCCGTGGTTATGGACACGCTTGGGGAGGTCTTTCGAGAGTTAGACTACAACATTTTGATAAAACTAGATAATGGGTAGTACGAATGGGTAATTCGTGCTATTGTTGTGGTGGCTAGGGTTAGTCACCTCTAGGATGTTAAGGTTGATTTATATTATTGTCTCTGTTATTTGAACAATTTAAAAACTATTTTGATAAACTGCCTTCAATCTAATACATAATTGCAAATAAATGTGGCTTTCCGCAGAAAATAAACTCTATAGCCATTTCCTTGAAATCAGCTTGCATGTAGCTATGCATAGGCTTGGATACGTAAGTCTTGTGAGTACAATTGTTATGGTACTCAGTTGCATTGTGTCTTTGCTGCAGAGGAAGTTGACCCCCAAGGGGTTGACGAGTACGAGGCCGACTTCGCTATGGACGACTAGCTTGAACGTTTCCGGTTAGTTGCCTTGTGGGTAAGGGCAACTGGTTGGCTTTTGGTTCTGCCATCTTTATGGCTTGTGTTTCCGCTGTTGCCTCTACTTTTGTTGTTAAACCTTAATGTAAGTTGAATCTATGTAAATTATGAAGTTTGTAATAATGCAAGAACTTGCGTATGGAATTGATACTTGATTTTTGTAAGGTGTAAGTGTACTGCAGTTCTGGGAAGTACACATACACCGAGAGCGAGGAAATTTGATTTGGGATGCTAGGACCAGTGGAAAGGTTAAGCATTTCAAATTAAATCGCCCGGCGGCTCTCACAATATGCTGCATCTCCTAAATCTTTCATTGAGAAACTATTTCTTAATGAAGTTTTAACAGATTCAAGCATTGGAATATCATTTTCGACCAGTAGTATGTCATCCACATGCAAGATTAGAAACACAAGCTTGCTCCCACTAACCTTTTGTAAACACAAGGTTCTTCTTCGCTCTTGATGAAGTCAAACCCTTTGTCCACTTCATCAAAACAAATGTTCCAACTCCGAGATACTTGCTTCAATCCATAGATTGATTTATTAAGCTTGCATACCTTTCTAACTTCCTTTGGATCGACAAAACCCTCGGGTTGTGTCATATACACATCCTCACTTAGGTTTCCATTTAGAAAAGACGTTTTGACATCCATTTGTCATATCTTATAGTCAAAATATGCAGCAGTACATAGAATTATCCGGATAGACTTAAACATCACGACAGGAGAGAATGTTTCATCACAATCAACACCTTGAATTTGTCTGAAACCCTTCACAACCAGTCGTGCCTTATGAATGTGAACATTTTCATCCATATCTATCTTTTTTCTTAAAAATCCACTTGCACTCAATGGTCTTAACACCATCAAGTGCATCAACCAAGTTTCAAACTTGATTATCATGCATGGACTTTATTTCAGATCTCATGGTTTCATGCCGTGACTCAGAGTCTGGGTCCACCATCACTTCCGTATAAGTTTTAGGCTCATCATTATCCAACAATAATATGTCATGTCCATACCTTATAGGCAATTGACATGGCCTTTTTGATCTACGTGGGGCTGATGCCTCATCTACAGGTTTAACAACATTTTGTTCATCCTGTAGAGGTTCAGTAGGAGTTGAAACATTTTCAGATGGTTCTCGAATTTCTTCGAGTTGCACCTTGTTCCCACTGACTCCTTTGGAAAGAAATTCTTTCTCCAAGAAGACACCATTATGGGCAACAAACACTTTGTTATCAACCCGGTTATAAAAATAATATCATTTAGTTTCCTTAGAATACCCCACAAAGAAGAACTTATCGGACTTGGGTGTGAGCTTGCAGACATCAAATGTTCCATATATGCTTCACAACCCCATATCCTGAGAAAAGACAATCCAGAACTCTTCCCGGTCCATACCTCATATGGTGTCTTTTCTACAGTTTTTGATGGAACCCTATTTAAAGTAAAAGCCATTATTTCTAGAGCGTATCCCCAGAATTGTGATGGAAGATCAGATTGGCTCATCATAGACCGAACCATGTCCAATAATGTTCGGTTTCGTCGTTCCGACACTCCATTCCATTGAGGTGTCCCCGGTGGATGAAGCTGTGGAACAATTCCACACTTCTTTAGATGATCATCAAACTTATAGCTCAAATATTCACCTCCATGATCAGATCATAGACATTTGATTGTCTTGCCAAGTTGATTCTGCACTTCATTCTGAAATTCTTTGAACTTTTCAGAGGATTCCGACTTATGCTTCATCAAATAGACATAGCCATATCTACTGAAATCATCAGTAAAAGTTATGAAGTACTGAAAACCACCTCTAGTCGGAGTGCTCATTGGTCCACATACATCCGAATGTATTACGACCAGTATATCACTCGCCCTCTCACCTCTGGTCGTGAAGGGCGCCTTTGTCATCTTGCCAAGTAATCAAGATTCACATGTTTCAAATGATTCGAAATCAAATGAGTTTAGAAGACCATCTTTATGGAGCCTCATCATACGCTTCTCATTTATATGATCAAGACAACAATACCAAACGAAAGTGGGATTCACATTATGTAACGTCCCGTTTTCTTTTAAGTCCTTGCCAAGTATTCAAAATAAAAGTAACCATTTGGCTTTATTGAGAATCCAAAGCTTAACCTGAGATTTTTGAATCTGGAGAGTTCAATTGGAATTAATCAAACCTTAACTAAGTCGTTGTTGGTGTTCCTTTCTGGTTGTGGCTCTCTGTGGTGTCTTTGCCGCCCTCGGGTTGTGGTGCTCCGAAGCCTTTCTGTGTGCCCCTGGTTCGCCTCTTCTCTCTCTGTTAACTTCCTTGTTGGTTTGAATCTCTTTGAGATCCGACCTCTCTCACATCTCCTCTCTGTTGAAACCTCTCCCTTGCTTGGGGTTTTCTGTCAAGGACCCAGCTCGGGTTTGTGTTTCAAAACCTCTTTGGCCCCCAAGCCACGCTTGGTTTTGTTTCTCTCAGACCTCCCTTGTTGAGATCTAGCCGCTCAGACCTCCCCTTGTTGAGATCTAGCCGCTCAGACCTCCCCTTGTTGAGATCTAGCCGCTCAGACCTCCCCTTGTTGAGATCTAGCCGCTCAGACCTCCCCTTGTTGAGATCTAGCCGCTCAGACCTCCTCCTCGGCCCTTGCTGGTCTTTTGTAAAGACCACCCTCCTAACCTTGAATATTCCTGTTGGTCAGGACCTCCCTGCGCCCTTTGATCTGGACCGTTGAGGTCCTCCCCTTTGAGATCTTGACCGTTAGATCTCCCTTTTGGAGATCTACTCGTCAGGACCTCCCTGCGCCCTTTGATCTGGACCGTTGAGGTCCTCCCCTTTGAGATCTTGACCGTTAGACCTCCCTTTTGGAGATCTACTCGTCAGGACCTCCCTGCGCCCTTTGATCTGGACCGTTGAGGTCCTCCCCTTGAAATCTTGACCCTTAGACCTCCCTTGTGCAGGTCCGAGTGTCAGGGCCTCCTCGTTGTGAGCTTTGAGGACCTCTTGTCCAGACCTCTTCTTGAGTCCTTGGACCTCTGTCCAGACCTCCCCTTTGAGTGTCTTGGACCTCTTGCCCAGACCTCGCGGTGGTCTTTGGCGGAATGACCCTTTTGCGGTGGGGCCACCTCTTTGACCAAGGTGCACCCTTTTGGTCGCCCCACTTGCCACCCTCTTCACCTTGTAATTATTGCTCTTGCCTCAGAACTCATGCGCATTTAATAGGTGTCGGGTCACATTAAATCAGCATCACATCTGAGGTACTTTATTTCAATTCTTTTGGGCAAGCCCCGCAATAGTTATCCCGATTGCCTACACGTCATTGAACCTTTTTCTTGGTACACTCCACCAACTCCGCTATATATAGCCCGGGAGGCGAGCCTTTGTAATCTTTTGCTCATTTCTTCCTTCCTGCCTCCTCTGCTCGGTTCTTCCTTGCATAAGACCCTCCCGGGAGCTCTTTGAGGCGGTGTTAAGCCTCTTGGTTTCCTTTTGGCTGAGTTGGTTTGAGTTCCTTTTGGTTCTTTTGTTGTTCTCTCGGCTTAGTGTGGTTTTGCTTATTTGGTTCTCTTGCTAACGTGTAGATCACGAGTTCGAGGAGATCTTGGACCCGACTCTTCTTTGCAGAAGGCTCTCCACTGCTTGACCAAGGCAAGCCACAGACCTCCTTTTGATCATCTTGAACCAAGTTTTGCAAATGTATTTCGGTTTAAATTATCATGCATGGTTATGTTTATAAGAAAATGGTTTGGGCTATAGTTACTTACCTACTTGCTGTTATGCCTCCTTTATACCTTGTCTCCATCATGTTGTCATGATTCACCTTGTGAGCCTTAGGGTGGATAATTTAGTTGGTGTTCTCTGTTATTTGCCAACATGGGGCCGTGGGTCTTATATAGCCTCGCTTAGAAAATGTGGTTTGAGCGTATCATGCTTCATCTCTAATAATCTTGACTTTTAAGTTATGAAATGTGTGGTTGGTGCCATTGTTGAGCAAATATGGCGGGATGCCTAAGTTGTGTCGATGTGGTGTGAGACCACTTGGTTAAAATTTGTGTGCCAGATGGGTGGTCTTTTGGCATGGGCTAATACAATTGTTTTGCTAAGGCAAGAAGGCAGGAGTGAGTAGTGGGTCTTTGTGCACCTTTGGTTTGTGGAAGTCTTGCCTTAGCACAATTAAGGACTTCACTTTGTGTTCTGTTTAATCGGGCCAATTAGTGCAACCACAAGATCATTTTATGGGAATGGTGCAGGCTGAATAATTAGCAATGAGATGGCTTGGGGCTGTTTTGGTTGAGCGTGTGATTCGTTGGCGCAAGAGGGCACCCCATAACCACTGTGGATTTCTAGACCACCGAGAGGGATTATAAACCTTAGCGGGCAGCCCTAGTCGGTTCAAAGCTTTGTAAAGGCCTTGCTGCTCTCTAGACTGCTCACCTTAGGAAGTGAGCAAGGGTGACCGGAACCCATCCCGCTAGAGAGATCGTGGATTGTGGGTAAGTTGTACACCTCTGCGAGTAAAAGATCTATTCAATAGCCACGTCCTTGGTCATGGACATGCTCGGTGAAATGGTGCAAGGGTAGATGTTTCAAAAGCTTGTGCCATCGGACACTTCCGCGAGATGCTTTGGCTTTGCCTCGAAGAGACCTTGGCCGGCTCGGAGGGGTCAAGGTTGGCTCGGGTAGTGGTCCAGGTTGGTTCGGACCTCTGGAATGGGTGTTCTGAGGGTTTTGGGTGAGGACACAGCACCTTTGGTGTGATCAGACCTCCCCAATTTTTGGTTGTGGCCGTGAGTTGGTGCTCACACCACCTTTTATTAAAACATCAAAAGTATTATGTATTATGGTTTTACCTTGTCGCCTTTCAATCTATTAATGCTATTATTGTCAAATTTGGCTTTGCAAAACTAACCATACAGCTCTCCATTGGTAAGTCCTTGCATGAATATTATTGCATCTTTGCTCTCTGTGACTTCTTGAGTACATTCCAAGTACTCATGGCTTAAGCCCTGTGGTCAAAGCAGATTATGAGGATGACCAAGTGCGAGGCGGTCTGAGACCTCTTCGAGGAGGAGTTCTTGACGACTAAGATGCCTAGGGCGTCCTCCACCCGACGACTGTGGTGCTTGTTGGATGGCTTCTGCGTGTTTTGGTGTTTGAGCCCTAGAGCTCCTTATCGCCATTGTAAGTCCTCGTTGGTTTTGTAAGCCCTCGGTGGCACCTCTTGTTAACAAGCTTGACCATAAGGTCCTATTATATAAAGTTTAATTTGTGCCTTCATCTTTGTTTGACCTCGTGGTTGTGGTATTGGCTTGTGTTCTTGTGCGAGCTAGCTCGATTGTCCCGGGACTAGCTCGGATGCACAGGCGGGACCACCGGGAGGTCCCACGGACTTAGCTTTGGGAGGTCCCGCCGACCTCTCTTGGTGATGTGCTGGAGGTGCTACTGAAAGGTGGCGGCCACGACCTCCAGAGGTCCTCAAGACCTCTGGGAGGTCGATGGCGGACCAAGACCTCCAGGAGGTCCATAAGACCTCTGGGAGGTCCGCAAGACCTCCTCGGTAAGCTCCATGCGGTGCTACCACATCCTTCCGTGGTGACTTTGCGGCAAAAAAAAATGGTCCTCCGGACCTCTTGCGGTACATCACGGGTGGGTCGTCACGGTTGGTATCGAGCCTAGGTCGGTCAGTGGGGCGTGGCCATAAGGCGTAAAGGTCGATTTAGTTTTTATCCAAAAGTTATTTTCTAAAGCAAGTCAACTTAAAATTTGTTTAGTAGTTCTTTCCTTGTCTTTGGTTCTATCTTGCCCTTATCCTCGCTTAAAATCTTTTCTTGTCTGTTCTACTCTCATCTTAACTCCTCCTTAGTTCCTTATCTTATCTCTCGCTGGAACCTTGATTTTGAATCTAACTTGACTTCCTTGCCTTTATAACTTCAATAGGGCCGATCAGAGAAAGGTTAGGATTAGTGGTCCTATTCGAGTCTCGCTTAGCTTGGGTCTTGAAGACCTCTGTTTTGAAGCTTCATTTGCCTCTTTTGGCCTCCTGGCCTTTTGGTTCTCTCTTGGGTTAACCAAGTCACCCCTAATAGCTGCCCTATCTTTATTTCTCTGTATCCTCTTACCCTTTATGCTTTCCTTCTTACCTATTAAACCTTTAGAGTTTTGTCCAGATGGTGCAGAACTCGGCGATCCACAAGTCGGGGTGAGCCCCGAGCAGCTTGCCTCCACCCCACCTCCTCCAAAGGCGACAATGCACCGGGTTTTGGGCGGTTTATGGCGGACAAGCTCGATGATGAGCTCTATGATGCGAGAATATGAACCAGATTATGGCTCAACAAAGCCGCACCACCAATGCTTTACTTGCCATGATGAGTCGAGAATAGTCAGTGCAGCTAGCCGCCACCACCTCCACCCCCACTCACCCTCAATCAAAGTGTCGAGTTCATGAATACACGCCCGACTACATTTTCGAGCTCTCCGAGCCTTTAGATGCGTATGATTGGCTGAGATCAACAGAGAAGAAGTTGGATATTGCTCATTGTGAAGACAGGGAGAAGGTTTTGTTTGCCTCACATCAACCTGGAAGGACTGCGGTGAGTGGTGGGACACATTTTGTGCCTCACTTGACCCCAGGAGGATCACTTGGGCGAGTTCTCTGCACTTTTCGCCACTCCCATGTCCCGATGGGAAGGTAGAGATGAAAAAGGAAGAGTTTAGAGAGCTCAAGCAAGGCAAAGATGTCAAGAAGTGAGTATCTCACTAAGTTCACTCAATTGTCGCGTTATGCTCGCGAAGATGTGGCTACGGATGATGCGCTGGCAAGCGTTTTAAGCGAGGCCTCCATCCCAAATTAAAAGTTCAAGTTGTGAGCAACGATTATCCCGATTTCCAAAGATATGGTGAACAAGGCAATGCTCATTGAGGAATCCCAAGAGAACTCTCTGAGTCCTACAAGAGAAAGGTGCCACCCTCCTGCTCGGCAAAGACCTCCCAGTGCCACAAAGCTTTTGTGCAAGACCAACCAAGCGCCAAGGACCTCTGGACCTTCCAGACCTCTGCCAAGACCTCCTTGTTGTCCTCGCCAACCGCATCACTTGGCAAAGACACCAACCAACTAACGACCTCCACAAAGAAATGGGATCACACGCTTCAAGTGTCACCAAGTGGGGCATTTTGCTAATCAATGCCCACTAAAGACAGAGCCAACCACCAAGACCTCTACTTGGGACCTCCCTCGGCCAAGACCCTCAGTCATGGGACCTCCTCAAGCCAGAACCTCCCAAACTTTTGGAAGGGGCCGTGTGAACCATGTGGCAGTGGAAGAAGCACAAACCTCCTCAGACGTGGTACTAGGTATGTTCCTAGTAAATTCAGTGCCAGCTGCAGTTTTATTTGACTCTGGAGCTTCCCATTCGTTTATTTCTCGGAGTTTTGCTGCAAAGCACCAGTTTCGAGTTGTTGCTCTTAAGTCTACCTTGTTGGTTCAATCCCCCGGCTCAGAACTAAGCACGAACCAGGGTTGTCCACAAGTGAAAATGGTCATAGAAGGAGTAGAATTTCTAGCCAACCTTATCCTTTTGGACACGAGGTCCCTAGATGTGATTTTGGGCATGGGTGGCTAGCTAACCACCATGCCATGTTGGATTGTAGTGGCAAAAGTATCTCTTTGACCAGCCCTAGTGGTGCCCTTTGAAGTTTTCGCCACCTCGGAGAAACTCCAAGGAGCCCTATCTTGTAGTGCTCAAGTTCAAGTTTTGGAGGATGTCCTGTTGTTAAAGAATTTGTGGATGTGTTCCTGATGAGCTCCTGTGAATGCCCCAGACAGAGACCTTGAGTTTGTCATAAACCTTGTCCTGTGGACCTCCCCATCTCCAAAAGGCCCTCTGATTGCATGTTGATGATCATGTGGAGTTGAAAAGGCTGGAAGACTTGCGAGCAAGGGTTTTATTAGACCTAGCTCCTCACCTTGGGGAGCCCAGTGATTTTGTGCCTAAAAGGATGGCACTCAAAGGATGTGTGTGGACTCTGAGCTCTCAATGATGTCACCATCAAGAACAAGTATCCTTTGCCAAGAATTGATGATTTATTTGATCAATTGAAGGGGTCATTGTGTTTTCCAAGATAGATTTGAGAACAGGATATCACCAACTTAAGATTCGCAAGGAAGACATCCTAAGACAGCTTTTTCAACTAGGTATGGGTTATTTGAATTCACTTGTTATGTCTTTTGGGCTGACCAATGCCCCCGCCTATTTCATGAATTTGATGAACCGAGTGTTCATGGAGTACCTAGACAAGTTTGTCATTGTCTTTATTGACGACATTCTAGTGTACTCCAAGAGTGAAGAGGAGCATACAAGCCATCTCTTTTCGGTTTTGGAAAAGCCGAGAGCTCATCGACTCTTTGCCAAATTTAGTAAGTGTGAGTTTTGGCTAAAAGAAGTGGTCTTTTGGGGCATGTTTTGTCAAAAGAAGGAGTGTCTGTCAATCCTAGTAAGGTTCAAGATGTGCTCAATTGGGAACCCCTAGGACCGTGCCTCAAGTTCAAGTTTTCTTGGCATGGCGGTTATTCTGAAAGGTTTATTGAAGGCTTCTCCGGATTGCAAAACCTCTCACTCAGCTATTAAAGAAAGAAAAGAAGTTCCTTTGGACCTCAGTTGTGAACAGAGCTTCCAAGAGCTCAAGAGAAAGTTGACCTCTGCCTCAGCTTTTGGTTCTTCGGATGTCGGGAAAGATTTGAAGTTTATTGTGATGCGTCAAAGCAAGGACTTGGTGTGTTCTAATGCAGATGTAAAAGTGGTAGCTTACGCTTCAAGACAGCTTGAAGCCTCATGAAGCAAACTACCCTACTTATGACCTAGAGTTGGTCTGCTGTGGTTCATGCCTTAAAATTTGGCGCCATTACCTCATTGGTAATAGGTGTGAAATTTACATGACCACAAAAGCCTAAAGTACATCTTTACACAAGTAGATTTGAATTTGAGGCAGAGAAGGTGGCTTGAGCTTATTAAGGACTACAATGTGGAATTCACTACCACCGAGCAAGGCCAATGTGGTGGCGAGATGCTTTGAGCGAAAAAGTTTATGTCAATACTTTGATGGTTAAGGAGAGCCAACTTGCCTTGTATGAAGAATTCTTGAAGCTTAGACTTGAGTTAGTGGAAGAAGGGTTTTGGCAACTCTTGAAGTGCAACCTACCTTGCAAAAACAGATCAAGGCAGCCCAAGATGGAGATGCTAGCATCCAAGAGATTAAGACCAACATAAGAGAAGGGAAGGTCGCAAGGTTTTCTATGGATGACCTAGGTGCGGTCTGGTTTGATAAGAGGCTCTGTGTGCCCAATAACACGGAGCTCAAGGGTATAATACTTAAAGAAGCCCATGAAGCTTTGTATTCTATACATCCAGAGTTACAAAATGTACCAAGATGTCAAGGAATTGTCTTGGTGGCGAAAATGAAGAAGGAGATAGCAGATTTTGTGGCCAAATGTGACACTTGCCAAAGGTTAAAGCAATGCACCAAAGACACGGAGGACTTTTAGTGCCCTTACCCATACCCGAGTGGAAGTGGGAAGAGATCGGCATGGATTTTATTCTTGGTTTACCTCGCACCCAAGCTGGTTTTGATTCTATTTGGGTCATAGTGGATAGATTAACAAAAATGGCTCACTTTATTCTGTGAAGACTACTTATTCTCGAGACAAGCTAGCCAAATCTACATGGCAAAAGTGGTGTGCCTTCATGGTGTTCCAAAGAAGATAGTCTCGCAGACAGAGGATCTCAATTCACCTCCAAGTTTTGGCAAAAGCTACATGATGCCTTGGGCACCGACCTCAACTTTAGTCTGACATACCACCCTCAAGCAGATGGCCAAACCGAGAGAGTTAACCAAGTCCTTGAGGACATCTTTGAGAGCTTGCGCTCTAGAAAGACAATCTAGTTGGGACAAGATGTTACCATATCTTGAATTTTCCTATAATAACAGCTACCAAGCGAGTCTCCAAATGTCCCTTTGAAGCTATTTATGGGAGAAAGTGTAGGACTCCTTGTCTTGGGACAGAATCGGGTGAAGGCCAAGTTCTTGGCTTGACCTGCTTGAAGAAGCCGAGGATCAAGTGAGATCAATTAGGGAGAAGTTAAAGGCGGCCCAAACTAGGCAAAAGAGCTACTGCAGATGTTAGGCGTCGAGACCTAACTTTTGTCCCAGAGACCGGTGTCTACCTCAAAGTTTCACCTCTCAAAGGTATCTGGCGGTTCAGAGTTAGTGGGAAGCTTGCTCCAAGATTTATTGGACCCTTTCGAGTCCTTGCAGAAGGGGTGAAGTAACCTACCAGTTGGACCTCCTCCTCGACTTCTTTGGAGTTCACAATGTGTTCCACGTGTCACAGCTTGAAGAAATGCTTACGAATGCGAGAGGACCAAATGCCTTTAGAAGTGTGGACCTCCAAGAAGACCTCACTTACTGAAAGCACCCCATCAAGATTTTGGGCGTGTCGAGAGAGTTACCAGAGCAAGACCACCAAGGCTGTGCAAGGTGCAATGGAGCAACCACTCAAGCCGAGGCAACATGGGAGCGAGAAGAGGACCTCGGAAGGAGTTCCCCACCTATTCCCTAGCTCGGCTGAATCTCGGGGTCGAGATTCCCTTAAGGGTGAAGGTTTGTAACGTCCGTTTTCTTTTAAGTCCTTGCCAAGTTTTCAAAATAAAAGTAACCATTTGGCTTTATTGAGAATCCAAAGCTTAACCTGAGATTTTTGAATCTGGAGAGTTCAATTGGAATTAATCAAACCTTAACTAAGTCGTTGTTGGTGTTCCTTGCTGGTTGTGGCTCTCTGTGGTGTCTTTGCCGCCCTCGGGTTGTGGTGCTCCGAAGCCTTTCTGTGTGCCCCTGGTTCGCCTCTTCTCTCTCTCTTAACTTCCCTTGTTGGTTTGAATCTCTTTGAGATCCAGACCTCTCTCACATCTCCCCTCTGTTCGAAACCTCTCCCTTGCTTGGGGTTTTCCTGTCAAGGACCCAGCTCGGGTTTGTGTTTCAAAAACCTCTTTGGCCCCCCAAGCCACGCTTGGTTTTGTTTCTCTCAGACCTCCCCTTGTTGAGATCTAGCCGCTCAGACCTCCCCTTGTTGAGATCTAGCCGCTCAGACCTCCCCTTGTTGAGATCTAGCCGCTCAGACCTCCCCTTGTTGAGATCTAGCCGCTCAGACCTCCCCTTGTTGAGATCTAGCCGCTCAGACCTCCCCTTGTTGAGATCTAGCCGCTCAGACCTCCGCTTGTTGAGATCTAGCCGCTCAGACCTCCCCTTGTTGAGATCTAGCCGCTCGAGACCTCCCTTGTTGAGATCTAGCCGCTCGCACCTCCTCCTCGGCCCTTGGCCGTCTCTTTTGTAAAGACCACCCTCCTAACCTTGAATATTCTGTTGGTCGGGACCTCCTGCGCCCTTTGATCTCGGACCGTTGAGGTCCTCCCTTTGAGATCTTGACCGTTAGATCTCCCTTTGGAGATCTACTCTCGACCTCCGTCGCGCCTTTGATCTGGACCGTTGAGGTCCTCCCCTTGAGATCTTGACCGTTAGACCTCCCTTTGGAGATCTACTCGTCGGGACCTCCTGCGCCCTTTGATCTGGACCGTTGAGGTCCTCCCTTGAAATCTTGACCCTTAGACCTCCCTTGTGCGGTCCGAGTGTCAGGGCCTCCTCTTTGTGAGCTTTGAGGACCTCTGTCCAGACCTCTTCTTGAGTCCTTGGACCTCTGTCCAGACCTCCCCTTTGAGTGTCTTGGACCTCTTGCCCAGACCTCGCGGTGGTCTTTGGCGGGAATGACCCTTTTGCGGTGGGGCCACCTCTTTGACCAGTGGTGCACCCTTTTGGTAGCCCTACTTGCCACCCCTCTTCACCTTGTAATTATTGCTCTTGCCTCAGAACTCTGTGCGCATTTAATAGGTGTCGGGTCACATTAAATGCAGTCACATCTGAGGTACTTTATTTCAATTCTTTTGGGCAAGCCTTGCCCTAGTTATCCCGATTGCCTACACGTCATTGAACCTTTTTCTTGGTACACTCCACCAACTCCGGCTATATATAGCCTGGGAGGGCAGGCCTTTGTAATCTTTTGCTCATTTCTTCCTTCCTGCCTCCTCTCGCTTCGGTTCTTCCTTGCAAGACCCTCCCGGGGAGCTCTTTGAGGCGGTGTTAAGCCTCTTGGTTTCCTTTTGGCTGAGTTGGTTTGAGTTCCTTTTTGGTTCTTTTGTTGTTCTCTGGCTTAGTGTGGTTTTGCTTATTTGGTTCTCTTGCGAACGTGTAGATCACGAGTTCGAGGAGATCTTGGACCCGACTCTTCTTTGCAGAAGGCTCTCCTTTGCTTGACCAAGGCAAGCCACAGACCTCCTTTTGATCATCTTGAACCAAGTTTTGCAAATGTATTTGGTTTAAATTATCATGCATGGCTATGTTTATAAGAAAATGGTTTGGGCTATAGTTACTTACCTACTTGTCGTTATGCCTCCTTTATACCTTGTCTCCATCATGTTGTCATGATTCACCTTGTGAGCCTTAGGGTGGATAATTTAGTTGGTGTTCTCTGTTATTTGCCAACATGGGGGCCGTGGGTCTTATATAGCCTCGCTTAGAAAATGTGGTTTGAGCGTATCATGCTTCGTCTCTAATAATCTTGACTAATAAGTTATGAAATGTGTGGTTGGTGCCATTGTTGAGCAGCTATGGCGGGATGCCTAAGGCTGTGTCGATCGTGGTGTGAGACCACTTGGTTAAAATTTGTGTGCCAGACTGGGTGGTCTTTTGGCATGGGCTAATACAATTGTTTTGCTAAGGCAAGAAGGCAGGAGTGAGTAGTGGTGTCTTGTGCACCTTTGGTTTGTGGAAGTCTTGCCTTAGCACAATTAAGGACTTCACTTTGTGTCTGTCGAATCGGGCCAATTAGTGCAACCACAAGATCATTTTATGGGAATGGTGCAGGCTGAATAATTAGCAATGAGATGGCTTGGGGCTGTTTTGGTTGGCGTGTGATTAGTTGGCGCAAGAGGGGCACCCCATAACCCCGTGGATTTCTAGACCCTTTGGAGGGATTATAAACCTTAGCGGGCAGCCCTAGTCAGTTCAAAGCTTTGTAAAGGCCTTGCAGCTCTCTAGACTGCTCACCTTAGGAAGTGAGCAAGGGTGACCGAACCCATCCGCTAGAGATCGTGGATTGTGGGTAAGTTGTACACCTCTGCGAGTAAAAGATCTATTGAATAGCCACGTCCTTGGTCATGGACATGCTCGGTGAAATGGTGCAAGGGTAGATGTTTCAAAAGCTTGTGCCATTTGGACACTTCCATGAGATGCTTTGGCTTTGCCTCGAAGAGACCTTGGCCGGCTCGGAGGGGTCAAGGTTGGCTCGGGTAGTGGTCGAGGTTGGTTCGGACCTCTGGAATGGGTGTTCTCGGTGGGTTTTGGGTGAGGACACAGCCACCGGTGTGATCAGACCTCCCCAATTTTTGGTTGTGGCCGTGAGTTGGTGCTCACACCACCTTTTATTAAAACATCAAAAGTATTATGTATTATGGTTTTACCTTGTCGCCTTTCAATCTATTATTGCTATTATTGTCAAATTTGGCTTTATGCAAACTAACCATACTGACTCTCCATTGGTAAGTCCTTGCATGAATATTATTGCATCTTTGCTCTCTGTGACTTCTTGAGTACATTCCAAGTACTCATGGCTTAAGCCCTGTGTCAAAGCAGATTATGAGGATGACCAAGTGCGAGGCGGTCTGAGACCTCTTCGAGGAGGAGTTCTTGACGACTAAGATGCCTAGGGCGTCCTCCACCCGACGACTGTGGTGCTTGTTGGATGGCTTGCGTGTTTTGGTGTTTGAGCCCTAGAGCTCCTTGTCGCCAGCTTGTAAGTCCTCGTTGGTTTTGTAAGCCCTCGATGGCAGACCTCTTGTTAACAAGCTTGACCATAAGGTCCTATTATATAAAGTTTAATTTATGCCTTCATCTTTGTTTGACCTCGTGGTTGTGGTATTGGCTTGTGTTCTTGTGCGAGCTAGCTCGATTGTCCCGGGACTAGCTCGGATGCAGGGCGGGACCACCAGGAGGTCCTCACGACTTAGCTTTGGGAGGTCTGCGGACCTCTCTTGGTGATGTGCTGGAGGTGCTCTGAAAGGTGGCGGCCACGACCTCGAGGAGGTCCTCAAGACCTCCTGGGAGGTCAGTGGCGGACCAAGACCTCCAGGAGGTCCGCAAGACCTCCTGGGAGGTCCGCAAGACCTCCTCGGTAAAGCTCCATGCGGTGCTACCACATCCTTCCGTGGTGACTTTGCAGCGCAAAAAAAAATGGTCCTCCCGGACCTCTTGCGGTACATCACGGGGTGGGTCGTCACGGTTAGTATCGAGCCTAGGTCGGTTTGAGGGGCGTGGCCATAGGCGAAAGGTCGATTTAGTTTTTATCCAAAAGTTATTTTCTAAAGCAAGTCAACTTAAAATTTGTTTAGTAGTTCTTTCCTTGTCTTTGGTTCTATCTTGCCCTTATCACCTTAAAATCTTTTCTTGTCTGTTCTACTCTCATCTTAACTCCTCCTTAGTTCCCTTATCTTATCTCTGCTGGAACCTTGATTTTGAATCTAACTTGACTTCCTTGCCTTTATAACTTCAATAGGGCCGATCAGAGAAAGGTTAGGATTAGTGGTCCTATTCGAGTCTCGCTTAGCTTGGGTCTTGAAGACCTCTGTTTTGAAGCTTCTGTTGCCTCTTTTGGCCTCCTGGCCTTTTGGTTCTCTCTTGGGTTAACCAAGTCACCCCTAATAGCTGCCCTATCTTTATTTCTCTGTATCCTCTTACCCTTTATGCTTTCCTTCTTACCTATTAAACCTTTAGAGTTTTGTCCAGATGGTGCAGACTCGGCAGTCCACAAGTCGAGGTGAGCCCCTGCATCAGCTTGCCTCCACCCCCACCTCCTCCAAAGGCGACAGAATGACCGGGTTTTAGGCGGTTTATGGCGGACAAGCTCAGATGATGAGCTCTATGATGCAGAATATGAACCAGATTATGGCTCAACAAAGCCAGACCACCAATGCTTTACTTGCCATGATGAGTCAGAATAGTCAGGCTGCAGCAGCGCCACCACCTCCACCCCGGCTCACCCTCAATCAAAGGTCGTCGAGTTCATGAAGACCGCCCGACTACATTTTCGAGCTCTCCCGAGCCTTTAGATGAGATGATTGGCTGAGATCAACAGAGAAGAAGTTGGATATTGCTCACCTGTGAAGACAGGAGAAGGTTTTGTTTGCCTCACATCAAGCTGGAAGGACTGCGGTGAGTGGTGGGACACATTTTGTGCCTCACATCTTGACCCCAGAGGATCACTTGGGCGAGTTCTCTGCGACTTTCGCCACTCCCATGTCCCTCGATGGGAAGGTAGAGATGAAAAAGGAAGAGTTTAGAGAGCTCAAGCAAGGCGAAGATGTCGATGAAGTGAGTATCTCACTAAGTTCACTCAATTGTCGCGTTATGCTCGCGAAGATGTGGCTACGGATGATGCTTGTGGCGAAGCGTTTTAAGCGAGGCCTCCATCCCAGCTTAAAAGTTCAAGTTGTGAGCAACGATTATCCCGATTTCCAAAGATATGGTGAACAAGGCAATGCTCATTGAGGAATCCCAAGAGAACTCTCTGAGTCCTACAAGAGAAAGGTGCCACCCTCCTGCTCGGCAAAGACCTCCCAGTGCCACAAAGCTTTTGTGCAAGACCAACCAAGCGCCAAGGACCTCTGGACCTTCGGGACCTCTGCCAAGACCTCCTTGCCTTGTCCCCTTTCGGCACGCATCACTGGCAAAGACCAAGACAACCCTAACGACCTCCACAAAGAATGGGATCACACGCTTCAAGTGTCACCAAGTGGGGCATTTTGCTAATCAATGCCCACTAAAGACAGAGCCAACCACCAAGACCTCTACTTGGGACCTCCCTCGGCCAAGACCCTCAGTCGCAGGACCTCCTCAAGCAGAACCTCCCAAACTTTTGGAAGGGGCCGTGTGAACCATGTGGCGATGGAAGAAGCACAAACCTCCTCGGGCGTGGTACTAGGTATGTTCCTAGTAAATTCAATGCCACCATAGTTTTATTTGACTCTGGAGCTTCCCATTCGTTTATTTCTCGGAGTTTTGCCAAAGCACCGCCGAAGTTGTTGCTCTTAAGTCTACCTTGTTGGTTCAATCCCGGCTCGAGAACTAAGCACGGACCGGGGTTGTCCACAAGTGAAAATGGTCATAGAAGGAGTAGAATTTCTAGCCAACCTTATCCTTTTGGACACGGGTCCCTAGATGTGATTTTGGGCATGGATGGCTAGCTAACCACCATGCCATGTTGGATTGTAGTGGCAAAAGTATCTCTTTGACCAGCCCTAGTGGTGCCCTTTGTGAAGTTTTCGCCACCTCGGAGAAACTCCAAGGAGCCCTATCTTGTAGTGCTCAAGTTCAAGTTTTGGAGGATGTCCTGTTGTTAAAGAATTTGTGGATGTGTTCCTGATGAGCTCCCGGAATGCCCCAGACAGAGACCTTGAGTTTGTCATAAACCTTGTCCTGGGACCTCCCCATCTCCAAAAGGCCCTCTGATTGCATGTTGATGATCATGTGGAGTTGAAAAGCGGTTGGAAGACTTGCAGAGCAAGGGTTTTATTAGACCTAGCTCCTCACCTTGGGGAGCCCCAAGTGATTTTGTGCCTAAAAAGGATGGCACTCAAAGGATGTGTGTGGACTCTGAGCTCTCAATGATGTCACCATCAAGAACAAGTATCCTTTGCCAAGAATTGATGATTTATTTGATCAATTGAAGGGGTCTTGTGTTTTCCAAGATAGATTTGAGAACAGGATATCACCAACTTAAGATTCATGAGGAAGACATCCCTAAGACAGCTTTTTCAACTAGGTATGGGTTATTTGAATTCACTGTTATGTCTTTTGGGCTGACCAATGCCCCTGCCTATTTCATGAATTTGATGAACCGAGTGTTCATGGAGTACCTAGACAAGTTTGTCATTGTCTTTATTGACGACATTCTAGTGTACTCCAAGAGTGAAGAGGAGCATACAAGCCATCTCTTTTCGGTTTTGGAAAAGCTGAGAGCTCATCAGCTCTTTGCCAAATTTAGTAAGTGTGAGTTTTGGCTAAAAGAAGTGGTCTTTTGGGGCATGTTTTGTCAAAAGAAGGAGTGTCTGTCAATCCTAGTAAGGTTCAAGATGTGCTCAATTGGGAACCCCTAGGACCGTGCCTCAAGTTCAAGTTTTCTTGGCATGGCGGTTATTCTGAAGGTTTATTGAAGGCTTCTCCCGGATTGCAAAACCTCTCACTCAGGCTATTAAAGAAAGAAAAAAGTTCCTTTGGACCTCAGTTGTGAACAGAGCTTCCAAGAGCTCAAGAGAAAGTTGACCTCTGCCCAGCTTTTGGTTCTTCGGATGTCGGGAAAGATTTGAAGTTTATTGTGATGCGTCAAAGCAAGGACTTGGTGTGTTCTAATGCAGACGAGAAAAGTGGTAGCTTACGCTTCAAGGCAGTTGAAGCCTCATGAAGCAAACTACCCTACTTATGACCTAGAGTTGGTCTGCTGTGGTTCATGCCTTAAAATTTGGCGCCATTACCTCATTGGTAATAGGTGTGAAATTTACATGACCACAAAAGCCTAAAGTACATCTTTACACAAGTAGATTTGAATTTGAGGCGAGAAGGTGGCTTGAGCTTATTAAGGACTACAATGTGGAATTCACTACCACCGAGCAAGGCCAATGTGGTGGCGAGATGCTTTGAGCGAAAAAGTTTATGTCAATACTTTGATGGTTAAGGAGAGCCAACTTTGCCTTGTATGAAGAATTCTTGAAGCTTAGACTTGAGTTAGTGGAAGAAGGGTTTTGGCAACTCTTGAAGTGCAACCTACCTTGCAAAAACAGATCAAGGCACCCAAGATGGAGATGCTAGCATCCAAGAGATTAAGACCAACATAAGAGAAGGGAAGGTGCAAGGTTTTCTATGGATGACCTAGGTGCGGTCTGGTTTGATAAGAGGCTCTGTGTGCCCAATAACACGGAGCTCAAGGGTATAATACTTAAAGAAGCCCATGAAGCTTTGTATTCTATACATCCAGGAGTTACAAAATGTACCAAGATGTCAAGGAATTGTCTTGGTGGCGAAAATGAAGAAGGAGATAGCAGATTTTGTGGCCAAATGTGACACTTGCCAAAAGGTTAAAGCAATGCACCAAAGACCTGGAGGACTTTTAGTGCCCTTACCCATACCCGAGTGGAAGTGGGAAGAGATCGGCATGGATTTTATTACTGGTTTACCTCGTACCCAAGCTGGTTTTGATTCTATTTGGGTCATAGTGGATAGATTAACAAAAATGGCTCACTTTATTCTGTGAAGACTACTTATTCGAGACAAGCTAGCCAAATCTACATGGCAAAAGTGGTGTGCCTTCATGGTGTTCCAAAGAAGATAGTCTCGCACAGAGGATCTCAATTCACCTCCAAGTTTTGGCAAAAGCTACATGATGCCTTGGGCACCGACCTCAACTTTAGTACAAAGATACCACCCTCAAGCAGATGGCCAAACCGAGAGAGTTAACCAAGTCCTTGAGGACATCTTTGAGAGCTTGCGCTCTAGAAAGACAATCTAGTTGGGACAAGATGTTACCATATCTTGAATTTTCCTATAATAACAGACTACCAGCGAGTCTCCAAATGTCCCTTTGAAGCTATTTATGGGAGAAAGTGTAGGACTCCTTGTCTTCGACAGAATCGGGTGAAGGCCAAGTTCTTGGCCCGACTTCTTTGAAAGAAGCCGAGGATCAAGTGAGATCAATTAGGGAGAAGTTAAAGGCGGCCCAAACTAGGCAAAAGAGCTACGCAGATGTTAGGCGTCGAGACCTAACTTTTGTCCCAGAGACGAGTCTACCTCAAAGTTTCACCTCTCAAAGGTATCAATGGTTCGAGTTAGTGGGAAGCTTGCTCCAAGATTTATTGGACCCTTTCGATCCTTGCAGAAGGGGTGAAGTAGCCTACCGCTTGGACCTCCTCCTCGACTTCTTTGAGTTCACAATGTGTTCCACGTGTCACAGATTGAAGAAATGCTTATGAATGCCAGAGGACCAAATGCCTTTAGAAGTGTGGACCTCCAAGAAGACCTCACTTCTGAAAGCACCCCATCAAGATTTTGGGCGTGTCGAGAGAGTTACCAGAGCAAGACCACCAAGGCATGCAAGGTGCAATGGAGCAACCACTCGGCCGAGGCAACATGGGAGCGAGAAGAGGACCTCGGAAGGAGTTCCCCACCTATTCCCTAGCTCGGCTGAATCTCGGGTCGAGATTCCCTTAAGGGTGAAGGTTTGTAACGTCCCGTTTTCTTTTAAGTCCTTGCCAAGTTTTCAAAATAAAAGTAACCATTTGGCTTTATTGAGAATCCAAAGCTTAACTTTGAGATTTTTGAATCTGGAGAGTTCAATTGGAATTAATCAAACCTTAACTAAGTCGTTGTTGGTGTTCCTTCTTTGGTTGTGGCTCTCTGTGGTGTCTTTGCCGCCCTCGGGTTGTGGTGCTCAAAGCCTTTACTGTGTGCCCCGGTTCGCCTCTTCTCTCTCTCTTAACTTCCCTTGTTGGTTTGAATCTCTTTGAGATCCGCACCTCTCTCACATCTCCCCTCTGTTCAAACCTCTCCCTTGCTTGGGGTTTTCTGTCAAGGACCCACTCGGGTTTGTGTTTCAAAACCTCTTTAGCCCCCAAGCCACGCTTGGTTTTGTTTCTCTCAGACCTCCCTTGTTGAGATCTAGCCGCTCAGACCTCCCCTTGTTGAGATCTAGCCTTTCAGACCTCCCCTTGTTGAGATCTAGCCGCTCAGACCTCCCTTTGTTGAGATCTAGCCGCTCAGACCTCCCCTTGTTGAGATCTAGCCGCTCAGACCTCCCTTGTTGAGATCTAGCCGCTCAGACCTCCCCTTGTTGAGATCTAGCCGCTCAGACCTCCCTTGTTGAGATCTAGCCGCTTTCAGACCTCCCTTGTTGAGATCTAGCCGCTCGCAGACCTCCTCCTCGGCCCTTCTTTGGTCTTTTGTAAAGACCACCCTCCTAACCTTGAATATTCTGTTGGTCGGGACCTCCTGCGCCCTTTGATCTGGACCGTTGAGGTCCTCCCTTTGAGATCTTGGCCGTTAGATCTCCCTTTTGGAGATCTACTCGTCAGGGACCTCCTGCGCCCTTTGATCTGGACCGTTGAGGTCCTCCCTTGAGATCTTGACCGTTAGACCTCCCTTTTGGAGATCTACTCGTCAGACCTCCTGCGCCCTTTGATCTGGACCGTTGAGGTCCTCCCTGAAATCTTGACCCTTAGACCTCCCTTGTGCAGTCCGAGTGTCGTGGCCTCCTCTTTGTGAGCTTTGAGGACCTCTTGTCCAGACCTCTTCTTGAGTCCTTGGACCTCTGTCCAGACCTCCCCTTTGAGTGTCTTGGACCTCTTGCCCAGACCTCGCGGTGGTCTTTGGCGGGAATGACCCTTTTGCGGTGGGGCCACCTCTTTGACCAAGGTGCACCCTTTTGATAGCCCCTACTTGCCACCCTCTTCACCTTGTAATTATTGCTCTTGCCTCGAGACTCATGCGCATTTAATAGGTGTCGGGTCACATTAAATGCAGATCATCTCGAGGTACTTTATTTCAATTCTTTTGGGCAAGCCTTGCCCTAGTTATCCCGATTGCCTACACGTCATTGAACCTTTTTCTTGGTACACTCCACCAACTCCGGCTATATATAGCACGGGAGGCGAGCCTTTGTAATCTTTTTGCTCATTTCTTCCTTCCTGCCTCCTCTGCTCGGTTCTTCCTTGCATAAGACCCTCCCGGGAGCTCTTTGAGGCGGTGTTAAGCCTCTTGGTTTCCTTTTGGCTGAGTTGGTTTGAGTTCCTTTTTGGTTCTTTTGTTGTTCTCTGCTTAGTGTGGTTTTGCTTATTTGGTTCTCTTGCTAACGTGTAGATCACGAGTTCGAGGAGATCTTGGACCCGACTCTTCTTTGCAGAAGGCTCTCCTTTGCTTGACCAAGGCAAGCCACAGACCTCCTTTTGATCATCTTGAACCAAGTTTTGCAAATGTATTTCGGTTTAAATTATCATGCATGGCTATGTTTATAAGAAAATGGTTTGGGCTATAGTTACTTACCTACTTGCTGTTATGCCTCCTTTATACCTTGTCTCCATCATGTTGTCATGATTCACCTTGTGAGCCTTAGGGTGGATAATTTAGTTGGTGTTCTCTGTTATTTGCCAACATGGGGGCCGTAGGTCTTATATAGCCTCGCTTAGAAAATGTGGTTTGAGCGTATCATGCTTCATCTCTAATAATCTTGACTTTTAAGTTATGAAATGTGTGGTTGGTGCCATTGTTGAGCAGCTATGGCAGGATGCCTAAGCTGTGTCGACTGTGGTGTGAGACCACTTGGTTAAAAATTTGTGTGCCAGGACTGGGTGGTCTTTTGGCATGGGCTAATACAATTGTTTTGCTAAGGCAAGAAGGCAGGAGTGAGTAGTGGGTCTTGTGCACACCGGTTTGTGGAAGTCTTGCCTTAGCACAATTAAGGACTTCACTTTGTGTTCTGTTTAATCGGGCCAATTAGTGCAACCACAAGATCATTTTATGGGAATGGTGCAGGCTGAATAATTAGCAATGAGATGGCTTGGGGCTGTTTTGGTTGGCGTGTGATTAGTTGGCGCAAGAGGGGCACCCCATAACCTGTGGATTTCTAGACCCTTTGGAGGGATTATAAACCTTAGCGGGCAGCCCTAGTCGGTTCAAAGCTTTGTAAAGGCCTTGCGCTCTCTAGATCGCTCACCTTAGGAAGTGAGCAAGGGTGACCGGAACCCATCCGCTAGAGAGATCGTGGATTGTGGGTAAAGTTGTACACCTCTGCGAGTAAAAGATCTATTGAATAGCCACGTCCTTGGTCATGGACATGCTCGGTGAAATGGTGCAAGGGTAGATGTTTCAAAAGCTTGTGCCATCGGACACTTCCGAGATGCTTTGGCTTTGCCTCGAAGAGACCTTGGCCGGCTCGGAGGGGTCAAGGTTGGCTCGGGTAGTGGTCGAGGGTTGGTTCGGACCTCTGGAATGGGTGTTCGAGGTGGGTTTTGGGTGAGGACACAGCCACCGGTGTGATCAGACCTCCCCAATTTTTGGTTGTGGCCGTGAGTTGGTGCTCACACCACCTTTTATTAAAACATCAAAAGTATTATGTATTATGGTTTTACCTTCTTGCCTTTCAATCTATTAATGCTATTATTGTCAAATTTGGCTTTATGCAAACTAACCATACTGACTCTCCATTGGTAAGTCCTTGCATGAATATTATTGCATCTTTGCTCTCTGTGACTTGGTGAGTACATTCCAAGTACTCATGGCTTAAGCCCCGTGTCAAAGCAGATTATGAGGATGACCAAGTGCGAGGCGGTCAGACCTCTTCGAGGAGGAGTTCTTGACGACTAAGATGCCTAGGGCGTCCTCCACCCGAAAAACTGTGGTGCTTGTTGGATGGCTTCTGCGTGTTTTGGTGTTTGAGCCCTAGAGCTCCTTGTCGCCAGCTTGTAAGTCCTCGTTGGTTTTGTAAGCCCTCGGTGGCGCACCTCTTGTTAACAAGCTTGACCATAAGGTCCTATTATATAAAGTTTAATTTATGCCTTCATCTTTGTTTGACCTCGTGGTTGTGGTATTGGCTTGTGTTCTTGTGCGAGCTAGCTCGATTGTCTGGGACTAGCTCGGATGCAGGCGGGACCACCAGAGGTCCCACGGGACTTAGCTTTGGGAGGTCTGCCGGACCTCTCTTGGTGATGTGCTGGAGGTGCTACTGGCGGTGGCGGCCACGACCTCGGGAGGTCCTCAAGACCTCTGGGAGGTCGATGGCGGACCAAGACCTCCAGGAGGTCCGCAAGACCTCCTGGGAGGTCCGCAAGACCTCCTCGGTAAAGCTCCATGCGGTGCTACCACATCCTTCCGTGGTGACTTTGCAGCGCAAAAAAAAATGGTCCTCCCGGACCTCTTGCGGTACATCACGGGGTGGGTCGTCACAGTTGGTATCAGAGCCTAGGTCGGCTGTAGGACGTGGCCATAGGCAGAAAGGTCGATTTAGTTTTTATCCAAAAAGTTATTTTCTAAAGCAAGTCAACTTAAAATTTGTTTAGTAGTTCTTTCCTTGTGCTAGTTCTATGCTGCCCTTATCCTGCTTAAAATCTTTTCTTGTCCTGTTCTACTCTCATCTTAACTCCTCCTTAGTTCCCGTATATTATCTCTGCTGGAACCTTGATTTTGAATCTAACCTGACTTCCTTGCCCTTATAACTTCAATAGGGCGACTGTAGAAAGGTTAGGATTAGTGGTCCTATTCTGAGTCTCGCTTAGCTTGGGTCTTGAAGACCTCTGTTTTGAAGCTTCATTTGCCTCTTTTGGCCTCCTGGCCTTTTTGTTCTCTCTTGGGTTAACCAAGTCACCCCTAATAGCTGCCCTATCTTTATTTCTCTGTATCCTCTTACCCTTTATGCTTTCCTTCTTACCTATTAAACCTTTAGAGTTTTGTCCAGGATGGTGCAGACTCGGCGATCCACAAGTCTTGAGGCGGTCTGAGACCTCTTCGAGGAGGAGTTCTTCGACGACTAAGATGCCTAGGGCGTCCTCCACCCGACAAACTGTGGTGCTTGTTGGATGGCCTGCGTGTTTTGGTGTTTGAGCCCTAGAGCTCCTTGTCGCCAGATTGTAAGTCCTCGTTGGTTTTATAAGCCCTCGATGGCAGACCTCTTGTTAACAAGCTTGACCATAAGGTCCTATTATATAAAGTTTAATTTATGCCTTCATCTTTGTTTGACCTCGTGGTTGTGGTATTGGCTTGTGTTCTTGTGCGAGCTAGCTCGATTGTCTGGGACTAGCTCGGATGCAGGCGGGACCACCAGGAGGTCCTATGGGACTTAGCTTTGGGAGGTCTGCGCCGACCTCTCTTGGTGATGTGCTGGAGGTGCTCTTGGCGGTGGCGGCCACGACCTCCGGAGGTCCTCAAGACCTCTGGGAGGTCAGTGGCGGACCAAGACCTCCAGGAGGTCCGCAAGACCTCCTGGGAGGTCCTAGCAGACCTCCTCGGTAAAGCTCCATGCGGTGCTACCACATCCTTCCGTGGTGACTTTGCAGCGTAAAAAAAAATGGTCCTCCCGGACCTCTTGCGGTACATAACGGGGTGGGTCGTCACACATTATTAGGTCGAAGTCTCTTAGTATTAATGTTATAGATGGGCTCATCCTCAATATTCAAAATATACAATCCATTCACCAATAGAGCATGGCCATAAAGTATATCTTCAAAATAAATCGAACAATAATTGTTCTTTATTCTAAACCCATAACCTTCTGCTCCTAAACAAGAAGCAGAAATAATGTTTTTGCTTAAGGCTGGAACATAATAACAATTATTTAGTTCCATAACTAATCCTGAGGGTAAAGCTAATGACAAAGTACCAATAGCTAATGCAGCAACTATTGCTCCATTGCCCACACGAAGATCAACATCTCCTCTTGCCAAGTATCTACTCCTTATCAGTCCCTACATCGAATTGCAAATATGAGCAACCGATCCAATATCAAATACCCAAGAACTAGTCGAAGAAGTGGCAAGATTAATCTTTATAACATTTATACCTGAACTGGAAGTCTTACTTCCTTTGTTCTTTTTTCATTTCTTCTAAGTACTTCTTGCAGTTTCTTTTCCAATGCTCAGTCTCATGACAATGGTAACATTCTGTGTTAGGCTTAGGACCCAGCTTAAGCTTCTTAAGCTTAGCCTTGAGACCCTTGATCTCATCTTGAGTCTTTCCTTTGCCCTTTTCCTTTCCCGACTTACCCTTCTTCTTGAAGGTTGTAGTCTTTTGAACCATCATCACATGATTGAAACTTTTCTTGATGCTCTTCTCAGCACCTTTAAGCATGCCATGCAACTCGGTCAACGACTTATCCATGCCATTCATATGAAAAGTCAATATGACAAGCCCAAAGCTCGCAGGGAGTGATTGGAAAATCACATCAGTAGCCAACTCTTGGCTAAGGGGAAAACCAAGCTTTTTCAAGCTCTCAATGTGACCAATCATCTTGATCACATGAGGACTGACCGGGTTGCCCTCCGACAGCCTACAAGAAAATAATCCCTTAGAGGTATTAAACCTCTCTGCCCTTACTTGATCCTGAAACATACCCTTCAAACCCACAATATATTGTAAGCGTCTGTGGTCTTGTATTGCTTCTGAAGCTCAGAGTTCATGGTCGCAAGCATCAGGCAGTGCACATCGACTGCGTCATTGCAATGCTTCTCATAAGCATTCTTTTCAGTTTGAGTAGTATCAGCATTCGGTTCCTCGGGATAGGGACTCTCTAGAACATATTCCTTCTTTTCTTGTTTGAGAACAATTCTCAGATTACGAAACCAGTCAAAAAAGCTGATTTCATTCAGCCTTTTCTTTCTCAAGAATAGATCTCAAATTAAAGGTAGGTGTAGAAGTAGTAGGTGCCATGATCTACAACAAAAATATGCAAAAATTCAGCACTATGTTTATGTAAGATCTTCTATTAGACATTCATGTTGGTGGTTACGTTCGACCAGTCTATAATCAGCTCGTATCTTTATACGACTAGTCTTTTCCTAGTCGAACTTAATCATCAACAATCAATAAAAGATACTCCCACTATAAACCATGTTTCCCTCAAACAACATATAGTGAGTTCAAGATCCAAAAATCATTAAGTCCTAGTGAGCTTTGGCATCACTGCTAGAAACTTAGTGATTTTAGGTAAGCAACCCTTTGCTAATCATATCTCTATATGACTCTTGTTGTTGGATAGCATCTCTATGCTCCGGCACCCAACCCTATGCCCCAAAGTCCATAACCGTTATGATGACTTTGTTAAGTTAAACCAATGCTATGCGTGTAAGTGTCCGACACAAACCCATCTAGTCAAAGAAAGTTAATGGCACTCTGCTTTGGCAAGACTTACCATTCAAATACATGACTTTGGATGGTGCAGCTAATTGGGAGGGCATCAATTTAACTTAATATTATGTGAGGGAATTTTACTTCTACCATGTTAAGTATCTAATGATAAAACATGATCAAATAGCATGACAGGAATAAACATTCACAGATAATCAAATTAAACTGTGAAATAGTATGACCCTTATCATGACGATCTTCATCACCATGCTTCCTGTCCATCGACCATCATGCTTGAAATCTCCGACCACAATCATCTACTAAGCAATTACTCCTAAAAGCTAGTAAAAGCTACTAAAACGATAATATCAAGCATCACATGTCGGTACGCAGACCATTATACAATAATATGTATCTCGATGACTATCTCACAGCATGACACGTAGGCCATGAAAAATCCATATATGTATCACATACACAATGGGCCATACTATTCACATCAATCCCAGCAAAAAATGAGTTATGCATAGAATCCAATTCTATCGGGTGATATGAGCACATACTACCATATAACGCGGCTATGACCACGGCGGTGCCGCTAGCCAGTTAGCGGGCGGGGTTCGAAGGGGGCAGCGCCCCTCGCTAGTCGAGGGAAGCGCTCTCGGAAACCTTTTCTAAGACATGAATCTCATTCACGTAATTGAGCCATGGGAATCATCGGATTAATCATATTAACCCTATTTCGAGCCAATCTAATTACTACCTTGACACGACCACGCACTGCGGCATACTCCGATGGCGGAATTCCGACCGGTAGCAGTATCATGCAAGGCAGTCAAAAACAAGTCGAGTAAATCATCTGGTGCTCTTAACCTATACCTCTTCTCAAACCCATCTACTACCGCCGAAACCCGATCGATCTTATCAATCAGTGCCTAGATCGTTCCATCCATATGAACTGATCTAGGTTATCAGACCAAACCAGTAATAGATCCAATCTAACTGCCACATATCCAGTATATGCGACCGATCTAGATCAGAAACTATGCAGGATGGCTCTAATACCACTGTTGGCATACGGGTAGGCTACGCTAGCTGACAATTCAAAAAATTTTACCACGTGAACCAGGATGTCATGCAAGCAAGAGATCATAGATCGTTATCACCAGACACTCAGTGTAGCAGAAGAAGAGTTGGAGCAACCTGGTCCAACAAAGAGCGCGTCGGTGAAGTGGTCGTAGACGATCGTCCAGCGTCCTTGCGAGTCGATCGTCTCCTCCAGCAACCTTTGCAGTTCCTTGTGAAAATCGCGGATCATCCTCAAGCGTGACAGCAACCGCAATAGCACCTCGCCTCTACGGTATCCACATGTTCAGGGAAGGAACACCGTACGCCGGTGTGCTAGCACCAAGTCACACAGGAAGGCTCTCTCAAGAAGATAGCGGCTAGGGTTTTGGAGAAACAACTCAACTCACGACTTTCGTGTGTCTTGTCTGTTACGTTCATGTCCTCTGCCTTCCAACAGCCCCAAGCATCTCCTTATATAGTGCCCGTGACGGATCATATCCGAATACGTTTGATGAATCGTATCCGTACTGGTTTGTTCCAACCCGTTAAGTGTGTGACCCGTTAGGTTCATACGTAATCGGTTGTGACTCAGAAACTCCTTTCCGATCACGAGTCGTCAGCGGCTCCTAGCAGAACATAACGATACCCGAATACACCGAATTATATCGGACGAACCTTAATGCAATATGATCTACGACCAGCTACATATCACTAACGACCAATTCATATTTAGTCTCGACTAGTTTGTAACTCCTTACGACTAGGTTTTGACCACTTAGTGATCATGTCCGACCAGCCTACGACTAGCTCGTATCTCCATACGACTAGTCTGTATCTGATTGAACTAAAAGGCCTTCTCGTGTATTCTCCCTTTGCCTCATGATATCTGGTTGAACTCTAGGTGAGATGTTGTGTCATCCATGGACTATTCAATACTTTTTCGATCGAGTGTTGGATAACTTCACGTGGTCGAACACTTTGACCACTAGTGGTATTGCCATGCACTTTCTTTATCCGACCATATTGAGGGGCCTAGAGATATCTCTCCTGTTATGTTAGGAGGGGCAAATCACATATCCGACTAGTCACATTCCTCCATATGTTTCACAACATACCTGAAAGCTACCTTTATAACTGCCCAGTTACATAGTAGCGTTTGGTAACCCCAAAATGTACTCTTACGTATGTAGGAAACCATGCCGATCTCAGGTCTAAGGATTATACATCATCATTGCTTGAGACCAACTGGCGACATATAAAATCATAACAATCTCAACAGTGTCTCAAGGTGGGTCAATCCAACCCCATATTCTCTAACATATGTTCACATTATTGATTCGATATCCCTATATCCATGACCAGTGAAACATGGTCATCAATCAATACATGTGCTGGTCGATATAATCACTAGTGTTTCTACCAGTGACATCCAATCAGGGATTCATTCAGAACGACATCATATAAGTTAAAAGAGTTTCACCAACATATCACATACTTGTTAATCTTCATAACCAATGATTCATTCAAGGAACAGAATAACACTTATTCAATAGCACATAAACATAGACGTGATATCATCTCCATGATTGCCTCTAAGGTATATCACCAACATGTTCATCGTCTCCGTCACCTCACAACGACAAAAATGGATTTTTCGGGCTGGTGAATGCACTGTGCTCATGTCTTCGTCGGAGCTCCACCATCGCAGCTTGCCGCCGCCCTTGCCCTTGCCTCCTCTGAGTCGCTCGTGAGAGAGAAAAGTACATTCTTAATGCTAGAGCAGAAGTTACTCACACTGCACGAAGTCTATTTGGAAAAGGTCGAGCTGGGGAATCACCGTAAGAGAGAAGAATACTGTGCCACAACTCTGGCACTAGAAATATACTTCTCTCTCACAACTGACTCAGAGGAGGCAAGAGCATAGGCGGTACCAAGCTACGACGATAGAGCTCTGACAAAGATGCGAGCACAGTGCATTTCCAAACCCGAAGAATCCGTTTTTATCTACGTGAGGTGATGGGAACAATGAACACAGCTAGAACGGGGCGGCGACGAGTCCATCGGACTAGGAGGGGGCAAAATCGCTGACATCCGATGAACCTCGCTTCAATACAAGTTCAGGGAGTTAAGTGATACAACCTCACAAATTCCAAAGGCTGAGAAAGTAAAATATAAGTTCAAAAAGCTAAGTAACACAATCTCGTAAATTCAAGATGCTGAAAAAGTATAATACAAGTTTAGAAAAAAATTCTCTATTATTTTTATTTTATATTCTGAAATGGTAAACCAGAATGATACGGTACTGATACCTTCTGTTCAGAAACCAGAATGATGTCCGAAATGGAATCGATTAGTTTGGGCCAAACAACTGCCGCTCAGGAGTACGTACTACAGTGGTACAGCTCATTAAAGTTTGCAGTAAAACAACTACTTCTCCACGTAACATAGCATAATATCACCAGTGTCAAACTAAGATCGATAGTCGATACCAATATTGTGACCAAATATATTCAGTTACTGAATGAAATATTACAAATTAAATTATCTTTCCACTTAGCTGCTGACGTATTTGCTGCAAAAGTTGTCAAGGACATTTTGCCAAGGTACTCTATTTTTGCTATGACCTACAATTCTATAGAAACACCCACAAAAACGTATAGAAAGAATAAATCGGATCATGGTCTTCTCGATGTTCAATAAGCAGAGAGTCCTAAAAATAGTTCAACTTTGCAGTCCTAATTTCAGACTTTCTGATCAAGCTCCGATTGCGACGACAGTATGCTGTGCTTCTGAGTTTTCTCGCTGGGTGCTGAGTAAACCTGCCGCTCTTTGCCTCCCGGTTTTGACGACGCATTCCCATACCAAACCATGCCAATCACAGCTAGGATCATACCAAGCACAACGTGGAAATTAAGGCCCTCTTTTCCAAAGAGAAGAAAGCCCAAGGTCAACACAAGAATCGTCTTCATGTGGCCTAGAACTTGAAATGAGACAGCTGTGAATCTTCCAATGCATATGAATTGGCTTAGATTGGTACCGACAGCAATTATGCACGACAATACAATGAAGAACTGAAAAGCAAGCAAGTGAATGAGGAAACTTTAGACCCCAATTTGCCCAGGTCAAAATAGTTAAGGTTAAGCAAACATCAAGTAAAAGAATTGTACAAACCAAACTATGTATCGCGTGCTCAAATTATAAGATTTTATTCATAGTTAAAAGAAAACTCAAACTCTTGAGAATACTTCCTAGTTCCTATACGTCCAAGAGGACCAAGGAGCACCTATATGAAGCAGTGTGCTGCTTTTTATGGTCAAACATCATTAACTATTCTCAGTCAGGCATTTTTGACCCCATATGCTTCTCTACTATTTGAAGCAGCTTCTGTACTGTAATGGCGCATTTTTAAGTTTCAAAAGGCATTTACATGGTAGTTTATAAAATATTAGGTGGGTTGATCTTTGTTATTGGGTATCTAAAAGCCACCAATATGCAATCGGTGTTGATGCATGATTATTCTTTTTATATATGATCCATTCACAAGAATTTAAAGGAAACAAACATGCACAATTAGGATGACTATTGAAAGAAACATTGCCAGTATTTAACATTGGATTATACTTTGGATAACAAAAGGCTCAAAATCATCTTAAAGATTGAGACAACCCTCGTATTAAACATCAATTATTAAAATCTTTATCACTTTCCACCCTAAACCGAAGTTCTTGGACCCACCCAGCAGATAAATGTGCATAGTTCCAGGCAATACTAATCTCTTGATGATCCTTAATGTCTAGCTCAAATGGAATCATCAGTAGCCTACATAAAATATTATAATGCTGAGATAGTTGGACAAGGCTAAATGGGTTTCTAATGCAACAAATTTATAAAAGAAATATGGAGATAACTGATTCAGAATAAGCATCAAGTACCGTAACAATTGTTGTATAATTAAAAGTATCAACTCTTTTGTTGGTCAGCCAGAAGTCCACAAAAGGCCCCAATATTAACAACGACGCTGCCTGAGCTGGAGCAGTATGACCCAAGAGGTTGAATGAGCCAAGCGAGTACTTTCGTTGAAGGTGATGAACATACTGCACAACAAAAAAGAAAAAACTGGAAATGAAACAAGTGATAATTACATACAAGATTGTTCTGAAAAGTGGAAAAAGGATCATTGGGACAAAACTTCTGTTAGCAGATACATGAGCAATACCTAAAAATTTAAAGCTCTTTTAGTTATAACCAAACTTTCTTTTGAACATGAGTAATCAGAGCAGCAGTTAGAACGAAACCATTAAATTCTTTTGTTCACCAAACCTCCAGGAAGCAGAGACAAAAGTTCAGATTACAGAAATAATACACATCTACTGTTGTTGGAATTAAACATTGCTAACTTAGAAGCCAAGGAAACAAAAGGGTAAATACAGGACAATTCCCATTAGGACACACACTATGTAAAAATGCACACAAAGGCACAAATTCTAGTACCCTCAATACTCACATGCTGTTGTAGTGCAGTGCTCCAAACTGCTATTATGGCAGCTATCAACCCTTGAGAATTCACACTAACATCAGTCACAGTACACACAGCAACGCCTACTAGAACAAGCACTATACTGAGCTTTGTATCTCTGGAGTAACGGACTTTGTCAAACAGGATTTCCAGAAAGCACAAAACTGGAATGATACACAACTTGGCAATCTGAAACAGCAGAACGTGAAATTTAGTACATGCATTCCATTCTAGCATATTGACATTGCATATAAAAGAACTAAATTACTGTCTTCACCTGATAGAATCCAACAGAGTTCCACATCAAACTAACATTCATCCCAACAATTGATAGGTTTGCAAAAAAAACAAATTTGACTAGTTCTGGCAGTGGTAAATAGGACGGCTGAATATATCCCAACCATTTCATTACTAATGTCATCAAGGTCGTGGTTGCAAAATGCAGTCCAGTCAATGTAGTAGCTGTACAAGCAAACAATAGCACACAGTATTAGCACAAGAAATTCAATGGTTTGCTGCATAATCATAGTTCAGTTATAAATCCATGTGATAACACATGCGAATAAGGCATTGTTGACCTTTCAAACAGGAATGGAAGATCAAAAGCATTGTCTTACCAAAACTAAAACCGTGGGTAGCCATTAAGGCCTTGTTGACCATGATGATACCAACAGACGTCACAACATTGAACATCCATGCTCCAGCATCTAATGCTGCTTTTCTCTCTGCCTTGCTACCTGGTGCCATACTTTCTTGCCGTGTAGAGTCTAATCAAATTATCTAAGTATCAGAAAGCTCACCTTCAATACAAATTGCAATTAAGAAATTAGTTTGATAATTAAACTAGTAAATATTAACGTACATAAACAGTAAGTGGCACCAATACAAGTCAGTACCCAAAATAAATTAAAGCTCCCAAATTTTGTTTTGGCAGGTTTTGTTATAAAACATTCCAAAAATTGGTGGATGTGAAAGAAAGTTCTAGAATGGATCCATTTATAGATGCACAAAAATACAAAACTGATGTAAATATCAAACGGTGAGGGCTGCAGATGATACACAATTCAAGCATCACAGAACTTCTAGACAAGCTAAACACATGGCATTAGTACAAATTAGTACCAGCAATTCATTCAAGATTCTATATTCTAACCAGCTGGATCTGCAATTTTGTAGCTTCAGAAATTTAAAGGGATGTTAATGAATTCGAGCAGAGCTAAAATATGAGCAGTGCACAACTGGTGGCAACAAGGACAGAAGATACTGGGAGATTAAATGAGGGGCAGCTATGAGCTCTACCTCTAGTAATATACGCTTTAATGCTCATATTAGGCAAATTCAAGACAAGAGAGTACTTAATAAAAACTATATTTTTCATTTGTCTGAGTACATCAAATTCATGTAATTTGCCTAAAACCTAGTTACAAAAAATATGATCTTTACGACTAACTGCTGATACTTCCTTTTCTAAATACCCTTGAATTTTCACAGGATGGTCGTGCATCTCAAGAGGTAAATGGGCGCCGTTTTCTCGGCCGGACAGGGCAGCCACGTCGCCGTTTTTTCGTCTGCGGTCCGATTTAGTGCCTGCCTTCTTCTAAGTCGCAAGATTTTACTCGCGCTGGTTCACTACGTCTTGCCGATTTCACAGGCGTGACTTCGGACTGGTTCGTGCTGGTTCTCGCAGGCCCCACCGAGGCGTGACTCGTGCGCGCACGGCGCGCAAGCGCGCCGCAGGCCCACTAGTTAGGTAAGAAACCCCACAGAATCGTAAACTTAATTAAACCATAGGCAAGAAACATGGGAACAATTTTATGCATCAAAAGGTAACAATCGTTTTGCTCAAGTTGTTTTGTTGGTCTCCTAGTAAGGCCCCAAAAAACTGCCATACCCAAACATGACCCTAAGAAGTGGCCAGTATTTAGTACCAGAAAGGAAAAACTATATAGATCTGTAACAGCGACGCCATAATCAGGATATAATTGATGTAATATCACCCACAAACTTGCCCTTTTCTTATGTACACTCCACAGTTCAGAATTGAGCAAAACAGCCAAAAAGGAAAACATCACCGGCGAAACCAAGATTAGTAACGGTCGTTCCAACCCAAAATTCCAATTAGTATAGCGGCGAGAATCAGGCAGGGTTTCTTGCTAACGAAACCCCACAGATCCGCCGAGGATGTATTACATTTCTCGTTTGAAACCGGAAGGCGAAGGGAAATAATCCAAGAAAAGGGAAACCCCGCGCAACCGCGGACTCAGGGCTTAAAAGACTGATCACATCGAAGGAGGCGAGGAGAGGAGGGGGGTAACTTGAACGATTCCGATACCTTGCTTTGTAGCTGTGATGGGGATGGCATGGACGGGCAGGCTCTCCTCCGTCTATCTCCTCCTCGGGCAGACACGCGTACACGCACTACACTAATGGCGAGAGAGGAAGGAAAGGGGAGGGAAGATCGCATCGCATCATGTGGGTGGGCGCACCGAGTGCAGTGGGGCAGTGGGGTGGGCACCTGGGCTTGGCCGAGGAGAAGGGCGTCGGGCTTGGCGGCGGAGGAGGAGAAGGTCGTCGGCCCGAGGAAAAGAGGGGCGTCAGCGCTTGGCGGCGGCGGGGGAGAGATCGAGAGAGGTGTCGCCGCGTCGTCGCTTGGAGGCGGAGGATGAGTGGCGGGGGTGTGACGGACTCGTTCTTGGACTAGGCTACGAGTTCATTAGGCTGGGAAGGGGCCCAAGCAGGTGCAGGGAGTGGCACTAAAACTGAAGCCAAAATGAAGCGCATGAGTAAAAAAGCAAGGCACTTGCCATTTTTTTGTCCGTAGAAATCTCAAAATTAGAAATTGTGCGGTTAGATGTTACAATATGTATCATTTAATTAGAGAACTTATAGGTTTTTTTTTCTAATTTAAGGATTATTGTAAGATTTTTCTTGATTTCCAAAATGAATACGATACCTTGGATATCACTAGTAGCAGTGGCGGAATTAGGAATTTTCCGAAGCCTGGGCAAGCCGCAAGCTAAATATCTAATTATAGTCTATTGAGAACCGCGAGCATCGGATATTTGGATACACAATTACGCAAATCCACAATTGTTTTAAAGTAAAAGAGCGGATACGATACATCACACATGTAAAAGTTCATAGATGGAAATAAAACATTAGATGCCGAAGCAATGCGTTTTGCTAAGCTCCTTTGTTGAGGAATGGCCAAATGGAACACCCAGACAGGGCTTGTATGGGACCTCTGTCAGCCAAATGAAAGTTATTCGTAAGTTTTACACTGCACATCACATGTTACATGAATACCGTCACTTGTGTGTGTGTTTTTCCCCCACCAGGTATGCCGTTGTGGTCGAACCTAGGCCACCTGGGTCCCACACCCTCTTGCTAACCAGTCGAACTCATCGACAGCTTCAATGGGAAAAGAGGCTGAACGTATGTTCTTGAACAAGCGAAGCTTTGGCATTGCCTGGTGGAGGGCTCTTGGATTCGCCACTGACAGGTAGATATATAGATTCATCTTCATCCATACGTCTGTACACGGAAGGGAGTTCCGCCCCTCTCCCAGGCCCTTGCGCGGCCGAGGGGGAAGGGGGGGGGGGGCGGCGTAGAATTTATTCTCTGTACACGAACCCCAAATTCTATCCCCCAATACTTTTTATTTCTCTCGGTTGCCAACCTAATTTCTCTAATTCCTAGACCAATTGCTATCAATTTTCTTCAGAGCAGTGTAGGTACGTAGCAACATGGTATCAGAGGCGATCGCTGCCGACATACTTGATGTGCATCCATGAACTTGGGAAGGTGATCATCAAGAAGACTGATAGGACACGAAAGGGATGGCTATGGCGGGGAACGACAAACGCGCGTGGAGGGCATTGCAGGAATGCAGGGTGAATTTGTCCTTGGTTTGTAGACCGACCAAGAATGGGGGCCTAGGAGTCCTCGAACTAAACTCGTTCGGCTGTGCTCTCCACCTAAGATCGCTCTGGCATTCATGCGTATCATCGGAGAAGCTGTGGATTGGAATGGATCTGCCTCACAACGTGAACCGTCGACTGTTCCAGGTAGCTGTTGCAATCTACATGGGTAACTGCCAAATAAAAATAAACTTTTGGAATGATCGTTGGCTCCAAGCCCCAATAACAGGCCCAGTGAGGGGTATTATTTAATACTAAGTAGGTGTTCATGTGTTGCAACGGATCTTAAATAAACAATATTACAAGTGCTAAATTATGTCGATGTTGAGTCCAATGGTGTTAAGACCGAATGATATGCTATTGGAATTTGGAAACACGCAAGGCTGCTCCCAACCTTTGTTTCTCAACCTACATTTACCGTTCTTCGCTCTAACCCTATGAAAAGGAGAAAAAATATCTCCACTTTTACTACTTAATTTTTTTCTTTGCATTACGTGCATCTTACATAGTTAACAACTAGAAATTTATCAGAACAATCTTCGATTGATAATTTTGCTCAAATTTATTCAAAGATCAGTTAATGAAATCGGAGACTAATACCACAGTGACACAAGGCATTTCCCTAACAAAACGTTGGACTGGATTTCATTTATAGAAGAGAGAATTCACAAGATTTCAACCGGCTACAATTGAATAGAGTGGAAATTGAACAGATTGTCTATAGCAAAGGACAAAGATTTGACTCAAAGTCAACACCGTTTCCTAATTATACCTTGTTAGCACTTGCATTCATTGAGCCCCAGAATTTCTATACATATTTACACACATCAATTTCGACTACAGTGACACAACCCATCAAAGTGCAATTTGGAGCAAAGGTCCGCCCTTTCTATCATCTAGTAGAAACAAAACATCTTGGGCATCCAATCCTCGAGGTGTCTTGGCTTGATCAACCCGCTTGCCTGCCATCTCGATGTAGCCGTCGAAGCGATGGTAATCCTCCTAGAGACATATAATGTCGTTCTGGAGGACCGCATCAATTGCGAGGTTAGCTCGTCGGAAGAGGGAGACCCCCTGGAAGATGCAACGGAGGAGGTTGTCAAGACGGCGGAGGAGGGAGGACATTGTTGACATAGTGTCCTTCCGGAGCATTTGCTAGCGTACAGACAGAGAGGTGCTCGTACAATATGGCTAGGTAGGCCAACAATGCCGGCGACAGGGAAGAAGAGTAGGGAGCCATTTTTACTAATATGAATGAATTGTATGTGCTGGAGAGTAGTGCGATGTGATAATTCATCTTTGGTGGCGAATGGCCATTTTTATAAATCAAGGAGTAACTTCAGCGCGTGAGATGAAGAGTCGCATCGGGAGCCAAAGCAGCATTGTTGCGGTTAAGAGATCGTTCGGGTGTCGCTTAATAGAACCTCCGCTCACACGCATTTTTCAAGATAGTAAAACCGTACTCAACATATGGTAAATCTATTCGAACATAGAGTAATTACGAAATCGATAGGGTAAATAGTAATATAACTAGTACCATACAGTAAATACACATGAGGTTATCAGTAAAGTCATAGTACAGTAATATTGTACATAACCTAAGGTGCATCCACAGCATCGATGCCGTCAAGACTCCACGTACCGCACACTTCACGACCACTCTCGTCGACAAGATAGTTGCTGCCGACGGGATGAAGGCCCCGCACGGCGTCGACATTTTCGGCAAGCTCAATGTGAATGGTTTATATATACGTTGCCCGTTAGCAGTAAAACATGATGTTCATTACAGCAATGTGGATAATATACAACAATAATTCATTCGTGTTGTTTGAATGGCCAGTTCAGGAGCAAGGAGGGAACCTATTACTGGCACGGCGTGATGGCACTACCGTACCTGCTGGAGTTACCCATACAACCCGCCGAGGGGGCATTTTCCGAGCTTGCGCACATTGCTCAGCGACGTGGTGGGATCGTTGGGCAAGGAGAAGCCACACCTAGCGATGGAGGCGCTGGAGAAGTTTGACGACGAGGCCAGGAGGGCGATGAGGTAGGCGAAGAAGGCCATGGCGTAGGTACAAAGGGTGCATCAGAAAGTCGAGATGGCGCAGACAAAGGTCGTCAGCATCATCAGGAAGCTGGTCAGGGCGACAGATGCATCCAAATTAGGGTCCCGCGCAGGCAGGACGAAAAAGGCGAGAAGTAGCAAGAAGGCACAGGTGTCAGAGCGCACAAGCACAACCACCACGTCAATACACATAGTGTTCCCAAACTCTTCGACGCAGCCGGCGCAGGAGGAGACCGCAATACTGGCCGTAGCCACGTCACCGTCATCGGTCGTGGCGATGATGGCCCCATGGTCACCGATACTATTGTCTCAGTAGTAGCATCATCGTCCACCCCTGGTTTTGGAGATGGCAGCCCCCGCTTCAGCGTTTACAGAATCGCCTACAACCCAAATGTCGGTTGAGTTAGCCACCTCGGCTACAACGGCGCCGGCACTAGTGTCGCCGCCTGTAACACCCTGGTTATCTGAGCCTTTTTGAAATTTTCAAAATAAAAAGAACCATTTGGTTTTGATGAGAGTTCAAAGATTAACTTGAGATTTTCGGAATTCGAGTGTTTAAAATGACTAAATCAAACTTCAACTAATCCTAAAGCTTGGTTTATTTGCAGTTGTTCGAGCTCTGGAGTAGTCTCTCCCTTTTCTCTGTTCGTTCTGCTCTCCTCTTAGCTCAGCTCTTTCCTTCCAGACCTCCCTCTTGTTCGGCCATTTCGTTGAGTCCAGGCCTCTTTGTGTTTGGAACTCTCCTGTGTGTCTAGACTTCTTTTGTGTCTAGACTACCCTTGTATTCAGACCTCTTTGTTGGTTTGAATCTCTTCAGACCTCTTTGTTGGCTTGAATCTCTTTTTGGAGTTTAGGCCTCCTTTTGATCTAAACCACCTTCTCTGTTTAGACCTCTTTGTGGTCTAGACCTCCTTCTCTGTTTGAATCTTCCCTTGGTTTTGACCTCTCCTTTGGGTCACGACCACCCCCGAGGTATTCCTAGCTCGGGTTTGTGTTTCGAGTACCCTTGAATTCCGAAATTCAATTCGGGTTGATTTTTCCCCTTCAATCGGACCTCCCTATGTTCATTTGAATCCCCTTTGTGTTCTTTTGGACCTCCCTGGGTCCATTAGGACTTCCTTGGCCCTTCATCTTGGCCGTCAGGACCTCTTCGGGTTCATCCTGACCGTCAAGATCTCCTTTGGCTCTATCTTGACCGTGGAGATCTCCCCCTGTGTTGGTCTTGACCGTCGAGATCTCCTTGGGCCCCATCTTGACCGTTGAGACCTCCTCTGTGTTGGTCTTAACCGTCGAGATCTCTTTTGGCTTCATCTTGATCGTTGAGACCTCCCCTGTGTTGGTCTTGACCGTCGAGATCTCCCTCGGATGCATCCTGGCCTTTGGGACCTCCCTTTGATTTCCATCTTAACCGTCAAGACCTCCTTCAAGTTTATCTTGACCGTTGAGACCTCCTTGATCTCCTCTTGGCCGTCAGGATCTCCTTTGAGTTCATCCTGATTGTCAAGACCTTCTTTGGACCACTTTCCGTGGATTTCCTCCATTGGATCCTTTTTCCTTTAAAATCCCCTCTGTCAGGACCTCCATCTAAGGGTCCAGACCTCCTTCATTTGGATCTGATAGTCTAGACCTCCCTTTGTTGGGATCTGAGGACCCAGACCTCCTCGTGCGGTTCAGCTTCGCGCCTTCGTTTGGAACCGACCGATCTGTATCGGACGACCCGATCTTGTTAGCACGTTCGGCTGGTCCGAACGTCTCATCCCTTTTGAGACCTCCCTTTGATAAATCTTGACCGTCAGGGCCTCTCTCTGGGCTAATCTAACCGTCAGGACCTCCCTTTGAGTTGATCTTGACCATTAGGACCTCTGGTCTTTGGCAAAGACCACCTTGGCGGGTCAGACCACCCTCGTGGTCTGGACCTCGTGGTCTTTTTGCAAAGACCACCCTTATGGTCTCTTTTTGCAAGGACCACCCTCCTGGTCATGACCACCCCTTGTGGTCAGGACCTCCCTCTTGGCCGCGACCGCGACCTCTTCTCTTCTGTCGTTTTGCCGTGACCTCCTTTGGTTGGGACATCCCTGTGGTCTTTTTGTAAAGACCACCCTTTTTGGTCAAGACCACCCTTGTGGTCACGACCTTTGGTCTTTTTGCAAAGACCACCTCTGCGGGACCTCCTCAGGGCCTCCGCAGGACCTCTTTGCCCCTTAAACCTCCTAGTCCTTTGCAGAGACCACCCTCTGCGGGTCTTTTACATAGACCACCCATTTTCTTGGTCACGACCACCTATGTGGTCTTGACCTCTCTTGTTGGTCTTTCTGCAAAGACCACCCTTGCGGTCGAGACCACCTTTGCTGGTCACGACCTCCCTCTTAGTCATGACCACCCTTTTGGTTTGACCACCTCACCCGTGTAGTTGACTGGTCCCACCTGTCAGCTCTGCTCGCCTCCTTTTTTCCTTCCGCCACAGAAGTCCTTGCACAGTTAATGCGGTCACTGTTGTAGTATCATGTGTTCCCCTTTATGTCTTTTCCTTTACCTGCCCTATCTTTTCCTTCTATTCAGGCCATACCTTGTCTTGTCCTTCACCTGCCTTTGACTTGTGGGTCACTAAGTCTCTCAGTGACTCTCTTTCCTTCTTCCTTGGCTATAAATAGCCTGAGCAGCCCTCCTTTCCTCACCTTTGGCCACTTGCTCAGTGCGTGAAGCTGCGCCAAGGAGTCCGTTGAGGCAGTGCCATCGTCTCCTCGTCGACAAGGAGCTCGTCGGAGTTTGCGCCGCCACTTCGCCGTCGAAGGAGTTCGCTGGAGCGCCAACGTCACCTTCAACCGTCGTCGCCGAGCCCTCGACCTCCTCCCTCTCCTCTTCTATCTTCCTCTCGGCCTTGGTGAGTACCTCCGTGCTGTGTTCCTTCCTTGGTTCCTTGCACGACCATGTTGCGCAGTCGTGTTCCTCTTACGACCACGCAGCAGAGTTGTGGCCTTTGTTGAACCCCCTCCTTTGGAGCTCCTGAGGGCCTCTTTTGCAAAGATGACCTTCTTGGTCTTTTTGCAAGAACGACCCTCTCGAGACCTCTTCAAAGACCTCCTTGACCTCCCCGGGACATCCTCCTTAGGACGTCTCTTGAGCTCCTCTAAGACCTTCCTTTGCAAAGACCACTCCCTCGGTCTTTGCTGGTCTTTTGCAAAGACGACCCTCTCGGTCTTCTTGCAGAGACGACCCTCTTGGGTCCTCCTCTCACTACTATAGGAAGCCACATCACAGACGGTTTGGAACCGTCATCACAGACGGTTTCCGAACTGCCTATATTTGTTGGTATGTGATAACAGGCCATTATCACGAGCGGTAAAAACCGTATGTGATCATAATATCCTGAGCGGTTTTACTAAAAACCGTCATGAAGGCTAATATCACGAGCAGTTTGGACTAAAAACCGTGCGTGATATGGGAATATCACGAGCGGTTCTAAAAAAAACCGTCATGATCACGAATATCACAAGCGGTTCTAAGAAAAACCGTCGTGATTTGTCAATATCACGAGCGGCTTTTGTTGAGCAAATGCATGATATTCGCGATCCTGAGCGATTTGTTTTATAACGATGCATGATATTTAAATATCCTGAGCGGTTTTAGTAGAAACCGTCGTGATACTTCCTTCCTGAGCAGTTTTAACAAAAACCGTGCGTGATAGCTCATACCCCCGACCACAATATTGCTATTTTTACGGCTAGCCTCGAGAATTGCTAGCCATGCCCTCTGAAAACAAGCATACACAAAAACAGATTCAAGCACAGATTCAAGCATGCACAAAAACAGATTCATTAGAGATAATCAATTGTTGACAACTCAAAGTGATCATTACTCAAAATAAATTACAAAAGATCGCATTTGTTCAAGTATTGTCGCTATAGTTACAATTGGATTACAATTGTTTACGTTGAGAGGTGTCGACGGGGTGATGCTCTCGGTTGGCGACAGAGTGAAACTCTCCATTATCGTTAATGATTTCTGTGTTGATAAAGGTCTTGAGCTTCCATCGAATGTCCTTGATCTCTTCATAGCGAGTGAATCACATTGTAAATCCAAGACACATCGCTACCAAGAGTAAAGTGGTAAGCTATATATATTTAAATTTTAATTAGGAAATAATTATTTGAGATTGACAAACCTCGGGATCCTTCTTCCTCGCTCTAAGGATTAGCTGCATATGATAGCAGACATAGATTGCACATAACTCATCATCTTTTTCTTTGGCGGCACCGCAAAAATAGAATTACATATATAGGTATAGTCAGTTCGAGACGCGTTATTATGAAGTATGATATAGGATTATCGTGTTGTAGCGCGTACCGAAAAATCCATCCTGTGTGTTAGTTGGGCGCTCTTTCCATCGTATATTCCTTTGTTGCCAACATAATTGATGAACGACCTACATGATTCGAAAAAGTTATCATCGGCCATTTCAAACGAATGAAGACTACAATAGAGTTATGTAAGGAGGAAATGAGCATACCTCTCGAGTATTCCTCTTAGAATGCTGAAGTCGTGCTTGTTGCGGTTTAGGGAATCAAGGTATATCACATTTGATTGATGATATTATCTGCTCTCAGAAGGAGAGTAGTTAAAGAACAAGTCTTTGCTATCTCAATCCTATTTTCTATACTCTTCATTAAATGAATATGATAATATAAATTCAAACTATGAGCTCTAAACAATACTTTGCTTAAGCTGTCAAATGATCTCAGCTGTTAGCAACAGTTAAACTTCGATCAAGCAGAGGTTGATTCTGAGAGATCAAGATGGCAAATGAAAAGTTGAATGAGCTCATCTGAGACTACTAGAAGAATCACAAACTAGTCAATACAAGCGATCAATTTGCAATAGAACTATGAGCTCAACGAAACTAACCAATTAACGGTACATCATATTGGCGGTAGCAAGTAATACAATAGAGCTCAAGTATGAACTAACTATCATATTCAATCTCGATTATAAGGCAGAGTTCATCACGAGCATGTCAACAAAGCCCACCGATCAATTTGCAACATCTTGATATTAGATTGAAATCGAACTAATACGAGATCAAGGTATCAACTAGCTTTGCAAATATATATATATATATATATATATATATATATATATATATATATATATATATATGATCAACCGAACGCCACAGAGGACCAATACTCACAGAGAGGATGCCGCACAAGAACTCACGGTGCAAGGAGGAGGCGGTGCGGGGAGGAGGCCGGCGGGGAGGAGGTCGACACGGGAGGAGGACGGCGGGGGAGAAGGCCTTGAGAGGAGGAGGCCGACACGGGGAGGAGGGCGGCGTCGAGGTCGGCGGCGGCGTCGAGGCTTCTGGCGGGGAGGTGAGCAGGGAGCCGAGGTCGAGGCGAGGTCGGGGCGGCCAGGTCGTCGGCGCCGAGGTCAGGGCGCCAATGTCGGGGCGGCGCCGAGGTCGTAGTCGGTGGTGAACGGGCGAGCCCTAAACACTAGAGGAGGCGAACAAGCGCGCGAGAGCCTAAGGGGCGCGGGAGAGGAAGTGAGAAGTGAGAGCAAAACCCTAGCATTTCCCGCCTTATAAAAAAGTATATCACAGACGGTTGCTTATGAGAACAAATGCTCAGATATATATCACGAGCGGTTCTATAATAGAACCGTCTGTGTACTATCACAGATGGTTTTTAAATAGAACCGTTTGTGATTTATTATCTCAAACGGTTTTTAAATAGAACCGTCTGTGATAGATGACTATCACGGACGGTTCTACTATGGAACCGTCTGTGATAACTTCTGATAACGCATGTGTCTCTTTGTCAGACGATCACACTTCGTCTCATGATCCTGCGGCTTCATCTCTTCATTTTCCAGCGTCGCTCTGACTCCCCAAATATCTCTTCGTCTCCGCTCCAGCTTTAGAACTTGTTCTATAAATAGATGTCCCCTTCTACAATGTGTTTCACACAACCTCCTTGATCCCTTTCTCCACAAAAGCGAAATGGTGCCTCCTCTTACGTACACGCACCTCTCTCTCTTTGTCGTTGAATCGTCTTTGCGGAAGAACACTATTTCAACAATGTCTTCACTCCTCTGTCGAAATTTGCGAGGCGGGTGGCGGCCACCTTCCGCCGTCTTGACATCCTCATCCGCCGTGTCTTCGGGTGATCTCCACTTCGGCGAGTTTACCGCATCGTCGGCGTGGTCCTCCAAAACGGCGTTACCGCGTCTCGGGAGGCTTGCCGTCACTTGGGCTGCTAATCGAGGCGTGAGCGTCGAGTCGACCGGCCGAGACCCTCAAGCAAGAAAGAGAGCCTATGGGCTCAATTCTTCTTAGTTCAACGATCCGAGGTCTTGGAGACACTTTCGAGCAATAGCGTCGTGAGTGGGCGCATTTCGAGCCGTTCGATCACGAGCCGTCCGCCCGACGCCGCCTTTCTGAAGTATTGAAGGCGAAGATAGCGACATACCTCCGCCACTAGATAGGTTTCTAATTTTTAAATCTTTTTATAGCGGTGGCCACGTTGTTTGGCCGTATATATGAAAATTCAAAATGAAAAAAAAAAGTTTGGAGGTGAAGTTACTATATTAATTGTATGTTGAAATATATATATCAAAAGGCGGTGTGGTACATGGAGAGGCGCGAGATGCGTCGTTGGAGCGAGATCTCGGTGGAGCCAAGGCGAAATTAGGTTGCTCCAAAGTGGCGATGCTTACGAGGCGATGGCGATCTGGCGTAGCGATGAACCGCAGCGGCGGTCTGGCGATGAACCTGGCGCCGCGATATCCGAGCGGTTCTCATTGAAACCGTGCGGGTATATCCTGAGCGGTTCTTATTCGAACCGTGCGTGATATCCCCAATCACGAGCGGTTTTTAATAGAACCGTTTGTGTACTATCACAGATGGTTCTAATGCAGAACCGTCATTAGAACCGTCTGTGATACTCTCCCTAATCACAGACAGTTTTTTAATAGAACCGTCTGTGATAGTACACAGACGGTTCTATTAATAAACCGTCTGTGATAGATGACTATCACAGACGGTTCTAAAAAATACCGTCTGTGATAGTCTACCGCGCCATCGCGCAGTCAAGCGAGACCCAACGAGCGGTTCCAAAGGAACCGTGCGTGATAAGCGTCTACTATAGCCTATTTTGTAGTAGTGTCTGGACCTCCTCCAACTCGTTGGACCTCCCTTCACCCTCGTGGACCTCCTCCTGAGAGCCCTTTCTTAGTTCATCTTGTTCTATTCTTTGCTATTTGGGTTTGCTTGGAGTTCATTTGGATCTTATTGGCTATTATTTGATTCTGCTTTGCTTTGTCTCGTGTAGATTGCGACTCTTCGGGGAGCCCGAGTTCTTCCATTTAGTTTCTTAAGCTTTCAGGCCAGGCAAGTTACACTCTTGATCATATTGCACCCAGTATTTCAAATTATTTAAGTTCTGTTTTAATGATTAATGCATGCTTATTTGTGCTAAGTATTTCGATACCTGTCTTAAATTTCTAGCTATGCCGAATCCTTTGTATGGCCCATGTTGACATTGACTCCACTCTGTTGTCACCCTAGTTAAAGTCTGGTTGATGCAATAGTGTGAACCAGGATCTCTTGAAAAATGTATGCTTAGTCATGCTTAGACCAAAATCTTGTTTTGGGAGTTTTTACTGCCAAAAGACCAATGCTGTCTAATGTTTTAACCCATGACATTGGGTTGTCGTGGTAGCTTGTAAATGCTTTCGAAAATTAAAGGAAAAGAAAAATAAATTTGGACTTGGGCGAATCTGGTTGTTTGGTTGGTGCATGTCTATGCACAGGGGGTCGTGTTTTCCGATGCCCCAGGGTTGAGGTTGTCGCCCAAGTCAGTTAAGGACCGGTCTACGAGCGATCCTTTGCTATGCCTATAATGGGCTATGCCTTACCGTGCAACCACATATCCTGAGAAATGGGCAAAGGGACCTGGCTGACTAATTTGCAAAGTTCCATCGCGGTTGATCCTATTTGTACGTGGGCGGTCTTTCATGGCCATTTCTTTTGACAAAGTCTTTCATGACTATTGTTCCCACTTGGCATAAAAGGGGGCACATATTAACCCGACGGGTTTCTATCCAAAGGGGGGGACTTGCGAAACCTTAATGAGGGTTGACTACGGTGGAACGATGCATTGTAAAGGCGTTGTGGTGATCCCTTAGTCGCACACCTTCGGAAGTGTGTGAGTAGACAGTATAAGTGGATCATCTCATGTGGGTAAAGCGTATAACCTCTACAGAGTGTAAAACTATTCGAGTAGCCGTGTCCACGGTCATGGACGTGCTGACAAAGCCTCTCACAGTTAGATGTTGGTTTTGTTTTCAAAAGGACTTGACAATTGGTTTTGGATTTCTATCCAATTGGGTTTTGGCAGGGAGCCTTGTGACAGGAGGATATCCTTCACCACTTGTTGATGAATTTTATCCAACTAAAAACTGAAATTTAGAAAATGAATTTTAATTATTGTTATCTTCCTTGGAACTTAGTAACTGTATTTAAATGAAACTTGGCTTTATGAAAATCAACCATATTGTGCCTTCCTTTGAGATATCCATTTATGCATGTTATTCTGTTAATTGACGGGTGTAACTTGTGAGCACGGTTGTTGTGCTCACTCTTGCTCAATTATGTTTTTGAGCAGGAAAAGAAATCTTGTGGAGGTCTTCGCTGTGGACCTAGAGGTCCAGGCCGACCAGGATGCGTCCTCCAGCCGTTTGCCTGTGGTGTATTGGGTGGTTTACCTATTTATCTTCCGCTGTATTTTGTTTGCAGGCTTGTAAGCCTCCTCCTTTGTAATCAACTATGTTGTTAATAAAGCTTGCGTTTGATGTATGTTACCACTGTTGTATGCTGTGAAGAGCTAGCTGTTGATCCTTTGGGACTAGCTCAGTTCACACAGAGGACCATGGGGTGATCCCCGACCACCACGACCACCCTCGGGACTGGTCGTGGAAGGTCTTTGGGGTGATCCCAGCCCTCCACGACCTCCGTCGGGTCGGGTCGTGGGAGGACTTTGGTCACCTCTGGTCTCACGACCTCCTCAGGATTGGTCTCTTGACCTCTCCTGGGTTGAGTCGTGGCACTTGGGGTCATTTCGTGGCTGTCTCAAGTCCACCTTGGGGACATCCGGGTGGTCTTGAAAGACCTTCCGAGAGGTCTTGGAAGACCTCTGGGTGGTCTTAAAGGACCTACCCGGGTGACCTCGGGTCGGGCGTTACACCGCCTCCCCCCGCGATGTCCAGGAGGTCCCCTCTATGTCCCCGCGTCGTCACTGTTCCCTCTGACCCAAGAAGAGGTGGTGGGCGACAGATCCCAAGGTATGCCACTGTATCATGGTAAACCAACATAATATGAGTAGTAAATAGACACATTACACAAAGAAAACAACAACAAACATAGTAATTTGGTAAAGAAACAAAATAGAGCGAGTAAGGTCTATGCAGTAATTTTGTATTTTCAAAAACAGTAATCATTAAATCAACTCATAGTACCTTTTGTGCTAATGTAGTGTAATGTTCTCGTGTAGGCTATGTCGAGTCAAGCATCGACAACATCATAGACTCGATTGAAGCCGACACAATACCGGAGATACACCCTGACACATTTGCTACACAAGTTCCTCACCACTATCATGGAGCAAAGCGAGGTACTGAATGCAGTAAAACGCTTACGTATGATCAAGTAATGTTTGTTAGTTTTATAGTAATACATATTTGATTCATTTTTCATAGCAGGAGACAGTAAATGAGGGTTCCAACAATATTCCATCAAAGCCTCCGACAGTAAAGGAGCACAGGAGGTAACGTCGTAGTAAAACATGAGGAAAAAAAGTAATTTTACTTACAATAGATAGTAATTCGATCCTTTTTTTTCAGGCGTTAGTAAAGGATACTGAAATGGTCGCCCCGAAGGGTTCTTCGCAAGTAAAGGAGGTAGGGGAGGCTCCTACCGCTGTGAGCAAAGTCAATGAGGCGCAAGTGGCTAGCGTTAGCGCGCCAAAGGTACATACCTTGGCAACTGGCAGTATTATGTGACAACACATATATTAATTTGTTGGACACATTGTAGTAAAACTGTTGTTACTATTTTTTTCACCGCATGTCTAGTGAAAGAGGGAGCAATGGACGCACCCGAGGCGCTTCCCCCAGCAAAGAAGGCAGTGAAGGCATCCAACGATGCGCGTAAAGATCTACTGGGTAGACCCAGCGTGGCAAATGTATGAGGGGTTTCATAGAGAGTAACTTATCATGATTTTTATGGTAAAACGAAACATAATATGACAATAAAACAGGAGCCACGAGTCCTTTTTTTCTACAAGATGCCGCCGGCAAACAAAAGCTCAAAATAAAACTCGTCGATCCCAAGCAGGCAAAGGCGAGGGCATAGCGGCGACAAAAAAGGTGACACCCATGGAAAAGACCACCGTTGGGTAGAGCGTTCCTCCCTCAGCCCAGAGGAGCACCAGCGATGCAGGTGCATTTGGGAAGAGGCTGACAAGAGCTCCCAGCAAGCTGGTGTCACCATTCAGGCCTTACAAAAAGGCGGCCCGAAGTGCCGGTGGCCACGGTCTTGGAGGTGAGGGAGTGATATGCAATGATGTGAGCCTCAAAAGGTATGTTAATACTGACACACCTTTTTACCGACACATAGCCATTGTTTTACTGATCTGTCAATAGAGAGATTACTGGATCAACAAACGTTTTACCGCTAACACGAACAACATTTTTACTACAGCCTTGCTCTACTCCAATCCAACGACAAAATCATAGCGGCCAATGGAAAAGACATGGTGGAGTCGTTCAAGGATCGACAGATGACTAAAGACATGTTCAGCTCCCAGTTCATGGAGTGCTTGCGCCAAGACAACGTTGACCTGACGCTGGAAAGCAATGGGTATAGGGCGTTCCTCCCCATCGAACTGTTGATAAGTTGTTTTTTCGCAAAAGCCATTTTGACAGTAAATGTTTACTCGCATAGAAGTAAAGCATATTGTCGCCCTCGGTAAGTTTTAAACTAGTATGTTTTGTCCGTTAACAGAAATTGCTAAACGTAGAGGAGCATGTTAAAAACGAGCAGGACAGAAGTGAACACATTGTGAGCATGTTGAAGGAGCATCTGGCGGGGCTAGACATCATGCACGTAAAACTAGTAAGTAATTTCTGTCTATCCGACCGCGCATTCAGTAAATAACGTTCATGATCCACTAAATTACATGTTTCATTACAATAAATCTCTTACATCATGAAGTACTTTTTTTAATTGAGGGGCGTGCATTTTTATGGGTTTTATTCCCTTTGCAGCACTTCCTCCCAGTTTTACACAGTACTAGGGTTTGGAGGAAAAGGGCGCCTCCCCCCTTGGCCCTTTAAATGGCCAGCTCCCCTTGGCCCATTAAGTGGCCGGCTCCCCTTGGGCATCCTAGGCCAAGGGCCGAGGCCCAGGTTCCTGAATAATAGCAGAAAACTCCCTTTTTAATCTATTATTCTCTGTTGGATACTTCCTTTGCTAGAATAAATTAGAGGTATTACACTGCCGAAATTTTGTAAGGTGTTTTAGTTTATCTTTGTTTTAATTATTTAGCTTAGTAGCATTCCAGGCCTTTGTTTGGCTGGGGTGTTACAGTTAGACATGCCTACAGTTAGACATGCCTAGAGCATACACTGCACAATGTATAGGGAATATATCATGTTATACATGCCTATAGCTTGCTCTGCATAATGTATAGTTTTGTTCATTTTAGTTTGATTAACCGAAAGGTTGATTCATCTTCTGGATGCTCTCTAGTTTAGTTGTTTCGGTTTTGCTAATTTTCATATGTACGAAATTTTCTTATCCATCAATCACCTAGAATTGTCGTATTTTGCTAATTTTCATATGTACGGAACATAACGGGTTCACCACATTGCCGTATTTTGTTTATATTAAGTTTTATTTTTTTGTCTTTGTTTTTGCTCAACCTCTCAAAATACATGTGAAGAACATAACGGGTTCACCACATTGCTGTATTTTGTTGGTATATAATTTTATTTTTTTTGTCTTTGTTTTTACTCAACCTCTCAAAGTACATGTGAAGAACATAACGGGTTCACCACATTGCCGTATTTTGTGGTATATATCTTTTTTTGTCTTTGTTTTTGCTCAACCTCTCAAAGTACATGTGAGATTTTGAATCATGTGATGGAAATATGAGTTATTAAGACTTTCAAGAATAATTACATGTGAAGAACATAACGGGTTCACCACATTGCCGTATTTTGTGGTATATATCTTTTTTTGTCTTTGTTTTTGCTCAACCTCTCAAAGTACATGTGAGATTTTGAATCATGTGATGGAAATATGAGTTATTAAGACTTTCAAGAATAATTACAGTGACCAAGAACCAAAATTACGTAAATAATTTATTGCAATTTATGTATAATAGAGTTGTAATTTTTATAAATAATTTACTGTAATTTATGTATAATAGAGTTATATATTTTTTTGTCTTTGTTTTGCTCAACCTCTCAAATTACATGTGAGATTTTGAATCATGCGATGGAAATATGAGTTATTAAGACTTTTAAGAATAATTACAATGACCAAGAACCAAAATTACATAAATAATTTCTGTAATTTATGTATAATATAGTTGTAATCTTCTTTTTGTCTTTGGTTTTGCTCAACCTCTCAAAGTACATGTGAGATTTTGAATCATGTGATGGAAATATGAGTTATTAAGACTTTGAAGAGTAATTACAATGACCCGAACCAAAATTACATAAATAATTTACTATGATTTATGTATAATGGAGTTGTAATTTTTCTTTTGTTTTTTCCTCAACCTCTCAAAGTACATGTGAGATTTTGAATAATGTGATGGAAATATGAGTTATTAAGACTTTCAAGAATAATTACAGTGACCAAGAACCAAAATTATATAAATAATTTACTGCAATTTATGTATAATGGAGTTGTAACTGACTACAAATTCTAATGTGGTGAGATGTTAATACATAGTATACACTTATGGTAGTACTGGTATATAGTATTTCAATGTAATCAGAGGCATATTCATTATGAGTTTGTATAAATATCAGTGTACACAGGATAGTTAGCAGAAAATTTTCATTTCCATTATAAAAACTCATTTTTATGCGTACTTTTGTTAACCATGTCTAGTTCAAAGGCATTCATTTGGTCGATTCATGAAAAATCTCTCGTTGGGTTGATTTATGTTGGTCTTTGTTGCAAAGTTATTTTAATACTTTTCTCCCTGGGCATAATCCTAAGCATGTCGCAATACATGTATTCTGTAGGGTTCACCAAGTATAGAACTTTTTTTCTAGGATATAATTTTTTTCTTTTCTACATTTTGTGTGTTTTGGAATCTTGATGTGAACAGAATGCAATTTTTTTATATCTGTTCTCAGAATGCTTTTCTAACATTCATCCAAGTTTGCGTCCCGAGCCAACAAATATGTATATTCAGCTAGTAACGTAAACTATTTTTAAAACAGTGTGCATATTAAAACTTCATTCAATACAGTAAGAGTGACATGTAATAAATTAATAGGTAGTCATTAGCTGTTACATCATCCATAAATAAATTACATTATGAATTGAATATTTTAGCCCTCCTTAATGCCTTGTTGTATCTTGTAGTTTTTGTATCTTTTTTGATCTTTGAAGGTTGTAGCTTGACCTGTTCCTCTATTGGCCCCTGCCATCATCACCTGCAACATTTTTAAAACCTAGTTTTAATCAGATAGTTAATACAAGTTACCTTACGTGCAGAAATTTCTTGAAAAGCACAAAAAAGCACTCCAGGAACCTCCATGCAGAAGAAAAAACTCCAAAATCACACTACAATAAGCAAAGAGTAAAACTACTCCATGACCATGAGCAGGCTCAAAAAATAGTTTTTAAAAATATTGATAGTCATATTTTTTGTGGTTATTTTTATATGTGTACGATTCATTATTTACCAAGATATTGTTACCTGTTTTCTTAGCTACAGTTCTCTTCCTTTTTTGTAGGTGCAATGTCGAGGTGTCTCTTCGTGCACTTTTGAATATTGTGTGCGTAGCTGCCACAAAGACTGCAAGTAATTTGTTGTTTACTACGCAACTGCTCTACTAATGTCTTCTGCCTACCAACTGTGAGAGGACTTCCTTTAGTATGTGCATTTTCAGGGTCATAGATCTATATCATTGAGTTGTCTTCTTTATCTGCCCCTGTGATATCTGATCCATTTGTTTCATTTGTTGTAGTAGCCCTCGACACAGAGGTTGCCATATTGCTCAAGTGGTCTTCAATTCTTACTATTTCATTTAGGATGTACGTATACTTGTCTATTGATTGTAATATCCCAAAAATAGCTCTCTTGGGGATCCGTGCGTCATTGATAAAAGGAGATACGTGAAAACGGGATATTTTAGGATTTTTAGAGAGGAGTTGAGTCTGCCATTTAAAATAATCATGGAGGGAGTGGATTCTAGAACCCTAGCAGTCTTTTCTTTTTTTCTTCCGTGTGCCGCCATTTTTTCTCTCTTCCGCTCGGCCAAATCTGCTGCCGCGTGGACATCGTTCTCCAGCCGCCCGTGGGCTCACACCTGCTGCTCACACCTGCCGTCGCTATTGTTTGCCGCGTGGACTGCACGCTGCCCGCTGTTGCATGCGCCCAGCAGCCGCGTTTGAGACTTTTTTTCCAGCCGGCCCGTTCCCTGCCTGCCGTGCATGAGTTGTCCAGCCGATCCTTAATGGCCAATTTGTGCTGCTGCTGCTCATGCACTAGGTAATTAAGTGTTGCTTGTTTCTTTTTGCACGTGAGCATATGTTGGCATTAGAAAATTTGCACGTGAGCATATGTTGGCATTAGAAAATTAACTAGTTAGTGGTGTACTAGATAGTGCTGCTATGAGCATATGCTGGCATTAGAAAATTAACTAATTAGTGATGTACTACTATGATTAGATAAATAGATAAAGGTGCACTGCTTTCATTATTTAATAGTATTTGCATGCACGTGCATGAGTGCTACTAGCAAAACTTGCCTTATGCTGAATTAGTATTGTGACTAGATAATAAGATATATGCATGCGGCTGCTAGTAGTGTATCTTTGCTTTGTATGGATGCATGCTGTCTTGAACAGTAGATAGAGAGATTTAATTAGAGATTTGATCGAGATTAATTAGAGAGGGGTTTTAGAATTTTCTAGTCGAGGGGCTGATTAGTAGATCTGTTTAATCTGTTGTTTTGTTGTACGATTTATTCGGGTACTTTAATGGCAAATTTTGGAAATGTCATCTACTAGTTAATTGTAGATAATTTCAGTATCTTTCCGTAGAGTATTTAATCATGTCGAGCGGATGAGTAATTTTCAAGTTATGTATTTAGTAAGGCTCGTTGTCCAGAAGATGAAAAATCGGTCTTCTGGAATAAAAACGGAGGGTTAGATGATTTAATTAGAAGTCTTGGTAATCTAAGAAAATGTGAGAAATTTTGTATAGGTTCCAGAACTGGGTGGTTTGCCATGATCGGACTTGTGAGTCAAAAGTTACACCCTTTTTAGTACCAGGACAACAAGAGGTGACTGTTCTGTATTGGAGAAGTATTGTGGATTTGGGGGATGTGTACGAGCGATATCAATTAATTGTTATTCTTGTGATGCTGTAGTTTGTATTGAAATTTGAGTGTTTAATGTAGGAGAGACGTCATGCTTGTTGCCATCTTCTAGCCAAACCGTGCGTTGCAACTAGTAAAGGCAAGTGCATGGTAGACATCGTTCAATGATTGATCGCTGTATTTCTTTATCATTCATTACCATTATTGTTGTGCTTTTATTTTTATTTAATTGCAAGCAATGGAATGGTACGACTATATCTTGTTGACAAACATGAGGAAAATTGGATACGATGAATATGATGAAATTATGCATTTTTGCATTCATAAGCATCTTTGCATATGAGAAGGTGATCATGATTGATCACAACTCCACGGGAGTGGAGGAGGTCCCCGATCCTTAAGGAGGAGTGGGCTTGAGGGTGAACGTTATCGCGACGTTCACTCATCTTTATCTTAGATATCTGTGATAGAAGTGCATGTGGACATGTAGAATAGAGTTGCATTGAGATATGAGATGAATATGTGTGAAAACAAAGAGAAGAGAATGGCATGAGAATATTAATAGAAGGACATGTGATGATAATGAAGTTATTGAATACTATTGATTTACCATTACTTGTTGTATATTGATGTATTTGCTGAGTCGTGGACTCACCCTTGCTCTTTTGTTGTTTTTATGTGATCATTGAGGGCACCACGATTGGGAGGGATTAGAGCACATGGAATAGTTTCACATGATTAATTGCCATGAGAACCATTTGATTTATTATCACTAGACTACTTTTAGAACATGTTAGAGATTGAATAATCTTAGATGAATGTTTTGGACTAGTCTATTTGGTGCTGTTTTAGACTTATTATCTTGCTATGTTTCCCTCGCTTATTTATTCATGCCTGACAAGTCTTTATTCATGTTCTATTGTGACCCATGGATGTTTTTTATTAATGCTTTGGTTGCTGAAATTCTATAGTGTGTTAATGAATATTAGTTGAAAAGGTAGTTTAGTAGCATTCCAGGCTCAGTGTTGAGCTGGCGTGTTACATTGATTTTGAAGCTTCAGATGCCACTTCCACCAAACGTCTTGATAGTATGTTGAATCTTAGTTAACTGTCATTCCCAATTAGTGCTACAGGTAGCATGCTTTCCATATTTCTGATTTCCTTTCATTCTTTTGGTCTCCATCTATCAATGAAATACTTCTCCAGCAATCATGTCATATTCAGGTGTATCACTACCCTAAGAATGTGTGCACAAAGGATGTCGTCCTTGTGGAACATGGCACAGATACAACTGAATTCCTCTTGAGGTAAATTAACTAGCACAATATATTTCCTAAATCTCAACTCTCTCATGGAATGATTGTCTGATTTGTATACTTCGTAGCATTCATCTTTGTCTATCCCTTTTACATTTAGTTTGGTTGTGCCCTTGAGTAATTCACGAAACACATGAAAATGCTCTGTTGTATAGCTGTCTGCTTGTCTCTCAAAGTAATATTGAGACCCGATATAGTGGGTTTGTGTCCCTTGTTTGCATATCTTGCTCTTTTAGCTTTTCAGCAATTGTGTCTGCTATTCTCTCATATGCTGCAAGGAAGCTTATTATACTGTATGTTGGGCTAACTTTTCTTTTGAACACTGAGTTAGTCCCCTCACTTCTTGCTGTTGTCTGGATAAAAGGGTAGAATTGTTGTTTAAAATATACAGGCACAAACCTCGTCCGTGTTTGCCACATAACTTGAAAGTATTTGATGCTTTGTATTCCATTTTTCTGTATCATTTCTTGCCACAAAGTTTCAAACTATGTTTCTGTTAGAGAGTTGTTCACAATGTCGTGAAATTCATTATGTAGTCCAGGTTTTGAGTCAAGGCATCTCCCGGTCTTTTCTTGTGCCTTTTTCATTATATGGAATAGATAGTTTCTGTGGTTAGTATTAGGGAACACTGAGGCGATTGCAGCCTTCATAGCACCATCTTGATCTGTGATAATTGTTGTGGGAGCTTTACCCCCCATGCATGTCAAAAGTGTCCTGACCAGCCACTCAAATGTTGCAATAGTCTCATCTTTTAGGAATTCACAACCAAATAAACAATTGTGTCCATGACCAGTAATTCCAACAAAAGGCGCAAAGGGGAGATCATACTTGTTTGTTTTGTATGTTGTGTCAAAGCTCATCTTGTCACCATCTGACTCATAGTAACTCTGCACCTTCCATCGCCCAAAATATATTTCTCACTCTATTTTCTTTATCCGTCTCAAAACTGTAGAAGAACAATGGGTCATTTGCTTGTTTCTTAGAGAAGTATTCCATGACCTGCATAATGTCATTAATTGAAGCTTCTTTTCTTATAGATGTTCTAAAGTTGCTAACATCTTTTTTTGTGTACGGTACAACGGACATACCTCCTCTTAGATACGAAAGAATCGCCATTATCATTCTGTTTGGTGCCTTGACGTGATTGAAAGTCCTTATGAGCATTTTTTCTTGAGTTATCATGTGTTTGTGTGATCGCATAAACTTAGTCCCTCCTTGCAGGGTGACCTCATGGTTGTGGTCAAGATTTAGCCTTCTGATGCGCCAAAGGCCTACTGTTAATGTGACCACCATCTCTGCAGGGCAGGCAGTCCTATTAATTGTGTTGCTCTTTCTTTTTCTTGTTGTTGGCTTTGGTGATGTTGTTTTTTCTTTCTGGGTGTTGACCTTGTTGCTGGTGCTTCCCTCTGCTAGCTGATTTGTATTTTGTTGTTCATCCTTTGATTTCCCGGTCTTATTGCACTTAAAGGTTACTCTTGTAACTTTGTTTAGGTTTTTCTTGCTCCTAGAATGGTAGTTCCCAGCTTTGCTAACTGACAAGCCAACTATGAAGGCATAATCGTTGTAGAACGTATGTGCCTCTTCGTCAGTTGCAAATGTCATGTCAATATATGAGAGATGTTTGCTTTCAATGTCTTGGCCTGCTGTATGAAAAGCCTTAATACTTTCATTCTCTAGATAAATCTCTATATCTTCCTCTGTCAATGGCCCTGTTTGATTTTCTTCTTGCTGTGTATAGTTGTCGTTGTCGCTGTCTTCTTCCATCATGTTTTCATCCTGTAGTGTTATTTGTTCTCCAGCTTCATTACAAAATGTTGCCTCATCTTCCATGATGTTTGCTGTTACTTGGGATTTTTTTTGATCTTCTTGATGAATATCTGAATGTGTTTCTTGCCAATCTTCAATTCATCTTTGTGAGTAATCAATCCTGCTGTTGGTCATGAACATGTTATTCTGTTGGAAAGGCAAGTGTTTAGAGCAAAAAAATATTAGTAAAGAATTTTGATTTCTTCAATTTGTCATGTGTTGGTTGGATGTAATGGTAATTCATATTATTTTTCCTCACCTCAAATGATACAGGTGCTTCCAACAGGTAGTTGAAGTTTTCGATTTCAAGCTGTGTAGAGTTCTATTTCCAAAAAAAAATGGTCAGTTGGTAAGCTTGTGTGCTATGTGTTTTCTTAATTCAAATGTATGCATTTTTTTCCAAAGTTTATTAAAATTTGTAGCTTACCTGATTGTTTTGTCCTGAAATATTTGCAAAGATGTTCATCTGTTGCATAAGGCTAGTGTATGAGTTGCTGCCTTCCTAGGATAGAGTAACTTGTTTTTGCATAGTACAGTCATACTTGTTTTTGGTGTGTACTTGTTGAATTTAGAACATAGTATAATTGATATACTCACATTCATGTTATCTTCTCCGACTATCATTCGAGCTCCTTCAACCTTTTGTAGAGTTGTCCCCTGCAAATGAATAAATTACATTTTCCAATTATCTATTGGTTGCAATAGGACAGCATAAGAAATTTTTGGTTTTAAACTCGTGCAACTTTGATGGTATTTATGGAAAAGTTTTATTTGTACCTCTTGTAGCTGCTGTTTTTGTAGCCAAGGTTCATATGCAGCATCTAGCAATTTTGCATACATGACAATGTCATCTTCAAACTTGCCCCCTGCTAAAGAGGACATGTAAACAAGAAAATTTTGTGTTGGAAATAAGTTTTGTGTTTTTTTTCGACTAAAACACGTAAGATATATAAACTTGCACTCCATTTGTATTAAAGTTTCATGATTGCTAGTTTTGCAACTTTAGTACATTTGGTGTGCAAGTTAAATGTATGCTGCAATTTATTGAATAATTTTACAGGGCACAATTATTTGTGTGTATCATATATTTGAGACCTAGTTTTTTTTGCCTACTAATAAAAAAACAAGATCTGGTTATGTTTATGTAGGGGTTCATCAATCCGTCTTTTGTTTTTTTTCTATCTTTATTTTGTATATAAACTTGATCTGGTTATGTTTATGTAAGGTGTTTACATGAACTTGCACTCCATTTTTATTAAAGTTTCATGATTACTAGTTCTGTAACTTTAGTACATTTTGTGTGCAAGTTAAATGTATACTGCAATTTATTGAATAATTTTTCAGGGCACAATTATTTGTGTGTATCATATATTTGAGACCTAGTTTTTTTTTTGCCTACCAATAAAAAAATAATCAGTCAACAGGTTTTTTTCCATAACAAATAATCAGTCAACAGGTTTTTGGTTTTGTAGAGGGTTGAATTTTGTACAGATTGACCAATCCTTTTCTTTTTTTTGCCTAGCATACATTCAAACATATTTGATTTTTTTTTCTTTGTACAGCATACAATCAAACTTATTTGAGTTGCTACATGCACACCCTAAATGCAATGGGACTCACCCCAAGTGATGAAAGAAGGGCTAAAAGAACAATGACAAAGCAAGCTTTATGCAGAAACAATGTGGCAAAAGGGGTTGGAGAACGAATCCAGATTGGCTGCTTATATAAGAAAAGGTTAGTACCTTTGTGTTTTTTTTTTCCTCATTGATTGCCTTCTTTTTTGCTTATATTGTCTTCTCTTTTCCTCCGAGTCCCCGCTATCTCCCTCCATTGTTGTCCTCGTTGTGATCTGTTCTTCTTTTTCTCGTTATCTCCCTCCATTGTTGTTCTCGTTGCGATCTGTTCTTCTTTTTTCTTCCTTTTATTTCTTGGATATTGGGCAGTGTATATGGGGAAGAAGCCTGACATGTGGGGGTTTGTCCCATTCTAGAGTAACTTTGTCGAAGCCCACAACCAAATCAAAAAACAAACCCAACAACAAACAACCCAAACAAACAACGCATCCAGAAACAAGCCCTAAACAAAAACAGCACAAACAAAAATAGGCCCCAAACAAACGGGCCGAATAACGGATCCAAATCATGAAATTGGACCCGTTATCCACAATAACAAAGCCCGGATGTTTTGGCTGTTTTTTCCTTTACCATTGGATGGAAATCTAAAGGTGAGAAAAAGTGACCGATAAATAACAGATTTTCAGGCAACTTACAACTAGACAGTCCCTAAACTCATATATTATACTTCTGTCACTTTCAGTATACTTAAATACAACTTATAAGATACTCCAATACGACTTAATTGAAAAATTTTCATTAGAGCCCTTTGTTTTTTGCTATATACCTTTTTTCATATATAAAAGTATATACACAAATTTTGCTATAAAAGTAAACTTTCATGAAATTTTTCATGAAACTCACTTTGGAGTATCTTATAATCATTATTGGAGTATGCTCAAATTGATAAAGATGTATCATCATAAAATTTAAGTGGTATATGAGAGATGAAATACGTACTCCCAATAGTACCATACCATATATATATATATATATATATATATATATATATATATATATATATATATATATATATATAGGAACATATCTAGTGCTAATGGGTAATTGATTGCTAAGGTGCTAATGCCAATCTTGATCGTTGGATCTAGATTAGCACTATATATGTTCCCATATACTGGATTGAACAACCAAGATTAATGCGGGCTCCCACCTCCAAACCATTTAATCACCTTGCATGCTCCCACCTCCAATGCGCCTTCATTAAACACCCTGTATGCTCTCACCTCCAACGCTCAAGATCTAGATCCAACGATCAAGATTGGCATTAGCGGTTCAAAAGTTTGAAATGGAAGCGCGCCCCTCTCCTTCCCCGGCTCACCTCCCCCTCCTTCCTCGTGCTTGCTCCCATGGCCCCACCTTCTGAGCTCCTGGCATGGACTTCTCTGGGCTAGACTTCAGCCCCAGGCTGAACCTCCAACGCTCGATCCGTAGCCGCCTGGGGTCCTCGGTGGTCTTCTCGAAGGATGGTCGCCATCAGGAATTTTTCTTGGTGGCTTCTTTTGGCCGCTCTCGCTTCCGTCTCTCTGAAGAAGTGGTAGACATCTTACTCCAATCCTGCCTTGGAGGTAATGCTCTTGATTTTAAAGTGTTGCAGCTCTACTCCTGGGGGTTCAAATTCTCGGTGGCCTCAAAAGATGTTGGGTTTCATATCTACAACCTCAAGAGTTTCGCCTGCAAAACCTTTGAAGTATTCTTTAGCCTTTGGGGCAACGGAGGAGCGAACTGGGAAAGAGGGTACCAACTGTGGTCTGAGGAACAAAAGAAAGAGTGGACCAAGGTAGCTCCCAGAAAGAAATCTTTTGCAGAGGTGGTTCGGTCTGGGCAGCAGTCTAAGGCCTCAGTCCTCACAGGTGCGAACTTGGTTCCACTCAATGCCTCTTCTAGCCAAGTGAGATCCACGGTGGTGCCGGTTACCCGAGTCTTCAATCGACTAAAAACTTCTCTTCATAGGCCACCCATTTCTCCTGCCAAAAGAGTGGCTGCTCCAAGAGGGATTCCAAACATTTCTGTTTTCAATCGTCTGGGAGCTTTGCGAAAGGAACTGGAAAATCATAACCCCCAAGTTCGCAAGGTGGTTGACAAAGGATTTGGTAGTAACTCCGAGAAAACTCTCTCACATCAACTTCCCCCTCTTGAGGCTCCTAGAGTTGGTTTTCGAAAAGCCCCTCATTGCTTCAGATGCCTCTCGACGGGGCACTCCCGTTGGAATTGCCGGAGTCAAGTTCGTTGCCACCTTTGTAAGAATCCTAATCATATTGCCAGTTCTTGTAAAGTAGTATCTGGCAACAGTGGTTTCATTCCCAATCTCAAGTTCTCATCAACGGTGAAGGAAAAAGATTGGTCAGGACACTGGTGTGATACTTGGTTCCGACAGAGGGACGGGATTGCCTTGGCTCAAATCTCGATGCCGTTGATCTTTCCTTTGCTTCGAGATTGCGGGTTGCACTTCTTTGGGCTTCCTCAGGACGCCTCGTCACCCCCGAGGCACAAATACCCCTCTGCCTCAGCTCCTCCATCTCCCAAGAAGCAGTCCCTTCCCCCTTCTTAGTCCTGGGCGATTGTCCCGTTCCTCCCCATGGCGAATTTCGAAGGAGACTACAACTCGCATTGCTCATGGCAACCGCCCTTCAAATAGTGGCGGCGAGCCTGAAGCGGCGCCCATGTACGGAAGAGCTCCCTCAAAGAACGAAGATTGGGTGATTGCGATCATTTCCCCATTGCCGCAAGGTCAGGTTCCTTTCGAAAATGTGGAAGAAATCATTACTGAGTTCTTGGTCAGGATCCGGAGGACCCAAATTCGCAACATTCAGCCCTGCCCTTTCAGGGCGGCTTATGTTAAATTTAATAGTGTTCATGCTAGGGAAGCATTGATCAATGATAGTCCTATCCAATTCGAAGATGTTTAGATCACCTTTCAGAAACATAATACAGGGCATAACTGAAAAGGTCTAACATTTAATAGAGAATGCTACCTCATGTTGGTAGGCTAACCTTTAGACTACTGGAGCCTAACTTACATTCAGGATGCTATAAAGATCTTTGCAAGATTGTTGGTCTGGGAAAAAGATCTTAATAACTTAGCTCGCATTATTATCAAAGTCAGAGTGATTGATCTTGAGCTGATCCCGAAGTGCATCCAGATCACAGATGGGGATGACTTTCTCAATGAATCATGGACAGTCCCTTGTGAAATCATTTCGCAAACCCTCCTAGGAGCTGGACCCCCAGATGAAGATCCCCCCCCCCCCGGCAGATGGAGGAGATCCTCACCCTTTTCCCCCTCAGCCCTGGCACCAACCCCCTCCTGGGCCGGGATTAGATGATCCTGTCAATGGGGAGGTTCAGCCCCAAGGACCTGCAAATGGAAACCATGACCCAGAGATTGAACAACTTGACCAGCATCATCAACAACCGGGGGCCACTGGAACCCCTGGCCAGTTGCAGTCCTGGAGGTTGAAAACCCGCCTGACAAAGGAATTGGGGATGCGGCCGCCCCCAATCTAGCTCTTGATCAGCAAGCTTTGCCTCAGCCCTCCCAAAGTAGCACGACGATCTCGGGGCAAGCCCCTTCCCGGGTGTCTTCCTCCCTGTCTGTCACTGGAAGAGACCAAGAGCCCAATCTGCCCCACCTACAACTTTTTCCCCCGCCGCCTGTGCCTGATCTGAATCAGCTGGTAGTAGACCAAGACTTCATCGTGCACCAAGCGGCAGATTTCGCTCAGGCTGATCAACCGGGGCAGATCAAACTAGAAATGCAACTTAGGATGGTGCTAGTACCCCACCCTGACATCCATGCTGAGCGGGAGAATCAGTCTCCAGATCAAACCAATGGGCCCTTTTCTCACGCTGGATCGCAGGCTTGGGCCAAATTCTTTGAGCCCCATTGTCAATCTTCAAGTCAACAGGTAGTTCAAATTCCCGACAAATGGGCCGACTTTTTTACCTCCATGCTGCTGTCCCACCAGAACTTAGCCTTGGCAAAGCAAATCCTTTCCTCAAACATGTGGTCGCTAATCTCACAAGGAGAGGATCATCAGGACAGACATAAGGCTTTCTTCATCCCGGAAAGCTGCCCAGTGCCTACGGATAGGGATGGCAACGGGGCCATTCCCCGGCAGGGAGTGGTAGACCATCCCCATCCCCGTGACAAGAAAAAAATCCCCGTCCCCATCTCCATCCCCGTCCTCGAGTACTATTCTTCCCCGTTCCCCATCCCTGTCGGGTTTTCGGGGCCCCACGGGGACCCAAACCCGCTTCAGCGTCGAAGGAGGAGGCGTCGGTGTCGGAGGAGGCGTCGGTGTCGGCGTCAGCGTTGGAGGAGATCGGCGTCGGAGGAGGTGTCGGCGTCGGAGGAGGAGGCGTTGGCGTCGACGTCGGCGTCGGCGTTGGGCTGTTGGGGAGGAGGAGCGGGAGTGCGGGAGGAGGAGGCATCGGCATCGACGGAGGAGGAGGAGCCGAGGAGGAGGCATCGGCGTTGGCGGAGGCGGAGGAGGCGTCGGCGTCGCCAGAGGAGGAGGAGGAGGAGGCGTCGGGCTGTTGGGGTCCTTGGGGAGCTGGACTGGTTGGGGGCTACGGTTGGGACTGGGATGGGAACGAATGGGACTTAGGGTTGGGGAGTTGGGCGATCGCTAGGGTTATCTGGCGTTCTGAGCCTTAAGGAGTGGGTGTCATTTGTGCTGTAATTGTGTTATCGGGGCCCGTCAGATGCTTGGGATGGGGAGGCGGGAATAGCCCTGTCCCCACCTCACCCGATGGGGAATGCTTTTTTCAGATTAATATCCTCGTGGGGAAAGAACTAGTCTCAAACTCGCCCCCTAATAGGTGAATTCCCCATCGGAGAATAGGGGATGGGGCCCCATTGCCATCCCTACCTACGGAGTCCCAACCTGCTGCCTCGGAAGGCTCTTTGGAGTTGGACCCTCTCATGGATATTTCCCTCGTGAAGAAAGACATGAATTCTTTCCCGAACTCCCACAAAGTTCCCTTCAATATCGATTCTCCTTCCTCGCCGGTCCAACCACCTTCGGATCTCTCGTATGGCTCAACTTCGGACCTGCACATCAGAAGAAAGTGGGTCAAAAGGGTTGCTCCTTTAGTCGAAACCGAAGTCCGCAGAAGCACCAGGCTAAGGCTCTTAAAGGAGGTTATCGACACAAAACTTGTGCTAGCAGCCTCTGCCCGACCTGTGATGCTAAGCCACCCCTGCTATCCTCCAAAATGATCAAGAACCTCTGCATTGAGTACTGCAAGGTGTCACCTAAAGCTGTCACGAAGGACGAGCTTGCAAAGGAATACTCAGGAAGGCAGAAGCCTGACAACCAGAACTCTCAAAATGCAAGGAACAACATCAACTAAGCTTCTAGGAGGCTGGACCTGTAGGAACTTTTTTGATGGTTGTTTCTGCAGCAGTTTTTTTGTCTTTTCTTTCTTTTGCCGGTTCACCGTCCGTAGACAACTCCACTTGGGTTCTCCTCTTGTTTCATTTTGTATGATGGTTGGGTCTACTTGGATGGCTGGCCCCTCAAACTTCTTTGTGGCTTCCCTAAGGTTCCCCACAGCAATTCTAAGAACTGCTGTCCAGACGATTTTTTTTGCCTATGTTATTATGAATAGATAATGGAAAATCTTGTCTTGGAATGTTAGAGGTTTAAATTCTCATAACAAGTGGAGGGCCATCCATAATAAAATAGAAGAAAACAAGTGCAATATTCTGTGCTGCCAAGAAACGAAAAGAGAAAGCTTCGATCTGGGATACCTTGCCAAGTTTTGCCCAAAACGCTTCAACAAATTTGAGTTCAAACCAACCTCAGGAGCCTCAGGTAGCTTACTTGTGGACTGGACAGACCCTTTGTTCTCAGATCACCTCTTCCTCTACAACGAATTTTCGGTCTCGGTTGAATTCACCTCACTCAGGGCAATCTTGGATCCTGACAAACCTTTATGTTCCCTCGAGGGTAGAGGACAAGAGGAGATTTCTAGAGTGGTTTTCAAATTTCCAACAGCCTCTAGACAGAGACTAGCTGATCGTAGGAGACTTCAACTTCGTCAGAGCTCCCTCAGACAGAAATAAGCTAGGAGGGAATGTTCAAGATATGCTGCTCTTTATTGCGGTCATAAGTGAGTTGGGATTAGTAGAGCTGCCCCTTAAAGGCAGATCTTTCACCTGGAGTAATATGCAAGAAGAACCACTCCTGGAGAAGCTAGATTGGTTCTTCACCTCGGATTGCTGGACTCTTCGCTTTCCAAACTCCTCCATCTATCCTCTGGCCAAGTCAATCTCAGACCATGTCCCCTGTGTCATAGCGGTGAACACTTCCGTCTCGCGGGCTAACATCTTTAGGTTCGAGAATCCTTTGGTTGCTCATCTTAGTATACGGAATCTAGTCTCTCATTCTTTGGACTCAACCAAACCCATGCTCAAGACCAAGGCGGTATAAACTTGAAGTTCAAAACGCCCATGAAATATTGAGGATCTGGTCAAAGCCGTCTTCTAGTCTTACTTCTATCATCTCCAACACCAACGAGGTCATCTTTTTCCTTGCTTGTCGGAGGATTTCCGATCCCTCTCTTTGCAAGAATGGAATGCTAGTGAAATTTTAAAGAAACACCTAAACCTCTCTTTGAAAGGACAGCAATTATATTGGAAGCAAAGAGAGACAATCAAATGGGCAAAGCTAGGAGATGAAAACATGAAATTTTTTCATGCCAGAGCTTCAATTCGTCACAGAGCAAACTCTATCCCGACTCTGCAGGAGGATTCAGGGCTCGAGGTCAGTGATCATCAAGGAAAAGCCTCCCTTCTCTAGAACACCTTTAAAGAAAGATTAGGCTCTTCAAATGCGCCAGATATGTACTTCAATCGGCAAGATTTTTCACCCCTGTACAGAATCTGGAATGGATGGAAGGTCCATTTGAACAGCAGGAAATCGATGAGATTGTCAAGCACCTTCCATTGGATAAATCCCTAGGGCCTGATGGTTTCAACAGAGAGTTCTTCAAGAAATGCTAGCCTATCATCAAGAATGATTTCTATGCTCTTTTCTAAGCTTTCTTCAGGAATGAGCTCAACCTTCAAACCATCAACTCCTCCTTTATCTCCTTGATCCCAAAAAAGGCCAACCCAGTGAACATAAATGACTTCAGGCCAATCTCCCTGCTGAACACCTCCCTCAAGATTTTGACAAAACTTCTGGCCAACAGACTTCAGCTGGTTATCCTGGATATGGTCCATGCCAATCAGTATGGGTTCCTCAAGTCTCGCACTATCCAAGACTGTCTAGCCTGGGCCTTTGAATATCTGCATCTTTGTCAACGCTCAAAGAAGGAAATCCTAGTCATCAAAATAGACTTTGAAAAGGCCTTCAACAGAATTGGACACAAGGCTATCCTAAAGATCATGAAGTTCAAGGGTTTTGGGCCAACCTGGTTAATTTGGATCTCCAGGATTCTTAGCTCTGGAACTTCCTCAGTGCACCTCAATGGGGTACCCGGCAAAACCTTCCACTGCAAAAGGGGGGTCAGGAAGGGCGACCCGTTATCACCTCTCCTCTTCGTCCTAGCGGCAAACCTCCTTCAATCAATCTTGAATAGAGCTATGTTTCAAGGAATTCTTCTCCTACCAATCTCCCTCCAGGCCTGTGTAGACTTCCCGGTCATTCAATATGCTGATGACACTCTGATAGTTATGCAAGCCTGTGCCAAGCAGCTCTTTTACCTCAAAGGAATCCTTAACACCTTTGCAGTTTCAACCGGTCTAAGGATTAACTTCCACAAATCTTTCATGACCCCAGTTAATGTTCCCGCTGACAAAATGGAAATCCTTTCTCGCACTTTTGGCTGTCAATTAGGATCCTTCCCCTTTACCTATATGGGTCTTCCGCTGGGTTTATCCAAGCCAAAAATTGTGGACTATTTTCCTCATCCAGAGGGTGGAAAAGAAACTGGCTAGCTGCTCTTCTTTCCTTTCCTATGGAGGAAGGCCAACACTGGTTAACTCGGTCTTCTCCCAGCTACCAACCTTCTACATGTGCCTTCTTCAGCATGTACATCTCTCGTCACAATCAATTAGCATCACACGAACACGATGATGCAAAAAGAGTGCTCAGCTTGACGATGTGCGCGCGCGCGCATACAGCATACTGCATACTGCATACATAGACTTCGACTCGTGCACAAGGGAAGGCGAAGCCACAGATGCAAAGTCCATTCAATTCATATGCAGATACTTATCCAGCTTAAATGCCTCTGTTTTTATTCAAACCATTGGCTGCCAACTCAAGGCTGTGAACTTGACAAACATACAGTAATCAGCATAAGCAGCAGAGCTTGTGGCCATTTATCCCCCATTCGTTTCAGTAAAGAGGCCACGGCACGCCATTCGTGTCTAGTTATCCGGGATCAGTACTATGGACCCTGACGTCTTCCTAGCTTCCAGATCTGCATGAGCACGAGCAGCTTCAGACAATGGGTACGTATGGTTCACACGAATGCGCAGCACCCCGCTGTCAACATTAGCGAACACCTCGCCAGCTGATTCGAGCAGCTCATCACGAGTAGACGTGTAATGCATCAGGTGAGGCCTGGTCAGGAACAGTGACTTGGAAGCCAGGTCGCTCAGTGGAATGGGATCAGGTGTACCAGACGACTGCCCAAACGACACCAGAAAACCGCGAGATGCCAAGCATTCCACAGAAGCCTGCATAACAAACATCCTGGATATCATTCCTCGGATCAGAATAATGATGTACATGATGTAAACTCACTCTTGAAAATGGGGGAAACAAAATGCAACATTTCTGGTACTTACATAGTTACACGAGCTATGCAAGACCATTGGCTGCAGGATACACACTAAATAACACGCTGTGCCTTTCGAAATGTAAGAAAATGAAGGTGCTCTAAACCAATTAAACTACTGAGTCATGCCTATGTGAGGACCAAATAGCTGATTCTTTTGAAAGGAGAGTACTCAAGTCACAATAACCAATACTGTACCGAGAACCACAATCTTTCGTTGCAAAGATCACAATATGAAGTCATTATGGCCACCATTCAGTATTTAAAGATTGAAGTGCAGACATAAAACAATCAGACATAGCACTTGTTTGCAACATGGTTATTAAGGCGGTAAGGCGACCTCCCCCCCTCACACCTTTTAAGCGATAAGGCGTGAGGCGAGGCGACGCCTTACCTGACAACATTCAAGGAAGTAGTCTCATATCCCGAGTCTATGGAGCTAAAATATGGTGATAAAGATTTGGATCTTATTCTTTTATACTCACTGCCTAGTTCATACTCTACGTTTAGAGTGTAACACCCCAGCCAACGTTCAAGGAGCTGGGTATCCAGTGCACTCTGCAAACTCTCCCAAAACTTGGAGACAAACTTGGCATCTTTGTCGGAGATGATGGTCTTTGGCACACCATACAATCTCACGCACATCTTTCGCATCCCCAGCGGCGCATCCTCTTCTCATCTCCCGTCCTCCTCCCCTTTCCTACCCCGGCGGTGGCGGCGGCGCAGATCCTTGCCCTTCCCGTCCTCCTCCCCTTCCCTACCCTAGCGGTGGCGCAGGTCCTCACCCTCTCCCGTCCTCCTCTCCTTCCCTACCCCAGCGGCGCCGATCCTCGCCAAGAGCTCTCCCTTCTGAGGGGGAGGCTGGGATGGAGGGGGAGGCCTCCCCTGCTTCCCGACGCCGCTAGGCGCCCTCGCTCCACCCTCTGCTGGCTCCGGCTCCCGGCGTCGCCCGAGGTCTCCCACTGGATCCAGCAAGACGAGGCCACCTCTGCTCCGCCTCCCGCCTGGATCTGGCTCTCCAACGCCGCACGGGCGACGGCAAGGCGACGAGCGACGGCAAGGCGGGGGCGACGCCTTGGCCTCCGGCGGCGCCTTACCGCTTAGGCGACGCCTAAGTGTCGCCTAAGCGACGCCTTAATATCCATGGTTTGCAAAACATCATTAAAAAGATCAAACTATCTACCCATAGCAAATTAAATTTGATACCTAAGAGCTGGTACAACAACTGTACCTTGTATGTATCCTTTCCAACGGAATCATAGACCACATTTACACCTTTTCCAGCTGTGATCTCCTTGACTCTTGTCACAACATCTTCCTTTGTGTACATGATCACATGGCGACATCCATCTTGAGTTGCCTGTGCAGCTTTCTCTTCATTTGAAACAGTCCCAATGACAGTGGCACCATGGGCATTTGCCCATTGACAAAGGAGTGAGCCAACTCCACCAGCAGCAGCGTGGACCAGAACAGTATGACCAGTCTCAACCTGCATGGTAATGAAAATGCAGTCAAGCTCCCTATTATATGGCAATCAGGTAACTCATGAAGTACTGTTAAGCTCTGAGCATATCTAATATACACACAGTAATGTCAGGGAGAGCTCCACATTTGCTGTAGATGCTGACATTTTTTTTGCTCATGTTCATTCATTTAGTGGAGGGTTATGACACCTCAGGTTTCTCCACTTTAAATAGTTTAGTCTCCCTTCTACAGGCAACACAAAATGAATATTGATCATGCCCCGAGAGACACATAGTGTGGTTCGTTTAGCTGTTTTGATTGGCCTACTGGCCACAGTTCTTACATGGATCACCATTTTAATCTAGCCACACAGTGTTTACGTGTAAACACAGCTTTAGTACTTTAGTATGCAAAAAAAAAAACAATGAGGACAAAAGAATAAATGGATGCTATACCACAATCAGCAAGCACATCGGAACGCTATATGCTATCTGTTTCCATAGGATGGTAAATAGATATATGTATATATAATACATGCCTAAGACTCTTAAGAGATAGATGAACTATACATGCAAATACGGTAGAAGTTGCCCATGAGTATATGTGCTACATGAACTGGTTATTTGAATGAAGCAACTTCAGTTACATGCATTGAAAGTTAGACTAAAGGGAGTGCTATCTGTAAAGGACATCGGTATAAGTGTAGAACACCACACCTTGGATGGCCAGGTAGGCAACCTTCAAAGGATGATTTACTCGACAGATAAAAGAGACTATGAACCTCAGGGTAAAAAAGATTAAATTTACCTTAAATATACGGTGAACTAAATAATGAGCAGTCATCCCCTTGAGCATTATAGAAGCCGCTGTCTTATGATCTACTGAAGGTGGAACAGGAACAGCAACACTGGCTGGAATAATTTGCTCTTCAGCATAAGAACCCATTGGGTTGCCAGCATATGCTACAACATCCCCAACTTTTCTGCCAGTCAGCCCAGGCCCTACTGCAGTCACCACACCAACAGCTTCCATTCCTGGAGGTTGAATAGTTTAAAATTTTGACCATAGAAACAGCAAAACTCATAGTAGGAATGCGGCATAGGTGAAAAAGCACAAGCTCATTTATACAAGCAATACTCTGATGCTATGTATATGACACGTACAGGATAAAATGAAAAAGAACCAATTTTGAGCAGTAAAACAAATCAGAGATCAAATTATTTGGCCTTGTGATCAGGATATACCATTGCTATTGCCACTATGCAGTAGTCTTGAGGAGCTTGATTTCTATTACTTATCAAAGTTACTGTGTGTAGCGTAAAATGTTGGTGGCTTCAGACATCTAAGGGAACACAATGGTTAACTCTCCAAACTAGGAAAACTAATCAAGATTCATTTGAGTATTGTCGTAGGGGCGGCCCATTGGCCCCACGGCACAGGCAATGCACTAAGGGGTCCCCGAAGGACCCAACGGTACTTTAGGTGGCCCCGAAGGCAACCCCGAAGACGCCCTTCGGAGGGACCCCGAAGGCAACCCCGAAGACGCCCTTCGGAGGGGCCCCGAAGGCCCCGAAGGCAATCCCAGATGAGCCCTCCGAAGGGACCCCGAGGTCCTCGAAGATGCTCCTGGAGGCTCCGAAGGCAACTCCGAAGACGCCCTTCGGAGGGGCCCTGAAGGCATTCCCGAAGCCTCCGAAGGGCCCCCGAGGGCCCCTAAGGTGGTTCCAAAGATGTCCTACGAGGGGGCCCCGCAGCCCCCGAAGGAGGGCCCCCAGAGGGGCTCCGCAGCCATCAGCAAAGGCGCAATAAAGGTGGACCACGCTCACCGCCCAGGTGGACCAAGTTCAGGAGAGTCCACCATGCACCGAGGGCTACACTTAGGCTAGGAAACCCCTGCTACTCCTATGGTAGTTGTACCTTTGTAGGGGTGTATGTGTCATTTCATGTACCTGGTTGGATAGGCTATAAATAGCCTCCTCCCCCTTCATGTAAAGGGATGAATACAAAATTTCTGGCAATTAATACAAGTACACTTCTAGCTGGAATCCCACTCTTGGGACCCTTCGGCCCCTCGCTTAGAAGCCAAGGATCCCCCTCACTTTATTGTCTGCTCTTTTTACTACGACAAGTACTAACTAGCCAGGGGTTTCATTAGGGGTGGATATCGAGCCAAGCCCTCGTCTTATTGAGTTTTTCCCGAAACTGGCACAGTTTTATTTAATATCATTTTATTTATAGTTTGAAAGTATTTTTATAATTGAGCCAACGGATCGAAATCCGATTTCATTAGAAATTGACTCATTGCGATGTTTAACCAATTAATGAGTGTAACTGAAGCAATTTTGAACCGAGTCGAGCTTTTTCTCCACCCCTTCATCCCTTTGCATATCTTTGTGATGAAAGTCTTAGAAGGTCTGGTACTCCCTGATATTATTATTGTGCATGCTCAAGTGCAAAGCAGTTTCCAATTATTCACAGAGCAAGGGCAAGTTCAATTACCAGAAACGTCAGTAAATTTCTTGTGAAGACGGATGGAATCACGGGTAGGTTATAGGTGTACCGGGGATGAAGGGCAGTGGAGCGGAGTAGACCCCCTTGCGGTGGTAGACGTCGATGAAGTTGACACCGATGGCGGTGTTCTTGATCCGGATCTCGCCTTGGTTGGGCTCGCCGACCTCCACTTGCTCCCATTTCATCACCTGCTCATGAGTCATGACCGGCAAGGCAGCAGCGCACCAAGAAATTTTATTAGGGCAGGAATTGGCCTCTCAACCAAGAAACAAGACGAAAAAGAAAAAGGAAGGAAGATGAAGTGCATCAGTGAAGTGGTGGTGGTGCTTGCCTCGGGGCCGCCGAGCTCGTGGACCCTGATGGCATTGACCATCGTCTCCTTATTCTCGGAGGAGCAGCGGAGGGCGGTGGGGAGGCGAGGAGAAGGGTGGGGGTGGGGGTGGGGGGAGAAGCGGGGGTTGGAGGCGGAGGTGGGGAGAGCGACCGCAGGGAAGAAGAAGATTGAGACTGATCCTCCTTTTGGGGGATTGCAAGCAGCAGCAGCAGGAGGCCAAGGCCAAGGCGTCATTGCCCACGCGTAGACGTCGCTCTACGCTCTACCACCTTCTAATTCGATTGATCTCCTTTCCTCACCTTTTCTTTTTAGCAAAATCTAGGAGTCCCCTCTTTCTAAATCTAATCCAAAACTTTAGCCCAAACAAAACAAATAATATGCGACTGATGCCAAATTAGCTCCAAAACAATTTGGTTAATCCTCGAGCTCAACGAAAAAAAATAACAAGTTCACAATTACTGATTGACTTTACATATAGCAAGACAGCACCTACAACTTCATCAGACACTCAAGTAAAACAACATCAACAAGAACATGAAGGGAACTGAAGGATTTTTTATAAAAAAAATAATATTAATTTAAAGATAATTAAAAAAAATAAACAGTCAATTTTTTTTTTACGAAACTAGGTTTCTATATCAATTGGAACGACGATAGGTTCTTGTTGCCATTCCAATTGGCGACAGAGACAACAATACCGAGAGGTTCTTGTTGCCATTCCAATTGGCGACAGAGACAACAATACCGAGAGGTCCCTGTCGTCAGTTGAATTGACGACAGGGATCCAAAATTATTTAATATTAAATTTGGAAAACCGCCATTTTAAATGGCGATATGAATCCCGTAAATCTCTATCGCTATTCCAAATGGCGATACAATCTCCCCTATAAAAAGATCATTGAAACCCTAAAATTAGGGGAAAATTCACTTTTATTCAGAAAAAAAATGAAAGAGGGGACGGAAGGGAGAGGAGCAGAGATGAGTAGAGGGGAGGAGAGAAGCTAACAAAGCACCGCCCGTCCGGTCACCCACCTTTAAGGTAATTTTTTTAACCGAATGGACTACTTAGTTTTAGATGTACGGTTACGTAGTGTAGTATGTTGTGCATAATCCTTTTCGGTGGGTAGTTTAGTTTTAGATATGTGGTTAATCGTGGAAATCTTGTTTACAGTGCAGTACGTCAAATATGTCGAACGCCACCAACTTCAAAATTTACTATGGTCAGGGGGCTATTCTTCAGGGTCCCGAGGGAATAGATTTGCGTTATTTCCAATTGGCGACCGTGGCCCTAACAAGACTAGAGCAGCGTACATGAGGCACTGTGATGCGGTGGTTGTTTCACTCATTCGATTTGGACCATGTTTTGTATGATCTGAGATTGAGATGCCCTGACCCCCGAGCAACACATGGCGCATATTGGGAGTTAGTGCAGCTCAAGGGAACAAGGTCATGGCAGTCATATGTACACAGGGCGAGGGAGGAACGGTGGGATTTGGCCCTTCTGGCCCAAGCATACGCCAAGCCCACTCCTGCATCGGCGGCTAAACAAGAAGGGGTGGTGATAACGAAGAAGAAGTCCGAGACTCCAGCCACAACGTGACGCACACAATGGCCGAAGGTCCTGGAGTTGCTGATGCATGTTGTCGATGAAGACCCTACGGAAGGAGCTCCTTCAGTCAAGCAAGCTAGTGGACTTGATGACGAGGGTGAGGAGCTAGAAGCCCTAGTGCAAAGGATAGATCTCGAAAACGATGGCTAAATGGTATTGTCAGAAGATGAAGGATCCGACGATGAGGATGTTCTGGACTAGCAGACAGTTTTATCCGAGTAAAACACATACCAGTTCAACAACCTCATCGTTAACGAAGGCTCCCATGTGCCATGGGAGTATGACCAGAGCGAGGTTAGGCAATGAGCTATGTACAAATGCAAGGAGGCTGTCAGGCCCCTCTCGGGATACACCCGGAGAGATGTCCCAAGACCACCTAGGGAGGTCCGACAGGACCACCCGTAGGTCTGGGAGGTCCTCTGAGAGCACCCTGAGAGGAAGTCCTCCAAGACCACCCAGGAGATCTTAAAGACTTCCCGGAGGCCCTAGCCTCTGCGCACTGAACTAGTCCCAGGATCACTAGCTAGCTCGCACAGATCAACACAGATGTAACCACAACCACACGACAAGAAATAAGATGAAGCAAACAAATTAACTTATATTAAACAAGGACCTTATGGTCAAGGTTGGTTACAAAAGGCGCCACCACGGGCTTACAAAATCCGACAACAGAACTTAACAGCGAAGCCACAAAAGCGCAATGCCATCTGGCAAGCCCATAGGCTGTCGAGTGGAGGACGTCTCCTAGAAGGCTGGATCATCAAAGAACTCCTCCTCGAAGAGGTCTGAGCACCCTTGTCCTTGATCTTCTTCGGCCACTGCTTCAACACAGGGATTAAAGCCATGAGTACGTTTGAATGTACTCAGCAAATCGCAGGGAACAGGTATGCACATATTATTCATGCAATGGCTTGGCCAATGATAGCTGTAGGGTTAGTTTGCAGGAAGCGATATTTGACAGTAAATAGCATAAGTAGATTGCAAAGCTCAAGTTAAAAAGAGTAATACATAAGTACATTTTGTTTTCAAATGAGGTCATGAGCACCAACTCACTCCTAAGACCACTTGTGGAAGGCCTGGTCGCACCCACGACCAGGACCTCTCCCACGAGCTCTCTGGAGCACTGTAACATCCCAAATATAGGTTGGGTTTCAAATGTAACCAAATCTAGGTTTGTGTTTCAAATGTAACCAAATCTAGATGTGTGTTTCAAATGTAAGAAAATGAGTAGAAATTAAAACTTTTCTTACATCTTGAAGTTTTTGAACTTTTCTATAATTCTTGTAAAAGAATTGTGGAATTCAAGAATCTGGTGTTCAACGTTTGGAAGTATTTTTCCTAAGTTCTAGGGATTATGTGTGACCCCTCTGAAAAAATTTCATAATTTTTAGAAATTATTTGAAAATTTTTGGAGGCAGTCAAACCAATTTGTCAATGGGTCAAACCCTAGAACAAACCTTGAGGAATTTATTAAGAAAAATGCCATGCATGAAAATATCTGGAAATTTTATGTAAAGTTAATCCTGGGGTGAGGAAGTTCCAGTCAAAATTTTAGAATTTTTGGAGTTAGTTTGCTACCTCTAAAAATTCTTCCAAACTCAGCTTTCAAATTTAAACCCTAACTGGTTTTCACTATTCCTCGGGCACGGACTGGACTCGGGCTCGAGCCAGTTGACTCGGTCGAGCCAACTAGCGGTATCGGTGCGGTCGGTTTGGCGCGTCGCTTATCAACCGTTGGATCTCCATCGTGCGGTCGATGTTTGCGCAGAGCTGTGCAACCGCGATCGCTTGTGCGCCGATGGATCTTAATCAAACGTTCGCGCCAAAGCGACCGAGCCAGTCTGCAAGTGGGTTGAGTCAGATCAACTAACTGCACCGGGCCTTGCCACCTTTGGATCTTGATCTAACCGCCAAGATTTGTCCAATCCTGGCCGTCCATTTCTAATCCGACGCTGGGCGGGTCGTCGCCTTCCTCTCACTCGCGCGGCGCAGCGCCAGCGCCAACACGCCATGGCAGAACGCATGCGAGGGAGAGGGCAGTGCCTTGTCACCTCCCAACCGCTCTTTGCTGCTGCTAATTAATGCTTGCCAATGCTTTCGGCCCCCAAAGTCGTGTACAGAGCTGCCCCCATCCCCTCCGCGTCCTTGGCTGAGCAGGTGAACCGAGCATGGGCCGAGCTTACCATGAGTGTTGCCCTAGCTCCCTGCCTTGCTCCTCTGGCTATTTAAGCCCCCCTTGGTCCTCCTGGTGTTCCTTTAAACACCCTCTCGACTTGTTCTTTGCTGGTCGAGCTCGAATCACCCAAAACACCTCGGCCGCAATTGCTGGACCTCAAGCTCTCTAGTGAAGACAGTACTCCAATGGTTCTTCTTCAAATTCTTTCGCGTCATCTTGTGCCTCTAATCTCTTGGAGTAAAACCCCTAACTCTATTTAGGTTTGCTTTCACAGGAGCGGCCTAATTTGGAGTTTTGGTCCCCTTCGGCCGAAATCGCCCCCTTTCGTCTCCATCGCCGGTGAGTGCGTCATTCTTCAATTGATTGCTCATGGACCATCCATGGGCTATGTTGAAGCTCTATTGATGACCCGGTGTTGTTATTTTTGCTCAGAGCATCTTCCCCGCGTTGTCTTCTTCGGCGCTGGCAAGGTCCTCCGTCGCCAGAGCTTCTCCGGTCACCTTTGGACCTCCTCCGTGCTCAGGTAGCATTCCAGTAGTCCCTAGATACTCGGGCACCCGCTTCTCTGAACTGTGGCAGAGCTTTCTTTCATTTTTCGCTTTTGGCCATGCGCTGCCACGCCGCCCCGTTCCAGCTCGCCAGCGTTCTAGGCCACCTCCGTCGGAGTGGGTGGTACCATGGGATGCACACGGTTATTGCCAACCTCAGACTGGTCTTGGTTCACGCCGCCGTGCCCTAGGTCGCCGGCGGCGAGCCAATCTTTGCCGTCGGGTTGTTTGCCGGACACGAGCTTCACTATAGCGTGTCGGATTAAGACAAAGATCAGGTCATTAGATGCGTAATGATTGGTTAGCGCCGTTAATGGCTGTCTTAATGAACTCCTGAGTCATCGACGATGGGCCTGCGCACGTTAAGACGCAGCAGCATATGCTTAGTCATGCGTCGTCCGTCTTTAGATCAATGGCTCAGATCGCGTGGACGTTTGGAACCTCCGAACGTGGCGATCAATCTGAGCCGTCCATCTCCAGACACTACTACAAAAAGGCTAATATTAGACGCCTCATCACAGACGGTTGACCAAAACCATCGTAGATAAATACAATCATAGACGGTTTTGGTTTATCGACCATCTGTATTGCCGGTCGCGCTTAAAACCGCTCGCGGAAGAAGTAATATCACGAGCGGTTCGTGTTGAAAACCGCTCAGGAAGTATCACAGACGGTTACAACAAGAACCGCCTCGTGATACTACTAAGTATCACGAGACGGTTTTGTTCAGAATCGTCAGGATATTCACGACGGTTTTCAACACGAACCGCCTGTGAATTCCCGTGCTCATCACGCATTTGTTCATGTTGAAAACCGCTCGTGAAGTATCACTGAGCGGCCAGATAAAAACCGCTCGTGATACATATCTTATCACTGCATTTTGTATTAAAACCGCCTATAACTTGGAATTTTCCTTACACTCGATTTTACCATGGATTCAAATTACTAACGCTCCGATTTTACCATGACTTGAAATCACTAACACTCCAATTTTACCATGGCTTGAAATCGCTAACATTCTGATTTTACCATGGCTTGATGATTTTACCATTTTACCATGGCTTGAAGATTTTACCATGGCTTGAAATCACTAACACTCTGATTTTTCCATGACTTGAAATTACTAACACGTCAATTTTACCATGGCTTTGAATTTTCCTTACTCTGCAATTTTACCATGGCTTTGAAAACACTCCGATTTTACCATGGCGCTAAATCACTAACACTCGATTTTACCATGGCTTGAAGAGTGTTAGTGATTTCAAGCCATGGTAATTGTATTTTACCATGGCTTGAAGAGTGTTAGTGATTTCAAGCCATGGTAAAATTGTAGAGTAAGGAAAATTCAAAGCCATGGTAAAATTGCGAGTAAGGAAAATTCAAAGCCATGGTAAAATTAGAAAGTAAGAAAAATTCCAAGTCACGATTTGTTCTTAATAAAACCGCTCGTGATAAGATATATATCACGATCGTTTTTAATATGAACCGCTCGTGATAAGATATATCACGACGGTTCTTAATACGAACCGCCTGCGTGATAGTATCTTATCACTGCACGGTTCGTATAAGAACCGCTCGTGATATGTCGTCACTGCACGGTTTTTGTATGAAACCGTCTCGTGATTCGCAGCGTGGGAGTTTGAAAATTTTGAACGCTGCTGGAGGCAAAATATTTTAGCGCTGTCCTTATATATTAGACACGCCTTTGTTTTCCATCGCCTTTCCCTCTCTCCTCCCCACACCGAAGCTCCAAATGACCACCTCGATTCCCGTCGCGATTCAAATGAGGAGACACAACCGACGATGACGATGAGGAGGGATGCAGAGGAGCTCCTTGTCTACCGGAAGGTACGTGTACATCCCCATAACATACACAATTTGTTGGCTATTTGTTGTAAAGAAAATTATCTTAATTTTGTGTTACCTAAGGTCGAAGCGCCGCTGGAGGTTTTCAATCGCTCTCTCCTTGCCGACGAGCTTGAGTCGAACTCGACGACATGCAAGAACATCTTGTGATATGGTGGTGAGGTACAAAGAGGAGCTCACAAGACCAATCCAAGAAGCCGATGAGTTCTTCAGGAGCTTGGAGGCATAGATGGTTTCTAGCTAGTTTAACTTTGTAACTTTATTCTTTTTCCCATTCGGAGGGGACGCTAGAAACCTTTTGGTTTCCTTTCCTATAATGTGTTTGCCATCGTAATTTTAATTAGATTTTAGTTGTCTTGCTAGAGATTGCATATGAAAACTACGGTCTAGCACTTGATTGGTTTGGCTCAAAATTCGATTTTTTTGCAATGGAAAAAACTATTACGCAGTTGCTCGAACAAGAACCGCTCGGATAGTAATGATCACAGACGGTTCTTGTTCGTAACCGCCTGCGAAATAGATTTTCACTGATTTGTTGTTCGTAACCGCTCAGGATAGCATTTTCACGCATAGCTTCAAAAACCGTCTGTGATGACTCATATCATTACAGACCCATAAATTCAGACGGCTCACAAAACCGTCTGTGATGACGTTTTTGAACCGTTCGTGAAGACCTTTTCTGTAGTAGTGAGATCTGCGGCTGCGATTTGCGCGGGCGTTCGCGCGCGCGAGATCCAAACGAGGCCGCGGTCGATTCAATTTGGACCGTTGGATCCAAAATCAACGGTCCACATTCGTGTGAGTTCGCAGCGCAGCGCGCCGTCTCTGGGCTTGGACCGTTGGATCCGAGATCAACGCCCGAGTTTTTCCACGCCAATTCAAATTTAGGAATTTCGAGAGATTTAATTGTGAATCAAAAAGGTAACAAACTTCAAAATTTCATAACTAATAAAACCGCTCGTGATAAGATATATATCACGCATCGTTTTAATATGAACCGCTCGTGATAAGATACATATCACGAGCGGTTCTTAATACGAACCGCTCGTGATAAGTATCTTATCACTGGCACATTTCGATAAGAACCGCTCAGGATATGTCGTCACGACGGTTTTTGTATGAAACCGCTCGTGATTCGCAGCGGGGAGTTTGAAAAATTTTGAACGCTACTGGAGGCAAAATATTTTAGCGCTGTCCTTATATATTAGACACTGCCTTTGTTTTCCATCGCTCTTTCCTCTCTCCTCCCCACACCGAGCTCCAAATGACCACCTCGATTCCCCGTCGCGGTTCAGCGAGGAGACACAACCGACGATGACGATGAGGAGGGATGCAGAGGAGCTCCTTGTCTACCGGAAGGTACGTGTACATCCCCATAACATACATAATTTGTTGGCTATTTGTTGTAAAGAAAATTATCTTAATTTTGTGTTACCTAAGGTCGGAACGCCGCTGGAGGTTTTCAATCGTCTCTCCTTGCCGACGAGCTTGAGTCGAACTCGACGACATGCAAGAACATCTTGTGATATGGTGGTGAGGTACAAAGAGGAGCTCACAAGACCAATCCAAGAAGCTGATGAGTTCTTCAGGAGCTTGGAGGCATAGATGGTTTCTAGCTAGTTTAACTTTGTAACTTTATTCTTTTTTCCCATTCGGAGGGGACGTTGTGAAACCTTTTGGTTTCCTTTCCTATAATGTGTTTGCCATCAGAATTTTAATTAGATTTTAGTTGTCTTGCTAGAGATTGCATATGAAAACTACGGTCTAGCACTTGATTGGTTTGGCTCAAAATTCGATTTTTTTTTGCAATGGAAAAAACTATTACAGACGGTTCTGAACAAGAACCGCTCGTGATAAGTAATGATCACGAGCAGCTTGTTCGTAACCGCAGCGAAAATAGATTTTCACGCACGGTTCTTGTTCGTAACCGCTCGTGATAGCATTTTCACGCATAGCTTCAAAACCGCTCGTGATGACTCATATCATTACAGCACCCATAAATTCAGACGGCTCACAAAACCGCTCGTGATGACGCTTGAACCGCTCGTGAAGACCTTTTCTGTAGTAGTGAGATCTGCGGCTGCGATTTGCGCGGGCGTTCGCGCGCGCGAGATCCAAACGAGGCCGCGGTCGATTCAATTTGGACCGTTGGATCCAAAATCAACGGTCCACATTCGTGTGAGTTCGCGCAGGCGAGCGCGCGTCGTCCCGTGGGCTTGGACCGTTGGATCCGAGATCAACGGCCCAGGTTTTTCCACGTCAATTCAAATTTAGGAATTTCCCGAGAGATTTAATTGTGAACTGAAAAAGGTAACAAACTTCAAAATTTCATAACTAATTCATTTTAGCTCCAATTGAGTTGATTCAAATTTTGTTAGATCTGGTTTGAACTAGGCTTTAATCTAAAAATGGTTGTAAGCTTGGTTCGGCTCTAGAAAATGGATTGGTAAATTGGTTTAGAAATAGGATTTAAATGTTGCTCCAAAAATTGCATTTAACTTGTAAATTGCATAAGTATTTCTCTATAGATCCTTTTTTAGTGAATCCAATTCGGTTGACTTCTTATATTAGTGTACTAAATGGTAGAATATGTTTTAGGCATGTCACTATTTTCAAAATCTTTGTGGGTGCAATTTGTTTTGTTCTAATGTGCATGTCTTTGAAAAATCATAGAAAATGCATTCTAGCTCCAAATGAGGTGAATCCAATTGGGTTGTTCATATCATGAGGTGCTATGTCTACCCTAAAAATCCCAGGTGCAAAACCTCTTTGGAAAATAGTGCTAAAGAATTTAATTCGGATGAACAGTAACCAATTTGAATTTTCCAGCATTTTTCAAGCTGAGCAGATTTGTTTTGGCCATAACTTTTGCATTGAGAATCCAAATCAATTGGTTCTTATTGCTAAATTCCTTAAAAATCATGCTATATCTTCTGTAAAAATTTCAGTTCATTTGGAGAAAGTTGGCTGTGGAGTCTTTTCAATTTTCTTCGTTCTTATCGGTTCTTTTTCAACTTTTCGTTAGGTGCCGACGAGTGCGTTGATCCCGTGAGTGACCCTCTGTAGTTTAGTGAGCAAATCCAGTAAGGCAAGCAGTTCGATCATCTCCCATTCCCTTATTTTAAAGTCTAATACTTTGTATTCAATTTGTATGTATGCATGCTCTATTTTGTTGTTAAATTATTGTCGATTAGTTGATCCTATAGATGCATACTTTGTAGGTAAATGTTCAATCTCTACTACTAAGCCTAGGACTATCTTGCTGTGATTTAGAGTTCGTTGGATGAGCTCTTATCACTTAGTAGTTTACGTTTGATATTGCTTAGAAATGCTTAGATAACGGTAGAAATGGGCGGTTGTCGACTTATGTCGATGACCTTGATCACACAAAAACTATTATTCCATTATGTCCAGCACTTGTGCTTTGTTACTTTGTAAAGAAATAAAAATGCAAACAAAATTATTATTGACTTGGGCACAATGGATGTTGGTGTGATCTCATGGTGTGTGGAATGGTGCCTAAGTCCCTAAGGACCGAGTTACTTGGGCCACTAAACTGAGCAATATTGCGTGCTAACCACACGAGGGGGATATGGGACCTCTCTTGACTTAGTACTTTGGTGTGTGTTAGCTCCGAGTCGCAGGTGGTTGTGTGTGTGTGTGTGTGGTGTTGAAAAAGAAACTTGTGATATGTGTTGGGTGAGCGGGAGTGGAATCCGGTTAGGTTCTCCACACCGAAGGGCATTGTAGTTGTCCGGAAGCTTTACCCTAGTGGTAGTTGACTTTCGGCTTTACAATGACTCTGTCTCAACGTATGGGTTTCTATCCATACGAGCGACTCGTAGTTAATACACAATATTGGAAATATCTCGTAGGACTTAGCCGTGCCGGCATACCAAAGGAAGTGTGCTAAATAGCTTGGTGAAAAGGCGGTCTGACGTGTGGGTACATTGGTACACCCCTGCAGGGTTAAATCTATTCAAATAGCCCCGTCCTAGGTTATGGACATGCTTGGCAAGGTCGTGCAAGAACTAGACTAAACCTTTAATTAAAACTTGTTGGGTGGTATGAATTGGGTAATTCATGCTATTGTTGTGGTGACTATTGGGTTAGTCACTTCCAGGTTATCTTTACTGTTGTTATTATTACTTGTATCGTTGTTACTTCAACAATTAAAAACAGTTTGTCAAATTGCTTTAAATCTATTACATTATTGCAAATGAAAACTTGCTTTATGCTAAAATGAGCCTAAAGCCTTCCACTTAAATAAGCTTGCATGTAGCTAATTATAGGCTGTTACCCTTACACGTTAGTCTTGCGAGTACATTTTTGTACTCATTTGCTTTGCTTAAATCTAATTGTTGTAGAGGAAGAAGCTGAACCCCAAGGGTTCCACTTTTGTGAGATGTGCGGTGGGTTTGACGACTAGGTTGGTGGCTTGGTCGGTTGCCTTGTGGGCTAAAGGCAAACCGTATGGCTTTTTGTTATTGCCATCTTATGACTTGTGCTTCCGCTGTTTATTTTAGTTGTTTAGCTCTTTAGCTTGTATTTGGCCGGTCGGCCTCTTTTGTAATAACTCTCTATTATGTATGTCTTTTATTTAATCTAGTTCGTGCTTTGGATCTATGTTTGTATGAAATTGATGCATGAACTTGTAAAAGGGTGTATGTACAGCACTTCTGGGATGTACATATTTTCCCGCTCGACAAGCACAGGTTTCACAAAGGTTCCGGGCACCTCCACAGACACAAGCACTCACAGGCAGCACAAAGAAGAGCAGCTCAAGGACAGAGGACTTCGGTCAAGGCAAAAAGCAAAACGTACAGTCTGCTGTCAAGAACTCAAATCTTTCCCAGGAATCGGTCGCTGCCCAGGAGCTCCTGTATTTTCCAGCGGCGCTCCACACGCACACAGAGGAACAGCCAAGTACTAACTCGAGCAGCAAAGAAACAAAATCAAAAAGCGCCATCGCCACGATCCGGTTTCTTGCGGGAGCTCCTGATTCTCCAGTGGCGAGCCGACAAAACCTCACGAGAAACAGCAGCAAAGGAAAATAAACTAATCCAAAAACCAAACCTGAGGTTCTTGATTCTCTTGACTACTCACCCGCTGGCAGATAATTCAAAGAATCACTTGCATCAAAGAAGCGGCTAACTAAAAGACTAGAAAACAAGTTGCAAAGAACACAACGAGGTGACCTTGATTAACAACCAAGCACGTGTTTTTGCCCAGAGAGAGACCGACGACCAGATCCAGCTTTTTACGGGGCTAGACTACAAAGAACGCCATACAACTCCATACTTTTTCTCTCTGCTTTTTCCAGAGGGTGCCGCCACCACTTCTCCAAAAGCGCCCATTTTTTTTTTTTCTCAAGCGACCCAAACACTCCTTCTACAGCCTTTTATAGGGCAACAATAAACCCTAAAAACCTTCTAGATGATTTACCCTAATGGGCTTCCGTTAGGGCCCAACAACAACGGAACACACACGACGCATCTCAAAGCGCCGTCTTCATCGTCGATTGATCTAAACCGCTTCACCATGCGCCGACCAGCCAAGCGCTTAGTCAAAGGTCACCAAGATGGTATTTGGTAAAATTACCAAAATACCCTTCTCGATCCTTCTCCAAAGACCGAGTCCATCCGCTGAAGCAATCGTCTGCTTCACCACATGTAGGTTGATCAACGGCTCCATGTCGTCAAGTCTCTCCCGCCCGGATCCCACCGGCACCACTGAGCACTTGCAACGACTCCCGCGCCGCTTGATCAAAACCAGTCGCACCGAACTGCCCGTTTGGTCATCCATGTCCATTCTACGCCATGCTTGAGTCACTTGACCTCACCCGGCATCCATGATCGTTCTGGACCTCAGCTCTCCAAGCTTAGTCCCGATCCTCCTCGCCGTTGACCGTCATTGACCTGCAAGCCACCTGCACAGCAATAGACAAGCAAACACGAATCTAGGAACAAGTTCTTCGCAACTTGACCCACGTTAGCCAAAACATGCAATATGCAACACATATGCATTAACAAATATGGATATGACCTATCCCAAAATCAATTCACCACTTATATCAACATTCAGCACAAAAGCCGGTTGATCGCCACCGCCCGACAGATCTGAAACTTTGTCGAAAACACATGAAACTTCAAACCAAAAGCCACATTGCCAATTGTTTCATCATCCTAAGATCATGGGCATATCCCCATGATATCCACAATCTCCCCCTTGATGAACACATTGGCAATCTCTCAGAAAATGTAAGTTTGTTGTTTGAAAAGTAAAATACTCGCAGTTTTCGCACAAAGGCACAACTTGGTCCAAATGCAAGAAAAAGGAAAGGAAATGACCAAGCTGGCTCCAGAATAGCATAAACAAGTGAGATAAGGAAAAAGAAAGCACAAAAGCTTCCAATTCCAGAGAATCGACAAAAATCTCACTTAAGGTCCACATGAAAGAACAATTGTTCTATTTGACCTTAGATCATTGTGAGGCTTCAAGATTTGCAATTCACGTTCAGAAAAGAGAGAATATGAAATTTCAATTTCTGCATTTCTCCCCCTTACAAAACTTCTTCCCCATAACCAAAAAGCTCTTTATTAACATTACATTTTCGCTATATCTTCTCCCCCTTTGACAATGGATATATCAAGGAATCATCCCTTCCTCTCATCCAGAGATGACAAATGCACAAGCAAGGAAGAAGCAAAAGAAAGCGCATGCATGAAATGCAATGGGGTGGCTTCATTTTTGTTTTGATTTTTTAATTTTTAGGTAAAAGAAGCTTTGGAGATTACTCAATTGAACAGGCTAGCATTTCTACCATTACTCAAGATACAACAAGCCTGACAAAGCTAGCAAGATCATGTTAAGACATATATAGCAAAGCTAGGCTAATGAGCTCAAAATATCACATGTTGTTGGATTAAATTAAGCAATGCTTCAAAATTAGCAAGTTCAACAACAGGTATCCTAAAGTGATAATGGCCATGTCAGAATGTCATTGTGAGATCCAGAAGCTAGCAAAGGCCATCTAGGAGACAAAAATCCTGAAATGAACCAGTTTGCACAAGTTTTTGTCAAAAACCCAAGTCTGAACTGTTCCTCATTTACAAAGAATATTCAAGTTGATAAAAGGTCTATCTTAGTAAAGAAGATCCTGGACTAGGAGCCATCCACAATTTCTTCCTAAGCTTCAACCAATTTGACAATTTGCATTTTTAGCCATGTGCTAGATCTCAAGCCTTGCCGCGACCATCTCAAGCACAAAAAGCTTAAAAGAGTGGTCTAGGTCATCCAAAACTCCCCCTGAGTTCATGCCTAGTACAATGGCAAGCCGTCTCATGAGAAAGAATTGGTGAGATCAGTTTTTTCGCACAAAAGAGATCATTTTTCATTTTGCATAAGGGCTATTTTAGATTCTTTAATGAACTGAAAGCTCAAAGATGTTCAATTCTAGATTCCAGAGCTAACAAAGCAATTTTGACAGGGCCAATGTCACAAAAGGATCACTAATTGAGCAACTAGCTAAAAGATCCACAAATTGCAATTTTCAGTTCAAGTTAATTAACAGTTCTAGCCCATATAGCAAAGACATTGCTGTACATGTGAAAGCATGATAATTCTAGCAAGTTAAAGAACTAGACACAATCTTGAGCAAGAATTGAAATACTAAAGCTCAAGAGGGTAATAAGCAAAGCTTCAACAATTAAAAGAAAGAAGCGGTAAAGCTTATATTACAATGCATCTTTTTGGATTTTTTATATGTAAGCAATATGATACAATGAGATGCACAAAAGATGTAAAAGCCTAAAAAGATCACAAGGATCAAAAAGATCCAAAGAAGATACCACTTGAATAAGGTATCAGAAAAGATCCACACAAAAGTTCATATGAACAAGGAAAGTTCAGATGAACAAGAAAGGTTCAGAAAAGAACCAACTCCTCCTCAAACCAACCCATAGGGATAAATTATCCCTAACTTGCTTCTCAAGGTGGCAAACCTTGTTGGGTCTAAAAAAGGCTTTGAGGGGAGATCTGTCAAAAGGCCTTGGACTCCACAAAAACTAGCACAAAAACTTCAAACACCACACGATCTCTAGGAAAAGCAACTCAAAAAGCTAGGGAGCGAAACACCAACACTAAAAAGCCTACAGGCAACTCAAAACCTGCTAAGACAAGTGATTGGGAGACAAGCTCGACCTAGGCTGTGAGAAGAATGTATCCTAGCAAATCATGGGATAAGAAGATTGCCTAGAAAGGACACGTGCTAGAACAGAGCCTCCTATCTACCCTGAACACAACAAGCCCAACACCTAACACAAACTAGATGCTATGCAAGGTAGAATAGAGATACCATACATAAAAGTAAGGTATAGAAGCTCGAACCTGAGTCGCACTGCTTGGCAGTGAGATGTAGCGATGATGAATGAAGATTCATTCCTTGAAGCTCCAGAAAGTAGTCGCGCTCACCCATCATCCTCATCTCAAAATCCTTCGTCTCCGAGAAGTGATAGTCATCATTGAAGGCACAAATGAAGAAGAACCAACAGCTTGAGGTGATAACACTTGTAGGACCACATGTTCTTCTTCTCAACTGAAAAGACTACACAAAAGAGACAAAAAAGTCTATGCCTTGGTACTGGGTTAGTGAAACAATATCTAGGGAAATCAGTACCAAGACACATGACTAACAAGGATAGCAGCAAATGATCCAAAACTCATGAAAGCATATAATCAACAATTTAAGACATGAGCATGGAGATAGACAAATCAATTTCAGCACATGCTATCCAAGATATGATAAAGCTCAAACTATCCTTAATCCACAATAAGGCATAGGAGCAAGCAAACAAGCACATAGCATATCACCCATCATATACACAGTCAAAAGTAAGCTAGTGAAAGCTATGGCAAGACTCATGCATCCATAAATAACAGTAAAGCACAATAACCATGTAAGCATAAAGCATTTTAGAACAAATCATGAATAATGAATGCTAACATGGATATCAAGTGAACAAGTGGATACATAAGACAAAAATCAACAAGAGCAATATGATAAATGTATGAAATCAGTACAAGCTCTTGAAGACACAACCAAGCTTATACATCCATAGAAATTAAGAACTACAAAATGATACATGGATATATAAGCAAGAATCAATCATGAAGATAAAGGCATGATGGTAAAAGATAGCTCACAAAACAGGTGTAGATATCGATCATTGAAGCACATGCCTCTTGGAGGCCATCATTGGGGCGAAGAACCATCAAGTGTCTTGATCATGTAATGAAGCAAAAGATCAGAATCCTTTAAGTCCATGTTCTCCAACCTGCGTTCTTGGTACCTACACAAGAGAAAGGCAAGGTGTTCGAGTCTTGGGTCCCGAAAGGTTAGAGAGCAAATGCTTGGGAACCCAAACCTTGGACACACCACCACCAGAAGTAGTCGAACCATTATGTGAGTTAGCATGATGCAAATGATGGTCCATGCAAGAAGATCCAATCTCATCCTTGAAGGCACGCCGCGAGTGGACAGCTCGATGAGGAAAACGAGGTCCATCTCTAGAAAAGCGGCGATGTCCTTGCTTGAAAGCACCAAGATGAGAACCAACAGAAGCATCAAAAGAACTCACACAACCTTGCCGTGGGTGTGTACCTCGATGAACAAAACGGGGTCCACCTTTTGGACAACAGCGGAAATCCTGCCTCGGGGCAACTCGTGGACCAAAACCAAAACTATGCAAACCATGTCCACGGTGCTGTCCGACACCACTAGAAAAGGTGTCAAAGAAGCCATCAACAAATCGAGTCTTCGTGCTTGGCTCTTTAGTGTGCATGTCATGAGAAAGACTATGCCCACTAGGAGACTTAGAAGCATGAGCTCGACACATCTGTTTTGCACGCCGGAAACAAAAATCTGCATGATGTCCATTCTTCCCACAAAATGAGCAATGGTGTAAAGGTCTACTAGTAGACACGGTCCGAGAGGACGAAGCACCATTATGGCTCAAAGAAGAAGTCCTGGAAGAACTAGCATCATGACTCGTCCTCGTATCGACACTAGACCCACACATGCCATGAGAAGGGCTATGTGTTTTCCTAGAGGTACGACGACACACTTGACGCTCATGTTTCAAACGGCGAAAGCAAAACCCAAGAGTGTGTCCATTCTTCTTACAAAATGTGCAATGGTACTTCTCTTTTGAAGATTTAGTACCATTTGAGAAAGAAGCACATTTGTCTTTTGAAATCCGTTGGACAACACAAGAAGAGTCCGAAAGAGTCGAACTCACCAAAGAAGAGCTATCCAAAGCGATGCCACAAAAACCAACATCAAGTGACTCACGTTTAGCACAAAAAGACTCCAACTCCGAATGCAAAGATGCAAGAGAAATCTTAAAAACATCAATCTCAGAGTGAAGGCAAATACAAGAGTCACATGATTTGGCACTCATATCATCGCGTAAAGACTCAATCTCGCTCTTCAAAGAAATGCAAGATGTGCAAGAAATTAATGATGCTTTCGAATTAAGCATGCAGTTCAAAGCATTAATTTCGGTTTCTAAACAAGCACAATTCTTACAAGAGACTAAATCATCATTAAGCAATTTTTCATGTTCTAAGCACATGCTACAAGGCCTAGCTTCAATTTTAATAATATCAGCCCTAGCATTTTCTAATTGCTCAAGATGCATGGAATTAGTCAATTTAAGCTTCTCAATTTCAGCAAGCATGCCTACACAAGAATCATAATTATTTCTAGCCATAGATCTAAGATTGCCTATTTCTAACTTAGCATTGTTAAGCTCATGATGTAAGACAATACAAGAATCACATGGCATAGAAGCATTTGATCTCAATAATTCATTTTCAGATTTTAGGCATGCAAGAGAGTTATTCAAGTTTTCTATGTCTACAAGTAATGAATCATAAGCATTTGTAACATCCCAAATGTATAAACAGGGTTATTCAAGTATAATTATATGTGTAGAAATTAAAACTTTTTCTCACATCTTGAAAAACCCTAAAATCTCATGGAATTCTTGTCCAAGAGTTGTGTAATCCAAAAACACAAAGCTCTTGTTGACCAAAAGTCAAACTCATTTTCCAATTATCTCAAACCTTGGGCCAAACAATTGGAAATATTTTCCCTTGGTCCAAAAACTAATGTGGGACCCCTCTGAAAATATCACGAGTTGTAAAACTAGTTTGATAAATTTTGGAGGTTCATCTTAATGTCAGCGAGCTCCTGTAAAAATTTCATGAAATTTGGAGTTCAATTGCTACCTCAAACAATTCTGTAAAGCCTCAGCTGTTAGAAAATTTAATTTAAAACAGGGCACTGTCCCTTGGGCTGAGCCGTACTCAAACCTGGTCCAGCCCAACCCCATCTGACCTCCTTTCCCACCTTGATGAGGTCGTAGCCGTTGGATCCAATCCAACCGCCACGACCTCCCCTCAACCAACACCCAGACCTCCCTTCGAGGTCCTCTTGACCTCGTGGACCTCCTCGGTCAATGTGAGCGCTAGACCTCCCATGTAAAACCGCGAGGACCTCCCCCCCCCCGTTACGCCGCTAAGACCTCTCTTTGCACGTAGTTGAGGTCGAGCCGCTGGATTTACATCCAACACCACGACCTCCTCCTCAAACGTTCTCGAGATAAGACCTCCCCACCTCATCAGTCATAGCCGCTGGATCAAAGATCCACGGTCATGACCTCCCCGTGTTGAACTTCACGACCTCCTCTGAAAAACCTCACAAAGAAGGTCCTCCCGCTTGTTGAGGTCATAGCCCTTGGATCGAAAATCTAAGGCCATGACCTCCCCTCTTTCTTAAAATTGGGTGCGGTTAAGACCTCACAGAGGTCCGCACCGCTGGATTGAAATCCAACGCTTTGGACCTCCCCGTCCATTTCTCACGCATGTTTTCACGTGAAGTGAAATCGTGAGGCCATGACCTCCCCACGTTTGATCGTGTGGTGGGACCTCCTCCCGGCCACTTAAAACGAACGGTTCAAAAATAGGATCCGATGGCCAGACCTCCTCGAGGTCTTATCCAACGCCCATAGGACCTCCCTGTTCTTCTCCTTCCTCTAGCGCTGGGCAAGCTTCGGCAAAGGCATTTAATGCATGTCCGAGCAGGAGGTACTGTTCATCACTCTTTCTCGACCAAGATTTAATGCAGTCACTTTTCCGCCTCAATGGTCACCGAGAGCTCGCCTCTTGTCGCCCCCAAGTCTTGTCCACTCCAAGATCGTGCCATGGGCCAAGCTCACAAGGAGCTTAGCCAGGTGGTCCATGACCTCCTGTGCCCTAGTATAAAGCCCCATTGGGTTCCTCCGAGCTTTTTGGCACACTTCAAGCCTTAGCTTGCACCTGCGCCTTTGAGCTTACTCTTTCATCGACCTCCACACTTGGCCGCCATTGTTGAGAAGCTTGAAGCCCTTGGTGGTGAAGGCTTGCTCCAAAGGGCTCCCTCTCAAACTCTTGCTCCATTGAGCTCCCCAAATCTCTCGGAGTTAAACCTAACTCATTGTTAGGTTGACCTTTTCAGAGGGGCTAGTGGAGCTTGGAGCCGAGGCTTGGAGTTTGGAATTTGGACTTGAAGCGGTGGAGCTCTCCATCTTCCCCAACTCCGCCAAAGACCATCCTCAACCTCTTGACATCTTTAGGACCTCCGTAATTCCCGGTAGTCCTTAGTGCCGCACCCGCGTGAATGCATGTTGCGGAGCTTATGTTGGGCACAAGCTTGATTGTCGCGCGAGTGCTTTTGCATTTTCGTATTTTGGCCGTGAAGGTCGCTCTGTCCTCTCCGGCCGCCGGGCGATTAAGGCCGCCGCCGCCGTTGAGAGAGGTCCGTTGGTGCGCATGGTTATTGCGGACCTAACGGTATCGTATTGACCTCACCGCGGGGCTCTACATCGCCGGGCGAGGACCATTTCTTCGAGCTCGATTTTGTCGACGCCCCGAGCGTGTCGTGTCGCTTTTAGGACGAGATCCCGGCGTTAATGGTGCTAATCATTGCTCAATCTCGCAATCATTGGCGTCTTAACTGCCTTAAATCCACCATTTATTGTGCGCAGTTAAGACCTCCCGCGCGGACCTCCTCGTGGTCTGCGCAAGATAACCTCTTGTCCAAGCACGCGTGCGTGCGCAAGCACGTGGTTGCGAGCTCTGGACGTCCGGACCTCCTCCGAGGAGATCTGGAGCGCCCAAGACCTCCTTGGCACAATCTGGGCCGTCCAGACCTCCCTGGAGGTCTGTGGCGTTGAGGACCTCCTCTGGGACCTCCTCGAGGTCATCTCACCATGAGGACCTCCCTTTAGACTGGTCCGCTCCGACCTCCTTCCTGCTAGGTCCGTTGGATCTCCCATCTATGGCCACGACCTCCCCTCACCTCGCGCATGTGCGTGGTTAGGAGGTCCAGACCTCTGGACCTCCCATCTGCAGTGTGTTGTCCTCCGGGAGGTCTGAGCCGTTAGATCTGTGATCTGTGGCTCACGACCTCCCATGTCTCTGTGAGTTATAGAAATGTCAGTAAATTCTTAAGTATGAACTGAAATAAGGTATAAACTTTAGAATTTCATATCTTTCTCATTTTAATTCCAAATGAGGTCATTCAAATTGTGTTAGCTCTATCTTGAACTTGACTGTAATCCAAAAATGATTGCAAGTTGAGTTCAGTCCCAGAGCACGCTTAGCCACTAGGTTTTAAAACTAACTTTAAATATACATTCAAATTAATGCTTAACTTGTAAAATTCATAACTAATGCTCTGTAGATTCTTTTTAAGTGAGACCAACTTTGTTGGTTTCCTCTAGTAATGAACTCACTGTGAAAATTAGTGTTGAGCTTGTTGCTATTAGAAAAATGAGGACTTGTGCATTATAATTTTGTTCAAGTTCTTGTTTTTGAAAAATTATAGAAATTGCATAATAGCTCCAAATGAGATGAACTCAATTGTGTTATTCATCTCATGAGGTGCTGGTTTTACAGTAAAAGTTTCAGCCTCACCACTTTTCTAGAAAATGTTGCCTCATAATTAAATTAGTGAATAGTGCAGTTTGGTATTTTTAGGGCTGAGCAGAGTTGTTTTGCTCATAACTTTTGCATTGAGAATCCAAATCCATTGGTTCTTGTTGCTAAATTCCCTAAAAATCCTCCTCTTGCTGCAGTAGAAATTTCAGAGGATTTGGAGTTCTGTTGCTGTGTTGTCTTTGTTGCTTTTAAATCGTTCTTATCGGTTCTTTATTGCTTTTTCCGTTAGGGTTCGACATTTGTGGTGATCCCGCGAACGACCCTCCGCAACAAATTGACCAGCAACAAGGCAAGCAGTTTGATCATATCCCCTCTAGCGTCCCATTACTTTAAAGGTTAATATGTTGTTTTACTTCTATGTACGCATGCTACTTTGTGTTAAAGGTCGCTAGTAATCCTATAGTTGCATAATCAGAGGAGTGTTTATCCTCTACTACCAACGAGCCTAGGTTATTTGCTGTGATTTGAGCTCGTTGGATGAGCTCTTATCACTTAGTAGTTATGCTCCCTCTCGCTTAGACATGCTTAGCTATCGGTAGTAATGGGCGATCATCGACTTAGTCGATGGTCTTGATCACACAAGTATAATTATTCCTCCTATATGTCCAGCACTTGTGCTTTGATTAATTTGTGAAGTCAAAAACTGAAAATAAAGGATTGATTTAGACTTGGGCATATTGGATGGATGGGGTGGTTTTTGGAATGTGGTAGTATGCCCGAGTCATTATGACCGAGTTACTTGCGCCACCGCTCGAGCAATGTTGCGTGCTAACCACACGAGGGGATATGGGACCTCTCTTGACTAAGTACTTTGGGAGGTGTTAATTATGAGCTGGTTGGTGGGTATGTTTTAATAAAATCTGTGTGTGTGGTGTTGGGAGGGAGCATTGGCGCACTGGTTAGGGTCTGTCTAATGTGTCTTGTCCCGTGGGTTGCGGCTCGTAATTAGCATCGCCCATTGGAAAGGTCTCAGAGACTTAGCCGTGCTTGCACACCAAAGGTAGTGTGCCTAAAGGAAAGGCGATGCGGCGTGTGGGTACATTGGTACACCCGCCGGGTTAAAACTATTCAATAGCCTCGCCCTAGGTTATGGACACGCCGAAACGCCTGTAAGAACTAGACTCAACCATTTAATTAAAACTTGATGGGTTGGTATGAATGGATGTTCATACTATTGTTGTGGTGACTTGGGTTAGTCACTTCCAGGATGTTCTTGTTGTTGATATTATGTTATTATCTCGTTGTTATTTCAACAATTACAAATGCTTTATCAAATTGCCTTCAATCTATTATGTTATTACAAATGAAACTTGCTTTATGCTAAAATGAGCCCAAAGCCTCATCCACTTAAATGAAGCTTGCATGTAGCTAAATTATAGTTCTGTTATCTTACACGTCAGTCTTGCGAGTACAATAAACAAGTTATTGTACTCATTTGCTTTGCTTAACAAATTTGTTGCAGAGGACGGAGGTGAGCTCCAAGAGCCTTACTTCTGTGCCACGTGTTGCAGTTTCTTCGACGACTAGTCAAGCGGTCCGGTCAGATGCCTAGGGTTAAGGCACACCGATTGGCTTTGTGTTATAGCCATCTTTATGGCACTTTTGCTTCATTGTTATCTTTTTAATTGTTGCTTTTGGCCTAAGGGCCTCTCTTTTGTAATAGCTATTTTCCTTTTTAATATTAACTTCGGTTTGTGGCTTATGTACTATGTGTTGTATGGAATTGGTACATTCTTTTGTTGTGAGGTATGTATAACGCATTCGGGAGTATATCTCTCGAGACCGGATTTATTTGGTTGATAATACTAGGGTCAATTGGGTGACTAAGTATTATGAGCCTAATAAATATACCAGGGTCTCACAGCATTCATGGAGGTTTTCAATTTGGAGAGCTCATGAGACAAATCATTCTTTTCTCTTTTCAGCAATTTCATTTTCTTCCTAAGAGCATGCAATTTGTATTCATATGAAATCAAGCCATCAATGAGTTTTTCTTTGCTCACCTTGCTTAGCTTGAGTAGGGATCGCCCTCATAAGAGTCATCATGATCATCCTCGAAATGCTCTTCATCATTCTCATCCTCAATCATCACGCACATACGCCATCGGGCTTCTTCTCCTGGGCTCTAAAAGTGACTCATCCCCAAACTAGGACAATCAAAACAAAAGGATTTGCCACAGATATCACAGGAGACTTCCTCCTCCATCGCCATTAGACTTATCATAAATTCAAATGTCTTGTTACGACCAACACCATTGGTAAAAGAACCACGACAAGATGCAAGGAACCGCTCACAAGTTCTCATATTTGTCGCCATGCTCAAAGATCAGAAAAGATCACAAAAGAGCAAACTTGGCTCTGATACCAATTGTAGGACCGGAAAGGTGACTAGAGGGGGGGTGAATAGGCGCTTTCTCTATTTTTCACCTCGATCGAACTCAACACTACTTTCACTCCAATAGCTATAAAAGCTATGAAGATCTGTATACAGGCACAGCGGATCCTGTGTTGAGTCTGATCAAACCCCGAAGTCAAAAGACAAAAACAACTCAAGACCGCACGCACACCCACAACAAACAGAGATTCAGTCCAATCAAGATGATAGCCCAAGCTAATAAAAAGACTAAACAGATTCGGTCACAGTAACAATAAACAAAAGTTTAGTCACATCAATGATGGATGGAAATCCTTAAGCCTTCCCTCTGTAGCAACTAGAATCTGGCAAAGATCAGTATACATGCACTTCTGCTTAAAAGCCATTCTAGTGCCACTTAACATAAGTTGCACACCAATTAATGGATGAACAATAAGCTACCGCCACGCTCAGGATTAACCACACCAATCCAGTCGACAAACACCCATAAAGAGACAGTAGTCAAAGCTAAAAATAGCGCTCGGCTTTTCTCCACAGGCCAGAGGCCGTCGCTCAAAAACTCTGATGGGCGCAGCACAAGGAAACAGTAGCAGTAAACACATCAAATAAAAATCTCAAGTTCCTTGACAATTAAACACAGGGCTCGGTCGCAACACTGATGGGAACAAATTCGGTCAAGGCTGGATCTAGCCGAGGGACCTGGTTTCTGTGTGTGCACAGCGCCGATCAGCAAATCGAATCATTGATAGCAAGGCAAGGAATGAAAAGATCTAGCCGCAAGAAACAAAACACAGGTCGCCGCACACTCGGTTTCCAGATTTTTCCCAAGGCCGCCACAGTCTCCCAATTCTGCGGCGCCGCAAGTCACCGATGAACTGCCGCTCGACAAGCACAGGTTTCAAAAAGGTTCCGGGCACCTCCACAGACACAAGCACTCATAGGCAGCACAAAGAAGAGCAGCTCAAGGACAGAGGACTTCGGTCAAGGCAAAAAGCAAAACGTACAGTCTACTGCCAAGAACTCAAATCTTTCCTAGAAACAATTCACGCCAGAGCCTCAGATTTTCAAATAAGCGCCCACACGCACACAGAGGAACAGCCAAGTACTAACTCGAGCAGCAAAGAAACAAAATCAAAAACTGCCACTGCCACAGATCTGGTTTCTTGCGGGAGCTCCTGATTCTCCAGTGGCGAGCCAACAAAACCTCACGAGAAACAGCAGCAAAGGAAAATAAACTAATCCAAAAACCAAACCTGAGGTTCTTGATTCTCTTGACTACTCACCCGCTGGCAGATAATTCAAAGAATCACTTGCATCAAAGAAGCGGCCGAACTAAAAGACTAGATAACAAGTTGCAGCAACACAACGAGGTGACCTTGATTAACAACCAAGCACAGGTTTTTGCCCAGGAGAGAGACCGCCGACCAGATCCAGTTTTTCTGGGGCTAGACTACAGCAGCCACCATACAACTCCATACTTTTTCTCTTCTGTTTTTCCAGGAGGGGCGCCGCCACCAGCTCTCCAAAAGCGCCCCGGCTGTTTTATTTTCTCAGCAGCCCAAACACTCCCTTCTACAGTTCCTTTTATAGGGCAACAACAAACCCTAAAAAACCTTATAGATGATTTACCCTAATGGGCTTCCGTTAGGGCCCAACAACAACAGAACACACACGCACGCATCTCAAAGCGTCGTCTTCATCGTCGATTGATCTAAACCGCTTCACCATGCGCCGACCCGTGCCGCGGCTTAGTCAAAAGGTCACCAAGATGGTATTTGGTAAAATTACCAAAATACCCCTTCTCGATCCTTCTCCAAAAGACCGAGTCCATCTGTTGAAGCAATCGCCGCTTCGCCATGCGTGTGGGTTGATCAACGGCTCCATGTCGCCAAGTCTCTCCGTCCGGATCCCACCGCACCATCGAGCACTTGCAACGACTCATGCGCCGCTTGATCAAAACCAACCGCCTAAACCGCCTGCTCGGTCATCCATGTCCATTCTGCGCCATGCTTGAGTCACTTGACCTCACCCGGCATCCATGATCGTTCTGGACCTCAGCTCTCCAAGCTTAGTCTCGATCCTCCTCGCCGTTGACCATCATTGACCTGCAAGCCACCTGCACAACAATAGACAAGCAAACACGAATCCAGGAACAAGTTCTTCGCAACTTGACCCACGTTAGCCAAAACATGCAATATGCAACACATATGCATTAACAAATATGGATATGACCTATCCCAAAATCAATTCACCACTTATATCAACATTCAGCACAAAAGCCGGTCAGACCGCCGCTGACCTGACAGATCTGAAACTTTGTCGAAAACACATGAAACTTCAAACCAAAAGCCACATTGCCAATTGTTTCATCATCCTAAGATCATGGGCATATCCCCATGATATCCACACATTGTCCTTTGTCTACTTTATGCATGCATTACAATTCAATATTGGGTATAACTTGCGAGCACGGAAGTTGTGCTCATTCTTGCTGAATATCTTTATTCAGGAGAAGACTACTACCAGGACGGTGAGGACACCGACGCCTAGGCTACGCCCAGCACGATTGTTCGTGGCGGATCGCTCGCCTATCACTACTGTTTTTACTCACCGTTATTTGATCTTTTATTTGGCTTCAGGCCCAATTGTATTAAACTCTGATTTACTATTAATGCAATGCGTGATATGTTTATGTTATCATTTTTGTAACTCAGTACACCAGAAATCTGGATCGTGTATGAACACGAGGATTCGGATCTTTCGCCTCGGTCCGGCGCCAGGCATTTTATCGCCATATTGCATGCTAGTTAAGTTACTTCCCTTGCTGTCTAGAATTTCGTTCGCACTCTTTCGAGCGTACCTTATATTCTGTTGCTTACTGTCTGATCGGCAACAGATGGCAGAAGCTTCAATCCTCTCAAGAGCTAACCAAGGGAGACATCACCATTCCTTGGGATTCAACACACCGTCGCATGATTTGGATGTAGCAAGGAGGACCACTCTGTATCTCGCTGCCCCGAGAAGCGGCAAACCCGATGTATTTGTTTTAGCTATGGTGAAGTGGGGCACTTCGCCTACCAATGCAAACTATGGAAGTTGAACATGGCCATGATAGAAGTCAAGGTCTATCGACGCTGTGGTGAGGAAAGACACTACATCGACTAGTGCACTACAAATTGTCCCAACTGCAACGGAGACCACACACCAGGAAGCTGTCCGACTAACAAAGTCACTTGTTTTCTCTGCAAGGGACACGATCACTGTGAGGACCCCTGTGTTATTTCCATAAGACCGAGGCCTTTCCGGTCTTATGGAGATAACTCTGGGCCTCAAGTTCATGGATTCTAAGTTAACTCCATCTAAATGAGAGGTCTTTACTAAAACTAGAGCCCCGGTGATCATGCGTACCGCTCCTTTGCAAGCACTGCATGATTATCGGTTCTCTAAACAATCAAAGACCACACTTAGTGAGTTAAAATGGAATCCATGAACAGCGAGCATGAGGTCATGTTGGCTCCTAAGATCAGCGACCAACATGCCTAAGCTCACATACAACATTGATCGCAGCCATACACCATTCATACATTAATAGTTCAAAAGACATACATCATAGTAGTTCAAGTCTACAACTATTACAAGTGGCCGACCGGCCAAATTCAAATAAGAACATAAAGCAGCAGTGGAAGCAAAGTAAATAAACCAAAAGTCTAGCATGGTATGCCCATAACCCATCGGCAACCGACTGGGATTTAAATGATAGCACTACTCGTTAGTGTCGCCTAAATCGACACTCACAAGCTCATCGGGCTCAAAGTCTTCCTCACCTAGAACCAGTAGACAAACTGGTTGAGTACAAAGGTACTCGCAAGTCTTACACAAATAAAAATTAGTTATGCATAATGGACATTCAAAGGATAGCATTAGTGGCTTTAGTTTTGCGAAAAATACAACAATTTTCCAACCTATACATACTAGTTTATCAATTGCCATTTTAAAAGCAGATTTGAAGTAGAAGTAAAACATGTGATAAAGTAATACAAAGATAAACAAATAAATAAAACAATAACCAAAGTGGCAGCCCACTTTGATACATAAACATACATGAACACTCGTTCATGCCAAATACCAAGTTGTACCCACCAATTTTAATTCAAAGTCTAACAATAGTAACCACATAACTCAAGAGATCGTCCATAACCACGGACACGGCTATTCGAATAGATTTATCTCTGCAGAGGTGTACTACTTTACCCACACGACTCGACTAGCCCGTAAGCCTCCGGATGCCACCGAATAATGACACACTTCCTTATGTATGCCGGCCGGGGAGAATCGAGATACAGTCGTTTTCGGCAAGAAAATCCTATTGAGTTAAGTCCCTGTCGGGACCCAAAAATGCATCTCAGGAACCCTTTGTGTATTCTGATCTAGTCCCAGATCAGTAGCTAGCTCACACAGGAAACAGTGATGAAATACCATCCATTTATTCGATTTAACTAAAAAGATCTCAAAGTAACAGATAATAATAATAACTAGACCTTATGGTCAACATTTACTTAACTTGCTACGCAGGGCTTAAGAAACAAATAAACTCTTGCAGCGGAATGAAACTCTTGAAAAGGCCAATCAACATGCCCACAGGCAATCGAGTGGAGAACGCATCCTAATCTGCAAAACATTTATAGTCCTCCTTTTGAAAGAACTCCTGAGCAACTTGATATTCTTCAACTAATCAACAAAGGCATAAGCCGTGAGTACATAAAGCACTCAGCAAGCTGTAGGGAAATGTATGCAAATAGTATTCATGCATGGCCTGACAAAGGTTAGTTGTATGGTTCTTTTGTAGAAAGCAGCATTTACAATAAATACAATAAATAGATTGAAATACGTAGTTGAAAACAATAATAAATAATTAAATAATTTCTTTAAAATGACCAGTGAATTTCCCCTTCACTTCCCAACAAAACCAATGATAAGTGAATCCCCAATTCACCAATCGACACAAACCAGCACGTGAATTACCTGTTCACCAAACAAACATTATATTCATCAAGTGAACTCCCCATCCACACTCCAACTTATTTTTTAAGAAACTCTACCTCCCGTGTGAAATCCCCGAGCACGTCCATAACCGTGGACACGGCTATTCGAATAGTTTTACACTCTGTAGAGGTTGTACAGCTTTACCCACAGGACACGACTTCTCTAGTTTGTTTGGCATCCGTCGATACCACTGCTCACTACCTTAGGTAAACAGTCTAGAGCACGTGACAAGGCCTTTACAAAGTCCTGTTTTGACCCAGTTCTGCTCGCTAAGGATTTGCCACCTGGCCCCCTCTTGCGCCAAACATGTGAGGACCCCGGTTTATTAGGCTTGTAATACTTAGTCATTGACGAGGATATAATAATCCTCATTTTATCTTTTATCTATAATTCTTATTATAGGTAAATATGACGCCATATGGTCCTCGAGTATACCCCTTAATGTTATAAGGAAGAGCCTCTTCGGGTGGTCGTAAGTCCTTCTCGACCACCCCCATAGTCGTAAGTTATGCTACGACTACCCCAATAGTCGTAAGTCTTGCTACGACTACCTCATGGTCATAAGTTCTTCTCGACTAGGTTAGCTACGACCACCTTATGATCAATTAAACCTCTGCACAAGGGGCCCAATTGATTAAGGGATTTAAATAGTCATCATCTGTTGTTACTCTTCAAGTAATAGCACGTAATGCTCCATTATCTCTCGGTATATTGCTGTTAGGCGACGTGGAGGAGTTAATACGCCGGTGATTACTACCAACGTGCGTCCATTACAGGATATGATGAGGCGCCGCTTCACCTGGAGAAACTGCCACTCCTTCACGTACTATATAAAGGCGGCAATCAGAGAAGGAAAGGTGGATGAATCGGGCCATCAGGAATACCAGTACTATCTGTAATAGTCTTAGTTTTTCCCCGATTGTTCGAATACACTCAATACCATACACACACAGAGTAGGGTTGTTATTCTCTCGGAGAAGGCCCGAACTCATATAAAATCCCGTGTCAATCTCTCTGCGTGATTCCATTCTAGGAGACCCCGAATCAAACAATCTTTACGTAAGTTCGGTTCTAAAACACCGGCGGTTTGGCGCCGACCGTGGGGATCTTCCTAATCTCTTGTCAACATTCTCTCTGCTTTCCAAATCTCATGCACTCATGGCGTGAGAATGGAACGAGGAGAACTGTTCGACTTGGCAGACACGCAGACGCCGACATGGATGCCGGTTTCGATTCGAGCCGAGTGATGACTCATCCGATGGTATCTGTTGCCTCGGTGATCTTCCCACGCATCCAGAGACAAGGTTGCAGCTGGTGGAGTTGAGGAGGGATCCTTATCCCCCACAACAGTACGTCCGAGAGAGGGATCTACCCTCTCAAAGGACAAGGGTCAATCTGACTAGAACCACACCCAGGTGGACTCACAACACAACGAGAGTTTTTCCTCGAAGTGTCCAAGTCCCCCTGAGGCGGTCCGACTTGGTGAGGCAAGCTCTGGAAGCCACATTCAGGACTTCACCAAAGATCTAGTGATCATTTCTCTCTAGATGACATCAGAGACAGTGGGATCAAGCATGCTTTTCCTGCAAATTCGACCATCTCTCCGCAGATCACATCTGCCGACGGAGACGGTTATAACTCGGACTTCCCCTACCTGGAGGGGATTGCTCTAAGTCGCCAGATGGTGTCTCTCGACGACTCCTCAAGCGGGGAGGCCTCGAGCGCAGGTGAGAATCATCAACGGGAGGTCTTCGTCCTTCCCTCGGATCAAGGTCACTCTCCTAGAGACCGAGCTGGAGACTCTCCCAGAAGATCACACACTACACCCCCTCGTGGCAATGGCAAGGACACCACCACTGGCGGACACGACCAACACCTTCATGAACGTGTGACGACCCACCCCGTGATGTACCGTAAGAGGTCCGGGAGGACCATTTTTTTTTGCGCTGCGAAGTCACCACGGAAAGATGTGGTAGCACCGCATGGAGCTTAACCGAGGTCTGTCAGGACCTCCCAGGAGGTCTTGCGGACCTCCTGGAGGTCGTGGCCGCCACCCGCTCGGTAGCACCTCCAGGCACATCACTAAGAGAGGTCCGCAGACCTCCCAAAGAAGTCCCAAGGACCTCCTGGTGGTCCTGCCCCTGTGCATCTGAGCTAGTCCCAGGACAACAGAGCTAGCCCGCACAAGAACACAAGCCAATACCACAACCACGAGGTCAAACAAAGATGAAGCAGACAAATTAAGCTTTATATAATAGGACCTTATAGCCAAACTTGTTAACAAGAGGTCTGCCACTGAGGGCTTACAACACCAACGAGGACTTACAACTGGCAACAAGGAACTTCTAGGGCTCAAACACTGAACACACAAAAGCCATCCAACAAGCACCACAGTCGTCGGGTGGAGGACGCCCTAAGCGACTTAGTCGTCAAGAACTCCTCCTCGAAGAGGTCTGACCGCTCAAGACTTGATCATCCTCAAAATCTGCTTTGACACGGGGCTTAAGCCATGAGTACTTGGAATGTACTCAGCAAGTCACAGAGAGCAAAGATGCAATAATATTCATGCACGGACTTACCAATGGAGAGTTGTATGGTTAGTTTGTGCAAAGCCAGATTTGAACAATAAAAATAGTAATGATTGAAAAGCGAAAGGTAAAACCATAGTACATAATACTTTTGATGTTTAAAAGGTGGGGTGAGCACCAACTCACGCCACAACCAAAATGAAGGAGTTCCGGTCACACCCGTGACCAGTCCTTACCCAAAACCCACTCCAGAGCACCCACTCCAGAGGTCCAAACCAACCCCCGACCACTACCCGAGCCAACCTTGACCCCAATCGAGCCGGCCAAGGTCTCTTCGAGGCAAAGCCAAGGCATCTCGCGGAAGTGTCCATGGCACAAGCTTTTGAAACAGCTACCCCTTGCACCATTTCACCGAGCATGTCCATGACCAAGGACTTGGCTATTCAATAGATCTTTACACTCTGCAGAGGTGTACAACTTTACCCACAATCCACGATCTCTCTAGCGGATGGGTTCCGGCCACCCTTGCTCACTTCCTAAGGTGAGCAATCTAGAGAGCGCTTGCAGCCTTTACAAAGCTTTGAACTCGACTCGGGCCGCCCGCTAAGGTTTCGTAATCCTCCTTTGGTCTAGAAGTCCGCAGGTTATGGGGTGCCCCTCTTGCGCCAACTAATCACACGCCAACCACAACCTAACCCCAAGCCAACCCATTGCTAATTATTCACCCCTGCACCATTCCCATAAAATGATCTTGTGGTTGCAATTGCTTGGCCCAGTTCAATGAGACACAAAGTGAAGTCCTTAATTGTGCCAAGGCAAGACTTCCACAACCAAGTGTGCAAAGCACCCACTACTCACTCCCGCCTTCTTGCCTCAAAGAAAACAATTTGTATAAGCCCATGCCAAAAGACCACCCAGTCTTGGCACAACAGATTTTAACCAAGTGATCTCATACCACAATCCAACACAACTTAGGCGCCCCGCCATAGTCGCTCAACAATGGCACCACCACACATTTCATATTTATTAGTCAAGATTATTAGAGATGAAGCATGATACGTTCAACCACGTTTTCTAAGCAAGGTCAGATAAGACCTATGGCCCCTATGTTGGCAAATAACAAAGAACACCAACTAAATTATCCACCCTAAGGCTCACAAGGTGAACATGACAACATGATGGAGACAAGGTATAAAGGAGGCATAACAACAAGTAGGCAAGTTACTACAACCCAAAGCATTTTCATATAAACATAGCCATGCATGATAAAGTAAAACCAAATACATTTACTTAAACTTGGTTCAAGATGATCAAAGGGATCTATGGCTTGCCTTGGTCAAGCAAAGGAGAGCCTTCTGCAAAGAAGAGTCGGGTCCAAGATCTCCTCGAACTCGTGATCTACACGTTAGCAAGAAAACCAAATAAGCAAAACCACACTAAGCTAGAGAACTTCAAAAGAACCAAAAGGAACTCAAACCAACTCAGCCAAAAAGGAAACCAAGAGGCTTAACACACCTCAAAGAGCTCTGGGAAAGGTCTTGCACAAGGAAGAATCGAAAGCAGATGAGGCAGGAAGGAAGAAATGAGCAACAGGTTACAAAGGTCGCCCGCCTGTGCTTTATATAGCCGAGTTGGTAGTGTGCACCACAAGGAAAAACTCAAAGAGGTGTAGGCAATCGGGACAACTAGGGCAAGGCTTGCCCTAAAAGAATTGAAATAAAGTACCTCAGATGTGACTGCATTTAATGTGACCCGACACCAATTAAATGCGCACAGAGTTCTGAGGCAAGAGCAATAATTACAAGGTGAAGAGGGGCTGGCAAGTGGGGCCACTCAAAAGGGTGCACCACAAGTCAAAGAGGTGGCCCCACCGCAAGGGTCATCCCCGCCAAAGACCACTTTGTGAGGTCTGGGCAAGAGGTCCAAGACACTCGAGGGGAGGTCCTGGACATGAGGTCCAAGGACTCAAGAGGAGGTTCTAGACAAGAGGTCCGTAAAGCTCACCACGAGGAGGTCCTGACGCTCAGACCTGCACAAGGGAGGTCTAAGGGTCAAGATTTCAAGGGGAGGACCTCAACGGTCCAGATCAAAGGGTGCAGGGAGGTCCCACCAATAGGGATATCTGATTTAGGAGGGTGGTCCTTACAAAAGACCAAAGCAAGGACCGAGGAGGTGGTCTTTATTGAAACAACCAGAGGAGGTCCCGAAACAAGGAAAACGCAGCAAGAAGAAAGCGAGCCATTCGATTGAAATCAGGCGGCCCAAAAAGGATAGGAACGTTCAACCAAACTAACGTGTTAGGATCGGGCCATCCAAACCACATCGGATGGTCCTAAGGTTAAGAAGGCAAGGCCTCAAGCGATCTGACCATGAGAGTCAAAGATGGGTCCAAGCGCTAAGGAGGTCTTGGACCTAAGGAGGTCGGAACCTTTGGATCCAATTAAGGGAGGACCTGGACGGCTAAGATCTCCCGAGAGGAGGTCCTAATGGCTAGATCCTAACAAGGGGAGGTTCGAGCGGCTAGATCTCAACAAGGGGAGGTCTGAGCGGCTAGATCTCAACAAGAGGAGGTCCGAGCGGCTAGATCTCAACAAGGGGAGGTCCGAGCGGCTAGATCTCAACAAGGGGAGGTCCGAGCGGCTAGATCTCAACAAGGGGAGGTCCGAGCGGCTAGATCTCAACAAGGGGAGGTCCGAGCGGCTAGATCTCAACAAGGGGAGGTCCGAGCGGCTAGATCTCAACAAGGGGAGGTCCGAGCAGCTAGATCTCAACAAGGGGAGGTCCGAGCGGCTAGATCTCAACAAGGGGAGGTCTGAACAGAGGGGAGATAAGAGAGAGGTCTGGATCTCAAAGAGGTTTAACCCAACAAGGAAGTTAAGAGAGAAGAGACAAACCCAGGGACACACAGAGAGGCTCAAACAGCAAGGAACACCAACAAAGAACTTAATTAAGGCTTAATTAATTCCAATTGAACTCTTCAGATTTCAAGACGTCAGGTTACGCTTTGGATTCTCAATAAAGCCAAATGGTTACTTTTATTTTGAAAACCAGGCAAGAAACTTTAAAGAAAACGGGACGTTACAGAACGCGAAGGAAATCCTCGACATTCTCGCACATCATTGAGGCAGTCTCAAGAGTCCGACATGGAAGCTCTTGAGGCTGCCCGACGGAAGAAAATTGAAGCCCAGAAGAATTTGCCTGGGCGCATTCAATATCAATCAGAGGAAGCTCGAGAACTCCAGTACATCAATGACTTGCTCGAAAATCCAACTCAAGAGCTAGCCCAAGCGCCAGGTTACGACCTCTTCGTTGAGGAGATCGCACAAAGGCTTCGGAACACGATGGCAAGGCTGGAAGCACCTCGCCGACATCACTCAGGAAGTCATAACAATACGACTTCTTCAGCTACCAGTCGATCGAACATATCACCACGGAGGAATCGACGCGACAGTAAGTCGCATCGATCTCCTACTCGGAGAAATATCTTTCAAACGATTGATGATCAGCAAACTCCTCGGAGAGGTGATCGCTCACCATTCCGACATGAGAATCTGCAGCAGCAGATGAACTACAAGGAGTATTCCCCTCGTAGGACTGAGATCTATTGTAGGTCTGGTCAACCTATTACTGGGTATCGTCGAGTACGACCACCTGATGATATAAACCCTTCTTTTCTGCAAAGGAGGCGTCAAGAAGTCATTACTGGATGTCGGGCATTCTCGCCTGATCTCCGAGCTGTTCGCTGGCCACCTCGATTTCGACCAGTGAACATGGAGAAGTTTGATGGTTCCCAAAATCCCATCGAATTCCTTCAGATCTATACCACAGCTGTCCGAGCAGCAGGAGGAGGAGAGCATGTGATGGCAAATTACCTTCCAACTGTGCTCGAAGGATCTACTCGATCGTGGTTATTAAACCAACCACTCGAGTCGATTTTCTCTTGGCAACACCTCTGCGACCTTCTACTGGCAAATTTCCAAGGCACTTACAATCGTCCCGGAAAGGAGGATGACTTGCACCGTATGAGACAGAACGACAACGAGACCTTGCGCCAATTCATCAAGCATTTTAGTCGTTTAAGAACTCAATTCCGAAAGTTTCTGATTCATCTGTTATCAGGGCTTTCAAGCAAGGAGTCCGCAGTAGAAGGATTACAGAAGACATTGCTTTGAATCCTCCTACTTCTGTCGCTGAACTCTTTGAGATGGCTGATCGATATGCAACTGCTTCTGAGGCGGTCGAGTGGAATAACACGATAGATCGAGAAGACAATACCTCTCGAGAGCCAGGCGACATTAGTAAGAAGAAAGATAAGAAAGCAAAAAAGTCCAAGAACAAGGCGAAGGGTCAAAAACTCCAAGCCAGCGGTTCCAAGGAAGTTTTGGCTGTGAATGATAAAGAGCCACGCACCTCCAAGCCGCACTCTGACCGAGGCAAAGGTAAGCGCTCCGATCGGAAAAATGATAAGCCTAGGTGGTGTCCTTTCAATAAAAAGGAAGGACATGACCTTCAGAATCGCCGGTCTTCAACGAAAGCTTGAAGACTACTACAACGACAAGGACCACTTCCCACTCTCGGCGGTAGGGCAAATGAGTGGTCATAAGTCATCGATGACGAGGAGGAGATGCTGCCTCGGGATCCGCAACACACCGTCGAACACATATCACGGGGTATCATCGGCATATGAATCAAAGCGACAGCTCAAGGCTGCCGAACGTGAGGTAAACTCCATAGATCCTCCTCTTGTCAATAAATTACCAAAGTGGTCAGAAGTCACCATCTCTTTCGAGAAGGGTGACTGCCCGATTCCTTCGACTCGACTAGGTCGATACCCAATCGTGGTCGAACCCACCATCAATAATTGTCGGGTCAATCGAGTTTTGGTTGATGGTGGCAGCTCGTTAAACATTTTGTTTACGAGTGCCCTGGATGACATGCAAGTACCCAGGACCAAGGTAAGACCGGTACGATACTCTTTCCATGGAATCGTCATCGATCTTCTACTAAACCAATTGGCCAAGTTTCTCTTCCTTTAACATTTGGTTCACCAAGTAATTTCAGACGAGAAAATCTCCTTTGATGTGGTCGATTTCGACACATATAACGCCATACTCGGACGACCAACTTTGGCAAAATTCCTAATGGCTACTCATTATGGATATCAATGTATTAAGATGCGAGTCCCAAAGGAGTAATCACAATCCATTGTGACAAGAAGATGGCGCATACCGCGATCGTCGATCCCTCGAGATGGTTGGACAAATACCAACTCGAGAAGAAAGTCGACCGACTAGCAAGTCGAAGCCTAAAAGTCGCACCAAAGCCGAACGACAAAGTCAAAGAGGTTCCTCCGGGCGCAGGGAGCCCTCAAGATCGCTCGCATCGGGATACTTCCGACCCCAAATAGGAAGACGCCCTCATCGCTTTCCTCCGAGCTAACGCAGATGTTTTTGCGTGGCAAGCATCATAAACGAGGTACTCAAGGGGTGCTCATGCGATGCATTCCGCAGAGCGAGGGATTAACACTTCTTCATGACATACATGAAGGCATCTGTGGAAATCATGCTTCCTACAGAACGCTGGTCGGTAAGGCCTTTCGACAAGGTTTTTACTGGCCAACAGCCCTTTACGATGCTAAAGAGTTGGTTAAAAGGTGTGTCCAGTGCCAGTTTCATAGCAGGCAGATACACCAACCAGCTCAGGCATTACAAACAATACCTCTATCTTGGCCTTTTGCGACCTGGGGTCTCGATATCCTAGGACCGTTCCCCAAAGCTCCAGGAGGTTTCGAGTTCCTTTTTGTGGCTATTGATACGTTCACAAAATGGATCGAAGCCGAACCTGTGGATCGATAACAACGAAGCGCAAAACGGTTTATGATGAGATGCGTAATTACTCGATTTGGAGTACCGAGTCGAATAATTACAGATAATGGTAAGCAATTTTCAAGCGCAAAATTTCAGGAATTTTGCGACGAGTTGGGTACCAAGTTGTGTTATGCTTCTGTAGCCCATCCCCAAAGTAATGGGGCAGTCGAACGTGCAAACGGCCAAATAATGAGAGGAATTAAGACTCGAGTCTTGACCCGGCTCATCAAGCGCCGGGGGCTTGGGTACAAGAGCTACCCTCTCATTTTGGGCTGTTAAATGCGACTACCGGTCGGGCTCACAGTGAAACACCATTCTTTCTAGTCTTGAGTCGAAGCCATGCTTCCTCCTAACTAAAGATACTGGTCAACACGAGTGAAACTTTCACAGACTCCAACCAAGAACAACTTCGAGCGAGATGATATTAATCTACTTGAAGAAAGGAGAAACCAGCCCTAATTAGCTCAAAGGTCTATCAACAAGCCTGCGAAGATACTACGATCGAAGGTCCAACCTCGCTGACCTATTTGTAGGTGACTTGGTATTGAGACTCTACCAATCCAAGTCTAATCGGAACAAACTTTCTCCCAAGTGGGAAGGTCCTTACACAGTGGTCGAAGTTACTCATCCAGGGTCGGTACGATTGGCAATGGAAGACGGCCAGGTTCTCTCGAATTCTTGGAACATCGACCAGTTACACAAGTTTTATGTGTAACCAATCATTCAGACAATAAAGAATCAAGTTCTCTCTACCTCTATTGTCTTACTTTTGAGTAGTGCTTTCATAATCTTTCGACTATATTCTAAACACCCGCTTCCTTTACCTCGGGTCGAAAGGCAGATAACATCACCTAGTCGAAGCCTCTCCTTTCTGCATGTGGTCCTGCCCACTAGAAGGAGCTTCCTAGTATTGACTCGTTACTCACTTTTGCCGCCAACACAAAGAGCTCGGGTTCTATTTAGTGAAATATTTTGAAAGCTTACTCCTTTCACCTTAGATTATTTCTTGAGTTCTTTTGAAAAATATTCTAAGCAAAGTGCACTTTTTTAGATTTATTCACCTGCCTTTGGTGCATTCGATTTGTCTCAACTAAGTCGGAGGAAGAAACACATCTAGTCGAAGTCTCTCCTCTCTGCACGTAGTCACCGCCCACTAGAAGGAACTTCCTAGCATCGTTCGCTTTCCTACTCTTGCTATCGGATGCACTTATCGAGTCCTCCAAAGATGGGCGAATGAATTTTTGAAAGTCCTCTGGGTGTTTGTTTAACTCAAGTTGCTGTTCTCGACTTAAATAATCTAGTCAGAGATGGTAACATCACCTAGTCGAAGACTTTCCTCTCTGACGTGGTCACCTGCCCACTAGAAGGAACTTCCTAGTGTCGATTCGTTTCCACTTTTTCGACCGATTGCATGACGGTTGTGATAAAAACAACAAGTTAAACAAACCTCTCTGCTTTTAGAAACCCTTTTAACACTATTTATTTAGTTCGTCTAAACAAACTAAGCAAATAGTCGGGGCTAGGATAAAGTTATTAATTTGACTTCAATTCTTAGTCTTTCATTTTGTTAATTATCTTTTGAGTTACTAACTACTCGACAAGATGATTTGCAGGAAACAAGATGGATTATATAATACATCAACAAAAGATTGTTTTTCAGGTTTGTTACAAACTACTCTAAAGAAGGAGAGCCCAGTCGCATCTCCTCTGAAACCTTCCGGCCAACTGATTGCATTTCTTCAATCAGACGACTTGCTTCTGCTTCAGGGCAGTCAAAGTCGGCTTCGATTGGTTGAACATTAAGGTTGGGGTCACAAGCTTTAAGTTTGGCCAATGCATAACTTACTGCAACTTCGACCGCCTCCTTTATCGATTCAGCTTGGTTGGTCTTCAGGGTGGTCATCAGTTCTTGCAAAGTCCCGACTTGTTCCCCAATTGTACTTATGTGAGCAGCCATCGTATCATCTTGAGGAGCTTTTCCCTCAGTATGAAGCTCACTAAGTACATTGTTCAGGAGCGTGACACTGCTTTGAAGATTAATCTTCATTGTCTCCATCTCCTGTTGGGTACGAGTCGAAGCCTCGTGGAGTTGTTTGTTTTCGACCGCTTGCTCTGAAAAGAATAAGACCGGTCAAGTAAAAATAAACTTCTAGAGGAAAAGAAAATAAAAATAATTACAGATAAAAGATTTCCTTACCTGCTAGTCGAGAATCCAATTTCTTGATTTCTTCATCATGGGAGGCAACGGTCTCAGCATGCTTCTTTTCCCATGATCTAATCTCCTCCGCATTTTCTTTGGTAATACGGACAGTCTTAGTATAAATCACAGTTTTATCCCTGAGCTCATTTTCGAGCCTTCCCAGTTCGAGTTCCATTTCTAGAAAAGAAATGAGAGTGAGAATATGGGAAGAACTCGTAAAAGATTGCAGGTAAAGAATTGTTTACCTGATCTTTGGGACTTTAGTCTCGTAATTTCCTCATTTTTCTCTCTGGATATACGAGAAGTCTTGTGAATGACCAAAGTTTTATTTTGGACTTCATTCTGGAGCTTTCTTATATCATCTTCTTTTTCTTAAAAGAAGTAACAGTCAGGCAAAGATCGAAAACATAAGCAGTCTTAAGTTCAAGACTTATCGTTTATCCTTTCCTCGCACCTTTTCTTCTGCAGAGTTAGCTTCTTTAAGCTTCCTCGGAGAAATTCTACTTTCTCCTGAACTCTCGACTCCTCTTTTTGATAATCGAGCGAGTCGGCGAGTCTTTAAATTAAGCTTTTAACTTTGTAAAGGTTAAAAGTGGACATAAACATTATTAAATTGGTTGTAAGCTCTCCTACAACCATTGATCCATCGTAAGTTCTTCTCGACTATGGATCTAGTCGTAAGTTCTCCTCGACTAAACCTTCAACGTAAGTCTTTTACGACTAGCATATAGTCGTGAGTTTTTCCACGACAAACCCTGTCACGCACTATATAAGTAGTCAAATCAAAAACGACTATGAAAAATAGTAACTTACCACCTCTCTTTTGCTTGCGAGTTCCTCTTTCTGTCGCGTTTCTAGAAGTTGTCGATGATATTCACCGACAACAATGATTTGCTCTATGGCTTTACGCAAAAGAAAAGACAAGGAGAAACAAAAGAAGATTATACCTGTATGTATAAGTATCATCAAATACTTACGCTCATGGTTGATCGAGCAAATATCGAGTAAACCAGCTCTGGGTGCTTCAGCTCGTCCACTCTCTCAACTTGGTCCCACCAAACCTTCTCAAGGCGCTCATTATCAAAAGTGTTCCCTCTATTGGGAATGTCTTTGGGATGGGGGACTCGATTCTGAGATCTAAAGCGAAGACCCCACTATAGAAGCGGGGCAAAGAAATCGTAGCGGTTGAAGTATTCCTCATCTTCCGATTCTGAAATTGTAATTTCCTTTGGGTACCGTGAAGGAGGTTTGTAATAATTTCCTTCCCCGCACGGTGGTCTGGCACATCACTACCTTGGACAGAGGCTTCTGCGACTACCTCTGCTGGTCCCACGGTCACATCAGTGGTCATGGCGGCTACCTCAGTAGTTGTAGACGCCACCTCAGTAACTATGGCCGCTGCCTCAATGGCCATAGCTACAACTTCAGCGGTCGAAACAACCGCTTCAGGAGCCACGACTTCTTCCACAACCCGAGCTGTGGATGATCCTTCGACCATCTCTGTTGTCATCTCTCCAATCGCTGGAGAGGCTGCAATGGGCTTTTCGATAGAAACCACTATGGGGGCTGAAGGAGTCGAGCTAAAATAAACAAAAGGATAGCAAGTCAAATTGTGGAAAGCAAAAGGTAAATGCTGTTCTTACACTTTAGCTTGTTTCACATACCTCTGCATCCTGGACTTGATCAGAAACTTTGAAGCCATCTTCCCGATGGAAGGGTTCTTCGACTTCTTTGCTACGACCACGTCTGATTGTAGCTCAAGTTGGGGAATAGGCTCGGCCACGACCACGTCTGTCGTGGATCTTGAACAGGACCATCTCTCTGGTCTCCTCGACTTTCCGGAGGGCCGAGATCGGTCTCGACCACTCCAAGAGCAGTGCTACCCTCAACAATAGGGACTGGATCAGCGTTGTCCTTCACAAAAGACATAAACTCCTTCCAGTTCTCTTTTTCTAGTTGCTTGACAAAACTAGAAGTGGCAGAAACTGTGAAAGCTTTCTTGTCATAATAAAAAGGTACCTTAGCCTTGTGGGCTTTGCACCTAAGAGGTTCTTCAACCTCCACAGCCTCCTCAACTGCAGCTGCTTCAGTCTCGGCTACTGCTGTGGTCATGTCCTTGGTCTTACGGATCTTGCGTATAAGAGGTTTGAGAGACCTTGTGGAGGTCGTCCCGTGTGTGTGATGAGTAATTGACATAGGTTTAGGAAGTCGAGTTTGGTTTGGGTGGTTTGGACCATGTCGTTGCGTGGTGCAACAGGCTCAGTCGGTTTGGTCAAACTTGGTCGTATGGGATTAGGATGCATATTCTTTGATTCGACAAGTTTGGATTTTGTCATGGTAAGTTTGTTGGCATTTACGCTTTCATGTATCGAGCGGTGCTATTTGATGTGTTTCTTGTCTGTGTGACTGCAGGACATCGGGTGGAGTCGTGGCGAGACACGGTGGACCGGACTAGGTGCAGGTGGCACTGAGGTCAGAACGGTCGGGATGTGTCAAAGACGACGTGGACTCGAGGTGGTTGCGAGGCGTGCGAGACGAGGAGCGCGGAAGCTTCCCAGAAGGTGCAGGAGGGGCGAAACGGGAATTTCGCAAGGCTGCACAAGCGGGAGCGGGCTCCGTTGGTTTTAGCGGGCGTAACGGGGTGGAGACCCGTTAGCCATGGGCTATAAATAGGATGGAGGGGGTGCTGCCCAAATCTGAACACCACAAGGGATTTTAGGGTTTCCTTTAGTCAAAATAGGCTTTAGAGAGTTTGTTTTGCTTTAGGCTTTAGTTGTTGAGGGTTGTTCCCTGCTTGTCCCCTTCTTTTTCATCAAGTTGGCTGAATGTTCTTGAGTTTTGAGAGTGGGAGAGGATGAGTTGAATGCTTGTAATCATTCCTCTTGTTTCAATCTTGTATCTCTCTTCCTTTAGATCAATATGAGATGGTGTTTATTGATTTGGCTGCCTTTTTCTTGTCTTGCTCGGCTGCATATTGATTGCTCTGTGTAGTTTTGTTTTCGCTTTCTGCTGCGTGTGTGTTGATCTGCACTTCGCCGTGGTCGCTTGTGTTCGATGGAAGTCTTGATATTTATTGTCTTGAGCTGCTATCATTTGATGCCGCATAGTCACCAATTTGCCTCTTGCTTGTTTGGCTCTGTGTGGAATGTCGCACTGAGAGCTCCCGCAAAAAGCGGCAAATGCTTTGCTCGGTTTGCAATTGATCGTTTATTTTATTGTTTGCAACCGGTGGCTTTGTTTATCGCCCGTTTTGTGCGAGTTGATGCTCCTGTCGTCGATGGTTGTCTTTCGCGTAAACACCGGCCTTGTGGCGGCGGATCATGCATGGTTTCGCTGCTTTTGCCTATGCTTGTGAGCGGGTTCTTCGATTTTTGGTCTGCTTGCCTTCTTTGACTAGGTGTCTTTGTCTGCGGTGGTCTGCAGCTTCTCTTGTGTCTTGGATTTGTTTATTACAGCCTTCGCCAAAGATCGGTGATGTGCGCTGAAGAAATGAGAGCTTGAGCGGTGGTCAGTAGTGATTGTCATCTTGGCCCTTTTTCTTTTTTTTTTTCGTGTCTTTGTTTTGATCTGCTTTGCTTTTATCGCTTGAAGCCTTGATAGCTCTGCAAAAACCGAACTCTGTCTTGCGTAATTCTTTGTTTGCCCATGAGAAAAGCGAGCACTTGGCGGCGAGCCATTGCTTTTGGCATTCTTTATTGCTTTGCTCGATCATTGATGCGACGGCCTTTGTAGGAGTTCCCTTTTCTTGTTTTGCTTAGCGGCGGCGGCTCGTGATACGTCCCAATGAAAAAAGAAAGATCTGAATTTCAGTTCGAGTTTTCAGTTTATTTTCGGGTTGCTCTGATTGCATTTTTTCTTTTGCTGATTTTCAATCTTTTGCATGCATTAAATGTACCGTATTTTCAGCTTGAATTTTTACCTACCGGTGGTCTCGATTTATGCTGAATTTTTAGTGTCACATGCGTTCGTGTTTCAGCAGAATTAACTCTCTGTGAATTACTTTGTTTTGCTTCTTCTTAAAAAAAAATCAGTGTACGTTTTCTCGGGGGCGTTTTTTTTTTAAAAAAAGAGCGACATTCACCCCCCTCTGTCGCCATTTCGGTCCTACAATTGGTATCAGAGCCGGTTAGCTCTTTTCAATAGATCTTAACCGGTCTCAAGAGCCGTGGCGATGGACAAGTACTCGACCAAGCCGCCTGTTTTCGATGGCATCGATTACCCCTTCTGGAAGAGCCGAATGGAGACATACATCCAGGCCCAGGGGTATGCCATCTGGCGAAAGGTCAAGGTTCGATTCGCTGTTCCTGCCGATGAGAACATCAATGCCGGGAACATGGCTGATGTTGAGGCAAATGCAAAGGCTAGGAACATCATCATCCAGGGTTTGAGTCGTAGTGAGTTTGACCGCATATCTCACCTGTCGTCCGCCTACGATATCTGGGTGACCCTCGACGCATACCATGAGGGCACCACCCAGATCAAGACGGTTCGACAGGACCAGTTCAAACGAGAATACAACAAATTTGAGATGCTTGCTGGTGAGTCCCTAGATGAGTGCTTCGCACGTTTTCACAAGATCTTGAGCAACCTCCGAGCGGTCGGTCTCACATACCCCGACTCGGACAATGCTCGTCAGATGCTCACGGCACTCGATCTGCGTGTTTGGGAGATGAAAGTGACCACCATCAAAGACACGACAGACCTCTCGACCCTGACTCTTGACGCTACCAGACGCCTCAAGACTCACGAGATTGACGTTGTCTCTCGTCGGTCGAAGTCACGATCGATGGCCTTAGTCACCAATCCGCTTTCTTCTTAGGGCTTTCTTGATTCTTCTTGTGGTTTCTCCTTGTCGCTCTCTGTGACGAATCGATGATCGCTTAGAGCAACTCGAGGATGAGCAATCGCCCTCCTAGCTCGGAAGTTTTCTCATGCTTACAAGAGGAGGAGGGACGAAAGAGGGAGGACCTGTGTGATTTGCTTCGAGTGTGGTGGCCCCAACCACATTCGAACAACCGCCTCTAAGCCGGAGAAGGGCAAGAACGACTACGGCGGTTCGGGCAAGAACGACTACACCGACAAGAACTGCAACAAGAAGCTTCCACCTCGACGCGCCTAGCAAGAAGAAGTTCATGACTTCAAAGCCAAGAAGCTCTTCCACCGTGTCCTCACCGCCTTGGACGACCTCGACCTCGGCGAGGTGGAGGGATGGAGCGACGATGACGGACGGGTGACCAAGAGCCCAAGGATGGCGGCGACGACTTCTCCCAATGTGCTTCATGGCCCTCGAGGGCGAACTCAAATGACAATGAAATGTAGACTCCGACTTCGGACGAGGTAGATCCCACCTCTGAACAGCTTAATCATGCTTTTCTTAAGCTAGGAGGTTTTCATGCTAAAGCTAAGGCTAGGTGTCTTTGAGTTAGAGAAGGAAATAGATAGACCGTCACTAGAGATTATTGCTCTTACATCCGCTCCTTCTAGTGATGATTGTGATACATGCTCGCTTTCTTTGGTTGATATGGAGAAGTTAAGGACCTCACATGATAGTGTGTCCTCCAAACTTGATAGTGTTAAGATGGAGAATGTTAGTCTCTTCTCGAGTTAGAGTTGAGTAGGATGGTCATTACCCTACTTATTACTGATGAGACTACTTCTCCCACCTCATGTGAGGGTAAGGACATTGCTGCTAGAGGATCTTATGCCATGCTTCTTGATCTGCCCAAGTCTTGTGAAAATTGCAATAACTTGAAGATGAACTTAAAACAGGCGGATCATAAAATTGTCAACTACAAGCTTCTTTACTTGAGCCGATTGTTTCATGCTTGAACTGCCCTAAGTTAACTGCTGAACTTGAGGCTGTCTCCAAACAGTTTCAAGATATGATTGATCATGAAAGAAAGATGACTAAGTTTGCTTCTAAGGACCCTGTTAGCTCACCATGCATTAAGTGTAACAAACTAAAATCTGACTTGATTGCTTTGGATGAGAAATGTGTGAAGCTAACTAAGGACCTTCTAGAGAAGTCACACTGTGCCTGCAATATGATTGTGGAGAAGGGGGAGAAGCCCCAGGGTAAGGATGAGACGCTTAGCAACGTGAACCAACTGGCTAGCAAGAGGATCGTGTCCCTTGAGTCGGTTGTGCGTGCACAAGCCATTCTTCCCTCTCATTCTTTGGTTCTTCTTTTGCTCCTTACCTTCTTTGTCTCTTCTTCCCCTGCTCTTCTTGCACCTCTCTCTTTCGGGAGTGTCGATTACCTTATGAACACTCTCGAGAGATTTGTAGGAGGCAAGAAGAAGCTCAATCTTATTCTAGACCAATCTAAGATCTGCAGATTTAATCAGGGTCTAGGATATGACTTCCTTGAGGACATGAGGAAGCATCCACCGCCGTGCTCGCACTCCATAGCACTGTGTGATCGAGATCGAGCCAGACCGAGAAAGTCCATTTCAAGTCACGGGCTATGTCGAGGATTCAGACAAGAAGGTAATTTCACATCTTGCTTCTACCTCTCGAAGGTGAAGTATCACCGCACCTTCGTCGGAAGGATGGACACACAATCGTCGGTGCTTCAGCGCCAAGATCGCGTAGAGACCATGTTGAGTCTCTTAGGCGCATTGGTCGGCCCCGGACCTTGAGTGCACCTAAGACCAACACGAGGTCTAGGCTTGTTTCTTCCGATGGGTTTGTGCAAAGATCGAGGACTTGGTTTTTCCGAGTTTTCGGTTTTCGTCCTCATCTTTGCTTTCGATCGTGACTTCCGCCGTCCCGAGGGTAGATCTAGTTTTCCCCATCGAGATAGCTACCACGCGTGTTCGATCTGTTGCAGGTGTGTTCGACTCGCTCGCAGTGGCGATCGGACTCGAAGAATTTTCGGTTCTGCTTTAGACCTTCTGCTGTGAGTGACAGAGAGCGAGGGTAGATAGAGGTCACGGGCTTGACTACTTCATCCGCTCGACGTGTTACTCAAGATTGGGTGCCAAAATCATCATTGATTTATCCCAAGATCGAGACTTTACTCTGCTTGACTCAGTTCGCGGGTAGGGAAGGAGAAGGTTTGGCTTGTAGACTCCGGTTGTTCTCGTCATATGACCGGAGACTCCCGTTGGTTCTCTTCCCTAGCCCGCGCTCCAGGTGATGAGACGATCACCTTCGGAGACGCTTCGTCTGGGCGCGTCATCGCCAAAGGTACTGTGCGTATTAATGCTTCTTTTATTCTTAAGGATGTTGCCTTGGTTAGTAAGCTGCAGTACAATCTGCTTTCAGTTTCTCAGCTTACCGATGACGGTTTCGAGGTGAGCTTTAAGAAAAACAATTGCAAAATTCTTGATTCTTCTGTAGTCCGGTTTATGGATTTCTCGTTATGGGAGGATCTTTCGTGCTGATTTTTCTCGAGTCTTCCGCGATCCTCTCGTGTGTTTAGTTGCTTCGAGTCCCGCGATCTCTCTTTACGCATAGGAGACTTGGTCATATTGATTTGACCATTTGACCCGAGTTAGCGACCATGATCTCATTCGTGGTCCGCCAAACTCAAGATGGTCAAAGATCTTGTTTGCACTCCATGCCAAGACGCGGCAAGATGGTTGCCGCTTCTCATCCTCCCACACCGATTATTATGACCGATGCACCGACACATTGCTCCACATGGACACAGCTTGGACCAAATGAGTCTTGAAGGCGGGAGGAAGTGGTATGTTCTTGTTGTGGTCGATGACTTCTCGAGGTACTCTTGGGTGTTTTCTTAGCCTCGAAGGACGAGACATTTACACATTTCCGAGGTCTTTTAGTAGGTCAGTCTGCTGAGCTCCCGGTGCCTTACGAGCGATCCGCATGACAATGGCACGGAGTTCAAGAATTCCTACTTTGAGAGTTTCTGCGGTGAGACAGTGTAGAGCACCGCCTCTTCTCCATCGTCCCTCAAAGAAATGGCGTTGTGGAGAGGAAGAACCGTACCTTAGTCGAGATGGCGGGACGATGCTTGATGAGTACTCTACACCGAGGAAGTTTTGGGTGAGGCCATTGCGACCGCGTGCCATGTTTCAATCGAGTTTTTCTTGGGCACTCCTACACCAAGACTTCTTATGAGTCGAGATACGGCGTAAGCCAGCGTCTCTCATTTTCGTGTGTTTGGTTGCAAGTGCTTTATCTTGAAGTCCAGGGAACCTAGACAAGTTCGAGTCACGTTCTGTGATTCGGTATCTTTCTAGGCTACTCGACTTCTTCAAGCGCTTACTGGTCCAGGCTGCGAGTCTAGTAGAATGGTAGAAACACGTGAGGTGACTTTTGACGAGGCGGTCCGGGACTAGGCCAGATATCTCGAGTTCTTTAGAGCAATCCGAGACTATCTTTGTGGATGATGAGGACGAGGGAGACGATGGTTGTTTACTCCGATCCAGCTCCTCTTCCTTCCCTTGAGATGCCTTCTTCCACGGCACCTCAAGATGATCGACCTTGCCTTCCTGGAGCTAGTGGCTCTGTCCCCGCCTCGTCTGCACACGAGGTAGAGGCCACTTCTTCTTCTCATCCAGACCTCCCGACATATCCGTAAAAGTCATCCTTCAGGCGGATGATTGGAGACCTTTTGAGCGTGTCACACGCCTAAGTCCGCTTTTCTCATTTCTGCTCCATTCTCGCCTTTGTTGCCTCTTTTGAGCCCAAGGATGTTTGTCACGCCCTTCTCGATGAGTCTTGGGTCAATGCCATGCATGAGGAATTAGAGAACTTTGAGAGAAACAAGGTCAGTCGCTTGTTGAGCCCCCACGAGGCCACAATATCATTGGAACCAAGTGGGTGTTCAAGAACAAGCAGAGTGAGGATGGGGTAATCATTCAAACAAGGCTAGATTGGTAGCTCGGGGTTTTCCTGTGTTGAGGTCTAGACTTGAGGAGACCTTTGCCCTCAGAGCTCGACTTGAAGCCATTAGAATCTCGCTTGCCTTTGCGGCTTCTAAGGGTTTCAAGCTTTACCAGATGGACGTGAAGAGTGCCTTCCTCAATGGCCTTATTGAAGAGGAAGTCTCGTCCGAAACTGACCTCCGTGTTTCGAGAACCCCAAATACCCTAACCATGTCTTCAAGCTTTCAAAGCACAGATGGACTTAAGCAGCTCCCAGAGCTTGGTATGAGAGGCTTAAGTCCTACTTGTTGAGTCATGGGTTTGAAATGGGTAAAGTTGACAAGACCTTGTTTATCCGTAGGCTTGGTAGTGACTTTCGCTCGTCCAAATCTATGTCGATGACATCATCTTTGGCGGCTCTTCTCATGCTCGTTTCACAGTTCTCGGATGTCATGAGCACCGAGTTTGAGATGAGCATGATGGGTGAGTTGACATTCTTTCTTGGCTTCCAAATCAAGCAGACTCGGGAGGGTACTTTTCTTCATCAGGGCAAGTACACTCGTGATCTCCTGAGACGCTTCGACATGAGTGATGGTAAGCCTGTGTCGACTCCCATGGCTTCTACAGCCTATCTTGACCCAGATGAGGATGGCGAGCCAGTTGATCAAAAGGAGTTTCGCAGCATGATTGGCTCCCTCTTGTACCTCACTGCCTCGAGACCAGACATACATTTTTCTGTGTGTTTGTGCGCTCGTTTTCAGGCTTCTCCTCGCGTTTCTCACCGCCAGGCGGTGAAGCGCATCTTTCGGTACCTGCGAGCTACCATTGACTATGGTATCTGGTACTCTTCCTCATCCTGTCTTTCCTTGAGAGCCTTCTCGGATGCGACTTATTTGGTCAGAGGATAGATAGGAAGAGCACTTCCGCACCGCCAATTTCTTGGCACTTCTCTTGTTTCTGGTCTTGAGGAAGCGGTCCGGTGTTACCTGATCCACCGCAGAGGTCGAGTACGTTGTCGCAGCCGATTCTTTGTAGCCAAGTGCTCTGGATGACTTCGACCCTGCGGGACTTTGGGTTAGTTATCGACAGTGTTCCACTCTTTTGTGATAACACTTCGATTAACATTGCCAAGAACCCAAGTCAAAGATTCCGGACCAAGCACATCGATATCCGCTTCCACTTCCTTAGAGACCATGTAGAGAAGGGCGACATAGTGCTCCAGCCAGGAGAGTGACCACCGGTTGGTGACATTTTCACCAAGCCATTGGATAGTTCGAGGTTTTCGACTGCGGGGAGAGCTTGGGGTGGTTTGTCCTTATGGACTGTAGTGAGGGAGCTTTGGGTTTCTTGCTTTACTATATTATTTATGCTCTTGCTCCTTACTATTGCATTGCATTTTGGGTACATTTGGGATTAGTCCTCCTAGCATAGATTAGAGTGCTTCTTTTGTCTAGTTGTTTAGATTTCTGCTCTTATCTTGTGATTCTAGGATCTCGCTTATTAGTCATTACTTATCTCACTAGGTTGAGCTCACTCACTTCTTGTAGGTTCTAGCGAGGTTGGGCCACCCTCGGGTAGGCACGTGTTTGCTCCTAGGTGTGTTAAGTGGGCGCTTGATAGTCCTAGAGTCATATGGGGTAGATGAGAGTCGATCTGAGCCATAGTATTCTCTATATCTTATCTATGCTTTAAGGATCATTGCTTTATGTTTTCTTTGCCGACTTCTCGATTTATTGTTTTGGTTCAAGGGGAGTTCATTTGGGAGCTTCTGGAGCTTAATATTGACTTAACTCAACTTGAACTAAAAGTTGCATCTAATGTTGAGGGGGAGCTGGATCTTCTGCATTTCTAGCATTCTGCATTGTAATATAACTACATTGAGCCTTGATTATTATCCTGCTATGACATATTTACAATGCTTTACACCTTGCCATGACTTGTGCTTATTTGCTAGATTTATCATGACTTCATATGTGTAGCCTAGCTTTTGCCATGATAAGATAATTAAAATTGCTCAACTTAAACTAAAACTTGTCATGTTAGCACTCGAGATTAGTCTTTCTTGAGCTATCCTTTTATGATTCATGCCATGTCAAATAGGCTGGGTAGAGTGATGAATCTATATTGAGCCTTAGATTGAGCTGTTTTAGTCTCTTGATGATGCATGAGTTAGTACAACTTGTTAAAAGGCAAAAAGATCTCTTTTGTGCGAAAAAACTGATCTCACCAATTCTCTCCTATGAGACGGCTTGCCATTGCACTTGGCATGAACTTAAGGGGGTTTTGGGTGACCTAGACTATCTTCTTAAGCTTCTCGCTTGGAGTAGTCGCATAAGGCTTGAGACCTAGCACATGATAAAACAAAAATCTGGTTGGAAACCACCATGAATTTCAAAAGAAAATATGTTTCATGTGTTCAATGTGCTTAAAGCCACAAAAGTATCAAGTACTTTAACCAATGTTTCAATCTTGAGCATAGCACTCTATTTGGTCTCAATTTAAGCTTCTTAGTTCCGCTTAGCTTATTGACATGGCTGCATCATCCTTGGATATCTCTAGCGAGACCTTGCTCATTGATGACTTGACTTGCTCACATAATGTACCTCATTTTCAGATTGTCATCTATGTGTTCTAGCTAGCTTATACATATCTTGTCATGATCTAGCTAGCCTTTTTATTGAGTTATGGCTTGGTGTATTACATTATGGTCATATTGGATAATTCTCATGGCTCTAGCGCTAAGAATAATCAAACTTGACCATTTCATCCATTAACATGTCATATTCTCTCTATTGCATCTTGATCGTTTATTGCCAAAAGGGGAGAATAGAGAAGAAAAAGTCTGTTGGGAACAGTTTAGAGCTTTGGAGATCAATTTGCTCTTTCTGTTGTTGCTCTAGTGTTCCTTCTGTCGATATGGTCATTAGTTTCACTCTTCTTCTTTGGACCATGTTGGTTTCTTCAAACTCAAACTCTACTTTGCGCTTTTTCGGAGTTTGTCAATATACTCATCAAGGGGGAGATTGAGAGACCTTGTGGAGGTCGTCCCGTGTGTGTGATGAGTAATTGACATAGGTTTAGGAAGTCGAGTTTGGTTTGGGTGGTTTGGACCATGTCGTTATGCGTGGTGCACAGAGCTCGGTCGGTTTGGTCAAACTTGGTCGTATGGGATTAGGATGCATATTCTTTGATTCGACAAGTTTGGATTTTGTCATGGTAAGTTTGTTGGCATTTACGCTTTCATGTATCGAGCGGTGCTATTTGATGTGTTTCTTGTCTGTGTGACTGCAGGACATCGGGTGGAGTCGTGGCGAGACACGGTGGACCGGACTAGGTGCAGTGTGCACCGAGGTCGAACGGTCGGGATGTGTCAAAGACGACGTGGACTCGAGGTGGTTGAGGCGCGGCGAGACGAGGAGCGCGAAGCTTCCCGAAGGTGCGGAGGGGCGAAACAGGAATTTCGCAAGGTCGCACTGGCGGGGAGCGGGCTCCGTTGGTTTTAGCGGGCGTAACGGGGTGGAGACCCGTTAGCCATGGGCTATAAATAGGATGGAGGGGGTGCTGCCCAAATCTGAACACCACAAGGGATTTTAGGGTTTCCTTTAGTCAAAATAGGCTTTAGAGAGTTTGTTTTGCTTTAGGCTTTAGTTGTTGAGGGTTGTTCCCTGCTTGTCCCCTTCTTTTTCATCAAGTTGGCTGAATGTTCTTGAGTTTTGAGAGTGGGAGAGGATGAGTTGAATGCTTGTAATCATTCCTCTTGTTTCAATCTTGTATCTCTCTTCCTTTAGATCAATATGAGATGGTGTTTATTGATTTGGTCGCTTTTTTCTTGTCTTGCTTTCATTTGCATATTGATTGCTCTGTGTAGTTTTGTTTTCAGTTTCCTGCGCGTGTGTGTTGATCTGCACTTCTGCCGTGGCTGCTTGTGTTCGATGGAAGTCTTGATATTTATTGTCTTGAGCTGCTATCATTTGATGCCGCAGTAGTCACCAATTTGCCTCTTGCTTGTTTGGCTCTGTGTGGAATGCTGCACCTGGAGAGCTCCCCGCAAAAACTGGCAGCGGCCTGTTCGGTTTGCAATTGATCGTTTATTTTATTGTTTGCAACCGGTGGCTTTGTTTACTGCCTGGTTTTGTGCGAGTTGATGCAGCTCCCCTGTGCGTGCGATGGTTGTCTTTCGGCAGAAACACCGAAGCCTTGTGGCGGCGGCGGATGCAGTGCTCGTCGTTTTTGCCTATGCTTGTGAGCGGGTTCTTCGGTTTTTGGTCTGCTGCCTTCTTTGACTAGGTGCTGTGCTGTGCGGTGGTCTGCAGTTTCTCTTGTGTGCTGCGGATTTGTTTATTACCAGTTCCTTCGGCTCAGCACTGGTGATGTGCGCCTGAAGAAATGAGAGCTTGAGCGGTGGCTGTAGTGATTGTCATCTTGGCCCCTTTTTCTTTTTTTCGTGTCTTTGTTTTGATCTGCTTTGCTTTCTTGCTTGAAGCCTTGATAGCTCTGCAAAACCGAACTCTGTCTTGGTGCGCTTTGCTTGCCCATGAGAAAAGCGAGCACTTGGCGGCAGCTTCTTGTTTTGGCATTCTTTATTGCTTTGCTCGATCATTGATGCGACGCTCAGTAGGAGTTCCCCTTTTCTTGTTTTGCTTAGCGGCGGCTGCTGTGATACGTCCCCAAAAAAAGAAAGATCTGAATTTCAGTTCGAGTTTTCAGTTTATTTTCGGGTTGCTACAGTGCATTTTTTTTTTTGCTGATTTTCAATCTTTTGCATGCAGATTAAAACAATTGTATTTTCAGTTGAATTTTTACCTACCGGTCTCGATTTATGCTGAATTTTTAGTGTCACATGCGTTCGTGTTTCAGCAGAATTAACTCTCTGTGAATTACTTTGTTTTGCTTCTTCTTAAAAAAAAAAAAGTGTACGTTTTCTCGGGGGCGTTTTTAAAGAGAGCGACATTCACCCCCCCCTCTGTCGCCATTTCGGTCCTACAAGGTTCTTCATCCTCCTCGACTTCAGTTGCTTCGACTTCAGTTTCTGCTGCGACTATGCGCGCCGCAGACCTTAACAAGGACCTGGTCGAAACGAGGGGACTTGAGCTTGATCCTCCCTTGTCGACGACTCTTGAAAGACGACGCTTTTTACTTGGGGGAGCTGAGTCCTTGTCTACTGTCGCCCCTGCTCCAATGGTCATCAGTTCGACCTCTTCGTCATCCCGACGGTTTTCCATGCCTACTTTCTGTAAAGAAAAACAGAAGAAGAAGAATCAATGACCAGTCGTAAGTTTTTCTCGACCGATTACCTAGTCGTAGCTTTTCTCGACATGTCCGATCGTAAGATTTTCTCGATCACTACCTAGTCGTAAGTTCTTTCTACGACTATAAAGTCCTAAGGATAAAATCAGCTTTTGATTACCTTTAGACGCTTAACCTTTTCCTCTGCGGACAAAACCGCAAGGATTTGAGGAACCGCCATTCCGGGTGGCGGGGGCTTCTCACAAACGAGTTTGACTCGAACGTCAATCTCTGTGTGGAAAGATCTCAGATAAAAGCAGATAAAGATACTCGATTGGATAAATCTGAAGAAGACCAAACTAAGAGTTAAGTCGAAAAACTACTTACCCTCATCGTAGTCCCTGGTCGGGTCTTTTGGCCCCGTATACTTCCACATAGGAGGTACTCGTTTCTTCAAAGGGCTAATTCGACGTGTGATGAAATCCTTCACCACATGCCATCCAGTCAACCCCCCTTCTTTCAAATCCTTAATAGCTTGAATATAGGGGGCAATTCGACTGATATCTTGGGGAGTCGAATCCCATGAAGATTTCTTTTCGGCAGCCTTCCCCTGAAAGGTAAGGCTGTCCTCGGAGGTGACTTTCCAGTAAAACCACCTCTTCCTCCACAACGGCCATGAGGACCGAGTGAACATCTGAATATACTCCTTCGACTTCCCATCATGGAGCTTCAGACCACAACTTCCAGCTATCCCAGATTGGCGAGCCATTCCATAGAAATACTGAAAAAAGCTCAAGATCCACTGGAATTCGCAGGTACGCCTCACACAGATATACAAATACGCTCAGCATTGTGATGGAATTAGGACCAAGGTTCACCAATTCCACTCCAAAATGCTCGAGTATAAGTGTAAGAAAGGGGTGAGCAGGCAATCGTAGACCACACTCACAGTACGCCTGGAAGACGGGAATTTGTCCATCCTCCTCCGACGGCCATTGCTGCTTGTTCGCCGGGAACCACTCCACGAGAACTCTCTCTGGAATCTTCCCAGCGTTGACAAGGGCTTCCATCTTCGTCGTATCCATCTCCGACTCGGCCCACTCGGAGACCCTCCCGGCCATTTCTCTCAGAAGGGGAGATTCTTGATTGAGTTGGTGGCGAGAAGACAAGAACTTGATGAACAAGGATAATTTGAGGAAAAGTGTGAACCCTAAGTCTTACCCCGGTAAGTATTTATAACCGCGTGCCTCAGTCGAGGCGTGGTATTCCAAAGGTTGCCACCGTCTCGAACCGCTTCAACAGACAAAGCTAACAAAGGCCGCTTAAAATTCTAACGTGTCCGCTTGAGAAAATCAGTTTGCTTTTACACCTCAAGCGAAATTACTTCCTTGGTTAGATTATTTTTAACCAAAGGAAATGTTCATCGGAAAGGTTTTTCTTCCGATCACCATGCTGCGATCACCTTGTGATCGTAGAAATGTTCTACGACTATTTGATAGCCGTAAGCAATTTCCTTGACCAAGCATATTTCTGGTCAAAGTAGTATACTAATGACAAAGAGTTTTTCCTTCGACTATTTTTCTACGACCCTCTCGTGGTCGTAAGACCATCTATAACCCCTTTACCAAGTAAGTTGCTTTCACTTGAAGCGGGGGGGCTAGATGACGAGGATATAATAATCCTCATTTTATCTTTTATCTATAATTCTTATTATAGGTAAATATGACGTCATATGGTCCCTGAGTATACCCCTTAATGTTATAAGGGAAGCGCCTACTGGGTGGTCGTAAGTCCTTCTACGACCACCCCCATAGTCGTAAGTTATGCTACGACTACCCCAATAGTCGTAAGTCTTGCTACGACTACCTCATGGTCGTAAGTTCTTCTACGACTAGGTCAGCTCTTACCACCTTATGATCAATTAAACCTCTGCATAAGTGGGCCCAATTGATTAAGGGATTCAAATAGTCATCATACTGTTATTACTCTGCGTAATAGCACGTAATGCTCCATTATCTCGGTATATTGTTTGTTAGGCGACGTGGAGGAGTTATACGCGGTGATTACTACCAACGTCGTCCGTTACAGATATGATGAGGCGCCGCTTCACTCGAGAAACCGCCGCCTTCACGCACTATATAAAGGCGGCAATCGAGAAGGAAAGGTGGATGAATCGGGCCATCAGAATACCAAGATTATCTGTAATAGTCTTAGTTTTTCCCGATTGTTCGTAATACACTCAATACCATACACACACAGGAGTAGGGTTGTTATTCTCTCCGGAGAAGGCTCAACTGTATAAAAATCCCCGTGTCAATCTCTCTGCGTGATTCCATTCTAGGAGACCCCCCGAATCAAACAATCTTTACGTAAGTTCGGTTCTAAAACACCGACAGTCATCCATTGACCCTAGCATCACAAACCTCGGCCATGGTCGGAGGAGGAGGAAGCTCCTCGTCCAAACCAGCTGCCTGTCCTTGGCCGCTACGAGTATGGCCCGCCATCCTGTTGAGAGGGGAAAGAGGTTAGCAACTAATACCCGAGAAACAAAGCCGGAAGAAGCGAAAAAGCTAACGACTAGGGGAATGGAATATCACCCTAATTGAAGGCCAAAACAGCAAGTAATTTAACTTTAAAAGCTCCCAAACGACTCTAAAAACAGCAAGGAAAACTTAAGAAATAAGGTTAACTTCTCTATGCAATTATCTTGTATTGAATGAACGAGTAATTGGTTGAGAAGATAAAATTTCAGCAAGCTATTTTAGCTCTAATACTACTCAAAAGCAAGGTTAAACCAGCGAAATAATGGTTAGATACTTAGCTAACTAGTATCACATCTTACCCTTTTATTCCCACAAGTTTTAGTCGAATTATCCTCTCATTATCTATCCTAATTAGGACCTTGAGATTGCTGTCCAGAAATTGACGCTTTGCTGTCCTAAAATTCCAGATTTGAATTCCAGCTCCAAATACTTCCATTCTTCACCCAAAAGACAGCCAAGACTTCAATTTTAGAACTCTCATAAGTTCCCCAAAACCAGTGTTATCGTTTAATTGGGTTTATCTTTTGAGAGGAGGAGAGGAAAACAACTTTTAAAACTCAACTTAGAACAAGATGAGAGAAGAAAGCTAAGATAGGTAAGGAGTAAAATTAGAGACTGTACTTAAGCTTTCATAAACCATTTGATATTTGAAAATAAGTTTTTCAAAATATCCTAAGGATGACCAAGCTAGGGTTTATATGGTCAGTATGGCTCTGATACCAACTTTGTGAGGACCCCGATTTATTAGGCTTATAATACTTAGTCATCCATTGACCTTAGCATCACAAACATAATAATCCGTGTCTTCGAGATATGTATACTTCCCGGAATGCAGTATACACACCCCTTTACAAAATCATGCATCAATTCCATTCAAGACATAGAACCAAAGCACGACTAGAATAAAAGACATACATAATATCGAGTTATTACAAAAGGGGCCGACCGGCCAAATACAACTAAGGAAGGTAAACACAGCGGAAGCAAAAGCCATAAGATGGCGATAAACAAAAGAGAGCCACAGGGTTTGCCTTTAGCCCACAAGACAACCAACCAAGACACCTAGCTCGATTCCCAACCGCAGCACATCTCACAAAAGTAAAGCCCTTTGGGCTCTACCTCCTCTGCAACAAAGTTATTAAGCAAAGCAAATGAGTACAAAAATGTACTCGCAAGACTGACATGTAGTATAACAGAACTATAAATAGCTACATGCAAGCTTTATTTAAGTGGATGAGGCTTTGGACTCATTTTAGTATAAAGCAAGCTTTCATTTGCAATAATGTAATAGATTGAAAGCAATTTGACAAAGCATTTTTAATTTTTGAAGAACAATGATACAACAATAATAACAACAAGAACAACCTAGAAGTGACTCACCCAAGTCACCACAACAATAGCATGAATTATCCAATTTATACCACCCATCAAGTTTTAATGAAGTGTTTAGTCTAGTTCTTGCACGACCTTACCAAGCATGTCCATAACCTAGGACGAGGCTATCCGAATAGTTTTAACCCTGCAGGGGTGTACCAATGTACACACAAGCCAGACCGCCTTTTCGCCACATGATTTAGCACACTTCCTTTGGTATGCCGGCACGGCTAAGTCCTACGAGACATTTTGTGACGACCCACCCCGTGATGTACCGCAAGAGGTCCGGGAGGACCATTTTTTTTTTGCGCTGCGAAGTCACCACGGAAGGATGTGGTAGCACCGCATGGAGCTTCACCGAGGAGGTCTGCCAGGACCTCCCAGGAGGTCTTGCGGACTGTGAGACCCCGACGTTTATTCGGCTCATAATACTTAGTCATCCAATTGACCCTAGTATTATCAACCAAATAAACCCAGTCTCGAGAGATGTATACTTCCTGAATGCAAGATACATACCTCACAACAAAAGAATGTATCAATTCCATACAACACATAGTACATAAGCAACAAACCGTGGTTAATATTAATAAGGATAGGTTATTACAAAAGAGGGCCTTCGGCCAAAAACAACAAAACTACAAAGATACACAATGAAGCAAAAGTGCCATAAAGATGGCCCAAAATAAGAGCCAACCAAAGGTGCCTTTAGCCCACAAGGCAATCGACCGACCGCCAAGCTAGTCGCTTCTCCCAACCACCAAGACAACTCACAAAAAGTAAAGCCCTTTGGGCTCTACCTCCTCTGCAACAAAGTTGTTAAGAAGCAAATGAGTACAATAAATTGTTTATTGTACTCGCAAGACCGACGTAAGATAACAGTAACTATAATTTAGCTATATGCAAGCTTTATTTATGGATGAGGCTTTGGACTCATTTAAGCACAAAGCAAGTTTTCATTTGCAATAATATAGTAGATTGAAAGCAATTTGACAAAGCATTTTTAATTGTTGAAATAACAACGAGATAAATAACATGGTAACAACAACAAGAACAACCTCGAAGTGACCAACCCAAGTCACCACAACAATAGCATGAACTCCCGCTCATACCAACCATGTCAAGTTTTAATTAAAGGTTGTAGTCTAGTCTTGAACGACCTTACCAAGCATGTCCATAACCTAGGGCGAGGCTATTCAATAGTTTTATCCTGCAGGGTGTACCACTGCACCCACACGCCGCATCGCCTTTCCATTAGGCACACTACCTTTGGTATGCTTAAGACGGCTAAGTCCTACGAGACATTTCCAATGGACAATGCTAATTCGAGTCGCACAACCCACGGGAGAAGGAGACATCACACAACCTACCCGAAGCTAATGCTCCCTCCCACATCACACACACATTTTATCTTTAAAAACACACCAACCGAGCGACCCCAATTAACACCGCCTAAAGTACTTAGTCAAGAGGGTTCCATATGCCCTCGTGTGGTTAGCACGCAAAATCGCTGGCTTAGTGACTCCAAGTACTCGGTCCTTAGGGACCCAGCATACCACCACATCCAAAACCACGCCATCCATCCAATATGCCCAAGTCTAAATCAATCTTTTATTTTCAGTTTTTGATTTTACAAATTAATCAAAGCACAAGTGCTGGACATATAGGAGTAATAATCAGTTTTGAGTGATCAAGACCATCGACTAAGTCGATGATCGCCCATTTCTATCGTTACTAAGCATGTCTAAGCAATTTAATCGAAACTACTAAGTGATAAGAGCTCATCCAACGAGCTCAAACCACAGCAAATAACCTAGGCTCATGGTAGTAGAGGATGAACAATTCCTACAGATTATGCAACTATAGGCTTGCTAGCTTACATTTAACACAAAGTAGCATGCATACATAGAAGTAAAACAATATATTAAGCTTTAAAGTAATGGGACAATGATGGAAATGATCAAACTATTTGCCTTGCTGTTGCTGGTCAATTTGTTGCGGAGGGTCACTCTCGGGATCACCACAAATGTCGGCCCTAACGGAAAAGCGAGAAAGAACCGATAAGAACGACGAAAACACAACAAAGACAGCACAACAAACGAACTCCAAATTCTCTGAATTTTCTACAGCAGCAAGAGGGTGATTTTAGGAATTTTGCAACAAGAACCAATTGATTTGGATTCTCAATGCAAAAGTTATGAGCAAAACAATTCTGCTCAGCCCCTAAAATACCAAACTGCACTATTCACTAATTTAATTATGAGACAACATTTTCTAGAAAAGTGGTGACACTGAGATTTTTAATGTAAAACCAGCACCTCATGAGATGAATAACACAATTCAGTTCACCTCATTTGGAGCTATTATGCACTCTCTACAAATTTTCAAAAACAAGAACTTGAACAAAATTATAATGCACAAGTCCTCATTTTTATAATAGCAACATGCTCAAAACTAATTTTCACAGTGAGTTCATTAATAGAGGAAACCAACAAAGTTGGTCTCACCCCAAAATAATCTACGGAGCACTAGTTATGTATTTTACAAGTTAAGCATTAATTTGAGTGCACATTTAAAGTTAATCTTAAAACCTAATGGTAAACTGTGCTCTGGGGCTGAACTTAACTTACAATCATTTTTAGATTAAAGTCAAGTCCAAGACAGAGCTAACACAATTTGAATGACCTCATTTGGAATCAAGATGAAAAAGATATGAAATTCTAAAGTTTATACCTTATTTCAGTTTATAACTAGAGCTCACTGGAATTTCTAAAAATCGCAAAGGCATGGGAGGACATGAGCCACAGATCATAGATCTAACAGCTCAGGACCTCCCAGGAGAATAACTCACACGCGCTCACGAGGTCCAGAGGTCCTGGACCTCCTAGCAACGCACATGCGCGAGGTGAGGGGAGGTCATGGCCGTTGAAGGTGAATCCAACGGACCACAACGATGAGGGGAGGTCCGGGACGGACCAGATCTAAAGGGGGAGGTCCTCAATGGTTGAGATCTTCCAAAGGAAGATCTAAACTATCAAGATCTCCCTAAGGAAGATCTACATCGTCAAGACCTCACAGGGGAGGTCCTGGACGGTCCAGATGTTCCAAGGAGGTCCTCGATGGTTCAGATCGTCCGAGGAGGACCTTGACGGTCAAGATCTACCCGGGAGGTCATGAACGGCCGAGATAACCTAGGGAGGTCCTACGCAGAGATCTAACGCCACTGCACTTCCGTGGAGGTCTGGACGGCCACGATAAGCGCAAGGGAGGTCTTGGGCGCCCGCATCTCCTCGGAGGAGGTCCGACGCCCTGCACCCACGACCACGCGCTTGCGCACGCACGCAGCTTGGACAAGAGGTTAATGCGCCGCGGACACCAGAGGTCTGCGGCGCGGAGGCCTTAATTGCGCACAATAAATGGCGGATTTAAGGACCTCACGACACATCCAATGATTGCGAGATTGAGCATTTGATGACCGCATTAAACACGGCGAATCTCGTCCTAAAACGACAACGGTGCCGCCGCGGTCGACAAAGACCCGAGCTCAAGGATTTGGTTCTCGCCGGCGATGTAGACGTCACCGGCGACATCCAATGGTACCGTTGGGTCCGCAATAACCATGCGCACCCAACAGACCTCCTCTCAACGGCGACGACGGCCTTGAACGCCGGCGAGCCGGAGAGGGCAAAATGAAAGCCAGCACGGCCAAAACCGCAAATGCAAAAAGGAGCTCCGCGCGACATCCAAGCGTGTGCCCAAACATAAAAGCTCCGCAACATGCATTCAAGCGGGTGCCAGCGACTAAAGGACTAACAGGAGGAGTACCTGGAGGTCCTAAGGTGCTGGGGAGGTCGTGGAGGTGATGACCGAGTTGGGAAGCCAATGAAGCTTCACGACCCAAGGCACCAGCTCCAAGCTCAACTTTGTCCACCTCTGAAAAATGCCCAAACAAATTAAGTTAGGGTTAACTTCCAAGAGGTTTTGGGAGCAAAAGTGAGCGAGGGTTTGAAAAGGAGCCACCGAACTCTGAACCACCGAGAAGCTCCAAGGACCTTGACAATGGCAGCCGCCAAAGGAGGAGGTCGATTAGTGGAGGAGGAGCTCACCACGCACAAAGTGCAAGGCCGAGAGCAATGGTGTGCAAAGGAAGCCAAGGAGGATTCCAAGGGGTAACTTATAGCCCAGGGTGAAGGTTATGAGTGGGGCTAAGCTCCATGGTGAGCTTAGCCCACGGGTTGGTCCATGGGGTGGCAAGGACATGAGGTTGACAAGGTGCAGCTGAGCCGACCCGAGAGACGGAAGGTGACCAAGCATTAAATGCGGGTCAACAAAGAGTCAGAGAAAAGTACACAGTGGCAGCGCGCGATTAACTCACAAACAGAGCTTGCGGTAGCGCCGAGGAAGGAGAAGAACAGGAGGTCCTTATGACCGCTGGATAAGACCAGGGGAGGTCCTAACCATCGGATGACAATTTTGAACCGTTACGCCTAAATGATCGGGAGGAGGTCCCACCACATGATCAAGGATGGGGAGGTCGTGGCCCTCGATTTCCTTAATGTGTAAGCGCCGTGGGGAAATAGGACAGAGGTCCAAAGCGTTGATCTCCATCCAACAGTCGCGGACCTCTGTGTGGTCTTAACTGCACGCCAACATAAGGCATGAGGGGAGGTCATGGCCTTTGGATTAAAATCCAAGGGCACACAACCAAAGGGAGGTCGATAGTTAGATTAAGAGGAGGAGGTCGAGGAGGCGGTTGGATGTAAATCCAATGGCTATGACCTCGCCAAGGTGGAAGGTGGTTTTGAGGTTTGATAACAAGGGAGGTCGGGGCGGTTGGATCTTAATCCAAGGGCTATGACCTGGACAAGGTGAGGAGGTCTTTGGGATTTAACACACGGGAGGTCATGACCGTGGATCTTTGATCCAACGGTTACGACTGATGAGGTGGGAAAGCCCTTGCGGTGTTGACCAAGTGAGGAGGTCTGGCGCCCACGTTGACCCGAGGAGGTCCACGCGGTCCGAGGACTTCAAGGGAGGTCCCGGTGCGTTGGTTGAGGGGAGGTCGTGGCCTTTGGATTGGATCCAACGGCCACGACCTCATCAAGGTGGGGAAGGAGGTCGATGGGGTTGGGCCGACCACTTTTGCAAAGTGGCTAGCCCAAGGAACAAAGTGTAGGCTTTTAAATTTAGTTTTTAACAAATGAAACTTAGCAGAATTATTTGAGATAACAAATGAACTCCAAATTTGATGAAATTTTAACTGGAGCTTGCTGACAGTGAGATTAACCTTGCATAAAATTTCCAGAGGTTATTATGCAATGCATTTTTCTCAGGAAATTCGTTAAGGTTGTTTAAAGGATTGTTTTACCTCCAAAATTTATCAAACTAGTTTTACAACTTGTGATATCTTTCAGAGGGGTCCCGCATCAGTTTTGGGACCAAGGAAAATATATTCCAAATGTTTGGCACAAGATTTAGACAACTGAAAAATGAGTTTGACTTTTGGGTCAACAAGAGCTTTGTGTTTTTGGATTACACAACTTTTGGACAAGAATTACATAAGAGATTAGGGGTTTTCAAGATGTGAGAAAAAGTTTTAATTTCTACACATATAATTATACTTGAATAGCCCAATTATACATTTGGGATGTTACAAAATCTCCCCCCCTTACAAAAATCTCGTCCCGAGATTTGGCTCACTCGGTAAAGAAAGATGGATAGTCCGCACGCAGACGATCTTCTCTTTCCCAAGTAGCCTCATCCTCGTAATGGTTCGACCAATTGAACTTTAAGGAACTTGATGGTCTTATTCCTTGTCCTTCGCTCGGACTCATCGAGCACGCCGAACAGGTGCTCGCGATAGGTCAAATCTTCCCGACATCGAGGGTTTCCAACGGAGCTTCCTCGCTTGGAACACGGAGGCACTTCTTAAGCCGGGACACATGGAAAACATCATGTATCCCCTCAAGTGCAGTAGCAACTCCAACTTATAGGCAACAGCTCCTTCTTCTCGATAACGCGTAGGGACCGACATATCGAGGAGCCAACTTGCCCTTGACGCCAAACGTTGATGGCCCTTCAAAGGAGAGACCTTGAGATAAACAAAGTCATTAGGCTCAAAACGCAACTCACGCCGACGGTGATCCGCATAGCTCTTTTGCTCGGATTGAGCTGGCGCAAACGCCACGAATAAGCCGGACTTGGCGCCGCCTCATTGATTGAGTCCGGACCAAAGAGAGGTCTCTCACCGGTCTCTGACCAGTTCAACGGGTTCTACACTTTCTCCGCATAAGGCCTCAAAAGGTGCCATGCCGAGACCGGCCCGAAAGTCGTTGTTATAAGAAAACTTCGGCGAATGGCAAGCATTTCTCCCAATGCTTCCCATATGAAAGGACACAAGCACGAAGCATGTCTTCCAAAACTTGGTTGACCCTCTCGGTCGACCATCGGTTTGGGGTGAAATGCCGTGCTAAAGGTAAGACGGTTCCCATAGCTTCTTGCTAGCTATGCCAAAACGAGACGTGAAAAGGATCCACGATCCGACACAATCGTCTTCGGCACACCGTGCAAACTCACGATGCGGGCGATATAGAGTTCCGCCAAAAGACCTACCCGAAGTTCAGTCTTGAAGGGAAGGAAATGTGCCACCTTAGTCAATCGATCGATGACGACCCAAATGGCATCATTCTTCTTCGGGACGGGTAGACCGTGATGAAGTCCATTCCGATCGACTCCCACTTCCACTCCGGAATAGGCAGAGGTCAAGCGATCTCGCCGACGCCGATGCTCGCCTTGACACGACGACACACGCCGCACTCGACAACGAACTTCGCGATCTCCTCTTCATTTGGGTCCACCAAAATCTCGACGAAGATCTTGATACATCTTTGTGGCCCCGGATGAATGGATAAAGGCGAATCATGGGCTTCATGGAGGATTAAATTCGCAATTCCATGTCCTTTGGAACCACGAGCGTTGTTCCGAACCTCACAACACCATGCTCATCCTCGTAAAAGCACTTGGTTGTTCCGTTCTTGACATTTGACTTGATGTGGCTTACTCCAACATCCGACTGCTGAGCGGACTTGATCCGATCCACCAAGGTTGGTTGCACAACCAAGGCAGCGAGAGAACCATGCTCAACTAACCCCAAGTTGAGACGCTGAAATTCTCCCACAAGAGCGGGCTGAAGCTCCCTGGACAACAAGGTATTGCAATGCGCTTTGCGACTAAGCGCATCGGCAACGACATTAGCCTTGCCCGGATGGTAGTGAATACCCATATCATAGTCCTTGATCAACTCCAACCATCTCCTTTGCCTGAGGTTCAGGTCAGGCTGTGTGAACAAGTACTTTAAGCTTTTGTGATCCGAATACACTTCACAACGATTACCGATTAGGTAATGTCGCCAGATCTTAAGTGCATGAATCACAGCAGCTAACTCCAAATCATGGGTAGGATAGTTAAGCTCATGAGGTCTCAATTGCCTTGATGCATAGGCCACTACCTTGCCTTCTTGCATAAGGACACAACCGAGGCCTCGACGAGAAGCATCGCAAAAGATATCGAAGCTTCGATGGATATCGGGAAGAACAAGAACGGAGCGGTGGTCAAACGCTTTTGAGTATCTGAAACTTTCTCACACCCAGCGGACCACACGAACTTCTTGTCCTTCTTGAGCAACTCCGTCATCGGCCATGATCTTGGAGAAGTTCTCGATAAAGCGACGATAATATCCCGCTAAACCGAGAAAACTCCGCACATCGGTGACCACCGCAGTTGACTCCATGAAAGAACATCGCTGACCTTGTTAGGATCAACGGCTACGCCTCGCTGAAAGAACGTGGCCTAAGAAAGCCACTTCCTTCAACTGAATCGCGACTTGTCAACTTCGCAGACAAACCGTGCTCACGTAGCTTGCCTAACACAAGCTTCAAATGCTCGGCATGTTCCTCATCGTTCTTCGAGTAGATAAGAATATCATCGATGAAGACCACGACAAACTTATCCAAGTACTCCATGAATACCAAATTCATGAGATTCATGAACAAGGCAGAGCATTGGTTAAGCCAAATGACATGACAAAGGTACTCGTACAAGCCGAAGCGAGTAGAGAACGCCGTTTTGGGAATATCCTCGGTCGAATACTGAACTCGATGATATCCCACTCTCAAATCAATCTTGGAGAAAACTCGAGCTCCACCAATTGATCAAGAGATCGCCAATGCGGGCAATGGATACTTGTTCTTCATCACTTCATTAAGTGGCGTAATCGACGACATCGCAAAAGTACCGCCCTTCTTCTTTACGAAGATTGCCGGACAACCCCAAGGAGATGAGCTAGGCGAATGAAACCCTTCTCTTGCAGCTCACTTAACTTCTTCTTCAATTCCACCAACTCGCTCGGTGGCATCCGATAAGGCCTCTTTGAGATAGGGGCGGTGCAGGAGCCAACTCAATGACAAACTCGAGGTCTCGAACGGGTGGCATCCCCGAAGATTCATGGAAAGACATCAACGAAGTCACAAACTGTTGGGACTTCGCTAATATCTAGAGTGGGCTTCGCTTCAAGCGCCAAGAGATGCGGATCTAGCGCCTTCGCGAAAAGCTTAACCCGCCACGGAGGACTAGATAGAGAGATGAGCTTCCTGGCGCAATCGATTTGCCCCATGTGCTGGGACAACCAATCCATGCCAAGAATCACATCAAGACTCGCTGAATGGAGAAGGATAAGGTTTGCTAAGAACCCTACGCCTTCGATCTCGATAGGAACATCCCTACACTCAGATTCAGCTCTCAACTCCGAACCAGGAGAGCGAAAGAGTAGCGGGACCGACAATGGAGAGAAAAGAAGCTCTCCCACAGCAGCAAAAGACTCAGAAACAAAGGAATGAGATGCTCCTGAATCAAACAAGACAATAGCAGGGTGAGAGTTAACAGAAAGTGTACCTAGCACGACGTCGGGTGCCTCCTTAGCCTCCTCTGCAAGGGACGGCGTTGACGCGACCACTACCCACGCCTTGGGTAGCCGGACGATCTTCGGTCCCGAGATGCACCACCTCGCCCGCCCTCCATTAGGACGAGGGGTCTCCTCGTTTTCTTAGGGCAATTATTTGCATAATGGCCCTTCGTTGCATGAGAAGCACGTGACCCCAAAGCCGGGTTGCGGGGCGCTCTGCGACTTCGCAGTGCACGGATCGAGACACGGCTGCGCGATTGAACGAGGAACAAGTAACCTCGGGGTGCCAAGAATGAGACGGTACCCCGAGACCGCCTCAAACGGGACGGAAGAATCGCCTCGATGACTTATGGGCCTCCCACTTGCGCTATGGAGTCCATAAGCTCTCGAGCCGCATGCTCAGGATTTATGGCCTTGTCGACCAAGGTCCGGAAATCGGAAAGTCGACAATGGATAGCTTGTCCTTCACTCCTCGCATAAGCCACGCTGAACTTGGCCTCGCTTAGCCATATCGGTGGCCACATCCTCGAGAGCATAACGAGCTAAATGGTTGAACTCGAGACATACTCCATGATCGAAGCTACGCCTTGCTTGAGCGCAAGAAACTCCCCTTCTGATCTCCATCAAGCCGGCAGGATGTGAGCCCGGCGGAAGGCAAGACGTAAACTCCTCCCAAGAGACGGTGTGGTTCGCGGGCTGCATGGCGAGAAAGCTCTCCCACCATGACAACGCTGCACCCTCCAAACGTGGTGCGATCACGAACAGCGCCTTCTCGTGCTCCTCGCATCTGCGCGATGCGAGCTTACACTCCACCGCACGGCCCAATCGTCTGCATCCAACGGGTCCTCGACCGAAAAGGTAGGAGGCCGAGTACGAAGAAACTCCGCGAGTCCTCCACGCGGCCGATGGGCGTTCCTTGCCCGCATCCTCAAGCTCCGTAAGTGCGGTGGTGTTGCGCGCGATGACGCCCAAGAGAACTTCTCTCATCCGCGCGGTTGCGCCGATCCAAGAAGAACCTCGGCCATGGTCGGAGGAGGAGGAAGCTCGTCGTCCGACCAGCCGATCGCCTTGGCCGCTACGAAAAGGCCCGCCATCTGTTACAAGAAATTTCGGTTAGCAACTAAACTCGAAAATCAAAGCCTTAAAGAGAAGCAAAAGCGATCGACTAGGGAATGGAATATCACCCTAAACGAAAGCCAAAACCGCAAGTAAATTAACTTTAGAAGCTTCTAAAAGACTCTAAAAACAGCCAAGAAACACCAAAAGCAAGGCTCAACTTCTCAACTCAACTAACCCGTATTGAATGAACGAGTAATTGATCGAGAAGATTAAAAATCAGATTGTAAGATGAGATCTAAAACTATTAGAGAGCAAGGTTAATGCAGCGAAATAAGTGTTAGATACTTAGCTAACTAGTATCACATCTTACCCTTTTATTCCCACAAGTTTTTGTTGATTTAACCTCTCATTCTCTATCCTAATTGGAACCTTTGAGCTTGCTGTCCGAAATTGACGCTTGCTGTCCAGATTTTGCATCCAAGCTTCCAAATGAAATTGTCCATTCCGAAGCTTCAAAACCTTGTAGATGGGCAGCTAACACTTCAATTTGCCAAACTCATTGATTCCCCAAAACCCCATTAATCGATAACAACTATTTTGTAGAAGGAAGAGAGGAAAACAACTTTTAAAACTCAATTAGAGTGAGATGAGAAGAGAAAGCTAAGATAGATAAGGAGTAAAATCTGAGAATTTCCTTAAGCTTTCAAAACTCATTTGACACTTTGAAATTAGGTTTTCAAAATATCCTAAAGGCGACCAAGCTTATGCATTACTACGGTCGGTATAGCTCGATACCAACTTTTGTGAGACCCGACGCTTATTCGCTCATAATACTTAGTCATCCAATTGACCCTAGTATTATCAACCAAATAAACCAGTCTCGAGAGATGTATACTTCCTGAATGCAAGATACATACCTCACAACAAAAGAATGTATCAATTCCATACAACACATAGTACATAAGCAACAAACCGAAGTTAATATTAATAAGGATAGGTTATTACAAAAGAGGGCCTTCGGCCAAATAACAACAAAACTACAAAGATACATAATGAAGCAAAAAGTGCCATAAAGATGGCCCAAAATAAGAGCCAACCAAGGTGCCTTTAGCCCACAAGGCAATCGACCGACCGCCAAGCTAGTCGCTCTCCCAACCACCGCAAGACAACACAAAAGTAAAGCCCTTTGGGCTCTACCTCCTCTGCAACAAAGTTGTTAAGCAAAGCAAATGAGTACAATAAATTGTTTATTGTACTCGCAAGACTGACGTGTAAGATAACAGAACTATAATTTAGCTATATGCAAGCTTTATTTAAGTGGATGAGGCTTTGGACTCATTTAAGCACAAAGCAAGTTTTCATTTGCAATAATATAGTAGATTGAAAGCAATTTGACAAAGCATTTTTAATTGTTGAAATAACAACGAGATAAATAACATGGTAACAACAACAAGAACAACACGAAGTGACCAACCCAAGTCACCACAACAATAGCATGAACTCCCGCTCATACCAACCATGTCAAGTTTTAATTAAAGGTTGTAGTCTAGTCTTGAACGACCTTACCAAGCATGTCCATAACCTAGGGCGAGGCTATTCAATAGTTTTATCCTGCGCAGGTGTACCACTGTGTACCCACACGCCGCACCGCCTTTCCATTAGGCACACTACCTTTGGTATGCCAAGCACGGCTAAGTCCTACGAGACATTTCCAATGGACAATGCTAATTCGAGTCGCACAACCCACGGGAGAAGGAGACATCACACAACCTACCCGAAGCTAATGCTCCTCCCACATCACACACATATTTTATCTTTAAAACACACCAACCGAAAGCGACCCCAATTAACACCGCCCAAAGTACTTAGTCAAGAGGGTTCCATATGCCCTCGTGTGGTTAGCACATAAAATCGCTGGCTTAGTGACCCAAGTACTCGGTCCTTAGGGACCCAGCATACCACCACATCCAAAAACCACGCCATCCATCCAATATGCCCAAGTCTAAATCAATCTTTTATTTTCAGTTTTGATTTTACAAATTAATCAAAGCACAAGTGCTGGACATATAGGAGTAATAATCAGTTTTGAGTGATCAAGACCATCGACTAAGTCGATGATCGCCCATTTCTATCGTTACTAAGCATGTCTAAGCAATTTAATCGAAACTACTAAGTGATAAGAGCTCATCCAACGAGCTCAAACCACAGCAAATAACCTAGGCTCATGGTAGTAGAGGATGAACAATTCCTACAGATTATGCAACTATAGGCTTGCTAGCTTACATTTAACACAAAGTAGCATGCATACATAGAAGTAAAACAATATATTAAGCTTTAAAGTAATGGGACAATGATGGAAATGATCAAACTACTTGCCTTGCTGTTGCTGGTCAATTTGTTGCGGAGGGTCACTCTCGGGATCACCACAAATGTCGGCTTCAACGGAAAAGCGAGAAAGAACCGATAAGAACGATTTAAAACACAACAAAGACAGCACAACAAACGAACTCCAAATTCTCTGAATTTTCTACAGCAGCAAGAGGGTGATTTTAGGAATTTTGCAACAAGAACCAATTGATTTGGATTCTCAATGCAAAAGTTATGAGCACAAACAATTCTGCTCAGCCCTAAAATACCAAACTGCACTATTCACTAATTTAATTATGAGACAACATTTTCTAGAAAAGTGGTGACACTGAGATTTTTAATGTAAAACCAGCACCTCATGAGATGAATAACACAATTGAGTTCACCTCATTTGGAGCTATTATGCACTCTCTACAAATTTTCAAAAACAAGAACTTGAACAAAATTATAATGCACAAGTCCTCATTTTTATAACAGCAACATGCTCAAAACTAATTTTCACAGTGAGTTCATTAATAGAGGAAACCAACAAAGTTGGTCTCACCCAAAAATAATCTACGGAGCACTAGTTATGTATTTTACAAGTTAAGCATTAATTTGAGTGCACATTTAAAGTTAATCTTAAAACATAATGGTAAACTGTGCTCTGGGGCTGAACTTAACTTACAATCATTTTTAGATTAAAGTCAAGTCCAAGACAGAGCTAACACAATTTGAATGACCTCATTTGGAATCAAGATGAAAAAGATATGAAATTCTAAAGTTTATACCTTATTTCAGTTTATAACTAGAGCTCACTGGAATTTCTAAAAATCACAAAGGCATGGGAGGACGTGAGCCACGGATCATAGATCTAACGGCTTAGGACCTCCCAGGAGAATAACTCACACGCGCTCACGAGGTCCAGAGGTCCCGGACCTCCTAGCAACGCATGTCTGCGCGAGGAGGGAGGTCATGGCCGTTGAAGGTGAATCCAACGGACCACAACGATGAGGGAGGTCCGGACGGACCAGATCTAAAGGGGGGTCCTCAATGGTTGAGATCTTCCAAAGGAAGATCTAAACTATCAAGATCTCAATAAGGAAGATCTACATCGCCAAGACCTCACAGGAGGTCCCGGACGGTCCAGATGTTCCAAGGAGGTCCTCGATGGTTCGGATCGTCCGAGGAGGACCTTGACGGTCAAGATCTACCCGGGAGGTCATGAACGGCCGAGATAACCTAGGGAGGTCCTACGCAGAGATCTAACGCCACAGACCTCCGTGGAGGTCTCGGACGGCCACGATAAGCGCAAGGGAGGTCTTGGGCGCCCGGATCTCCTCGAGGAGGTCTCGACGCCCTGCACCCACGACCACGTGCTTGCGCACGCACGTGCTTGGGGACAAGAGGTTAATGCGCCGGGACACCAGAGGTCCGTGCGCGGGAGGCCTTAATTGCGCACAATAAATGGCGGATTTAAGGACCTCACGACACATCCAATGATTGCGAGATTGAGCATTTGATGACCGCATTAAACACGGCGAATCTCTGTCCTAAGAACGACAACGGTGCTGCCGTGTCTGACAAAGACCCGAGCTCAAGGATTTGGTTCTCGCCGGCGATGTAGACGCCACCGGCGACATCCAATGGTACCGCGGTCCGCATAATAACCATGCGCACCAATGACCTCCTCTCAACGGCGACGACGGCCTTGAACGCCATGAGCCGGAGAGGGCAAAATGAAAGCCAAGACGGCCAAAACCGCAAATGCAAAAAGGAGCTCATGCGACATCCAAGCGTGTGCCCAAACATAAAAGCTCCGCAACATGCATTCAAGCGGGTGCCAGCGACTAAAGGACTAACAGGAGGAGTACCTGGAGGTCCTAAGGTGCTGGGGAGGTCGTGGAGGTGATGACCGGAGTTGGGGAAGCCAATGAAGCTTCACAGCCCAAGGCACCAGCTCCAAGCTCAACTTTGTCCACCTCTGAAAAATGCCCAAACAAATTAAGTTAGGGTTAACTTCCAAGAGGTTTTGGGAGCAAAAGTGAGCGAGGGTTTGAAAAGGAGCCACCGAACTCTGAACCACCGAGAAGCTCCAAGGACCTTGACAATGGCGCCGCCAAGAGGAGGTCGATTAGTGGAGGAGGAGCTCACCACGCACAAAGTGCAATCTTGAGAGCAATGGTGTGCAAAGGAAGCCAAGGAGGATTCCAAGGGGTAACTTATAGCCCAGGGGTGAAGGTTATGAGTGGGGCTAAGCTCCATGGTGAGCTTAGCCCACGGGTTGGTCCATGGGGTGGCAAGGACATGAGGTTGACAAGGTGCAGCTCGAGCCGACCCGAGAGATTTTAAAGTCGACTGCATTAAATGCGGTCAAGAAAGAGTCAGAGAAAAGTACACAATGGCAAAGCGCATTAACTCACTGCTCAGAGCTTGCAGGCGCGCCCGAGGAAGGAGAAGAACAGGGGAGGTCCTTATGACCGTTGGATAAGACCAGGGGGAGGTCCTAACCATCGGATGACAATTTTGAACCGTTACGCCTAAATGACTGGGAGGAGGTCCCAGCCACATGATCAAGGATGGGGAGGTTGGGGCCCTCCGATTTCCTTAATGTGTAAGCGCGCGTGGGGAAATAGGACAGAGGTCCAAAGCGTTGGATCTCCATCCAGCAGTGACTCTCCTCTGTGAGGTCTTAACCGCACGCGAACATAAGGCATGAGGGGGAGGTCATGGCCTTTGGATTAAAATCCAAGGGCACACAACCAAAGGGAGGTCTGATAGTTAGATTAAGAGGAGGAGGTCAGGAGCGGTTGGATGTAAATCCAACAGCTATGACCTCGCCAAGGTGGAAGGTGGTTTTTGAGGTTTGATAACAAGGGGAGGTCAGGGCCGGTTGGATCTTAATCCAAGGGCTATGACCTGGACAAGGTGAGGAGGTCTTTGGGATTTAACACACAGGGGAGGTCATGACCGTGGATCTTTGATCCAACGGTTACGACCTGATGAGGTGGGAAAGCCCTTGCGGTGTTGACCATGAGGAGGTCTGGCGCCCACGTTGACCCGAGGAGGTCCACGCGGTCCGAGGACTTCAAGGGAGGTCCCGGTGCGTTGGTTGAGGGGAGGTCGTGGCCTTTGGATTGGATCCAACGGCTCGACCTCATCAAATGGGGAAGGAGGTCGATGGGGTTGGGTGGACCACTTTGCAAAGTGGCTAGCCCAAGGAACAGTGTAGGCTTTTAAATTTAGTTTTTAACAAATGAAACTTAGCAGAATTATTTGAGATAACAAATGAACTCCAAATTTGATGAAATTTTAACTGGAGCTTGCTGACAATGAGATTAACCTTGCATAAAATTTCCAGAGGTTATTATGCAATGCATTTTTCTCAGGAAATTCGTTAAGGTTGTTTAAAGGATTGTTTTACCTCCAAAATTTATCAAACTAGTTTTACAACTTGTGATATTTTTCAGAGGGTCCCACATCAGTTTTGGGACCAAGGAAAATATATTCCAAATGTTTGGCACAAGATTTAGACAATTGAAAAATGAGTTTGACTTTTGGGTCAACAAGAGCTTTGTGTTTTGGATTACACAACTTTTGGACAAGAATTACATAAGAGATTAGGGTTTTCAAGATGTGAGAAAAAGTTTTAATTTCTACACATATAATTATACTTGAATAACCCAATTATACATTTGGGATGTTACAAAATCTCCCCCTTACAAAAATCTCGTCCCGAGATTTGGCTCACTCGATAAAAGAAAGATGGATAGTCCGCACGCAGACGATCTTCTCTTTCCCAAGTAGCCTCATCCTCGTAATGGTTCGACCAATCGAACTTTAAGGAACTTGATGGTCTTATTCCTTGTCCTTCGCTCGGACTCATCGAGTCTGCGAGCAGGTGCTCGCGATAGGTCAAATCTTCACGGACATCGAGGGTTTCCAGCGAGCTTCCTCGGTTGGAACACGGAGGCACTTCTTAAGCCGGACACATGGAAAACATCATGTATCCCTCAAGTGCAGCCGGCAACTCCAACTTATAGGCAACAGCTCCTTCTTCTCGATAACGCGGTAGGGACCGACATATCGAGGAGCCAACTTGCCCTTGACGCCAAACGTTGATGGCCCTTCAAAGGAGAGACCTTGAGATAAACAAAGTCATTAGGCTCAAAACGCAACTCACGCCGACGGCGATCCGCATAGCTCTTTTGCTCGATCGAGCTGGCGCAAACGCCACGAATAAAATTTGGACTTGGCGCTCGCCTCATTGATTGAGTCCGGACCAAAGAGAGGTCTCTCACCGTCTCGACCAGTTCAACGGGTTCTACACTTTCTCCGCATAAGGCCTCAAAAGGTGCCATGCCGAGACCGGCTTTGAAAATTTGTTGTTATAAGAAAACTCCGGCGAATGGCAAGCATTTCTCCCAATGCTTCCCATATGAAAGGACACAAGCACGAAGCATGTCTTCCAAAACTTGGTTGACCCTCTCGGTCTGACCATCAGTTTGGGGGTGAAATGCCGTGCTAAAGGTAAGACGGGTTCCCATAGCTTCTTGCTAGCTATGCCAAAAACGAGACGTGAAAAGGGATCCACGATCCGACACAATCGTCTTCGGCACACCGTGCAAACTCACGATGCGGGCGATATAGAGTTCCGCCAAAAGACCTACCCGAAGTTCAGTCTTGAAGGGAAGGAAATGTGCCACCTTAGTCAATCGATCGATGACGACCCAAATGGCATCATTCTTCTTCGGGGACGTGGGTAGACCGGTGATGAAGTCCATTCCGATCGACTCCCACTTCCACTCCGGAATAGGCAGAGGCTGAAGCAGTCCTGCTGGACGCTGATGCTCGGCCTTGACACGACGACACACGTCGCACTCGGCAACGAACTTCGCGATCTCCCTCTTCATTTGGGTCCACCAAAATCTCTGACGAAGATCTTGATACATCTTTGTGGCCCCGGGATGAATGGATAAAGGCGAATCATGGGCTTCGCGGAGGATTAAATTCCGCAATTCCATGTCCTTTGGAACCACGAGGCGTTGCCCGAACCTCACAAAACCATGCTCATCCTCAGAAAAGCACTTGGTTGTTCCGTTCTTGACATTTGACTTGATGTGGCTTACTCCAACATCCGACTGCTGAGCGGACTTGATCCGATCCACCAAGGTTGGTTGCACAACCAAGGCAGCGAGAGAACCATGCTCAACTAACCCCAAGTTGAGACGCTGAAATTCTCCCACAAGAGCGGGCTGAAGCTCCCTGGACAACAAGGCATTGCAATGCGCTTTGCGACTAAAGCGCATCGGCAACGACATTAGCCTTGCCGGATGGTAGTGAATACCCATATCATAGTCCTTGATCAACTCCAACCATCTCCTTTGCCCGAGGTTCAGTCAGGTTTGTGTGAACAAGTACTTTAAGCTTTTGTGATCCGAATACACTTCTACAACGACACCGATTAGGTAATGTCGCCAGATCTTAAGTGCATGAATCACAGCAGCTAACTCCAAATCATGGGTAGGATAGTTAAGCTCATGAGGTCTCAATTGCCTTGATGCATAGGCCACTACCTTGCCTTCTTGCATAAGGACACAACCGAGGCCTCGACGAGAAGCATCGCAAAAGATATCGAAGCTTCGATGGATATCGGGAAGAACAAGAACGGAGCGGTGGTCAAACGCTTTTGAGTATCTGGAAACTTTCCTCACACCCAGCGGACCACACGAACTTCTTGTCCTTCTTGAGCAACTCCGTCATCGGCCATGATCTTGGAGAAGTTCTCGATAAAGCGACGATAATATCCCGCTAAACCGAGAAAACTCCGCACATCGGTGACCGAAGCAGGTTGACTCCATGAAAGAACATCGCTGACCTTGCTAGGATCAACGGCTACGCCTCCCGCTGAAAGAACGTGGCCTAAGAAAGCCACTTCCTTCAACCAGAATGCGCACTTGCTGAACTTCGCGTACAGCTGGTGCTCACGTAGCTTGCCTAACACAAGCTTCAAATGCTCGGCATGTTCCTCATCGTTCTTCGAGTAGATAAGAATATCATCGATGAAGACCACGACAAACTTATCCAAGTACTCCATGAATACCGAATTCATGAGATTCATGAACAAGGCAGGAGCATTGGTTAAGCCAAATGACATGACAGTGTACTCGTACAAGCCGTAGCGAGTAGAGAACGCTGTCTTGGGAATATCCTCAGGCCGAATATGAACCTGATGATATCCCACTCTCAAATCAATCTTGGAGAAAACTCGAGCTCCAGTCAATTGATCGAAGAGATCGTCAATGCGGGGCAATGGATACTTGTTCTTTACCGTCACTTCATTAAGTGGGCGGTAATCGACGCACATGCGCAAAGTACCGTCCTTCTTCTTTACGAAGATTGCTGGACAACCCCAAGGAGATGAGCTAGGGCGAATGAAACCCTTCTCTTGCAGCTCACTTAACTTCTTCTTCAATTCCACCAACTCGTTCGGTGGCATCCGATAAGGCCTCTTTGAGATAGGGGCGGTACCGGGAGCCAACTCAATGACAAACTCGAGGTCTCGAACGGGTGGCATCCCCGGAAGATCTACGGGAAAGACATCAACGAAGTCACAAACTGTTGGGACTTCGCTAATATCTAGAGTGGGCTTCGCTTCAAGCGCGAAGAGATGCGGATCTAGCGACCGGTGGCGAAAAGCTTAACCCGCCACCGAGGACTAGATAGAGATGAGCTTCTGGCGCAATCGATTTGCCCCATGTGCCGGGACAACCAATCCATGCCAAGAATCACATCAAGACTCGCTGAATGGAGAAGGATAAGGTTTGCTAAGAACCCTCGCCGATCTCGATAGGAACATCCCTACACTCGATTCACTCTCAACTCCGAACCAGAGAGCGAATGAGTAAGCGGGACCGACAATGGAGAGAAAAGAAGCTCTCCGACAAAGAAAAAAAGACTCGAAACAAAGGAATGAGATGCTCTGAATCAAACAAGACAATAGCAGGGTGAGAGTTAACGAAAGTGTACCTAGCACGACGCCGGGTGCCTCCCCGAGCCTCCTCTGCGATGACGGCGTTGACGCGACCACTACCCACGCCTTGGGTAGCCGGACGATCTTCTCGTCCCGAGATGCACCACCTCGCCCGCGCCTCCATTAGGACGAGGGTCTCCTCGTCTTCTTAGGGCAATTATTTGCATAATGGCCCTTCGTTGCATGAGAAGCACGTGACCCAAAGCAGCCGGGTTGCGGGGCGCTCTGTGACTCGCAGTGCACGTGATCGAGACACGGCTGCGATTTAATGAGGAACAAAGTAACCTCGGGTGCCAAGAATGAGACCGGTACCGAGAGGCGCCTCAAACGGGACGGAAGAATCGCCTGGATGACTTATGGGCCTCCCACTTGCGCTATGGAGTCCATAAGCTCTCGAGCCGCATGCTCAAGATGATGGCCTTGTCGACCAAGGTCCGGAAATCGTGAAAGTCGACAATGGATAGCTTGTCCTTCACTCCTCGGACAAGCCACGCTGAACTTGGCACGCTTAGCCATATCGGTGGCCACATCCTCGGGAGCATAACGAGCTAAATGGTTGAACTCGTAGACATACTCCATGATCGAAGCTCGCGCCTTGCTTGAGCGCAAGAAACTCCCTTCTTGATCTCCATCAAGCCGGCAGGATGTGAGCCCGCGGAAGGCAAGACGAAACTCCTCCCAAGAGACGGTGTGGTCTGCGGGCTGCATGGCGAGAAAGCTCTCCCACCATGACAACGCTGCACCCTCCAGCTTGTGCGATGCGAACAGCGCCTTCTCGTGCTCTCGCATCGCGATCTGCGGAGCTTACACTCCACCGCACGGCCAATCGTCCGCATCCAACGGGTCCTCGACCGAAAAGGTAGGAGGCCGAGTACGAAGAAACTCCGCGAGTCCTCCACGCGGTGATGGGCGTTCCTTGCCCGCATCCCGAAGCTCCGGTAAGTGCGGTGTTGTTGCGCGATGACGCCCATAGAACTCTCCTCATCATCCGCGCGTTGCGCCGATCTGAAGAAGAACCTCGGCCATGGTCGGAGGAGGAGGAAGCTCGTCCGGACCAGTGGATCGCCTTGGCCGCTACGAAAAGGCCCGCCATCTGTTACAAGAAATTTCGGTTAGCAACTAAACTCGAAAATCGAAGCCTTAAAGAGAAGCAAAAGCGATCGACTAGGGGAATGGAATATCACCCTAAACGAAAGCCAAAACCGCAAGTAAATTAACTTTAGAAGCTTCTAAAAGACTCTAAAAACAGCCAAGAAACACCAAAAGCAAGGCTCAACTTCTCAACTCAACTAACCCGTATTGAATGAACGAGTAATTGATCGAGAAGATTAAAAATCAGATTGTAAGATGAGATCTAAAACTATTAGAGAGCAAGGTTAATGCAGCGAAATAAGTGTTAGATACTTAGCTAACTAGTATCACATCTTACCCTTTTATTCCCACAAGTTTTTGTTGATTTAACCTCTCATTCTCTATCCTAATTGGAACCTTTGAGCTTGCTGTCCGAAATTGACGCTTGCTGTCCAGATTTTGCATCCAAGCTTCCAAATAAATTGTCCATTCCGAAGCTTCAAAACCTTGTAGATGGGCAGCTAACACTTCAATTTGCCAAACTCATTGATTCCCCAAAACCCCATTAATCGATAACAACTATTTTGTAGAAGGAAGAGAGGAAAACAACTTTTAAAACTCAATTAGAGTGAGATGAGAAGAGAAAGCTAAGATAGATAAGGAGTAAAATCTGAGAATTTCCTTAAGCTTTCAAAACTCATTTGACACTTTGAAATTAGGTTTTCAAAATATCCTAAAGGCGACCAAGCTTGCGTTACTACGGTCAGTATAGCTCTGATACCAACTTTTGTGAGATCCCGACGTTTATTCGGCTCATAATACTTAGTCATCCAATTGACCCTAGTATTATCAACCAAATAAACCCAGTCTCGAGAGATGTATACTTCCCAGAATGCAGTATACATACCTCACAACAAAAGAATGTATCAATTCCATACAACACATAGTACATAAGAAACAAACCAGAAGTTAATATTAATAAGGATAGGTTATTACAAAAGAGGGGCCTTCTGGCCAAATAACAACAAAACTACAAAGATACACAATGAAGCAAAAGTGCCATAAAGATGGCCCAAAATAAGAGCCAACCAAGGTGCCTTTAGCCCACAAGGCAACCGACCGACCGCCAAGCTAGTCGCTCTCCCAACCACCAAGACAAACTCACAAAAGTAAAGCCCTTTGGGCTCTACCTCCTCTGCAACAAAGTTGTTAAGCAAAGCAAATGAGTACAATAAATTGTTTATTGTACTCGCAAGACCGACGTAAGATAACAGAACTATAATTTAACTATATGCAAGCTTTATTTAAGTGGATGAGGCTTTGGACTCATTTAAGCACAAAGCAAGTTTTCATTTGCAATAATATAGTAGATTGAAAGCAATTTGACAAAGCATTTTTAATTGTTGAAATAACAACGAGATAAATAACATGGTAACAACAACAAGAACAACACGAAGTGACCAACCCAAGTCACCACAACAATAGCATGAACTCCCGCTCATACCAACCATGTCAAGTTTTAATTAAAGGTTGTAGTCTAGTCTTGAACGACCTTACCAAGCATGTCCATAACCTAGGGCGAGGCTATTCAATAGTTTTATCCTGCGCAGGTGTACCACTGCACCCACACGCCGACCGCCTTTCCATTAGGCACACTACCTTTGGTATGCCGCACGGCTAAGTCCTACGAGACATTTCCAATGGACAATGCTAATTCTGAGTCGCACAACCCACGGGAGAAGGAGACATCACACAACCTACCCGAAGCTAATGCTCCTCCCACATCACACACATATTTTATCTTTAAAAACACACCAACCGAGCGACCCCAATTAACACCGCCAAAGTACTTAGTCAAGAGGGTTCCATATGCCCTCGTGTGGTTAGCACGCAAAATTGCTTGGCTTAGTGACCCAAGTACTCGGTCCTTAGGGACCCAGCATACCACCACATCCAAAAACCACACCATCCATCCAATATGCCCAAGTCTAAATCAATCTTTTATTTTCAGTTTTGATTTTACAAATTAATCAAAGCACAAGCGCTGGACATATAGGAGTAATAATCAGTTTTGAGTGATCAAGACCATCGACTAAGTCGATGATCGCCCATTTCTATCGTTACTAAGCATGTCTAAGCAATTTAATCGAAACTACTAAGTGATAAGAGCTCATCCAACGAGCTCAAACCACAGCAAATAACCTAGGCTCATGGTAGTAGAGGATGAACAATTCCTACAGATTATGCAACTATAGGCTTGCTAGCTTACATTTAACACAAAGTAGCATGCATACATAGAAGTAAAACAATATATTAAGCTTTAAAGTAATGGGACAATGATGGAAATGATCAAACTATTTGCCTTGCTGTTGCTGGTCAATTTGTTGCGGAGGGTCACTCTCGGGATCACCACAAATGTCGGCCTAACGGAAAAGCGAGAAAGAACCGATAAGAACGATTTAAACACAACAAAGACAGCACAACAAACGAACTCCAAATTCTCTGAATTTTCTACAGCAGCAAGAGGGTGATTTTTAGGGAATTTTGCAACAAGAACCAATTGATTTGGATTCTCAATGCAAAAGTTATGAGCACAACAATTCTGCTCAGCCCCTAAAATACCAAACTGCACTATTCACTAATTTAATTATGAGACAACATTTTCTAGAAAAGTGGTGACACTGAGATTTTTAATGTAAAACCAGCACCTCATGAGATGAATAACACAATTGAGTTCACCTCATTTGGAGCTATTATGCACTCTCTACAAATTTTCGAAAACAAGAACTTGAACAAAATTATAATGCACAAGTCCTCATTTTTATAACAGCAACATGCTCAAAACTAATTTTCACAGTGAGTTCATTAATAGAGGAAACAAACAAAGTTGGTCTCACCCAAAAATAATCTACGGAGCACTAGTTATGTATTTTACAAGTTAAGCATTAATTTGAGTGCACATTTAAAGTTAATCTTAAAACATAATGGTAAACTGTGCTCTGGGGCTGAACTTAACTTACAATCATTTTTAGATTAAAGTCAAGTCCAAGACAGAGCTAACACAATTTGAATGACCTCATTTGGAATCAAGATGAAAAAGATATGAAATTCTAAAGTTTATACCTTATTTCAGTTTATAACTAGAGCTCACTGGAATTTCTAAAAATCGCAAAGGCATGGGAGGACGTGAGCCACGGATCATAGATCTAACGGCTTAGGACCTCCCAGGAGAATAACTCACACGCGCTCACGAGGTCCAGAGGTCCTGGACCTCCTAGCAACGCACATGCGCGAGGTGAGGGGAGGTCATGGCCGTTGAAGGTGAATCCAACGGACCACAACGATGAGGGGAGGTCCGGGACGGACCAGATCTAAAGGGAGGTCCTCAATGGTTGAGATCTTCCAAAGGAAGATCTAAACTATCAAGATCTCAATAAGGAAGATCTACATCGTCAAGACCTCACAGGGGAGGTCCTGGACGGTCCAGATGTTCCAAGGGAGGTCCTCGATGGTTCAGATCGTCCGAGGGAGGACCTTGACGGTCAAGATCTACCCGGGGAGGTCATGAACGGCTGAGATAACCTAGGGGAGGTCCTACGCAGAGATCTAAACGTCACAGACCTCCAGGGAGGTCTGGACGGCCACGATAGCGCAAGGGGAGGTCTTGGACGCTCCAGATCTCCTCGGAGGAGGTCTGGACGTCCCAGACCCACGACCACGTGCTTGCGCACGCACGTGCTTGGACAAGAGGTTAATCGCGGCAGGACACCAGAGGTCATGCGAGGCCTTAATTGCGCACAATAAATGGCGGATTTAAGGACCTCACGACACATCCAATGATTGCGAGATTGAGCATTTGATGACCGCATTAAACACGGCGAATCTCTGTCCTAAGAACGACAACGGTGCTGCCATGTCCGACAAAGACCCGAGCTCAAGGATTTGGTTCTCGCCGGCGATGTAGACCTCACCGGCGACATCCAATGGTACCGCGGTCCGCAATAACCATGCGCACTAATGCAGACCTCCTCTCAACGGCGACGACGGCCTTGAACGCCGGCGAGCCGGAGAGGGCAAAATGAAAGCCAGCACGGCCAAAACCGCAAACGCAAAAAGGAGCTCCGCGCGACATCCAAGCGTGTGCCCAAACATAAAAGCTCCGCAACATGCATTCAAGCGGGTGCCGCGACTAAAGGACTAACGAAGGAGTACAGGAGGTCCTAAGGTGCCGGGAGGTCGTGGAGGTGATGACCGGAGTTGGGGAAGCCAATGAAGCTTCACAGCCCAAGGCACCAGCTCCAAGCTCAACTTTGTCCACCTCTGAAAAATGCCCAAACAAATTAAGTTAGGGTTAACTTCCAAGAGGTTTTGGGAGCAAAAGTGAGCGAGGGTTTGAAAAGGAGCCACCGAACTCTGAACCACCGAGAAGCTCCAAGGACCTTGACAATGGCGGCCGCCAAAGGAGGAGGTCGATTAGTGGAGGAGGAGCTCACCACGCACAAAGTGCAAGGCCGAGAGCAATGGTGTGCAAAGGAAGCCAAGGAGGATTCAAGGGTAACTTATAGCCTGGGTGAAGGTTATGAGCTGGGGCTAAGCTCCATGGTGAGCTTAGCCCACGGGTTGGTCCATGGGGTGGCAAGGACATGAGGTTGACAAGGTGCAGCTGAGCCGACCCGAGAGATTTTAAAGTGACCAAGATTAAATGCGGTCAAGAAAGAGTCAGAGAAAAGTACACAGTGGCCAGGCGCGCATTAACTCACTGCTCAGAGCTTGCAGGCGCGCCCGAGGAAGGAGAAGAACAGGGGAGGTCCTTATGACCGTTGGATAAGACCAGGGGGAGGTCCTAACCATCGGATGACAATTTTGAACCGTTACGCCTAAATGACTGGGAGGAGGTCCCAGCCACATAATCAAGGATGGGGAGGTTGGGGCCCTCTGATTTCCTTAATGTGTAAGCGCACGTGGGGAAATAGGACAGGAGGTCCAAAGCGTTGGATCTCCATCTAACGGTGCGGACCTCCTGTGAGGTCTTAACCGCACGCGAACATAAGGCATGAGGGGGAGGTCATGGCCTTTGGATTAAAATCCAAGGGCACACAACCAAAGGGAGGTCTGATAGTTAGATTAAGAGGAGGAGGTCAGGAGCGGTTGGATGTAAATCCAACAGCTATGACCTCGCCAAGGTGGAAGGTGGTTTTTGAGGTTTGATAACAAGGGGAGGTCAGGGCCGGTTGGATCTTAATCCAAGGGCTATGACCTGGACAAGGTGAGGAGGTCTTTGGGATTTAACACACAGGGGAGGTCATGACCGTGGATCTTTGATCCAACGGTTACGACCTGATGAGGTGGGAGCCCTTGCGGTGTTGACCGCGGAGGAGGTCTGGCGCCCACGCTGACCCGAGGAGGTCCACGCGTCCGAGAGGACTTCAAGGGAGGTCCCGGTGCGTTGGTTGAGGGGAGGTCGTGGCCTTTGGATTGGATCCAACGGCCACGACCTCATCAAGGTGGGGAAGGAGGTCGATGGGGTTGGGCTGGACCAAACTTTGCAAAGTGGCTAGCCCAAGGAACAAAGTAGGCTTTTAAATTTAGTTTTTAACAAATGAAACTTAGCAGAATTATTTGAGATAGCAAATGAACTCCAAATTTGATGAAATTTTAACTGGAGCTTGCTGACAGTGAGATTAACCTTGCATAAAATTTCCAGAGGTTATTATGCAATGCATTTTTCTCAGGAAATTCGTTAAGGTTGTTTAAAGGATTGTTTTACCTCCAAAATTTATCAAACTAGTTTTACAACTTGTGATATCTTTCAGAGGGGTCCCGCATCAGTTTTGGGACCAAGGAAAATATATTCCAAATGTTTGGCACAAGATTTAGACAACTGGAAAATGAGTTTGACTTTTGGGTCAATAAGAGCTTTGTGTTTTTGGATTACACAACTTTTGGACAAGAATTACATAAGAGATTAGGGGTTTTCAAGATGTGAGAAAAAGTTTTAATTTCTACACATATAATTATACTTGAATAGCCCAATTATACATTTGGGATGTTACACGGACCTCCTGGAGGTCTTGGTCCGCCACTGACCTCCCAGGAGGTCTTGAGGACCTCCTGGAGGTCGTGGCCGCCACCGCCTTCAGTAGCACCTCCAGCACATCACCAAGAGAGGTCCCAGGACCTCCCAGCTAAGTCCCGTAGGACCTCCTGGTGGTCCCGCCTGCATGCATCTGAGCTAGTCCCGGGACAATCGAGCTAGCTCGCACAAGAACACAAGCCAATACCACAACCACGAGGTCAAACAAAGATGAAGGCATAAATTAAACTTTATATAATAGGACCTTATGGTCAAGCTTGTTAACAAGAGGTCTGCCACTGAGGGCTTACAAAACCAACGAGGACTTACAACTGGCGACAAGGAGCGAACCAGGGGCACACAGAAAAGCTTCGGAGAACCACAACCCGAGGGTGGCAAAGACACCACAGAGAGCCACAACCAGCAAGGAACACCAACAACGACTTAGTTAAGGTTTGATTAATTCCAATTGAACTCTCCAGATTTAAAAATCTCAGGTTAAGCTTTGGATTCTCAATAAAGCCAAATGGTTACTTTTATTTTGAAAACTTGGCAAGGACTTAAAAGAAAACGGGACGTTACACATTTCCAATGGATGATGCTAATTAAGAGCCACAACCCATGGGGATAAGGACACACTAGGCAGCCTAACCGGTCTGCTAATGCTCCCCTCCCACACCACACATACACACATTTAAAACACACCCACCGACCAGCTCATAATTAACACCTCCCAAAGTACTTAGTCAAGAGAGGTCCCATATCCCCCTCGTGTGGTTAGCACGCAAAAGCGCTTGGCTTAGTGACACAAGTAACTCGGTCCTTGGGGACTTAGGCACCAGTCCGTTCACACCCAACAAATCACACCAACATCCATTGTGCCCAAGTCAATACCAATTTTGCTTTCATTTTTGTTTATTTTCAAAGTAACAAGCACAAGATGGACATAATGGAATAATAGTTTTTGTGTGATCAAGGTCATCGACATAATGTCGACAACCGCCCATTTCTACCGTTATCTAAGCATTGCTAAGCATTATCAACGTAAACTACTAAGCGATAATAGTCCATCCATCGAACTCTAAATCACAGCAAGATAATCCTAGGCTTAGTAGTAGAGAATGAACATTTACCTATAGAATATGCATCTATAGGATCACTAGCGATATTTTAACACAAAGTAGCATGCATACATACAAGTGAAACAAAGTATTAAACTTTAAAGTAATGGGACAATATTGGGATATGATCAAACTTCTTGCCTTGCTGGTTTTGCTCAAAAAGTTGCTGAGGATCACTCACGGGATCAAAGCACTCGTCGGCACCTAACGAAAAGGCGAAAAGAAACGATAAGAACGACGAAAACCACAAAGACAACACAGCAAACAAACTCCAAATGCTCTGAAATTTCTACAGAAGCAAGAGGATGATTTTTAGGGAATTTAGCAATAAGAACCAATTGATTTAGATTTTCAATGCAAAAGATATGAGCATAACAAATCTGCTCAGCCCTAAAGATTGCAATCTGCTACTATTCACTAATTTAATTATTAGGCAACATTTTCAAGAGAGGTGGTGATACTGAGATTTTTACTATAAAACCAGCACCTCATGAGATGAATAACACAATTGAGTTCATCTCATTTGGAGCTATTATGCACTTTCCATAATTTTTCAAAGACAAGAACTTGGACAAAATTAAAATGCACAAGTAAGCTTTTTGAAAATAGTGACATGCCTAAATCCTATTCTATCATTTAGTGCTTTAACAGAGGAAGCCAACAAAGTTGGATTCACTCAAAAATAAACTACAGAGATAAAGTTATGCATTTTACAAGTTAAATGAATTTTTAATGAAACATTTAAAGTTAGTTCTGAAATTTATTTACAAAACCATTTTCTGGAGCTGAACTGGGCCCATAACCATTTTTAGATTAGAGCCTGGTCCAAACCAGAGCTACAGAAATTTGAATCACCTTTTTTGGAATTAGAATGAATTAGTTATGTATTTTCAAAGTTCATACATTTTTCAGTTCATAAAATAACAGCTCACTGGAATTTCCTAAAAACCAAAAAGACAGGGGAGGACATGAGCCATAGATCTTGAATCTAACGGCTCAAGACCTCCCAAAGAACATCGCACACGCGTGCTCGCGAAGGTCCAGAGGTCATGGGCCATTGATCTTGGATCCAACGGTCCATGTCCTCCCCGCAACGCGCACGCGCAAGCAGAGGGGAGGTCGTGGCCGTTGATGCTGCATCCAACGGACCACAACGATCGAGGGAGGACCAGAACGGTCCTGATCTAGCGAGGGAGGTCCTCAACGGTTGAGATGACCCCGAGGAGGTCCTACGCGGAGGTCTTAACGTCTCAGACGTCCAGGGGAGGTCTGGACGGCTAAGATGCGAAAGGGGCAGGTCCTGGATGTTCAAGATCTCCTCGGAGGAGGTCTTGGACGGCCCAGATCCCGAGCCACAGCGCTCGCGCACGTGCGCGGGCAAGGAGTTAAGGCGCACGGGACACAAGGAGGTCCGGGCACGAGGTCTTAAATGCGCGACAAAGGACAGGATTAAAGGCATTAATGTCTAACCCAATGATTACCAAGGTTAAGCAATGATTGACGCATTTAAGGGGGAGGATCTTTGTCTTAAACGACCACAGCACTGCCGTTTTCGTCCGACAAAATCCCGAGAGTGCACCAAGGCTTGTCGCCGGCGATGAGGAGCTCACCGGCGCCAACCAAGGGCACCAACGTGTGCGCAAAAGTGGTGCACACACCCTGGACTCACTCTCGACGGCGGCGACGGCCTTGAACGCCGGCGAGCCGGAGATGACAAAGGTGGCAAGCACGGCCGAAATGCAACATTTGAAGTAAAGCTCCGCAGCGATACATACAGCGAGGTGCCCAGCTCTAAGGACTATCAGGAGGTTACCTGGAGGTCCTGAGGTGCTGAGGAGGTCGAGGAAGGTGAGGATCGGAGCTGGAGAAGATGAGGTTGCTCCTCGGCCAAAGCTCCAATCTCCAATTCGGCCACCTCTGAAAAATGTTCCCAACCAAAAGGAGTTAGGGCTCTTGTCACAGAGGTGAATGGCTCAAAATGAAGAAAGGATGGGAGAGGAAAAACTCCAGGGACCCTTGTGCCACCGAGGAGCTCCAAGCTCCAACAATGGCGGCCAAGGAGAGCTTCGGGTGGTTTGAGTTTACAAGCACAGAGGTGCTGGCAATGGTAGCAATGGTGTGTAAAGGAAGCCAAGGAAACAGTGGGGAGGTTTTATACCTAGGTCAAAAGAGGTCGTGAGCCAAGGGTTAAGCTCATGGTGAGCTTAGCCCATAGCGCGGTCCATGGCCAGGACAAGACAATGGATGCGACAGAGGGGTAGGTTAGGTCAGAGCATGGCCTAGGGGGCGGAAAGGGGCTGACACGCATTTAATGCGCCTGCATAGAGCCGTTGGGACATGACCGGCTCTGACCTTCTCCACTGCTATAGCTCTTGCACGCCAGCCCAAGCTAGGAGAAGAACAGGACCTCAAATCCACCGTTGGATAAAGAGGATGAGGAGGTCCTGGCCCTCGTATTTGATTTGTGAACCGGTACGCTTTAAGTGACTGGGAGGAGGTCCCAGCCACACGATTTGGATGGGGAGGTCATTGCCCTCCGATTTTCATTGCGTGGATGCGCAAAGGATAAGGGGACAGGAGGTCCAAGGCGCTGGATCTAAATCCAACGGTGCGGACCTCCTGGGAGGACTTAAGCTGCGCGCAAAACTGCCAAAGACGTGGAGGTCATGGCCTTTGGATTTAAATCCAAGGGCACACCACCAAAGGGGAGGTCCTAGGCGCCAAGAACGCTTGGGGAGGTCAGGACCTTTGGATTTTAATCCAATGGTGCTGATCAAGTGAGGAGGTCCTGAGCCTTGCGCGTAGCGCAAAGGAGGTCCTGGCCTTTAGATTTAGATCTAAGGGCTCACAGGAGTGGTCCGAACGGCCCACAGATCTCGCGCGTTGAAACGAGATCCAAAGGCAAGGAGATGACAAGGGAGGTCATGGCCGTGAGATTTACATCTAACGGCTACGACCTCACGTGGGTGGGAGGTCTGATGCGCACAAAGCACTGGGAGGTCGTGGCCATAGATTTTAAATCTAACAGCGCACAACACAAGATGGGGGAGGTCTGGTGCGCTGGATATTGAGGGGAGGTCGTGGGCTGTTGGATCTGATCCAACGGCTACGACCTCAACAAGGTGGGAGGTCTGAAAGGTTGAACAACGAGGGGAGGTCATGGCCATGGATCCCTGATCCAATGGCTATGACCATGATGAGGTGGGGAGGTCCTTGCGGTGTTGACCGCGGAGGAGGTCGTGGCGGTTGGATGTTGATCCAACGGCTACGACCTCAACAGAGTGGGAAGGAGGTCTGTTGAGCTGAGTAAGAGGTTGGGTTTGACCAGCTTTGCAAAGCGGCTCAAGCCCAAGGAACAGTGTATTGTTTTGAATTCAATTTTTAACAGCAGAGACTTAGCAGAATTATTTGAGATAGCAAAACAACTCCAAAATTTATGAAATTTTAACTGGAGCTTGCTGACATTAGGATTAACCTTACATAAAATTTCTAGAGGTTTTTATGCAATGTATTTTTCTCAAAAAATTCATAAAGGCTGTTCAAGGGTTTGTTTTACCTCCAAAAATTATCGAACAAGTTTTAAAACTTATGATATTTTTTAGAGGGGTCCCACAGCAACTCTAGGACCAAGGAAAAATATTTCCAAAGGTTTGGCACAAGATTTGTGATAAGTGGAAAATGAGTTTGACTTTTGGTCAACAAGAGCTTTGTGTTTTTGGAAAACACAACTCTTGGACAAGAATTTTAGGTGAGTTCAAGAGTTTCAAGATGTGAGAAAAAGTTTTTATTTCTACACATTTTCTTACATTTGAATTACACACCTGTTTATACAGTTGGGATGTTACAAAACCCAACCCAAACAGAACCAAATCGAAACATCGCTAATTAATTAGCCAGATCCATCCCATACTAGACATATGGTTTGTACGGTTAAGGCCCAGTTCAATGGTGCACAAGATTAAGTCCTTGTCCAGTTACTCAGGCGATCTTTCCACAACCCATACCGTGCTAAACCCATACCCACTATCCACCAACCTGCTCGCCTGAGCGAAAATCTTTTTGCTTAACCAATACCAATGACACACCCCGTTATGGTACACAAATTTTAACAAGAGTGGCTCACCACCATAATTCCATATTTCATTAAGTCAAAATAAATCATTGTGACACATGTGATCATGAACCCATCGTAACTAAGTTGAACTAAGCATCCGTACGCTACCCATGTTGGTGATACAAATATGTCCAACTAAAATTATCCATGCTAGGGTGAAAAATGGTTCATGGCATTCAAATAATCAAAGGAGGCATAATGACAACAGGTAATAACTAATCCCAAAATAATTTATATAAAGATAGCATGCAATTGTATAAAACAATATACTTTTGAAATCATAGGTTCAATATGATCAAAGGACTACGGCTTGCCTTGGAATAAATCCTGGGATTGATCTTGATCTTAGGGTACTCCTCCTTGCTCAAAGCTTCCGGAAGTATCAACGTCTACTCACAAACAAGCAAATAAACCAAATAAATAAATAATAGAGACAAAACAAACTCTAAAAATTAAATAAAAATTTCACATAAATAGATCTTGAATTTAGATGAATTTATGAATTTGAATGGACTCAATCGGAGTTCGGATGTAAAAGTTACTAGAAGTTCATCCGCGCCATATGGCGCGGGAATGGACATTAGTAGATCTGAAATTTATTCTATTCTTTATTCTTTATTGTATCGGTTGTTAGTTGATAAAAAAAAATAGAACAAAAGAGTCAGTACACTTTAGCGTATAAGTATAAAAGCTAAAACTGTATTGTCTGCATAAAAGATAACGCTGTATTGTCAAAAAAAAGAGCTAAATAGTTAAGGCGTGCAAGCACTGCAGTTTGTACACAATAAAAGGGGTGGTTTTACACAGTAGATAGAGCTTATGCTGTGCTATTGTACTATTGTGTTGTCAGTGCTGAGGAATATAAACTCTATACGAATATTTACATTAGTTTGTTCTATAGCAGTATCACGATTACGGTAGTACAGTACGTACTAACTACAAAAGTTTGATAGTAGTAAGTAGATTTGCATAGTATAAATCAGATCCGCCATTGTTTGAGCACTTGTTGTACCATGTGTTGTTGGCGAAACCTGTTTAGCAATTATAGAAGAGTAGTGTGTCATGAGTAGTATAGTAATACACTTAATTTATATGCTGTGTTGAATTGGTGAATGAATATACCTTAATTGGCGCTGTCTTCAGCACAAGTCTGTCACTATTCTTTATCTGTTTTAGTCATTGATGTTTTTTTTTCTTGGGTGGATCAAGTGCAGATTGTTCAGTTATTGAAGTAGACCTGTAGATTAGATTTTGCTTGACTGTTATGACAAAGGAATGTAAAGTAAGTTATTGAATAAATGTGCGATACAGAATAAATGTGCGATATAGTCTGTTAGAGGAGCAATTTTATGGACTAACCTTTTAGCATGAAGAAGCTGTGCATATTTTTTAGACAGTAGCGTACTTTCAACAAGCTACGATTCATAAATCGTGTATTTTCCATGCAAAAGATGTTAGTGGTATTTCAATGTCCAAAGTGAAACAGTCATAAATATGCGTGTACGCCATTGTATAGTCAGCACATAAATGTAAACAAATCTAACTCACGTGTGTAACACTGTGCGTTGAGCACACAAATGGGAATAAATTTAAATCAGTTATAGGCGCATGATTAAAAAATCTTAAAGACAGTGGAGACTGTTTTTGTCGTATAGGTACTTTTTTTTGTGTGGCTGCATTGATACTATAAGTAATGAAAATAATGATAATAACACTAAAACATATGTTGCAAATGCACTGTAATTACTGTAAGTAGCGACAATAATGTTGAACCATATCTTTTCTATTATATCAAGCGAGAAAAAGAAAACATGTATAGTTATGTTTTTACATAAATGGATAGGTTGCATAGCATTTGTGGAACTGAATAGCTATGTAACATGGAAACGTACGACTATGGTTTTTAGATAGCACATGATCAGTAGTTATATCTGCATAAAATAATTTCAGTTTTACTTGTGGACTAACGGTGTCTCTCTGCCGTTTTTTGGTGATCAGTAAATAGTTTGTTGTGAACATGAGGTGCTATAGGGATGGCATCTCCACTGCTATTAGAAATATAAAATGTACATTCGAAGTGTGAAAGGTAGGTATGAATACAATAGCAATTTTAAGTGTTTGCTATCTGTATATGTTTTTTCTTTGAGACAAAAAGGTAACCTGTTTTTTTAGACAAAAAGGTAACCACTTAGTTGAAGCGCTGGATACAGTAGGCTGTTCTTTTGTTGACAAAGGTGCGCTTGGAGGATGATCCTTATGAAGCTGATTTATTGAGCAGACACAAATTCAGTATGTTAAGTAAGGAGAAACAACTAATGAGTGTCTATTGAGCTAAAATTAGAGCACTTCTATTTAGAAAGGCAAACACAAGTAACTAATGTTGTAATACAAAAATTTAGATAAAAAAAGATAGTACAGTAACAGAAAAGGGTAAGGGGAAAATTTAATCATTTGTAATGGTAACACTGCTATTAAAGATATCGTTAAAGAGAATTTATAGAGAAATATCTACGCAATCTTACTGCTGATGAATAACATTAGTATCAACTTTCATTTGTACAATGGCCTAAAACAACAGTAGTGTTTAATCACTGTAACCTATGGAGTATAATGGTGGCTGTAACATATATCTAATGTATAAATCATAAGGTATTGTTAATAGCAACTGCGCTATGAAAGGTATTTGATAAAGAGAATTGGAAGGAATTGATTTGAGTTGCTATATTGTGGGTGCGAATAAAAAATTGATTGCGATGCATAACCTAGACATAGATAAGGCTACTATTTTTAATGTAGAGAATAAGCGAAATCAATTATATTTACAATCAGATATTTACTTTTATAAACCTAATAAAATAGATGTAGTGTTTAGTAGAATAAGAGACGTGTAAATATGGAATGCATATTAGCTTTAACTCGAATTAAACTTTTAAAAGTATAAATAGGACATACCTGATGTCTGCCCTATCATTAATCAGCTTTACACGTACATCATATGGCATATGTATTTTGAACACACAAACCTGCAAGAAGTTTATTTAAAGAATTATAAGAAGGTTTCTGATGATTTGAAGAATAAGGAGGTTCAAAACGAATGAACTACAGGCGGGCAGGAGGGGGCGCTTACACAGTGACCTCCTGTATGATATCAACCAAGGCCAGCCCTTTTCTCATCTTCATGTCAGATATGTCTAAGCAGATAAGGAAAAAAATGCATAAGACACACCTTTAGACAATGAACTGCGAATTGTTAGAAGGATAGTAATGGTAACTAAGGATACATCTGTAGCTGGTTGAAAATGATTTATCTAGTAACTAAAATGCTATCTGCTCAATGTCTTTCGGCATGGGGTTTCCCGTGCAAAGGTAGACAGCTTCTTCTGTTATTTGTTGGGATGCCATGTGCATTGACTGCACATAAAAAGGCAAGGTAAGTCAGTGTCAAACCAATCGTTACACAGCAACTGATGGAACAAAATAGTGGATATCAAAAAGAAAAACATGTCATATGGTTAGGCTGAATGTTGAACTTGAGACCTAAATGTCTCACAAGTATTTGATGCAATATGACACTGTAAGAATGGCATTAGTTTAGCCCAATGTCATATGTTCTTGACTTCTTATCATGCAAATCATAAAGAACATGCTTCATCCAGACTGTAACTTCTTCCAGCAATGTAATGATCATTTGATTCTCTAAAAAAATATCTTTTTTTACTCTAAAAAATGCTTTGATTCTTAGAGAAGTTCAAGAACAATTTTTTGCTGAGCTTAGAATGGTAGACATTAGAGTTCAAGAACCCCCTATTTCCAAATCCCAGTCATTGGTGTATGGGGAGGGCAGTAGGTACCTTGAGGGTGCCCTTGCAACGGCGGCACCTGAAGTACTTGCAACATATGAATCAAGATGACTTTGTCAACAATAACCATCTAGCTAGTAGCAGTACAATAAGAAAAGAAAGCACTAACATAACCAGAAATCCAATTCCATATGCATAGCATGCTATCTGCTAGTATATGTGTATATACATAGGACAAAAGAGGCACCACTTATAATCCCTTTAAGTGAAAACAGGCACCAGTGAGCTCCGGACGAAGAACAAATACATAGAATTCCACAAAATCAACATCGACGTGAATCAAACAAACCCAGTAGCAACCTCTACTAACCTGCAGCTGCAGCTTCCTATGGAACAGGATGTTCACCATGAGCGGCTCGGCGCCATCACCGTCAAAACCTGACCAAAATGTAAAACCCAAATCACTAACTACTCAGCTTCTTCTTGGATTACTCCCACGGAAAGATCAATAATTTTCATTGCTCACCACTCTATAGTAACTGACAGGAAGAGTGGAGATTGTCGTGTATCCCCAAACTAGACGGAAGTTGCATCCGTGCGCCACAGCAGCACAGCGACACCATCTAGGAAAGAGCCTAATGTTGCATTAGATTAACCTGTGTTTTGTTAAATTAAGAAAGAGCACTGTAATCATGCATCTCACACACAACTAGATGCCATGACAGCAAGAAACGCCTGTCGGAGCACATGGAGAAGAACCAGAATGTTTTCATAAACAAGATATTCAAGAAAGCTGAGATCCCCTTGTAGAACCGAATTGGCTCGCCCAAAAAAAAGCAACAAAAAAGAGGGAAATTAGTAAAACAAGAGAACGATACACCGAAATGGGTGGCTGCAAGGGAGCTCACCGGCGGTGCTCGCCAAAGCACAAAGTTTGTCGATTTGGCCGAAGAAGAAGCGGTGGCATGGCTGATCTGGACGTTGACAGGCTAAAGAAAATGTCAAGGAGAGGAGAGTTAGAGAGAGTCGACGTCATCCTCATGGCCATGGCCCTCGTCGGCTTCATCTTTGTGGGCTTAGGACTCGAGACCATGGACATCCCCGTTCCAGTCGCCACAAACATCATGGCAGCGGTCCTCGCCACCCCAATCCACCACGGATCCTCCCAATCCACCCCAAATCCTCCCCCAAATCAGATCTAGGCGGCAGAGGCGTCGATGTCCCCGTCCCTGTGGAGGGCCGCGAGCGAGGCAGAGGGGTGGTACAGTGCAGGGAGAATGTGGGGTGGCGAGGACGGAACCGGGGGAGAGGGGAAGGAAGGGAGGAGGCGACCTTGTGGTGGCGGCGCTGGAGTTGAAAGGCGGCGCTGGCGGAGAAGTGCGGCGCTGGCAGAGAAGAACGGCGCAGGAGGGAGACGGAGGGAAGGGCGGTGCAGGAGGGAGAGGGAGGGGACAGGAGGCGGCACTGAAGCAGCGAGCGGAGGGGATCGGCGGCTCGTGACAGAGCGAGAGGGGAATGCGCGAGGAGAGTGAGGAACGGGAGAAAAATCACGAAGAAGATGTAGCTGGCAAGCGACGTGGACCAAGCGCAGGCGGCCGTTCGGACCAAGCGCCCACGACGCGGTCCGACGGGCAAACGTGGCCACGTGTGACGACCCACCCCGTGATGTACCGTAAGAGGTCCGGGAGGACCATTTTTTTTTGCGCTGCGAAGTCACCACGGAAGGATGTGGTAGCACCGCATGGAGCTTTACCGAGGAGGTCTGCTAGGACCTCCCAGAGGTCTTGCGGACCTCCCGGAGGTCTTGGTCATGCCATCGACCTCCCAGAGGTCTTGAGGACCTCCCGGAGGTCGTGGCCGCCACCGCCAGTAGCACCTCCAGCACATCACCAAGAGAGGTCCGCAGACCTCCCAGCTAAGTCCCAGGGACCTCCCCGTGGTCCTACCCCTGCATCTGAGCTAGTCCCGGGACAATCGAGCTAGCTCGCACAAGAACACAAGCCAATACCACAACCACGAGGTCAAACAAAGATGAAGCGCATAAATTAAACTTTATATAATAGGACCTTATGGTCAAGCTTGTTAACAAGAGGTCTGCCATTGAGGGCTTACAAAACCAACGAGGACTTACAATCAAGCGACAAGGAGCTCTAGGGCTCAAACACCAAAACACGCAGAAGCCATCCAACAAGCACCACAGTCAGTCGGGTGGAGGACGTCCTAGGCATCTTAGTCGTCGAAGAATTCCCCCTCGAAGAGGTCCAGACCGCCTCGCACTTGGTCATCCTCATAATCTGCTTTGACACGGGGCTTAAGCCATGAGTACTTGGAATGTACTCAAGAAGTCACAGAGAGCAAAGATGCCATAATATTCATGCAAGGACTTACCAATGGAGAGTCTGTATGGTTAGTTTATGCAAAGCCAAATTTGACAATAATAGCAATAATAGATTGAAAGGCAAAGAAGGTAAAACCATAATACATAATACTTTTGATGTTTTAATAAAAGGTGGTGTGAGCACCAACTCACGGCCACAACCAAAAATTGGGGAGGTCTGATCACACCAAGGGCGTGTCCTCACCCAAAACCCACGAACACCCATTCCAGAGGTCCGAACCAACCCCGACCACTACTCCGAGCCAACCTTGACCCCTCTGGAGCCGGCCAAGGTCTCTTCGAGGCAAAGCCAAAGCATCTCGCGGAAGTGTCCAAAGTGGCACAAGCTTTTGAAACATCTACCCCTTGCACCATTTCATCGAGCATGTCCATGACCAAGGACTTGGCTATTGAATAGATCTTTTACTCTGCAGAGGTGTACAACTTTACCCACAATCCACGATCTCTCTAGCGGATGGGTTCCGGTCACCCTTGCTCACTTCCTAAGGTGAGCGCCTAGAGAGCGCAAGGCCTTTACAAAGCTTTGAACCGACTAGGGCTGCCCGCTAAGGTTTCGCAATCCTCCAAAGGGTCTAGAAATCCACAGGTTATGGGGTGCCCCTCTTGCGCCAACGAATCACACGCTCAACCAAAACAGCCCCAAGCCATCTCATTGCTAATTATTCAGCCTGCACCATTCCCATAAAATGATCTTGTGGTTGCACTAATTGGCCCAGCCGACAGATACAAAGTGAAGTCCTTAATTGTGCTAAGGCAAGACTTCCACAAACCAAAGGTGCACAAGACCCACTACTCACTCCCTGCCTTCTTGCCTTAGCAAAACAATTGTATTAGCCCATGCCAAAAGACCACCCACCTGGCACACAAATTTTAACCAAGTGGTCTCACACCACGATCGACACAGCTTAGGCATCCCGCCATAGTCGCTCAACAATGGCACCAACCACACATTTCATAACTTATTAGTCAAGATTATTGGAGATGAAGCATGATACGCTCAAACCACGCTTTCTAAGCGAGGCTATATAAGACCTCGGGCCCCATGTTGGCAAATAACAGAGAACGCCAACTAAATTATCCACCCTAAGGCTCACAAGGTGAATCATGACAACATGATGGAGACAAGGTATAAAGGAGGCATAACACAAGTAGGTAAGTAACTATAGCCCAAACCATTTTCTTATAAACATAGCCATGCATGATAATTTAAACCAAATACATTTGCAAAGCTTGGTTCAAGATGATCAAAAGGAGGTCTGTGGCTTGCCTTGGTCAAGCAAAGGAGAGCCTTCTGCAAAGAAGAGTCGGGTCCAAGATCTCCTCGAACTCGTGATCTACACGTTAGCAAGAGAACCAAATAAGCAAAACCACACTAAGCCAGAGAACAACAAAAGAACCAAAAAGGAACTCAAACCAACTCAGCCAAAAGGAAACCAAGAGGCTTAACACCGCCTCAAAGAGCTCTGGGAGGGTCTTGCGCAAGGAAGAACCGAAGCAGAGGAGGCAGGAAGGAAGAAATGAGCAAAAAGATTACAAAGGCTCGCCTCCCGGCTAAATATAGCCGGAGTTGGTGGTGTGCACCACAAGGAAACCCAGAGACGTGTTGGCACGGGACTACTTAGGCGGGGCTTGCCCAAAAAGAATTGAAATAAAGTACCTCAGATGGGATTGCATTTAATGTGACCCGACACCTATTAAATGCGCCTGAGTTCTGAGGCAGAGCAACAATTACATGGTGAAGAGGGGCCGCAAGTGGGGCCATCAAAAAGGGTGCACCATCGGTCAAAGAGGTGGCCCCACCGAAAAAGGGTCATTCCCGCCAAAGACCACCGCGAGGTCTGGGCAAGAGGTCCAAGACACTCAAAGGGGAGGTCCCGGACAGAGGTCCAAGGACTCACGAAGAGGTCCCGGTCAAGAGGTCCTCAAAGCTCACAACGAGGAGGCCAGGCACTCGGACTGCACAAGGGAGGTCTAAGGGTCAAGATTTCAAGGGGAGGACCTCAACGGTCCGGATCAAAGGGCGCAGGGAGGTCCTGACGAGTAGATCTCCAAAAGGGAGATCTAACGGTCAAGATCTCAAAGGGGAGGACCTCAACGGTCCAGATCAAAGGGCGCGGAGGTCTGGACGGTCAAGGATATTCAAGATTAGGAGGGTGGTCTTTACAAAAGACCGGCAAGGATCGAGGAGGTGGTCCTTGCAAAACAGCCAGGGGGAGGTCCTGGGATCAAGGAAAACGCGCAGCAAAGCAGAGCCGTTCGATCGAATTGGGCGGTCGAGAAGGAAAGGAACGTTTGGACCATCCAAACGTCGCTGCAGATTGAGCCGTCGATCGGATCGGATGGCGCTGAACGAGGGGCCGTTCGGACCGAGCGAACAGAACCAAGAAGGCTAGGCCGCTCGATTTAGATCGGACGGCCCTTAGGAGAAAGGCAAAGCCTTAAGCGTCTGACCACAAGAGTCAAAGAGGTCCAAGCGCTAAGGAGGTCTTGGGCCCGAGGAGGTCTGGACCTTTGGATCCCACTAAAGGAGAACACAGACGGCTAAGATCTCCGAAAGGAGGTCCTAAAGGCCGATCTAACAAGGGGAGGTCTCGAGCGGCTAGATCTCAACAAGGGAGGTCTGAGCGGCTAGATCTCAACAAGGGGAGGTCTGAGCGGCTAGATCTCAACAAGGGAGGTCTGAGCGGCTAGATCTCAACAAGGGAGGTCTGAGTGGCTAGATCTCAACAAGGGGAGGTCTTAAAGGACACGGAGGAGGTCCGTGGGACACGAAAGGTCTCAGAGGACAAAGGGAGGTCTATTTGAACACAAGGGAGGTCCAAATAGCCACAAGGAGGTCTAGAAAGGTCCCAAAAGGGGCAGCCTTTGGGAGGTCCAGAGGAACTCGAGCGCCCAAGAGAACTCAGAGGTTCCGAGAGGCGTGGAGAGGTCCACAGGAGGTCCAAAAGAAGCAAAGCCAAGCGTGGCTTGAAGAGACCAAAGAGGTTAGAAACACCAACCCGAGCCGGTTCTTAACAAGAAAACCCAAACACGGGAGGGGTCCAACAGAGGGGAAAGATGAGAGAGAGAGAGGGAGGTCTGAGTCTCAAAGAGATTCAAGCCAACAAAGGAAGTTAAAAGAGAAGACAAAACCCAGGGCACACAGGGAGGCTCGGGGACACAAACAACCCAAGAGCAAAAAGACACAACAGAGAGCTACAATCGGCAAGGAACACCAACTAAGAGCTTAGTTAAGGTTTGATTAATTCCAATTGAACTCTCAGATTCAAAAATCTCGTGTTAAGCTTTGGATTCTCAATAAAGCCAAATGGTTACTTTTATTTTGAAAACTTGGCAAGGACTTTAAAAGAAAACGGGACGTTACACCACGCGTGCGATCGAAGCGTCGACGTTTTTGGGGCGACGTGTCCAGGGCCGGAGCTCACGCTTTCTTTCAGGAATTAAGTTTAGTAATGAGCTTTGAAAGATTCACATGAAATGATAGAATCATAATTTCAGAATTTAGGGAATTGTTTCTCTGAAGGAAAAACAATTAATTGAGTCATGCTAACATCATCAATGATTTTCAGTTGAAAGATAATTAGGAAATTAGGGCTGACAAGTGGGACCCACTTGTCATTGAATTGGTGCATGGTGGACTAGGTTCATGGGTATATGGCTTGGGTAGAAATTTGGGTGTGCCACATGGTGATGACCAGGAGCTGATTGGGATGCCACACCAGCAAAAGGATGACATGGCACATGAGTGGAGGGTGAGGTGGCAGGGAAAGAAACCGACGGAGGAGAGGAGCTTCTGGAGCAGATACCATGGCCGGCGGCTTGATGGTGGCCTCGACAGCCAACCACGGCGAGTGAACGGCGGCAAGGGCAAAAACGAGATGTCGGGAAGTAAAGGAACACAATGCGATGCTCAAGATGGCCGGAGGAGCTCACCAGCGAACATACCGGTGTGGAGAGGCGGCGACCGGATTTGAGGTGAATTGGCGACGGCGACGTAGGCTTCCTTGGGTGAAGGGGATGTCGTCACGGTGTAGAACATCGTGCTACGGTTCCAATGGAGAAGAAGGCACGAACGGGGAGGCACTGACGACGGCGGAATCCGATGGCAACCAAGCTTCAGCGGCCTCGGTTCTTCAACAAAATTGCGGTGCAAGGAGCCGAAATTGGAGAGGAGATCTTAGGGTTTCGGGAGAGGACATCCGAGCGAACAAGATGACACGGTTGGGGTTCCCTTTATAGCGCCAGATAGGGGAAGTCCGAGAAAAGCACAGCGCATCCATGGCGTTTTGAACAGGGACTCGTGAGTCCAGCTCACGGACGAAATAAGAAGAAGCACATGTGGCACTAGCAGCAGGGCCACTGGCAGGGAAATAAGAAAGGAAAAGGAAACCACTACGGCTGACTGGGCTCACGCGCAAAGGAAAGAAGTGTGGAACAGCGTGGGCTTTGGCCGAGGCAAATACGCGCGGCGGAAAAAGAAGCAGCTCATGCGTGAGGTTGGGCTTTGGCGCGGCGGCCTTGCACGTGGGGAAAATGAAGCGACCGAGCGACTGCTGGCTCGGCTGGCTTCACACGAAGAAAAGGGAAGGAGCAGCGATCGGCTAAGCGACGAGGAAAACAGAGAACAACAGCCAAGGAAGCGGTAGGTGATTAAACCGGTAGAAAGAAAAGAAAAGCAAAATGGGTCAATGACTCGGTAGGGAGAAAAGGAATAGGATTGGGCTGAGATTTAGGTTTCGGCCTAAAAGACAAATCTGAGATTTATATTAGTTTTTATTTTTAGAAAATAGCAGACATCCAATTAGCAATTAGAAAATAGCATATGCACTCGAAAAAATTCTACAAAAATCTAGAAAATATATCCAAGCACATAGAATCCAAATAAAATAATTTTGATAATAGTTGATGTTGAAATTAATCATATTAAATTGTTTTTCGAACTCTAAAAATTCCAATTAAGCTTTTAACTTTAACAGAAAAATCAAATGGTTATTTTTCTTTTTAAAACTACAAAACAGACCAAAATTTTTTGGGATGTTACAGTTCACCTTGCAAGATGTTCCCTTACTTAGTACAAGCGACAGATAACACTTGCTAAGTGGCTCACAAGTTGTATTGGAAATACTGATGCAATGTAAATACTAAAAATTGGTGCTCCCATGCACACTATAGAAAATTACATCGGCTCCTACGAACAAATGATCAACACAAGTGCCCTTACACCACCTTGGGACTTGTCACAATAAAACCTTCCTCCTACTTAACCGTATATGTGAGACCCCGACGTTTATTAGGCTCATAATACTTAGTCATCCAATTGACCCTAGTATTATCAACCAAATAAACCCGGTCTCGAGAGATGTATACTCCCGAGATGCAAGATACATACCTCACACCAAAAGAATGTATCAATTCCATACAACACATAGAACATAAGCAACAAACCAGAAGTTAATATTAATAAGGAAAAGCTATTACAAAAGAGGGGCCCTTAGGCCAAATAGCAATAATTACAAAAAGATAACAGCGGAAGCAAAAGTGCCATAAAGATGGCTATAACACAAAGCCAATCAGTGTGCCTTAACCCCTAGGCATCTGACCGGACCGCCAAGCTAGTCGTCAAGAAATCGCAACACGTAGCACAAAAGAGAGGCTCTTGGAGCTCTCCTTCTTCCTCTGCAACAAAAGCCACAAAAAATGCCACAACCACGCGGATGAGTACATAAAGTACTCCGCAAGACTTACGTGTGAGATAACAGAACTATAATTAGCTACATGCAAGCTTTATTTAAGTGGATGAGGCTTTGGACTCATTTTAGCATAAAGCAACATTTATTTGCAATAACATAATAGATTGAAGGCAATTTGGCAAAGCATTTTTTAATGTTGAAGTAACAACGAGATAATAACATAGTAACAACAACAAGATCAACCTGGAAGTGACTAACCCAAGTCACCACAACAATAGCATGAACATCCATTCATGCCAACCCATCAAGTTTTAATTAAATGGTTGAGTCTAGTTCTTACAGGCGTTTCCGGCGTGTCCATAACCTAGGGCGAGGCTATTGAATAGTTTTATCCTGCGAGGGTGTACCAATGTACCCACGTCGATCGCCTTTCCTTTAGGCACACTACCTTTGGTATGCTTAAGACGGCTAAGTCCTACGAGACATTTCCAATGGACGATGCTAATTACGAGCACAAGAACCCACGGGATAAGGACACATTAGACAACCTAGCTGGCCCCGCCAATGCTCCTCCCAACACCGCACACACACATTTTATTAAAACATACCCACCGACCAGCTCATAATTAACACCTCCCAAAGTACTTAGTCAAGAGAGGTCCCATATCCCCCTCGTGTGGTTAGCACGCAAAATTGCTCAGAACGGTGGCGCAAGTAACTCGGTCCTTAATGACTCAGGCATACTACCACATTCCAAAAACCGCACCATCCATCCAATATGCCCAAGTCTAAATCAATTCTTTATTTTCAGTTTTTGATTTTACAAATTAATCAAAGCACAAGTGCTGGACATATAAGAGTAATAATCAGTTTTGAGTGATCAAGACCATCGACTAAGTCGATGATCGCCCATTTCTACCGATAACTAAGCATGTCTAAGCAATTTACCTCGAAACTACTAAGTGATAAGAGCTCATCCAACGAGCTCCCACCACAGCAAATAACCTAGGCTCATGGTAGTAGAGGATGAACAATTCCTACAGATTATGCAACTATAGGCTTGCTAGCGACATTTAACACAAAGTAGCATGCATACATAGAAGTAAAACGATATATTAAGCTTTAAAGTAATGGGACAATGATGGAAATGATCAAACTGCTTGCCTTGTTGCTGTTGCTCAAATTGTGGCAGAGGGTCGCTCTCGGGATCACCACAAATGTCGAAACCTAACGGAAAAAGCGAGAAAGAACCGATAAGAACGACGAAAAACCAAAAAGACGCAACAGAGAAACTTCTCCGAAAGCTATGAAAATTTTACAGCAGCAAGACAATGATTTATCATGAATTTAGCAACAAGAACCAATTGATTTGGATTCTTAATGCAAAAGATATGATGAAATCAATTCTGCTCAGCCTATTAATTAGAAATATGCTACTGTTCATCGCAAAATTTTCTAGAATAGAAGTGAAGCTGAAATTTTTACTGTAAAACCAGAACCTCATGAGATGAATAACACAATTGAGTTCACCTCATTTGGAGCTATATTGCACTTTCTATAATCTTTCAAAAACAAGAACTTGAACAAAATTATAATGCACAAGTCCTCATTTTCCTAACAGCAACATGCTCAAAACTGATTTTCACAGTGAGTTCACTAAGAGAGGAAACCAACAAAGTTGGTCTCACCCAAAAATAATCTATAGAGCATTAGTTATGTACTTTACAAGTTAAGCATTGATTTAAGTGTATATTTAAAGTTGGTTTCAAAATCTAATGGCAAAACTGTGCTCTGGAGTTGAACTCAACTTACAATCATTTTTGGATTAAAGTCAAGTTCAAGTCAGAGCTAACACAGTTTGAATGACCTCAGTTGGATTTAAAACGACAAAGATATGAAATTCTAAAGGTTATACCTTATTTCAGTTTATACTAGAGTTCACTGGAATTTCTAAAAATCACAAAGGCATGGGAGGACGTGAGCCACAGATCTTAGATCCAACGGCTCAAGACCTCCCAGGTGAACAACGCACACGCGCTCAGGAGGTCCAGAGGTCCTGGACCTCCTAGCAACGCACATCTTGCGCGAGGTGAGGTCGGGGTCGGGGTAGATGTGAAATCCAACGGACCACAACATGGAAAGGAGGTCCGGAACGGACCAGATCTAAAGGGGGAGGTCCTCAACGGCTGAGATCTTCCAAAGGAAGATCTAAACTACCAAGATCTCCCTGAGGAAGATCTACATCGTCAGGACCTCACAGGGGAGGTCCTGGACGGCTGAGATAACCTAGGGGAGGTCCTAAGAGAGGTCCTAACGTCACAGACCTCCAGGGAGGTCTGGACGGCCACGATTGCGCAAGGGGAGGTCTTGGACGCTCCAGATCTCCTCGGAGGAGGTCTCGGCGTCCTGCACTCAGCGCTTTAACTCGCGCGCACGCGCTTGGACATGAATAAATGCGCGCGGGACCATGAGGAGGTCCACGCGAGGGAGGTTTTAAATGCGCACAAGAGACAGGTTTAATGGCATTTATCGCTAACCCCATGATTGCAATGATTAGGCATTAAAACGGTGAATTTATGTCCTAAAAACAACAATGACACGCTCGGGACGTCCGACAAAATCCCGAGCGGGAAGAAGTGATCTCGCCGGCGATGTAGAGCCCGCCGGTGAGGTCCAATGATACCGCGGTCCGCAATAACCATGCGCACTAATGGTCCTCCTCTCAACGGCGACGGCCTTGAACGCCGTCGAGCCGGAGAGGTCAAAAGATGACCAGCACGGCCAAACTACGAAAATGCAAAATGGAGCTCCGCGCGACAATCAAGCGTGTGCCAAAACTTAAGCTCCGCAACATGCATTCAAGCGGGTGCCAGCATCTAAAGGACTAACAGGGGGGTACCTGGAGGTCCTAAGGTGCTGGGGAGGTCGTGGAGGTGATGACCGGAGTTGGGGAAGGCAGTGAAGCTTCACAGCCCAAAGCTCCAGCCCCAAGCTCGACTTTGTCCACCTCTGAAAAATGCCCAAACAATTCAAGTTAGGGTTAACTTCCAAGAGGTTTTTAGGAGCAAGAGTGAGCAAGGTTTGAAAGAGGGAGCCACTGGAACTCGATGAGGAGCTCAGCCACGCACAAGTGCAAGGCTGAGGTCGGTTGTGTGCAAAGGAAGCCAAGGGAGGCTTCCAAGGGATAATTTATAGCCTGAGGTGATGGTTATGAGCTGGGGCTAAGCTCCATGGTGAGCTTAGCCCACGGGTTGGTCCATGGGGTGGCAAGGACATGAGGTTGACAAGGGGGGCAGGCCTGTGCTGACCTGAAAGGCGGAAAGCTGACCTGCATTAAATGCGGGTCAGCAGAGAGCTGTTAAAGGTGCACAGAGGCCTGGCGCGCATTAACTCCACCGCTCAGAGCACGCATGCGTGACCAAGGTAGGAGAAGAACAGGGGAGGTCTGGGTGACCGTTGGATAAGACCGGGGAGAGGTCCTAACCATCGGATCCAATTTTTGAACCGTTATGTTTTAAGTGGCTGGGAGGAGGTCCCAGCCACACGATCAAGGGTGGGGAGGTCGTGGCCCTCCGATTTCAATCAGCAAAACGCACGTGAGGAAAAGGGACAGAGGTCCAAAGCATTGGATCTCCATCCAGCGTGTGGACCTCCAAATGAGGACTTAACATACGCGATCAAAAGGACATGAGGGGAGGTCATGGCCTTTGGATTTAGATCCAAGGGCACCCAATGACCGGGAGGTCGACATGATGCGCAACAGCAAGGGAGGTCGGGACCGTTAGATTTAGATCTAAGGGTTCGATCAAAAGAGGTGGAGGTCTGAGCTTGCGCAACGCACAAGGGAGGTCATGGCCTTTAGATTTAGATCTAAGGGCTACGATCTCACGTGCGCTGGGGAGGTCTGGTGCGCATGAGACAAAAGGAGGTCGTGACCGTAGATTTTAATCTAACGGTGCACAACAAAAGATGGGGGAGGTTGTGAGTGCTTGATAGCACGGGAGGTCGTGAGTGTTGGATCTCGATCCAACTCTCGACCTTGGTTAGAATGGGAGGTTTGTTTAGTTTAACAGGTGAGGGAGGTCAGGCCATGGATCTTGGATCCAAGGGCAATGACCTCACGTGAAATGGGAGGACTGACCGAGTATGTTGAGGAGGAGGTCGTGGTGTTGGATTTGATCCAACAGGCCACGACCTCAACAAGGTGGGATGACCTCGCTGCGATGGTTTAACAGCTCGAGGAGGTCTTTGAGGTTTAACACACAGGGGAGGTTGTGACCATGGATCTTTGATCCAACTGTTCTGACGATGAGGTGGGAAAGCCTTTGGTGTGTTGACCATGAGGAGGTCTGGCGCCCACGTTGACCCGAGGAGGTCCACGCGTCGAGAGGACTTCAAGGGGAGGTCTGGGTGCGTTGGTTGAGGGGAGGTCGTGGCCTTTGGATTGGATCCAACGGCTCGACCTCATCAAGGTGGGGAAGGAGGTCGATGGGGTTGGGCTGGACCCGACTTTGCAAAGTGGCTAGCCCAAGGAACAATGTAGGCTTTTAAATTTAGTTTTTAACAAATGAAACTTAGCAGAATTATTTGAGATAGCAAATGAACTCCAAATTTGATGAAATTTTAACTGGAGCTTGCTGACAATGAGATCAACCTTGCATAAAATTTTCAGAGGTTATTATGCAATGCATTTTTCTCAGGAAATTCATGAAGGTTGTTTAAAGGATTGTTTTGCCTCCAAAAATTATCAACAAGTGTTATAACTCATGATATTTTTCAGAGGGGTCCCATATCAGTTTTGGGACCAAGGAAAATATATTCCAAATGTTTGGCACAAGATTTAAGATAATTGGAAAAAGGAATTTGACTTTTGGTCAACAAGAGCTTTGTGTTTTTGGATTACACAACTCTTGGACAAGAATTACATGAGATTTTAGGGGTTTTCAAGTTGTGAGAAAAAGTTTTAATTTCTACACATATAATTATACTTGAATAACCCTAATTATACATTTGGGATGTTACAAAATCTCTCCCCCTTACAGAAATCTCGTCCCGAGATTTGGCTCACTCGGTAAAGAAAGATGGATAGTCCGCACGCAGACGATCTTCTCTTTCCCAAGTAGCCTCATCCTCAGAGAAGCACTTGGTCGTTCCGTTCTTGACATTTGCCTTAATGTGGCTCACTCCAACATCCGACTGCTGGGCGGACTTGATCCGATCCACCAAGGTTGGTTGCACAACCAAGGCAGCGAGAGAACCACGCTCAACTAAACCCAAGTTGAGACGCTGAAACTCTTCCAGAAGAGCGGGCTGAAGCTCCCTGGACAACAAGGCATGGCAATGCGCTTTGCGACTAAGCGCATCGGCAACGACATTAGCCTTGCCCGGATGGTAGTGTATACCCATGTCATAATCCTTGATCAACTCCAACCATCTCCTTTGCCTGAGGTTCAGGTCAGGCTGGGTGAACAAATACTTAAGGCTCTTGTGATCCGAATACACTTCAACAAGATTACCGATTAGGTAATGTCGCCAAATTTTAAGTGCATGAATCACAGAAGCCAACTCCAAGTCATGAGTAGGGTAGTTAAGTTCATGAGGTCTCAATTGCCTTGATGCATAGGCCACTACCTTGCCTTCTTGCATAAGGACACAACCGAGGCCTCGACGAGAAGCATCGCAAAAGATATCGAAGCCGATGGATATCGGGAAGAACAAGAACGGGAGCGGTGGTCAATCGCTTTTGAGTATTTGGAAACTTTCCTCACACTCAGCGGACCACACGAACTTCTTGTCCTTCTTGAGCAACTCCGTCATCGGCCATGATCTTGGAGAAGTTCTCGATAAGCGGCGATAATATCCCGCTAAACCGAGAAAACTCCGCACATCGGTGACCGGCGCGAGTTGAATCCATGAAAGAACATCGCTGACCTTGCTAGGATCAACGGCTCGCCTCCGCTGAAAGAATATGGCCTAAGAAGGCCACTTCCTTCAACTGAATCGCGCTTCTTGTCGAACTTCGTCTGGTGGTGCTCACGTGCTTGCCTAACACAAGCTTCAGATGCTCGGCATGTTCCTCATCGTTCTTGGAATAGATAAGGATATCATCGATGAAGACCACGACAAACTTATCCAAATACTCCATGAATACCGAATTCATGAGATTCATGAACAAGGCAGAGCATTGGTTAAGCGAATGACATGACGGTGTACTCATACAAGCCGTGGCGAGTAGAAACGCCGTTTTTGGAATATCCTCGGTCGAATCTGAACTCGATGATATCCCACTCTCAAATCAATCTTGGAGAAAACTCGAGCTCCAAATAATTGATCGAAGACATCGTCAATGCGGGCAAAGGATACTTGTTCTTCTCATCACTTCATTAAGTGGGCGGTAATCAACGCTTATGCGTAAAGTACCGCCCTTCTTCTTTACGAAGATTGCTGGACAACCCCAAGGAGATGAGCTAGGGCGGATGAAACCCTTCTCTTGCAGCTCACTTAACTGCTTCTTCAATTCTACCAACTCGTTCGGTGGCATCCGATAAGGCCTCTTTGAGATAGAGGCGGTACCAGGAGCCAACTCAATGACAAACTCGAGGTCTCGAACGGGTGGCATCCCCGGAAGATCTGCGGGAAAGACATCAACGAAGTCACAAACTGTTGGGACTTCGCTAATATCTAGAGCGGCTTCGCTTCAAGCGCCAAGAGTGCGGATCTAGCAACTTCGTGAAAAACTTACCTCGCCGGAAGGGACTAGATAGAGATGAGCTTCTGGCGCAATCGATTTGCCCCATGTCTTTGGGACAACCAATCCATGCCAAGTATCACATCAAGACTCATTTGAATGGAGAAGGATAAGGTTTGCTAAGAAACCTCGCCGATCTCGATAGGAACATCCCTACACTCGGATTCACTCTCAACTCCGAACCAGAGAGCGAATGAGTAAGCGGACCGACAATGGAGAGAAAAGAAGCTCTCCGACAGCAAAGAAAAGACTCGAAAACAAAGGAATGAGATGCTCTGAATCAAACAAAACAATGGCGGGATGAGAGTTAACGAAAGTGTACCTAGCACGACGTCGGGTGCCTCTGAGCCTCCTCTGTGGTGATGGCGTTGACGCGACCACTACCCACGCCTTGGGTAGCCGGGACGATCTTCTGGTCGTGAGATGCACCACCTCCTGGCCCGCGCCCTCCATTAGGACGAGGGGCTGCTCCTGTCTTCTTAGGGCATTGGTTCGCATAATGCCCCTTCTGATTGCATGAGAAACATGTGACCCCGGCAGCCGGGTTGCGGGGCCGCTCTCGATTCGCAGTGCGTGGTGAGACACGGCTGCGAAGGACGAAACGAGGCGGGGTGACCTCGGGGCGCCAAGAGTGAGAGTGGTACCCCGAGACTGCCTCGGCGGGACGGAAGAATCGCCCTGGATGACTTATGGGCCTCCCACTTGCGCTTGCGAGTCCATAAGCTCTCGAGCCGCATGCTCAGCGACGATGGCCTTGTCGACCAAGGTCTGGAAATCAGGAAAGTCGACAATGGATAGCTTGTCCTTGACTCCTCGGACAAGCCACGCTGAACTTGGCACCTTAGCCATATCGGTGGCCACGTCCTCGAGAGCATAACGAGCTAGATGGTTGAACTCGTAGACATACTCCATGGCTGAGCTACGCCCTTGCTTGAGCGCAAGAAACTCCTGCTTCTTGATCTCCATCAAGCCGGCAGGGATGTGAGCCCGACGGAAGGCAGTACGAAACTCCTCCCAAGAAACGGTGTGGTCTGCGGGCTGCATGGCGAGAAAGCTCTCCCACCATGACAAAGCTGCACCCTCGATGGTGCGATGCAAACAGCGCCTTCTCGTGCTCCTCGCATCATGGCGATCTGGCTTACGCTCCACAAGACAAGCCAATCGTCGCATCAAAGGTCCTCGGACCGGGAAAAGGTAGGGGCTGAGTACGAAGAAACTCCGCGAGTCCTCCACGCGACCGATGGGCATTCCTGGCCCGGATCCTCAAGCTCCGGTAAGTGCGGTGGTGTTGCGCGCGATGGCGTCGATAGAACTCTCCGGTCATCCGCGGTTCGCCGATCTGAAGAAGAACCTCGGCCATGGTCGGAGGAGGAGGAAGCTCCTCGTCCGGACCAGGTGGCCGCCTTGGCCGCACGAAAGTCGTCCGGCCATCTGTTACAATGAAATTTGGTTAGCAACTAGACCCAAAAACAAAGCCTTAAGGAAAGCAAAGCCAACGACTAGGGAATGGAATATCACCCCAACCGAAAGCCAAAATCAGCGGTTATTTAAACTTTAAAAAGCTTCTATAAGACTCTAAAACAGCCAAGAAACACCAAGCATAGGGCTCGACTTCTCATCTCAACTAACCCGTATTGAATGAACGAGTAATTGGTCGAGAAGATCAAAAATCAGATTGTAAGATGAGATCTAAAACTATTAGAGAGCAAGGTTAATGCAGCGAAATAAGTGTTAGATACTTAGCTAACTAGTATCACATCTTACCCTTTTATTCCCACAAGTTTTAGTTGATTAACCTCTCATTATCTATCCTAATTAGAAACCCTTGAGACTGCTGTCCGGAAATTTGATGCTTGCTGTCCAGGTTTCGCATCCAAGCTCCTTGTCGAATCACCGACTCCAGAACTTCAAAACCTTGTAGTGGGCAGCTCACACTTCAATTTGCCAATCTCATTGGTTCTCCCAAAAACCCAGTGTTAATCGATAACAACTATTTTGTAGAAGGGAAGAGAGGAAAACAACTTTTAAAACTCAAATTAGAGTGAGATGAGAAGAGAAAGCTAAGATAGGTAAGGAATAAAATCCGAGAATTTTACCTAAGCTTTCAAAACTCATTTGATGCTTTGAAAATAGGTTTTCAAAATATCCTAAGGACGACCAAGCTTTGGTTTACTACGGTCATAACGGCTCGATACCAACTTTTGTGAGACCCCGACGTTTATTAGGCTCATAATACTTAGTCATCCAATTGACCCTAGTATTATCAACCAAATAAACCCGGTCTCGAGAGATGTATACTCCCGGGATGCAAGATACATACCTCACACCAAAAGAATGTATCAATTCCATACAACACATAGAACATAAGCAACAAACCGAAGTTAATATTAATAAGGAAAAGCTATTACAAAGAGGGCCCTTAGGCCAAATAGCAATAATTACAAAAAGATAACAATGAAGCAAAAGTGCCATAAAGATGGCTATAACACAAAGCCAATCGGTGTGCCTTAACCCTAGGCATCTGGACCGACCACCAAGCTAGTCGTCAAGAAAGCGCAACACGTAGCACAAAGAGAGGCTCTTGGAGCTCTCCTTCTTCCTCTGCAACAAAAGCCACAAAAAAAGCCACAACCACAGTGAGATGAGTACATAAAGTACTCCATAAGACTTACGTGTGAGATAACAGAACTATAATTAGCTACATGCAAGCTTTATTTAAGTGGATGAGGCTTTGGACTCATTTTAGCATAAAGCAACATTTATTTGCAATAACATAATAGATTGAAGGCAATTTGGCAAAGCATTTTTAAATGTTGAAGTAACAACGAGATAATAACATAGTAACAACAACAAGATCAACTCGGAAGTGACTAACCCAAGTCACCACAACAATAGCATGAACATCCATTCATGCCAACCCATCAAGTTTTAATTAAATGGTTGAGTCTAGTTCTTACGGCGTTCCGGCGTGTCCATAACCTAGGGCGAGGCTATTGAATAGTTTTATCCTGCGGGGTGTACCAATGTACCCACACGTCGATGCCTTTCCTTTAGGCACACTACCTTTGGTATGCCGGCACGGCTAAGTCCTCTGAGACATTTCCAATGGACGATGCTAATTACGAGCACGCAACCCACGGGATAAGGACACATTAGACAGCCTAGCCGGTCTGCCAATGCTCCCTCCCAACACCGCACACACACATTTTATTAAAACATACCCACCGACCAGCTCATAATTAACACCTCCCAAAGTACTTAGTCAAGAGAGGTCCCATATCCCCTCGTGTGGTTAGCACGCAAAATTGCTCGAATCAGTGGCGCAAGTAACTCGGTCCTTAATGACTCAGGCATACTACCACATTCCAAAAACCGCACCATCCATCCAATATGCCCAAGTCTAAATCAATTCTTTATTTTCAGTTTTTGATTTTACAAATTAATCAAAGCACAAGTGCTGGACATATAAGAGTAATAATCAGTTTTGAGTGATCAAGACCATCGACTAAGTCGATGATCGCCCATTTCTACCGATAACTAAGCATGTCTAAGCAATTTACCTCGAAACTACTAAGTGATAAGAGCTCATCCAACGAGCTCCCACCACAGCAAATAACCTAGGCTCATGGTAGTAGAGGATGAACAATTCCTACAGATTATGCAACTATAGGCTTGCTAGCGACATTTAACACAAAGTAGCATGCATACATAGAAGTAAAACGATATATTAAGCTTTAAAGTAATGGGACAATGATGGAAATGATCAAACTGCTTGCCTTGTTGCTGTTGCTCAAATTGTGGCAGAGGGTCGCTCTCGGGATCACCACAAATGTCGAAACCTAACGGAAAAGCGAGAAAGAACCGATAAGAACGACGAAAAACCAAAAAGACGCAACAGAGAAACTTCTCCGAAAGCTATGAAAATTTTACAGCAGCAAGACAATGATTTATCATGAATTTAGCAACAAGAACCAATTGATTTGGATTCTTAATGCAAAAGATATGATGAAATCAATTCTGCTCAGCCTATTAATTAGAAATATGCTACTGTTCATCGCAAAATTTTCTAGAATAGAAGTGAAGCTGAAATTTTACTGTAAAACCAGCACCTCATGAGATGAATAACACAATTGAGTTCACCTCATTTGGAGCTATATTGCACTTTCTATAATCTTTCAAAAACAAGAACTTGAACAAAATTATAATGCACAAGTCCTCATTTTCCTAACAGCAACATGCTCAAAACTGATTTTCACAGTGAGTTCACTAAGAGAGGAAACCAACAAAGTTGGTCTCACCCAAAAATAATCAATAGAGCATTAGTTATGTACTTTACAAGTTAAGCATTGATTTAAGTGTATATTTAAAGTTGGTTTCAAAATCTAATGGCAAAACTGTGCTCTGGAGTTGAACTCAACTTACAATCATTTTTGGATTAAAGTCAAGTTCAAGTCGAGCTAACACAGTTTGAATGACCTCAGTTGGATTTAAAAGCGACAAAGATATGAAATTCTAAAGGTTATACCTTATTTCAGGTTTATACTAGAGTTCACCGGAATTTCTAAAATCACAAAGGCATGGGAGGGCGTGAGCCACGATCTTAGATCCAACGGCTCAAGACCTCCCAGTGAACAACGCCTGCAGCTCGGGAGGTCCAGAGGTCTGGACCTCCTAGCAACGCACATCTTGCGCGAGGTGAGGGAGGTCGGGGCCGTAGATGTGAAATCCAACGGACCACAACATGGAAGGAGGTCCTAAGCGGACCAGATCTAAAGGGAGGTCCTCAGCGGTGAGATCTTCCAAAGGAAGATCTAAACTACCAAGATCTCCTGAGGAAGATCTACATCGTCGAGGACCTCACGGGGAGGTCTGGGCTAGTGAGATAACCTAGGGAGGTCCTAAGAGAGTCCTAACGTCCACAGACCTCCAAGGAGGTCAGGCGGCCACGATTGCGCAAGGGAGGTCTTGGGCGCTCGCATCTCCTCGGAGGAGGTCAGGCGTCCTGACCCAGCGCTTTAACTTCGCGCACGCCGCTTGGACATGAATAAATGCGGCAGGACCATGAGGAGGTCCACGCGAGGGAGGTTTTAAATCGCACAAGAGACGGGTTTAATGGCATTTATCGCTAACCCCATGATTGCAATGATTGGGCATTAAAACGGTGAATTTATGTCCTAAAAACAACAATGACACGCTCGGGACGTCCGACAAAATCCCGAGCGGGAAGAAGTGATCCTCGCCGGCGATGTAGAGCCCGCCGATGAGGTCCAATGATACCGTTGGGTCCGCAATAACCATGCGCACTAATGGTCCTCCTCTCAACGGCGGCGGCCTTGAGCGTCGTCGAGCCGGAGAGGTCAAAAGATGACCAAAGACGCGGCCAAACTACGAAAATGCAAAATGGAGCTCAGCGACAATCAGCGTGTGCCAAAACTTAAGCTCCGCAACATGCATTCAGCGGGTGCCGAGAACTAAAGGACTAACGAGGGGGTACAGGAGGTCCTAAGGTCTTTGGGAGGTCGTGGAGGTGATGACCGGAGTTGGGGAAGGCGGTGAAGCTTCACGACCCAAAGCTCGACCCAAGCTCGACTTTGTCCACCTCTGAAAAATGCCCAAACAATTCAAGTTAGGGTTAACTTCCAAGAGGTTTTAGGAGCAAGAGTGAGCAAGGTTTGAAAGAGGAGCCACTGGAACTCTGAGCTACCGAGAAGCTCCAAGGTCCTCAACAATGGCGCCCAAGATGGGAGGTGAGTTTGGGGATGAGGAGCTCACCACGCACAAGTGCAAGGCTAAGGTCGGTTGTGTGCAAAGGAAGCCAAGGGAGGCTTCAAGGGATAATTATAGCCTAAGGTGATGGTTATGAGTGGGGCTAAGCTCCATGGTGAGCTTAGCCCACGGGTTGGTCCATGGGGTGGCAAGGACATGAGGTTGACAAGGGGCGGGCTGTCTTGACTGAAAGAGCGAAAAGTGACCGCATTAAATGCGGGTCACAGAGAGAGTCATAAAGGTGCACAGAGGCGGCGTGCTCCACCGCTCGAGCACGCATGCGTGACCAAGGTAGGAGAAGAACAGGAGGTCTGGGTGACCGTTGGATAAGACCGGGAGAGGTCCTAACCATCGGATCAATTTTTGAACCGTTATGTTTTAAGTGGTGGGAGGAGGTCCCACCACACGATCAAGGGTGGGGAGGTCGTGGCCCTCCGATTTCATGTCAGCAGCGCACGTGAGGAAAAGGGACAGAGGTCCAAAGCGTTGGATCTCCATCCAGCGGTGTGGACCTCCGGTGAGGACTTAACATACGCGATCAAAAGGACATGAGGGGAGGTCATGGCCTTTGGATTTAGATCCAAGGGCACCCAATGACCGGGAGGTCGACATGATGCAACGAGCAAGGGAGGTCGGGACCGTTAGATTTAGATCTAAGGGTTCGATCAAAAGAGGTGGAGGTCTGAGCTTGCATAGCGCACAAGGGAGGTCGGGGCCTTTAGATTTAGATCTAAGGGCTCACGATCTCACGTCTTGTTGGGAGGTCTGTGCGCATGAGACAAAAAGGAGGTCGTGACCGTAGATTTTAATCTAACGGTGCACAACAAAAGATGGGGAGGTTGTGAGTGCTTGATAGCACGGGAGGTCGTGAGTCGTTGGATCTGATCCAGCGGCTCGACGACCTTGGTTAGAGTGGGAGGTTTGTTTAGTTTAACAGGTGAGGGAGGTCGGGGCCATGGATCTTGGATCCAAGGGCAATGACCTCACGTGGTGGGAGGACTGACCGAGTATGTTGAGGAGGAGGTCGTGGTCATTGGATTTGATCCAACGGCTCGACCTCAACAAATGGGATGACCTCGTCACGATGGTTTAACAAATCGAGGAGGTCTTTGAGGTTTAACACACAGGGGAGGTTGTGACCGTGGATCTTTGATCCAACAGTTCTGACTGATGAGGTGGGAAAGCCTTTGCGGTGTTGACCGCGGAGGAGGTCTGGCGCCCACGTTGACCCGAGGAGGTCCACGCGGTCGAAGGACTTCAAGGGAGGTCTGGTGCGTTGGTTGAGGGGAGGTCGTGGCCTTTGGATTGGATCCAACGGCTCGACCTCATCAAATGAGGAAGGAGGTCGATGGGGTTGAAATTTGGACCACTTTGCAAAGTGGCTAGCCCAAGGAGCAGTGTAGGCTTTTAAATTTAGTTTTTAACAAATTGAAACTTAGCAGAATTATTTGAGATAGCAAATGAACTCCAAATTTGATGAAATTTTAACTGGAGCTTGCTGACAATGAGATCAACCTTGCATAAAATTTCCAGAGATTATTATGCAATGCATTTTTCTCAGGAAATTCATGAAGGTTGTTTAAAGGATTGTTTTGCCTCCAAAAATTATCAACAAGTGTTATAACTCATGATATTTTTCAGAGGGGTCCCATATCAGTTTTTGGGACCAAGGAAAATATATTCCAAATGTTTGGCACAAGATTTAAGATAATTGGAAAAAGGAATTTGACTTTTGGTCAACAAGAGCTTTGTGTTTTTGGATTACACAACTCTTGGACAAGAATTACATGATATTTTAGGGGTTTTCAAGTTGTGAGAAAAAGTTTTAATTTCTACACATATAATTATACTTGAATAACCCTAATTATACATTTGGGATGTTACAGTATAGCACCCATATACCGCGTGTGATAGCACGAGTTTTACTTGAATTAGCGATGTTACCAAAGTTCGGTCCTTGTTGGTCCGGACAAGTCAACCACATACCTGATCTCGTTCACGAAGGCACCCTCACTAGCAACCACTTGTCCAGACCCTAAAACTCTTTTAAAATGACAAAGTTTAACTCATAAAACAGACACAAAGATCTGAAATAAAAGAAGATAAGACAATATGTGTTTCCCATAATTGTCGGATTATTCCCCATAATCAATCTACCGTATCTAATATTGCATGGCTAAGCAAACTCGTAGAATATATTTCACACAGCCTAACTTAAGCATATTGATACTAGAATAATTCAAGGATAACCTCAATGAATAGGATATAACTAACTACACATCACAAAAATAGTGACATAGCAAAATAAGCATGCAAGCAAATATCATTGCACTACTTATCAAAAACTGGGATCAAATATGATGCAAAAGAAATTTCAAATGATGCTTGCCTTTCTTGGAGTTCACTTGCTTACTCTCGGTTACGTGCTCACTTACTTCCGGCAACTCAGAATCTATAGAAAGATGATATCGAATAAACATCGAGAAAAGCCAAAAAAATTAAATTGCTAAAAAATGCATGAATTTTCTACAGTATCTAGATTATGAATTTAGATGAATTTAGGTGAAATAATTATTCCATTTGGACTTAGTATGTGAGAGTTATGAAGTTTTAAAGTTAAAAGCATTTTCTAGTTCAAAAATAAATCAACTTTGGATCACTTTCCAAAAACTATATTCTCTATGTTAGAGACATATTTCAATGCTATTTAAAATGAAAATACATTTAAAAATAAAATTATCAAACTTGATTTCACTTGATTTGGAGTTGATTTGCACTAGTTATGAATTTTTTGAAGTTAAATGAATATGTAGTGCACAAATCATTGTATTCTGAATTTTTTCAAATCATTTAATACTTTTTGCACACATGCTAACCTAGCCTCTGTCATGATAAATGGGGCCTACGTATTTCCTTTTCTTTTCCATTTAATTCCTAAAGGAAAAACATCTACCGACAAATCTAATCTTCTCATAATCATTGACTTAACCGATTCTCCGGCGTTGAATCCACTCACATGCATAACACTCTCTGATCATATTCTCATACCTTGATCTAAATCCTATACTAACCTTCACTAAGGCATAATCAAGGTAGTCAATCCAACAAATAATTCCTGGACTCATAAACTTCCATCTACACAATCCATCCAGTAGTTATATGAAATCCACCAAGTGATAATAAGCACATGACCATGATTAAATCTATCAATTTCTATCTACTAGACTATTTAAGTTAATACTAATTATCTAGCTCTACTAGCCTCACCTCGGCAAATCATATTTGCACACACCAAAATTTCCACCAATCGAGGTTTATTTGATCCACTGACACCTAATGAGCTTAACAATTTTAATAACACATCCAACATTTAATAGTTCACTAATAAATCAATGTACATCCATGTGGGGACCCCGAGATCAGATCCGTGTCAACCTAAGTAATTACGCTGAAAGAGCACAATACTTAACATGAAACGAAAACGATTCCGAGTACCCGGATAAGTGTCTCATGTTAGCTCCCAAGGATCAGTAACTAACATGCACATATCCAAACACAACATTGTATTCACATCCATACACAATATACAAGAATAAAAGGAAACGTAAATACAACATCATTGAATAGAAACATAAAGTACAAGTTTGCATAAGAGGGCCAATCGGCCAAAAGTAATTATCAAATAATAAATCGCAGCAGAAGACAAACTTAAAATAAAAAGGGAATAACCAAGTTGGCATGCCCACAATCCCACAAGCAACCAACTGGGATTAAAGTCGTAGCGTCTGAAGTACTTTATCCAATTCGAATGGCTTCTCACCTGAACAATAGACAATTTTTAAGTACAAAGTTGTACTTGCGAGACTTTTCAAGAAAAATAAGGATGCATGTAAGTGTCAAAGGAATGCTACTACACTAGTCAATTTTCAGCATAAAGCAAGTTTTGCAATTAGATAAACAGTATAGATTCAAATTGCCATTTTTAAGACATTTAGAAAACATTGAATAACAGTAAGTAATGATCAACAACAATATAATCTCCAAGTATAATCATCGCACGAATATACCATTCATGACACAAATCATTCCATAACAAATTAACAGGCGAACATCCCGTTCGAGATAACATTTCAGATCTGGACAAACTAACATAAATACATAACATTTATAACCATACCCCAAACTTAATTTTCCATAAGCTAACTGTGTATGCTTTCCCACAAGTGATGTCCATAACCGGGGACACGGCTATTCGAATAGATTTATTTGACTCTGCAGAGGTGTACAGCTTTACCCACACGATATGAATACCTTTTAATGTCGCCGTGCACTCTTCCATAGGAGTGTGACTAAGATATCATAACGAGACCGTTACAATGTCATGTCCTAACTATCAAACCACCCGAGGATCAGAATCCCATAGCAGACTAAGCGCCTGCACTACAGGTGAACCCCGTTGTGTAAGTAAGTCCCTTACGCAGTTTCATGGCAAACGCAAAAGACCCTTAAGGGCAAGAAAAGAAAAGTGCAACATGCCCCCACCAGATTGACAAGAGAGCCATTAAAACCAAACAACAACAATTGCCAAATAGATTGTGTTTTGATAGCTAACACACAACAAATTATTAAGCCAAGCCTTCTCCATTATCCCGGCGTGTGGTTGTACGTAAGACTTGGTTCATCACACTACAGACCGGTCCTCAAATACCCAGACGGGGCTACATGAATCCGGGACCACCCCTTCATCACCCTATCACCCGTCCAAGTCCAACACATGGACAACAACAACCCATCAACAAGTTCATAATATTCAGATACGAAGATCTGGACATTTCCTCAAATTCAACATAATCAAATCCATATAATCCTCAAATTTTATTATGATTCGATTCGATCCATCGGCCGATGGACTAGCTCCATCAACCGTTATCGACTACAACTACTAGCATGACCAAGCATCGTTCTACAAATTAGCAAACAACCCATATAACATATAGCCTTAATGATTCAAGGTAAAAAGGGTAAGCATCATTCAAAGGAGGGCCAATGCAGCAAGTAGGACTTTAACTACTTCTAACCATAAACATATTTTTCCAAATAGCATGCAATGACGAGATTAAAAACCATACAAAACATTTTAAAATCAGTAGGAGCAATATGTTCAAGAGGAGGGTGCTCACACCTTTGCTGTACCACTTGTTCATTCTCAGTTTACACTCAAATTAGGCCTCACGAATATATCGGTATCGTCGAAAAACCTAAAGATAGACGATATTGCAATAAACACCAAATAATGCCAAAAATTCAAAATACTCAAAAATGCATGAAATTTATACAGTGGGTATATTATGATTTTAGATGAATTTAGGTGAAAGATTCATTCCATTTGGATTTACTATGTGAAAGTTATGATGGTTTGAATCTCAGTTTCCAATATGTCTTAATTCATGTAATTTAATTATTTGGCCAAAATTTGTAGAGTAGTGGTGGATACAAGGAACACATAGATAAATAGGTAATATTATAATAAGACCAAAATAGTTGAGTTTACCTCATTTGGAGTTTTTATGAATTAGTTATATATTTTCAAAGTTATCAGCCTTTTTCTATAGTAAAAATAATAGAGTTAAAGGATCATTTTTCCTAAACTACCTTCTCTGCTACAGAGTCATGTTTGAAACCTATTTTAAAATAAATTTCAATTAAAATGAAAATTATCAAAACCAGTTTCATCTATTTTGGACCTAATATGAAATAGTAATGAATTTTTCAAGTTAAAGACATTTTCTAGTGTATAAATAAATAGGTTTTGGATCATTCTCCAATAACTATATTTTCTGTGACAGGGACAAGGTTGAAACCTATTTTCATATATAGTTCATTTAAAATTAAAAATAACAAAATTGGTTTCACTGTTTTTGGAGCTAAAATGAATTAGTTATGCATTTTAGAAGTTATTCAATTTTTCAGTGCATAAATTAATCATTTCAGAATTTCTAAAATCATTTGGCACTTTTTGTACCGAGCTGGAGCTAGCCCTACTCACTGACGGTTGGGTCCCAGGGTCAAGGGTTGACTTGGTCAACATTGACCCAGCCCCTGCCGAGAAGGACATGGAAGACGTATTTTTGTTTTATGTCTTCTTTTAGCGAAAGCGTATTTTTAGAATTAGCGCAGAGGAATACGTTTTCCTGAACCGAAAGCGCCCTACACGGTTTTACACATTCACTTAACCGGCCATATGGCCCACATGTCACTGACTAAGAGGTTTAAATGTTTTCCAATTAAATAACTAATCGTGCTTTAGAACCAGCAGGGCCTACACGTCATACGAACATTACAAAACTTAATTAACGCTAATGACCGGTCATTAACTGTGACAACCCACCCTTTGATATACCGCAAAGGTCCGAGAGGACCATTTTTTTTTTGAGCTGCGGTACTACCTCATGAAGGAGCGGTAATACCGCTCGGTACTTCCCGAGGGAGGTCTTCCAGGACCTCCCAGGAGGTCTTCAGGACCTCCTGGAGATCTTGGCCAACATCCCGCAAGTGGCACCTCTAGGTATATCCTCGGGGAGGTCCGACAGGATCTCCCGGCTAAATCCCGTGGGACCTCACGGAGATCACCTTTGTGCCTGAGCTAGTCCCGAGAACGGATTGGCTAGCTCGCACAGATCTAACACAAGTGTAATCAAGTCCATACACAAACTAAGAAGAGCAAGAGATGTAACAACAAATAATATTAAAGACCAAACTGGCCAAGCTTCTTACAGGAGTTTGCCTCATGGGCTACAACAAAAGAAACAAGATCGTGAGAAAGCAAAAGCGTTAGCAGTAGGTCCAACCGATCACCCCACCGGCTGTCGAGTGGAGGGCGTCCCCTAGGTCGCAAGGTCTCCAAAGACCTCTTCTTCACCGAGCTTTGAGCTCCTGGGCTACAAATCGCTGATTAAAGCAGAGGGCAAAAGCCATGAGTACATTGAATGTACTCGACAAGCCGTGGGGAGTGCATGCAATAAGTAATCATGCAAGGCTTGCCAAAAGAGAGTATGAAGGTTAGTTAAGTAAAAGCGATTTGACAACAAATAATATAAGTAGATTGAAATGCTCGAGTTAAAACAATAATACATAAGTACATTTGTTTTCGAGGAGGTCGTGAGCACCCGCTCACTCCCAAAACCCACTGGAGCACCCACTCCAAAGTTCCAAAGACCAGCAGTGGGAGGTCTGGTCACACCATGACCAGACCTCGGCCACGACCACCTGGAGCACCCGCTCGAGTTCCCAACCCGCCTGGACCTCATCTCGAGCCAACCATGACCCTCTAAAGCCGGCCAAGGTCTCTTGAGGCAAAGCCACAGATCTCTCATGAGCGCCCGAGGACACAATTTCACAAAGCTACCCCTTGCACCATATTCACGGGCATGTCCATAACCAAGGACTTGGCTATTGAATAGATTTTTACTCTGCAGAGGTGTACAACTTTACCCACAATCCACGGTCTCTCTAGCGGGGCGGGTTCAGGTCACCCTTGCTCACTTCGAAGGTGGCGATCTAGAGAGCGCAAGGCCTTTACAAAGCTTTGAAATGACTCGGGCTGCCCGCTAAGGTTTCATAATTCCCCCTTTGGACTAGAAGTCCATGAGGTTATGGGGTGCCCCTCTTGCGCCAAGCGTCTCACGCATCAACCACAACACACCAAGCCATCTCATTGCTAATTATTCAGCCAGACCACCCCCATAAAGTGATCTTGTGGTTGCCTTGATTGGCCTAGATCAATGAGACACAAAGTTAAGTCCTTATTTGTGCTCGAGCAAGACATCCACAACCCCAAAATGAAGCATCCACTACTCACTCCCGACCTTCTTGCCCGAGCAAAACAATTTGTAATTAACCACGCCAAAAAGACCACCCAGTCTGGCACAACAATTATTAATGTGATCTCGCACCACAATCAACACAACTTAGGCATCCCGCCATAGTTGTAACAATGGCACCAACCACAGGTTCCATATTTCAATTAGTCAAGATTATTAATTGATGAGGCATGATTCACAGACCCACGGTTTCTAAAGCAAGGCTAAGCATACAACATACGGTCCCAAAGTTGGCAATAACAAGGAATACCAACCAAAATATCCATCCTAAGGTGTCCAAAGAGTTCATGTCAACATGTTCAATTCAAGTATATCAAGGAGGCATAATGTCAAGTAGGAGGATAGCTACTGCCCAAAACATGCTTTATAAAGATAGCCATGCAAGTTTAATGAATCAAAATAGCTTTGCAAAGTGGGTTCAAGATGATCAAGGGCCACGACTTGCCTCTGTTGGAGAAAAGAAAAGCTTGGTGAAGGAGCTTGATTCACGAGTTCTCAACGATCACCCGAGATCTACGTTAGCAAAAGAAACCAAATAAGCAAATAATTTCCAAGAAAACCAAAAGAACTTACTCAAAACCAAGAGAGAGAGAGATCCACAGGAGGAGGAGGAGGAGATCCACCAGTCGGGAAAGAAACCGAGGAGTTGAAATGAGGAAGCGAGGCAATGCGGTGCCCTCTGGTGCTCTATTTAAAGACAAGAGAACAGAGCACCAACCCAAAGAAGCGACCGTGTTCAAGGTTTTAGGACAAGGGCACCTTGCCACAAGGTGCGAAAAAGAAATAAAGAAAGCAAAGGATGTGACACAAAGTAGAAAAAAAGAGTACAAAGGTAGGTGGCGACATTTAAAGTGACTCGACCCACATTAAATGCACTAAGGCTGCCAAAGGGCGATCAAAAGGTCATGAGACTGGTCAAAGGACATGGTCCACGGTCCAAATAGGAGGTCCAAGGAGGAGGTCCAAGAAGGAGGTCCTGCGAGGAGGTCCCAGGACAAAAAGGGAGGTCTAAACCTAAAGGAGGTCCAAACACAACAAGGAGGTCCGAACCTAAGGAGGTCCAAACACAGCAGGAGGTCTGAACCTAAAGGAGGTCCAAACACAGCAGGAGGTCTGAACCTAGAGGAGGTCCAAACACAGCAGGTGGTGCAGAACCTAGAGGAGGTCCAAACACAACAAGGAGGTCTGAACCTAAAGGAGGTCCAAACACAGCAGGAGGTCTGAACCTAGAGGAGGTCCAAACACAACAAGGAGGTCTGAACCTAAAGGAGGTCCAAACACAACAGGGAGGTCTGAACCTAGAGGAGGTCCAAACACAACAAGGAGGTCTGAACCTAAGGAGGTCCAAACACAACAGGGAGGTCTGAACCTAGAGGAGGTCCAAACACAACAAGGAGGTCTGAACCTAAAGGAGGTCCAAACACAACAGGGAGGTCTGAACCTGAGGAGGTCCAAACACAACAGGGAGGTCTGAACCTAGAGGAGGTCCAAACACAACAAGGAGGTCTGAACCTAAAGGAGGTCCAAACACAACAAGGAGGTCTGAACCTAAAGGTGGTCCAAACACAACAGGGAGGTCTGAACCTAGAGGAGGTCCAAACACAACAGGGAGGTCTGAACCTAGAGGAGGTCCAAACACAGCAGGAGGTCTGAACCTAAAGAAGGTCCAAACACAACAGGAGGTCTCAGACCTAGAGGAGATCCAAACACAACAAGGAGGTCTGAACCTAAAGGAGGTCCAAACACAGCAGGAGGTCTGAACCTAGAGGAGGTCCAAACACAACAAGGAGGTCTGAACCTAAAGGAGGTCCAAACACAACAGGGAGGTCTGAACCTAGAGGAGGTCCAAACACAACAGGGAGGTCTGAACCTAAAGGAGGTCCAAACACAACAGGGAGGTCTGAACCTAGAGGAGGTCCAAACACAACAGGGAGGTCTGAACCTAAAGGAGGTCCAAACACAACAGGGAGGTCTGAACCTGAGGAGGTCCAAACACAACAGGGAGGTCTGAACCTAGAGGAGGTCCAAACACAACAAGGAGGTCTGAACCAAAAGGAGGTCCAAACACAACAAGGAGGTCTGAACCTAAAGGAGGTCCAAACACAACAGGGAGGTCTGAACCTAGAGGAGGTCCAAACACAACAGGGAGGTTTGAACCTAGAGGAGGTCCAAACACAACAAGGAGGTCTGAACCTAAAGGAGGTCCAAACACAACAAGGAGGTCTGAACCTAGAGGAGGTCCAAACACAACAAGGAGGTCTGAACCTAAAGGAGGTCCAAACACAGCAGGAGGTCTCGAACCTATAGGAGGTCGAAACACAACAGGAGGTCTAGACCACAAAGGTCAAAACACAAAGAAGTCCTAAGGATATGAGGTCCAAAAGACAAAAGATAGCTGGACTTCAAGGGGAGATCCAACCCTCAAACAGATCTAGACCCCAAGGAGGTTTAAATCACGAGAGAACCAGACCTCAAAAGAGGTCCCAAGCGCAAGGGGGTAAGGCGCTCGAGGAGGCCACGAGGCGGGGAGGTCTGACGGTCAAAATCTCCCAAAAGGGAAAATCCGACGACCAAGATATCAAAAGGAGAGGACTGAATGGTCAAGATCAAAAGGCAAAGGGAGGTCTGGCGCTCAAGATCTCAAAAGAAGAGCTGAGCGGCCAAGATCTCAAACAGGAGGACCTCGGTCTAGATCAAAGGGTGCGGGGAGGTCTGACGGTCAAGGATATTCAAGATTAAAAGGGTGGTCTTTACAAAAGACCGGCAAGGATCGAGGTGGTCCTTGCAAAAGCGGCCGAGGAGGTCACAGGATCAAGGAAAACAGCAAAGAAAGAGCCGTTCGATCGAAATCAGGCGGTCCAAAGAAGAAAGGCGTTTGGACCATCAAGCGTCACTTATGATTGAGCCGTCGAGATCCAGATCGGATGGCGTAACGAAGGGCCGTTCGGACGGCGAACAGAACCGACAAAGGCTAGGCCGTCTGATTTAGATCGGACGGCCCTTAGGTGAGAAAGGTAAAGCCTTAAGCGTCTGACCACAAGAGTCAAAGAGGTCCAAGCGCTAAGGAGGTCTTGGGCTCGAGGAGGTCTGGACCTTTGGATCCAACGAAGGGAGGACACGGGCGGCTAAGATCTCGAGAGGAGGTCCTAACGGCCAGATCTCAACAAGGGGAGGTCGGCGGCTAAGATCTCGGAGAGGAGGTCCTAACGGCGAGATGTCAACAAGGGGAGGTCTCGAGCGGCTAAGATCTCGAGAGAGGAGGTCCTAACGGCGAGATCTCAACAAGGGGAGGTGCGGCGGCTAAGATCTCGAGAGAGGAGGTCCTAACGGCGAGATCTCAACAAGGGGAGGTGCATGCGGCTAAGATCTCGAGAGGAGGTCCTAACGGCGAGATCTCAACAAGGGGAGGTCTGTATGAACAGGGGGAGATCCAAAGAGGCAAGGGAGGTCCCAAAGGAACTCTGGGGCCCAAATGACCTCGAGAGGTTACAAGAGAACGCTAAGAGAGGTCCACGGGGAGGTCCAAACAAAGAAAGAGGTTTAGACCAAGGGAAGATCCAGTCAAAGATGAAAGCTTAGACCCAAGGGAAAGTCCGAACTTAAGGAAGTCCAAGCAGAAGATTACAAAGAGAGTCCAGAGCAGAAGGGTTGAACCTATAAAGAGGTCCTACTGGGAGGAGGTGCAGGCGAAAGGAAGGACCCAAGAGAGGATGTCTCCAAAAAGGGAGGAGAGACTATCACGGAGGACAAAACAAGGCGATGAGAAAAAAGAGGCTAAAAGCCAAAGAACGACAATAACTCGGCTCAACGAGAAAGGGATTAATTTGAAGTTTGGTTAGTTCAAGTTAAATCTCCAAATTTTGAAATCTTCAAATTAAGCTTTGAACTCTCAACAAAACCAAATGGTTCATTTTAAAAGCTTTTCAAAACTCAAAAAAGCGGGGCGTTACATTCCTTCTCCCTTAAAGGAATCTCGACCAGAGATTGGTACAGCTAGAGAATGGGTTAGGGAACCGGTTTCACCTTGTTCGAAACTTTCTCTTTTGAGTGGGAGCAAACCAAACTATTCTCACACGACGAGGACTCACCAGAGTGGGTTGAGCAAAAACGCCCACACAGAGAAGGTCCGAATCCTCACGAGAATCCTGACAGTGAGGATTCAAAACAAGGTTCACAAGGACGAAGGAGGTCCATGAGAACAGGGAGGTCAAGGAAGGGACAAATTGAGCCAAACCAGGGCTCTCGGAAAACAAAAAGGGTTTGAAACACAAACCCGAGCCGAGAGCCAGGGGTGGTTGTGACCCAAAAGATAAGAGGTCGAGAACCAAGGATAAGTTCAAGCAGAGAGGAGGTTCAATTGATCACAAGAAACCAATTGAACACAATGAGGCTCAGGATAACACAAGAGGTCCAAACAAACACGAAAAGGTTTAGATGGACGGGGAAGGATTCAAATGGACCAAAGAGATTCAAACCAACAAAGGAGGTTTGAGCCCTAGAGTCAAACAAAGAGGAGGTGGTCGAGAGGACAAGCACTAGGCCACGAGGATAACACAAAGCAAAACAAGGAAAAGGGAGAAGCTCAGCAAACTCAAAAAGAACCGATCAAAGGTTCACCGGAGGTTTGGTGGCTTGGCTTGAAGCTCGGGAAGGAACTTGCTCTCGCCGGATCTGTTGAGAACAACGCTTGGCGAAATATTACCACCTTGGCATTGAAACTCTTGGATTCCTTAGGCGGACTTGGCGCTTTTGGGTTGTTGTCACCGGTCTTTGTTGTCCATGGTATGACCACCACGAGAAACAATTGGAGGAGGTCTTGCACCGAGGTTCCGAGGGTGACAGAGGTCTCGAGTCTTGACGTCTCGCAGAAATCCTAACTTCTTGAGGAGGTCCTTGATGAATAGCGAGTTGTGACACGCTGACTTGAAGATCTGCGGAGGTTACTGTTGATGAAGCCGTCTTGGTGAGCACTTTCATTGGCGAAGTGTCCTTTCTCCGGCGTAACAAAACAGTGACATCCGAGGCACAAGTGGACTTCTTTTGTGCTTGGCTTCTCAGGGCGAGTTGGGGAGTGACAAGCCGATAGGTCTTTACTGCTTGGTTTCTTGCGACCTGGCAAATCCAAGCTCTGAGGGCACACAACCGAGACAAAATCATACATTGTTTCTTCTACTGCTTCTTTGGGGTTATTGTAGCAATCGAGTGGCACGGGATGTTATCAGGGCAATCACAGGTGCTTGACGGAACAGTCTGGGCAAAAGGGTCCATTTCTCGGCATCAAAACACCGAGCTCCTGCTATTGGTGTCTTTTTACATTGGGGTTGGCCACTAAGATTGTCACGAGAAGATCGCATTAGAGGACAAAGTGCGGTTTTGATGACCGACCTTGCAATCTCCGGAGTTTTCTTTGAAAGGTTTGCCATACGAGTCTTGGAGCTTCTGCGGCTTCTTGATCTTGATCTCATCATCCTTCTCTTGTGCTTGAGGTCCTGTGACCACAAAAAGCTTCCTGTTGAGTGCTTGGGATGAATTTCTTTGGGACTTGGCTCTTGACTGGCTTCCAAAGTGAAATAAATTGGAAGAGGAGGTGGCGAGTCGCGAATCGAGGGTTCTGGTTCACCATTGTCATGAGGGTAGCAATGGTTTGGTTCTGTGATCCACCAAGCTAACTAGAAACTCTTCTTAGTTTGATTCTGTTGAGCCATCATTTGATTCATGTTACGCATCCTTGTGCTCATCAAGCGAGTCTGAGCCGCCAAAAAGCTGGTTCAAGTTTGGATCTGCGAGGGTCTTGGGAGGAGGAGGTGCGATAGGGTCGATTCTGGCATTGGGGCCTTCGATTCACTAATGCTTCTTTGAGGATCAGTGCGGTCCATCTTGAAACAAACTGCCGGGTTCAAGAGATAAGAGGAGAAGCACCAAGGAAGAGAGGAAAAGCACTTAGGTGAGAAAGAACAAGGAGTCGGATGGAGCATCCTAGTCGGGAAAGGTAGGTTAAACCCGAGAAACAAGAGGCCAAGAGACCAAAAGAGGCAGAAGGCACAATAGGATCTCCTCTTGGAGCTCTTATTGCACGAACTAACGAAACAAAGCGGGGGACCACTAAGCGTAAGAAAACCGGCAACAACGACTAAAGGGGTTTGGGGTGTGGAACAAACTCCTAACAACAAGAAGTCGGTGGGATGTCCTTGGAGAGCAAGGACAATCTTGCCACTCCTTCAAACAGCTCTTTCTCGGGAGTTACTTGTCAGTAACCAAAGGCGGGGTACTAGTGAGAGCAGTGGCCTTCCTAACTTGGCGGGTCCTAAACCTATGATTAAGGAGGTCCACCAAAATCACTTATCCTAAAGACATCCATTTAGAACAACCAATCAACAGATTAATCTCCCGAACATTGGTAAATCAACAAGATTCTTGATTTCTACCTAGGTGGGGCTTAAGCAAATCCACAATTGCGCACTTTAATTGCATGCTCCTTTGTTCCATATCAAAAGGATTCTCAATCCAACCATCACTTTCAGATTAAGAGACCTAAAATCACCTCCTCGGATTCACTAAAATCCAACAATTAAGTAGGTTTTCCCCGAAAGTCATCCTTTAACACATAATCTTGGTTGAATCCACCAAATTATTGTCACCAACTATCGGCTGAAGTTATAATTATACTACCATCAAGGGTAAATCTCAAACACAAAATCCAAATTCGATCAAGATGGGTAAGGCTTGGCTAAGATTCTCTTCGAATTCTGATTCTTGATTCACTCAAGACCATCCAGATCCAGAAAAACCCACCAACTCAGATTCAAGCTTCCAACCAAACGTTGCAATTCACTCTAGAATCAAAGATAATCTAAAATCTTTCAATAATCCCATCAAGAACTCACAATCCTTCATCCCTTAGGATCCATTAAAACTTTCACCTTAGAAAAGAATCCCACAATCTTCAATTCTCAAGATCAAATTCAAAAGGCTTCTTTCAAGCTACCCAACTTGGCATCAACGATACGAGTTATTACGCAAGCGCAACTCTTGAGAAACCGAGGCGCCACTACACCAACACTCGGTCTATGACACTAGGACACGAGGGCTCGGTCCTATAGAGATTCTTGGGATAAGGAGGTCAAATTAAATTCAAAAGCGAAGCTCGAGAAGGGTAAGATCTCAAGAATCGAGCGGAGGTAAGAAAGAATAGAGTAAGACGAGAAAAGACTGGAGCAAGATGAGACTAGAGTAGAACAAGGCGAGAGGAGAACCACTAAGCCAACTTTTAAGTTGGTTTGGTTTAGAAAATAGTTTTGAAACAAACTAAAACGACCATGCTAACTAAAGTTCGTCCAGCGATCGATATGGAGCTCGATACCACCTGTGACAACCCACCCTTTGATATCATAAAGGTCAGGAGGACCATTTTTTTTGAGTCTGCGGACTACCTCATGAAGGAGCGGTAATACCGCTCGGTACTTCCCGAGGAGGTCTTCGGGAGACCTCCCAGAGGTCTTCAAGACCTCCCGGAGATCTTAGCCAACATCCATGGTGGCACCTCTAGGTATATCCTCGGGGAGGTCAGACAGGATCTCGAGGCTAAGTCCCGTGGGACCTCCACGGAGATCACCTTTGTGCCTGAGCTAGTCCCAGAGCGGATTGGCTAGCTCGCACAGATCTAACACAAGTGTAATCAAGTCCATACACAAACTAAGAAGAGCAAGAGAGAACAACAAATAATATTAAAGACCAAACTGGCCAAGCTTCTTACAGAGTTTGCCTCATGGGCTACAACAAAAGAGCAAGAACAATGAAAGCAAAAGCGTTAGCAGTAGGTCCAACCGATCAGCCCACCGGCTGTCAGTGGAGGGCGTCCCCTAGGTCATAAGGTCTCCAAAGACCTCTTCTTCACCGAGCTTTGAGCTCCCTGGAACTGCAACTGCTGATTAAAACAGAGGGCAAAAGCCATGAGTACATTGAATGTACTCAGCAAGCCGTGGGGAGTGCATGCAATAAGTAATCATGCAAGGCTTGCCAAAAGAGAGTATGAAGGTTAGTTATGTAAGCGATTTGACAACAAATAATATAAGTAGATTGAAATGCTCGAGTTAAAACAATAATACATAAGTACATTTGTTTTCGAGGAGGTCGTGAGCACCCGCTCACTCCCAAAACCCACTCTGGAGCACCCACTCCAAAGTTCCAAAGACCAGCAGTGGGAGGTCCGGTCACACCATGACCGGGACCTCGGCCACGACCACCCCAGAGCACCCGCTCGAGTTCTAACCCGCCTGGACCTCATCTCGAGCCAACCATGACCCCTCTAAAGCCGGCCAAGGTCTCTTGAGGCAAAGCCACGATCTCTCATGAGCGCCCGGGGACACAATTTCACAAAGCTACCCCTTGCACCATATTCACGGGCATGTCCATAACCAAGGACTTGGCTATTGAATAGTTTTTCACTCTGCAGAGGTGTACAACTTTACCCACAATCCACGGTCTCTCTAGCGGGGCGGGTTCAGTCACCCTTGCTCACTTAGAAGGTGGCGATCTAGAGAGCGCAGCAAGGCCTTTACAAAGCTTTGAAATGACTCGGGCTGCCCGCTAAGGTTTATAATTCCCCCTTTGGTCTAGAAGTCCGCAGGTTATGGGGTGCCCCTCTTGCTTGCGGCGTCTCACACGCATCAACCACAACAAAGACCAAGCCATCTCATTGCTAATTATTCAGCCAGACCACCCCATAAAGTGATCTTGTGGTTGCAATCGATTGGCCCAGATCAATGAACACAAAGTTAAGTCCTTATTTGTGCTCGAGCAAGACATCCACAACCCCAAAATGAAGCATCCACTACTCACTCCCGACCTTCTTGCCCGAGCAAAACAATTTGTAATTAACCACCAAAAGACCACCCATCTGGCACAACAATTATTAATGTGATCTCGCACCACAATCAACACAACTTAGGCATCCCGCCATAGTTGTAACAATGGCACCAACCACAGGTTCCATATTTCAATTAGTCAAGATTATTAATTGATGAGGCATGATTCACAGACCCACGGTTTCTAAAGCAAGGCTAAGCATACAACATACGGTCCCAAAGTTGGCAATAACAAGGAATACCAACAAAATATCCATCCTAAGGTGTCCAAAGAGTTCATGTCAACATGTTCGGTTCAAGTATATCAAGGAGGCATAATGTCAAGTAGGAGGATAGCTCTTGCCCAAAACATGCTTTATAAAGATAGCCATGCAAGTTTAATGAATCAAAATAGCTTTGCAAAGTGGGTTCAAGATGATCAAGGGCCACGACTTGCCTCTGTTGGAGAAAAGAAAAGCTTGGTGAAGGAGCTTGATTCACGAGTTCTCAACGATCACCCGAGATCTACGTTAGCAAAAGAAACCAAATAAGCAAATAATTTCCAAGAAAACCAAAAGAACTTACTCAAAACCAAGAGAGAAGAGAGATCCACAGGAGGAGGAGGAGGAGATCCACCAGTCGAGGAAGAAACCGAGGAGTTGAAATGAGGAAGCGAGGAGGCGGCGGTGCCCTCTGGTGCTCTATTTAAAGAGCAAGGAACAGAGCACCAACCCAAAGAAGCGACCGTGTTCAAGGTTTTAGGACAAGGGCACCTTGCACAAGGTGCGAAAAGAAATAAAAGCAAGGGATGTGACACAAAGTAGAAAAAGAGTACAAAAGGTAGGTGGCGACATTTAAAGTGACTCGACCCACATTAAATGCACTAAGACCGCCAAAGGGCGATCAAAAGGTCATGAGACCGGTCAAGGACATGGTCCACGGTCCAAATAGGAGGTCAAGGAGGAGGTCCAAGAAGGAGGTCTGCGAGGAGGTCCCGGGACAAAAAGGGAGGTCTAAACCTAAAGGAGGTCCAAACACAACAAGGAGGTCCGAACCTAAGGAGGTCCAAACACAACAGGAGGTCTGAACCTAAGGAGGTCCAAACACAGCAGGAGGTCTGAACCTCAGGAGGTCCAAACACAACAGGGTGGTCTGAACCTAGAGGAGGTCCAAACACAACAAGGAGGTCTGAACCTAAAGGAGGTCCAAACACAACAGGGAGGTTTGAACCTAGAGGAGGTCCAAACACAACAAGGAGGTCTGAACCTAAAGGAGGTCCAAACACAACAGGGAGGTCTGAACCTAGAGGAGGTCCAAACACAACAAGGAGGTCTGAACATAAAGGAGGTCCAAACACAACAAGGAGGTCTGAACCTAGAGGAGGTCCAAACACAACAAGGAGGTCTGAACCTAAAGGAGGTCCAAACACAACAGGGAGGTCTGAACCTAGAGGAGGTCCAAACACAACAGGGAGGTCTGAACCTAGAGGAGGTCCAAACACAACAAGGAGGTCTGAACCTAAAGGAGGTCCAAACACAACAAGGAGGTCTGAACCTAAAGGAGGTCCAAACACAGCAGGAGGTCTGAACCTAGAGGAGGTCCAAACACAACAGGAGGTCTGAACCTACAGGAGGTCCAAACACAACAAGGAGGTCTGAACCTAAAGGAGGTCCAAACACAACAAGGAGGTCTGAACCTAGAGGAGGTCCAAACACAACAGGGAGGTCTGAACCTAGAGGAGGTCCAAACACAACAGGGAGGTCTGAACCTAGAGGAGGTCCAAACACAACAAGGAGGTCTGAACCTAAAGGAGGTCCAAACACAGCAGGAGGTATGAACCTAGAGGAGGTCCAAACACAACAAGGAGGTCTCGAACCTAAAGGAGGTCCAAACACAGCAGGAGGTCTCGAACCTAGAGGAGGTCCAAACACAACAAGGAGGTCTAAACCTAAAGGAGGTCCAAACACAACAGGAGGTCTGAACCTAGAGGAGGTCCAAACACAACAGGGAGGTCTGAACCTAAAGGAGGTCCAAACACAACAGGGAGGTCTGAACCTGAGGAGGTCCAAACACAACAGGGAGGTCTGAACCTAAAGGAGGTCCAAACACAACAGGGAGGTCTGAACCTAGAGGAGGTCCAAACACAACAGGGAGGTCTGAACCTGAGGAGGTCCAAACACAACAAGGAGGTCTGAACCTAAAGGAGGTCCAAACACAACAGGGAGGTCTGAACCTAGAGGAGGTCCAAACACAACAGGGAGGTCTGAACCTAGAGGAGGTCCAAACACAACAGGGAGGTCTGAACCTAAAGGAGGTCCAAACACAACAAGGAGGTCTGAACCTAGAGGAGGTCCAAACACAACAAGGAGGTCTGAACCTAAAGGAGGTCCAAACACAACAGGGAGGTCTGAACCTATAGGAGGTCGAAACACAACAGGGAGGTCTAGACCACAAAGGTCAAAACACAAAGAGGTCCTAAGGATATGAGGTCCAAAAGACAAAAGATAGCTGGACTTCAAGGGGAGATCCAACCCTCAAACAGATCTAGACCCCAAGGAGGTTTAAATCACGAGAGAACCAGACCTCAAAAGAGGTCCCAAGCGCAAGGGGGGTAAGGCGCTCGAGGAGGCCCTGAGAGCAGGGAGGTCCTGACGGTCAAAATCTCCCAAAAGGGAAAATCCGACGACCAAGATATCAAAAGGAGAGGACCTGAATGGTCAAGATCAAAAGGCAAAGGGAGGTCCTGGCGCTCAAGATCTCAAAAGAAGAGCCTGAACGGCCAATATCTCAAAACGGGAGGACCTCAGCGGTCTAGATCAAAGGGTGCGGGGAGGTCCTGACGGTCAAGGATATTCAAGATTAAAAGGGTGGTCTTTACAAAAGACCAGCAAGGATCGAGGAGGTGGTCCTTGCAAAACAGCCAGGGGGAGGTCCTGGGATCAAGGAAAACGCGCAGCAAAGCAGAGCCGTTCGATCAGAATCGGGCGGTCCAAAAAGGAAAGGAACGTTTGGACCATCCAAACGTCACTTCGCAGTTGAGCCGTCAGATCCAGATCGGATGGCGTGAAACGATGGGCGTTCGGACCGGCGAAACGAACCCGGCAGAGGCTAGGCCGTCGATTTAGATCGGATGGCCCTTAGGTGAAAAGGTAAAGCCTTAAGCGTCTGACCACAAGAGTCAAAGAGGGTCCAAGCGCTAAGGATGTCTTGGGCTGAGGAGGTCTGGACCTTTGGATCCAACGAAGGAGGACACGGGCGGCTAAGATCTCGAGAGAGGAGGTCCTAACACCAGATCTCAACAAGGGGAGGTCTGAGCGGCTAAGATCTCGGGAGAGGAGGTCCTAACGGCCAGATCTCAACAAGGGGAGGTCTGAGCGGCTAAGATCTCGAGAGAGGAGGTCCTAACGGCGAGATCTCAACAAGGGGAGGTCTGAGCGGCTAAGATCTCGAGAGAGGAGGTCCTAACGGCCAAATCTCAACAAGGGGAGGTCTGAGCGGCTAAGATCTCCAGAGAGGAGGTCCTAACGGCGAGATCTCAACAAGGGGAGGTGCTCAGCGGCTAAGATCTCCAGAGAGGAGGTCCTAACGCCAGATCTCAACAAGGGGAGGTGCAGTATGAACACAGGGGAGATCCAAAGAGGCAAGGGAGGTCCCAAAGGAACTCAGGGGCGCCCAAATGACCTCAGAGGTTACAAGAGAACGCTAAGAGAGGTCCACGGGAGGTCCAAACAAAGAAAGAGGTTTAGACCAAGGAAGATCCATCAAAGATGAAAGCTTAGACCCAAGGAAAGTCCGGACTTAAGGGAAGTCCAAGCAGAAGATTACAAAGAGAGGTCCAGAGAATGCGAAGGGGTTGAACCTATAAAGAGGTCCTACTTTGGGAGGAGGTGCAGGCGAAAGGAAGGACCCAAGAGAGGATGTCTCCAAAAAGGAGGAGAGACTATCACGGAGGACAAACAAGGCGATGAGAAAAAGAGGCTAAAAGCCAAAGAACAAAGAATAACTCGGCTCAACGAGAAGGGATTAATTTGAAGTTTGGTTAGTTCAAGTTAAATCTCCAAATTTTTGAAATCTTCAAATTAAGCTTTGAACTCTCAACAAAACCAAATGGTTCATTTTTAAAAGCTTTTCAAAACTCCGGAAAAACGGGACGTTACATTAACTTAATCCTCCGGTGGCTAACCGGAGTTCCCACGGTGAGCGGCGTGGCCGTGCGGTCGATTCAGCGCAGCTGAGGGTTCAAGGGCTCGAGATCAACTCCACCGGGTGCGGGGCAGCTTGGTGAAGTCGATGGAAGTGGCGGGGAGGCTCACGGTCGACGGCGGCAAGCTCGCGACGGACGAAGGCGGAGCCGGAGAATCAGCACATGCGGGGAAGACGCTATGGGCCACGAGGAGGCTTGAGGAAGGGTGCGCTGAGGTCGCCACGCTGACAGGAACACAGAGCCCCCAACAAAAATGACAAAGGACGACGGTGGCACCTGCGATGTCGACGGCGGCGGTTCACCGAGGTCGGAGAAGAAGCGGGTCACATTCCCACGACAAGGCACCAAAACCAAATTAGTCTCGGAAATAAACTCCATATGACTATGCGATCTCAACGGACACAAGAACACAGTGATTCACTCACCGGAGCGCTCACGCCTGTCGCGGCCAAGGCTACCGGAGCCGAAGACGAAGGGGATGCGCCCGGCGATTTAGGGGACGACGAAGGCTCGGACCGGCAAAAATGGATGCGGCGCGGTACAAGGAGTCCAACGGTGTGGTCGCTGGTGAAACTCATAGAGAGTAGGCGGAGCTATAGCCTCCCCCTCTTCCATGCCCGGGAACCAAATAAGCGAGAGAGAGACAGCGAGAGCCGTTAAAGAGCAAGACAGTGGATGGAGAACCAAGCGGCGTTAGCGGCGAAGCACCAAGAATGGTCATCGTGGGCGGTGGAGGGAACGGCGTGAAGGTGGAAGCGGCAGGGTGCTCAGAGCGAGCCGGGCGCGTGGCGCTCGAGCTCTGCTCGCGCCCGCCCGAGGTTGAAGACGGGGGCATGCGTAGGGAGGGCCCACCGGCCAGTGACCGAGGCGAGAGGGTCGGTGCCGACCTGGTTGGGTTGAGCGAACAGGCGATGGACTCGGGTCGGAACGGTGCGGACCGCATGATTTAAAATGGGCGGCCAAGATTGTGTGGTCATAAGGACAGGTCCGACCGGCCCAGATAACACGGGCCGTTCGATCTAACCTAGACGTCCAGGATTTGCGAGGGTTTAGGCGGTGCGGTTTGACCAAGTCGAAGCGGTCCGGCTCGAGTTAGTCCAATAGTGACAGCCTGAGTTTTGAAAATCAGTTTGACCAAACAAACACCAGGTTTGACTAGGGCTTTAAAAATAGAAATAAAATTCTATAAAATCTAAAACAATTCAGGGGTGTTCCTGGGACATCCTAGTGTTCATAAAAATTATTAAACATTACTTCTCAAGATTTATTTGCTTAGTTTAAATTCAAACTTGGAATAGGTTATTGATTCGAGTTTGAATTTTCCTTGGGTCAATTTGAGTTCCAAAAATTTTGGAAAAATTATATTAAATCATGATAATTATTCTATTATTTGAATAATTTACTTCTAGAAGATGAACATGAGTTTTTGTTCTTGTTTTCTTTTGGAAGTTAACTTTAAGTTGTATGTTTAAACTTTGTTTGAGATTTTTTCCAAGTGCAATAATTTATGCAAATATTCCCAAAATGTCATGCATGCCAATAAGATGCATACTAATTATTATTAATTAACTTGGGGATGTTACAATCCATTTCACCGGACTAGTCGTGTACGACAACTACTAATCCAATCACATATGCGCCTCTACGATCGACTAATAATCATTTATCTCCTAATAAAAAAGAGAGTACAATTGCATCGACTCGGCGCATAGGACATACCTACTAATTACATGGCAATCCAAATATTTATCCGCAATCAAATCATCCATTCTACCATCACCCAAATCTAGCATAAATGACTCACAAAGTTATTACTTAAGTCATTCCATCAATTTACTCATAATTAAATAAATCACCCGATTCAACCTCCATATCTCCAAAAATATCATCACAAAAGCTATCCATCAAGTAATAATTCATAAAATCCTTATGCATCCCAACTCCAAAAAAATACTAATCCAACGTGAGGGAAAATCTTCAATTAATGTATTATCCAAAGATCACCACTAACTTCCACGCAACTTCAAAATAATATTGTCCGATCAAATAATCCAATCATATATTTAATCTAGCATCTACTGATCAATATTACACACATTTCACCACAATAATCTAATTATTCGCATTCACCAATATATCGATACATAATCACGCCTACGCACAAATACGACCTAACTAGAGAATTATACCGGTCTTAAGTTACCAAATCAATTTTTACAATTAAACATGCATAAATAGATGACATGCACATGACTAATATGCAACATGCACGACTAATATTATAGCACGGTAACAAAAACAACATTATAGATTTTACCACGGCACTAGACGTGCGTATCATCATCGGACGATGTCTTCTCGGCTACGCGTCCGCCGTAGTCGTTGCCGAGCTCGTCCACGTTCACATCCGCCGTAGTCATCGCTGAGTTCGTCTACGTTTGCTCGGCCTTCTCGTCCACGTCCCGTTCCGCATCGTCGTCGTCGCTCTTGGCCACGTCCATGGAGCCGCCTTGCCGACACTATGCTCAAGCGCGGCAAGCCATGCCTTCTCGCCTCGCTCGGGCCATCGCGCTGCTGCATGCATGGCCGTCGCATGCATGCACCGCACTCTCGGACGGCTCCTCCACGCCGCCGTCTTCGCGCCACTGGCCGCACCGCCAAGCCTCGCATCCTCGGCTGCCCGGGCTCGGCCACCTTCACTTCGACGTCGCCTCAGCCGCTGTTAAGCCACGCCTTTGTACGCCCTTGGCTATCGCGTCGCTGTCCAGTCGGCCTTGCCTCCTCGCCTCGGCCACCTTCGCCTCGGCGTCGCGCCACGTCGAGCTCATTCCCGTGCCTTGGCTTCCTTGGCCGCGCCACGACCGAGCTGCTGCCACCTCACTACCGTCGCTGCTCTGGCTGCATGCATGCATGCTAGCTCGGCCTCACCTCCATGGCACTGTTGCTGCTGGCCAACAAGCCGTGCGCCTGGGCTAGCTCTGGGCTAGAGCACCGCGCCACCAAGCCGCTGCAGGGCAGCCGCTGCATGCATGCACTGCCATGGAGCCGCCGCCTTGGCAAGCTCTGGACGCTGTGTTTCTCTCTTCTCTCCACAACACGGCTCCTTCTTTCTTTCTTCTTTCTTCTGCTCTTTTCTCCACCGATAGCATCTCTTCTGGCTCTTCTCTACCGCTGCATGCCTACGTGCATGCCACCGGCTGCCTTGCTGCTGGAGTAGCATGCTGGTGCTGCTCCTACCACTGCTACTCCTCTAGGCTGCTCTCGGCTGCTTGCATGTTGCATGTTGTACTGCTACTGCTCTGGAGCCGCCGCAGCTCCCTCTTGGCTGCAGCCAGCTCTGCTAATGCATGCTTGAACCGCACCTCAAGCTGTCCCCAAAGACATGCCATTGCCTGCTGCGCGTGGCCACCCTAGGTCTGGCCGTGCCTCTTGGCTCCTCCACTTCTCTTGTCTCCAAAACTTTCAATCGACCTTGCATGCAAACACTGCTTGAATGAAAGGAATGCTTGTGTGATTGTGAATGCAAAGGTATAGCATGCATTGCACAGATTTTGGTTTTGGATGGTGATTGGGAAGAGAGAAGGTTTGGTCTTGAGCTCATGGAGAAGAAATAGATGTGTTCTGTGAGGGGAGAAAGAAATGAGGCGTGGGAAGATGGCAGGGAACTGCTCTTGTTGGGAGGAAGTGAGATGGCAGTGTGTGAGTAGATGGGAAAGTGAAATGGTGGCAGTGGGGAGCATTCGGCTGGACTTAAACAAATGTGCAGTGGCTTGTGATGTGGGGAAGGCAGTGGGAGATGAATAAACAAAGAAGGTTGGCAGTGTGTGTGAGTGGAGTGAATCGATTGGGAGCAAAAATGGATGGGCAGTAGGTGCTCTTTTTGGTTTCCTACTTGGATTTTGAGGACTGAGGAGAGAAGATGGTTTGCTTGAGCTCGTGAAGAGAAAAAGGATGGCTATGCTTTGTTGGGTAGAGTAAGACAGTGAAGTTTCTCTCTTTGGGTAAAGAAAAAGATGGTAGTGGAGAGAAGAGAACATGGGGCTTTGCACTTGTGCATGGCTTGGGGAAAAATGGCAGTGAGAAATGATGGATTCGGCTAGGGACACCTAATTAGCAGTGTGGTTGCTTTGGTTGGAGAGAGAATGAATGGCAATGGGGTAATGATGCCTCTCGGCTGGGAAAAAGAAATGGATGGCGATGAGAGGAAATTGGCAGTGAGGTGAGATAGATCAACTAGGAGTAGAAAGAAAATGATAGTGAAATAAATCGTAGAGTATTTCTTCCTCCTTTTCTCCAACTCGCCCAAACGACCTCGCATGCGCGAACTAACTGCTAAAATGGAACGTTCTCGTGATGACAATCGCAATGGTATAACATGCATTGTCGGATTCTTGATTTTTGGTGATGATTGTGAGGAGAGAAGTCGAGGAAAAGAAATGGACATGCAGGTGTTTCGCCTGCGTCAGTCGATCTGAAAAAGAGCCAATGCATGCGAAAACAAGAAATCCATACAATTAATTTTTTTAAACGCGGTCTTTCAAACAATTTGATTTAATAAAATGCAACCTTTTAATTAATTCAATTTGATTTTGAATGCAACATTTTAATTAAACACTAGAAAAATTTTAACACACAGACAAAAATTTAATAGATCACCAAATTAAATATTAACATCCCGATTATGAAAATCAGGGTGTTACAATCACTGTCCCAAGGAGTGTCGTCTACACCGAATGATCACCAAGTCAGTTGAATTACAACAACGGATTTTCCACGCGGTCATCATCAAAACGACCCCTGGTCTAAAAGGTAAGCAAGGGCAGTCCGGAGAGAAGCCAATATGCCGTTGCCAACGAAACAAGAAAGATACCAAAGTTACTTGTTTCGTTTGCGGCACTCCGGGGCATTTCGCAATGTTATGTCCAGAGAAGCACCAAGCTTTTACCATTCATGGTCAAGATCTCCAAGGATCCATTGATCAAGGGTCCAATGTCACTTCTTAGCGCACCAGGCCACCTCAAGTACCCCGTTTCCAAGCTCCGGAGCCACCGAGGCCTCCAACGGCGATTCCACGACCTTCTCCACCGACGGCACAACAGCATATTGGGGGCAAGAACTCCCAATACAGCAGTGCGTTCAAGCTCAACATCACTTGCCTTCATTGTGGCCACCTCGGCCACTATAAGCACCAATGCCTTGTGAGGCAACGAGGAATGCCCCGGACTTATCAAGCTCCTACACCACCACCAACTCCGGCAAGACCCTCACCACCCCCGAGGGCAGCGTTTACTCCACCCCAAGTCCCAGCACATGGCCGAGTCAACCACGTCGCTACCGAGGTGGCGAGCGACGCACCCGACGTCGTTTTGGGTACACTTCTCGTCAATTCTTGCCCAGCTTTAGTTTTATCTGATTCGGGAGCATCTCATTCATTCTTCAAAAAGGAATATGCTGCACATCATCAATTTGAAATGCATACACTTCAGCCACTGTATCAGATCCAGTCGCCGGGATTGGTTTTCCAAACCGATCAAGTTTGCCGGAACGTGAAAGTGGAAATTAAAGGAGTTAACTTTTTGGCAAACCTAATAGTAATAACTTCAGTGGGTATTGATATGATATTAGGGATGGATTGGCTATCCAAAAACCAGAGGCAAATCAATTATGCTCAACGGTCTATTTTTGTCGCAAGCGAAGACGGCAATCAAGTCATTTTTGCACCTTTAGTGGGCAATTCTCATCTCTATGCCTTAGAAGCTAGTACCTCTCTTGAATTAGAGAAGGTACCAGTGGTATGTGAGTATCCTGATGAATTCCCCGAAGAACTCCCAGGCATGCCCCCTGATCACGAAGTTGAGTTCGTCATCGAGCTTACACCTGGTAATATGCCAATTTCAAAACGGTCGTACCAAATGCGTCCTAATGAGTTGGTAGAATTAAAGAAGCAACTAAATGAACTTCATAAGAAAGGTTTTATCAAGCCAAGCTCCTCACCTTAGTGATGCCCGACTATATTCGTCAAGAAGAAAGACAAGAGTTTGCATATGTGTGTTGACTACCGTCCGTTGAACGAAGTCACTGTCAAGAACAAGTATCCGCTTCCGCGGATTGATGATTTGTTCGACCAGCTGAGTGGAGCTCAAGTGTTCTCTAAGATCGACTTGAGACTCAACTACCATAAGATCAAGGTCTGAACTGAAGACATACTGAAGACAACATTCTCTACTTGTTATGGTTTATACGAGTATACTGTTATGTCATTTGGCCTGACCAATGCACCAGCGTACTTCATGAACCTCATGAATTCAGTTTTCATGGAGTACCTGGACCAATTTCTCATTGTGTTCATCGATGACAACCTCATCTACTCCAAGTCTAATGAAAAACACGAGCGGCACTTGTGGCTTGTGTTGGAGAAGCTTCGTCAACATCAACTCTATGCCAAATTCAACAAATGCGAGTTCTGGCTTCATGAAGTTAGTTCTTGGGTCATGTGCTATCCAAGGGAGGTGTCGCTATTGATCCAAGAAAATTGCAAGATGTACATGACTGGAAACAACCCAAGAGCGTCACCGACATCCGCAGTTTTCTTGGACTTGCGGGATATTACCGCAGATTCATCCAGAATTTCTCAAAAATTGCAAGTTCAATGGCAACTTCTAAAGAAAGAAAAGAAGTTCAAATGGTCACCAGAATGTGAGCAAAGCTTTCAGATCTCAAAAGAATGTCTGACCAAAGCTCCGGTATTCATTATGCCTGATATTCACAAGAGCTTCGACATATATTGTGATGCTTCTCACCACGGGCTCGGTTGTGGGCTTATGCAAGAGGGCCGAGTTGTGGCGTATGCATCAAGGCAATTGAGGCGTTATGAAGCTAATTATCCCACACATGACATGGAGCTTGCAGCTGTAGTCCATACTTTGAAGATTTGGTGATATTACCTCATCGGTAATCGTTGCGAGATCTACACTGATCATAAGAGCCTCAAATATATCTTCACCCAAGCCGACCTTAACCTGATGCAAAGAAGATGGCTTAATTTGATCAAGGACTATGATATGGGACATCATTATCACTCAGGGAAAGCCAACATGGTGGCCGATGCATTGAGCCGAAAATCACAATGCAATTGTTTGTCGGTAACTCCCCCTTCGGCAGGCTCGTGTGCTGCAATGCAACGTCTGCACCAGGAGATAATTGAAGAAGGGTCTCTTGCTACCCTTAGAGTGAATTTCACACTTGAGGACCAGATTAAAGAAGCCCAAAAGGCCGACATGGAAGTAGCTCAAATCCGGAAAGAAATGAAGCAAGGCAAGGCCAAATGTTTCACTGAAGATGCACATGGTACCCTATGGTTCGAGAATCATTTGGTGGTGATTTTTGACCGCAACTTGAGAGAGTTGATCCTTAAGGAAGCTCACAACTCTCAATTCTCTATACACCTCGGAAGTACCAAGATGTATCAAGACCTGAAGAAGAAGTTCTGGTGGAGTCAAATGAAGCGGCAAATTGCACAATATGTTGTTGAATGCGATGTATGCCAAAGAGTCAAGGCTGAGCATTTGAGGCCAGCGGGTACTCTCTAACCTTTTCCCATTCCAAAGTGGAAGTGGGAGGAAGTCAGTATGGACTTCATCACTGGTCTTCCAAAGACTCAATTTGGGTTCGATTCTATATGGGTGATTGTCGATCGTCTGACAAAAGTCACCCATTTCATTCCTATCACGACCACCTACACCAGGGCCAAGCTAGTAGAACTTTACCGCTCAAGGATCGTCTATCTCCACGGTGTGCCAAAGGTGATAGTTTCAGATCGAGGACCTCAGTTCACATCTTATTTCTAGAAATGCTTACATCAAGCCATGGGGACCAATCTATCTTTTAGCTCCGCTTACCACCCACAAACGGATGGACAAACTGAGAGGGTGAACCAAATTTTGGAAGACCTTCTCCAAGTATGTGTACTGTCCTATAGCAAGAATTGGGAAAAATGCTTGCCGTTTTCGGAATTCTCCTACAACAATAGCTTCCAATCAAGCATACAAATGTCACCCTTCGAGACGTTGTATGGGAGAGCTTGTAGGACACCCTTGAACTAGTCTAAAGCTGGGGAGAGACCATTCTATGGTCCAACCTTGGTGGAGGATGCCGAAGAGCAAGTTCGTATCATCTGTGAGCGACTTCGGACGGATCAATCATGTCAGAAGTCATATGCCGACCATCGTCGTCGCGAGTTGAGTTTTAAGGTGGATGATCATGTTTACCTCACAGTTTCTCTGATGAAAGGAATGCATCGTTTCCAAGTCAAAGGCAAATTGGAACCTCGCTACATCAGACCATTCCAGATTCTTGCGAAACTGGGATCGGTGGCCTATCAATTGGAATTGCCACCATCACTTTCAGGTGTGCATGACATGTTCCATGTTTCGCAACTGAAGAAGTGCCTTCACGTCCCAACCGAAGCAACTGAGTTGGAAGAACTCGACTTGCAACCCGATCTTTTCGGGAGCACCCGATAAGTATTCTTGAAGAAACGGAACGCAAGACAAGGAATCACAACATCATGTTCGTAAAGGTTCAGTGGAGCAACCATACTGAAAATGAAGCAAATTTGGTACGTGAAGACCTTATGCGAAATGAATATCCAGATCTTTTTCCTTCTGCTTGAAGTGCCTTCGAATCAAGAACGGAAAGGTTAAACAAAGCAATGGAATGGAAAATATAATAACCATTCCTTGTAACCTTATTAGGATATCTTAGCACTGTCTTTGAAGGAAATCAAGACAACAGATGTTGTATAATCTTTTAGAACCTTCCTGTCCGACTTCCGACCTACCGAGATCTTGGGGTCGAGATCTTTTGTAGGGGGGGAGGTTTGTCACATCCCTAAATTAATTAATGATAATTAGAATGCATCTCATCAGCATGCATCATGTTTTAAAAACATTTGCATAATTTATTGCACTTGGAAAATCTTATTCAAATTAAACCTACACTTCAAATTTGAAATCCTAAAAGAAACCAGGAACAAAACTTTTGATCACCTTCTGGAAATAATTTATGCAAATACTATAATAATTATCTTGAATAAATATAAATTTTCCCAAATTTATGGGACTAATTTCAACCCTTAGAAAATGCAAACTCATTTCAATAACCTAAACTACGTTTGAATTTAAAATAAGAAAATAAATCTTGAACAATGGGGTTTAATATTTTATTTGAGCACTAGATCACCCCAGGAATCTCCTTGATTTATTTAGGATTTTTAGAAATTTATTTGTTATTTTTAACCTCTCAGTCAAATCTACTGCTTGTTGGTCAAACTAAATTTCAAACTCAGACTCAACATTGTTACTCCGACCGGAGCACCCGATGTGACCCGGTCAGACCCAACCCTCTCGCCCGTGCCTCTTTCCCCGCGGTCTCTGCCAACCGGGCCCACGCGCTAGTGTCGTCTTCCACCTCGGGCGAGCGCGAGCAAGGCTCGAGCGCCACGCGCCCGGCTCACTCTGCCGCGTGCCATCATCGTCATGACCTCACTGCCCAAACTGACCAGTCCTCATGCATCTCCACTTCACGCCGCCTCCATCTCCGTCTTAGCCCTAACATAATACCCTTTGCACCCCCACCGATTCGCACATTCTCCCTCTCGGTGGCCGAGGGAGAAGAAGCTTTTCTTGCTCTCTTCCTAGGTGAGAGCCTCAGCATTTCATTCTCTATTCTCTCTGTGCAATGTCGTTTCCATTTTAGTTAATTTGAGCCATTGTGTTCGCTTGTAGTCCCCGGTCCAAACCCGACACTCTCGGCATTCCGGAGCTCGCACCGAGCGGCACCTCTTCACCGTTTTCATGTCTGGTGAGCCCCTACTCTTTCTTGCGAGTCATCTTGGGCCATGGGGTATAAGCTCCATTTCCCCTCAACAAATTTCGACATTGCATTCATAGGAGCTTGTGAATTTGGTTTTGCCCAAGTGTCGGCCGACAGCACTATTCATCACCCCATTGTCATCCTAGTGAGCCATTTTCCGATTGTGTGCAATGTCACCACCTACAAGTCACCCTCGAGATTCCCCAACCTTTTGTTGCCATTGATTTTGCCCAAAGCGACCCCTCCTTGTGAGCCGCACCACTGCCATCGCCGTTACCGTGGACGACCCCTCACAGAGCTTCCTCCGACCTTTCTGTCCCTTTGGTAAGCTTCATTGAGTCTCTCAGTAGCTATTACATGCATTACTTAGCTCAGTGCATCATCTAATTGGCACATGCATTAGTGGCCTTAGGGCACCGCTGCTCAACGCTGGCTAGCTGTCGATATAGGCCATCCCAGCCGCCGCCGCCACTTCCAGGAGGTGCGCAAAGCTCTGAGCTTTCCATTCATACCCTTCGCCAGCGCCGCCGTGGCCAAGAACTCCGGCGAGGCTCAGGTCAAACCCGAGCTCCTTTTGTCGGAACGCTCGACAATCCCTGTATCAGTGTCGTTATGAGTTAAACACCATGATTAGCAATTAATGGAGGATCTTTGTCGAAAATCCCAGTGGTTAGCTGCGTTAGTAATGGGCCTTAAGAGAATGACATGCGGGCACATGCTTAAGTGCATAGTGATCCTAGCCAGTGAACCCGTGGACCGGACTCATGGATCATCGATCCATGCAGTATGCAATGGACCGTGTCACTAACGGATGGGGCCCATAGGTCAGCACAGTTAAATCAGAAATTAAAATAAGGAAACACATTATTCACTGGACCCCATCGGTCAGCGACTGCGGCTAGCGCAGCACTAGGTAAGAAAATGAATAAATACTTTAGAAAATTCAAAATCCATTTATTAGTACACTAAAAATGTGTATAACTTCAAAAATACACAACTAATTCTTTTTAACTCCAAGAATAGTGAAACCAATTTTGATAATTTTCATTTTTAGTGAACTTAATTTCAAAATAGGTTTCAAACATGTCTCTATAGCAGAGAATATAGTTTTGGAAAATGATCCATAACTCTATTATTTTTACAATAGAAAAAGCTGATAACTTTGAAAATTCATAAGTAATTCATAAAAACTCCAAATGAAAAGATTCAAGTTAATTTGGTCTTATAATATTATTCTCTAATTACCTATGTAATCCTTTTCCTCCCCATTGCTCTGCAAATTTTGACCAACTAATTAAATTAAATGAATAGTAACCGATTCTCAATTAATTGGATTTTTCTAAAAACTGAGATTCAAACCTTCATAACTTTCGCATACTAACTCCAAATTGAATAATTCTTTCACCTAAATTCATATAAAATCATCATCTAGCTACTGTATAAATTTCATGCATTTTTGAGCAATTTTATTTTTGAGGTATTTCTCGGTGTTTATCGATGTCGTTAATTCTTTAGATTCCGAAGCTATTGACTTTGACTCGTATGCCACCGTAAGCAAGAAATTAATCTACCAGCAAGTCAAGCATCATTTGAACTTTTTTTTGCATCATATTGATCCCAGTTTTTGATTAGATAAGTGCAATGATAATTGCTTGGATGCTAATTTTGTTATGTCGCTATTTTTGTGATGTGTTGTTTGTTAATTCCTATTCATGAGGTTACCCTTGAATTATTCCAGTACCTGCATGCTTAAGTTTAGGTTGTGTGAAATATATTGTACGGGATTGCTTAGCCATGCAAGTCTAGATACGGCAGATTTGATTGTCGGGAGTAACCCGTCAATTATGGGAGACACCGACGTTCTTATCTTCTTTTTATTCTAGATCTTCGTATCTGTTTCTTGAGTTAAACTTTGTTATTTTAAAAGAGTTTTCGGGTCTGTACAAGTGGTTGCTAGTGAGGGTGCCTTCGTGCACGAGATTGGGTATGTGGTTGACTTGTCCGGACCAACAAGGACCGAACTTTGGTGACGCCGTTGATTCAAGTAAAACTCGAGCTACCACACGCGGGATATGGGTACTGTACGGTTAAGTAAGGGGAAAGTTTTATTGTGTTAAGTCCCAATGTAGTGTAAGGGCACTTGTGTTGATCATTTGTCCGTAGGAGCCGATATAATTTTCTATAGTGTGCATGGGAGCACCATTTTTCGTTATTTACATTACATCGAAATTTCCAATATAACTTGTGAGCCTCTTAGCAAGTGCTATCCGCTGCTTGTACCAAGTAAGGGAACATCTTGCAAGGGGAACTTAGCCCAATAGGATTTTCTTGCTAAAAACGATCGTATCTCGATTCTCCCCGGCCGACATACCTAAGGAATTGTGTCATTATTCGGAGGCATCTGGAGGCTTACGGGCTAGTCGAGTTGTGTGGATAAAGCAGTACACCTCTGCAGAGATAAATCTATTCAAATAGCCGTGTCCACGGTTATGGACGATCGCTTGAGTTCAGGAGTCAGTATTGTTAGATTTTGAACTATTATTTGTGGGTACAACTTGGTTTTCTGCTCGATGGGGTGTTCGTGCATGTTAGTGTATCAAAGTGGGCTGCCACTTTGGTTTTTGTTTGATTCATTTGTTTATCATTGTATTACTCATTCACATGATTTACTTCTACTTCAAATCTGATTTAGAAATGGCATTTGAAAAACTAGTATGTGTAGGTTGAAAATTGTTGCGTTTTTCGCAAAACTATTGTCACTAATGCTATCCTTTGAATGTCCATTATGCATAACTAATTTTATCTTTGTGTAAGACTTGCAAGTATATTTTGTACTTAACCTGGCTGCAACGATTTAGGTGAAGAAGACTTCGAGCCCGATGAACTCGTTAGTGTCGATTTAGGCGACACTGACGAGTAGTGCTATTATTTAACTCCCAGTCGGTTGCCGATAGGTTATGGGCATACCTTGCTGGACTTTTGGTTTATTTATATCATTTCCACTGCCACTCTAAGTGATTGATTGAATTTGGCCGGTCGGCCCTTCTGTAATCGATGTAGACTTGAACTATTATGTTGTATGTCTTTCTTTATGTCTATGTATGAATGTTGTAAGGATGTTGTAGGACCGGAAAGGCGACTAGAGGGGGGTGAATAGGCGCTTTCTCTATTTTTCACCCCGATCGAACTCAACACTACTTTCACTCCAATAGCTATAAAAGCTATGAAGATCAGATCTGAGCACGGTGGATGACCCGTGTTGAATCCGATCAAACCCCGAAACAAAAGACTAAAAACATCTCACAACTGCATGCACAAAATATCTGAGATGGCTTCTCAATTCAAGAGTACGACACAAGTAAAAACGGTGTAGCTGCTAGGATATGGCAAAGATCAGTATGCATGCATACGTATCACGATCACTATAGCGGTATAAAGCATTGAGAGCCATGACACCTTTGCCTCGAAACACTACTTTGAGTCATCACCGGCTCAATGTCCTTGGCTCGACTCGATCTAAATCAAAGGATGTATGTCTCGAACTTGCATCAATTGGCAACCAAATAAAAGATTTAAACTCAAAGCAATAAAAATCTTCCAAGCATACACGCAGCAGCCTAGAGCTCGTTTCGTGGTCACCACGGGATGTGAGCAAAGAACAAGATGGTAGCCTAAAAAAACTTAAAACAAAGAAATTTATGGCAATCAAATCCCACAACTACAGCCGCATCAAAACTCTGATTTTCCTGTTTGCTCTCACGCTGCTAGCATCAGGTTTCTATGGCGCACAGACTTCCTGCATTTCCTTTGGAGCACAGCCCGCAGCACAGGCCTCCAGTTTCCAACCGGCCACAGAGCAATCACGATGTAACAGGACACAAAAAGCAAAATCAGCAAGCACCCAAGCCAAAACGCTGCTATTCCAGCATACACAAAAGTCAAAGAAAAAAGCAATCAAATACAGTTGCATCCAAACTTAACTAAGCAACCGACTGCACCTTTTCTTCTACCGATTTCCTACACAGAGGTGACAAGCTGACACGAAGAGACCAAAATAGATTGGAATTTATCTGGAGCTCTGCCTACAAGCCGCTCAGAAAAGTGCCGCACAGGGCATTCACTTCTCAGGGAACCAAGCCGCCAGATCAAACTATCAAGAACTAGATAACACGCAAGGAAGCACAGGATCTACCGATTTTCAGTCAAGGACCGGTCGCCGCCCCTGGATCTTTTTTTTCTGGTTTCTTCTCTCAGCAGCTCGGTCCGCCGCCGCTGGCTCATGAATTTTCTGGACAGCAGCGCCGAGCAGATCAAACAATCAAGAAACTAGAACAGCAACAAGAAGTCAAACAGTGAATCACAAGAAAAACAACTTTTCTGCCGATTGATCAGCCACACAAAAAGATCAACACGGGGCGCCGCCAGTAGGGTTTCAGAAGCGCACCATTTTTCCAGGGAGGACAAGCTGCTCCGGTTTTTTTTTCAGTGGACAAAGATACAGAGAAATAGCAGCCCAGAGCAATAATCTAAATCTCACCCAAGGTACCGCTGGCACCGACTTCTTTGTTGTCCACAGATCTCTACACGAGCAGCCACGGATCCGAGCAGACATGCACAAGGAACTGGTTGATCAAAAGCAAAATAACCAGAAGCACTAAATGGAACATCAAATCAAACAGGAACGAATACACAAACCGAAGACCAGCAAAACTCCAGCACAAGGACTAAAAAAAAACTAGTCAATACTCAAAGCTTGCAGCCCAGGCTTCAATTTCTTCTTTTTGCCCGCAGAGAGAGGAAAATACAACTGCACACACACCAAGTCCCAAATCAATTCATACTGAAGAAAGTGCTCATTCGCAAGAAGCAAAGACGACACGGCAATCAATTTGAGCAGTCGCCACAGGGACTCAAGATTATTCAGACACAATCGGCTCAACAGATTTTTGGGCACAGGCCGCCGCCGCCATAGGTATCTATTTTCAACAGGAAGCTCTCCCAAAAGCCCTAAACCTAAAGCCTCTGCTTTTCTTTGCAGGGCAGAGCCAAACCCCAGCGGCAGCAACCTAAAAATCCTATCACCTATTCCTTTTATAGGGCAACAACAAACCCTAAAAAACCTTCTAGATGATTTACCCTAATGGGCTTCCGTTAGGGCCCAACAACAACGGAACACACACGCACGCAAATTAAAGCGCCGGCTTCATCGTCGATTGATCTAAACCGCTTCACCATGCGCCGACCCGCGCCGCGGCTTAGTCAAAAGGTCACCAAGATGGTATTTGGTAAAATTACCAAAATACCCCTCCTCGATCCTTTCCAAAAGACCGAGTCCATCTGTTGAAGCAATCGCCTGCTTCACCACGTGTAGGTTGATCACCGGCTCCATGTCGTCAAGTCTCTCCGTCCGGATCCCACCGCACCATCGAGCACTTGTAACGACTCCGCGCCGCTTGATCCAACCAACAGACCGAACCGCCTGTTCGGTCATCCTTATCCATTTCTGCGCCACGCTTGAGTCCTCGACCTCCCGGCATCCTTGATCGTTCGGACCTCGGCTCTCCAAGCTTAGTCCCGATCCTCCTCGCCGTTGACCGTCATTGACCTGCAAGCCACCTGCACAGCAATAGACAAGCAAACACGAATTCGGGAACAAGTTCTTCACAACTTGACCCACGTTAGCCAAAACATGCAACATGCAACACACTAACAAATATGGATATGACCTATCCCAAAATCAATTCACCACTTATATCAACATTCAGCACAAAAGCCGGTCAGACCGCCGCTGACCTGACAGATCTGAAACTTTGTCGAAAATGCGTGCAACTTCAAACCAAAAGCCACATTGCCAATTGTTTCATCATCCTAAGATCATGGGCATATCCCCATGATATCCACAGATGTAATCAACATTGAATGAGAGTATGAGCCTGTTGGTCGCTGATCTTGGGAGCCAACATGATTTCATACTCGCTGTTCATAAATTCTGATTTAACTTACTAAGTGTAGGCTTGGACCTTTGGAGAACCGATCATCATGTAGTGCTTGCAGAGGAGCAGCACGCATGATCACCGGGGCTCTAGTGCGGGCAAGACCTCTAACTTGGATGGAGTTAAGTTGCAATCCATTTACTTGGGGCCCAGAGTTATCTCTTTAAGACCGGGTTGGCCTCGGTCTTACGGAAATAACTTCAGGGTTCCCACAAAGATTGATATCGTAATCATCTTCAGAGGTTAGAAATAGCACGGACGTTAAGTTTAGCAAATCCCTTGGTCAAAATTATTTTCAAATTATCAAATTAATTTTAGAAAGATAAGTTATGAATATCTTTTATTCCTCATCCATCTTAGTATCATTCTCTTACCCTACTCTCATTTGATTTGCAAACTAACTCATCTTGTCTTCTTGTCTTTAGATGAGTCGTTAGTACCTTGTCAAGGAGACCCACGCGGAAGATGTGGATGGATATCTGGCACTACTCAGAGACATGATGTGGAGGGCTAATTTCATGTATCAATCACAGTACTCCATCTACCGCCATGACAGAGGACCAGGAATGGAGGAGTACTTGGCAGTGGTCAACATCATCGCCAGGCGTGTGACGGGAAGCATCCCGTACGGCTTTCAGGCACGTGGCACTTCTGAGGCCATGATGTTGTAGGTAGTGGCTTGTGTGGCCATGAGCCATCTTCGTCACGACTTGACGGAGTTGTCTCAACCACCATACGACCACTTTCCGCAGCAAGCTCGTGGCGCGGAGGTGGACACCTTTGACGAGATCTAGAATGGGGAAGACCCTCAAGTTCGACAGCTAGCAAGACTAGTCCACATCATGGATCGGGTTCACTGGTGCAACATGCATGAGCTATGGGAGACACGTCGTCGTCTCATAGTAGCCCAAGAGAATCTTTAGCACCTATATAGGATGGGGTTCGTTGACCGTAGTATGTTATATGGTGCCAACGAGATTTCTTCGTATGCTTCAGTACCACCATAGTACTGACTTCCCGAAGTGGAAGGGCGAGTATCCAACTATGGGCCAAGCCGCCAGGACCGCATGTCAGTAGGTTGCTCTCATGCCCAGAGGCCGAAACCCGCAGAAGGGCATATCATCGACATAGGATCCCCTCTACGGCTTACCAATCTAGATAACCCCGAGGACTCAGGATCACCTGCATATTATTGGTTAAACGAGTTCCCAGAGGGATTTAATCGGAACCCTTAGGCTTGTAGATTAGTGAGCTCGTTGTTTGAATATGTGTTCACCGAGCATGTATCTTTAAATTAATGTAATAGGCATTTAGAGTTGAAATCTTATTGTGTTGTTGCTAAAACTTTTGCCTCAAACGATTTCCATTCGCCTATGGGCATATGTGAGTGTAATCATGCCAGAAAACTATGATTCACTTTAATGGATCTTATGTTGGCTTCAGTTCCTTTGAGTCTTCATTTGGTGTTAAGTTTTCATGCATTTTATCACCATATTGTATGCTAGTTGAGTTACTTCCCTTGCTGTCCAGAATTTCGTTCGCACTCTTTCGAGCGTACCTTATCTTCTGTTGCTTACTGTCTGATCAGCAACAGATGGCAGAAGCTTCAATCCGCTCAAGAGCTCAACCAAGGGAGAAGTTACCATTCCCTGGGATTCAACACACCATCGCATCTTTTGGATGTAGCAAGGAGGACCACTCTGTATCCCGCTGCCCCGAGAAGCGGCAAACCCGATGTATTTGTTTAACTGTGGTGGAGTGGGGCACTTTGCCCACCAATGCAAACTATGGAAGTTGAACATGGTCGTGACGGAAGTCAAGGTCTGTCGACGCTGTGGTGAGGAAGGACACTACATTGACTAGTGCACTACAAATTGTTCGAACTGTGACGGAGACCACACACCAGGAAGCTGTCCGACTACCAAAGTCACTTGTTTTCTCTACGAGGGACACGATCACTATCCCAAGGAGTGTCGTCTACACCGAATTATCACCAATTCGGTTGAATTACAATAACGGATTTTCCACGTGGCCATCATCAAAATGACCCCTGGCCTATAAGGTACGCAAGGGCAGTCCAGAGAGAAGCCAATATGTCGTCGCCAATGAAACAAGAAAGATACCATTGTTACTTGTTTCATTTGCAGCACTTCGGGGCATTTTGCGATATTATGTCCGGAGAAGCACCAAGCTTTTACCATTCATGGTCAAGATCTTCAAGGATCCTTTGATCAAGGGTCCGATGTAACTTCTCAGCGCACCGGGCCACCTCAAGTACCCCGTTTTCAAGCTCCGGTGCCACCGAGGCCTCCAACGGCGATTCCACGACCTTCTCCACCGATGGCACAGCAGCATAATGGGGGCAAGAACTCCCAAGACAGCAGCACGTTCAAGCCCAACATCACTTGCTTTCATTGCGGCCGCCTAGGCCACTACAAGCACCAATGCCTTGCGAGGCAACGAGGGATGCCCTAGACTTATCAAGCTCCTACACCACACCAGCTCCGGCAAGACCCTCACCACCCCCGAGGGCAGCGTCTACTCCCCCCCCAAGTCCCGGCACATGGCCGAGTCATACACGTCGCTACCAAGGAGGCGAGCGACGCACCCAACGTCGTTTTGGGTACACCTCTCGTCAATTCTTGCCCAGCTTCAGTTTTATTTGATTCGGAAGCATCTCATTCATTCATCAAAAAGGAATATTCTGCACATCATCAATTTGGAATGCATACACTTTAGCCATCGTATCAGATCCAGTCGCCGGGATCGGTTTTCCAAACCGATCAAGTCTGCCGGGACGTGAAAGTGGAAATTAAAGAGGTTTACTTTTTGGCAAACCTAATAGTAATAACTTCAGTGGTTATTGATGTGATATTAGGGATGGATTGGTTATCCAAAAACTAGGGGCAAATCAATTGTGCTCAGCGGTCTATTTCTGTCACAAGCGAAGACGGCAATCAAGTCGTTTTTGCACCTTTAATGAGCAATTCTCATCTCTATACCTTGGAAGCTAGTACCTCTGTTGAATTAAAAAACATACTATTGGTATGTGAGTATCCAGATGTATTCCCCAAAGAACTCCCAGGCATGCCCCCAGATCGCCTCCAAAAATTATCAAATAATTTCTAAAAATTATGAAAATTTTCAGAGGGGTCACACAGCATCCCTAGAACCAAGGAAAAATATTTCCAAAGGTTGAACACAAGATTCTCAACAATGTTGAAAAAGGGTTCATGACTTCAGTCAATTGGAGGTTGGAGTTTTTGAATTCCACAATTCCTTTACAAGAATTACAGAAAAGTTCAAAAACTACAAGATGCAAGAAAAGTTTTAATTTCTACTCATTTCTTACATTTGAAACACAAACCCAGATTTGGTTACATCTGAAACACAGACCTAGGTTTGATTACATTTGAAACACAAACCTAGATTTGGTTACATTTGAAACACAGACCTAGATTTGGGATGTTACACCAAGTAATTTCAGGACGGAGAAGATCTCCTTTGATGTGGTCGATTTCGATACGGCATATAATGCCATACTCGGACGAGTAGCTTTGGTAAAATTCTTAATGGCAACTCATTATGTGTATCAATGTCTTAAGATGCCAGGTCCCAAAGGAGTAATCACAATTAACTGTGATAAGAAGATGGCGCATACGTGTTACCGTCGATCCCTCAAAATGGTAGATCAAATACCAACTCGGGAAGAAAAAGGGCAGCCTTCGACCAAGAACTCGAAGCCTAAAGCTGCTCCCAAGCCGAACGACTAAGTCAAAGAGGTTCCCCTGGATCAGGAGGAACCTTCAAAGACTGTTCGTATCGGGGATATTTTCGACCCCAAGTAGGAAGACGCCCTCATCACTTTCCTCCGAGCAAACACACATGTCTTCGCGTGGCAAGCATCCGACATACCCGGAGTCCCCAGGGAAGTGATCGAGCACAGGCTAGCTTTACGGCCTAACAAAGTACCCGTAAAACAAAAATTACGGAGATTTGCCCCTAATCGACGAGATGCTATATGGTCAGAATTGGACAAGCTACTTAAAGCAGGCTTTATAAGAGAAGTCGACCACCCAGAGCGGTTGGCCAACCCTGTAATGGTTAGGAAGTCTAACGGCAAGTGGCAAATGTGCGTAGACTTCACTGATCTTAATAAAACTTGTCCAAAAGATGATTTCCCTTTACCTCGTATTGATCAGTTGGTTGACTCTACTGCTGGTTGTGAAACATTAAGTTTTTTATGTGCATATTCTGGTTACCACCAGATAAATATGTGTCTAGAAGATGAAGAGAAGACCGCATTTATTACTCCATTTGGTATATTTTGCTATGTCAAAATGTCATTTGGTCTAAAAAATGCTGGCACTTCTTTTCAATGTTTGATGCAATCGACTTTTTCACCTCAACTAGGCTGAAATTTGGAAGCCTATGTTGACGATCTAGTCGTAAAAAGCATCAAATGGCTTGATCATGTTTCAGACTTGCAGGAGACGTTCGACAACCTCAGAAAACACCACTTGAAACTCAATCATGAGAAGTGTGTGTTTGGAGTCTCTTCAGGAAAATTGCTTGGATTCTTGGTCTCCGTACGAGGAATCGAAGCAAATCCCGAAAAGATAAAGGCCATTGTTCAAATGCGATCTCCAACCACGAAGAAAGAAGTCCAAAAACTCACAGGGTGCATGGCAGCTTTAAGTCGTTTCATAGCACGCCTGGGGGAAAAAGGACTACCTTTCTTCAAACTTCTAAGGAAACATGAGGGTTTCGAGTGGTCGGAAGAGGCAAACGCTGCCTTCGAGGATGTCAAGAGATATCTTACGAGTGCTCCTGTTCTGGTTTCCTCAAAACTAGAAGAGACGCTCTTAATTTATCTAGCTGCCACGCCACAGGCAGTGAGCGCAGTACTAGTCGTAGAACGTGAACACGTTCAACGACCAGTGTACTACGTAAGTGAAGTTTTGCACGGACCTAAGGAGCGTTATCCTCAGGTCCAAAAGCTTCTCTATGCTCTCCTCATGTCTTCGAGGAAACTGCGGCATTATTTCCAAGCGCACAAGATAATTGTGCCGTCTGAGTTTCCCTTAGGAGTAATCCTCCAAAATAGGGAAGCAGTGGGACGCATGTCTAAATAGTCGGTAGAACTTGGGGAGTTCGAACTCCATTTCGTGTCTCGAACGGCCATTAAATCCCAGATCTTGGCAGACTTTGTCGCCGAATGGACAAATCCTGAACCTATTCAGGATCCCTAGTACGATACCCACGACAAGTGGATGATGTACTTTGATAGGTCACTTGCTTTAAGTGGCTCGGGGGCTGGGGTGGTCCTGGAATCTCCTAACGGAGAGACCTTAAAGTATGTCATACAGTTAAACTTTCAGGCCACTAACAACGTGGTAGAGTACGAAGGTTTACTAACCGGCATACGAGATGCGAAAGCACTCGCGGTTCGACGACTACTCGTGAGAGGAGACTCTCAACTAGTCGTGAACCAGGTCGGAAAAGAGTACCAGTGTTCTAATCCGACCATGTCTCGATACTTATCGGAAGTTCGAAAGCTTGAAAAGCATTTTTTTGGTTTCGAGGTACAATTTATCCCTCGAAAGGATAATTTCCTCGCAGACCAGCTTGCTTGGATAGCTTCTTCCCGATCACAAGTACCAAAAGGAGTTTTCTTGGAGCAACTCCAAAAGCCGTCTCTGGTGGACACACCAGAGACATCTCCTATTGAGACAGCATCTCTAGATTATGAGGATACTTGGATGGACCCCATCTACAAGTATCTTCAGACGGAGTTCCGTGCAGATTCGATCTCGATCTCGGCGTCGTTTATCTCGAAAGGCCAAAATGTATACTTTGGTCGAAGGAGTCCTCTATAAACGAGGTACTCAAGGGGTACTCATGCGATGCATACCGTAGAGAGAAGGACTAAACCTCCTTCACGACATTCACGAGGGCATCTGTGGAACTCACGCTTCCTACAGAATGTTGGTCGAAAAAGCCTTTCGACAAGGATTTTGCTGGCCAACAGCCCTCTACGATGCCAAAGAATTGGTTAAGAAATGTGTATAATGCCAGTTTCATAGCAGGCAAATACACCAACCAGCTCAGGCATTACAAACAATCCCTCTATCTTGGCCTTTTGCGACGTGGGGCCTCGATATCCTAGGACCATTCTCAAGGGCTCCAGGAGGCTTCGAGTTCCTTTTTGTGGCTATTGATACGTTCACAAAATGGATCGAAGCTGAACCTGTGACTGGGATAACAACGGAATCCGCAAAACGGTTCATGATGAGAAGCGTGATTACTCGGTTTGGTGTCCCAAGTTGAATAATCACAGATAATGGTAAACAAATTTCGAGCGCAAAATTTCAGGAATTTTGCGACGAGTTGGGTACCAAGCTCTGTTACGCCTCTATCGCCCATCCCCAAAGCAATGGGGCAGTCGAACGAGCGAATGGCCAAATAATGCAGCGAATTAAAACTCGAGTCTTCGACCAGCTTGTCAAGCACTCGGGGGCTTGGGTACACGAATTACCCTCAGCATTATGGGCAGTTCGCACGATCGCTAGTCGGGCAATAGGCGAAACACCTTTTTTTTCTAGTTTTTGGTGCCGAAGCCATGCTTCCGCCAGAACTAAAGATCAGGTCTACAAGGGTCGAGAGTTTTAATGACTCAGCCCAAGAACAACTTCGAGCGGATGACATTAACCTGCTCGAAGAAAAGAGGAATCAAGCCTTAATCCATTCAGCAGTCTACCAGCAAGCCCTGCGCAAATACTACGATCGTAAGGTCCAACCTCGTAGCCTTGCTGTAGGTGACTTGGTTTTGAGGAAAATTCAATCCCAGTCTAATCGAAACAAGCTTTCCCCCAAGTGGGAACGCCCTTACACAGTGGTCGAAGTTATGCGACCAGGCTCGGTACGACAGGCAATTTAAGACGGCCGAATTCTCTTAAATTCTTGGAACATCGACCAGCTACGCAATTTCTACGTGTAAACGACCAACCATTCAATAAAGCATCAGGTTCTTTCCATCTTTATTGTCATACTTCGAGTAGCGTTTTGACAATTCTTTCAACCATAACCTGGTCAAAGGTTCGCCCTCAACCAATTCTTAGTCGTACAATCTTCCACGGCAATACACTAGTCGTAAGATATTCTACGACCAGTACCCAGTTCATCTTTACTGTGAGACCCCGGGGTATTTAGCTTGTAATGCTTAGTCATCCACTTGACCCTAGCATCACAAACAAAATATCCGGTGCCTCGGGAAAATGTATACCTCCCAGAAGTGCAGTACACACACCCTTTTACAAAATCATGCATCAATTCCATACAAGCACAGAACCAAAGCACGAACTAAATAAAGCAAAATACATACATAGTAGAGTTATTACAAAAGGGGCCGACCGGCCAAATACAAGCTAAAGAGTTAAATAAACAGCGGAAGCAAAAGCCATAAGATGGCGACAAACAAGAGCCAATTAGTGTGCCTTTAACCCACAAGGCAACCAACCGAACCACCAACCTAGTCGTTAAACCCACCGCACATCTCACAAAAGTGGATCCCTTAGGGATCAGCTTCTTCCTCTGCAACAATTAAATTTAAACAAAGCAAATGAGTACAAAAATGTACTCGCAAGACTGACGTGTAGTGTAACAGCCTATACATAGCTACATGCAAGCTTATTTAATTGTGGAAGGCTCTAGGCTCAATTTTAGCATAAAGCAAGTTTTCATTTGCAATAATGTAATAGATTTCAAGCAATTTGACAAACTGTTTTTAATTGTTGAAATAACAGCGATACAATAATAATAAGAACAATAAAGACAACCTGGAAGTGACTAACCCAATAGTCACCACAACAATAGCATGAATTACCCATTCATAGCAACCCAACAAGTTTTAATTAAAGGTTATAGTCTAGTTCTTGCACGACCGTACCAAGCATGTCCATAACCTAGGACGAGGCTATTCGAATAGATTTAACCCTGCAGGGGTGTACCAATGCACCCACATGTCAGACCATCTTTTCGCCAAGCTATTTAGCACACTTCCTTTGGTATGCCGGCACGGCTAAGTCCTACGAGACATTTCCAATGGATTGTGCTAATTCAGAGTTGCACGTATGGGGGTTATCACCTAGCGGACCACTGTTACGGGCTCCCACTAAGGACCCATACGAAGAGTAGGATGCACCGCCCACCTTAAGCAATCAAGGGTGCTCCCTCCTTTCCCAACAACAAACATTTTTCTTTTAACCACCACACGACTCATTAATTAACACCCCCAAAGTACTTAGCCAAGAGAGGTTCCATATGCCCCTCGTGTGGTTAGCACGCAAAGATTGCTTAGTTTAGTGACACAAATAACTTGGTCCTTGGGGACTTAGGCACCATTCCAACACACCATGAGATCACACCATCATCCATTGTGCCCAAGTCGATAACAATTTGTTTTCAATTTTATTTCTTTACAAAGTAACAAAGCACAAGTGCTGGACATAATGGAATAATAATTTTTTGTGTGATCAAATCTATCGACTAAGTCGATAACCGCCCAATTCTACAGTGAGCTAAGCATTTCTAAGCAATATCAACACGTAAACTACTAAGTGATAAGAGCTCATCCAATGAACTCTAAATCACAGCAAGATATTCCTAGGCTTAGTAGTAAAGATTGAATATTTACCTACAGAGTATGCATCTATAGGATCAACTAATCAATAATAATTTAACAACAAAATAGAGCATGCATACATACACTTTGCAAACAATATATTAGACTTTGAAAGTAATGGGATTAAATATGATCAAACTGCTTGCCTTGCTGAAGTTGCTCAATATGCTGTAGAGGATCACTCTCAAGGTCAACGCACTCATCGGAACCTAGCGAAAGACGAAAAAGAACCGATAAGAACGAAGAACACCGAAAAGACTCAAAAACCAACTTCAGAAAAAAAGCTTTGAAATTTTTACAGCAGGTATAGCATGATTTTTAAGGAATTTAGCAACAAGAACCAATTGATTTGGATTCTGAATGCAAAAGTTATGGCCAAAACAAATTCAGCTGGCTGGAAAATGCTGAAAAATTACAATAGGGTACTGTTCATCCGAATTTAATTCTTTAGAACAATTTTCCAAAGAGGTGTTGCACCTCAGATTTTTATGGTAATCAAAGCACCTTATGAGATGAACAACACAATTTGATTCACCTCATTTGGAGCTAGGATGCATTTTCTATGATTTTTCAAAGACATGCACAAGGACACAAAACAAAATACACCCACAAAGATTTTAAAAATAGTGGCATGCCTAAATCCTATTCTACAATTAAGCACTCTAACAGAGGAAGCTAACAAAATTGGTTTCACTCAAAAAGGATCTACAGAGAAATACTTATGCAATTTACAAGTTAAATGCAATTTTTAGAGCAACAATTAAAGCCTATTTCTAAACAAATTTACCAATCCATTTTCTATAGCCAAAACAAGCTTCCAACCATTTTTAGATTAAATCTTAGTTCAAACCAGAGCTAACAAAATTTGAATCAATTGAAACGGAGCTAAAATTAATTAGTTATGCAATTTTGAAGTTTAATACCTTTTTTCAGTTCACAAATAAATCTCTTGGGAAAATCCTGAAATCACAACGACGTGGAAATTTGTGGGCCATTGATCTTGCATCGCACGGCCCAAGCCAACTGGATAACACGCGTGCGCCCACGCGGAACCAAACGAATGCGTACCGTGGATATCGAATCCAACGGCCCAGATTGAATCGGTCGCGGCCACATTTGAATTCGCGCGAACCACAGCCGCTGGATTAGATTGGATGGCCCAAAACGCACGAGGACACTCAAAGCTCACGCGATCTGAACCGCATATCTAAAGATGGACGGCCCACATCGACGCCACGCTGCGCACGCGCACAGCGATGGCTTAAGCGCGTGGGCCCACCAGTTAGCGACTCACTAGCTAGTTTAGGACAGTCATTAAATGCTTAAACCAATCATTAGCAGTTAATGGCGAATCTTAGTCCTAATGACCAGCTACAGTGCTGACCCTGTCCGACAACGCGACCGCTGCAAAGATTTGCTCGCCGCCGGCGACTCCGGCCACAGCGGCGCAAACCAAGAGTGGTCTGAGCTGCGCAATAGCCTTGCGCACCTCTCGATGACTCATGCGGTGGCCGTGCCTAGAATGGCGGCGAAGCCGTGAGAATATGCGCGTGATATGCACGGCCATGACGACAACAGCAAAATGCTCCGCAGTAGTTCAAAGAAGCGAGTGCCCGAGCCTCTAGGGACTAATGCGAAGCTACCTGAGGGCAGGGAAGGCAAGGAGGAGGACGGAGGTGCTCCGGTGACGACGAGCAAAACCGGCGCTGGAGACGACAACGAGGAGACGACGGCCTGAGCAAAATGAGCAAGACTGGGTCATCAGGTTAGCTCCAACAGGGCTCAAGGAAGGTCCATGAGCAAAGAATTGAAGAGAGGAGGAGCTTACCGGAGATGGGGACGAAAGGGGTGAACTTCGGCCGAATTTGAACAAACACCAAATTAGTTGATTCCTAAGAATGCAAACCAAAATTAAGTTAGGGGTTATGCTCAATACGACAAGGGGCACGAAGTGACGCGAACAGAAGTGAAGAAGAACCACTGGAGCGCCAGCGACGACGAAGGAGCTCCACAGTCGACAATGGTGGTTTTGGGGATTTTGGGTGTTTGAGCTCACTTAAGCAGAGAGGGAGCTAAGTGAGGTTGCAAGGGTGCTAAAGAGAGTCAGAGGAGGAGCTCGGGGGCTTCTTATAGCTGGAGAGCAAGGAATGGAGCTAGGGCAAGCTCAAGAGTGAGCCCCGGTCCACGCTCTGCCACGGGCGAGCTAAGTGACGGGAGCAGATGGCGACCATGACTTCGGGGGCGAAAGGCTGACGCGCATTGAATGCTTAGAGCCATTGATGAGGACGCGGAGTGGACACGACACTGCGCCACCCATGCTAGCTCTGGCAATGGCAACCGGCGCGCGCTCACGCGAGGGCGACGGAGGAAGAGGACGAACAGCGACTCAGGGCCCACCTGCCAGCGACACAACCCGGTGCGGCTCGCGTCCAACAGCGCGCGAGCGGGTTGAGTCGAACCAACAGGCGCGGGACCAACTGCGACGGTTGGATGGCGATCCAGCGGGCTCGCACGAGATCTGGGTTGCACAGCTCCGCGCAAACGTGGATTGCCCGATGGAGATCCAACGGTGGATAACGCCCGCGCCAAAGCGACCGAGCCGGTGCAATTAGGCGGTTGGGTCGAGTCAAGACGGGGTCGGCTCGGACCCAAGGAACAATGCAACAGATTGGATTTGAATTTGAAGGCTGAGTTTGGAAGAATTTTTAGAGGTAGCAAACTAACTCCAAAAATTCTGAAATTTTGACTGGAGGTTCCTCACTCCAGGATTAACCTTACATAAAATTTCTAGAGATTTTAATGCAATGCATTTTTCTCAAGAAATTCCTCAAGGTTTGTTCTAGGGTTTGACCAAGTGTCAAACTGGTTGGACTTGCCTCCAAAAATTATCAAATAATTTCTAAAAATTATGAAATTTTTCAAAGGAGTCACACAGCATCCCTAGAACCAAGGAAAATTATTTCCAAAGGTTGAACACAAGTTTCTCAACAGAGTTGAAAGAGGGTTCATGACTTTAGTCCTTTGGTGATTTAGGTTTTTGAATTCCACAATTCCTTGACAAGAATTACAGAAAAGTTCAAAAACTACAAGATGCAAGAAAAGTTTTAATTTCTTCTCATTTTCTTACATTTGAAACACATACCCAGATTTGGTTACATTTGAAACACAGACCTAGATTTGGTTATATTTGAAACATAAACCTAGATTTGGTTACATTTGAAACACAAACCCATATTTGGGATGTTACAAAACCTCCCCCCCTCCCCCCTTACAAAAATCTCGTCCCGAGATTTGGCTCACTCGGAAAAGAAAGAGGGGTAGTCTGCACGCAAACGATCTTCCCATTCCCAAGTAGCTTCATCCTCGGAATGATTTGACCACTGAACTTTAAGGAACTTGATGGAACAATTCCTTGTTCTTCGTTCAGCTTCTTTAAGGATGCGAACAGGGTGCTCGCGGTAGGTCAAATCTTCTTGAACATCGAGATTTTCCGACGGAGCTTCCTCGGTTGGAACACGGAGGCACTTCTTCAACTGGGACACATGGAACACATCATGTACCCCCTCAAGTGCAGCAGGCAAATCCAACTTATAGGCAACAGCTCCTTTCTTCTCGATGATATGGTAAGGACCAACATATCGAGGAGCTAACTTGCCCTTGACGCCGAAACGTTGATGGCCCTTCAATGGAGAGACTTTGAGATAAACAAAGTCATTGGGCTCAAAACTCAACTCACGACGACGACGATCTGCATAGCTCTTTTGCCTTGACCGAGCTGTGCGCAAACGATCACGAATAAGCTGGACTTGACTCTCGGCCTCATTGATCGAGTCCGGGCCAAAGAAAGGTCTTTCGCCAGTCTCAGACCAATTCAACGGGGTTCTACACTTTCTCCCGTATAAGACCTCGAAAGGAGCCAAGCCGAGACTAGCTTGAAAGTTGTTGTTGTACGAAAACTCGGTGAATGGCAAACATTTCTCCCAATGCTTCCCATAGGAAAGAACACAAGCACGGAGAATGTCTTCCAAAACTTGGTTGACTCTTTCAGTCTGACCATCAGTTTGGGGATGATATGCTGAGCTAAACGAAAGACGAGTTCCCATAGCCTCTTGCAAACTATGCCAAAACCGAGAAGTGAACAGAGAACCACAATCTGACACAATCGTCTTCGGCACACCAAGCAAACTCGCGTTGCGGGCTATGTAGAGATCTGCAAAAAGACCTACCCGAAGGTCAGTCTTGACAGGAAGGAAATACGCCACCTTAGTCAAATGATCGATGACGACCCAAATGGCATCATTCTTCTTCGGTGACCTGGGTAGACCGGTGATAAAATCCATCCTGATCAAATCCCACTTCCACTCAGGCACTGGCAAAGGCTGAAGCAAACCTACTGGACGCTGATGTTCGGCCTTTACACGACGACACACGTCGCACTCGGCAACGTACTTCGCAATCTTGCGCTTCATTCGGGTCCACCAAAATCTCTGCCGGCGATCTTGATACATCTTCGTGGCCCTGGGATGAATGGAGAAAGGAGAATCATGGGCTTCGCGGAGGATCAAGTTTCGCAATTCCATGTCCTTTAGCCTTGCGCTTTACAACTAAGTGCATTGGCAATAACATTAGCCTTGCCCGGATGATAGTGAATACCCTTATCGTAGTCTTTGATCAACTCCAACCACCTTCTTTGCCTAAGGTTCAGATCGGGTTGGGTGAACAAATACTTCAAGATTTTGTGATCCGAATACACTTCACAACGATTACCGATTAGGTAATTGTAACAGCCCAAAGTTCTGTTACCAATTTAAATTAATTAAAGTTATTGTTTTTATTGAATTTTCTGAAGTTTGATTGAGTTCTATTGCTTTATTTGAATTTTTTTGAAATTATAAAAGTTAAAAATAAAATTTAATGGAAGTTATTGAAGTCTTATTTGAGTTAAAGTGAAAAAATAAACATTTAATTAATTTATAGAATTATCTGGAATTTTAAAAGCTTTTTATTTAATTGTTTAAAGCTAAAACAAATTTAATTGCAAAATATATTACCAATTTTAAGTTGGAATTAATTTTATTAAGTCGAAAATGATGTTAGGAATTTATGTGAATTTTTACATAATTTTTAGAATTTATTTGCTATATTCTAAAGCTATTTTAAATTAACCTGATTAATTTAATTAGTAAATCATTTAAAATCCTAATCAGCTTTTGGTAGAAATCCTCGGCCCATCTCTCTTTCTCTCTCTCGATCTCGGCCACCTGGCCAGCCCGCCAACCCACCTTCCCAACCCGCCTGTGCTCTCTCTCTCACTCACTCGCTTTGCCCCACCTTGACCACCTCATCACATCGCCACAGGCCGCCGCCATCGTCTCCCACCTCCCCTTCTTCCTCGCGCGAAGCCGCACGTCGCCGCCATTTTCGGCCTCGCGGGAGCTCCGCCAAACCGTCACCTCCAACCACCCCACTCCTCCGCGTCGTGCGCACGCAAACCAGCGTCTCCAACCGCCCTCGCCCCACCTTCTTGCCCTCTTCTCCGCGCACGGCTTCGCCCATGACGCCGCAACCGCCGTCCCGTGCACGATCTCCTCCCTCGCCCCTCCCCGGCCCCTATTTAAGGGAGCATCGGGAGCCCCTCTTCACGCCAACCCCGACGCCACCACTCACCCCTCCTCCCGTGCCCTCTCTTCGCCGGAATTCAAGATCTTCTCGCCGTCGGCCGAAGCTTCCGCCGCCGATTCTGCGCCGTCGCTGCCGCTGCCGCGTCCTCGCCGTCACCACCATCGCGCCGCCTCCTTGCGCACCGGTGCTCCCCTCCTCCTCGTCGTAGCGCCACCGGAACATTGTCGCCGCCGCAGCCCCGTCTTCGCCGCCGCTCTCTCCTCGCCGCCTGTCGCCGCCGTCTCGGTGACCAAACCGTGCGCCGTACTCCCGCGCTCCCCTCTTGCTCTCGGTACCCTCGCCGGGAGGTTGAATCGCCGCCGTTCGCGGGCGAGGTCGCGCCCGAGCCGCCACCGCTCTCGTAACTAACGTGGCGTGGCGTGGGCGCCACCTCGGTGCCACTGGGCGCCACGCCGACCCTAATGCCGGCGTGGGCGCCACCGTGGCGCCACGTGGGTGCCATGTCACCAAACCGCACCACATCAACACCTCCCGTGAGCCAAAACTCGTGTGGGCTTAGTCCACTATGGACCGAGTCACTTACAAGTGGGGCCCGCACGTCAGAAAATCGTTTTAATTCTTTTAAACCCAAAATCTCAGGGCTGACGTCACCATGCGCAATAATTAGAATTTCCTTTAGAAAAATAATTCGGGAAATCCTTTTAAATTGCGATTTAGGTTTAAATTTGTAAAATTCATAACTTTTGCATCCTAATTTCAAATTAGATGATTCAAATTGCTAGAATCTTAGAAAATTATATTCTAACTAAATAAAATATAGTTATTCAATTTGGAGTTCAGTTTAGTCCTGTTTTAGAATTTAGAAATTCATTTAAATTCCAAATTTAGGTTAAAATTTATAAAATTCATATCATCTGAATTCCAACTCCAAATTTAGTGAATTAAATTTCTAAAATTTTATAAAAAGTTTATCTAGCTTAATAAATTAGAATTAGTTTATTTGGAATTAGTTTAAATTGTCATTTTAAATTAAACTATTTAAATTGCAAATTTAGGATTTAAACTTGTAAAATTTATATCTTTTATTCCCTATTTCTAAATTGAGTGTTTCAAACTTATAAAGTCTTATAAAATTATTATCTTGCCAAATAAAATATAACTATTTTATTTGGAGTTAGTTGAACTATCGTCTCGTTTTTATTTGATTTTCAATTGATTTGTCGTATTTTCACGTTTAGATTACTGACGATTAAAAATTTGATTCTTCCGAAGAATTAGAATTTCAAGACTTCAGCGAAGGCAAGTTACATTCTTGACCATATTTGCACCCATTATTTTATATTATTTAATTTTTGTTTTAAATTATTATTGCATGCGTATTTATATTCAAGTAATTTAAATCCTTGTTTTAAGCTTTATAGTTATTCCCTATTCCATTGTATAGCCATTATTGTCGGTATAGACCGTATGGAGAACCATTCTGAATGTGTTATACATATTGGAAGTAGAAAGTTAAAATATTGGATTATAAGATAACATGATTGTTGGATATTAGATTAAAGAATTTGATTTGTTATTGAGATTAAATTATAGAAATATATTATTGAGCATCGAGTATTGGAGATGGAAGTATAGGATTACACAATTGATGGACATGGGATTGTAGATATACATTATGGATGGATATTGAATTATAGAACAACATGATCATTGGATATCAGATTATATGAATACATAATGCTTAGATATTGATTATACAATTACGCAATTGTTGAATGTTGGATTATAGGACAGAATAATGGTTGGAGATTGGATCATAGGAATGCATTAATGACGGATGTAGAAAGAAGTGATCAATGGATATTGAATTGTCGAGATAGTTAATTATTGATATTGGACTACTAAGATTGAATTATAGAAGTAGTCATTACAGAATATTGATGGGCTTGGGTGTTGGATTGTAGGATTAACCCTTGGTGGAAGTTTAGAAATAAAACTTGATTAGATCTTAGAAGTGGATAATTGTTGATAATGGATTATCGAAGGATGGATTATAAAAATAGATAATCATTGGATATCGAATTATCAAAAATTGGATTATAGGATTACATAATCATCGGATTGATGGGTGTTGAATTATTAGAAATAATTCATTAAGGATTAATGGATTGATAGATATCAGATTATAAAATTAGAGCATTACTGAATGTTGGATCGATGGAGGTCGGATCATAGGAATAGACTGATATGGTGGATATCGGACTAATCTATATTGGAGTATGGGATTTTACAATTACTGGAGTTTGGATTATCGGATTATGAACACAGTACGGATGGTTCACTTACCGGTCTCGTACCTGACAATACCTTGACATTGAATCCCTCACCCCTTGTCACCTTAGATAAAACCTAGTTGATACAATAGTATGAACTAGGATCATTTTCAAAAGTTGCAAAGACATGCTTAGACCAAAAATGTTTGATTTGGGGAGTTTCAGCCAAAATTCAAATATTGTTTAAATTGTATCCATGACATTGGTGTGTCATGGAAGTTTATAAATGACTTTAAAAAAATAAAATAAAGTGATGGTTTGGACTTGGGCGAAATGGTTGAAAGGTTGGTGCAGGTTTATGCACGGGCTTAATCTGGTTAGGATTAAGGCCCAGGGTTAATTTGGAAGTCGCCCAAGTCAATTAAGGACCGGCCTTTGAGCGTTCCTTTGCTATGCCTGTAATGGGCTATGCCTCACCATGCAACCACATGTCCTCAGTATGGGGAGTAGGACCTGGCTCATTAATTTGGGATACCTCGTAGATAGTCGTGCCATTTGTATGAGTGGGTGTTGGATAGACTATAGTCCCACCTGGCGCAAGAGGGGCCCCGAACTGCGGATGGTTAGTCCAAAGGGGCGAAACCTTAGCGGGCATGAGTACTTTGAGGTAGATCATTGTAAAGGCCTTGTCACGTGCTCTAGACCGCTCACCTTAGGTAGTGGCGGTGGCATAGATATATGCTTGATAAACTAGAGAATTCGTGTCTTGTGGGTAAAGTCGCACAAACTCTGCAGAGTGTAAAACTATTCAATAATGCCGTCGTGATCATGGACATGCTAGCAAAGCCACTCAAAGTTATACTTTGGTTTTTTAGTTTCAAAATGATTTGACATAAATGATTTTGGATTTCTATCCAAATGGGATTTAGGCGGAAGCCATGTGATAGGAGGGTATCCTTCACCATTCATTATGGAGGTTATCCACACTATAAAACGCCATTTAAAATCTGATTTTAGATATGGTATAAAAATGGCCTTGGAAATTTATACAAGTATTTAAAGAAAATGCTGCTTTATGCAAATTCAACCGTATTAAGCTTTCCTTTGAGATATCCATATATGCATGTCATTCTGTTATTTGACGGGTGTAACTTGCGAGCACGGTGGTTGTGCTCATTCTTGCTTAATGCAAATAATTTCAGAGGAGAAGGACTTTGCCACCGGTGTGGATCTCGACGACTAGGCCGCTTCCCCAGTCGATTGCCTGTGGCAGATTAACTGGACTCTACTACGTCTTCGTCTTCCGCTGTGTTTATTTTATTGTTGGCTTGTAAGCCTCCTTTGTAATCAACTCTGTTGTTATTTATTAATAAAGTTGTGATATGTTTTGATTATCACTTTTGTTTGACTGTGTACACTAGAAATCCTGGACTAGTGTATGAACACAGAGGATTCGGGATCTTTCGTTCCCGGGTCCGACAGTAATGTCGCCAAATCTTAAGTGCATGAATCACAGCAGCTAGCTCTAAATCATGGGTAGGATAGTTGAGTTCATGAGGTCTCAACTGCCTCGATACATAGGCCACTACCTTGCCTTCTTGCATCAGGACACACCCGAGTCCTCGACGAGAAGCATCGCAAAAGATATCGAAGCTCCGATGGACATCGGGAAGAATGAGAACAGGAGCTGTGGTCAAATGCTTCTTGAGTTCTTGAAAACTCTCCTCGCAAGCAGCGGACCACGGAAACTTCTTGTCCTTCTTGAGCAACTCAGTCATCGACTTCGCGATCTTAGAGAAGTTCTCGATAAAGCGACGGTAGTAACCTGCTAAACCGAGAAAACTCCGCACCTCGGTTACCGAACTGGGCTGACTCCAAGAGCACATCGCTGACTTTGCTAGGGTCCACAGCTACGCCTCCCGCTAAAAGAACATGGCCCAAGAATGCCACTTCCTTCAACCAGAATGCACACTTGCTGAACTTCGCATACAGCTGGTGCTCACATAGCTTTCCCAACACAAGCTTCAAGTGCTCGGCGTGTTCTTCATCGTTCTTGGAATAGATAAAAATATCATCGATGAAGACCACCACAAACTTATCCAAATACTTCATGAACACCGAATTCATGAGATTCATGAACATGGCAGGAGCATTTGTCAAGCCGAAAGACATGACGATGTACTTGTACAGACCGTAACGAGTAGAGAAAGTCGTCTTTGGAATATCTTCAGGTCTGATCTTGACTTGATGATATCCCACTCTCAAGTCAATCTTGGAGAAAACTCGAGCTCCGGTCAACTGATCGAAGAGATCGTCGATGCGAGGCAAAGGATACTTATTCTTTACTGTTACTCCATTAAGCGGACGGTAATCGACGCACGTGCGCAAAGTATGGTCCTTCTTCTTCACAAAGATTGCTGGACAGCCCCAAGGAGATGAGCTAGGGCGGATGAAACTCTTCTCTTGTAGCTCACAAAGTTGCTTCTTCAAATCCACCAACTCATTTGGAGGCATCCGGTATGGCCTTCTTGAAATTGGGGCGGTACCGGGCGCTAACTCGATGACAAACTCGAGGTCTCGAACTGGTGGCATCCCAGGAAGATCTTCGGGGAAGACATCGACGAAGTCACGCACCGTTGGGACTTCACGAAAGTCCAAAGTTGGCTCCACTTCAAGCGCGAAGAGATGCGGTCCAAGCAGCTTCGGCGAAAAACAAACCTGCACACCGGAGGGACTTGACAGAGAGACGGACTTCTTGGCGCAATCGATTTTCCCCAAATGATGAGACAACCAATCCATACCAAGAATCACGTCCAAGCTCGCAGAATTGAGGAGGATAAGATTTGCCAAAAATCCAACTCCCTCAATCTCAACATGAACATCCCGACACTCTAATTCAGCTCTCAACTCCGAACCGGGAGAGCAAATGAGCAACGGGACCAACAGAGGAGCAAAAAGAAGATCACCAACAGCAACAAAAGACTGAGATACGAAGGAATGCGAAGCTCCTAAATTGAACAAAACAGTAGCAGGATGAGAGTTGACAAGAAGCGTACCTAACACGACGTCAGACGCCTCCTGTGCTTCCTTAGCAGAGATGTGGTTGACGTGGCCGCTTCCCACGCCCTGGGTCGCGGGGACAACCTTCTGATCCAGAGGATGACCACCTCCTTGCCCGCGTCCTCCATTAGGACAAGGGGCCGCTCCAGTCTTCTTAGGGCAATTATTCGCATAATGGCCCTTCTGGTTGCAAAAGAAACAAGTGACCCCGGTAGCTGGATTGTGGAGGCCACCTGGCTGACTCGTAGGTGCATGTGGTTGAGACACGGCCTGCGAAGGATGAGGTGCAGAAACAGGCGACCTCGGAAACGCTGAAGCCTAAGGACGGGGCACCTGAGCTTGCCCGAAACGCGGACGGGGATGGTTGGCCCAGGCGGACCTCTGGGACTCCCACTTACACTTGCGGGACTCTCCCAGCGCTCTCCCCTTGTGCTCGGAGACAATGGCCTTGTCTACCAAGGTCTAGAAGTCGGGGAAGTCAACAATAGATAGCTTGTCCTGCAGCTCCTTGGACAAACCATCAATGAACTTCTCCTGCTTGGCCTCATCAGTGGCCACCTCTTCTGGAGCATAATAAGCCAAATGGTTAAACTCGTATAAATACTCCGCCACTGACCTGTGCCCTTGCTTGAGCGCAAGAAACTCCTTCTTCTTGAGCTTCATCAAGCCGACAGGGATGTGAGCCCGACGGAAAGCAGTACGGAACTCATCCCAAGAGACAACATGGCCTGCGGGCTGCATGGTAAGGAAATTCTCCCACCACGAAAGAGATGCGCCTTCCAACTGATGGGAGGCAAAGAGTGCCTTCTCCTGATCCTGGCACTGAGCAACGTTGAGCTTCTGCTCAACCAGATGCAACCAATTGTCTGAATCCAATGGGTCCTCAGACCTGGAGAAAGTGGGCGGCTGAGTGCGAAGGAACTCCGAGAGTACCCCTCACGGCTGATATCCACCTCCTCCCCCTGATCCAAAGGCATCAGAAAGAGCGGAGGTGTTGCGAGCAATAGCCTCCAAAATCCTCGTCTGATCCATGCAATTACGCTCGATCTGAGCGAGAACCTCGTCCATGGTCGGAGGAGGCGGAAGCTCCTCATCCAGACCAGCTGGGTGACCTTGACCGCTTCGAGCCCTTCCAGCCATCCTGTTCCGAAGAAAGGGGTTAGCAACAAAACCCGAAAACTAGAAGCTAAAGAAAGCAAAAAGGAAAGCCAACGACTAGGGGAATGGGCATCACCCTAACCGAAAGCCCACAAGACAGTAAGGAAACGAACTCTACAAACTTAAAATAGGCACAAGAGCAACAAGAAACCACCAGACTGAAGATCAACTTCCCGACACAACTAACCCGTATTGAAAGAACGAGCAATCGGTTGGGAAGATAAAATTTCGAACACAACTCTAAATCTAACACACCTAAAGAGCAAGGTAAAACCAACCAAGAAGGTGTTAGATACTTAGCTAACTAATATCACATCTTACCCTTTTATTCCCACAAGTTTTAGTTGAACTATCCTCTCATTATCTACCTATTTAGTAATTAATAGCTTGCTGTCCAAATATTGAATCCAGCTCCAAGCGCTTCTATTCTTCACCAAAAGATAGCCAACACTTCAAATTTACAACTCTCATTGGTTCCCCAAAACCGAGATTAAACGATAACAACTATCTTTTGAAAGAAGGAGAGTAAAACAACCTTTTCGAACTCAAACAAGAGTAAGATGAGATGAGCAATCTAGGATAGGTAAGGAGTAAAATCTGAGAATTTACTTAAGCTTTCATAAACCATTTGATATTTTGAAACTAAGTTTTTCAAAACATCCTAAAGACGACCAAGCTAGGGTTTCTATGGTCAGTACGGCTCTGATACCAAGCTTTGTGAGACCCCGGGGTATTTAGCTTGTAATACTTAGTCATTCCATTGACCCTAGCATCACAAACAAAATATCCCGTACCTCGGGAAAATATGTACATCCCAGAAGTGCTGTACATACACCCTTTTACAAAATCATACATAAATTACATACAAACATAGAACCAAAGCACGAACTAGATTAAACATGAGACATACATAATATAGTTATTACAAAAGGGGCCGACCGACCAAATACAAGCTAAATAGTTAAATAAACAGCGGAAACAAAAGCCATAAGATGGCGATAAACAAGAGCCAATTAGTGTGCCTTTAACCCACAAGGCAACCAACCGAACCACCAACCTAGTTGTCAAACCCACCGCACATCTCACAAAAGTGGATCCCTTGGGGATCAGCTTCTTCCTCTGCAACAATTAAATTTAAACAAAGCAAATGAGTACAAAAATGTACTCGCAAGACTGACGTGTAGTGTAACAGCCTATACATAGCTACATGCAAGCTTATTTAATTGTGGAAGGCTCTAGGCTCAATTTTAGCATAAAGCAAGTTTTCATTTGCAATAATGTAATAGATTTCAAGCAATTTGACAAACTGTTTTTAATTGTTGAAATAACAGCGATACAATAATAATAACAACAATAATGTAAGACCCTCAAATATTGGAATGTGCCGAATTAAAATTATACTGGTAGCATAACTCTTAATTAAGGAACAGTGTAATTCCCTCATTAAAAATCATACTAGAAGCATAATAATAACAAGTAACAATTCCAATATTTAGGTTCCCGATATATGTCATGCAATAGTTCCTGTGATTAGTGACTATTAGCATATATCCTTAAACAACATTGCATCATACACATACAAGTCATACATTCACATAATTATACATGACAAAGTTACATCTAGGTTCTACATTACTACGAGAATGATTTTGCTACTGATAATGATGAATTTGGTCATCACAAAAGTTCAACAGTGGAAGCAAAATAAACAACAAAACCACCAACGGCCCCATTCCGCAGGCTATTGCGTGGAGACTAGAACTAGCTTCACTCGTTAGCGTCACCCGGATCGGCGCTAACGGGCATCTCATACAGATAACCATCCTCACCTGCAACAAGAGGTCATAACCCCTGAGTACGGAAGGTACTCAGCAAGACTTACACAAACTAATAAAAGAAGTGTTTAATAGAACCTACACAAAGGAATAGAAATTTTACATGCATACGGCTAACAACAGAAAGGCTTGAATGGTTAAATTTTGCATAAAGCAATACATCTTAACCTACAATTGCTAAGTTTTGACAAAGCAAATTTTAATAAATCGATTTGGACTAAAACAGTAAGTAATTGAGAGCATAAGCATAAACAGTAACAATAATAAGTCACAGATCACAATCAAACCGTGCATGACAACCATCATGCCGAAATAATTCCCAAAACCAAATTTAGAGCAAAGTCTATACAAGTGACATCAATTCAAGTGTCGTCCGTAACCGTGGACACGGCTATTCGAATAGTTTTAAAACCCTGCAGGGGTGTACATCTTTACCCACACGACTTAGTTAGCTCGTAAGCCTCCGGAATAATAGCACACTGCCTTTGGTATGCCGGCCGGGTAGACTAAGATTTGGTATTTTTCAACAAGTTGATACTATTGAGTTGGACAACCCATGCGAGACTGATCCCGCTTAAACAACGACTGATAGCATCTATTTAACCGAGGCCCACATGTTGTGTTGGGAATGCCGACCCAATCAATTAAATGCAAACTCGTGTTAGCCACACATATTAGACCGCAGTCGGGGCCCTAAAGGTACGTACATGCGATGGAACACATCTACGCCCTCACCCTTCTAAGAACATCGATATCGATATAAACTCCACATGGCATACGACACGGCCAAGACTTAAGCATCTATGCCATATGAAATCAAGACACATGTCCTTACTCTCTGCTTCCAACTCAATAGTATTAACCCTTTACTTAACCAAACAAAGGCCCATACACGCGTGTGGAAATGCGTTGGGGCTTGAATTGGCTTTGAGTTCAGTCCTTAATCAACCTGCACAAGACATCCACATTTCCCAATTCTTGTGCACAAAGGCACCATCACTAGCATCCACTTGCCCAGATTTGAAATCAGTTTATTAACAAGACTTAGAGTTATTTCAGATTTAAATAAACTGAACAAAGAATCAAATAAATAAAATTCATTTAGGTTCCTGTGTTTGACAAGATAACCTTGCCAAACACTACCGCTTCTATGGATTTGCATGGCTAAGCAAAGTTCTAACCTAATTATTTTAATACAAACAATACCTTAAGCTGAGTGTATGATTAAATTCAAGGTAAGCCACAAAGATTGGGTTGTAGCTAACTAGAGATGATCATAAATAATTTTAGAAAATTGCATGCAACAAGATATCCGTGTTTTGTAAATCTACGCTTCACAAATTTGGGATCAACATGGTGCGAGAGGAAGCTTGCCTTGGTAGTAATAAATAACCTCTTGCTCGTGTTCTTGCCGCTCAACAATAGACTCAACAATCTCAGAAGAACCAGTATCTAAAAGAAAATAAAATCCAATGAACACAGAGAAAAACAGAGAACAGCATGCATAAAAAGAATGCATGGTCAATGGCTTAATGCATTATTAGCAACATGCTTAAGGTACATTAATTTAATTAAGAATAGTAAACTACCAATAACCTTTGCTAATATTATTTACTATAGATTAGAGTTCAAATTGAGCTACAGCTCCAGATTTAAGAATTGAAACAGGACATATTACCAAAGGATGATGGGCTGATTAAAGCATGTAGTAAATAATTAATTTTCTTTAGACTAAGAGTATTCAAAGCTGATACTGTGATTTAACTCATCATTTAATAGCCTAAAGTGACAAAAGTGAAAGACTAAGGAGCTTCTTTGTGCATGTTGTCGATGCGACAACAACAAAAACAAAGAAGAGCCTTTTACTATTTTCGGTTGGCTTGGAAAATCTGCGATATAAAGACTTTAAATTGGAGTTAAAGCTATCTAAGGAGTAGTTAATATCACAACCCATTAATCCTAACCCTAAATGCTCGGTTCACAGAAAGAAAAAGAAAGAGTAGATCCTTGTCAGTTTTTTTACCGACAATAACTAACAGAGAAGGATATGGTACTGTTAAACGAATTGATGACCTTAAAAATTAAAAGAAAGGTTACGGGTAATACTAGGGTTTACCTAGAACCTAAATAAGTTAGTATACTGGTAAGAGAAACCCTAGGTTTTGAAAATGATATGAAAGACCGAAAAGTTATAAAAACAACTTTTCAGTTAAAGTAAGATTGGAGCAGCACATGAACATGTGAGTGATTCATGTGAGCTAAAGATGTCCTTAGGGAATCTAAGATGACAAGAATCAAGGTTTAAGCTTACCAGCTAGGGTTGGAGAAGATAAAGTCAAGTTCTTGGCCAAACAGGAAAGATCCAAGTCCTTTTCTTTGGTCTGATCAAAACGAAAATGATGGAACTTAAGCTCTAAGACCACCAGATACATTCTTGATAGAAAAGAATGGAATCTAAATTACCAGGATGAGGTTTCCCAGAAGTGGTGCTCCCACTTGCTTAAGTCGACAGAGAGGAAAACCCTGGGTCCAACCCTACAAGGGATGCCCAAAATCCACATTAATATGAGTTTTAGGCATACTCAAAGCTGGACAAGGGTAAGAGCAAGAAAGCTTCACTGGGAAGGAAGGCAACTAGTGGAGCTCCTCTCGGTCAACAATGGTAGAAGCTTCACAGTAGGGTTTATATAGTGTTAGAGCCCCTAGAGCAAACGAGAACTCTCCAGAGCTAATGAGGTCGCAACTAAGGATAAATATCAAGGGAATATTCAGATTTTCCTGTGCCTTACCACCGCTCCCATGAGGATGTCGATGACGCGCACAAAGAAGAGAAAGAGGAGAGAACGTCGGCGACAAGCGGGTCCCGTGAGGCGATCAAAGAATAAGACACCACACGGCCAACCTCAAGGAACAGCAACCGTCCGATTAGAAATGAGTGGCTGCGATGAGGTGGCCAAATAACACTAAACCGATATCCTTCAATATGGACCGCGCGATCTCACATGAACGGCTAGGATTGCTGGAACATCCGGGTGGTCCGAACGTCACAATCCACAATAGTCGTTCGATCATAAGCCAACGGTCCAAGATTTAATGCGCGCTGGTGAGCTTCAGCCCAAAAAGGAAGGCACCATTGGATCTAAAACCAACGGCTGAGATTGATGGGAGGTCCGGATGGTCCGAACGGCCCAATGGATGTGGTCCTTCCGATCAAATTTCAACGGTGGATATCGCTTGGCACCTTCGGCCGGTCCGAACGGCCCATCTGATCAGGTCCACCCGTTGAGGATCCAACGGCTCACACGCTTTTCAATTCCTGCCATCTAAAAATGGCATGACCTGAGGATCGCGCGCCGCATATTTTTGATCCTACGGTCAATATTGGAGGGCGGATTGGAGTGGTCCGAACGACCCATCTAATCTGGTCCGTTCGCGAGGAAATCCACGGCGCTCGTTCACTGGAAATTAGGGCCAGCGTGAGCGTGTGAGCTGCACCACTGCAAGACGGGTTGGACTCAACGTGTTGAGGTCGAGTCACTACAGTGCCAGTGGTTGAGTTTGGGTCGAAAGGGTTGACCAACACATTTCAAAATTTCAAAAGCTTGACCGGGGCTTTAAAAATAACAAATAAATTTGTAAAAATACAAAATTTTGCCAGGATGCTACTGGGATGATATATTCCCCAAATAAATTTTTGAAACCACTGTTTCTCATTTTGAAATACATAAATAATTCTCCTAAACCGACTAAATTTATTTTAAAGGCAATTATTTTTCTCAAGATTGAAATAATTTCTAAAAAAATTCAACAAAAATTATTTTTGGCCATAATAATTCATCTGGCTTTTAAATAAAATACTTCTCGGTCTTAATACCAACATTGAGTGGTATTTTCTTTTGAAGCTTTGATCAAGTTGGAGTTTTTGATTAGAAATTGGGGAAATTAGGTTGTAGCATAATGCCCAATTTGCCAAAATGAACAGTGATACTATGAACAACATCTTATTACTGTTTATTAGGGCTGAGGCTGTTACAAATAAAGACAACCTAGAAGTGACTAACCCAATAGTCACCACAACAATAGCATGAATTACCCATTCATACCAACCCAACAAGTTTTAATTAAAGGTTATAGTCTAGTTCTTGCACGACCTTACCAAGCATGTCCATAACCTAGGACGAGGCTATTCGAATAGATTTAACCCTGCAGGGGTGTACCAATGTACCCACACGTCAGACCGTCTTTTCGCCAAGCTATTAGCACACTTCCTTTGGTATGCCGGCACGGCTAAGTCCCACGAGACATTTCCAATGGATTGTGCTAATTAAGAGTAGCACGTATGGGGGTTATCACCTAGCGGACCGCCGTTACGGGCTCCCACTAAGGACCCATACGAAGAGTAGGATGCACCGGCCCAACCTAAGCAACTACGGGTGCTCCCCTCCTTTCCCAACAACAAACATTTTTCTTTTTAACCACCACACGACTCATTAATTAACACCCCCCAAAGTACTTAGCCAAGAGAGGTTCCATATGCCCCTCGTGTGGTTAGCACGCTAAGATTGCTCAGTTTAGTGACACAAGTAACTCGGTCCTTGGGGACTTAGGCACCATTCCAACACACCATGAGATCACACCATCATCCATTGTGCCCAAGTCGATAACAATTTGTTTTCAATTTTATTTCTTTACAAAGTAGCAAAGCACAAGTGTTGAACATAATGGAATAATAATTTTTGTGTGATCAAAGCTATCGACTAAGTCGATAACCGCCCAATTCTACCGTTAGCTAAGCATTTCTAAGCAATATCAACACGTAAACTACTAAGTGATAAGAGCTTATCCAACGAACTCTAAATCATAGCAAGATATTCCTAGGCTTAGTAGTAGATATTGAACATTTACCTACAGAATATGCATCTATAGGATCAACTAATCGATTGATAATTTAACAACAAAATAGAGCATGCATACATACACTTTGCAAACAATATATTTAAACTTTGAAAGTAATGGGATTGGTTATGATCAAACAGCTTGCCTTGCTGAAGTTGCTCAATATGCTGCGTAGGATCACTCTCAAGGTCAACGCACTCGTCGGAACCTAGCGAAAGACGAAAAAGAACCGATAAAAAGGAAGAACACCGAAAAGACCCAAAAACCAACTTCAGCGAAAAGCTTTGAAATTTTTACAGAAGGTAGAGCATGATTTTTAAGGAATTTAGCAATAATAACCAATTGATTTGGATTCTCAATGCAAAAGTTATGGCCAAAACAAATTCAGCCGGCTGGAAAATGCTGAAAAATTCAAATCGGGTACTGTTCATCCGAATTTAATTCTTTAGCACAATTTTCCTAAGAGATGTTGCACCTGAGATTTTTATGGTAAGCAAAGCACCTCATGAGATGAACAACACAATTTGATTCACCTCATTTGGAGCTAGGATGCATTTTCTATGATTTTTCAAAGACAAGCACAAGGGCACAAAACAAAATGCACCCACAAAGATTTTAAAAATAGTGGCATGCCTAAATCCTATTCTATGATTAAGCACACTAATAGAGGAAGCCAACAAAATTGGTTTCACTCAAAAAGGATCTACAGAGAAATACTTATGCAATATACAAGTAAAATGCAATTTTTAGAGCAACAATTAAAGCCTATTTCTAAACAAATTTACCAATCCATTTTCTGGAGCCGAAACAAGCTTCCAACCATTTTTATATTAAAGCTTAGTTCAAACTAGAGCTAACAAAATTTGAATCAACTCAAACGGAGCTAAAATGAATTAGTTATGCAATTTTGAAGTTAATACCTTTTTGAGTTTACAAATAAATCCCTCGGGAATTATCCTTAACCCAAACGACGTGGAAATTTGTGGACCGTTGATCTGGAATCCAACGGTCCAAATCGACTGGATGAACGGACGACGCACGCGCGAAAGCCCGCTCAATCTCCGCGGTTGGATTAAATCGAACGGCCCACGAACGGACGCGTGCGCTCGCGTTTGAACGCGCGCGCGAACTCGATTGAATGTGGGCCGTTGATCAGAAGATGGACGGCTCACAGCGATACACGCTGCTCATGTGCACAACGCACGTTTAAGTGTGCGGGCCCACCCGTCAGCGACTCACAAGGCTCCTTAGGACAGCCATTAACTGTGCTAACCACTCATTAGCAGTTAATGACGAGATTTGTCCTAAATGACGCCGCTACAGTGTGCCGCGTCGTCCGACACGCACCCGAGCGCACTCCACGGCTCATCGCCGGCGACTCAAGCCACGACGGCGCAAACCAATGGTGGTCTGAGCTGCGCAATAGTCTTGCACACCTCCTGGTACCACTCACTGCGGCTGAGCCGGCCTAGAACGGCGGCGAGCCGGAGATGAACGGCGGTGACAAGCACGGCCAAAAGACCAGCAGCAAATGAGCTCCGCAGCAGTTCAAGTAAGCGATGCCCGAGCATCTAGGGACTAATGCGAAGCTACCTGAGGGCAGGGAAGGAGCAGAGAAGGTCAGAGCAGCTCCGGCGACGTTGAACCGCACCGGCGCTGGAGACGACAACGAGGAGATGATGGCCTTAGCAAAATGAGCAAGACCGGGTCATCAGGTTAGCTCCAACAGGGCTTAAGGAAGGTCCATCAGCAAATAATTGAAGAGAGGAGGAGCTTACCGGTGGCGAGGAAGAAAAGATTGAACTTCGGCCAAATTTGAACAAACCCCAAATTAGTTGATTCCTGAGAATGCAAACCAAAATTAAGTTATGGGTTATGCTCAATACGACAAGGGGCGCGAAGTGATGCGAACAGAAGTGAAGAAGAACCACTGGAGCACCGGCGACGACGAAGGAGCTCCACGACCGATAATGGTGGTTTTGGGGGTTTTGTGAATTGAGCTCAACCAAGCACAGAGGAAGCTAGGTTAAGCAAGAGAGGTGTTTAAAGAAAGCAAAGGAGGAGCTCAAGGGCTTTTTATAGCCAGAGGAGCAAGGAGAGCAACGGCAACCCCCCCCCCCGGTCAAGCCTGCCATGGACATGCCGAGCGCGATAGTAGCAGGTGAAGAGCAAAGGAAGGAGACTTTCGGGGGTGAAAGCACGGGCAGCATTTAATGCTTGCAGCAAAGACCCGTTGCGAGGACTCCACCGAGGTCACCTTGCACTGCTGCCCACTCCATGGCGCACGCAAGGGAAGGCGACCGGAGGTTGACGACGAACAGGCGCGGCACAGGCCCACCTGCCAACCAGAGAGAAAGGTAGCGGCTCGAGCCCAACAGCGCGCGAGCGGGTGGAGTCGAACCAACAGGCGCGGGCGCGATTGCGACAGTCGGATCGAGATCCAACGGTGGACAGCGCACGCGAACAAGCGGGGTTTGCACAGCTCCGCGCGAACGAGGGCCACCCGATGGAGATCCAACGGCTCACGAGGCTCGCGCGAATAGGACCGAGCCGGTGCAGTTAGTTGGTTGGGTTCAACCGAGACGGGGTCGGGCTCGGACCCAAGGAACAGTGCACCAGATTAGGGTTTGAATTTTGAAGCTGAGTTTGGAAGAATTTTTAGAGGTAGCAAACTAACTCCAAAAATTCTAAAATTTTGACTAGAGGTTCCTCACTCTAGGATTAACCTTACATAAAATTTCCAGAGATTTTCTTGCAATGTATTTTTCTCAAGAAATTCCTCAAGGTTTGTTCTAGGGTTTGACCAAAGGTCAAACTGGTTTGACTTGGCTCCAAAAATTATCAAATAATTTCTAACAATTATGAAATTTTTCAGAGGGGTCACACACCAGCCCTAGAACCAAGAAAAATTATTTCCAAAGGTTGAACACAAGTTTCTCAATAGAGTTGAAAATGGGTCATGACTGTAGTCAATTGGAGGTTTAGGTTTTTGAATTCCACAATTCCTTTACAAGGATTGCAGAAAAGTTCAAAAACTACAAGATGCAAGAAAAGTTTTAATTTCTTCTCATTAGGTTACATTTGAAACACAAACCTAGATTTGGTTACATTTCAAACCCAAACCTAGATTTGGTTACATTTGAAACACAAACCTAGATTTGGTTACATTTGAAACACATACCCATATTTGGGATGTTACAAAACCTCCTCCCCTTACAAAAATCTCGTCCCAAGATTTGGCTCACTCGGAAAAGAAAGAGGGGTAGTCCGCACGCAGAAGGTCTTCCCTTTCCCAAGTAGCTTCATCCTGGGAATGATTCGACCACTGAACTTTAAGGAATTTGATGGAACGATTCCTTGTCCTTCGTTCAGCCTCTTCAAGGATGCGAACAGGGTGCTCGTGATAGGTCAAATCTTCTTGGACATCGAGAGTTTCCAACGGAGCTTCCTCGGTTGGAACACGGAGGCACTTCTTCAACTCGGATACATGGAACACATCATGCACCCCCTCAAGTGCAGCAGGCAAATCCAACTTATAAGCAACAGCTCCTTTCTTCTCGATGATGCGGTAAGGGCCAACATATCGAGGAGCTAACTTGCCCTTGATGACGAAACGTTGATGGCCCTTCAAAGGAGAGACTTTGAGATAAACAAAGTCATTGGGCTCAAAACTCAACTCACAACGACGGCGATCCGCATAGCTCTTTTGCCTTGACTGAGCTGTGCGCAAACGATCACGAATAAGCTGGACTTGACTCTCGGCCTTATTGATCGAGTCCGGACCAAAGAAAGGTCTTTCGCCAGTCTCAGACCAATTCAACGGGGTTCTACACTTCCTCCCGTATAAGGCCTCGAAAGGAGCCATGCCGAGACTGGCTTGAAAGCTGTTGTTGTACAAAAACTCGGCGAATGGCAAGCATTTCTCCCAATGCTTCCCATAGGAAAGAACACAAGAACGGAGCATGTCTTCCAAAACATGCTTGACTCTTTCAGTCTGACCATCAGTTTGGGGATAATAAGCTGAGCTGAAAGAAAGGCGAGTTCCCATAGCCTTTTGCAAACTATGCCAAAACCTAGAAGTGAACGGAGACCCACGATCTGACACAATCGTTTTCGGCACACCATGCAAACTCACGATACGGGCTATGTAGAGATCCGCCAAAAGACTGACCCGCAGGTCAGTCTTGACAGGAAGGAAATGTGTCACCTTAGTCAAACGATCGATGACGACCCAAATGGCATCATTCTTCTTCGGTGACCTGGGTAGACCGATGATAAAATCCATTCCGATCGAATCCCACTTCCACTCAGGCACTGGCAAAGGCTGAAGCAAACCTGCTGGACGCTGATATTCGGCCTTTACACGACGACACACGTCTCACACGGCAACGTACTTCGCAATCTCGCGCTTCATTCGGGTCCACCAAAATTTCTGCCGGAGATCCTTATACATCTTCGTGGCCCCGGGATGAATGGAGAAGGGAGAATCATGGGCTTCGCGGAGGATCAAGTTCCGCAATTCCATGTCCTTTGGAACCACAAGGTGCTATCCGAACCACACAACACCAAGATCATCTTCCGAGAAACACTTGGTTGTTCCCTTCTTGACATTTTGCCTAATTTGGTTCACGCCAGCGTCCGATTGCTGAGCGGCCTTGACCTGATCCACCAAGGTTGGTTGTACAACCAAGGTAGCGAGGGATCCATGCTCAACTACCTACAAGTTGAGACGCTGAAATTCTTCAAGAAGGGAGGGCTGCTACTCCTTGAGCAACAAAGAATTGCAATGCACTTTACGACTAAGTGCATCGGCAACAACATTAGCCTTGCCCGGATGATAGTGAATACCCATGTCGTAGTCTTTGATCAATTCCAACCACCTTCTTTGCCTAAGGTTCAGATCGGGTTGGGTGAACAAATACTTCAAGCTTTTGTGATCCGAATACACTTCACAACGGTTACCGATAAGGTAATGTCGCCAAATCCTAAGTGCATGAATCACTGCAGCTAGCTCCAAATCATGGGTTGGATAGTTGAGTTCATGAGGTCTCAACTGCCTCGATGCATAGGCCACTACCTTGCCTTCTTGCATCAGAACACACCCGAGTCCTCGACGAGAAGCATCGCAAAAGATATCAAAGCTCCGATGGACATCGGGAAGAACAAGAATGGGAGCTGAGGTCAAACGCTTCTTGAGTTCTTGAAAACTCTCCTCGCAAGCAGCGGACCACGCAAACTTCTTGTCCTTCTTGAGCAACTCAGTCATCGGCTTCGCGATCTTGGAGAAGTTCTCGATAAAGCGACAGTAGTAACCTGCCAAACCAAGAAAACTCCGCGCTTCTATCGAACTGGTCGACTCAAGAGAGCACATCACGACTTTGCTAGGATCCACACTCGCCTCCGCTAAAAGAACATGGCCCAAGAATGCCACTTCCTTCAACCAGAACGCACATTTGCTGAACTTCGCATACAGCTGATGCTCACGTAGCTTTCCCAACGCAAACTTCAAGTGCTCGGTGTGTTCTTCATCGTTCTTGGAATAGATAAGAATATCATCGATGAAGACCACCACAAACTTATCCAAATACTCCAAGATTCATGAACATGGCAGGAGCATTTGTCAAGCCGAAAGACATGAGGGTATACTCGTACAAGCCGTAATGAGTAGAGAAAGCCGTCTTAGGAATATCTTCAAGTCTGATCCGGACTTGATGATATCCCACCCTCAAGTCAATCTTGAAGAAGACTCAAGCTCCAGTCAACTGATCAAAGAGATCGTTGATGCGGGGCAAAGGATACTTGTTCTTTACCATTACTTCATTAAGCGGACGGTAATCGACGCACATACGCAAAGTATAGTCCTTCTTCTTCACAAAGATTGCTGGACAGCCCTAAGGAGATGAGCTAGGGCGGATGAAACCCTTCTCTTGCAGCTCACAAAGTTGCTTTTTCAACTCCACCAACTCATTCGGAGGCATCCGGTAAGGCCTTCTTGAAATCGGGGCAGTACCGGGCGCCAACTCGATGACAAACTCGAGGTCTCGAACTGGTGGCATCCCCGAAAGATCTTCGGGGAAGACATCGAGGAAGTCACACAACATTGGGACTTCACGAATGTCCAAAGCTAACTTCACTTCAAGCGCGAAGAGACGCGGGCCTTGCAGCTTCGGCGAAAAACAAACCTGAACACCGGAGGGACTAGACAGAGAGACGGACTTCTTGGCGCAATCGATTTGCCCCAAATCTTTGAGACAACCAATCCATACTGAGAATCACGTCCAAGCTCGCAGAATTGAGGAGGATAAGATTTGCGTAAATCCAACTCCTCAATGTCAACAGAACATCCCGACTCTCTATTTCACTCTCAACTCCGACCCGGAGAGCGAATGAGCAACGGGACCAACAGAGGAGCAAAAAGAAGATCACCAACAGCAGCAAAAGACTTAGATACAAAGGAATGCGAAGCTCCTGAGTTAAACAAAACAGTAGCAGGATTAGAGTTGACAAGAAGCGTACCTAACACGACGTCAGGCGCCTCCTGTGCTTCCTCAGCAGAGATGTGGTTGACGTGGCCGCTTCCCACGCCCTGGGTCACGGGGACAACCTTCTGATCCAGAGGATGACCACCTCCTTGCCCGCGTCCTCCATTAGGACGAGGGGCCGCTCCTGTCTTCTTAGGGCAATTATTCGTATAATGGCCCTTCTGGGTTGTAGAAGAAACAAGTGACCCCGGCAGCTGGATTGCGGAGGCCACCTGGCTGACTCGTAGGTGCACGTGGTTGAGACACAGCCTGCGAAGGACGAGGTGCAGAAATAGGCAACCTTGGAAAAGCTGAAGCCTAAGGACGGGGCACCTGAGCTTGAGACGCGGGCCTTGCAGCTTCGGCGAAAAACAAACCTGCACACCGGAGGGACTAGACAGAGAGAAGGACTTCTTGGCGCAATCGATTTGCCCCAAATGCTAAGACAACCAATCCATACTAAGAATCACATCCAAGCTCGCAGAATTGAGGAGGATAAGATTTGCCAGAAATCCAACTCCCTCAATCTCAACAGGAACATCCCGACTCTCTATTTCAGCTCTCAACTCCGAACCCGGAGAGCGAATGAGTAACGGGACCAACAGAGGAGCAAAAAGAAGATCACCAACAGCAGCAAAAGACATAGATACAAAGGAAAGTGAAGCTCCTGAGTTAAACAAAACAGTAGCAGGATTACAGTTAACAAGAAGCATACCTAACACGACGTCAGGCGCCTCCTGTGCTTCCTCAGCAGAGATGTGGTTGACGCGGCCGCTTCCCACGCCTTGGGTCACGGGGACAACCTTCTGATCCGGAGGATGACCACCTCCTTGCCCGCGTCCTCCATTAGGACGAGGGCCGCCCATCTTCTTAGGGCAATTATTCGCATAATGGCCCTTCCAGTTCTGAAGAAACAAGTGACCCGCATGGATTGCAGAGGCCACTGGTGACTTCGTAGGTGCGTGGTTGAGACACGGCCTGCGAAGGACGAGGTGCAGAAATAGGCGACCTCAGAAAAGCTGAAGCCTAAGGACGGGGCACCTGAGCTTGCCCGAAATGAGGACGGGGATGGTTGGCCTGGCGGACCTCTGGGACTCCCACTTGCGCTTGCAGGACTCTCCCAACGCTCTCCCCTTGTGCTCGGAGACAATGGCCTTGTCCACCAAGGTCTGGAAGTTAGGGAAGTCAACAATAGATAGCTTGTGCTGCAACTCCTCGGACAAACCATCCACGAACTTCTCCTGTTTGGCCTCATCAGTGGCCACCTCTTCTGGAGCATAACGAGCCAAATGGTTAAACTCGTACAAATACTCCGCCACTGACCTGTGCCCTTGCTTGAGCGCAAGAAACTCCTTCTTCTTGAGCTTCATCAAGCCGGCGGGGATGTGAGCCCGACGGAAAGCAGTACAGAACTCATCCCAAGAGACAACATGGCCTGCGGGCTCCATGGCAAGGAAATTCTCCCACCACGAAAGAGCTGCAATTTCCAACTGATGGGGTTAGCAACAAAACCCAAAAACTAGAAGCTAAAGAAAGCAAAAAGGAAAGCCAACGACTAGGGGAATGGGCATCACCCTAACCGAAAGCCAACAAGACAGCAAGGAAACGAACTCTACAAGCTTACAACAGGCACAAGAACAACAAGAAACCACAAGACTTAGGATCAACTTCCCGACGCGACTAACCCGTATTGAAAGAATGAGCAATCGGTTAGGAAGATAAAATTCAGAACACAACTCTAAATCTAACACACCTAAAGAGCAAGATAAAACCAGCAAAAGAGATGTTAGATACTTAGCTAACTACTATCACATCTTACCCTTTTATTCCCACAAGTTTTAGTTGAATTATCCTTTCATTATCTACCTTATTTACTAATTAGAAGCTTGCTGTCCAAATTTGACTCCAAGCTCCAAGCGCTTATATTCTTCGCCAAAAGATAGCCAACACTTCAAATTTACAACTCTCATTGGTTATCCAAACCAAATTAAACGATAACAACTATCTTTTGAAAGAAGGAGAGGAAAACAACCTTTTTCAAACTCAAACAAGAGTAAGATGAGATGAGCAATCTAGGATAGGTAAGGAGTAAAATCTGAGAATTTACTTAAGCTTTCATAAACCATTTGATATTTTTAAACTAAGTTTTTCGAAACATCCTAAAGACGACCAAGCTAGGGTTGCTATGGTCAGTACGGCTCTGATACCAAGCTTTGTGAGACCCCGGGGTATTTAGCTTGTAATACTTAGTCATTCCATTGACCCTAGCATCACTGTAACATCCCAAATGTATAATCAGGTGTTTGTTCAAATGTAATTAAATGTGTAGAAACTAAAACTTTTTCTCACATGTAATTATTGTCCAAGATTTGTGTAATCCAAAAACACAAAGTCCTTGTTGACCAAAAGTCAAGTCCTTTTTCCATTTGTCGCCACTCTTGTGCCAAACATTTGGAAAATAATTTTCCTTGGTCCTAAAGTTGATGTGGGACCCCTCTGAAAAATATCACAAGTTGTAAAACTTGTTTGGTAAATTTTGGAGGTAAAACAATCCTTTGAAATAACCTTAATGAATTTCTTGAGAAAACGCTTTGCATAATAACCTCTGGAAAATTTATGTAAGGTTAATCTTATTGTCGACAAGCTCGAGTTAAAATTTCATCAAATTTGGAGTTCATTTGCTATCTCAATAAATCCTCTTATGTCTCAAATTGTTTATTAATTTAAATAAACTGGTTTGACTTGGGCTTGAACCGCTTTGCAAAGCAGGTCCAACCCAACCGCCTCCCTTAGCGCGTCAAACCTCCTCTCCACCTTGATCAAATCGTAGCCGTTGGATTAACATCCAACCGCCACGACCTCCTCCGCGATCAATCCGCCAGACCTCCCGCCTCATCGAGTCTTGGCCGGATCGAAAATCCATGGCCCTCGACCTCCCCGCGCTCAAACCACCTTGACCTCCATTTTGTACTCACTTGAGGTCGTAGCCGTTGGATTCAATCCTAAGGCCACGACCTCCTCTGCAAACCTTCTCTGCGAGGTCCTCCCACCTTGTTGAGGTCGTAGCCATTGGATCAGATCCAACAGCCCACGACCTCCCCTCAAAATCCAGCTCACAAAACCTCCCCATCGTGTGTTGTAGCCGTTAGATTTAAAATCTCTGCCACGACCTCCTGTGCCTTGTCTTGTCGACCTCCCCTTTGGTTGTGTGCCCTTGGATTTAAATCCACGAGCCATGACATCCCCTCTTTTCTCTAAGTCACACGCAGATTATGTCCTCCTCTCAGTGCGAGCCCTTGGATGTAAATCCAAAGGCTAGGACCTCCTAACCCTTTATCCTTTAAAGATCTGCGTTATGGAAATCGGAGGGCCACGACCTCCCTTTCCAAATCGTGTGGCTGGGACCTCCTCCCAGTCACTTAAAACATAACGGTTCAAACTTAAAATCCGAGGGCCAGGACCTCCCCATCCACTTAATTCAACGGTGGATGTGAGGTCCTGTTCTTCTCCTACCTTGGGCGCGCGTGCGAGCCATGGCAGTGGGCAAAGTCAGAGCATGTCTTGTCCCAACGGCTCTTGTAGGCCCGCATTAAATGCGTGTCAGCTCCTGCCGCACCCTAGGCCCTATTCTGACCACCTAATATGTCCTCTCCATCATGTCAACTCCCATGGACCTCCCCATGGGCTAAGCTCACCATGAGCTTAACCCATGGTGCAGGACCTTTGTGCCATTGGTATAAGATTCCCTTGAGCCCCCCTTTGGCTTCTTTTACACACCATTGCCGCCTTGCTTGCACCTCTGTGCTTGCGAGCTCTTAGCAACCGTAGCTCTGGCTGCCATTGGAGCACCTTGGAGCTCCTCGGTGGCCTTGTTCCTAGGTGGCCAAGGTGGATCTTGAAATTGGAGCTTTGGCCGTGGAGCAACCTTGTCTTCCCCAGCTCCGGTCCTCACCTTCCACGACCTCCTCAGAACCTTTGGACCTCCAGGTAACTTTCCTGGTAGTCCTTAGAGGCTTGGCACCCGCGTGTATGTTGTTGCGGAGCTTTTCTTGGGCACCCGCTTGAATGGCAACATGAGCTCAAATTTTGCTTCTTGCCTTTTTCACCGTGTGGTCTCCTTGCTCCTCTCGGCTCGTCGGCGCTCTAGGCCGCCGCCGAGAAATAGGTCGATGAATGCGCTGGCTATTGCGGTCCCGCGGTGCCCTCGGTGTCGCCGCCGTGCCCTAAATCGCCGGCGATAAGCCGTGGGGCGTCCTCAAAATTTTGTCCTGACGCCCCGATCAGTCTATTGTCGGTTTAGGACAAAGATTCGCGCGCTTAAGGCGCTAATCATTTGCTCAACCTCGTTATCATTGGCGTGTCTTAAATCGCATTTAATCCCGCCCGTGCGCGCATTTAAGACCTCGCCGCGGACCTCCTTGTGTCCCGCGCGCATTAACTCCTGTCCAGCGGCGTCGCGAGCGCAAAGGGCATCGTATGCAGGGCGTCCATGACCTCCTCAGGAGATCCGGAACGTCCAGACCTCCCTTGCGCAATCGTGGCCGTCTGCACCTCCCTAGGAGGTGCTGTGGCGCAGACCTCCGCAGTTGGACCTCCCCGTTGATCTGCGCCGCTTATGTCCTCTCTGTGTTGATCGCAGCCATTGAGGACCTCCTCCTTGTTGTGGTTCGTTTGATGCAAGATCGTGACCACGACCTCCCCTCTGCTTTCATGGCCTCGGATGGGAGGACATGGACCGTTGGATCCAAGATCCACGCCCATGACCTCTGGACCTCATGGCGGCGTGTGCATGCATGTTCTCTGGGAGGTCTCGAGCCGTTAGATCTGAGATCTGTGGCTCACGCCCTCCCATGTCTTTATGGTTTTAGAAATTCCAAGAATTGTTATTTTAAGAACTGAAAAAGGTATGAACTTTAAAATTCCATAACTAAGTCAATTTAAATCCAAATAGGGTGATTCAAATTTTGTTAGCTCTGGTTTGACCTGGGCTCCAACCTAAAAATGGTTATGAGCCCAGTTCAGCTCCAGAACATGGTTTTGCAAATAGGTTCTAAAACTAACTTTAAATGTGGTGTTTAACTTGTAAAATACATAACTAATGCTCTGTAGATTATTTTTGAGTGAATCCAACTTTGTTGGTTTCCTCTATTAATGAACTTACTGTGAAAATTAGTTCTGAGCAGGTTGCTGTTGTCAAAAAGAGTTCTTGTGCATTATAATTTTGTTCAAGTTCTTGTTTTTGAAAAATTATAGAAAATGCATAATAGCTCCAAATGAGGTGAACTCAATTGTGTTATTCATCTCATGAAGTGCTTGTTTTACAGTAAAAATTTCAGTGTCACCACCCTTCTAGAAAATGTTGCCTCATAATTAAATTAGTGAATAGTGGCAGTTTGTATTTTTAGGGCTGAGCAGATTTGTTTTGCTCATAACTTTTGCATTGAGAATCCAAATCAATTGGTTCTTATTGCTAAATTCCTAAAAATCATCCTCTTGCTGCTGTAGAAATTTCAGAGTATTTGGAGTTTGTTTGCTGTGCTGTCTTTGTCGTTTTAAATCGTTTTTATCGATTGTTTTCGTCTTTTCGATTAGGTGCCGACGAGTGGGTTGAACCCGTGAGTGATCCTCAGCAATATATTGAGCAAAACCAGTAAGGCAAGCAGTTTGATCATATCCATTTATTGTCCTATTACTTTAAAGCTTAATACTTTGTTTCACTTATATGTATGCATGCTACTTTGTGTTAAAATGTCGCTAGTAATCCTATAGATGCATATTCTGTAGGTAAATGTTCATTCTCTACTACTAAGTCTAGGATTATCTTGCTGCGATTTAGAGTTCGCTGGATGGACTCTTATCGCTTAGTAGTTTACGTTGATAATGCTTAGCAATGCTTAGATAATGATAGAAATGGGCGGTTGCCGACATTATGTCGATGACCTTGATCACACTAAAATCTTTATTCCATTTTGTCCTTTTTGTGGTTTGTTACTTTGTAAACAAATAAAACCAAAATGAAAACAAAACTGTTTGACTTGGGCACAATGGATGTTGGTGTGATATTTTGGGTGTGATCGGAATGGTGCCTAAGTCCCCAAGGACCGAGTTACTTGTGTCACTAAGCCAAAGCGCTCTTAGCGTGCTAACCACACGAGGGGATATGGGACCTCTCTTGACTAAGTACTTTGGGAGGTGTTAATTATGAGCTGGTCGGTGGGTGGTTTTAAATGTGTGTGTGTGGTGTGGGAGAGGAGCATTAGCAGGTGGTTAGGTCAGCCTAGTGTGTCCTTATCCCGTGGGTTCTTGACTCTTAATTAGCATCGCCCATTGGAAATGTCTCAGTAGGACTTAGCCGTCTTAAGGCATACCAAAGGAAGTGTGCTAAATCATGTGGCTAAAAGGCGGTCTCGACGTGTGGGTACATTGGTACACCCTGCGCAGGTTAAAACTATTGAATAGCCTCGTCCTAGGTTATGGACATGCTTGGTAAGGTCGTGCAAGAACTAGACTACAACATTTAAATTAAAACTTGATGGGTTGGTATGAATGGATGTTCATGCTATTGTGGTGGCTAATGGGTTAGCCACTTCCAGGATTGTTATCTATCAATTGTTAATTGTCTCGTTGTTTCTTGCAAATGAAAAATGAATTGCAACTTTGCTTTGGAATCTATTTAAATATTGCAAATGAAAACTTGCTTTATGCTAAAATAAGTCCAAAGCCTCATCCACTTAAATAAAGTTTGCATGTAGCTAAACTATAGTTACATTATATTACGTCGGTCTTAAGTACATTTTGTACTCATTTGCTTTGCTTAATAACTTTGTTGCGAGAGGAGGTAGGGTCCAAAGGGCTTTACTTTTGTGAGTCGTGTCGGTGGTTGGAAAGCGACTAGCTTGGCGGTCGGTCGATTGCCTTGTGGGTGAAGGTACACTAGTTGGCTCTTGTTTTGGGCCATCTCTATGGCACTTTTGCTTCATTGTTATCTTAGTAATCTTGTTGTTATTTGGCGATCGGCCTCTCTTTTGTAATAACTATCCTTTATGTATATTAACTTCGGTTTGTTGCTTGTTCTGCTTCTATGTGTTGGAATGGAATTGATGCAATCTTTTGTAATGAGTTGTGTGTCTTGATTCAGGAAGTACATATATCTCGAGGCACGGTTTATTTAGCTGATAATACTAGGGTCAATTGGATGACTAAGTATTATGAGCCTAATAAATCGGGGTCTCAAAATCACAAACAAAATATCTCGTGCCTCGGGAAAATATGTACACCCAGAAGTGTTGTACATACACCCTTTTACAAAATCATGCATCAATTACATACAAACATAGAACCAAAGCACGAACTAGATTAAACAAGAAACATACATAATAGAGTTATTACAAAAGGGGCCGACCGGCCAAATACAAGCTAAAGAGTTAAATAAACAGCGGAAGCAAAAGCCATAAGATGGCAATAAATAAGAGCCAATTAGTGTGCCTTTAACCCACAAGGCAACCAACCGGACCACCAACCTAGTCGCCAAACCCACCGACATCTCACAAAAGTGGATCCTTGGGGATCACTTCTTCCTCTGCAACAATTAAATTTAAACAAAGCAAATGAGTACTAAAATGTACTGCAAGATCGACGTAGTGCAACAACCTATACATAGCTACATGCAAGCTTATTTAATTGTGGAAGGCTCTAGGCTCAATTTTAGCATAAAGCAAGTTTTCATTTGCAATAATGTAATAGATTTCAAGCAATTTGACAAACTGTTTTTAATTGTTCAAATAACAGCGACACAATAATAATAACAACAATAAAGACAACCTGGAAGTGACTAACCTAATAGTCACCACAACAATAGCATGAATTACCCATTCATACCAACCCAATAAGTTTTAATTAAAGGTGTAGGACCAGAAAGGCGACTAGAGGGGGGGTGAATAGGAGCACGAACCCTTTTTCACCTTAATTGAATTCAATACTAATTTCACTCCAATAGCTATAAAAGCTATGAAGATCAATATACAAGCATAGCGGAAGACTTGTATTGAATCCAATGAAAACCCCGAAGCAAAACAACCAAAATTTCCGAAAACTCAATTCTCAAATAGATGGGCGGTCAGACCTCTGAAATTGGCGGGTCAAATATTTTGCCTAGCAGTCAGACCTCTGATATTGGCGGTCAAACCACCCCAGACGATGAACAGCAAACTCAGCCTGAAAAATCGAAACGAAAATCGGTCTAACTTTTGATCTACACGGTCAAACTTAACCAAATTTGGAACACGCCTTCCTAAGGATATTAGGAATCTATTCCAAGAAGAGATTGAGTAGATCCACATCAAAGTTTTTACTTTTTTTTGTTTTACCGAAAGAGGGTTCAAAATCGGGCAAAAACCAAAAACTTGATCCAAACGTTGCTCATGGGAGATTGATGATCTAGATGATCCTAGATGTATTCCCACACATCACAGCAAGGTAAAAGAGGGAAAGAAACCAACCAAAAACCCCAGGATCAAAGAAACCTTCAAAATCTCAAATATAGAGCAAGAACGCACAAGAGACTCATCTTTGGGAATCATCCATAGATTGATTCACGAATGGTTGCTGGTTACAGCCACTCCCTCAAGGAGGACAAGAGCTCAATCCATGTGCACACAAATCAACACAACTCCCTAGATCCCTAAGCCTCTCCTTTTTCTCCCTAAGCCCTAAGACAAACTAGGGTTTACAAATGAAGTGCTTAGTTGGCTGCTGTGAATAGCCCCCTCTCTATTTATACTAGAGGCTTAGCTTCTAGAAGAGTTAACCCTAATGGGCTCCCGTTAAGGCCCAATAGAAACGGGTCACACACGCACGTATTTTAAAGCGCTGTCTTCACTTCTCTTAACCTAAACCGCTTCCCTTGCGCCATCCCGCGCCGCGGTTTAGCCAACAAGTCACAAAGGCGGTATTTGGTGAAATTACCAAAATACCCCTTCTCGATCCTTCTCCATGGACCAAGTCCAAACCAGTCGAAGCAATCGCTTGCTCCGCTACGTGTAGGTTGATCAACGGCTCTCATCATGTCGGCAAGTCTCTCCCGTCCGAATCCCATCAGAACCTCCAAGGCACTTGCAATCTTGGAATCAGATTACCATCATTCCACAAATCTGTTTTCCAATAGAAAATGGTGTTTATCTTAGATCACCAAGGGAAAGGAATTGTTATTATTGCATTTTTTATCATTTGCTTTAAATTTTCACGATCAAAATTTGAACTTTGAGAACTAAAAATCAAAATGATGGTTTATTTCAATATTTGAATATCCAAATTATGGAACTATATATATATATATATATATATATATATATATATATATATATATATATATATATATATATATATATATATATATATATATATATATATATATATATATATCAAATATATAATTTCAAGTCCAAAATATCAAAATATGAATCCTAAATTTTGGAATTTTAAATTCAAATAATTTAAATTCAAAATTTAAAAAGTTTGGATTTTGAAAATCCAATTTTTGAAATATCTTGAATCTTAAATTTAGAAATTTAGAATTTATAATTCGTAAATTTCAAATTCGATAATTTAAAATTAAAAAAATCAAAATTTGATATTCTAAAATCCAAACATTGAAAGTTTCAAGTTTTGAATTTTAGAATTTCAAATCCTGATAATTTAAATTCGAAAACTCAAATTTTTTATACTTTGAAATTTATGAATGTTAAGCTTCAAGCTTTGAAATTTCAAAACATGTAATTTAAATCTGTGGACTTGTTGGCTCAAGTTATGAAATGTTTGAACTATTATAAGGACTTTTGTAGTTTAATTCAAACTAACCAAACGTTGGAATCTTAGCTTACTAATAATGTATTTACTGGTAATGAGATTGACGGAAATATTAGATTGCAGGGGAATGTGGTGATTGTAATTCTAATTGCAAGGTTAAGTTGTCATCACGTTTTCGATGTTTGTGGGACGTGGAGCTATGGCTTGCATGCTGTTGCCATGTTTGTGCAATGTGAGATATGCAATCTTGTGAATTTCTTTTTTTTTCTCCAAAATCTTGTGAATTCCTTAAATTGCAAAGCATCCTTCTTCCTGGAAACAACTATATTGTTTTGCTACCATAAAAAATGTACCAGGTTTGAAACAATTCTATCACGGTATGCTGATATGAGAAACTAAAAGATGAACATCACGAGAAGTCTAAACCAGAAATAACAATTGAAGTCTTACATGAAGTGGAAATGATAATGATACTCTTGAATAAGAGCATGATAAAAGCAAAATCAAGTCACATGCAGTGTCTTACATGACACTAGCATTGCATATGAACTTGGGAGATCGCGTACCAAGTGAGTCCACCGTCGCCATGGCCAAGATGCGCCACTGCCACGGCATTGGTCGGATGTGTCGATAAGGGGATGAGATGCCCTTCCTTACTGTTCTTCTTTGCTTGGTTGGTCTAGTCTTGTTCAAGAGGCTTGGTCTTAATGGTTGGTGTGGTCTGTACTTTGTACAAATTGATGTGATTGGCAAAACAAAAACATCACTTGAGAATAAATGGTAAAAGAAGATAAAAGAATAGGAAACCAAAAAAAACTAAAGAAAATGACATATTTCAAAGGAGTAAGAAACTAGAGTGACATTGTGAGGTCCCCGGGGTATTAGGCTCGTGATGCTTAGTCGTACCACCGACCCTAGCCTCACCAACCAAATATCCCGTGCCTTGGGAAAATATGTACATCCCAGAAGTGTTGTACATACACCCTTTTACAAAGTCATGCATCAATTCCATACAAACATAGAACTCAAGCACGAACTAGATTAATTAAAAGACATACATAATAGCAAGTTATTACAAAAGAGAGGCCGACCAGCCAAATACAAGCTAAAGAGACTAAATAACAGCGGAAGCAAGGTGCCATAAGATGGCGATAACAAAAGAGCCGATTAGTGTGCCTTTAACCCACAAGGCAACCAACCAAGCCACCAACCTAGTCGTCGAAACCGCAGCACATCTCACAAAAGTGCATCCCTTGGGGATCCACTTCGTCCTCTGCAACAATTAAAGTTAAGCAAAGCAAATGAGTACAAAAATGTACTCGCAAGACTGACGTGTAAGAGTAACAGCCTATAATTAGCTACATGCAAGTTTTATGTAAGTGGAATGAGGCTTTGGGCCCAATTTTAGCATAAAGCAAGTTTACATTTGCAATAATGTAATAGATTTAAAGCAATTTGACAAAGCATTTTTAATTGTTGAAGTAACAACGATACAATAATAATAACAACAGTAGAACAACCTGGAAGTGACTAACCCAATAGTCACCACAACAATAGCATGAATTACCTAATTCATACCACCCAACAAGTTTTAATTAAAGGTTTAGTCTAGTTCTTGAGTGACCTTACCAAGCATGCCCATAACCTAGGACGAGGCTATTCAAATAGTTTTAACCCTGCAGGGGTGTACCAATGTACCCACACGTCAGACCACCTTTTCGCCAAGCTATTTAGCATACTTCCTTTAGTATGCCGGCACAGCTAAGTCCTACGAGACAGTTCCAATATTGTGCATTAACTACGAGTCGCCCGTATGGATAGAAACCCATACATTGAGAAAGAGCCATTGTAAAGCCGCAAGTCAACTACCACAGTAGGGTAAAGCTTACGGACAACTACAATGCACTTCGGTGTGGAGAACCTAACCGGATTCCACTCCCGCTCACCCAACACATATCACAAGTTTCTTTTTCACACAACCCACACACACAACCACCTGCGACTCGGAGGTAACACACGCCAAAGTACTAAGTCAAGAGGGGTTCCCAATACCCTCGTGTGGTTAGCACGCAATATTGCTTAGTTTAGTGGCCCAAGTAACTCGGTCCTTAGGGACTTAGGCACCATTCCACACACCATGAGATCACACCAATATTCATTGTGCCCAAGTCAATAACAATTTTGTTTTCATTTTTATTTCTTTACAAAGTAACAAAGCACAAGTGCTGGACATAATGGAATAATAGTTTTTGTGTGATCAAGGTCATTGACATAAGTCGACAACCGCCCATTTCTACCGTTATCTAAGCATTGCTAAGTATTATCAAACGGAAACTACTAAGTGATAAGAGTCCATCCATCGGACTCTAAATCACAGCAAGATAATCCTAGGCTTAGTAGTAGAGATTGGATATTTACCTACAGAGTATGCATCTATAGGATCAACTAATCGATAATCATTTAACAATAAAATAGAGCATGCATATATACAAGTTAAACAAAGTATTAGACTTTAAAGTAATAGGATTAAATGGATACGATCAAACTGCTTGCCTTGCTGGATTTGCTCACTAAGCTGTAGAGGATCACTCACGGGATCAACGCACTCGTCGGCACCTAACGAAAAAGCGAAAAGAACCGATAAGAACGAAGAAACCGAAAAGACTCAATAGCAAACTTTCTCCAAATGATCTGAAAATTTTACAGCAGCAAGAGCATTATGTTTAAAGAATTTAGCAACAAGAACCAATTGATTTGAATTCTCAATGCAAAAGTTATGGCCAAAACAAATCTGCTCAGCCTGGAAAATCGGTTACTGTTCATCCGATTTAAATTCTTTAGCACAATTTTCCAAAGAGGTGTTGCACCTGGGATTTTTATGATAAACATAGCACCTCATGAGATGAATAACACAATTGGATTCACCTCATTTGGAGCTAGTATGCATTTTCTATGATTTTTCGAAGACATGCATCAGAGCACAAAATAAAATGCACCCACAAAGTTTTTTGAAAATAGGGGAATGCCTAAAACCTATTCTACCATTTAGCACACTAATAGAGGAAGCCAACAAAATTGGATTCACTCAAAAAGGATGTACAGAGAATTACTTATGCATTTTACAAGGTAAATGCAATTTTTAGAGCAACATTTAAAGTCTAATTCTAAACCAATTTTCAAATCCATTTTCTGGAGACGAACCAAGCTTACAACCATTTTTAGATTAAAGCTCAGCTCAACCCAGAGCTACCAAAATTGGAATCAACTCAAATGGATTTAAAATGAATTAGTTATGCATTTTTGAAGTTTATTACCTTTTGTAGTTCACAATTAATTCCCTCGGGAAATCCCTAAATTGAATCGACGTGGAAATTTGTGGGCCGTCGATATCGAATCGGACGGTCCAGCCCAAGGGACGAACGCGCGCTCGCGCCCGTGCGGAACCAACGAACATGGACCGTTGATCTTGGATCCAACGGCCCAGGTTGAATCACGCGCAGCACGTTTGAACTCACGCGCGCGAAGGGTTCGGTGAATCGTAGCCGTTGATCCAGAAACAGATGGCGCGGATTGCATCGCACGCTGCGCACGCACAGCGACGGTCTTAAGGCGCGGAACCCACCTGTCAGCGACTCATCAACTCACTAAGACAGCCATTAACTCCTAACGCCCATGATTAGCAATTAATGATAGGATCTTTGTCCTAATGACGCTGGCACAGTGCCGCGTCTGACAAAACGACCCGACGGCGCACAATCGGTCACCGCCGGCGACGTGGACCACGGCGGTGCGAGCTACGGCCAGCTACGGGTGCGCAATAGCAACGCGCACCCGCTGGTACCACTCACACCTACGGCAGTGGCCTAGAACGCCGGTGAGCCGGAGGAGAACGGAGGTGACCAAAACGGCCGAAAGTGAAACATGAAGTAAAGCTCTGCATTGTTCAGGTAAACAGGTGCCCAGCCATCTAGGGACTATAAGCAAGCTACCTGGATGATGCAGAGGCCCGGCGACGGTCGGTGCAGCTCCGGCGACGAGGAGCAGCGCCGACGACGAAGGAGACAACGCGGGGGAAACACCCTGAGCAAAAAGGGAGGGACCGCGTCATCGGGATGGCTCCCACATGGTTCAAGGATGATCCCAGAGCGAGCAATTGGAGAATGAAGCACTCACCGGAGATGGAGACGAAAAGGGGTGCTCCCGGCCGCAAGGATCCAAAACTCCCAATTAGGCCACTCCTGTGAAAGCAAACCTAAATTGAGTTAGGGTTTTTACTCCAGGAGATTAGGGGCACAAGATGACGCGGAAGGATTTGAAGGAAAATCACTGGGACCCTGTCTTCACCGACAAGCTTCAAGGTCCGACAATGGCGGTGGGGTGTTTCGGGTGATTCGAGCTCAACCAGCAAAGAGCAAGTCAAGTGGGTGGTTAACGGGGTACCAGGAGGAACAAGAGGGCCTTTTATAGCCGGGGAGCAGAGGCAATGAGCTAGGGTTAAGCTCCATGGTGAGCTTAGCCCACAGCTTAGTTCATGGCTCACCCCGCACGGATGGAGGGGATAGCTTGCAGAGGAGGGCGACTAAAGGGGCTAAAGCACTGCGCGCATTAATTAGACGCAGTAAAGAGCGGTTGGGAGGTGACAAGGCACTGCCCCTCCCCACGCATGCGCTCTGCCATGGCGACCAAGATGCTTGGCAGGCCATGAAAGCACGAGGAAGAGGATGACGCGTCCGGCGTCGGATCGGAAATGGACAGTCACGATTGAAGGCATCTTGGCGGTTAGATCGAGATCCAACGGTGGCAAGGCACAGAGCAGTTAGTTGATCTGGTTCAACCCACTCGCAACTGGCTCGGTCGCTTTGACGCAAATCGTTGGATGGGAATCCAACGGCGGAGAAAGGACGTGGGCGTTTGAAAGGCTGAGCCACGCGCGGCGTTGGATCCAGATCCAACGACTAAGGAAGCGCGCGCGAAAGGGAGGCTCGGGCCGACGCGAAGGGGGTTGGGCTCAACCAACTCGAAAGTGGCTCGGACCCAAGGAACAGTGCTCCAGATTTGAATTTAGAATTTGAAGCTGAGTTCAGAAGGATTTTTAGAGGTAGCAAACTAACTCCAAAAATTCTGAAATTTTGACTGGAGCTTCCTCACTCCAGGCTTAACCTTACATAAAATTTCTAGAGATTTTCATGCACTGTATTTTTCTCAAGAAATTCTTCCAGGTTTGCTTTAGGGTTTGACCAATTGAAGAATTGGTTTGACTTACCTCCAAAAATCATCAAATAATTTCTAAAAATTATGAAATTTTTCAGAGGAGTCACTAATCATCCCTAGAACCAAGGAAAATTATTTCCAAAGTTTGGCACAAGATTTGTGACAAAGTTGAATAAGGGTTTAACTTTAGTCAACAGGAGGTTTTAGACTTTTGAATTCCACAATTCTTGACAAGAATTATAGAAAGGTTCAAGAGTTTCGAGATGTGAGAAAAGTTTTAATTTCTACGCATTTTCTTACATTTGAAACACATACCCATTTTAGGTTACATTTGAAACACACATCTAGATTTGGTTACATTTGAAACACAAACCTAGATTTGGTCACATTTGTATATTTGGGATGTTACAAAACCTCCCCCCCTTACAAAAATCTCGTCCCGAGATTTGGCTCACTCAAAAAAGAAAGAGGGGTAGTCCACACGCAGACGATCTTCCCTTTACCAAGTAGCTTCATACTTGGAATGATTCGACCACTGAACCTTAAGAAACTTGATGGAACGATTTCTCGTTCTTCGTTCAGCCTCTTCAAGGATGCGAACAGGGTGTTCGTGATAGGTCAAATCTTCTTGGACATCGAGAGTTTCCAACGGAGCTTCCTCGGTTGGAACATGGAGGCACTTCTTCAACTTGGACACATGAAACACATCATGTACCCCTTCAAGTGCAGCAGGCAAATCCAACTTATAAGCAACAGCTCCCTTCTTCTCGATGATGCGGTAAGGACCAACATATCGAGGAGCTAACTTGCCCTTGACGCCGAAACGTTGATGGCCCTTCAAAGGAGAGACTTTGAGATAAACAAAGTCATTGGGCTCAAAGCTCAACTCACGATTTACGACGATCCGCATAGCTCTTTTGCCTTGATTGAGTCAGGCGCAATCGCTATGAATAAGTCGGACTTGACTCTCAAATTTCATTGATCGAGTCCGGACCAAAGAAAGGTCTCTCGCCAATCTCAGACCAATATAACGAGGTTCTACACTTCCTCCCATATAAGGCCTCGAAAGGTGCCATGCCGAGACTAGCCTGAAAGCTGTTGTTATAAGAAAACTCGGCGAATGGCAAGCATTTCTCCCAATGCTTCCCATAGAAAAGAACACACGCCTGGAGCATGTCTTCCAAAACTTGGTTGACCCTTTCGGTCTGACCATCAGTTTGGGGATGATATGCTGAGCTGAAAGCAAGACGAGTTCCCATAGCCTCTTGCAAACTATGCCAAAAACAAGAAGTGAACAAAGATCCACGATCCGACACAATCGTCTTCGGCACACCATGCAAACTCACGATGCGGGCTATGTAGAGTTCCGCCAAAAGACCTACCCGAAGGGTAGCCTTGATAGGAAGAAAATGTGCCACCTTAGTCAACCGATCGATGATGACCCAAATGACATCATTCTTCCTCGGGGACGTGGGTAGACCGGTGATGAAATCCATTCCGATCAAATCCCACTTCCACTCTGGCACTAGCAAAGGCTGAAGCAGACCTGCTGGACGCTGATGTTCAGCCTTCACACGACAACACACGTCGCACTTGGCGACAAACCTCGTAATCTCCCTCTTCATGCGGGTCCACCAAAATCTCAGACGGAGATCCTGATACATCTTTGTGGCCCCGGGATGAATGGACAAAGGAGAATCATGGGCTTCGCGGAGGATCAAGTCTCGCAAATCCATATCCTTTGGAACCACAAGGCGCTGTCCAAACCTCACAACCCCAAGTTCATCCTCTGAGAAGCACTTGGTAGTTCTGTTCTTGACATTCTGCCTGATTCGGGTCACTCCAGCATCTGATTGCTGAGCGGCCTTGATCCGATCCACCAAGATTGGTTGCACAACCAAGGTAGCGAGGAATCCATGCTCAACTACCTCCAAGTTGAGACGCTGGAATTCTTCAAGAAGAGAGGGCTGATGCTCCTTGAGCAACAAGGCATTGCAATGCGTCTTACGACTAAGTGCATCGGCAATGACATTAGCCTTACCCGGATGATAGTGAATACCCATGTCGTAGTCTTTGATCAATTCCAACCACCTTCTTTGCCTAAGGTTCAGATCGGGTTGGGTGAACAAATACTTCAAGCTCTTGTGATCCGAATACACTTCACAACGATTACCGATTAGGTAATGTCGTCAAATCTTAAGTGCATGAATCACAGCAGCTAGCTCCAAATCATGGGTTGGATAGTTGAGTTCATGAGGTCTCAACTGCCTCGATGCATAGGCCACTACCTTGCCTTCTTGCATCAAGACACACCCGAGTCCTCGACGAGAAGCATCGCAGTAGATATCGAAGCTCCGATGGATATCGGGTAGAACGAGAACAGGAGCTGAGGTCAAATGCTTCTTGAGTTCTTGAAAACTCTGTTCGCAAGCATTGGACCACAGGAACTTCTTCTCCTTCTTGAGCAACTCAGTCATCGGCTTCGCGATCTTGGAGAAGTTCTCGATAAAGTGACGGTAATAACCGGCTAAATCGAGAAAACTCTGCACCTCGGTTACCGAACTAGGCTGACTCCAAGAGAGCACATCGCTGACCTTGCTAGGGTCCACGGCTACGTCTCCTGCTGAAAGAACATGGCCCAAGAATGCCACTTCCTTCAACTAGAATGCACACTTGCTGAACTTCGCATACAGCTGGTGCTCACGCAGCTTCCCTAAAACAAGCTTCAAATGCTCGGCGTGTTCTTCATCGTCTTTGGAATAGATAAGAATATCATCGATGAAGACCACCACAAACTTATCCAAATACTCCATGAACACCGAATTCATGAGATTCATGAACATGGCAGGAGCATTTGTTAAGCCGAAAGACATGACGGTGTACTCGTACAAGCCATAACGAGTAGAGAAAGCCGTCTTGAGAATATCTTCAGGTCTAATCCTGACTTGATGATATCCCACTCTCAAGTCAATCTTGGAGAAGACTCGAGCTCCGGTCAACTGATCGAAGAGACCGTCGATACGGGCAATGGATACTTGTTCTTCATCACATTACTTCATTAAGCGGACGGAATCGATTTATTATCGCAAAGTATGGTCATTCTTCTTCACAAAGATTGCTAGACAACCCCAAGGAGATGAACTAGGGCGGATGAAACCCTTCTCTAGCAGCTCACCAATTTGCTTCTTCAACTCCACCAACTCATTTGGAGGCATCCGGTATGGCCTTCTAGAAATAGGGGCAGTACCGGGTGCTAACTCGATGACGTACTCGAGATCTCGAACTGGTGGCATCCCGGAAAGATCTTCGAGAAAGACATCGATGAAGTCGCACACGGTTAGAACTTCACGAATGTCCAAAGCTGGCTCCACTTCCATCGCAAAGAGATGCGGTCCAAGCAGCTTCGGCGAAAAAGAAACCTGCACGCCTGAGGGACTAGAAAGAGAGACGGACTTCTTGGCGCAATCGATTTGTCCCAAATGATGAGACAACCAATCCATACCAAGAATCACGTCCAAGCTTGCGGAATTGAGGAGGATAAGATTCGCTAAGAATCCAACTCCCTCAATCTCGACAGGAACATCCCTACACTCTAATTCAGCTCTCAACTCCGAACCGGGAGAGCGAATGAGCAACGGGACTAACAGAGGAGCAAAGAGAAGGCCACAAACAGCAACAAAAGACTGAGATACAAAAGAATGTGATGCTCCTGAATCAAATAAAACAGTAGCAAGATGCGAGTTGACAAGAAGCGTACCTAACACGACGTTAGGCGCCTCCTGTGCCTCCTCAGCCGAGATGAGGTTGACGCGGCTGCTGCCCACGCCCTGAGTAGCGGGGACAACCTTCTTATCTTGGGAAGGACCACCTCCTTGCCCGCGTCCTCCATTAGGACGAGGGGCCGCTCCAGCCTTCTTAGGGAAACTATTCGCATAGTGGCCCTTCTGGTTGCAGAAGAAACAGATGACCCCGGCAGCTGGATTGCGGGGGCCACCCGACTGACTCGCAGGTGCACGTGACCGAGGCACGGCCTGCGGAGGACGAGGTACAATAGCAAGCGCCCTCGACGGTGCTGAAACCGGAGGACGGGGCAATTGAGCTTACCCGAAACGGGGACGGTTGGCCTTGGCGGCCCTGTAAGACTCCCACTTGTGCTTGCGGGAATCTCCCAGCGCTCTCCTCTTGTGCTCGGAGACAATAGCCTTGTCCACCAAGGTCTGGAAATCGGGGAAGTCAACGATGGAGAGCTTGTCCTGAAGCTCCTCAGACAAGCCGTCCATGAACTTCTCCTGCTTGGCCTCATCAGTGGCCACCTCTGCTGGAGCATAACGAGCCAAATGGTTAAACTCATATAAATACTCTGATACGGACCTATGCCCTTGCTTGAGCACAAGAAACTCCTTCTTCTTGAGCTTCATCAAGTCGGCGGGGATGTGAGCTCGATGGAAGGCGGTGCGGAACTCATCCCAAGAGATCACATGGTCTGCAGGCTGCATGGCGAGGAAATTCTCCCACCATGAGAGAACTGCGCCTTCCAGCTGATGGGGGGGGGTGAAGAGGGCCTTCTCCTGATCCTGGCACTGAGCAATGTTGAGCTTCCGCTCAACCAGACGCAGCCAGTCGTCCGCCTCTAGTGGGTCCTCAGACCTGGAGAACGTGGGTGGCTGAGTGCGGAGGAACTTCGAGAGTCCCCCACGAGGTGGATGTCCACCACCTCCCCCTGATCCGGAGGCAGCAGAGAGACTGGAGGTGTTGCAAGCGATCGCCTCCAGAATCCGAGTCTAATCCATATGGTTCTGCTCGATCTGAGCGAGAACCTCAGCCATGGTCGGAGGAGGTGGAAGATCCTCATCCTGACCACCGGGTCGACCTCGACCACTACGAAGTTCTTCCACCATCCCGCCAAGAGAGAAAAGGGGTTAGCAACAAAGACCCAAAATTAAAAGCTAAAGAAAGCGAAAAACTACCGACTAAGGGAATGGGCATCACCCTAATCGAAAGCCAACAAGACAGCAAACAAAAGAACTCTACAAGCTTACAAGAATAATCAAGAAACTGCGAAGAAACACCAGACTTACAACCAACTTCCCGACACGACTAACCCGTATTGAATGAACTAGTAATCGGTTGAGAATATAAAATTCCGAACACAACTCCAAATCTAACACTTCTACAAAGCAAGATAAAATTAGCAAAATAGGTGTTAGATACTTAGCCAACTAATATCACATCTTACCCTTTTATTCCCACAAGTTTTAGTTGAATTATTCTCTCATTATCTATCCTAATTAGAAACCTTGAGATCTGTCATGAAATTTGATGCTTGCTGTCCAGATTTCAGATTCAAGCTCCTCGTCAATCACCGACTCCAGAACTTCAAAACCTTGTAACGGGCAGATCACACTTCAATTCGCCAATCTCATTGGTTCCCCCAAAAACCCGAATTAAACAATAACACTATCTTTTGAGAGGAGGAGAGGAAAACAACTTTTAAAACTCAAGCAAGAGCGAGATGAGATAAGAAAGCTAAGATAGGTAAGAAGTAAAGTTAGAGAATTTACTTAAGCTTTCACAAATCATTTGATATTTTGAAACTAAGTTTTCCAAAAATCCTAAAGACGACCAAGCTAAGGTTTCTATGGTCAGTATGGCTCTGATACCAAGCTTTGTGAGGTCCCCGGGTATTAGGCTCGTGATGCTTAGTCGTACCACCGACCCTAGCCTCACCAACCAAATATCCATCGGGAAAATATGTACATCCCAGAAGTGTTGTACATACACCCTTTTACAAAGTCATGCATCAATTCCATACAAACATAGAACTCAAGCACGAACTAGATTAATTAAAAGACATACATAATAGCAAGTTATTACAAAAGAAAGGCCGATCGGCCAAATACAAGCTAAAGAGGCTAAATAACAGCGGAAGCAAGGTGCCATAAGATGGCGATAACAAAAGAGCCGATTAGTGTGCATTTAACCCACAAGGCAACCAACCAAGCCACCAACCTAGTCGTCGAAACCGCAGCACATCTCACAAAAGTGCATCCCTTGGGGATCCACTTCGTCCTCTGCAACAATTAAAGTTAAGCAAAGCAAATGAGTACAAAAATGTACTCGCAAGACTGACGTGCAAGGGTAACAGCCTATAATTAGCTACATGCAAGCTTTATGTAAGTGAAATGAGGCTTTGGTCTCAATTTTAGCATAAAGCAAGTTTACATTTGCAATAATGTAATAGATTTAAAGCAATTTGACAAAGCATTTTTAATTGTTGAAGTAACAACGATACAATAATAATAACAACAGTAGAACAACCTGGAAGTGACTAACCCAATAGTCACCACAACAATAGCATGAATTACCCAATTCATACCACCCAACAAGTTTTAATTAAAGGTTTAGTCTAGTTCTTGCGTGACCTTGCCAAGCATGTCCACAACCTAGGACGAGGTTATTCGAATAGTTTTAACCCTGCAGGGGTGTACCAATGTACCCACACGTCAGACTGCCTTTTCGCTAAGCTATTTAGCACACTTCCTTTAGTATGCCGGCATGGCTAAGTCCTACGAGACAGTTCCAATATTGTGCATTAATTACGAGTCGCCCGTATGGATAGAAACCCATACGTTGAGACAGAGCCATTGTAAAGCCGCAAGTCAACTACCATAGTAGGGTAAAGCTTACGGACAACTACAACGCACTTCGGTGTGGAGAACCTAACTGGATTCCACTCCCGCTCACCCAACACATATCACAAGTTTCTTTTTCACACAACCCACACACACAACCACCTGCGACTCAGAGGTAACACACGCCAAAGTACTAAGTCAAGAGGGGTTCCCAATACCCTCGTGTGGTTAGCACGCAATATTGCTCAGTTTAATGGCCCAAGTAACTCGGTCCTTAGGGACTTAGGCACCATTCCACACACCATGAGATCACACCAACATCCATTGTGCCCAAGTCAATAACAATTTTGTTTTCATTTTTATTTCTTTACAAAATAACAAAGCACAAGTGCTGGACATAATGGAATAATAGTTTTTGTGTGATCAAGGTCATCGACATAAGTCGACAACCGCCCATTTCTACTGTTATCTAAGCATTGCTAAGCATTATCAAACGGAAACTACTAAGTGATAAGAGTCCATCCATCGGACTTTAAATCACAGCAAGATAATCCTAGGCTTAGTAGTAGAGATTGGACATTTACCTACAGAGTATGCATCTATAGGATCAACTAATCGATAATCATTTAACAATAAAAAAGAGCATGCATACATACAAGTTAAACAAAGTATTAGACTTTAAAGTAATGGGATTAAATGGATATGATCAAACTACTTGCCTTGCTGGATTTGCTCACTAAGCTGTAGAGGATCACTCACAGGATCAACGCACTCGTCAGCACCTAACGAAAAAGCGAAAAGAACCGATAAGAACGAAGAAACCGAAAAGACTCAACAGCAAACTTTCTCCAAATGATCTGAAAATTTTACAGCAGCAAGAGCATTATATTTAAAGAATTTAGCAACAAGAACCAATTGATTTTTCTCAATGCAAAAGTTATGGCCAAAACAAATCTGCTCAGCCTGAAAAATGCTGGAAAATTCAAATCGGTTCCTGTTCATCCGATTTAAATTCTTTAGCACAATTTTCCAAAGAGGTGTTGCACCTGGGATTTTTATGGTAAACATAGCACCTCATGAGATGAATAACACAATTGGATTCACCTCATTTGGAGCTAGTATGCATTTTCTATGATTTTTCGAAGACATGCATCAGAGCACAAAATAAAATGCACCCACAAAGTTTTTTGAAAATAGGGCATGCCTAAAACCTATTCTACCATTTAGCACACCAACAGAGGAAGCCAGCAAAATTGGATTCACTTAAAAAGGATGTACAGAGAATTACTTATGCATTTTACAAGTTAAATGCAATTTTTAGAGCAACATTTAAAGTCTAATTCTAAACCAATTTTCAAATCCATTTTCTGGAGCCGAACCAAGCTTACAACCATTTTTAGATTAAAGCTCAGCTCAACCCAGAGCTACCAAAATTGGAATCAACTCAAATGGATTTAAAATGAATTAGTTATGCATTTTTGAAGTTTATTACCTTTTGTAGTTCACAATTAATTCCCTCGGGAAATCCCTAAATTGAATCGACGTGGAAATTTGTGGGCCGTCGATATCGAATCGGACGGTCCAGCCCATGGGGATGGGATTTAACGCGCTGCGTTCGCCGAACTAATCTAACATGGACCGTTGATCTTGGATCCAACGGCCCAGGTTGAGTCGCGCGCGGCGCGTTTGAACTCACGCGCGCGAAGGGTTCGGTGAATCGCAGCCGTTGATCCCGAAACGGATGGCGCGGATTACATCGCACGCTGCGCACGCACAGCGGCGGTCTTAAGGTGCGGGACCCACTCGTCAACGACTCATCAACTCACTAAGACAGCCATTAACTCCTAATGCCCATGATTAGCAATTAATGATAGGATCATTGTCCTAAAGATGCTGGCACAGTGCCGCGTCCGACAAAACGACCCGACGGCGCAAAATCGGTCACCGCCGGCGACGTGTGTTGGAAATATGCCCTAGAGGCAATCATAGAGATTATTATATTTCGTTATGTTCACAATATTTGATAATATGTAATCTTGTTCCTTGAATGAATCATCACTCATAAAGATTAACGAGTATGTGACTTGTTGGTGAAACTCTTTTAACTTATGATGATGTCGTTCTAAAAGTATCCTTGGTCGAAAGTCACCGGGTCGAACACTAATGACTCTATTTACCAAAGACATGTATTGATTGATGACCATGTTTCACCGGCCATGGATATAGGATATCGAATCAATAATGTGGACACGCAGTTAGAGAACATGGTGTTGGATAAGACCCACCTTGAGACACTATTGAGATTGTTATGATTCTATGTGTCGTTAGTTGGTCTCAAGCAATGATGATGTATAATCCTTAGACCCGAGATCAAGATGGTTTCCTACATGTGTAATAGCACTTTAGGGGTTGCCAAACGCTACTCAGAATTAGGTGGTTATAAAGGTAGCTTTGCATGCTATGAAACATGCAGAGGGATGTGACTGGTCTGATATGGATTTGCCCTCCTAACATAACAGAGAGATATCTCGGCCCTCAAAGTGGTCGATAAAGAAAGTGCATGGCCATACATCGTGGTCGAAAAGTTCGACCACATAAGGTTATCCGATACTCGATCGAGAAAACATTGAATACCCATGGATGACACAACATCTCACCCGAGTTCAACCAGATATCGTGAGGCAAAGGGAGAATACATGAGTAGGTCAAGACTTCGACCACTACGGACTAGTCGTATGGAGATACAAGCAAGTCGAGATCGGTCAAACGTAATCACAGAGTGGTCGAAACCAAGTCGTAAGGAGTTACGAGTTGGTCGTGATCAAATATGAACTGGTCAGATAGAGATAGGACCCGGTCGTAAGTGATGAGGACTCGGTCAGAGATCATATTGCATTAAGGTTCGTCCGATATAATTTGTGTGTATTCGGGAATCGTTATGTCATGCTAGGAACCGCTATTTACTCGTGGGTCGGAAAGGGTTTCCGAGTCACAACCGAACTACACATGAACCTAACGGGTCACACACTTAACGGGTTGAATAAACCAAGACGTAATACGATTCAGAAGAGTGTTTGGATAGGATCCGCCACGGGCCTATATAAGGAGATGCATGAGGTCATGGGAGTGCGTGAGTTGACGCGAAGTTGCCCTACCAAACCCTAGCCGCCATCTTCTTGAAAGCCTCCCGCGCGATGGTGCTAGCACACCGGCGCATGCTTGTTCCTTCCTCGACGGTGGATACTATAGAGGCGCTTCTACGTTGTTGCGCTTAAGGACGATCTGCGATCTTTGCAAGGAGCTGCAGAGGTGCTGGAGGAGACGATCAACTCACGAGGACGCTGGACGATCGACTACGACCAAGACATCGACGCTCTTCGTCGGACCAGTCGCCCGACACTTCTTCCGCCGCTCAAGGCCTAGTGGTAACGATCGTGATCATCTTCTTGCTTGGCTTCCTGGTTTACGTGGTAGAAATTTTTGAATTGTTGCTATTGTAGCCTACCCGTATCCCAACAGTGGTATCAGAGCCATCCTACGTAGTTTTTGATCTGGATCCGTCGCATATACTTGATATGTGGTAGTAGTAGATTGGATCTATTATCGGTCGGTTCCGAAACCTAGGCCCCGGTCGATTAGATCGACGGCCAAGGATAGTAGATGGGTATACGAGGAGGTACAAGTTAAGAGCACCAGATGATTCACTCAACTTGTTTTTCGACTACCTTGCATGATACTCCTACGGCCGGAATTCGCCATCGGAGTATGTCGCATTATGTGGTCGATCAAGGCAAGAATCGATTGGCTCTTAATAGGTTAATATGATTAATCCGATGATTTCCAAAGCTCTAAACGTGAATAAGATTCATGTCTTGAAAATTTTCGAGCGCTGCTGTTCGACCGATGAGGGCGCCGCCTTCGAACCCCCTCGCTAACCGCTAGCGGACCGCCGTGTTGGCTAATCGATCGCGTTATAGGTAATATGTGTTCATGTCGTCCGATAGAATTGGATTCTATGCGAACTTGTTTTTGCAGGATTGATGTGAATAGTATGGCCCATTGTGTATGTGATGCATGTATGGATTTTCATGACCAAGTGTCATGTTGTGAAATAGCCATCGAGCTACATATTATTGTATAATCTGCCCGAGTATCGACATGTGATGCTTGATATTATCCTATGTAATTCATTACTAGCTCTTGGGAGTAATTGCTTAGTAGATGAATGCGGTTGGAGGCTTCAAGCATGGTGGCTCTGAGGACGTGAAGCATGCCGATGGAGATCGTTATGTTAAGGGCCATACTATTTCACAAAGGATATGATTATCTGTGAATGTTTGTGTTTATTCCTGCCATGATATTAAGTCATGTTTTTCATTAGATGCTTTTAACATGATAAAATTAAAATTCCTCACATAATGTTAAGTTAAAATGATGCCCTCCAATAAGTCGCACCATCAAAAGTCTTGTATTTTAATGGTAGGTCCCGCTAAAGCGAATGCCATTAACTTTCCTTGACTAGATGGGTTTGTGTCTGACACTTACACACATTGCATTGGTTTAACTTGATAAGGTCATCATAACGTTTATGGACCTTGGGGCATAGGGTTGGGTCCAAGCATAGAGATGTTGCCCAACAACAAGAGTCATATAGAGATATGATTAGCAAAGGGTTGCTTATCAATTCACTAATCTTCTAGCAAAGATGCCAAAGCTCACTAGTAGATTACCCGACAGGATCTTGAATCACTAAATGTCATAAGAGGGATATGGTATTTAGTGGAGTATCTTTATTAAATTGTTTAATAGAAGTTACTTTTCTTGAACATATGTCTTAGTTTTGCATATTTTATGTTGTAGATCATGGCACCAATCGTCAGACCAACATCCAGCTTTTGCTTTACGCTCGATACTTGAAAAGGAAAAACTGAATGGAACAAATTTTATGATTGGTCCCGCAACCTAAGAATTGTTCTTAGGCAAGATAAAAGGAACATGTTCTAGAGGAACCAATTCCAGATGTGCTCACGATAATGTCATGCTACATTTAAATCCGCCACAAAAGGCATGTGATGAATCCTTGATGTTAGCTGCCTCATGCTTGTCGCGATGAACTCGCACCTTCGTAAATCAGCTTTGAGAACATTGAGGCTTACGATATGATCGTGGCGCCAAAGGCATGTTTGAGACACAAGCAAGAACCGAGAGATTTGAGATCTCAAAGAACTTGTTTGCGTGTAAGCTAGCCGAGGGTAGTCCGTGAGCCCACATGCGATCAAAATGGTTGGTTACACACGAGCTTGGAAAACTTGGTTTTCCACCGAGTCAAGAGTTGGCTACAGATTTGATTCTTGCTTCGCTTCAAGAAGCTATGGTCGGCCCATTCGAACTTCCATATGAATGGCTTAGACAAGAGTCTCACCGAACTACATATGATGCTTAAGACCGCAGAGGACAAGATTAAGAAAAGCAACAATATGTGATGATGGTGCAAAAGAGTACAAGCTTCAAGAAGAAGGCTAGAACTTGGGTCAAAGGAAAGGGCAAGAAAGTTTTGGATGGGATCCAAACTAACAAGCCTAAACCAAAGACTAAGTCCGCCCGACTCAAGAGAATGAATGCTTTTATCAGAAGGAACCGTGACATTGAAAAGGAACCGCAAGAAATACCGGCCGATCCGAAAAAGAATGGTGGGACTAAACCTTCCACTTCGTATTAATGTTATAGATATATTTCTTGCGATTCTTCTCGTTAACTCATGGGTATTTGATACCGGTCTGTTGCTCATATTTGCAATTCGATGCGAGTCTAACAAAGAATAGGAGAGTTGCAAGAGGAGATGGATCTTCGCGTGGGAATAAAGCAAAGGTTGTCGCATTAGCCGCCGGGACTTTACCATTGGTTTTGCCTTCGTGATTTATTATGGAATTGAATAATTGTTATTACGCTCCACCATGAGTAGAAACATTATCTCAAATTTCATGTTTGATGGCGAGGGTTATAAATTCATTATTGAGGACAATGGTTGTTCTATATTTTTGAATGATATGTTTTATGGCTATGCTCCTGCTTTTGAACGGGTTGTTTATTTTAAATCTTGATGATGCACCCATCTTTAATATTAATGCAAAGAGGCTTTGCATAATAATATGAATTCCACTTTTATCTAGCATTGTCGCTTGGGTCACATAAGTGAGAAACGCATGAAGAAGCTCCATGATGATGGAATTCTAAACTCATTTGATTTGGAATCATTTGAAACGTCGAATCTTGTCTACTCTGAAGATGACCAAGACACCTTTCATCGGTCGGAATGAGAGGGCGTCCGACTTGTTGGCACTCATACATACCGATGTGTGTGGACCAATGAGCACGATACCTAGAGGTGGTTTTCAAGATTTCATTACTTTCACCGATGACTATAGTAGATATGGATATATCTATTTAATGAGGCACAAGTCGAATCCTTTGAAAAGTTCAAAGAGTTCCGAATGAGGTACGAATCAACTTGGCAAGACAATCAAATCTTTGCGATCCGATCGTGGAGGTGAATTTTTGAGCCAGAATTTGGCAATCATTTGAAACAATGTGGAATTGTTCCTGACTTACGCCACCGGTACTCCACAATGGAATAGGGTGTCCGAGCGTAATAGGACCTTGTTAGATATGGTTCGATCGATGATGAGCCAATCTGATCCGCCATTGTATTTTTGGGGTTACGCCTAGAAACTGCCGCTTTCACTTTAAATAGGGTACCATCTAAATCAAGAGATAAGACACCATATGAGATATGGACCGGAAGAGTCCTAGCTTGTCTTTTCTAAAGATTTGGGGATGTGATGTCTATGTTAAACGCTTGACGCCCGATAAACTCACACCTAAGTCGAAAAATGCTTTTTATAGGATATCCTAGGGAAACCAAAGGATATTATTTCTACAACCAAGAGGAGAGCAAAGTGTTTGTTGTTCGAAATGATGTCTTTTGGAAAAAGAGTTTCTTTCCAAAACAACAAGGGGAGAAAGGTGCAACTCAAGAAATTCGGGAAACATCCGAAAGTGTTTCAACTCCTATTGAACCTCTACAGATGAACAACATATTGTTGAACTCAGTAAATGAGGCATCACCCCACGAGATCTAAAAGGCCACGCCAAATGCCTATAAGGTATGGGCATGACGTATTATTATTGAATAATGATGAGCCTAACACTTATAAGGAAGCGATGATGGACCCAGACTCTGAGAAATGGCTTAGAGCCATGAAATCCGAGATAGACTCCATGAGAAACAACCAAGTTTGGAACCTGATCGATCCACTTGATGGCGTTAAAACCATTGAGTGCAAATGAATCTATAAGAAAAAGATTGATATGGATGGAAATGTTCACATTCATAAAGCTCGACTAGTCGCAAAAGGTTTTCGACAAGTTCAAGGAGTTGACTATGATGAGACCTTCTCACCGGTAGCGATGCTTAAATCTATACGGATCATTCTAGATATTGTCGCATATTTCGACTATGAGATATGGCAAATGGATCGCCAAAACGGCTTTCCTTAATGGAAACCTAAGTGAGGATGTGTACATGACACAACCTCAAGGTTTTGTTGATCCAAATAATACTAGTAAAGTGTGCAAACTTCAAGTCCATTTATGGATTGAAGCAAACATCTCGAGTTGGAATATACGCTTTGATGAGAAAATCAAAAGCTTTGGTTTTGTCAAAACAAAGAAGAACCTTGTGTTTACATGAAGGTTAGTGGGAGCGCACTTGTAATTCTAATCTTATATGTGGATGACATATTATTGATTGGGAATGACATTCCTATGTCGAATTGCTAAGGCATCATTGAAAATAGTTTTTCTATGAAGGACCTAGGAGAGGCAAAGATATATCTTGGGGAATAAAGATCTATAGAGATAGATCGAGAAGGCTAATTGGATTAAGCCAAAGTACTTATATTGACAAGGTGTTGATTCGGTTCAACATGCAAAATACCAAGAAAGGGTTCTTGCCTATGTCACATGGCATAAGTCTTAGCAAGAGTCGTTGTCCTTCGACTATCGATGAGCTTAAACCGCATGAATGGTATTCCATATGCTTCATTTATTGGATCTATCATGTACACCATGATATGTACTCGACTGATGTATCATATGCTCTAAGTGTTACGAGTAGATACCAAGTCGATCCCTGAAGGTCATCGGACAAATGTGAAAAACATTCTTAAATACTTGAGAAGGACTAAGAATGCGTTCTTAGTTTATGGCGGTGATGAAGAGCTAGTTGTAAATGGTTACACCGATGCAAGCTTCCAAACCGACAAAGATGATTATCGTCGTAATCTGGTTTTGTATTCATTTTGAATGGAGGTGCGTGAGTCGAAAAGTTCTAAGCAAGAGACTAGAGTCGATTCCACAACAGAGGCCGAGTACATTGCAGCTTCGGAAGCTGCAAAAGAAGGTGTTTGGATAAGGAATTTTATTGCTGAGTTGGGTATGGTTCCGAGTGCCTCAAGCCCAATGGATCTCTATTGTGACAACAATGGAACCATTGCGCAGGCTAAAGAGCCTAGATCCCATCAGAAGTCCAAGCACATACTCAGGCGTTATCATCTCATTCGCGAATTGGTGGATAGAGGAGATGTTAAGATATGCAAAGTTCATACGGATTTAAACGTTGTCGATCCGCTGACAAAGCCTCTCACACGCCCAAAGCATGAGGCGCACACAAGAGCTATCAGATAGATACTTAAATGATTAACTCTAGTGCAAGTGGGAGATCATGGAAATATGCCCTAGAGGCAATCATAGAGATGATTATATTTCATTATGTTCACAATATTTGATAATATGTTATCTTGTTCCTTGAATGAATCATCACCATAAAGATTAATGAGTATGTGACTTGTTGGTGAAACTCTTTTAACTTATGATGATGTCGTTCTAAAAGTATCCCCGGTCGAAAGTCACCGGTCTAACACTAATGACTCTACGACCAAAGACATGTATTGATTGATGACCATGTTTCACCGGCCATGGATATAGGATATCGAATCAATAATGTGGACACGTGTTAGAGAACATGGTGTTGATAAGACCCACCTTGAGACACTATTGAGATTGTTATGATTCTATGTGTCGTTAGTTGGTCTCAAGCAATGATGATGTATAATCCTTAGACCGAGATCAAGATGGTTTCCTACATGTGTAATAGCACTTTAGGGGTTGCCAAACGCTACTCAGAATCGGGTGGTTATAAAGGTAGCTGGGTATGCTATGAAACATGCAGAGGGATGTGACTGGTCTGATATGGGATTTGCCCTCCTAACATAACAGAGAGATATCTCTCGCCCTCAAGTGGTCGGATAAAGAAAGTGCATGGCTATAGCATCGTGGTCGAAAAGTTCGACCACATAAGGTTATCCGATACTCGATCGAGAAAACATTGAATACCCATGGATGACACAACATCTCACCCGAGTTCAACCAGATATCGTGAGGCAAAGGGAGAATACATGAGAAATGTTAGTTCGACCAACCACGACTAGTCGTATGGAGATACAAGCAAGTCGAGACCGGTCGAACGTAATCACAGAGTGGTCGAAACCAAGTCGTAAGGAGTTACGAGTTGGTCGTAATCAAATACGAACCGGTCAGATAGAGATAGGACCGTCGTAAGTGATGAGGACTCGTCGAGATCATATTGCATTAAGGTTCGTCCGATATAATTTGTGTGTATTCGGAATCGTTATGTCTCGCTAGGAACCGCTATTTACTCGTGGGTCGAAAGGGTTTCCAGTCACAACCGAACTACACATGAACCTAACGGGTCACACACTTAACGGGTTGAATAAACCGCATTTAATACACCAGAAGAGTGTTTGGATAGGATCCGCTATGGGCCTATATAAGGAGATGCATGAGGCTGTTGGGAGTGCGTGAGTTGACGCGAGTTGCCCTACCGAAACCCTAGCCGCCATCTTCTTGAAAGCCTCCCCGGGCAATTTGGTGCTAGCACACCGGCGTACGGTTGTTCCTTCCCCGACGGTGGATACCATAGAGGCGCTTCTACGTTGTTGCGCTTAAGGACGATCTCGCGATCTTCGCAAGGAGCCGCAGAGGTGCCGAGGAGACGATCAACTCACGAGGACGCTAGACGATCGACTACGCACCAAGACATCGACGCTCTTCGTCGACCAGTGCCGCCCGACACTTCTTCCGCCGCTCAAGGTTTAGTGGTAATGATCTGTGATCATCTTCTTGCTTGGCTTCCTGGTTTACGTGGTAGAAATTTTTGAATTGTTGCTATTGTAGCCTACCCGTATCCCAACAACGTGGACCACGGCGGTGCGAGCTACGGGTGCGCAATAGCAACGCGCACCCACTGGTACCACTCACACCTACGGCGGTGGCCTAGAACGCCGGCGAGCCGGAGGAGAACGGAGGTGACCAAAACGGCCGAAAGTGAAACATGAAGTAAAGCTCCGCATTGTTCAAGTAAACAGGTGCCCAGCCATCTAGGGACTATAAGCAAGCTACCTGGATGATGCAGAGGCCTGGCGACGGTCGGTGCAGCTCCGGCGACGAGGAGCAGCGCCGGCGACGAAGGCGACAACGCGGGGGAGACACCCTGAGCAAAAAGGGAGGGACCGTGTCATCGGGATGGCTCCAACATGGCTCAAGGATGATCCCAGAGCGAGCAATTGGAGAATGAAGCACTCACCGGAGATGGAGACGAAAAGGGGTGCTCCCGGCCGCAAGGATCCAAAACTCCCAATTAGGGCGCTCCTGTGAAAGCAAACCTAAATTAAGCGAGGGGTTTTACTCCAGGAGATTAGGGGCACAAGATGACGTGAAAGGATTTGAAGGAAAACCACTGGTACCCTGTCTTCACTGATGAGCTTCAAGGTCCGACAATGGCGGTGGGGTGTTTCGGGTGATTCGAGCTCAACCAGCAAAGAACAAGTCGAGTGGGTGGTTAACGGGGTACCAGGAGGAACAAGGGGGCCTTTTATAGCCGGGGAGCAGAGGCAATGAGCTAGGGTTAAGCTCCATGGTGAGCTTAGCCCACAGTTCGGTTCATGGCTCACCCCGCACGGATGGAGGGGATAGCTTGCAGAGGAGGGCGACTAAAGGGGCTAAAGCACTGCGCGCATTAATTAGAAGCAGCAAAGAGCGGTTGGGAGGTGACAAGGCACTACCCTCCCCACGCATGCGCTCTGCCATGGCGACCCTGCGCTGGCACTGCGCCACGCGAGCGCGAGGAAGAGGATGACGCGTCCGGCGTCGGATCGGAAATGGACGACCACGATTGAAGGCATCTTGGCGGTTAGATCGAGATCCAACGGTGGCAAGGCGTGGTGCAGTTAGTTGATCCGGTTCAACCCACTCGCAACTGTCTTGGTCACTTTGACGCGAATCATTGGATGGGAATCCAACAGCGGAGAAAGGACGCGGGCATTTGAAATGCTGAGCCACGCGCGGCGCTGGATCCAGATCCAACGGCTGAGGAAGCGCGCGAAAGGGAGGCTCAGGCCGACGCGGAGGGGGTTGGGCTCAACCAACTTGAAAGTGGCTCGGACCCAAGGAACAGTGCTCCAGATTTGAATTTAGAGTTTGAAGCTGAGTTTAGAAGGATTTTTAGAGGTAGCAAACTAACTCCAAAAATTCTAAAATTTTGACTAGAGCTTTTTCACTCCAGGTTAACCTTACATAAAATTTCTAGAGATTTTCATGCACTGTATTTTTCTCAAGAAATTCTTCAAGGCTTGCTTTAGGGTTTGACCAATTGAAGAATTGGTTTGACTTGCCTCCAAAAATCATCAAATAATTTCTAAAAATTATGAAATTTTTCAGAGGAGTCACCAATCATCCCTAGAACCAAGGAAAATTATTTCCAAAGTTTGGCACAAGATTTGTGACAAAGTTGAATAAGGGTTTGACTTTAGTCAACAGGAGGTTTTAGACTTTTGAATTCCACAATTCTTGACAAGAATTATAGAAAGGTTCAAGAGTTTCAAGATGTGAGAAAAGTTTTAATTTCTACGCATTTTCTTACATTTGAAACACATACCCATTTTAGGTTACATTTGAAACACACATCTAGATTTGGTTACATTTGAAACACAAACCTAGATTTGGTCATATTTGTATATTTGGGATGTTACAGACATATATCCAATTTCATGAAACTTGGTGGTATATCTTTGGCATATTTTAGATTGGGAAAAGGTCAAATTTTCAACACTAAACTATTGCCCGAGTCCGAAAAACATCTTCCAACTTAAAAACCGTCCACTTTGCATCCTCGAATTATTAAAACCATCCATTTTTCACCCTAACTAGGTTGGTTTCATCAGTGGTTTTTGCCACATTGGCTGCCACATCACTGATATTGGTTGACATGACATTCCATTAGGCAAGCTTATGTTGACGTGGCATCCAAATGGCATCCTGGTCAGTAAGAATAGATTTAAAAGTAAATAGTATATTTAAAACTTGGGTCCTACTAGTCAAATTATAATACCCCTCTTCTTTCTCATCTCTGTCCCCTTCTTGCTGGGTGGGTTGGTAAGCCGATATCAATGATATGGTCGCTAGCATGGCGAAAACTACACGTGAAACCAACCTAGGGTGAAAAGTGAATGGTTTTGATAATCCGAGGATGCAAACTAGACAGTTTTAAAGTTGGAGGTTGTTTGGGACTAAGGCAATAACAGGGTTGAAAACTGGACATTTTCCTTTGGAATGAGAATGATCTATGGATCTACAGTGCATGAGCATTAGGAGCGATCTCAATCGTCCAATCAAAAATCAAAGGTTGAGGTCAACAACCACATTGTTTTTGCTATAGTGTTTTCACTGTTTCACTATATGCACTCACAAAACATTGTTCACCTCTGCAGTAATGTAGAGGATTTGGATCCTCCAATTTATCTATCTACAAACAACTAGTGATATTCAAGTTACCTTATTCATTTTAGAGGTCTAGAAAATCCCACAATAATCCTTAAATAAAAAAAATTTCTTAGAAATTATCTCATTAATCGAAAGAAAAAGAATATACAAGTTATTTTGGTGGGGCCAGATTGTAATGGTGCAAATTAATCGTATATAAATATTGCAACTGTGACAGTTGTATAACAAATACAACTATACTTTTCAAAGATACTAGAGATATATAACGAATGCAATATGTTGCAATATCAAGCCGCGCAATTGTGTGGGAAATTTTTCTAGTTTTATCAATAATAAATCCTACCCAGTCCCCACTACGAGGAAATAAATCATTTGAGATCTTCTTACCTTTAGATCATTGCTTAAACCCTTGTCAAATTATGATAGACATGCAAATATTTTTTTTTAAATAATATTATTTTAAAAGAAATTCACAAAAATAAATAGTTGATTTTTTTTTTACAAAACTAGACTACTGTCGCATTTGAAATGGCAAAAGGGCCCTGCCGTCATTCCAAATGGCGACAGTAGCCTATGCAATGGCAATAGTATGTCAGAACAGTGCAGAGAGATCCCTGTCGCCATTTCAACTTGCGATAGGGAGCTCTACCTATTTTTCTGTTGTCTATTTCCGACCACATATTTTATGGACAAATCACAATAATATTACAAAACATTTAGCACAACGTCATCTCAAATTTTTTGTCGACAAATCACAATGATATTACAGAACATTCAACGCAACGTCCTCACATATTTTGTCGACAAATCATACTGATATTGCAAACCATTCAGCACAACGTCACCACCTAGTTTTTCCACAAATCAAAGTGATATTACAAAGCATTGTGCACATCCTCAATGTCTGCCATGTGGACCGCCTCGAGTAGGGCGGTCGGATGAGGTTCCCACGGCGATGTCCGGACTGGTGATGTTTCCTCCATACTATGGATTTCTCGTAGAGTATTTCTTGAAGGTGTGTCCAAACTCCCTGCAAATTGAGCACTTCTTCATACGATATCCGGTTTCTGCTTCGTTCATGTTGTTCCTTATACGCCGTACCTATCGCCCGCCAACCTTTCCCTTCAGCCTATCAATGTCCGTGGTCCAGATAAGTTGCTCCCAGGTCGGATGGCAGTGAAATGGCCAACCACGCCGTAACCATACGGCTCTGCACTCTAGGTTTGCATCACCTCCTCCTTGTTGAAATAATCAGGGAGGTGCTGCCTGGGATGCTGAGCCACCGTCGAACATACGACAATGACATGTGAGCTGGGCTATGCAGAAGAAGAGCCTTGTTGCAAGTGCATACACAACTAGCACAGCGTAGGGTGCACTTGTGGGTGATCCTCTCGTGGTTCGTCTTGTGGTGTCCTTTATCCCTGTATAGTATATTCAAGCGAAGCTTCCTTGTGCCCATCTTAAATACAAGATGCATCTTACCCTTTTTGCTCTTCTTCTCCATGTACTTGGCGATCATGACAAAATACAGTACTCTGTCATTTGCTATGGCAAACGACACATTGTTCTTCTGTCAACAAAGTAATTTGTGGTACCGTAGAGAATTACCTCCACAATACCAACCAAAGGGAGGCACCTTGCGCCGCGCATGACTCAATTGTACACCTCGACTAGATTGGTTGTCATGACACCATATCGAGTAGCAACCCTGTCATGTAGCAGTGACCACTTCTCCTTAGGCTCGTGCTCAATCCCGTCCGAGAAGCATTTCACCTACGCCCCCGTCTTCCTCGCCACACTAGGACCATCTGTGGGTAGCTGTGTCAATGCTTTAGAGACCTAGACAGCATTTGTAGCAGCCTTTTTCGTTGTCTCCCTTCTGTGCATCTGAGTCCACTCATCCAAAATTATCCAAAGTGTGTCAAACTTTCGCTGCTTGTTCTGGTTGCATAGCTGCTTGAACAGGTTCATCAAGTCCTTGTTGCGAAACTGCTTATAGAAGTTTGCACCCAAGTGCCTCATACACCACCTGCTATGCAGATTCGCCCATGGAAGTGGTTCATTCCTTCCTTGTTATAGCTGAGTTATTGCACTCAGCAGGCCCGCATGCCGATCATGTATGACGAATACGTTAGGACGGCCCTATACAATAGAAATTATCAAAATTCCTTAGGAACCACAACCAGCTGTCTATGCTGTCGCTTTCAACGAATGCGAATGCAACGAAAAGAACTTGATTGTCCCCGTCCATCATTGTTATAGTCAGTATTTGGTCCTTGTACTTTCCAGTCAGGAATATGTCATCCACGCACAAGATTAGACGGTAGTGTCGGAATGCATTGATGCATAGACCAAAGGCAAAGAATGCTCACTTCAGTACTCTCTTATTGCCCCACTTCGGATGCGTGGAATCTTGAATATCGACATGAGTGCCGGGATTTCTGTCTTGTATGACTCGGAGTTGGCTGGGGAGGTTGTGGTTGGAGTCCTCGAACGTACCGAATATTGATTTCAATGCCTTCTGTTTTGCCCTCCACGCCTTGGCATAATTGATTGTGTATTGGAACCTTACCTTAATTGTCCGAATGATGGATCGTGGCTTAAAATCTTGATTATCTACAATCTCACCGTACATGATATTCGCGATGAAGCTTGATGACATGTTTATGTGGAACTGCACTGACTCAGCGACGGCACATTTGTGAGGTACCACTATAGAGCATTTCCAAAGATGTCTCCCTTAGGTTGAAATACGTGCAGTCGTCAAGGGCATCCCTCAATGTCATACTTCACATCGTAGCATCTTGGGTTAGACTTGACGACTGTGAATGTACGTCGCACCGACAAGATCTAAAATTTGATCACCTCCTGTACGACCTCCTTGTATTTGTATATAGCTCCTTGCCTGACCTTGCTCTGATCGTACTCCCATGGCACACGGGAGCCTTCGTTAACGACGAGGTTGTTGAACTAGTATGTGTTCCACTCGGATGGAATCGCTTGCTGTTCCACATTATCATCGTCATCGGATCCTTCATCTTCTGACAATATCATGTAGTCTTGGTCTTCTAGATTTATCCTTTGGACTAGGGCTTCCAGCTCTTCACCCTCGTCAGCAAGCCACTAGTTTGCCTAACTGAATGAGCTCCTTCCACAAGGTCTTCAGCGACAACATCAGCAGCTCCCAGACCTTCGACTATTATGTGCGCCGCGCTGTGGCTGGAGTCCCTGACTTCTTCAGCATCACCACCCCCTTCTTGTTCAGACGCCGATGTAGGAGTGGACTTGGCATATGCCTGGCCTAGAAGGACCAAATCCCACCGTTCCTCCCTCACCCTGTGTACATATGACTGCCATGACCTTGTTCCCTTGATCTGCACTAACTCCCAATATGTGTACTGTGGTACTCGGTTGACAAGGCAACTCAATCTTAGATTACACACAGTATGGCCCAAATCGAATGTGTGGAACAACCACCGCATCATAGCGCCCCATGTACGCTGCTCCGGTCTTGTTAAGGTCACAGTCGCCGATTGAAAATAACGTAAATCAATCCCCTTGGGACCCTCAAGAATAGTCCCCTAACTGTAGTAATTTTAAAATTAGTGACGTTCGATATATTTGACGTACTGCACCATAAACAAGATTTTCATAATTAACCACATATCTAAAACTAGACTACTCACAAAAAAGGATTACGTACAATATACTACACCACGTAACCATACATCTAAAACTCTATAATACATTTGGTTAAAAAAATTACCTAAAAAGTGGATGACCGGATGGGCAGCGTTTCGCTAGTTTCTCTTATCCCCGCTACTCGTTTCTGCTCCTCTCCCTACCCTCCCCTCTTTCTCTTTTTTCTGAATAAAAGTGAATTATACCATAATTTTGGGGTCTTTTATAAGGTAGATTGTGCCGCCATTTGGAATGATGACAGAGAGTTGCAGGATCCCGCCATTTCAAATAACGATTTTCCAAAGTTTTAATATTACAAAATTTAAGGACTTACGGGATCCCTATCGCCATTTGAAATGATTTTATGGTCCTTTCACCGGTTGACCTCTTTGCACTGTTCAAATCCCTGTCGCCGTTCTCTGGGCTACTGTCGTTGTTTGGAATAGCGATAGGGCCGTCGACATTCCAAATAGCGACAGTAGCCTAGTTTTATAAAAGAAAAATCGACTATTTCTTTTTAAATAATATTATTTTTAAAAAATCGACATGCAAAGAGGCGGTTGAATTTCTTCAAAATCATATGATTTTTTTTCCCGGCAGCGAGCAACCACCGGCTGGTGCACGGGCACGGCGGCATTGAATTTCTTCAAAATCATATGATTTTTTTTTCCCGGCAGCGAGCAACCACCGGCTGGTGCACGGGCACGGCGGCACCAACCTCTGTTTCCCTCATTTCTTTCTCTTCTCCTCCCTCTTAAACCCCACCTCCCGGTGACCGCACCCTCCCCTCCAACCGCACGTCCCTTTCACGTGCCGCCCGCTCCCTCCTCTCCCCTCCCCTCCCCTCCACTTTCTCCCCACGTCACCGCCCACCGCCGCCGACGAAATCGTCCCCGCCGCCGACCGCGTCCCGCCGGACATGGCGATGGAGGGGCTGGTGCCGATCACGCGGGCCTACCTCGCGCGCTACTACGACAAGTACCCGCTGCCCCCGCTCCCCGACGACGTCACCGCGCTTGCCGACCGACTCCGTGCCCTTTCCGCCGACCTCGCCGCCGTCGGCCCCCTCTCCCCCGGTGAGCACCCTACCCTCGGATCTCGCCGCGATCCGCTCTCTTCTCGGTCCAGCCGGCGCCGCTGCTGCTAGCGCCCTTCATCTCCCTACGATTCGGCGGGGTGGAATGGGAACTGTTTTAATGGGGGTTCAATTATTTCCGTGCGGGTAGTTTAGCTGCCTAGGTATCCTAGGAATTCGGTGTTTGCTTCTAGGGGCGTGTAGCTCTCTGGAATCCGGTCCGGATTAGCGAGAGTTGCTTGCTGAGGTTGCTTAAAGCAGTAAAAATCGGTTCTTGATGAAGCGTAAGGATGTGTGCATGCTGTTTATACCCCCTCCAGTTCTTGTACTTTGACCACTAATTGCTATTATAATATATTTGTAAAACCGAATAAAATTATAATATTATGAAAGTATTTCTCGAGACAAATCTACATAATATTATGAAAGTACTTCTCGAGACAAATCTATATATGATTTTCATATATCTAATCTAAAAATGTAAGAAGATATCAATAGCCAAAGTTTTCAAAGTTTGACCGTACGCATTCCAAAATGACTTGTTTTTGTGAACCCAAGCGCGTAATTGTTTACAGGTTCGATTTTTTTCCCTTCTAGTTTTGCGAAAGTTGGTTGAGACTAATGACAAATGAGGTTTATTAGCTTTGATGTAGAAGCTGAAACTGTCAACATGATTGATTTGTGCAAGTACTGCTTATAATTGGCTTCTTTAGTGAGTTTGGTCGTTGCATGGATGTTTGGTTTGAGGGGGTGTCTAACTCATAACATTTTTAAGGGTTTTCATAAGCCTGAGAAGCTTATTATGTGTCATCTCTTTCTAATAGGACTGTATATGATCTACATGTTGCTAGAAATTTACAGATTATCACAACTTTGGTGTTGTCAGTTGTAGTATGGTCGATCACACTATTGATGTTGTTGTTGCTGACGTCATTTGGAGGTAGTAATGCATATGAAGTTGTGGTATCCTTACGGTTGCCGTTGTCTCCTTATGCTGCATAGGTGGGGTTGTATCTGGTGCAAACTCCGTTCTTAGTGTGAACATGCAAACCTTACTATGAGCCGTCCAATCAATGTGAGAATGGGTCATGTTTATCGATTTGAATATTTGATAATGGGCAAAAGTATTTGCTAGCTTCCCTTGATTGGATGGATGATAATACCTCCACACATTGATTGAACTGCTAACAATGGAGTTTACATGCTTACACGAGTAGATGATTTGGAGCATATTGATAGCCCCTCACTAGCCTTCCTCTTCGACCTTGATGTGCCCCTACCATTCCTCACCTGTCCTATGGATATGATAAAACCTATGTGATTTGGAGCTCTTGAAACTACTGAAAACTGGGGCCTATGACTCATCAGGACTAGGCTCAAAACAGTTATAAGAACCTTGGTTTGGATCACATAATTCTACGTTGCTCCAGTCAGTGTACTTGTGTCAATTAACATAGAATACTTACTACCATGAAGGATGGAGCAAGGATTAGGGATAGAGTGGGACAAAATAAGCTATATAGTGTAATTATATTTGATGAGGGCCGAGGGGTGCCAAATAGTAGTAAATAAATAAATAATTTTAAAAATAAAGAGGACTATGCAAACTTTCGGATCATGAGGAGGGCTAGGGGCCAGGCCCCTGCCTGGCTTACCCTCCTCTCTTCTTTCATCACTGCCTGTGAGTTGAGAATGCATCAACATAACACTCAGACAATGTACTGACACATTATGGTACTATTCAACCAAACAAATATATATGGAATGAAAGAGCTTGCTACACACTTCAAGGGGCACTACAAAAATGCACTTGTACCTTTAGTTTTATGCAAAACAAACAAAGAAAATAATTTAGAGAAAAAAAATCTAATACAAATGTTACTATTTTAGAAAGGGAAGTTGGTGGGAAACTGGGAGCAGGGATGCGTCCAAAGGTTTCAAAATTTACATTTTTAATGGAAAAATTCATATTTTCCACTAATTTGGAGTGAATTTTGTTTTTGCCACTTAGTTCTCTTACTGACATATGGGCACAGACCCAACCTGCCAGTGAGACAGCCAGTGGCAAAAGCAAGATGAGCTTAGTGGCAAAAATGAAATTGTCTGTTTTTAAGTAAGACAAAGATGCATGCCAGCATAAGTTAGCAGTGGCAGATCTCATGCTTCAGTTTCTTGTGACTGTTGTGTTGTGTTTGTTCGTCCATGTAGGGTATTGTTGGTTAAAGCTTCACAAATGTGTAAGGGTTAATACTGTTAGGCTTCAATCATTTCATATTCATACCTAAGGAGGTGGCTTTTCACTCGACACTAAACATCAACTAAGACTTCTGCTTGCCAAATTCTGGAGCTTTCATTATTGGGTGATCTTCCTGAAGCAAACATTGTTTTGACATCATAATTCTATCCATTTTGCATGTGCAAGATGAGGAGCTCTTGGAACAAGAAGCAGGTGGCATACCTGCCCATAAAATCGATGAGAACTTGTGGAAGAACAGAGAACAAATGGAAGAAATTATGTTTTTGCTTAACAAATCTCGTCGTCCCGTTGCAGTAAGTTTAGCTTTTGATCGCTCTGCAAGGAGGAATTCTACCTTTATTTTGTTGACGTTGACATTTGTCATGTGCATGCGACCAGCTTCAACAGAAGTCCACGCCAGAAGATGCTGAAACAGTTTCTATACTTGATGATGTTGAAACTAAATTGAAGGACATGTTGAATAAGTTAGAACAGTTTCAATTAAAAAATGCTGATAATGTTTTCAATACAGGTTGGTGTCCTTTCCTTTGGCTTTATATTTCCTGTTATGCATTGCATAAAAAGAGAACAAAATGTGAATACCCATTTATGAATACTATATCATGACTAAGCAATTGAATCTTGTATTATTGTATACTGAGCAGCTGATAGTTTCACACTGATTCTTTTTGTAAATTGAGTCTGTATATAGATGATTGGATCTCCTTTCCTGATAATTTGCCTGGTTGATTCACACCAGCACTGCACCGTATTCTGAATTTTTCTCAATTGTTGTCCCATATAATGTTTAATGATATCTCTTGTTGAAATTTTGAAATGAGTCCCTACCATGTGACTTTCTGGTCTTCTTTTTAGGGCATCCATATCCTCAACCGAAATTTATACAGTACAATATTTTTTTTCTCCTTTATTATGTCATCCTTTGGTTCCATATTTGCCTTTTTTTGTTTGGGGGGTTGCAAGCAGGATCACATAACCGAGTAGGTCAGCTTTCTCCACCATCGAACGGTAACCGGCCGGTTACTGGTTTTCTCGGTAAAAATCCGGATGAAATTTGCTCGAATTTGATTAAAAACCATCTGAAATTTGAAATTTAGAATTTGAACTTGCAAAACCCGGGAAAACCGGCCGGGATTTTGTATGCCGGACCCCGGCCGGCAACCGGCGATTACCGGCCGGGAATTTTTTCCCTAGGTGCAAGTTCATGGCAGGTGCATTATTGGTATTTGACCTGCATTTATAATATCTGCAGTTATGACATACATGCCACAAGATTTCCGGGGTACTCTAATCAGGCAACAGCGAGAACGCTCAGAGAGGAATAAGCAAGCTGAGGTTGATGCTTTAGTTAGTGCTGGTGGAAGCATTTGTGATCGATATGCATTGCTGTGGAAACAGCAAATGGAGAGGTAGTTCTCCTTACTGTTATCAGTCTACATATTCACTATCAATAAATCTATAATCTTTTTCCATTATGTTCTGTAGGCGGGTGCAATTAGCACAGCTTGGTTCTGCAACAGGTGTATATAAGACACTTGTTAGGTACTTGGTTGGTGTTCCACAGGTTAGCCTAATTGTTGGAGTCATATTCACCATCTTGACGATGCCATTGTTCTTTTTCACGAGAAAATTGACGTTGTGATTACATTGGATTACTGCAAACTTCTTTAAAATCCCATCTGATATTGTTATATCGTTATCAAAATGTAGATTGTTCCCTTAAGTACTGAACTACTGATTACTCCTTTTAGCATGCTATGTTAAATGATGACATAATTTGACATGCAGATTCTTGTACTGAATATTGCAGGTTTTGTTGGACTTTATTCGACAAATAAATGATGATAATGGGTATGCATTTTTTTTTTGTCAAAACAGCAATTAGCGCATAGTGCTCTGCATATTGAATTTGCGGTATATGGAAAAAATGACATTAATAAAATTGATGATACAATTTCCCTTTCTTTCATTTTGAAATTTCTCTTCAGACCTATGGAAGAGCAAAGAGAACGATATGGGCCAGCACTGTATACCCTTACAAAACTGGTGCTTGCAGTTCGGTTGTATCTACATCTCTCTTTGAGACGATATGGAGAGAGGAAAATGTGAGCGAACTTCTATTTGGAAGAATATACATTGCTTTTTTTTACTAGCTATAGAAAAGCTTGCAGGAACTAGATCTGTTTGCATCTGCATCATGCCCTTCCTTTTATTTTCTGAGAGGCATCATCACCCCTCTAATTCTGAAATTATCTATTTATTGAAATTGAACAGAGAGGAGGATAACATTGCTGTGTTGCAGCAGGCTGTGGTTATCTACACTGAGGAATTTGAGAAGTTCACTAAATTCATAGGGTAACACAAATTTCATCATCAACCTCATCTAGTAATTGTGCTTTGTCCATAGCATGTCGGTTACTAGTGTTCCCATGATCAATATTAGTGTTTCACATTTATACATTTTAACTGTTAATTCGTGATCATCTTTTGTTCACATTCCCTTGAGTGCCAAACTGCCAATGCTTAGTATGCAAACAAGAAATATCTAAGATTATATAATCTTTATTCTGTGGGTTTCAAGAAAGAACCAGTTTGGGCTTCCTGTCTCTTTGCATGGTTTTAACAAATATTCAACTTTTTACTTGTTTCTATTTTTTTGCTTGCAGCATTTCAGTTTGAGACATTCTTTAACTAATTAACTTATTAACTGTCTGCCATTTCGAGGAGAATCATCAGCTGATCTTTTGTTAAGCCATCATTGTAATATTTTTAAGGCAAAATTGGATTCATGCCACTCCAAAACTTGCCAATTCAAAAAATGCCACTCCAAAACAGCAAATTAGAAAAATGCCACTCCAAAACTTGTTTTCTTTGATATATGCCACTCCAGGACTGTTTTACCCTTACCCTCCTTCCTCCCACCGTCCTCCCCTACTTCGCCCCATTGCTGTTGGCCGCGCCGCCGTTCCCCAACCATGTTGCTGTGCTCCTCCTCCTCCACTGCCATCTTGTCTCCTCGCCATCCTCCGCTGTCGGCTTGCCTCCTCACTCTTCTCCATGCATGGCGCATCTCTCCACCTCGTGTGGGTCGCCACACTCCTTGCCATCCTCCTGGCGAGTGGTGGGGAGGAGGTCAGTGCGGAACGGTCGGAGGAGGTGGCAATGGCGTGGATCGGCGGCGTGGCAGACGTGGGAGGTGAGGGCGAAGGACTTGAGGGCACGCGGATCGGCGGCGGCGACGCGGTCGAGGAAGACGAGCTTGTCGGCGAGCGAGCCAAGGGGAGATGTAGAAGGAGGAAGAGGAGCACGGCTAGAGCTCGCTAGAGAAGCGGAGGCGACGGCGGCCAAAGGAAGTGTTGGAATGAACCTCAATCTATTCCAATGGGCCAAAAAGCCAATATATCATGTACGAGGTCAGTCAATATGCAAAGAACACCTTAAGCTATATATATATCTAACACCCCCCTCAAACTCATGGTGGATCAACAACACTGAGTTTGGAAAGGCAGAAACTGTGCTGTACTCTAGTCTGTGTCTTGGTGAAGAAATATGCTAATTGAAATTCCGAAGGCAAATACTAAAGAACAATAACTTGGTCTTACACCTGCGATCTCATGTATGAAGCATCTACTCCAATGTGTTTGGTGAGCTCATGCTTCACTGGATCTCGAGCAATGCTGATAGCACCAATATTGTCTGATAAGAGGGGTCGGTGTAGAAATGGAAACACCGAAATTCTCAAGTAGCTACCAAAGTTGGGTGATCTCAGCTGTCAGCGATGCCATGGCTCTCAACTCGGCCTCACCATCCGAACGGGAAACGACAGTTTGCTTTTTGCTGTTCCAAGCAATCAGAGAGGAACCAAGAAAAACACAATAGGCAAAAAGAGACCGGTGAACAGAATGGTCGCTAGCCTAGGTCGCATCAGAGTACACCTGAAGCTGCAGAGAACTAGAGCTAGGAAAGAAAAGACGACGAGTGATGGTCCCACGAAGATATCGCAGAACACGAAGAAGATGACTGTAGTGGAGCTAGGTAGGAGCAGAGAAGAACTGTCTCAGGATGTGAACTGGGTGAGAAATGTCAGGTCGAGTGATCCCAAGGTAGATGAGGCTCTCGATAAGATAGCGGTAGCGAGTGGGGTCCTCAAGAGACTCACCATTAGTAAGCCGAAGGTGAACACCAAGCTCCATAGGAGTATCCACCATGCGCTTATCAGTGAGACAAGCGCAGGTAAGGATATCCTGAATGTACTTCTCCTGGAAAAGGTTGTAGCCCTCAGGCGTAGAAGTGACCTCAATCCCAAGGAAGTAACAAGGAGGACCAAAATCAGACATAAAGAACTGCTCACTAAGACGCTCCTTCAGAAAGACAATATACAGTCTCATCTCCAGGAATGATTATATCATCCACATAGAGAAGGAGCGTCTGACTGCCAGGAGAGGTGTGTACAAAAAGGGCAGGGTCGTGATCACCAGTGGAGAAGCCGGCAGTAGTGACAACAGAGGAGAAGCGGTCAAACCAAGAACGAGGGGCTTGTTTGAGCCCATAGAGAGAGCGGCGGAGACGACAAACCATACCATCAAGGTAGAATACCCAGGGGGCGGCTGCATGTAGACCTCACTCAGCTCGTCGTTGAGAAAGACATTCTTGATGCCCAACTGAGATATGGGTCAGTGTTGAACAAATGCCACAGTAAGGAGTGTGCAAACAGTGGTCATGTGGGCAATAGGAGCGAAGGTCTCATCGTAGTCACGACCATGCTCCTGCTGAAAACCACATGCTACAAGACGAGCCTTATAGCGCTCAAAGGAACCATCTGAGCGGGTCTTGATCTTGTACACCCACTTGCACGTGATAGGAGTGACGCGCAGGTAAGGGCACAATATTCGAAGTGCTAGTACGCTCCAAAGCAGCAATCTCCTTAGACATCGCGAGCTGCCACGTAGGTTGAGCACCAGCCTTACGGTTTGTCGTAGGCTCAGAAAGAGCAGAGCGGCTGAGAAGCCGTAGCGCTCAGGAGCATGGTTATTAAGTCGACGACTAGTCATCGACTAGTTGACAAGTCGGCGGCGAAGAAATGACTGGAGCTGGCGACTCGACTTGCGCCAGCTAGCCTTCGTCGCAGCTCCCTAAGCCGTCGCTTGTCGCCTTGCCGTCGCCCGTCGCCCGTGCGACGTTGGAGAGCCAGATCTGGGCGGGAGGCGGAGCAGAGGAGGCCCCTGTGCGGATCCGGGAGAGAAGAGGATCGCACGGATCTGGGAGGGGAGGCCGCCACGTGAGTGAGAGAGGATCTTGCCACGTGAGAGAGAGAGATGAGAAGAGGACACGCAGGAGGAGAGAGAGATGAGAAGAGGCGATCGATAGGGTTGAGAAGGAGAGAGAGAGAGTGGTGGGCTTGGGCGTTATTTCTGATGGGCCGATCAAAGGGATCCAAGGGCGACTAAGGTAGGGATCAAAGTGGAGGTAAGGAGGAATCAAAGCATTTCCTGTAAACAGTAGATATCGACTAGTCGGCCGACTAGTCGACTAGTCGGCAAGTCGGTCACTACGAGAGTAGTGTCGACTTGCCGACTTAATAACCTTGCTCAGGAGGCCTGATAATGCGACGATCACGAAGATCGTATCTGGGAGGTGGAGTAGGACCTAGTAAGTACGGAGAAGAAGAACTGGGAACAGGGTGCAGCAAAGACGGAGGCTCAACTGGAGAAGGAGTAGGCCGAGGACGGCGAGAGTAGTGCATGGGAAAAAGTGGAATCTCAACAAAGGAGCTGGAAGGAAACTCCGAAGGAGCAGGAACAGGTGGAGCCAGAGGAGCCGGAGGAGAGGGAAGTGAAGCAGGCTGAGGTGGAAGCGAAACAGAAGTGGAACTCTGAGTGTCAGGAAAAATCAGAAAGGAGATCGACTCAACAAGAGAATCTGAGTTAACAGTAGAGGGATGAGGGTAGTAAGGTCGGGATTCAGCGAAGGTGACGTCATGAGAGATCCTCATCTGGTGAGCAATAGGGTCGTAGCAGCAATAACCCTTATGCTCAAGACTGTAGCCAAGAAAAACACTCAACTTACTAAGTAGTCAGCTTGGTGTGCTCACGAGATGGAAGGACGAAGCAGACACAGTCGAAATAGCGAAGATGATTGTACTCGGGAGCCTGGCCATAAAGACGCTCGACAGGAGTAGAACCCTGAAGAGCAGTGTAAGGCTGCATGTTGATGAGGAAAGCAGCAGTGGAGACAGTCTCAGCCTAGAAGTGAGGTGGAATAAAAGAGGCAAGCATGAGAGCGCAAGCTGACTCAAGCAAATGACGATGCTTACGCTCAGAGACACTGTTTTGAGCGTGAGCATCAGGACGAGTACTGGGGAAGAGTACCTTGCTTAGCGAGAAAGCGACGCAAAGCAGCAGATAGGTACTCGCCAGCAGAATCAGCACAAGAAATACGAATGGCCGAATCGAACTGAGTGCGAACCATGGTGGCAAACCTCTTGTAAATAGAGAGAACCTGACTGCGAGAGGACATGAAGTAGATTCAAGTATGACGAGAATAATCATCAATAAAGATCACATAGTATCGATGACCTTATTTAGAAACGAAGGGAGCCGGACCCTAAACATCGGAGTGAACAAGATCAAAAGGACGAGCTGAGATAGAATCACTAGAGGGATAGGGGAACTGCAACTGCTTGCCAAGCTTGCAGCCCATACAAGGTAAAGATGTGTCACCAGAAATAGACCTAAGCAGACCATGATCTACTAGAGGCGATAGTCGCGATCCACAGAGATGACCCAAACGATGGTGCCACTGAGCGAAGGAAGTTATAGAGGATGCAGCAAAAATAGAGGTAGGAGTAGTGACTAACTGGCTGGTGGAGACAATGGAAGGAAGGTGCAGCCAGTTGAGCTCCCAAAGACGTTGCGAATCACGGCGCCGAGGGCCAGCACCAAGCTGAGTCCCCGTGCGGCGATCCTGCACAGAACAAGAGTCGGACTCAAGAATAACACGGTAGTCGTGATCAGTGATCTGACCGGACGACATAAGCTGCATAGTAAGTTTGGGAACATGAGAGCGACAGGAACATGAAAAGAAGAAGTGGAAAGGATACATCGGCTTACAACAGGAAGAGGTACCATCTGCAGCCTAAACAGTGGAAGAGCGGTGGGACTCATAGAAGTGAGACGAGTAGAATCTGGTGTCATGTGAAAGAAGCGGCGGTCCGAGGCGGCGGCAGCGTCAGCCCGAGGCAGGGGCGGTGGCGTCCCGAGGCAGGGATAGCGATGGCGGCCCGAGGCAGGAGCGACAACGGCTCAAGACCATATCGGCGGCACATCCTGAGACAGGGGCGGCGGCAACGGCGCTAGCCAGGAACAGGGGCGGCGGGAAGGTCTATAGCTCGACGTGCTTCGTCCCGTGTGGGGGCGACGACGGCGGGCGGAAGAAGATCAGCGCATAAGCCCTGGGGCCACCGGCCGCCACTACGCGGCGGTGGAAGCTGCGGTGGCAACCGCATGCGGCGCACGTGAGCGAGTCTTCTTCCCGATCCCCCATAGCAGGGGAGCAAGTGGTTGCGTCACGGATCAGCAGGATCCGACGCGGCGCGAGATCGGGGCATCCGGATCTGGATTCGGTAGGCGGCGACGCTCGGAAGTAGAAGCCCCGAGCAGTGACTCCAGCTAGATCGGGAGCCGGAGAAAAGCCTAAGCCGGAGAAAAGCCGAAACTATCGAGAGGTCGAGAAGCCGAGCCGGGTGAAGCCGCTGCGAGTAGATCGCTGGAGCCGAGCGTCAACGCCGTTGGCTCCAAGTAGATCGAACAGAGCACGGCAGCCGGGCTCGGCGGCATTGGGGGCGGCGGCGGCACCATCGGGGATGGAGGTCCCGGGCGGCGGCGGTGGTGTCGCCGGGGATGAAGATCCCGGGAGGCGGTGCTTGGGTCGGGGCAGGCCTGTGCAGAACTATCGGCGTGGAGGAGGCGGTGGCAACCGGAGCGACAGCGGCTCTGCTTGGGGACAGAGCAGAGGAGCTCGCGGGGAGAAGGACGCGGGGCCGGTGGCGGCAGTTCACGTGAGGAACCCTAGCTCTGATACCATGTTGGAAAGAACCTTAATCTATTCCAATAGGCCAAAAAATCAATATATCTTGTACAGGGTCAGTCAATATGCAAAGAACACCCTAAACTATATACATATCTAACATGAAGAAGGGAGGAGCAGGGGCAAAACAGTCATAGAGTGGCATATATCAAAGAAGGCAAGTTTTGGAGTGTCATTTTTCTAATTTGCTGTTTTGGAGTGACATTTTTCGAATTGGCGAGTTTTGGAGTGGCATGAATGTTTAATCTTGAGGAACACCAAATGTAACCTGTAAATAACATGCAAAAGTCTAGTCTTCACTTAGGCAGTTAGATGCTGATCTAATGCAGGCTCGCATGCCTGCCTAGATCTTAATATATGTTATGTAGAAATGCTATTATTTCTATTTATGATTCTTAACACTTTGTTAACTGATGAGGTAACCCACTGCAGTGAGGTTTTTGTGAACGCTCCATTCTTCATATCTGCCGAGGATGCTGGTGCTGATTCAAGGTACTTTCTCCTTTCAGTAGAAATCTGATGCATTTTGCATTACTAAGTTAGCATTTTAGCTTACTACAAAACTAGGAAAAGTTTTGAAGAAGTGTGCAGAACTGAACTATTACCTTCTTTTGCACTATTTTGGTAGGAAAAGCGATGAATACAGAGAAACCATTATTCCAGCGGGAAAGACACATGAGGTACCAATCTAGTTGGACATAATTATTTGCCTTATTTATTGATAAATAATATAAAAGGAAAATTTGGTCTATAGTAGTGTAAGTACTTTGAATAGTAATTTGGAACGTTTAGTACCTGATTTTTTTTGGCTTGGACGGTCTCAAGGTGCTTATATTTTGTCATTCATATTCTTCAGGTTATTTTGAGCGTGGAGGCTGTCAACTCATATATTGCATGGGACTTCTCTTTGCAACAAGGGGCACTCAACATGGTGTTGGTACTGTTTCAAATCCCTACTCCCTAAAAAAAGAATCCTAAAAACGTCCCTATTTTGTACGTTTATTTCCCTATTCTGTACATTCATCTTTCATTAAATATACAGGGCAGTTTTTCTTTTTGCATTCCACGGTAGACATAATCTTGTTATGCTAGTTGGAGCTGATTTAATTATTGTGCTGATTATTGAGCTCTGCTTCTGCAAATCTACAATAGCTTTAGTCTTTGAAGGGAAAATAATTGTAAGAAATCAAGTGGCTTGTTCAACTTTAGTAAAAGGAACAACCGAATAGCTCAAGCGTAAACAATTGATATTTAGGACCAAGGACATCATTGTGATTTGTGCTAACTGTCCTTATTGTGAAACTTATGACAATACATGAACATGATCAAGTCATGTTGGTCCTCTCAAGATAGGAACAACTCATTTTTTATCTTGAGTAAGCAATAAATCAGTAAGCCAATTTATATTATTTGTTATGAGAGACGTTCTTGTATTTCTCATTCCTTTCAAGCCTTCATACTTGGACTACGAAAATGAATTGCATAGGATGCTTGTACTTTCACCTTAACAGAGACTGCTGCAGTTTGAAGTTTGATGTTTAACACTTGTCTCTTGAAATGCTTTGGTAGTGCATGGATTGTTTCACAATTATTTAGTGACAGATTTGATGTGGGCAGGATGTTGGATTTCACGTGGAGTACATTAGCCCATCAGGGGAGAAAACTGTAAGTTTCTTTATTCTCTGGGGCAATATGACTATGTTTTGTGTTCATAAAAGGAACTAAAATATCCTGAAGATATCTTGTCTGCTGTGATCTCTCATTCGTGGATGTTGATGATATTAATCCATTTAGTAGCATGAACTATAGTGGTTGTGTTTATCATGATTTGCTACTAGGATTCCAGAACTACTTCCTAATGGGAGTATGTTGATGATTGTTGGCCAGTTACTAGCAGTAACCGCTTTGGAACTGGAAAAATTGTACTTCAAATCAATTTGAAAAATTGTTGTCGGATTTTTTGTTATCTTGAACGCCGACCTAGTTGTATGTGATTTCGGATCATTCAATTTCATTTTACTTGGCTTTTGGTTTTAAAGCATGCTTACCAATTCTGTTCTATTCTGGCCGGGATGACTGGAACATTTGGTGCCATCAGAAACGTTATAAAAGATATCATTATGCTCCCGCTCAAATTCCAACCTTCTGGTTGTTCCGGCTAGAATTTGACACTCGCGAAGTCCACTGCCCAGTGCTAGCCTAGATATCACTTAAAAGAGCAAGCAGCTTACAGCCCATATACATGTGACCCTCCTCCTTAGGTACACCCTATGTCGTGTGCAACATGACATGCATAACAGTAGCAGCAGCCTAGGCGTGGGAGCTGCTGTTAGCATGTCAAGAGGCCATCCCGCCCACCGGCATGTCAGGAGGACCATGCACACAAGGAGGCAACAGCCAGCATGTCGGGAGGGGATGGCGCTACCTTCATTATCGTATCTCTAGTTCTTATCTATTTGTATAAGAGGATCTTATCTTTAGTTAGTTAGTTTGACAAGTTGTTAGGGCCGGCCTATATAAGGCAAACGGCAGATTGATTGGAGGCAAGCAAAGATGAATTAAGAAAAGTCTCCTAGTCTAGTCTTTAAAATCCAGTCGTGGTCTTTCCCTAGATTGGCTATTCTAGATCCGTTCCTCCCCCAATCGGTGCCCTCCTTCATCTAGCGCTATTCTATCTCAAGTCGTCGCCGTTTGATATCTCTTTGACGGATGTTTATCCTCGTTGTGTACTAGCGTACATCATGGTTGTCGTATGCATGCTTGGCGACCACACGCTTGAGAGGCGCCATGACTAGGATCACTAACCCAGACGAGGGAATCCTTGCTAGCCATCGGACCAGAATCGCCGGTTATCGGTCCGGTTCGATTTCCTAAGATGAAATTCGCAAAAATTTGATTAAAAACCATCCGAAATTCAAAATTTAGAATTTGAATTTGAAAAAACCGAGAAAACCGACCGATTCCTTTCCTACCACCTTCGTCTGCGAATCGCCCGATTCTCGACGGATTTGGATCCCTGGTCATGACGCCATACGGCGCTTCAAGGCGAGATACGGCGCCTCAAGGCGAGATACGGAGAGCAAAGAAGAAAGAAGGATGAGCAGTAGGTCGGAGCAAATCGGGAGCAAATCGAGAGAGGAACAAAGAGAAAGAAGTAGAAGGAAGAGGAAGACAAATCGGGAGCAAGAGGAAGACAAATCGGGAGTAAGAGGAAGAAAAACTCAAGAAAAACAAGGAGGACAAATCGAGAGTTTAGGACTTTGGAAGAACTCAAGGTGAGGCCAAGGCGAGGCGAGCCTCCGCAGCATCCCCTCCTCACCGCCAGGACACCTAGGCGACGCCGTGACAACCATAGCGTACGTGACACCCTAGGATGGCAGCCAAACTGGAGAAACAACATCCCGATTTTGTTATTGGATCTTTCATGCATTCAGTCCGCTTCGAACTGGTGAAAGCCGGTCTAACCCGGCAGTTTTGATACAAATTGGAGAAAAAACGGGGCGGTTAAACTGGGGTCTACCAGCAACTGGAATAATGGTTCAAAAATTGGTACTGGGTTGAACTCAAACAGGAGATATGTGGGTTGGGGGCTGCAAAATCACGGCACTAGACAGCTACTCTTGGTTGATGTTGTGATGAAGAGACATGCTGGGTTTTATTTTTCTACTTACTGAACCACTGGTCCAACCAGTGATCTGGAAGTGTGGCCAGGCCAATGGTCAGTCTGGTTTTTATAACTACGCAAACACCATTGCTGCCACATTTACACATGGTTCACAATTGCAGCAGGAATCAGATTTCTGATGAGAGCTATTTTAATGGAATATAGATGTTAAGTATTACCCAAGATTGAAGAAACACAAAACGTAAAGAAAATATGGAGAAGAGGGAATTATGTCAACTGAAAACTGCCTGGAACTGGTTGGTTACAGGTTTCTGACTGAGGTCCCGGATTTTTCCAGCAACAGAGAATGTTAACCCTGTTACATGCTGGCATAGGCCATGCCAGAATGTTAACCTCCTCCAACTTGTAACCTTGACGGCAATGAAGCGTCTTTCTTAACCATGACCTTCTGCTGTGTCCGAAATTTTTCTTTGTTCCTCTATTTGATGTCAACTCTAAACTTTTTCCCTTGGCGAAGACCTCTAGCTGCTGCCTTACTCAAATTTACATGCGCTAGCAAAGTTTGACCATGTGGCACAGGAGTCTGGCTGAATCTAAAACATTGACTAATACAAAGATAAGGGTTCTCATCTACGTTACACGGATACTTTCCAAAATGGCCCCGATACGGTCGGATTCGTATCCTGTAAGTATAGGTGATTTTCATGTTTTTCAAAAAAAGAAGATAATTCCCGATACTTCTTGGATTGTTCTCTGATACTTCCTGATACCTCTCTACCCTAACACCCCTTATTCGACTCAGAAACGTATGGTCGATCTTGTTAGAATAGGACTCTATTTGTATTTCCTTATTTGTATATGGCAACCCCTTTTGTACTCCCTATATATATTGCCCATTGGGTCCTCTTGAATATACACACAATATTCATAACATGGTATCAGAGCTAGAGCTCTAACCCTAGTTTTTCCGCTTTGGCCGCCGCCAAGACATTACCGAGCCGCCGCCACCTCTTGTGTCGCCGCTGTGCCACTTGACCGAGCCGCCATTTTCCGCCTCTGCCGACACTGCCGCCACGGCCGAGCCGCCGCCGCTCTTGAGTTGCTTGACCACTTAACTGGCCGAGCCGCCGCTAACTTAGCCGCCGCCGCCGCAAGATTCGTTCAAGCCGTCATTGCCGCTGGTAAAGCCGACGCTCGTTAGCGCCGCCACTCGCTCGCCATCCGAGCCGTCACCACTCGTCTGCCATCCGAGCCGCCGCTTGGATTCTTCGTCTGACATCCGGCAAGGGATCTATCGAGATGCTTTGCCGCCAGATCCACCGCCGCGCCAGTAGCCGCTGCCACCCGACGCTCCTCCTTCCCCGATCGCAGCGGGTTCTGAAGCCGCCAACCACCGCCACGGGTCGCTCATTGCCGCCGCCGCCAAAGAAGGGAACTAGGTTCCACGCAGCGTGCTTACGTTTTCTTGCGGGCGGTTGGGCGATTTTAGTAAGTTTCGACCAGTATAAAAAATATGTTGATCTAATCGCCGCGTCGCCGCCGCTTTGTTAGACTTTCGTTGTTTTGGTCGCCGCGACGTCCAGTGTCGCCTACCGATGGCTTCTGTACCTACCGCTACGATCCCATTCTCGGGAACAAAGCTTCATGGGACGAACTACAGGTTGTGGTCTTCACTCATGGAGATCACGTTCGATGGTCTCCGCCTCTGGGGACATGTCACTGGTGCTCGACCTTGTCCGCCGTCGCCGCTTCAGCCTCCTCCCAGACAACCTACTTTTGCACCTCCTGCAGAAGATGAGGCCGCCAAGGAGGCAGATGTCGTTGTTGTTGCTGCTGACGTTGCTGATGAGGCCTTTCAGTATGCCATAGACGCTTTTGAGCGTTGGTGTGCTGATGAGGCCCGTGTTCGTGCCATCCTGGTGGTCAGTGTCGACGACTCCATCCAGCCAAACATTGTTGGTCTGCGTGCCACTCGTCAGATCTGGAAGTACTTGCGTGAGCGATACCAGTAGAGCAACGATGCTCAATTCTTTTCGCTTCAGCGTGAGTTGGAGACGCTTCGCCAGGAGGACTCCTCCGTCGACGACTTCCTTCAGAGCTCGCCGATCTTTGGCGCCCGGTGACGAGTAAGCCTCCGCTCTGCCAGAGTGTCATAAAGTCGCATATGCGGATCGTGTTCGCCGCCTTTATGACTTCGTCGCCATCTTCGCCCGAGTTTGAGCTGTCGAGGCTCAATCTGCCGAGCCGCCACGCCTGGCCGAGCGATCCACCGAGGCTCTTCGACGCTTTGTCTTTGAGGAGCTTCGCCGTGGGTTAGCGGCATAGTTTGTTTGGTACTGCTTGCTACCCTTCTTCTTCGACTACACCGACGGTTTCTTCGACCACGATCCCACCTCGGTGTCTGTTTCTACTCTGTTTTTGCACCAACCGGGATTCATGCAATTATTGCAGAACTCGCACGACTACTAGCGTTGTGCGGTGCAAAAAGAATAAAGCGCGTGGAGTTGGGCGCCCAAGGAGGGCGAGTGAGGCCCTTCACGGGCGTATGACGACCAAAGACGCCGCGTCGAGAATCTTCTCGGTGAGGTGACTCTGTTCAAGAGTTACGCCAAGCTCTAGTTCAAAGAAATCTCTCTCACCAAAGATGTTCTCGCTAGTCTAGCTCGAGACGTCTCCTCCAGTACTTCTTGGGTTCGGATTACGGTGCCTCTTTTCACATGACACGGACTCCACATCTCTCACTTCAAGAGACCTCCTATTTTTCCTATCTCGCCAGACAAATTGACGGTAAGCGGTACTTTTTGTCTCATTAGCGATCGAGTACTCTTTTATCTCTGATTTTTCTGCTCGGTATTTTTTCATGTTCCTCAGCTTACCATGCAGCTTCTCTCAGTAGGTCAGCTCACTAATCTCGGTTGTAGGATTGGTTTTGACTCTCACACTTGTTTTGTCCAGGACTGACAGACAGGGATGGTACTTGGGACTGGCCGGCGCCGTAGGGATCGTCAGGGTCTCTACATTCTTGACCCCCTCCACCTTTCGTCCACTTCAGTTGCTTCTATCACCTCTACATCCACTGCCACTGCTGCCACCACCTCTGGAGTTTTTGCGCAGTGACATCATCGTTTAGGTCACTTGTGTGGGTTTCGTCTTTCTTCATTAGTTCGTCAGGGTGTTCTTGGACGTGTTCCTGTTGACACGTCCATGTTTTGTTAGGGTTGTAAGCTGGGCAAGCAGCTCCAACTTCCTTATCATTCTAGTGAGTCCTTCTCTTCTCACCCTTTTGATTTAGTTCATTCAGATGTATGGGGACTTGCGCCTATTATCTCTAAAGGCGGGCATAAATCTTATGTGATCTTCATTGATGATTATTCCCATTTTACATGGATTTTCCCTATCTCTAAATGTGGTCACTTTCTTGCGATCTATCGTAGCTTTGCAATGATGGTTCGTACTCAGTTTGATTCTCTCATCCGCATTTTCATTTGTGATTCTCACCGTAGTCTTGTTCTAGTGCTTTTAGACAGTTTCTTTCTGAGCAGGGCACTCTTTACCAGTCTTCTTGTCCTGGTGCTCATGCTCAGAATGGGGTTGCTGAGCGAAAACATCGTCATCTGATTGAGACTGCCCGCACTTTTCTCCTTACCTCACGTTCCACCACAGTTCTAGGCTGAGGCTATTTCTAGGGCTGCATATCTCATCAATATGCAGTCCTCCACTGCTTTTAAGGGTGTCAGTCCTATAGAGCGTCTCTACTCGAGCCCCCAAAGACACTCACCTCCGTGTTTTTGGTCAGACTTATTTTGTTCTGCACAGTAGCCTCGTGAACACACTAAACTATCGGCCAAATCGGTTGAGTCGTGTTTCTTGGTTATAGTTACGAGCATAAGGGTTATCGTTGTTGGGATCCTTCGCCGACGGATCGAGATTTCACGAGACGTTGTCTTTGATGAATCTCGACCTTTCTTCTATCGAGATTAAACCTGCTTCCACCGCTGAGTCGATTTCATGGTTGTCTCTTTCGACTCTTCACCTATTTCTCCACTATCACAGCCTTCCCTAGTCCATCTCCGGTGGTTCCTACAGTACCTCCATTCCCCTGGTCTTTGCCTCCCGCAAAGACCGCCTCTTGTTCCTGTAGCACCACCATCTCGTTACTCTGGTGTTCACTACTCCAGGCGTCCTCATCCATCACCAGCCTCCTCTCCTGGTATCTTGCCGCCACCCACATCTAATCCTCCTGCTGATGCTCCTCGTTACGTCCTTCATGACCGGACATCCCTTCGACCTCCTGATCGTCTTGGATTTGCTCGATAGCTCATGCTCTCTCTATCACCGAGCCTAGTTCTTATCGTGAGGCCGCTCCTCATTCTGGAGTGGTAGCTCGCTACGGGCAGAGGAGCTTGATGCTCTTCGACGACGGAGACTTGGGATATTGTACCGACACCTGTGCATGCTCGTCCGATCACGTGCAAATGGGTGTACAAGATTAAGACCCTGTCTGATAGTACTATCAAGCGCTACAAGGCTCGTCTTGTGGCTCGTGGCTTTCAGCAGGAGTACGGTCGTGACTACGATGAGACTTTTGCCCCTGTTGTCTATATGACCACTGTTCGCACTCTTGTTGCGGTTGCTTCTGTTCGCCGGTGGTCTATCTCTCAGTTGGATGTTAAGAATGTCTTTCTTAATGGTGTTTTGCATGAGGAGGTCTACATGCGGCCACCACCTAGGTATTCTGCATTCACGATGGGCACGTCTGCGCCTTCGTCGTTCTTTATGGCCTCAAACAGGCTCTTCGTACCTGGTTTGCGTGTTTTACCTCAGTGATTACTGCTGTCGGTTTCACTGTCAGTTCCCATGATTCTGCTCTTTTTGTCCATATCTCACCTCGGGTTAGGACACTGCTTCTGTATGTTGATGATATGCTCATCACTGGTGATGATTCTTCATTCCTCACGTATGTGAAGAAGCATCTCAGTGAGCAGTTTTTGATGACTGCTCTTGGTTCTCTTACGTACTTCCTTGGGAATGAGGTCTCTTCAATGCCTGAGGGTTACTACCTCTCCCAGCAGAAGTATGTCCAGGATCTTCTTGATCGGTCTGGTCTGACTGACACTCGCACCGCTGAGACTCCCATAGAGCTATCCCTACAGCTTCGTGCCACTGATGGTGATCTTCTTGAGGATCCTACTCGATATCGTCATTTTGTTGGGAGTTTGGTGTACCTTGTGAGCACTCGTCCTGATATTGCTTATGCTGTTCATATCTTGAGTCAGTTCATGGCTCGTCCTACCCATCTTCACTACAGTCAACTTCTTCGTGATCTTCGCTACTTGCGTGGGACTATCTCTCGTCGTTTGTTTTTCCTAACTCTACCTCATTACAGCTTCAGACGTACTCCGGTGCGACTTGGGATAGTGATCATTCTGATCGTCGTTCTCTTTACGCTTCTCGTGTTTTCTTAGCTCCTCCCGATTGCCCGGAAGACTAAAAAGCGGTCGCAATTTCCGCCAAGCCGCAGAGGTGAGTTGAGAGCTATGGCGGCGATGGATGCAGAGGTCACTTGGTTGAGGTGGTTACTTGCAGATTTTGGGGTGCCTGTGATGGGACCTACGATTTTTTTGTCTAACAGTACAAGTGCTATCAGTATTGCTCGGGGCCTAGTGAAGCATGAGTTCACCAAGCACATTGGTGTGAATGCTTCATACACTCGCTCACAGGTGCAGGAGGGAGTACTTGCTTTACAGTTTGTGCCATTAGAGTTACAGGTTGCTGAGTTCTTTACGAAACCACAGACTAGGACACAACATTTGTATTTTCTCTCCAAACTCAGTGTGTGTGATCCACCATGAGTTTGAGGGGGGGGGGGTGTTAGAATAGGACTCTGTTTGTATTTCCTTATCTGTATATGGTAACCCCCTTTGTACTCCCTATATATATTGCCCATTGGGCCCTCTTGAATATACACACAATATTGAATAACAGATCTATTCAGCAAACAACAATTAGCTGATATCTCTTTGTTTGGAAGTGGATTTAATTCCTTTGACTCAATTGAGGATAGATCCTATCTAGACCCAAAGCAAACAACAAAGCAATTGGCATTAAAATTACTTAGGCAACCAACATCATCTTCTTGCGCGGAAAGAAACTGGAGTACCTATGGTTTGATCCACAGTTCAATGAGAAATAGGTTCTATACTTACCTTCTTTTCTTAATTTCTTAATTTTTACCAATTGTATGAAATTCGATTGCAATTGAATTGTTGTAGGCTAAACCTTGTAGGTTCTGAGGATCTAGTATTTGCGCACCACAACTTACGTCTTCTATATTTCTACACTAGTAGGCTGAACCCTATATGATTGCAATTCATTAATTTCTGTACTTTTTTATTTTTATTATATATATACACACGTATCGCCGTATCGGTTTTTTTTGAGAAAATGACGTATCGCGGTATCGGCGCATCACCTATCCACATCCGAATCGGGGTATCCGGGCAACCTAGGTTCTCATTTCTGAATTGTGCACAATATTAAAAAAATTGCACTACCTGGAGGAAACTTAAGCATTTCCCTATATTATTCCACTGAAAATCATTGAAATCACCTGCAGTTGAACTATTTTTTTTTAAAAAAATTGCTGGTAACCAACACGCTGCCTCTGGTTTTACAAACCGTTGTTGTCTTTATTAGATATCTGCAGTTCATGCGACGACTTGATCCTGAAAAATATTTCTAAATTTAATCGCATTGTGTTAATCTTCTTCTCTCATAAACTGTATGTTTTGCAGTTAATTCTTCCCTACCGACGATATGAAGCTGACCAGGTGAGTTCATTTTAATGCTTATGTCTGTTTGAATTAAAATATCCTATTTGTTAAGTCCAATCAATAGTTTTGATTTAGAATTAGTCAGGTCCAGAAAAGGGTTTGAAAATAAGATGTGACAGTATTAGGTTTGAGTGTTTGACTTATGCTCACAACATAAAAATAACTTCATGGAATGTTTATATTGGTCCGACTTGTAAGGATTTAGGGGATTGAGCGATAAGCTTCTTGAGGGACAGAATATAATTGTTCTGAGCATCACAATCCATGTCTGAGCTGGTGCCAGAGGGACCCTTTATCCAGAAGAGAGATCTGCTGCGGTCATAACATGGGCTGCAGTGGGACGAATGCATGGCTTCTTGGATGTTGTATCATGCGTAATCAAAAATAAAAATGTATCACCTCATTCGATCTAGACCATTTGTTCATTATCAGACGATCGAAACGTGTGCAATCTGTGTGCAGTTACTTAAGCACTGCAGCTGATCCGAGTTCCTTCATCCACTACCCAAACCAATACTACCTATCCAATATCATTCACGGGTATGGGTATGTTTTTTTGCTACCCACTAAGAATACTATGTCAAATTTGATATCTAAAAAACGATATGGTTCTATTTAATACTTTGCTAGTTATCCAACCCCAACTGGTTGACTAGCGAACAATAAGGTAACCAGGGTGATGTTTGTCTTATTACTGATGTACATGCTAGTGATTTATGACAGATTGCATGGTTTTACTTTTATCCTTTCCCCTTGTAAAAGCTCTCTAACCAAGATTATGCTTGACTCAGCTTTTAGCAGCCATAATGTAACAGTGCAATCCCCCTCTGTATTTGCATATGCTTCACATTTGGTTTGTCCTGCACAGGGTAATTTTTGCACTGTTTCTGTGGGATCATACAAGCTTGTATGGGACAACTCATATTCCACGTTCTTCAAAAAGGTATTTAATGAACCTACATTTATTCTTACAAGTCGTTAAGGTCATACCAATAAGAGGGAAATATGTAGTTTATTATACTTCGTCATTTACAGTCTACTTATCCAACGGCTTCATGAAAGATATTTCCTATTTTCTGTACTTTGCTGGAAAACTATAGTCACTTACCTGATGAGGAAGCATCTTCTATTTCTCATGGTAGTTCATCTGCAAGACTACTGGCATTTCTAGCTGAACTAAAAAAATAAATTTAACGTATATTGTTTGATAATGACTACATAAACAGGCAAAGTGTGTGATGTCATGACAACATTAAACATTAGATAACAGGCAGGAGCCCTGCTTTACTGAAAGCAAGCCAACAGAGTATCACAAGGGGAACTGGGGGACACCAGTTTACAGACAAAAGCACATAAACCTGACTCCTTTTTAAAGCAAAACAAAAGACGACTCCGAACACATTGCTAATGACAACCAAGATCTAACGTAACAACCAAACCACAGAACCACCACCAAAGAAAAGTTCCAGCAAGTAAAGATTCTTCTGACGAAATGTGCACCCCCATACAACTGCAGAGAGCTATGTTAGTATTTTCTTCTGTTGTAGTGATTGTTCATTTCATTTGCTTTTGACAGAGCCTCCGGTACAAGGTGGACGCAGTGCCGCCGGTCGTCGAGCCCATCGGGGAACCCTGATGGAGTATGTCTTAATACAAAGCGACGAGGGCCGATGCCTGCGACGGAGTAGCCGTGCAGATTGCATGAAAAGCCCTCACACGATGTTGTAACCCAATTCTTTTACCGACTGCGATGCGGTAATTCTAATCGCAGGGTTCCAACGGTACAATACACATACATAGCTCACTGCTGTGTGAGCGCAAGATTTGTTTGTGCGCAAATGTTTACGGCAACTTGCTAATGATGAATGACTGCTTCTATACAAAGAATACTAGATTAACATATCATAGCACGCATTTTTCATCTTGAGACATTACAATCGACATGCAGAAGGTACTTCAATCTGGAAGCCTTCACCATTTTCTCCTTGTCGACTGCGTAGGGTGGGAAACAAGCCAACTCAGCTTTGTTTGAAATTGACCTGTTTTGAATTAATATCCTAAGGCAAACTGACCGCAGCGATACTGTAGCGATTGAACTTGCCCTTCGTTTTTCATCGGCCGATGGATACTGCTCTTAATTCGTGTGCACTGTAGCACCTCGTAGCAGTAATGCAGAGGATCCTCTCCCTCATTGCATATGTTAGCTGAATATGCTGTGGCAACATGGATTGTGGAAAGAGTTCAATGATAATTTTATCATTGAACAAATTTAAGTTACATATTATACAGCAAGACGCTCTTTTTTAAAAAAATCAATAGGTTATTTCTTTCTCTCAAGACGAAATGAACTGTCAAGTTTATGAACGCTATACAGTGTACTTATGAGTACAATCCTCTTTAATCCTACAAACAGGCAGCTCTCTAGTCTCTTCACAGTTTGTACAATCTGGTATTCTGTAAGAAGCCTTCCATCCTGTACATCTTGGACCATTGGCCCCTCTGCATATTCCTATGTGCCTCTGCTCTTCAAGCTGCCGTGAGAAGAAGGGAACAACACCCCACTATGCTCAAAGGCCCTGCTGCTATCCATATCAAACGTCGTAGACGACGTCGATGCGTTGGAGTATGGATACTTTGGCGTGACCTTCATCGTTCCCGAGTCGATGATGAACGAAGAGCTCGACGACATCGAGCCCGGTGTGAGCCCATTGTCCTGCATTATCACCTCAATCTCCCTCATAATGCTGTTCATTGACGGCCGGTCAGTTCCTACCTCTTCAACACATTGCAATGCTAGCTTCAAGAAGCTTGGGAAACCGAGGAGGTTCCCCATTTTCTGAAGAACTGGGTCCATCACATCCTTCAGCCCACAGTACATGCGGTCTTCCATGTCTAATGCCGTCTTCACCTGGCGGACAATGTACTTCTTCTCGTATATCGGTGGCTTGGCCACGATGAGCTCTAGCAATACCACACCGAAGCTATAGACATCGCTCTTCGCTGTGAGCTGCTGCGTCATGTAGTACTCTGGGTTCAGGTAGCCCTGCATTGATGTCAATTGTTTTAAGCTTTTGGACTGAAGTGATGAATATATACTCAGGTTTCAATGAAATGGCAAGCATGTCATGGTTGTTATAAGAAGCTTACCAGTGTTCCCTTGACGTTTGTGCAGAGTTGGCCCTCCTCACTGTCTGATACCAACGAGGAGAGCCCAAAATCTGCGACCTTCGCGGTCATCTTCTCGTCCAGGAGAATGTTGGTGGACTTCACATCTCTGTGAATGATTGGAGGATCGGCATGGTCTTGGAGGTAAGCTAGCCCTCTAGCTGAATCCAGAGCTATCTTAAGTCTCCTACTCCAGTCCAATTGTACTCCTTTCATACCTACAGTGACCAATTGTGATCAATCCAGCTGATCACTGTGAGGAAAAGATCATGGATAATTTGCAGATATTGCGACACAACATTTGTACTTCTTGGTTTCAGAAGTTACTTGTGACAATGAGATGAAAGAATATGGCCTCACTTAGAGTTCCACTGGGTATGAACTCGTACACAAGCATCCTTTCGCCCTTCTCGAAGCAGAAACCGACTAGCCCAACCAAGTTCTTGTGATGAACCCTTGAAAGGAGCTCGATTTCTGTCTTGAACTCAAGCCCACCCTGCATGGACCCTTGCTTGGACCTCTTGATGGCTATGAACTGCCCATCCGGAAGTTTTCCTCGGTACACCTGTTTCATCGGAACCAAAAAGATCATAAAGGGTAAAGGTTTCTCTGATAAATGGATTAAGACTATAATGAGCTCAGTTAAAGAGGGGAAAGTCAGTATTAATGTTAATGGAGAGGTGGGTCCTTATTTTAAAACCTTTAGAGGCTTGAGACAAGGAGATCCACTTTCTCCTCTACTCTTCAATCTGGCTGTTGATGCCCTAGCATAACTGGTTCATAAAGCTCAAAATATAGGCCTGATTAAAGGTGTGGTCTCTCATTTGATTCCAGGAGGGGTGCCAATATTGCAATATGCAGATGACACAGTGCTTATGATGGAATATGGGGATGATTACTTCCTGCGCTTAAAATTCTTGCTATATTGTTTTGAGTGGATGTCTGGTCTGAAAATTAATTATCACAAAAGCGAAGTCTTTGTGTTAGGGGTGGATAATACTGAAGCTAATAGAGTAGCTGAGATTTTCAACTGTAAGCTAGCCCAGTTACCCATGACTTATCTAGGCATTCTCATAGGCAACAGATCCTTAGGGGTAAAAGCAGCTGAAAATGTGATTACCAAATTGGGCAAAAGACTGGACAATTGGAGAAGCAATTTGTTATCTTCTGGGGCAGAATGGTCTTGGTTAATAGCAGTCTTAGTAGTCTTCTCATATACACTATGGGGTTTTATAGACTTAATGAAGAGTCATATAAAAAGATGGATAGCATTAGAGCTAAATTCTTTTGGGGAGGAGTCACTGATAAATTCAGGTACCACATGGTCAGTTGGGGTGCTTTATGTCGACCAAAGAATTATGGTGGCTTGAGAATTTTAAATACAAGGGTAATGAATGATTGCCTTATGGCTAAATGGGTTTGGAGAATCAAATCAACAAACTCAGACTTGTGGTTTAATATTTTGAAAGCAAAATATTTTCCTTCAAGGGTGTTTAGGGAAGTCAGAACTTTAGGTGGTTCTCAGTTTTGGAAAAATGTGATGAAGGTTAATAAACTTTTTAATTTGGGGGTGAGATACAGGGTGGGCAATGGTAAGGAGACCTCTTTTTGGGGTGATGCCTGGATCAATGATTGTCCTCTCAAAATTACATACAACAATTTGTTCAACTTGTGTCAATCTCCTGTGATAAGTGTGAGTGAGGGGATGCAGGATGGCAGCTGGAATACCCTTTTTAGAAGGAGCTCTGGGATTAGAGAAAAACAACAATGGGAGGACATTAAGTAAGATATTGAGCAGGTAGATTTGGACGACAGCAGAGACAAAGCAATATGGTGTCTTGAAAAAACTAGGATTTTTTTAGTCAAATCTTTATATAACCGTCTGTTATTTGGGGGTGTTAATAGCAGGAAAATGACTAAACTGTGGAAACACAAATGCCCTTTAAAGTCAGAATCTTTGTTTGGCTTTGTTATCAAAATAGAGTCCAAACTTTGGACCAACTTAAGCAAAGGGGTTGGAAGGGCAACTCTAATTGTCTTCTTTGTGGGGTGGAAGAGAACATTAATCATATTTTGTTTTCCTGTGTTGTCTCCAATTTCTTGTGGATTCGCTTTAAAGAGATACTTAGCTGGAAACGTTACCTCACTTGCTTAGATGACTTCCAATTGAATTGGTTGGAAATAAAAGGGGCTAATAATTACAATGTTGCTTTGTTTAGTTTTGCAGCCACGGCTTGGATTCTTTGGAGAATTAGGAACAATATGGTGTTTGAGAAGAATTTTATTAAGAATCCTATATATGTCATCTTCAAAACTTTATCTTGTTTGTAGTGCTGGCGGGTCCTTGTAAAAAAGGATGATGGTGCAAAACTGGACTGTCTCATATCGACTACAAAAGCTTGGGCGAAAGATTTTTGTAATAGGGCAGTTAGTCTTCCTGTTTTGTAGCTTATCTATCTTTTGTGGAGGTTGTCGCTGGTTTGTTCCAGTTGAACTTAGATTGTTTTCTGGCTGGGTTCACTTGTGACCTGTGTTGCCTTTGCTGCTGCTTGGTGGTGCTGCAGCCGATCTTTGCCTTCTGGTAGTTTAGTTGTCTTTTGCTTGGCTTGTTTCACAAACTGGAAACCCCAGTTTCTGATCTCTGTAATTTTCTGTAAGAACCAGTTATTTGCTTTCAATTAAAAGCAGGGTTTTCCCCTTTTCAAAAAAAAAAAGATCATAAAACTTACATAAAGATGAGAAGAAAGAAATGCTGCACGCCTGCACTTTCAGTTCTCCAAAGGTTGTTTGCTTACCGTTCCATATCCTCCTGCTCCAATTGCATTGATTTCTCGGAAGTCATTGGTGCTTAACTTGAGTTCTTCCGGTGTGAAGCATCTAGCATTCTTGAGCTTTGGTGCTTCACAAATATCTTCCCCCATTGATCCCCATGATGCTGTAAAAATATGAACAGAAAGATCAAATTAAAAGGAGGTAAACCAACATAAGATGATGCAATCTGTACTGAAACTATGAGCTACAGCGCATTACCAAAAGGATTGTTGAGGAAGGCAAGCTTCCGTGCCCGGTTCTTTTGCCGCCAAAGACAAACTCGATTAGCGCAAGCCGATTTACCGTAATGATCCACCACAACACCAATCAAAACAAATTTCGAGAAGTCAGAACACCATTATTAGCTACATGTCAGTCTAGTCCATTTGGTAGCATCAAAAACATCACTGAAGAACTGATTCAATTACTTTTGCCGTGGAACGGGTAAGGATGTGCCTTCGCATAGTAAGGTCCAAAGATCTCCAGTGGCCACCTTGTCGACGCTGCGCTCAATTGCGACACGCCATACTGTCTCGTCTCGCTTGGGCCGCTGCGCCGCGGAATGCACGCGCCGCCTTGACATCGCCGTGCCGCAGCGAGCATGCGCCCAAGAAGCCGCTATCATAGCTCGGGTTCCGTGGCCACGCCGCCGCGTGTTGGGCGCGCTTCTTTGGATACGCGCCGTTGTTCGCCGGCCGGCCGTTGCCGCCAGAAGGCCGCCGCCGCCACGCCGTCCATGGCGCCGACTCGTCATCCCTCGGCTCGTCCCATCGCGGGTCAGGCCGCTAAGTTGTCTGGGCGTCGTCGCCATACGGCCGTCTTGCTTGCTGCAGGCCACCACAACCTTTCACTTCCACTACAACAAAAGACCTCGGTTCTTCCTCTTCCCCTTCTTTTTCTCTCTTCTTCTCTCATTCCCTTTCTTTCTTCTCTCCACCCGACAGCACCTCAGCTTTGCATGGCTCGGCTGCTGCATGTGTGCTGGGCCGCTCTTGGCCTTCCTCGCTGCACGGAGCCGTCGTCTCCTGCTGCTGCATGCATCGCATGTGCATGCTAAGCAACTCCGACAAGCCGCTGATCGACCGGCTCCTCCACGCCACATCGCTAGATCTGCTGCCAAGGCGCTTGCGCCGTGTCGCGAGTCGGCCATCATCGCCTGGCCGCCCTTGGCCCCTCTTGTCTCAGCCAGCTCCGCCGACCCACCGGCCTCCTCCTCCTCCTCCTTTTCTTGAAACGCCCAAACGAACTTGCATGCGCGAATGAATCACAAAAATGGAACGCTTGAGCGATAAGGATTGCGGCGGTATGACATGCATCGAAAGATTCATGGTTCTTGGTGGTATTTGGGAGGAGAGAAGGTGGAGATAAGCTCATGGAGGGAGAGAAGAAAAGTGTTGGGTTGATCTCGGCTAACCACCTTTGAGATCCAGGGGCCACGTCCCACTCGCGCCCTGATCGAGGGCGCAACCAACACGTTGGTTTCGGTCCCATCCACCTAGCGCTACATAAATGGGGATTCAGCAGGCTTTTGACAGCGTGGTTCTAGACTACGAAATCCCAACACAAACCCGATCTCTCACAGGCGCTACGGTGGGCGAAGGCCAAAGGCCACCGCCGTCACCGCAACATCGCCGTCATCACCCACGCCACCTCACCGGCCGCCGACCGAGACTGCACTGCGCTTCATCAATGGATCTACAAGTCTAATGGTATCTTCAGGTTCGGATATGCAAATCTCGCTTCCGCTCTAAGGATTATGCTAGGTGTTCATCACTGAGCTAGGATTAATGTCGTTAGATCATGTTTAGCCTTAGATTATAACCAACATTTGGTATCAGAGCAACCCTAGACTCGTCTTGAACCCATATTAGTCCCAACCGAACTTGATCATGCCCGGATTAGTCCTTCTTTCTCGGTTTAGCATTTTGAAGGAGGGGAATAAAGAAATCTCACAAAATCCTAATGAAATCCCGAAGCCTTCAAACCCAAATTGGAACCCTAACCCAAATTGGAACCCTAAAGTGCGGCGGATACTTATGTTTTTGGGATCTCCGGAGTCTCTCGCCTCAGCGCCATCAGAGCTCCACTCGACGGCCGTCTTGTGCGACCTCGGTCCACACGCGCCGATGAATGGTGCATGGCGCCATCACTCATGCTACGCGCCGTCTCAAGCCGCCGCTCCGTGCGCATCGCCGCCTCATCACAGACCGCTTGCCTCAAGCCACTGCTTCCCCGCACCATCGCCGACAAGGTTGTTCTTTGCTCCTACAGCGATGTCGCCGCCGCCATCGCAACCTCAAGCAGCCACTCGATTTTTCGGGGTGGAGGAGGGGGAGAATGAACTAGGGTTAGGTTTTTGTGGTTTTATATGTTTCTCGGATCCATCCTGGCCATCTATCAGATCCATCAGCTGTAAGGAAAGGGTTGGCCGGTGCAAGAGTTTTTAGGCCGGCTAAGGGTTTAGAAATGGGCTGGCTGATTAATGTTTTGTGATTAATGTTTGTTTTGTACACTGTTTTAATTAATGTTTAATTGCCCAATAATAATGTATTATACATAGTGTTCTGTCTCTAATTAAAATTGAACCAGCGAGATATTTTGATTAGAGATTTTTATGTTTTATTTTGGCATTATGTATGCACATGATTACATTCTGACCAACATTGTTTGTAGTCGTGTGTCACCATATTAATTTGCTAAGTTCTTTTTCATCTTCTGCCTAACGGTGATATGGATTAGAACTGTAGTTTTGCATGTTCTTAATCAGACCAACGTAGGGTTAATTGCATGCAATACATCTTTATGTTATTTCTAATTTTGCAGTAATAAATGCTTCGAATGTTGCCGCCACAATTGATAATATTGAGTAGCTTACGGAAAGCAACTTTCACACTTGGAAAGAAAGAATTCATGTTGTCCTTAGAGTTTTGGACCTTGACTATGCGTTAAGGGTGACTTCTCCCATTCCCCCCACCGATGGTGAGGATAATTATGATGAGAAAAAGAAAACTTACGATGCTAATGCTGAAAAATGGGAGTGGTCCAACCACCTATCACTAATGATCATAAAGACCTCTATCTCAGTTGGGATCAGGGGAGCAATTCCTGATTCCAAAAAATGCTAAGCAGTACTTGGCTTCAGTTGAGGAGAAATTCAAAGGCTCCACTAAAGTTTATGCCAGTACTTTAATCCAGAGGCTCTTATCCGCTAAATATGACGGGTCTAGCAGCATAAGAGAGCATATCATGATGATGACCGATATGGCTGGAAAGCTCAAAGGCATGGACATGGAGATATCTGGTGGTTTCCTAGTCCACTTTATTATGACTTCTCTTCCTTCTGATTACACTGCATTTAAGATAAATTACAATACTTAGAAAGATAAATGGAGCATGAGCGATTTAATCGCCATGTGTGTTCAGGTGGAAGAAAGAATAAGGGCCGAAAAGAAAGATTGTGTGCATCAAGTTGGCGGCTCTAACAAAAGGAAGTTCTCAGGGGACTTCAAATCCAAGAAAAGGATGCAATTCTCCCCTAATTCAGATAAGTTAGGGTCTAAGGTGCACAATGCACCTAAGCCCCATGTTGCTCCTGCTGGAGCAATTAATGGGGATGAATGTCACTCAGAAGCGCGAGGGTATTTTCGTATGATTGTGTCGGTTTTCAAGTGGCTCGCAAAAAAGGGTAATGATACAATAACATTCATTGATGAAACTCTTTATGCTGATTTCTCCTTAAGTCTTGGTGGATTCACTCAGTGCAAGCTGTGCACGCTACCAACTCTTTATAGGGATTCTCATCATGAGAACACTAAGAAAGGGAAGCGAAGTCTTAGAGTCGCGGATGGAAAAGAAGCTGAAGTGGAATAAGTTGGATCTATTTCATTAGTTTTAGATAGCGGCTTCATACTTCGTCTTAATAATGTAGTCTATGTTCCTTCTATAAGGAGGAATTTGATTTCGGTTTCTTTATTGGACGATGATGGTTTTTGTAATAGCCCAAAAATTCATAAAGGCAAAAATATGGGATTTTTAAAACTTTTTGTATAATGTCTGTTACCGTTCCGTTCGCCTGCATTTTTTAGAGTTGCTTGAGTGCCTTTCTCTTTTCTGCTATCCTAATTTTGTCTATTTTCGCGTAAGAGTTCCTTAAAGCTAAAATCGGAATTTTAGCAAGTCTAAAATTTTGTTGATTCTATCTCTTCCCATTTCTTTCTAGCCCTCCTTCCTTCCCCAACTTCTTCTTTGGCTAAATACTGATCAGCCTAGTGCGGCTCACCCGCACCCGTGCTTTTCCTCTCCTGTTCCTCCGACCAGCGCCTGGTCCAAACCCTTGCAACTAGGCCTCTCTAACGGGAGACCTGGGTAGATGTGCCCCTCACCCGTGCACTTGGGGATGTACATTTTAAACCGAACCGAACAAACCGAACCAAAAATACCGAACCGTACTAGTCAAATCGGTTTGATCGGTATTCGGTATTCAGTACGGTATTCAGAATTCTGTTTTTTCGGTATTTCGGTTTTTTTGGTAAACCGGTCTAAAACCGAAAAAACCGTTCCCATGTTACAGCTGCTCTGGCTCGTGGCGTCGCGCTGCGCTCGTTGGCCTCCACGATCCACAAGCCCACAGCTACACCCACGCTCTGGACTCTGGAGGCAGAGCTACACGCGCTCCGTGCTCACTGTTGGGCCCATCACCAGATTGCGTGTTGGTTCGAACTTCGATCGCCCAGCAATGGTCCCATGTATTATGCTAGGGCCCACGGAATTGCTCCTTTCGGCTTTCTCCTTTGACCGGATCTTTGGGCGGTGGTCGCCGAATTAAGTAGAGGCGCGGTTGTGCCGTAATGCCATATCATGCTCATTAGGAATAGATGGCATCAGTGCATGTGCAAGTGGCCAAGTGCAATTGTGCATGTTGGCTGCTGCATGCACAAGCAACCAGCAAAGCCCAACACCAAGTCACCAAAATTGCAACATCAAGAATAAAGATGATATCGCATTCATCGCTGTGGATCGTGTGTCGCTTGCGCTAGGCACATGTGTTGCTTGGCTTGCCACAACGTTACTACTTAGCTCGCAGCGTCAAACTTTGGTAAATATGGTATTTACCGATACCGTACCAAAATAAATTGGGATTTACCGAAACCGGACCGTATTATTAAAAATACCATATTTACCGAACTAACAATACCGTATTTACCGTATATACCGAACCGAAAAAAACCAAATGAAAACCCCTACGTGCACTGCATGCACCAAGAGGGAGCTCCAGCACGGTGTGGTCCGACAAGCCAGTAATGGCAGTCATCCAGGATGTCATTCCACTGCCTATGCTGCCCATACCGTCAACTGCACCAACCACTCCTCGTCGGTTGTGCCAAGGTGCATGTACATATTCACTTCAAGTCCCATATTGCCTTTCTTTGCCATTCCAGTGCCAGCCTCACTTTCTTCCTCCTCTAAGAGAGCTTGAGCTCCATTCAGGCTCAAGCGCTTGCCTCGGCTAAGCGATGCCGCATCATCCCTGCCTTTGCCGCAGGCACCTATCGGTAAGGCCACTGCCACGCCGTGCGCATTTGCTCACACCCATGCCCCAAGTGGTGCTTTCCTCAATTAAGTCTACTCCTTGATTCGTAGGAATAGCCTTGGAGACCACTCTCCTTTCACCTCCGACCAGGACATTTCAAGACATCCGAGTAAGACCATTCATCTGCTTTCGGGGAGCGACCTTGAAGACCGAAGACCACCCACCTTCCTCAAGCTATTGTAGCACAGAGCTTCTCCCGTAGTCATGACCCACGTCGCCAACCGGCTCCAACTAGCTCATTTCCTAGCCCGTACCGATAAGTTCCTAGTGGCCGGATGCTCTTCCTAGTTCGAGCCGCCTTATTCTCTCTTGGATTTCCCTTTGGCTCTACCTTTGGCTTCTCTGCTGGTTCATTCGATTGCATCAATACAGTCGAACTTTTGCTTCTTTCGACCTATGCTGTGTAGCCGAATATTCTCCCATTCGACTATGCACGGATAACACTTCCACGACCTCCCTCCTTGCATGGACCTCCCATTTTACAAAGACCACCCACTTAATCGTGAGCACCCTTTTTGCAAAGACCACCTTCTTGGTCTTTTGTAAAAACCACCCTCTTGGCTTTTCTGCAAAGACCTCCCAAGGTCATGGCGCCTCCACGACCTCCTTTGGTCTCAACACTCTCATGACTTTCCCCTGGTCCTGGTATCTCCAGGACCTCCTTTGCGTTCATCTTGACCGTCGGGACCTCCTTTGCATTCATCCTGACCGCTTGGACCTCCTTGGTGTTCATCCTGACCGTCGGGACCTCCTTAGCATTCGTCCTGACCGTTGGGATCTCCTTTGCATTCATCCTGACTGTTGAGACCTTCTTTCATTTAGATATGAGGGTCCAGACCTCTCTTCGTTTAGATCTAACGGTCCAGACCTCTCTTCGTTTAGATCTAAGGGTCTAGACCTCCCTTCTCTTGGATCTGAGGGTTCAGACCTCTCTTCGATTAGATCTAACGGTCCAGACCTCTCTTCGTTTAGATCTAAGGTTTCAGACCTCCCTTTATTTGGATCTGAGGGTCCAGACCTCCTTCCGTTTGGATGTGAGGGTTCAGACCTCTCTTCGATTAGATCTAACGGTCTAGACCTCTCTTCATTTAGATCTAAGGTTCCAGACCTCCCTTCGCTTGGATCTGAGGGACCAGACCTCTTTTTGTTTAGATCTAATGGTCCAGATCTCTCTTCGTTTAGATCTAAGGTTCCAGACCTCCCTTCGCTTGGATCTGAGGGTCCAGACCTCTTTTCATTTAGATCTAATGGTCCAGATCTCTCTTCGTTTAGATCTAAGGTTCCAGACCTCCCTTCGCTTGGATCTAAGGGTCCAGACCTCTTTTCGTTTAGATCTAACAGTCCAGATCTCTCTTCGTTTAGATCTAAGGTTCCAAACCTCCCCTCGCTTGGATCTAACGGTCCAGACCTCTCTTCATTTAGATTTGAGGGTCCAGACCTCCCCCTCGTTAGACCACCCTCATGATCAAGACAGTCCCTCTAGCCGTGCCCTCACCTCTTTTGGACCATCCGATCAGATTGGACGGCCCCACTTCGCTGCGCCTTACCTCCTTGACCTCAAGACCGCTCTCATGGTTTTTTTTGCAAAGACCACCCTCTTGGCCTTTTTCAAAGACCACCTCTGTGGTTGCGACCTCCCCTTTTTACAAAGACCACCCTCTATCGCACGACCTCCCATTTTGCAAAGACCACCTTCTTGGTCTTTTGCAAAGACCACCCTCTTGGCTTTTTTTTTGCAAAGACCACCCTCTAGGTCATGATCTCCCATTTCGCAAAGACCACCCTCTTGGTCATAACGCTTCTACGACCTCCCCAGGTCATAGTGTGTGGTGACCCGGCCAGGGGCTACCCGAGAGGACCTCCAAGACCTCCTGGGAAGTCCGCTAGGACCTCCCAGACATCTCAGGGGCCTCTGGAAGGACCGCCTGCACCTCTCGGAAGGTCCCAGTGGGACCGCTTGAAGGTCTGGGGTTCCAACCTGAGGAGGTCTTTGGACCTTAGACCTCCCTAAGCTCCACGCTCTGACCCGAGGGAGGTCCGTGAGGATCCAACCGGAGGAGGTCGTGGGGCTTGGGACAAGCCTCAAGTCCACTGTGATCTAAACTAGTCCCCAAGGATCAACGACCAGATCTCACAGCAAGCAAGTGATAACATACACATCCACAAAAAGCTTTATTAACAACAAAAGAGGGTAGATTACAAGGGGGTTGCTTACAAGCTCCAGCAACCAAAAGCGAAATACACAGCAGAAAACCAAAAGTATGGACTCCATCCATTACACCACAGGTGATTGGCTGGAGGGCACGGCCTAATTGACTTGGTCCTCCTCATCATCAAAGAAGTCTTCACCTGCTTAATTCATCAATCAAGCAAGAGTGAGCACAATAACTGTGCTCGCAAGTTACACCCGTCAATTAACAGAATGACATGTATAATGGGTATATCAAAGAAAGGCATATTAGGGTTGATTTGCGTAAAGCCAAGTTTGTTTCAATTACAAGTACGAAGTTTCAAGGTGGTTATACCATATCTAAAATTCATTTTGCAATTTCTCTTTTTCAGTTGGATAAGATTCATCATCAAGATGGTAAATGATACCCTCCTGCCACAAGGCTCCCTGCCCAAGCCCAATTTGGATAAAAATCCAAAACCATTTCACAAGTCATTTTAAACCCAAAACTGAGATCTAACTTTGAGCAGCTTTGCTAGCATGTCCATAACCGCAGACACGGCTATTCGAATAGTTTTACACTCTGCAGAGGTTGTACACTTTACCCACATGACACGACTTCTCTAGTTTGTTTGGCAACCGTCGTTGCCACCTCTCACTGCCGATGGTAAGAGGTCTAGAGCACGTGACAAGGCCTTTACAATGCATCATTCCACCATAGTCCATCCACTCTAAGGTTTCGCTCCCTTTGGACTTCTTGTCCGCAGGGTTTAGGCCCCCTCTTGAGCCAGGTGGGTACAACATAGTCATGAAAAGACAGGCCATAAAGACCACCCAATATTTTGCCGGATCAACCATGATGGAACTTTGCAAATTATTCGGCCAGGTCCCGCCCACACAGGACATGTGGTTGCACGATAAGGCATAGCAAAATACACTCGCAGACCGATCCTTAACTGACCCGGGCGGCCACCTCAACCCTGGGGCATCGGATCACACGACCCCCCGTGCATAGACTTGCACCAACCAAACACCCAGTGCCGCCCAAGTCCAAAACCATTTTCTATTTCTTTGCTTTTCAAGCCTCCATGGCACACCAATGCCATGGTCATTTGTAAAACCCCCAAGACACACCAATGCCATGGTCCAAATCATTTGAACAAGTGATATTTTCGACCAAAACTTCCCAAATCAAGATTCTTTTCTCTAAGCATGGCTAAGCTCTAGTTTTTCAAAGGTCCTGGTTCACGGTATTGTGCAAACCGGGTTTTGTCTAGGGTGACAATATGTTTGGTTCAAGATCAATAGTGGTCATACCAAAGAAATTAGGCCTAACTATGAATTTAAAGATTGCATTGAAATAACTTAGTAAAATAAGCAATGCACTAACATTTGAAATGAAATATACATAGGTTGAAATAATAGGTGCAATATGATCAAGAGTGTAACTTGCCTTGCTCAAAGTCTTGAGCTTCTTCTTCTTCAAAGGACCCTTGCTCCTCACTACCGTCGCAATCTACACCGTGGGAAAACAAAATAACTCAAACAGAGCTTAAGCAAAATCCAAAGGAACTCCAAATAAACTCCAAAGTAAAACCAACTGAGAGATTGGGAGATCAGAAGGAGGTCCAATGAGCTTGCTAGAGAGATCCAGAGAGCTTGGAGGGAGGTCCAAGAGCTGGTTGGTGGAGCTGGAGAGTGGAAATGAGGAGAAAGTGAGAGAGGAAGGGCTGCCCAAACTATATATAGATGGAGCCATTGAACATGTCCCAAGATACGGGTGTTCAAGAGTTGGTAAAGAGGACAAGGGAGCAGGCAAGGGACGTGACAAAAGTATGACATGGGTACTGCAAAAAGTGGTAGCATTTAATGTGATACAACATACATTAAATGTGGGGGAGACTCCTTTGCACAAGGACACAGTCAAAGGATAAAAGAAACATGGGTGTGACTGCCAAGTAGGTCCAGTCAAGACCCGATGGGGAGGTCCTGCGGAGACGTTGAGGAGGTCCCGCGGAGGACAAGGGAGGTCCTCACCCACTGGGGAGGTCCTAACGGTTGGATCCCCAAAAGGGAGGTCCAACGGCCAAGATCAAGTGCAAAAGGGGAGGTCTGCAGAGGTCAAGGGGAGGTCCTTACCCACAAGGGAGGTCTTGACGGTTGGATTAAATCGAGGGGGGGGGGGTCTGGATGGTCAGGATCTAATCGAGGGAGGAGGTCTTGATTGGTTAAGATCTCCAAAGGGGAGGTCTGAACGGTTAGGATCTCCAAAGGGGAGGTCTGAACGGTTAGGATTTCCAAAGGGGAGGTCCTAACGGTCAGATCTACAAAGGGGGAGGTCTGAGCGGTTAAGATCTCCAAAGAGGAGGTCTTAACGGCCAGATCTACAAGGAGGGAGGTCTGGACGGTTAAGATCTCCAAGGAGGAGGTCTTAACGGCTAGATCTGCAAGGAGGGAGGTCTGGGCGGTTCAGATCTCCAAGGGGGAGGTCTTAACGGCCAGATTTGTGAGGAGGGAGGTCTGGGCGGTTAAGATCTCCAAGGGGGAGGTCTTATCGGCTAGATCTGCAAGGAGGGAGGTCTGGGTGGTTAAGATCTCTAAGGGGGAGGTCTTAACGGCCAAATCTGCAAGGAGGGAGGTCTGGGCGGTTAAGATCTCCAAGGGGGAGGTCTTAACGGCCAGATCTGCAAGGAGGGAGGTCTGGGCGGTTAAGATCTCTAAGGAGGAGGTCTTAACGGCCAGATCTGCAAGGAGGGAGGTCTGGGCGGTTAAGATCTCCAAGGGGGAGGTCTTAACGGCCAGATCTGCAAGGAGGGAGGTCTGGACGGTTAAGATCTCCAAGGGGGAGGTCTTAACGGCCAGATCTGCAAGGAGGGAGGTCTGGACGGTTAAGATCTCCAAGGGGGAGGTCTTAACGGCCAGATCTGCAAGGAGGGAGGTCTGGGCGGTTAAGATCTCCAAGGGGGAGGTCTTAACGGCTAGATCTGCAAGGAGGGAGGTCTGGGCGGTTAAGATCTCCAAGGGGGAGGTCCTAGAGGACATGGAGAGGTCCTGAAGGACACGGGGAGGTCCGAATAAACAACGAGGAAAGTTCAGTGGAACCCGAAGGGGTTCAAGTGAACAATGAGGGATTCAGATGAGCCAAGAGGGGTTCAATTAAGCAAAGAGGGGAAAGTGGGTTTATTAAGAGAGAGATCCAGAAGGGAGAATTCAACCCAAAGTAGATTCTCAGACATCAAGGATACTTGAAACACAACCCGAGCTTGGAATACCTTAAGATGGTTATGACCCAAAGGAAAAGTCGACATCCAAGAGGGGTCTGGTCCAAAGAGGAGGTTTACCTTAAAGAGAAACCAGAGAGGTAGTCCAAGAGATTCAAGTCAACAAGGAAATGGTCTGAACAACAGAAAGGTTCAAGCCAACAAAGGGTAGTCTAGACATAAGGGAGGTCTAGACTCAAGGAGATGGCCAGACAAGAGGAAGGCATGGGCATGAGAGTAAGCCCAAACATAAGGAAGGTCTAGGATCAAAAGAGATCCGGACATCAAGGAGATCCAGACAAAGAAGAGGTTCGAACCACCGGAGAGGTCCAAATGGTAAGGAGAACTGGGCACATAGAGGGTCTAAACACAAGGGAAGTCTAGACCTAGGGAGTGCCCAAAACGAAGGGAAAGGTCAAAAACCACAAAGATTGTCTAGGCTTCAAATGAGGTCTAGCTACAAGGAAAGTCTAAACCTCAGAGGAGGTTTAAACTGCAATTGAGATTAAGGAAGGTCCTGACCCAAAGGATGGGCTGAACCAGGAGGGTGATCTTTTCAAAAGATCACAAAGTGAAGTTGACCAACAAGGCGATCTGAACAAAAAGGGAGGCCGTGACCACGAGGGGTGGTTTCAACCAAAAAGGGGTGGTATTTGCACAAGACCAGAAGGGATGGTCTTCGCCAAAGACCACAAGGAGATTCAAGAGAGGAGATCCAGAGGGTAAGGAAAGGTGCAGCAAAGCGAAGCCGTACGATATAGATCGGGCGGTACAAAAGAGAGAGAAGGGCGCGGGCAGCGCAAAACAAGGGGAAGGTCTTGGACAGAGAGGGATTTCCGCTGGGAAGGGAAGATCCGAGCGGACAAGAGGAAGGAGAGCGACACCAGAGGTCAAACAAGAGGGAAAGTCTGGACATAAAAGAGTGTCCAAATAGGATAGAGGAAAGGAAATCCTTATCAAGAAAAGGAAAGATAGCTCTAGAGAGCTAGAGCAACACCAAAAGAACCAAACTTTGGATTAGTTGAAGTTTGGTTTAGTCATTTTAAACACTTCAAATTCTAAAAATCTCAAGTTAAGCTTTGAATTCTCATCAAAATAAAATGGTTCTTTTTATTTTGAAAATTTTCAAAAAGGCTCTAAAAATCAAGGTGTTACATAGTGTTTCCCACGACCTTCCAGGTCTTAGCATCTCCACGACCTCCTCGGGTCATAACGCTGTCACGACCTCCTTTGGTCGTGGCACTCTCAGGATCTCCCTTGATACAGTACTCTCAGGACCTCCCCTGTGTACAGTAATTCTAGGACCTCCCTATGGTACAGTACTCTCAGGACCTCCCCTGGGTACAGTAATTTCAGAACCTCCCTTGGATACAGTGATTCCAGGACCTCCCATGGTTACAGCGATTCCAGGACATCCCCTGGTCGTGACACTCGCACGACCTCCTTGGGTCGTAACACTTTCACGACCTCCCTTGGTCGTGGCACTCTTAGGACCTCTCCTGACTACAGTGATTTCAGGACCTCCCCTGGATACAGAACTCCCACGACCTCCTCAGGTCGTAGCGTTCCCACGACCTCCCAGTTTTATCCTTTTACGACCCCTATAGCCTATATGACTTCCATAGCTTCGACCACCGTAGCTACTACGACCCGTCCCTAGATGTAAGCTTTCCCATGGCTATCTCCTAAATCGTAAGACCTCTCACAATCCGTTTGTGGCCATAAGCTCTGCTACCACCACCACCTGGTCGTAAGATTCCTCACGACCAGTACGTAGTCTTAAACCTTTCTACTGACATCTTCTGGTCATAAGCTCTTCTATGACCAGTCTCTAGTCGATGGGGCTTACATACGTGTAGGCCTAGACGATCAGAGAGTCTCCCACGCCATATTTAAAGATATGGTCTGGTCATCCCGTTGAGTTGTCGTTAAATATGTTTGCTCTCATTTGAAGTATTTTCGTTCGTTTGAATGCATTTGGATTTATTGGAGTTCCTTTGGTTATTTTTAGTCGCTCGGGAGTTCGATCATATTATACGTAATTAGCATCTAGAGATATCATGGAACTGCAACCCCAACAAGGACAAGATTGCCAGAGCATTGTACAGGATGATTATCAACATATTGAGCGAAATTATTACCAGGATACCGAGAAGGTCGAATATCAGGATATAGAGCTTTATCAGAACATTGGCCAAGGCGAGTCAACGCTTTGATCATATTGCATCTACTTTTTGTAAATTATGTTGTTTCAAATTATGAAACTGCATTGCTATGTTTTATCAAACTAAATTGGTCTAGATCATAGTTAATGCCTTAACAAATACTTGTGTATAAACTTCCAATCCTTGAACTTGGACACTATCCTTTGTTGCCCTAGACTTTATGGGTTACCTACTAGTTAATAAGCCTGTATCAAAGTGTCATGCTTAGCCTTGCGTAGATATAGTGTCATGTGGGCATTAAGTTGCTCGACCACAATCCTTAAAAACTTTGGAAAATGATTTGGGCAGTAAGGCTGGGAACCTGGCTGGTATGTTGAAGTAAATGATATTTCCAAAACAATAAAACCTGAAAAACAGTTTTCGACTAGGGCGGTTGTGTAACGTCCCTTTTCTCTTAGGTTCTTGCCCAGTTTTCAAAATAAAAGTAACCATTTGGTTTTGATGAGAGTTCAAAGCTTAACTTGAGTTTTCAAAAGAGCTTTAATTGATTAAACCAAACTTTAACTAATTGGTTTGGTGCCTGGGCTGTTTATTTGGAGCTTGCTCGTTCTCCCTCTTTCTCTCTATGTGCCTTCGTGTTTGGTTTTCTCCTTTCCAGACCTCTTGTAACGTCCCGTTTCTCTTAAGTTCTTGCCTGGGTTTCAAAATAAAAGTAACCATTTGGCCTTATTGAGAATCCAAAGCTTAACCTGATATTTTAAAAATTTGGAGAGTTCAACTGGAACTAATCAAACCTTAACTAAGATTTTTGTTGGTGTTCCTTGCCTGCCTCGCTCTCTGTTGTGTCTTTGTTGCCCTTGGGCATGCCGGTCCTCAAAGCCTCTCTGTGTGCCCCCGGTTTGTCTCTTCTCTTTAACTTCCTTTGTTGACTTGAATCTCTTTGAGACCCAGACCTCTCCTTCTCTCTATCATCTCCCCCTCTGTTCATGTAACATCCCAAATGTACAATCTGGGTTTATTCAAGTATAATTATATGTGTAGAAATTAAAACTTTTTCTCACATCTTGAAAACCCCTAATCTCTCGTGTAATTCTAGTCCAAGAGTTGTGTAATCCAAAAACACAAAGCTCTTGTTGACCAAAAGTCAAACTCATTCTCCGTTTATCTTAAATCTTGTGCCAAACATTTGGAAATATTTTCCTTGGTCCTAAAACTAATGTGGGACCCTCTGAAAAATATCACAAGTTATAAAACTTGTTTGATAAATTTTGGAGGAAAACAAATCCTTAAACAACCTTCATGAATTTCCTGAGAAAAATGCATTGCATAATAACCTCTGGAAATTTTATGCAAGGTTAATCTCATTGTCAGCAAGCTCCAGTTAAAATTTCATGAATTTTGGAGTTCAATTGCTATCTCAAATAATTCTGCTAAGCTTCAGCTGTTAAAAACTAAACTTAAAAGCCTACCATGTTCCTTGGCTAGCCACTTTCCCAAAGTCGGTCCAAACCAACCTTTTCTCCAAGCGCCGACCTCCTCTCCACCTTGATCAAATGTGTGGCCGCTGGATTAACATCCAACCGCCACGACCTCCTCCTCGCCTAACGCAGCCATGTCCTCCCCACTCACATGAGGTCATCGCCTTGGATCAACGATCCATGGCCATGACCTCCTCTCGCTCAAACTACTCAAACCTCCCTTTTGACTCACTTGAGGTCGAGCCGTTGGATCCAATCCAAAGGCCACGACCTCCTCTCGCTCACCATCGCGTGGATCTTCCACCTTGTTGAGGTCGTAGCCCTTGGATCCAAGATCCATGGCCATGACCTCCCTCACCGCTGAACCGAGCAAACCTCCCACTAACCGAGGTCATAGCCGTTGGATCGATCCAACAGCCCACGACCTCCTCCCTCAAAATATCCAGCTCACAACCTCCCCCATCTCATGTTGTGCACCGCTGATTTAAAATCCACTGCCACGACCTCCTCCTTGTTTTGTGCACATTAGACCTCCTCGCCAAGACGTGAGGTCGTAGCCCTTAGATTTAAATCTAAAGGCCATGATCTCCTCAGTGCGTTGCAAGCTCAGACCTCCCCTCTTTTGATCGTAACCGCTGGATCAAAAATCCAAAGGTCCCGACCTCCCTTGCCTTCGCAAGCAACATCTCGCACCTCCTCGCCTCTCATCACCATTAGATCTTAATATGATGGCCATAACCTCTTGTGCGCTACGCCGTAGTGCTAAGACCTCCCCTTTGGTTGTGCGCCTTGATTTAAATCCAAAGGCCATGACCTCCCCTCTTGTTCTTAAGTTCGGTAAGCGGTTAAGACCTCACAGAGGTCCGCACTGCTGATTGAAATCCAACGCCTTGGACCTCTGTCCCTTTTTCCACGCAAGATTCAAGATTATGGAAATCGGAGGGTCACGACCTCCCGGCCAGATCCAATGGCTGTGATCTCCTCCTTCTCCTTTTAAAACTTACTGCTTTGATTTAGATCTGAGGGTCACGACCTCCCCTCATTTCTAATCGGACGGTGGTGGGCCACTCTGTTCTTCTCCTAGCTCTGGCGCTGCAGACGCCATGGCAAAGGAGGAGGCGTGGATCTGTCTTGTCCAACGGCTCTTTGCTCGCAGCATTTAATGCGGTCGTGCTTTTACCCCAAAGTCATTTGCCTTGAGCTGCTCAGGCCACCTCCACGCCTGTCCAAGCCGTGGACCTCCCTTGGGCTAAGCTCACCATGAGCTTAACCCGTGGTCCAGACCTCTTTTGCCCTAGCTATAAAACCTCCCCATTGTTTTCCTTGGCTTCTTTTCCACCATTCACCATTTACTCTCGATTCTGTGGAGCTCAAACCACCCCGACCTCCTTGGCCGCCATTGTTGCCCTTGGAGCTCCTCGGTGGCTCAGTGCTCCCGTGGCTTTTCCTCTCCGGCTCTTTGCTTCAATCTAAGCCACTACCCTCTGTGGACCAAAAGTCCCAACTTACTTGGTTGGGACATTTTCAGAGTTGGCCTAACTTGGAGCTTGAAGCTTGGAGCTTGAGCTTGGTCTTGAGCAATGGAGCTTTCCCATCTTCTCCAACTCAAAGGCCATCGCCATCCTCGACCTCCTCGGCATCATGGACCTCCTGTAAACCTCCCGATAGTCCCGTGGCTCAGCCGGCACCCGCATGTATGTTGTTGCGAGCTTCTCTTGGGCACACGCTTGAATGGATGTCGCGGAGCTTTAATTCGCATTTTGAATTTTTGCCGTGTTGTGCCTTCGTGTTCCTCTCGGCTCATGGCGTTTAAGACCGCCGCCGTTGAAAGGAGGTCCACTGCGCGCAAGGCTATTGCACACTCATGGTACCATTGATGTCGCCATGAGGCCTACATCGCCGGCGAGAACCATCTTTTCAAACTCGGGTTTTGTCGGACGTGCACGGGCGCCATTGTCGTTTTAGGACAAGGATCCGCCGCGATTACGCGTTCATCATTACTCAAATCATTGTAATCAATGGCGTGTCTTAACCGCATTTAGTCCTCTCGGCGCCGCAATTAAGACCTCCGCTGACCTCCTCGTTGTCCCGCTGCATTAATCCTTTGTCCGAAAGCACGTCAAGGCGCTTGAGCACGTGGTCGCAAGCTCGGGGCGCCCATGACCTCCTCCGAGGAGATCTGGAACGCCCAGACCTCCTCCGTGCGATCTTGACCGCTAGGACCTCCTTGTGGGAGATCTTAGCCGTTGAAGTCCTCCTGTGTTGATCTTCACCGTAGGACCTCCCCGAGGTCCTCTTAACCTTTGTGGACCTCCTCGGGTAAAGCTTAGCCGCCTGCACCTCCCAAAGGAAATCTGAGCCGCTTAGGACCTCCCTTTATTAGATCTTGGCCGCTCAGACCACCCCAAGTGGATCTGAACCGCCCAGACCTCTTTGTTGTTGTCTTGACCGTTAAGGTCCTCCCGGGACAATCTAGGCCATTAAGGTCCTCCTTGAAAATCTGGACCGTCCCAGACCTCCTCGAGAGGTCTTGACGATGTAGATCTTCCTTGGGGAGATCTTGATAGTTTAGATCTTCCTTTGGAAGATCTCACCGTCCAGACCTCCCTCGTTTGATCTGGACCGTCCGGTCCTCCCTCTTGTGTTGTGGTTCGTTGGATGCGGTATCAGCGGCCACGACCTCCTCTCTTCTTGCGCAAGTGGCGGGGAGGACATGGACCGTTGGATCCAAGATCAACGGCCCTTGTTCTCTGGACTCTTGTGACAGCGCTGGCGTTTTCCTCTGGAGGTCTTGGACCGTTTGATTTAGATCAACGGTTCACGTCCTCCCCCTCTCTTTTGGTTTTAGAAATTCCAGTAAGCACTTATTTATAAACTGAAAAAGGTATGAACTTCAAAATATCATAACTAATTCATTCTAAATCCAAATGAGGTCATTCAAATTGTGTTAGCTCTGTCTTGAACTTGACTTTAATCCGAAAATGATTATAAGTTGAGTTCAGCTCCAGAGCACAGTTTTGCCATTAGATTTTAAACCCCACTTTAAATATACACTCAAATTAATGCTTAACTTGTAAAATACATAACTAATGCTCTGTAGATTATTTTTGAGTGAGACCAACTTTGTTGGTTTCCTCTATTAATGAACTTACTATGAAAATTAGTTTTGAGCTTGTTGCTGTTATAAAAATGAGGACTTGTGCATTATAATTTTGTTCAAGTTCTTGTTTTTGAAAAATTGTAGAGAGTGCAACATAGCTCCAAATGGGATGAACTCAATTGTGTTATTCATCTCATGAGGTGCTGGTTTTACAATAAAAATCTCAGCATCACCACTTTTCTAGAAAATGTTGCCTCATAATTAAATTAGTGAATAGTGCAGTTTGGTATTTTAGGGCTGAGCAGAATTGTTTTGCTCATATCTTTTGCATTGAGAATCCAAATCCATTGGTTCTTGTTGCTAAATTCCCTAAAAATCATCCTCTTGCTGCTGTAGAAATTTCAGAGTATTTGGAGTTTGTTTGCTGTGTTGTCCTTGTTGTTTTCGTCGTTCTTATCGAATCTTTTCGTCTTTTCGATTAGGTGCCGACGAGTGTATTATTTCCGTGAGCGATCCTCAGCAACAAATTGGCCAGCAACAATAAAGGCAAGCAGTTTGATCATTTCCATCATTGTCCCATTACTTTAAAGTCTAATAATTTGTTTAACTTGTATGTATGCATGCTTTTGTGTCAAAGTATTTTATCGTTTAGAGGTAGCTATTCCTATTGCATAGTTGCCCCTAAATTGTTACCCCTGCCACAAACCATAAGTTACTAATATCGCTGGTGAATTAGAGCCCGGTGATTTAAGTATGCTCTTTTATTGCTTTTACGGTGTCATGCTTAGCAATGCTTAGATAACGGTAGTAATGGGCGATCATCGACTTAGTCGATGGTCTTGATCACTCAAAACTGATTATTACTCCTATATGTCCAGCACTTGTGCTTTGATTTATTTGTAAAATCAAAACTGAAAATAAAAGATTGATTTTGACTTGGGCATATTGGATGGATGGCGTGGTTTTGGATGTGGTGGTATGCCCGGGTCCCTAAGGACCGAGTACTTGGGTCACTAAGCCAAGCGATTTCAGCGACTAACCACACGAGGGCATATGGAACCCTCTTGACTAAGTACTCTAGGAGGTGTTAATTATGAGCGAGCTCGGTTGGTGTGTTTTCAAAACAAATGTATATGTATAGTGTGGGAGGAGCATTAGCTTCCTGGAAGGTCGCCTAATGTCTCCTTCTCCCGTGGGTTGTGCAGCTCGTAATTAGCATTCATCCTTTGGAAAGGTCTCGTAGGACTTAGCTGTGCAAAGACACCTTCTAAGTGTGCGTAAAGGAAAGGCGATGCGACGTGTGGGTACAAGTGGTACACCTGCAGGATAAAACTATTCAATAGCCTCGTCCTAGGTTATGGACATGCTTGGTAAGGTCGTTCAAGACTAGACTACAACCTTTAATTAAAACTTGACATGGTTGGTATGAACGGGAGTTCATGCTATTGTTGTGGTGACTTGGGTTAGTCACTTCGTGATTGTTCTTGTTGTTGTTATTATGTTATTATCGCGTTGTTATTTCAACCATTAAAAATGCTTTGTCAAATTGCTTTCAATCTATTATGTTATTGCAAATAAATGTTGCTTTATGCTAAAATGAGTCCAAAGCCTCATCCACTTAAATAAAGCTTGCATGTAACTATTTATAGCTCTGTTATCTCACACGTAAGTCTTGCGGAGTACTTTATGTACTCATCTGCCCGGGGTTGTGGCAATTTTTGTGGCTTTTGTTGCAGAGGAAGAAGGAGAGCTCCAAGAGCCTCTCTTTTGTGCTACGTGTTGCGCTTTCTTGACGACTAGCTTGGCGGTCCCACGATGCCTAGGGTTAAGGCACACCGATTGGCTTTGTGTTATAGCCATCTTTATGGCACTTTTGCTTCCGCTGTTCTCTTTTTGTAATTATTGCTATTTGGCCTAAGGGCCTCTCTTTTGTAATATCTATTCCATTTTTGTATTAACTTCTGGTTTGTTGCTTATGTTCTATGTGTTGTATGGAATTGATACATTCTTTTGTTGTGAGGTATGTATACTGCATTCAGGAAGTATACATCTCTCGAGACCGGTTTATTTGGTTGATAATACTAGGTCAATCGGATGACTAAGTATTATGAGCCTAATAAACATCGGGTCTCACAAAAGTTGGTATCGAGCCGTTATGACCGTAGTAACGCAAGCTTGGTCGCCTTTAGGGTATTTTGAAAACCTAATTTCAAAGTATCAATGAGTTTTGAAAGCTTAAGAAAATTCTCGGATTTTACTCCTCATCTGTCTTAGCTTTCTCTTCTCATCTCACTCTAATTTGAGCTTTAAAAGTTGTTTTCCTCTCTTCCCTTCTACAAAATAGTTGTTATCGATTAATGGGGTTTTGGGGAATCAATGAGTTTGGCAAATTGAAGTGTTAGCTGCCCATCTACAAGGTTTTGAAGTTTCTGGAATGGCCAATTTCGACTGGAAGCTTGGATGCAAAATCTGGACAGCAAGCGTCAATTTCCGGACAGCAAGCTCAAAGGTTCTAAATAGGGTAGAAAATGAGAGGTTAAATCAACTAAAATTTGTGGGAATAAAAGGGTAAGATGTGATACTAGTTAGCTAAGTATCTAACACTTATTTTGCTGCGTTAACCTTGCTCTCTAATAGTTTTAGATCTCATCTTACAATCTGATTTTTAATCTTCTCGATCAATTACTCGTTCATTCAATATGGGTTAGTTGAGTTGAGAAGTTGAGCCTTGCTTTTGGTGTTTCTTGGCTGTTCTTAGAGTCTTTTGGAGCTTCTAAAGTTCACTTCTTTACTGTTTTGTCGGTTTTCTGTAACTCCTTTCTTTTGCCTGTTCATTTATATTACATTTACTATCATCTAATCCATTATTAACTCGGTAGGGTTCTATACCACCTGTTTGGTTAGCTCTCGGTTAGGGTGGTATTTCATCCCCCTAATCATTGGCTTCTCCTTTCCCGCTCTTTAGCTTCTAATCTTCGTGTTTCCTTGCTAACCTATCTCTTCAACAGATGTCGGACTAGGTCAACAAGTCGGTTGGGATGAAAATCTCCTGCTCCAACTGTCCTGGACAAGACTCAGAACGCCTCCGCCCTAGAGTGTGTTTCAATTGTGGCAAGGAGGGCCACTATGCGCCTCGCTGTTCGAGGAACAAAAACGCCACCAGCTTTGCTTTAGTTGTGGTGAAGGAGGGCATTTCACTAAAATTGCGGACTAGGAAGAATCGAGGTGCTGTCGGCGTTGTGGCGAGGAAGGACACTACAACAATCGAGTACTATCGCTTGTCCAAACTGTGATGAAGATCATTTACCCAAGATTGTCCAATCGCCAAAGTTACTTGTTTCGCTTTGCGAGGAAGCGATCACTATCCCAAGGAGTGTAGCATGAACACGGTGATTGCCAAGTCATTGAACTACAGCGATCGCTTTTTCGGTCATCTGCAAGCATTGCAATCGCCAATGCCTCCAAATCAGAGAAGTTCTTGGGTGATTTGTCTGAGGAGCTGAGAGACAAATTACCAGTTTATACCTTCCCCGACTTTCAGCTTGTGGCTGAAAATCCTGTTGTTGCGGTGGGCAGAAAGAGAAAGTCGAGGATCGTCGCAAGTGTCAAGAGAGGACTCGTGGTGACTCCAAAGAAGGTCGCCGGTGTCACTTGTTTCTTCTGCAATCTCAAGGGCCATTATGCTAATAATTGTCCTAAGAAGCTTGCAAAGAACCCCTCGTCGCTCGCAGTCGCGTGCCTCCATCACGTGCACTGCGAAGTCGAGAAGGTGGTCCCCGCAAATCGATGTCGGATCACTTGTTTCTTTTGTAGCAAGAAGGGCACTACGCCAAGAATTGCCCTTTTAAAGCAAAGACAAGATCGTTTGTAATCCAAATGACTCCATCTTAGCCGAGAAAGCTCGAGGCACTCGACGTCGTGTTAGGTACGCTTCTCGCTAACTCTTGCCCGGATGTTATTTTATTCGATTCAGAGCATCTCATCTTTTGTACCTCGGTCTTTTCTGCTTTGTTGGTGGTCTCCTTTTCGCTCCTTTGATTGGTTTCGTTGCTCATTCACTCTCCGGTGTGGAGTTGAGAGTCGAGTCCGAGTGTCTGAATGTCCTGTTGAGATTGAGGAAGTGGAATCCATGCCAAAAATTACCTCTAAACCTGTGCAAACCATTGAAATGGATTGGTTGTCTCCACGTATGGGATAAATCGATTGCACCAGGAAGCTTATCTACCTCACAAGTCCCTTCGGTGAGCAGGTTCGCTGTTTGCCGAGCCGCAAGGTCCACATCTTTTCACTCTTAAAGCAAAGCCGGCTCTGGATATTCGTGAAGTTCCAATAGTGTGTGACTTCGTCGATGTCTTTCCCGAAGATCTTCCGGGGATGCCTCCCGTTCGAGAACTCGAGTGCGTCATCAAGATGGTACTCGGTACCGCCCCGATTTCAAAAAGGTCTACTAGTCTACCCTGAACCCCTAAGAAAAATGATGATGCCGTTTGGTTTGTCATCGATCGTTTGACTGAGGTGGCACATTTCCGTCCCTTTACATTTTCAAGGCATCACCTCCCTGTTGTTGCCTCGAACCTTCGTGGCCTAAACGGCCATAATCCTTGTAAGAGACTAGTCATGAGGGATGACTCAGATAGCTAGTCAACCGACCAAGGTCTCGTTTGTTAGTGGGGTAACGCACAAATTGCTCCACCAACTAAGAACGGCCATAGTCCCTATAAGATAGCTAGTCATGAGGATGACTCAGTAAAGCTAGTTAGCAGTGAGATCCCGTTATTACTTTGGAATTAACCAAATAAATCGCTCCGAAATAACCGCATGTTGTTCCGAATTAACCGCACAAATCATTCCACCAACTAACAACGCCATGCACCACCAACCATCGAATCAAGATCAAGCTCTCACCACAAAATAACCTTCTTGTAGGTTTTCCAAAGGATCTCTGCATATTCCGTGATCGTAAATTTGCACGTGTAATCAAGACGATCGTGCTAATCGTGCTTCTCTGCTCACGCCTCAATTTTGGCATAGCCTATAAGAGGCTACTAAACTCGAAGTTTCTTTCAGATCAGCTTACCCTCATCAAACTGATGGTCAGACCGAAAGGGCCATCAACATTTCGTCGTTATGGGCGAGTTAGCTCCTCGATACGTGGATCCTTACGCATTATCGAAAAGAAAGGGGCTATCGCCTATAAGATTGAAATTACCTGCTGCCCTTGAGGGGGTACATGATGTTTTCATGTGTCCCAGTAAGGAGTGCCTCTGTGTTCCAACCAAGGAAACTCCGTTGGAAACTCTTGATGTGCAAGAGGTTGGGTCAGAATTGTGACATGACAAGAAACAATGCAATAAAACAAATCAAATAAAATTCGGCTCGACAAGGAACGAGCTGGGAGCAGTATGTAACTAAATAAAGTGTTGGTTGGACTGAACATAGTTCGAGAATTAGGTCCCAGTACAACAAAAATATTATAAATGGATAAGAGTCTTAAAGGAAGGTTCGTATCTTTGAAGAAGCTAGACGAAGATCAAGGAATCGTGTCCTCAAGATCCTAAAAGTTCAGTGGCCAAATCATTCTGTGGATGAAGCTACTTGGAAGCGGGAAAGTCGTCTGCATACGGGCTGCCCCTCTTTCTTCCCCGCCTGAACCAAATCTCGGGACGAGATTTCTGTAAGGGGGGGAGATTTTGTAACATCCCAAATGTACAATCTGGGTTTATTCAAGTATAATTATATGTGTAGAAATTAAAACTTTTTCTCACATCTTGAAAACCCCTAATCTCTCGTGTAATTCTAGTCCAAGAGTTGTGTAATCCAAAAACACAAAGCTCTTGTTGACCAAAAGTCAAACTCATTCTCCGTTTATCTTAAATCTTGTGCCAAACATTTGGAAATATTTTCCTTGGTCCTAAAACTAATGTGGGACCCCTCTGAAAAATATCACAAGTTATAAAACTTGTTTGATAAATTTTGGAGGAAAAACAAATCCTTAAACAACCTTCATGAATTTCCTGAGAAAAATGCATTGCATAATAACCTCTGGAAATTTTATGCAAGGTTAATCTCATTGTCAGCAAGCTCCAGTTAAAATTTCATGAATTTTGGAGTTCAATTGCTATCTCAAATAATTCTGCTAAGCTTCAGCTGTTAAAAACTAAACTTAAAAGCCTACCATGTTCCTTGGGCTAGCCACTTTCCCAAAGTCGGTCCATTAACCTTTTCTCCTCAAGCGCCGACCTCCTCTCCACCTTGATCAATCGTAGCCGCTGGATTAACATCCAACCGCCACGACCTCCTCCTCACTAACGCAGCCATGTCCTCCCCATCACATGAGGTCATCGCCTTGGATCAACGATCCATGGCCATGACCTCCTCGCTCAAACTACTCAGACCTCCTCCCTTTGACTCACTTGAGGTCGAGGCCGTTGGATCCAATCCAAAGGCCACGACCTCCTCTCAAAACCATCGCTATGCGTGGATCTTCCACCTTGTTGAGGTCGAGCCCTTGGATCCAAGATCCATGGCCATGACCTCCCTCACCGTTGAACCGAGCAAACCTCCCACCTAATCGAGGTCATAGCCGCTGGATCGATCCAACACCCACGACCTCCTCCCTCAAAATATCCAGCGCTCACAACCTCCCCCATCTCATGTTGTGCACCGCTGATTTAAAATCCACCAGCCACGACCTCCTCCTTGTTTTGTGCACATTAGATCTCCTCACAAGACGTGAGGTTGTAGCCCTTAGATTTAAATCTAAAGGCCATGATCTCCACGTGCGTTGCGCAAGCTCAGACCTCCCCTCTTTTGATCGTAACTGCTGGATCAAAAATCCAAAGGTCCCGACCTCCCTTGCCTTCTGCAACGCCTCGCACCTCCTCGCCTCTCATCACCATTAGATCTTAATCGATGGCCATAACCTCTTGTGCGCTCGCCGTAGTGCTAAGACCTCCCTTTGGTTGTGCGCCTTGGATTTAAATCCAAAGGCCATGACCTCCCCTCTTGTTCTTAAGTTCGGTATGCGGTTAAGACCTCACAGAGGTCCGCACCGCTGGATTGAAATCCAACGCCTTGGACCTCTGTCCCTTTTTCCACGCAAGATTCAAGATTATGGAAATCGGAGGGTCACGACCTCCCACCAGATCCAATGGCTGTGATCTCCTCCTTCTCCTTTTAAAACTTACTGCTTCGATTTAGATCTCGAGGGTCACGACCTCCCCTCATTTCTAATCGGACGGTGGTGGCCACTCTGTTCTTCTCCTAGCTCTGCGCTGCACAGACGCCATGGCAAAGGAGGAGGCAAGGATCTGTCTTGTCCAACGGCTCTTGCTCGCAGCATTTAATGCGGTTAGTGCTTTTAGCCCCAAAGTCGCTGCAGCTGCTCCCGGTCACCTCCACGTCTGTCCAAGCCGTGGATTCCCTTGGGCTAAGCTCACCATGAGCTTAACCCGTGGTCCAGACCTCTTTTTGCCCTAGCTATAAAACCTCCCCATTGTTTTCCTTGGCTTCTTTTCCACCATTCACCATTTACTCTCGATTCTGTGGAGCTCAAACCACCCCGACCTCCTTGGCCGCCATTGTTGCCCTTGGAGCTCCTCGGTGGCTCAGTGCTCCCGTGGCTTTTCCTCTCCGGCTCTTTGCTTCAATCTAAGCCACTACCCTCTGTGACCAAAAGTCCTAACTTACTTGGTTGGGACATTTTCAGAGTTGGCCTAACTTGGAGCTTGAAGCTTGGAGCTTGGAGCTTGGTCTTGAGCAATGAGCTTTCCATCTTCTCCAACTCGGGCCATCGCCATCCTTGACCTCCTCGGCCTTGCATGGACCTCCTGTAAACCTCCCGATAGTCCCGTAGTCTGCTTGCACCCGCATGTATGTTGTTGCGGAGCTTCTCTTGGGCACACGCTTGAATGGATGTCGCGAGCTTTAATTCGCATTTTGAATTTTTGCCGTGTTGTGCCTTCGTGTTCCTCTCGGCTCATGGCGTTTAAGACCGCCGCCGCCGTTGAAAGGAGGTCCACTGGGTGCGCAAGGCTATTGCACACTCAGTGGTACCATTGGATGTCGCCGGCGAGGCCTACATCGCCGGCGAGAACCATCTTTTCAAACTCGGGTTTTGTCGAACGTACACGGCGGCGCCATTGTCGTTTTAGGACAAGGATCCGCCGCGATTAATCGCTCATCATTACTCAAATCATTGTAATCAATGGCGTGTCTTAACGCATTTAGTCCTCCTGGCGCCGCAATTAAGACCTCCGCCAGGACCTCCTCGTTGTCCTGCGATTAATCCTTTGTCCGAAACGCGTGCGGCGCGCCAAGAGCACGTGGTCGCAAGCTCGGGGCGTCCATGACCTCCTCCGAGGAGATCTGAACGCCCAGACCTCCCTCCGCAATCTTGACCGCTAGGACCTCCTTGTGGGAGATCTTAGCCGTTGAAGTCCTCCTGTGTTGATCTTCACCGTGTAGGACCTCCCGAGGTCCTCTTAACCTTGTGGACCTCCTCGGGTAAATCTTAGCCGCCTGCACCTCCCAAAGGGAAATCGAGCCGCTTAGGACCTCCCTTTATTAGATCTTGGCCGTTCAGACCACCCCAAGTGGATCTGAACCGCCCAGACCTCTTTGTTGTTGTCTTGACCGCTAAGGTCCTCCCGGGACAATCTAGGCCATTAAGGTCCTCCTTGAAAATCTGGACCGTCCCAGACCTCCTCGAGAGGTCTTGACGATGTAGATCTTCCTTGGGGAGATCTTGATAGTTTAGATCTTCCTTTGGAAGATCTCACCGCCCAGACCTCCCTCGTTTGATCTGGACCGTCCGGTCCTCCTCTTGTGTTGTGGTTCGTTGGATGCGGTATCAACGGCCACGACCTCCTCTACATTGCTAGCGTGGCGGGAGGACATGGACCGTTGGATCCAAGATCAACGGCCCTTGTTCTCTGGACTGCTTGCAGCGTCTGCAAGTTTTCCTCTGGAGGTCTTGGACCGCTTGATTTAGATCAACGGTTCACGCCCTCCCCTCTCTTTGGTTTTAGAAATTCCAAGAAGCACTTATTTATAAACCTGAAAAAGGTATGAACTTCAAAATATCATAACTAATTCATTCTAAATCCAAATGAGGTCATTCAAATTGTGTTAGCTCTGTCTTGAACTTGACTTTAATCCAAAAATGATTATAAGTTGAGTTCAGCTCCAGAGCACAGTTTTGCCATTAGATTTTAAACCCCACTTTAAATATACACTCAAATTAATGCTTAACTTGTAAAATACATAACTAATGCTCTGTAGATTATTTTTGAGTGAGACCAACTTTGTTGGTTTCTCTATTAATGAACTTACTATGAAAATTAGTTTTGAGCTTGTTGCTGTTATAAAATGAGGACTTGTGCATTATAATTTTGTTCAAGTTCTTGTTTTTGAAAAATTGTAGAGAGTGCAACATAGCTCCAAATGGGATGAACTCAATTGTGTTATTCATCTCATGAGGTGCTGGTTTTACAATAAAAATCTCAGCATCACCACTTTTCTAGAAAATGTTGCCTCATAATTAAATTAGTGAATAGTGCAGTTTGGTATTTTAGGGCTGAGCAGAATTGTTTTGCTCATATCTTTTGCATTGAGAATCCAAATCCATTGGTTCTTGTTGCTAAATTCCCTAAAAATCATCCTCTTGCTGCTGTAGAAATTTCAGAGTATTTGGAGTTTGTTTGCTGTGTTGTCCTTGTTGTTTTCGCTGTTTTATCGAATCTTTTCGTCTTTTCGATTAGGTGCCGATTTAGTGTATTATTTCCGTGAGCGATCCTCAGCAACAAATTGGCCAGCAACAATAAAGGCAAGCAGTTTGATCATTTCCATCATTGTCCCATTACTTTAAAGTCTAATAATTTGTTTAACTTGTATGTATGCATGCTTTTGTGTCAAAGTATTTTATCGTTTAGAGGTAGCTATTCCTATTGCATAGTTGCCCCTAAATTGTTACCCCTGCCACAAACCATAAGTTACTAATATCGCTGGTGAATTAGAGCCCGGTGATTTAAGTATGCTCTTTTATTGCTTTTACGGTGTCATGCTTAGCAATGCTTAGATAACGGTAGTAATGGGCGATCATCGACTTAGTCGATGGTCTTGATCACTCAAAACTGATTATTACTCCTATATGTCCAGCACTTGTGCTTTGATTTATTTGTAAAATCAAAAACTGAAAATAAAAGATTGATTTTGACTTGGGCATATTGGATGGATGGCGTGGTTTTTGGATGTGGTGGTATGCCCGGTCCCTAAGGACCGAGTACTTGGGTCACTAAGCCAGCGATTTCACAGACTAACCACACGAGGGCATATGGAACCCTCTTGACTAAGTACTCTAGGAGGTGTTAATTATGAGCGAGCTCGGTTGGTGTGTTTTCAAAAACAAATGTATATGTATAGTGTGGGAGGGGAGCATTAGCTTCCGGGAAGGTCGCCTAATGTCTCCTTCTCCCGTGGGTTGTGCAGCTCGTAATTAGCATTCATCCTTTGGAAAGGTCTCAGAGGACTTAGCCGTGCAAAGACACCTTCTAAGTGTGCGTAAAGGAAAGGCGGTCGGACGTGTGGGTACAGTGGTACACCTGCAGGATAAAACTATTCAATAGCCTCGCCCTAGGTTATGGACATGCTTGGTAAGGTCGTTCAAGACTAGACTACAACCTTTAATTAAAACTTGACATGGTTGGTATGAACGGGAGTTCATGCTATTGTTGTGGTGACTTGGGTTAGTCACTTCCGTGATTGTTCTTGTTGTTGTTATTATGTTATTATCGCGTTGTTATTTCAACCATTAAAAATGCTTTGTCAAATTGCTTTCAATCTATTATGTTATTGCAAATAAATGTTGCTTTATGCTAAAATGAGTCCAAAGCCTCATCCACTTAAATAAAGCTTGCATGTAACTATTTATAGCTCTGTTATCTCACACGTAAGTCTTATGGAGTACTTTATGTACTCATCCCCTGGTTGTGGCAATTTTGTGGCTTTTGTTGCAGAGGAAGAAGGAGAGCTCCAAGAGCCTCTCTTTTGTGCTACGTGTTGCGCTTTCTTGACGACTAGCTTGGCGGTCGGTCGATGCCTAGGGGTTAAGGCACACCGATTGGCTTTGTGTTATAGCCATCTTTATGGCACTTTTGCTTCCATTGTTCTCTTTTGTAATTATTGCTATTTGGCCTAAGGGCCTCTCTTTTGTAATATCTATTCCATTTTGTATTAACTTCGGTTTGTTGCTTATGTTCTATGTGTTGTATGGAATTGATACATTCTTTTGTTGTGAGGTATGTATAACTGCATTCGGGAAGTATACATCTCTCGAGACCGGTTTATTTGGTTGATAATACTAGGGTCAATCGGATGACTAAGTATTATGAGCCTAATAAACATCGGGTCTCACATTCAGACCTCTCCTGCTTGGGTTTTCTGATAAGACCCAAATTTCGGTTTGTGTTTCAAAACCTCTTTGGTCTCTCAAGCCACGCTTGGTTTTGCTTCTTTGGACCTCCCGTGGACTTCTCCACGCCTCCAGAACCCCTGAGTTCTCTTGGGCGCTCTAGAGTTTCCCTGGACCTCCCAATGCCCTTTTTGGGACCCTCCTAGACTTCCTCTTGTCTATTTGAACCCTCCCTTGTGTTCAAATAGACCTCCTCGTGGCTATTTGGACCTCCCTTTGTCCCTGTAGACCTTTTGTTGTCCTCTGGGACCTCCTCGGCGTCCTTTTGGACCTCCCTTGTTGAGATCTGGCCATTAGGACCTCCTCTTTGGAGATCCTAGCCGCATGCACCTCCCTTGTTGAGATCTGGCCGTTAGGACCTCCTCTCTGGAGATCCTAGCCGCACAGACCTCCCCTTGTTGAGATCTGGCCGTTAGGACCTCCTCTCTAGAGATCCTAGCCGCACAGACCTCCCCTTGTTGAGATCTGGCCGTTAGGACCTCCTCTCTGGAGATCCTAGCCGCACAGACCTCCCCTTGTTGAGATCTGGCCGTTAGGACCTCCTCTCTGGAGATCCTAGCTGCACAGGTCCTCCCCTCGTTGGATCTAAAGGTCCAGACCTCCTTAGTGCTTGAACCCATCCTTGACTCTTGTGGCTGCATCACTTGAGGCTTTGCCTCCCTCATCTAGGACCGTCCGATGCTGTTCGGATGGCCCGATCCTAAGGGCACGTTAGCTTGGTCTGAACGTCCCTTTTCCCTCCTGGCCATCCGATTTAAATCAGACGGCCTAGTCTCGTTGGTCCGTTCGCTCGGTCCGAACGGCCCCTTTGTTTTGCGCCATTTGATCTTGATCTGACGGCTCAACTGCGAGGTAACGTTTGGATGGTCCGAACGTTCCTTTCCTTTCTGGACCGCCCGATTCCAATTGAACGGCTCTGCTTTGCTGCGCGTTTTCCTTTGTTTCCAGGACCTCTTCCTGGTTGTTTTGCAAAGACCATCTCCTCGATCCTTGCTGGTCTTTTGTAAAGACCACCCTCCTAAACCAGAATATCCCTATTGGTCAGGACCTCCCCTGCACCCTTTGATCTGGACCGTTGAGGTCCTCCCCTTTGAGATCTTGACCCTTAGACCTCCCTTGTGCAGGTCTGAGTGTCAGGACCTCCTCGTTGTGAGCTTTGAGGACCTCTTGTCCAGGACCTCCTCTCGAGTCCTTGGACCTCCTGTCCAGGACCTCCCCCTCTGAGTGTCTTGGACCTCTTGCCCAGGACCTCACAGTGGTCTTTGGCGGAGATGATCCTTGCGGTGGGGCCACCTCTTTGACCAGTGGTACCCCCTTTTGACTGGCCCCACTTGCCAGCCTCTCTCCACATTGTAATTATTGCTCTTGCCTCAGAACTCTGTGCGCATTTAATAGGTGTTGGGTCACATTAAATGCAGTCACATCTGAGGTACTTTATTTCAATTCTTTTAGGGCAAGCCCTGCCCTAGTTGCCCTGATTGCCAACACATCACAGAGCTTCCTTGTGGTGCACTCCACCAACTCTGGCTATATATAGCCTGGGCGGGCAAGCCTTTGTAACCTGTTGTTCATTTCTTCCTTGTCTCCCCACCTGGTTTCCTTCTTGCGCAAGACCTCCCCAGGAGCTCGTTGGGGGGCTGTGCTAAGTTTCTGGGTTTTTCCTTTCTTGCTGAGTTGGTTTGTGTTCCTTGGAGTCTTTTTGGAGTTCTTTGGCTTAGGGTGGTTTTGCTTATTTGGTTTTCTTGCGAACGTGTAGATCACGAGTTTGAGGAGATCTTGGACCCAGCTCTCTCTACTGAAGACTCTCCACTGCTTGACCAAGGCAAGCCACAGACCCCCCTTTGATCATTTTGAACCTAGTTTTGCTAATGTATTTTGGTTTTACTTATCATGCATGGCTATGTTTATAAGAAAATGGTTTGGGCTGTAGTTAATTGCCTACTTGTTGTTATGCCTCCTTCATACTTTGTCCCTAGCATGTTGTTATGTTCACCTTGTGAGCCTTAGGATGGATATTTAGTTGGTGTTCTTTGCTATTTGCCAACTTGGGGGCCGTAGGTCTTTATAGCCTTGCTTAGAAAACGTGGTTCGGTCGTATCATGCTTCATCTCTAATAATCTTGACTAATGACTTATGAAATGTGTGGTTGGTGCCATCATTGAGCAACTATGGCGGGATGCCTAAGTCGTGTTGACTATGGTGTGAGACCACTTGGTTAAAAATTGTGGTGCCAAGACTGGGTGGTCTTGGCATGGGTTAATACAAATTGTTTTGCTTGAGGCAAGAAGGCGTGGAGTGAGTAGTGGGTGCTGTGCACACTTGGTTGTGGAAGTCTTGCCTTAGCACAATTAAGGACTTCACTTTGTGTCTCATGAATCTGGGCCAAACAATTGCAACCACAAGATCATTTTATGGGAATAGTCAGGCTGAATAATTAGCAATGAGATGGCTTGGGGCTGTTGTGGTTGGCGTGTGATTAGTTGGCGCAAGAGGGGCACCCCATAACCCCGTGGTTTCTAGACCATAGGAGGGATTGCGAAACCTTAGCGGGCAGCCGAGTCGGTTCAAAGCTTTGTAAAGGCCTTGCCGCGCTCTCTAGACTGCTCACCTTAGGAAGTGAGCAAGGGTGACCGGAACCCGTCCCGTTAGAGAGATCGTGGATTGTGGGTAAAGTTGTACACCTCTGCAGAGTGAAAAATCTATTCGAATAGCCAAGTCCTTGGTCGTGGACATGCTCAGTAAAAATGGTGCAAGGGATAGTTGTTTCAAAATTTGTGCCACTGGACACTTCAGCGAGATGCCTTGGCTTTGCCTCGAAGAGACCTTGGCCGGCTCCAGAGGGGTCAGGGTTGGCTCGGGTGGTGGTCCAGGGGCTGGTTCGGACCTCTGGAGTGGGTGCTCTAGGGTGGGTTTTGGGTAAGGACCTGGCCACTGGTGTGACCAGACCTCCCCCATTGTTGTTGTGGATGTGAGTTGGTGCTCACTCCACATTTTCTTCATCAAATGTATTATGTACTATTGTTTTTCCTTGCTGCTCTTCAATCTATTACTATTATTATTGTCCAAATCTGGCTTTGCGCAAAACTAACCATCTGACTCTCTATTGGTAAGACTTTGCATGATTATTATTGCATAATTGCTCTCGTGACTTCTTGAGTACATTCAAAGTACTCATGGCTTAAGCCCTGTGTCCATGCAGACGTGAAGATGATCAAGTGCGAGGCGGTCTGAGACCTCTTGGAGGAGGAGTTCTTGACGACTAAGTTGCCTAGGACGTCCTCCACCCGACAGCCTGTGGTGCTTGTTGGATGGCTGTGCTCGCTTTTGGTGTTGGAGCCTTAGAGCTTCTTGTTGCTGGGTGTAAGTCCTTGCTGGTTTTGTAAGCCCTCAATGGCAGACCTCTTGTTAACAAGCTTGACCATAAGGTCCTATTATATAAAGTTTAATTTGTCTGCTTCATCTTTGTTTAACCTCGTGGTTGTGATATTAGCTTGTGTTCTTGTATAAGCTAGCTCTGTTGTCCTAGGACTAGCTCGGATGCACAGGGGCAGGACCTCTAGGATGTCCTACGGGACTTAACCTGGGAGGTCCTGCCGGACCTCTCTTGTGATGTACCTGGAGGTGCTACCGAGGGGTTGCCAGCCAAGACCTCCAGGAGGACTTGAAGACCTCCTGGGAGGTCAGTGGCGGGCCAAGACCTCCAGGAGGTCCTGAAGACCTCCTGGGAGGTCCTGGCAGACCTCCTCGGGAAGGCACCATGCGCGGCTACCACTCCTTTACATGGTGGCTCCACAGCGTAAAAAAAAAAATGGTCCTCTCGGACCTCCCGCGGTGCATCACAGGGTGGGACGTCACACCTCTTTTGTGACTGGAGCTCTTTTCTTGTTCTCCCGCTCTGTTTTGACCTCCCCTTGTCTATTTGGACCTCCCCTGTGTTCAAATAGACCTCCCTTTGTCCCACGGACCTCCTCTGTGTCCGTTTGGACCTCCCCTTGTCTATTTGGACCTCCCCTGTGTTCAAATAGACCTCCCTTTGTCCCACGGACCTCCTCTGTGTCCGTTTGGACCTCCCTTTGTCTATTTGGACCTCCCCTGTGTTCAAATAGACATCCCTTTGTCCCACGGACCTCCTCTGTGTCCGTTTGGACCTCCCCTTGTCTATTTGGACCTCCCCTGTGTTCAAATAGACCTCCCTTTGTCCCACGGACCTCCTCTCTGGCCGTTAGGACCTCCTCTCTGGAGATCTTAACCGCTCAGACCTTCCCCTTGTTGAGATCTGGCCGTTAGGACCTCCTCTCTAGAGATCTTAACCGCTCAGACTTCCCCCTTGTTGAGATCTGGCCGTTAGGACCTCCTCTCTGGAGATCTTAACCGCTCAGACCTCCCCCTTGTTGAGATCTGGCTGTTAGGACCTCCTCTCTGGAGATCTTAACCGCTCAGACCTCCCCCTTGTGGAGATCTGGCCGTTAGGACCTCCTCTCTAGAGATCTTAACCGCTCAGACCTCCCCCCTTGTGGAGATCTGGCCGTTAGGACCTCCTCTCTAGAGATCTTAACCGCACAGACCTCCCCCTTGTGTGGAGCTACTTGTTAGGATCTCCCTTTTGGAGATCTTAACCGTCCAGATCCTCCCCCTGTTGGATCTAAAGGTCCCGACCTCCTCAGGTCCAAGACCTCCTTAGCACTTGAACCCACCGTTGGCGCCTGCGGTCATACCGCTTAAGGCTTTGCCTTCATTACCTAAGGACCGTCCGATCTTTGTTGGGATGGCCGATCCTAAGAACACGTTAAGCTCGATGCAACGTCCCTTTCCCTCCTAGCCGTCCGATCTAAATCAGACGGCCTAGTCCGGTTGACCTGTTCGCACGGTCCGAACGGCCCCTTTGTTCTGTGCCATCCGATCTGGATCTGACGGCCTTAGCTCTTCCTCGCGTATCCTTGCCTCCGCGGACCTCCCTTGGTCTTTGAGATCTTGACCGTTAGACCTCCCTTTTGGAAGATCTAACCGTCAGGACCTCCATGTACCTTTGATCTGGACCGTTAAGGTCCTCCTCTTTGAGATCTTGACCGTTAGACCTCCTTTTTGGAGATCTAACCGTCAGGACCTCCCTGTACCTTTGATCTGGACCGTCAAGGCCCTCCCCTTTGAGATCTTGACCGCCTAGGACCTCTTCCTGGCTGTTTTGCAAAGACCACCTCCTCGATCCTTGCCGGTCTTTTTGTAAAGACCACCCTCCTAGTTCAGAGAATCCTTTTTGATCGGGACCTCCTCGTTGTGAGCCTTGAGGACATCTTGTTCAGGACCTCCCCTTGAGTGCTTTGAACCTCCTGTCCAGGACCTCCCCTTGAGTGCTTTGGACCTCCTGTCCAGGACCTCCCCTTGAGTGCTTTGGACCTCCTGTCCAGGACCTCCCCCTTGAGCGTTTTGGACCTCTTGTCCAGGACCTCCCTGTGGTTGTTTTCCAGAGACGACTCTTGCGGTGGGGCCACCTCTTTGACTAGTGGTGCACCCTTTTGACTGGCCCCACTTGCCAGCCTCTCTCAACCTTGTAATTATTGCTCTTGCCTCAGAACTCTGTGCGCATTTAATAGGTGTCGGGTCACATTAAATGCAGTCACATCTGAGGTACCTTATTTTAATTCTTTAAGGGCAAGCCCTGCCCTAGCAGTCCCGATTGCCAACACGTCATTGAACCTCTTTCTTGGTGCACTCCACCAACTCTGGCTATATATAGCCTGGGTGGGCAAACCTTTGTAACCTTTTGCTCACTTCCCAGCCTTGCTCTCGCCTAGCTTGCTCCAGGATTGTGCTTGGAGCTTCACCTAGAGTGAGCCGCAGGAGTTGGCATCACCTCGAGAAGACCTCCTCGTGGATTTTGCTGGTCTTTTGCTTAAAGGCCACCCTCTCTTGCCTTGGACCTCCCCTGTTGTTCTGGGCCGCCTGTTTATCTGGTTTTGGTTAAGTTTTGTTTAGTTCTTTTAGTTTTCGTTTGAAGTTCTTTTGCCTAGTGTGGTTTTGCTTATTTGGTTTTCTTGCGAACGTGTAGATCACGAGTTTGAGGAGATCTTGGACCCAGCTCTCTCGACTGCTTGACCAAGGCAAGCCACATACCTCCTTTTGATCATTTTGAACCTAGTTTTGTAAATGTATTTTGGTTTTACTCTATCATGCATGGCTATGTTTATAAGAAAAGGTTTGAAAGTAGTTACTTTCCTACTTGCTGTTATGCCTCCTTTGTTCTTTGCCCCTATCATATTGTTATGTTCACCTTGTGAGCCCTAGGATGGTTATTTAGTTGGTATTTCTTGTTATTTGCCAACATGGGGCCGTAGGTTATGTATTGCTTCGCTCTAGAAATCGTGGGACTGTGAATCATGTTTCATTCCTAATAATCTTGATTAATGAACTATGGAACTTGTGGTTGGTGCCATCATTAGCGCCTATGGCGGGATGCCCGAGTTGTGTTGATTGTGGTGAGAGGCCACTTTGTTAAAACTGCACCAAGATGGGTGGTCTTTTGGCATAGGTAATTACAAAAGGTTTCTTTGAGGCAAGAAGGCGGGAGTGAGTGGCGGGTGCTATGCACATCTGGTTGGTGGAAGTCTTGCCTTAGCATAATTAAGGACTTAACTTTGTGTCTATTGATCTGGCCAAGCAAAGGCAACCACAAGATCATTTTATGGGGATGGTGCAGGCTGAATAATTAGCAATGAGTTGGCTTGGGGCTGTTGTGGTGGAGCGTGTGATTCGTGGGCGCAAGAGGGGGCACCCCATAACCCTGTGGATTTCTAGACCATAGGAGGGGATTGCGAAACCTTAGCGGGCAGCCCGAGTCAGTTCAAAGCTTTGTAAAGGCCTTGCCGCGCTCTCTAGACTGCTCACCATCGGAAGTGAGCAAGGGTGACCGAAACCCGTCCCGCTAGAGTGAGAAATTGCTCACCATCGGATTGTGGGTAAAGTTGTACACCTCTGTAGAGTGAGAAATCTATTCGAATAGCGAAGTCCTTGGTCATGGACATGCTCAGTGAAAATGGTGCAAGGGGTAGTGGTTTCAAAAGTTTGTGCCACTGGACACTTCCGCGAGATGCCTCGAAGAGACCTTGCCCGGCTCCAGAGGGGTCAGGGTTGGCTCGGGTAGTGGTCCAGGGGCTGGTTCGGACCTCTGGAGTGGGTGCTCTAGAGTGGTTTGTGGGTGAGGACCTGGTCATGGGTGTGACCAGACCTCCCCCATTTTTGTTGTGGAGGTGAGTTGGTGCTCACTCCACTCTTTCAAACATCAAACGTATTATGTGCTATTGTTTTACCTTGCTGATTTTCAATCTACTATTGTTATTATTGTCAAAACCTGGCTTTGCGCAAACTAACCATACAGCTCTCATTTGGTAAGCCCTTGTATGAATATTATTGCATAATTGCTCCCTGTGACTTCTTGAGTACATTCAAAGTGCTCATGGCTTTAAGCCCTGTGTCAGCGGACTGAAGATGATCAAGTCGAGGCGGTGTAGAGCTCTTGAGGAGGAGTTCTTGACGATCCAGTACTTAGGGCGTCCTCCACCCGACAGCCTGTGGTGCTTGTTGGATGGCTTTTGCGCGCTTTTGGTGTTGGAGCCTGAGGGCTCCTGGTTGTCAGTTGTAAATCCTAGTTGGTTTTGTAAGCCCTCAGTGGCAGACCTTTTGTTAACAAGCTTGACCATAAGGTCCTGTTATATATTAATTTTAATTTGTCTGCTTCATCTTTGTTTGACCTCGTGGTTGTGATATTAGCTTGTGTTCTTGTGTGAGCTAGCTCTATTGTCCTGGGACTAGCTCGGATGCACAGGGACAAGACCTCCAGGAGGTCCTACGGGACTTAGCTTTGGGAGGTCTGTTGGACCTCTCTAGTGATGTACTGGAGGTGCTCTGGGGGTTGCGGGCCAAGACCTCCAGGAGGACTTAAAGACCTCCTGGGAGGTCAGTGGCGGGCCAAGACCTCCAGGAGGTCCTGAAGACCTCCTGGGATGTCCTGGCAGACCTCCTCGGGAATGCACCGTGCGGTGTTTCCACTCCTCTCGGTGGTGGCACCGCAGCGCAAAAAAAAATAGTCCTCCCGGACCTCTTACGGTACATGACAGGGTGGGTCGTCACAGGCTGGGAAGAGTGGCTGGTGTCAGGGGATATGATGGTATGTGAATGCAGCGCCCTAGTCAAGTAAGGATCGAATCTTGTGATGACCTCTCATGCAAAAACAGTGCAACCACAAGTCCATTATGGGTATGACCAGGACGACTAATTTGCTTGCCTTGGCGTAGATCCGTCGTTGGGTTGATTACGGGTGGATAGCCGGGGGAGAACGAAGCCACAAGAACCACATTGGCACAAGAGGGGGCCTCCCGGAGAGCCTCGGGAGTGGGCTCAGGGCGGTGGAAACCTTAGTGTAGCGGATGGAGTGCGTTGAGGTCGAGCATTGTAAAGGCCTTGTGGTAATCTCCCCTTGATTCGCATGTCCAAGGAAACGCGTGAATATATCAAGGTGATTACCTCTTGTAGGTAAAGTGTGCGAACTCTGCAGAGTAAGAAAACTATCATGATAGCCGTGCTCATGGTCAAGAGCGGTGCTAAGAACTTGCTTGATATAGTTTTTATTTTTACAAAAAACCATTTGTATTGAAAAGGGAAGGCTAGGGTGGGACCCCAGGGATTTGAGAAAGGCCTAGTCGGGGACCAGTGGTGATTACGGGAATACCCGAGCATTGAGTGGATGGAGCCACTCAATGGTATAGGAGGTGGGACCTCCACTAATACTTTACAAATGAAAACCCATTTATGAAAACAGATTTGTTAAAAATGCTAAGTCTCAGGATTTTCTACTACTCCTCTATTTCAAATTTGGCTTTGTGCAAATAAAAGAAACCTAAAGCTTCCCTTGACTAGCCCCGCATCTATACAGCTGTATTGTGTGCTGGCTTGCAAGTACGGTTGTGTACTCAGGCTCTGCCATTATAATATTTTCAGACCCATATGATCAAGACCCCTGCGACCACTACTACCTAGAGGCTGAATCGGATGGCGTGGAAGAAGATGAAGCTTAGGCCAGGACCTCCAGTCGCTTGCCTGTGTACAGAGTGAATGGATCCACTACGACTTGTGCTACTTCTGCCTTGGTCTTTGTTTTTGTATCCTAGCTTTTGTGTGTGTGTGTGTATGAATGTTTATATTATGTTGCGTGCTTGCACTATTATTACGAGCACTACTCGCACCAAGCACGGTCTACACTATGCGTGGTCATATCTCCCATGGCCAGGTGCGGTCTCCAGGACCTCCTCTTGGACCCCCCCCCCCCCGAGACCTCCCCAAGACCTCCGCTTGGACCTCCTCTGAGATATCTCTAGGACCTCCCCTTGGACCTCCTTGGAGACATCCCAAGACTTCCTCTTGGACCCCCTCTAAGACATCTCGAGACATCCTCTTGGACCTTCTCTGAGACCTCTCCAGGGCTTCCCATTGGACCTCCTAAAATCACCCAGACCTCCTCATGAACTACAGGATCTTTTAGGACCTCCGCAGGACCTCCCCTCTGGACCTCCTAGGACCTCCCTTAACCTCATCAGGATCTCCCCGAACCTCCAGGACCTCCTCAGGAACTTCCAAGATCTCCTCAGGACCTCCACAAGACTTCCTAAACCCTTTTGTCGTATCCTCAGGACCTCCTCAACTCCTTTTGTCATATCCTCATGACCTCCTCAGAACCTCCCCAGCCCGTCTCCATAGTGTTCCTCAGGACCTCCCCAGCACGTCTCTACAATGTTCCTCAGGATCTCCCCAGCACGTCTCTACAGTGTTCCTCAAGACCTCCCTAGCGCGCCTCTATAGTGTTCCTCAGAACCTACCCAGGACGTCTCTACAACATCTCTTAAGACCTCCCCAAGACCACTACAGGACTCCCTTAGGACCTCTTCCAGACCTCCTAGGATCTCCACGAGACCTCTACAGGACTTCCACAGGACCTCTTCAAGACCTTCCCAGGATCTCCTTGGGACAACTCTAGGTTTCCCTCGGGACTTCTTCAGAACTTCTCCAGGATCTTCAGGACCACCCCAAGACCTCCCTAGAACCTCTCCGAGACCACCCCAGGACCTTCTCTACAACCAGGTGTGGTCGTACCACATCCATCAGCCATTACCTGGTCGTAGGCCTGCCTTGGACTGGCTTTGGGGACTAATCAAGACTGAAGAACTAGATGGCTACATGGTTAGTTATGGGTGTTGTGTCAGACTGAAGATCAAGAAGGCCAATAACTAGGTCGCGGGCCCACAATCGATTGCTGGTGGGCACATCGTGAGGGATTCCACACGCTATGCTTTGGCGCTTCTTCTGCTGTTGGCTCCCTATGTGTATTTGGCATGTTCGGCCATTCTGCAAGGCAAAAGTTGTAAGGTATGTTTGTACTTTGTTTAGTATTATGTATTAATTGAACAATTTCGAGATATGCATTTTGAGCCAACAATGTAACTGTGTTTGTCAGCTACTGATCCAGGGAATGACACAACTATGCACAGTGGATCCCAAGCTCCAAATTTGGGGTCTGACGGACTTGGTATCAGAGCATATCGACTCTAGGTCATGACCTTTAGTTAGCATGGCTGTTAGTTTCATTAGTGAAATTTTTCAAAACCTATCTTCGCGTACGAAAGCTTTGCGAAAAATATAAGTAGTATTGCTCATTCGCATCCTTCTTAAAGGCTACTCTCTCTTACCTATATGGATCTTCTTTTGATTTTGACAGGTGATTGGTTGCTTCTTCCCTTATCTAAGCTTCAAAAGTTTAAGTTCGAGAACATGATAGCTTATTAAGGATAGGGCAATCTCATTTTGGGTAACCCTTGTGCGCAGAATTGTGCACCCTTATGTGTGATACCGCGAGTAGATGATGTACTGTCGCAAGATTTCATTTGGAACCTGTGTACCACTTGTTTTGCCCCTTTGGCATCGTATTTCGCAGTCACAGGAAAAGCTTGTTTTAAAAGATTTGTGTGATTTGGTTGAGCCTCCCCAGCTTTTTGTATATTAAAATCCTAAGTGTTAAAAGGGAAATGGGTCTAGTTACCTTATCTCCGCGATCTTTTTCCTTATCTCATGCCTTTCCCCCTCCTCTTGCTGGAAGCAACCACAGATGGCAAGACCAACCTAACAAGCATACAAGATCAAGACAAAGCCCTGTCGAATGTTGCCAACCCTGGCCCCAATAATCCAGACAAGACCCTTAAGCATCACCGCCCGACAAATGGGATTCAACACGCTGCCACGTGTTTCGGATGTTGCAAGGTGGGCCACTTGGAGTCCCATTGCCCTGACAAGCGAAAGAGGCAAAGGCCATTTATTTGCCTCAGTTGTGGTGAAGTAGGGCACTTCGCTCGAAATTGTCATCTAAGGAAGTCGAACAAGGCGATCATGAAGATCAAGGTCTGTCGACACTGTGGTTGGGAGGATGCTACCTCAAATAGAGCACAACAAATTGTACAACTATCAAGCTGCCATGGAGACGGTTCCTGACCAAAGAGGCACATAAGGTAGCCTGGACGATGGATTGACACCTGGTGTATCCTCAGGCCTAGTTGAAGTCGTAGAAGATGTGTATGATAAGTAGTTACTGCCAATGTAGTAGAGGCACCTTGAGGTTTGAGAATGAATCAAGTAAGTGACATATTTTTCAAGTAACCATAATGATAAGAACTTGCAAGACATCCCCGTAAGATCACTCTTGGATTTAATTAACCAAGGTAATTGAATCTATAAACCAGATATGATTAATAAATGGATGGTTAGTTAATTCTAGGGATTGGATGTTGAAGGAATTGACAAAATAAAAAATGGTACTGGGAATTTTTTTTGATTTGCACTAAAGGCATTAGTTCAGCATGAGTAATCTAGATAATAATGAATCATATGTTGAATGGTGGAATCAAATACAAACTGTGGGCAAATAAGATCAACGGAAAGGTAGTGGATCGGTTGGAGTAACCATATCTGTTGAAAGTTGGACCAATAGGACTTATACAAAATCTAGGTAGGGATTAATCTAGATGTTACAATCCTCAAGTGGAGAACAACAGATCATAGTTATATGGTTCCTAGATAACTTTGATGGATAAGGATGAAATTGGAAATTATGATCAAAGTTAAAGAATGGCAGATCATGACTATACGGTTCCTTGGTGATTGTGATGGATAATAACCAACTTAAATATCATGATCAGCATTTCAGAATGATGAACCTTGTATTAAGGTGACCCTATGATCTTGGAGGATAATAACGACTGAGTTATGGGAGGCTGAAGAAATAACAAGTATGGGTGGACATTTTTCTTAAGGGTGGTAGCGAAATACAGAAATGATAAGACTGTCATGATTGCACACAGTTATAAATAGGTGGTAACATTGATTGTAATATAAGCCTAGATTTTGAATTATGATAATAAACAGGATAAAGGAAAGTGATTGGATTCTAGTAGAAACTAGGACAGGAGGATTGGAATTTGGATTTATATCAATATGTCCAAGGTTAGCTTTTAGACAAGACAAGCTCTATATGCTTTCCCTTAATGAATCTCCTGTATCCTTGAATGTGTGTGATGCTAAGCGTAAAAAGAATGATGAGACTTCTTCGAAACTGTGGCACTGTCGTTTAGGCCACATTTCGAGGGGGGGAATGGAGTGTCTCATTGAGGAAGAAATTCTTCACCCATTAGATTTCTCTAACTTAGACCATTGCATTGATTGCATTAAAGGAAAATATGTAAAGAAAATAAAGAAGGGAGCCACTCGCAGCACAATACTCTTAGAATTAATTCATACTGATATTTGTGGTCCTTTTCTCGTGACATCAGTGGATGGTTTTGATTCCTTCATCACATTCACTGATGATTTCTCCCGTTATGGTTATATCTTTCCCATTAAAGACCGATCTGAGTCACTTGATAAATTCAAGATATTTAAGGCTAAACTTGAAAATCAGCACAGCCTAAGAATTATAGTGGTAAGATTGGACCGTGGGGGAGAATATTATGGGAGACATGCCTCTTATGGGCAAATTCCTGGCCCTTTCGCTAAGTTCCTCAAGGAAAATGGCATTATTGCCCAGTATTCTACACCAGGTGAACCTCAGCAGAATGGGGTAGCTGAGAGATGCAACCGTACACTTATGAATATGGTACAAAGCATGCTTAGCTATTCTAGTTTACAAACTGGTTTGTGGATGGAAGCACTAAAGACAGCTGCACATATTCTTAATTGGGTTCCCAGTAAATCAGTGCCTACCACACCTTATGAATTATGGACTGGGAGGGAACCAAGTTTGAAATATTTACGAGTGTGGGGTTGTCGAGTTGAAGCTAAGATATTTAATCCACATATTGGGAAATTAGATCCTAAGATAGTAAGTTGCCATTTTATTGGGTACCCTGGAAGATCCAAATGGTATCGATTTTACTGTCCTAATAGGATAACAAAGTTTGTAGAAACAAGGCACACTGTGTTCTTAGAGAATGACTAGGACCTGGAGCCTAGGAAAATAGATCTTGAAGAGAAGCGGGTTTATGTTCCTTCATCGCTTATCCAGAGACCTTTATTCCTATGCTTCAGGTGGTTGCACCTCCAGTACAGAATACTGTTGTTACACCCACTGTTGAGGTCTCTTAAATTCCTAATGTCGCACCTAATGATGAGCCTCAGCAGTCTCCTACAATAGCTGATGAACCTATTAGAAGATCACAACGGGAGAGAAGATTTGCCATCCCAAATGATTATGTTGTTTATATAAATGAGGATGTTAATGATATAGGGAAGGTAGATGATCCCACCTCTTATAAGGAGGCCATGATGAGTGAACATTCTCCAAGTGGCTTGATGCCATGAAGGATGAACTAAAGTCTATGAGCACTAATGATGTATGAGACTTAGTAGAAATTCTGACGAGTCAAAACAGTAGGCTGTAAATGGGTCTACAAAACCAAGCATGACTCTAAGGGAAATGTCGAAAGGTTCAAAGCAAGGCTTGTAGCAAAAGGCTTCTCACAAAGAGAGGGGATTGACTATAATGACACTTTTTCTCCTATCTCAACTAAAGATTCATTCAGAATTATTATGGCACTTGTAGCTCATTATGATTTAGAGCTACATCAGATGGATGTTAAGGCGACATTCCTTAATGGCGACCTGCAAGAAAACATTTTCATGGCTCAACCGGAAGGTTTTGTCGTGGAAGGCAAGGAGCATATGGGATGTCGACTTAAGAAATCAATTTATGACTTAAAGCAAGTGTCGAGGCAATGGTACCTCAAATTCGATAAGGTCATAAGGAATTTTGGATTTAAGGAAAATAAAGTTGATAACTACATATATGTTAAGTTCAAGGGGAGTAAATTCACCATCTTAGTTCTTTATGTGGATGACATCTTATTGGCTAGCAGTGATAAGGATATGCTGTTTGAGACCAAGAGATTTCTTTCATCTATTTTTGATATGAATGATCTTGGTGATGCCTCTTACGTTCTTGGCATTGAGATTCACCGAGATAGGTCCAAAGGAGTATTAGGTTTATCTCAGAAGGCATACATAGATAGAGTACTGAAGAGATATAATATGCATAAGTGCTCTGGCTTGCCTGCTCCTATTGTTAAGGGTGATAAGTTTGGGACATTTCAATGTCCAAGGAACCAATATGAAACTGATCAAATGAAGTCGGTTCCTTATGCTTCAGCTGTCGAAAGCATTATGTATGCTCAAGTATGCACACGCCCTGATATAGCTTTTGTAACCGGGATGCTTGGCAGATATCAGTCAAATCCAGGATCGGACCACTGGAAGGCCATTAAGAAAGTCTTGTGCTATATGCAAGCTACTAAACATTTCATGCTCACATATAAGAATTTTGATAATCTTGAAGTTGTTGGTTATTCAGATTCAGATTTTGCGGGATGTGTTGATACTAAGAAATCCACATCAGGTTATAACTTCACACTCGCTTGGGGAGCTATCTCGTGGAAAAGCTCAAAACAAACCCTTACGACATCTTCAACAATGCAAGTTGAGTTTGTGTCATGTTATGAGGCTACCGGGCAGTCCGTATGGCTTAAGAACTTTATCCTGAGACTTAGAGTGGTAGACAGCATCTCTAAACCACTCACCTTATACTACGATAATGAACCTGCAGTCTTTTATGCGAGTAACAACAAGTCAAGTGGTGATGCTAAACACATTGACATTATGTGACGACCCGGCCTGGGGCACCAGAGAGGTCCTCCAAGACCTCCTGGAAAGTCCGCCAGGACATCCCGTAGGGCCTCTCGGTGCCCCAGGCCGGGTTGTCACAAAGTGGTATCAGAGCATCTTGACTGTAGGTCGTAGCCTAGTAGAATGGTCATTAGAAGAAAGTTCAAAATGTGTTTTGCAAAAATAAGAGAAATAATTTGTTCATTCCTTACCTGAGTCATCTTTCTATCCTTACCTCTTCTCTGTATCTCTTCTTACCCCTCTTTCTCTTATCTTTTGCTTTCCTCATTTGTTTTATAAAGTAACTGGATCCCCTTTCCCTTGTCATATCCTTAGGAGGTCCCGTGGTAGTTAACCTTTGTGTTTTAAGCCTTCTCCTTTGTTAGGACCTCTTAGTTCGTGGTCGGTAGTGGTAGTTTTTGCAAAGACCTCCTCTCGGGTCTCTTTGCAAAGACCACCCCTTGTGGCTACGACCTTTTGTTTGCTGCTCTAAAGGCAGTGAGCTTCGAGTAGAGCAATTTTGATCTTTTAAGTTACTGTTTTCTGTGGTTTGCTGGTTTTAACCTCTTCCCACTTAGCTCTCTCATATCTTTCCTACCCCTTGGACCTCTGGCAGATGGTGACAACTAGAGGCAGTGGCAGCACTAGTGGTCAAGGCCGAGCCTCTAGGGGTGATCCAGAGACCTTCAAGCAGCAGCAGCAGCCCAACCTCCTGTATGTGTTCCACCTCCTCCAAGGACAAATATTTCTGAGTTCATAAGAATGAGGCCACCCACATTCTCCAATACTACTGAGCCCATGGAAGCTGATGACTGGCTCAGGGCAATGGGAAGAAAGTTAGACATGGTTCAGTGTACTGACCGCGAGAGGGTTTTGGTTGCCTCTCACCAACTTCATGGACCAGCCTCTGAGTGGTGGGACAACTTCACTCAGTCCCATGATGATGCTCAGACTATAACTTGGGAGAAATTTATGCAAGCTTTTCACCGTGCACACATTCCACATAGTATGATGTTGCTAAAGAAGAAAAAATTCAGATCTTTGTGCCAAGGAAATCGTACTGTAAGTGAATATCTCCACAAGTTCAACCAATTAGCAAGATATGCACCCGAAGATGTGGCCACTAATGAGTCCAAGCAAGAGCGCTTTTTGGAAGGGCTCAATGATGATCTTTCGGTTCAGCTCCTTGCTCATGACTATCCAGATTTTCAGCAGCTTGTGAGCAAAGCCATCCGTCAAGAGGGCAAGCATATTGAGATAGAGAACCATAAGAAGAGGAAGGCAGCTCAGCAATTCAGATCCGAGGGTTTTTCCAGACTCAAGACCTCTCAATTTCAGCAAAAGAGACCCGTGACCTCCTCCCCTTCAAAGTCTCCCATGCAAGCAAGACGTCCCTGCACTTCTAGTTCCCGTGGGACTTCCCCAAGAAGCCATGTCCAGAAGAAGCCATCCATGTCCTCAGTAGCTGGAGTCACATTTCTATTGCCATAAAGCTGGGCACTATGCTAGCAAATGCCCGAAGAAGCTTCAAGCTACAACCTCAACCCCCAACCGATCTGGACAAGGGCCCTCAGCTCCGGGCAGCAACACCAACTCGAAGCCTTCAGTGCAATATGTTAAAAGATTCCGGAGCTTCTCATTCATTTGTCTCTTCTAAGTTTGTGGGTAGTAATGGGTCATCTATATCTCCTTTAGTAAACCCTATGCTGATCCACTCTCTGGGCTCTGAAATGAGGACTAATTCCTTGTGTCCAAATCTTTCCTTGGAAATCTTGGGAGTACCTTTCTCTACAGACTTGATAGTCTTGCGCTCCTAAAGGTTAGATGTGATTCTTGGAATGGACTGGTTAGCCAAGAACCAAGGTCGAATAGATTGTGCCAACAAGTCCATTGTGCTCACCAATGAGCAAGATATTCAAGTTGAATTCAGCCTTGAGACCTCTTTTAGAGTTCCTAGCCTGGCCTGCTTGAGAAAGGTGAAGCTTGAAGACCTCCATGTGGTGAGGGAATACCCGGATGTATTTCCTAGTGAGCTACCGGGAATGCCTCCGGATAGGGACCTAGAGTTTGTCATTAACCTAGTCCCGGGGACAGCACCTATCTTCAAAAGACCTTATAGATTGCTAGTCAATGACCTTGTTGAGTTGAAGCAACAAATTGAGGAAATGCAAACCAAAGGATTTGTTAGGGGAACTCCTTGGGGAGCTCCAGTGATCTTTGTAGCAAAGAAAGATGGCACCCAACGCATGTGTGTAGATTATAGAGCTCTCAACAATGTCACTATCAAGAATAAGTACCATTTGCCCAGGACCGATGACTTGTTTGACCAACTAAAAGGAGCAGCAATTTTCTCCAAGATTGATTTAAGGTCAGGATACCACCAATTAAAGATTCTTCAAGAGGACATCCTAAAGACAGCTTTCTCAACTCGATATGGACTCTATGAGTTCACAGTCATGTCTTTTGGATTAATCAATGCTCCTGCATATTTTATGAACTTGATGAATAAAGTGTTTATGGAGTACTTGGATAAGTTTGTCATTGTCTTCATTGATGACATCCTAGTGTACTCTAAGACTGAAGAGGAGCATGAAAACCACCTTCGGTTGGTCCTAGACAAGCTCAAAGACCACCAACTCTATGCTAAGTTTGAGAAATGTGATTTTTGGTTGAAGGAAGTCACCTTTTTGGGTCATGTTATGTCAGCAGCAGGTGTAGCAGTCAACCCTAGCAAGGTTCAGGATGTTCTAAACTGGAAGCCACCCAAATCAGTGTCTCAAATTAGAAGCTTTCTTGGCATGGCAAGATATTATCGTCGATTCATTGAAGGTTTTTCTAAGATAGCAAGGCCTCTTACTCAGTTGCTCAAGAAGGAAAGCAAGTATGTATGGACCTTAGCTTGTGAGTAAAGTTTTCAAGAACTAAAGAAACGGTTGACCTCTGCCCCGGTGCTCATATTGCCAGATGTCCGAAAAGATTTTGAAGTCTTTTGTGATGTCTCTAGGTAGGGTCTGGGTTGTGTCTTGATGCAAGAAGGAAGAGTTGTAGCTTATGCCTCCCGGTAGTTAAAGCCTCATGAAGCTAACTATCCTACTCATGATTTGGAATTAGCTGCCATAGTGCATGCCCTAAGGATTTGGCACCATTACCTCATTGGTAATCGCTGCGAGGTTTTACAGACCATAAGAGTTTAAAATACATCTTTACCCAATCGGACCTTAACCTTAGACAAAAAAGAAGGTTGGAGCTTATAAAAGACTATGATCTTGGAATTCACTACCACCCAGGCAAGGCAAATGTGGTAGCTGATACCTTGAGCCGCAAGAGTTATTGCAAGACCTTATTGGTCCAAGAAAATCAGCCCAAACTGTATGAAGAAATGAGACGTCTAAATTTGGAAATTGTCAACCAAGATTGTGTGCATGTTTTGGAAGTTGAGCCCATAGTTCAGAAGCAAATCCGAGAGAACCAAGCTAAAGATGAAGATCTCCAAGAGATCAGAAACAACTTAAAAAGAGAGAAAGCTCCTGGATTTTCAGAAGATGAACAAGAAATTCTATGGTTCGGCAATAGACTCTGTGTGCCGGATCATCAGGAAATAAAGCAGCTTATTCTTAAGGAGGCTCATGAATCTCATTACTCCATTCATCCGGAAAGTACTAAGATGTACCACAACCTCAAGGAGAAGTATTGGTGGGTCAACATGAAGCGAGAAATAGCTGGGTATGTGGCAAAGTGTGACGTGTGCCAAAGGGTTAAGGCTGAGCACCAAAGACCTACTGGTTTGCTGTAGCCTTTGCCCGTTCTCGAGTGGAAATGGGAGCAAGTGGGCATGGATTTCATCACTGGCTTGCCCAGGACCCAATCAGGCTATGACTCTATTTGGGTTATTGTGGATCGTTTAACCAAAGTGGCACATTTTATCCCTGTCAAGACCACCTACCAAAGCAGCAAGTTGGCTGAGTTGTACCTAGCCCGAATTATTTGCCTACATGGTGTACCCAAGAGTATAGTGTCTGATAGAGGTTCCCAATTCACCTCAAGATTTTGGGAAAGTCTCCATGAAGCCCTAGGGACAAGACTTAATTTCAACACAGCTTATCACCCTCAAACCAATGGACAAATAGAGAGGGTGAATCAAGTTCTTGAAGACATGCTTCGAGGTTGTGCATTGGACTATGGGAAAAGTTGGGACAAGAACCTCCCCTATGCTGAGTTCTCATATAACAATAGCTACCAAGCTAGTTTAAAAATGTCCCCCTTTGAAGCCTTGTATGGAAGGCAGTGTAGAACTCCTCTCCTTTGGGATCAAGTAGGTGAGCACGAATTCTTTGGGCTTGAGGTAATCAAAGAGGCTGAGGAAAAAGTGAAGCTTATAAGAGAGCGTTTGAGAGTAGCTCAGTCCCGACAAAAGAGCTATGTTGACTATCGAAGAAGAGAGTTATCTTTTGAAGTTGGTGACTTTGTGTACCTCAGGGTAACTCCACTCAGAGGAGTTAGAAGATTTCGGACTAAAGAAAAATTAGCACCAAGATTTGTCGGGCCATACAAGATATTGGCAAGACAAGGTGAAGTTGCTTATAAGCTAGAGCTGCCAAGCTCATTGTCAGCAGTGCATAATGTATTCCATGTGTCGCAATTAAGGAAGTGCCTTCGAGTGCCAGAAGACCACACTCTCCTAGAGAGCATTGATCTCCAAGAAGACCTCACTTATGTGGAGCGGCCAATTAAAATTCTAGACGTCGCGGAGCATGTTACCAGGAGTAAAATCATCCAAACGTACAAGGTGCAGTGGAGCCACCACCCTGAAAGTGAAGCCACATGGGAAAATGAAGAGGACCTCAAGACTAACTATCCCTACATCTTTGCTGGCCAAGCTTGAATCTCGGGGTCGAGATTCCCTTAAGGGGGGGTAGGTTTGTAACACCCTGATTTTTGGAGCCTTTTTGAAAATTTCAAAATAAAAAGAACCATTTTGTTTTGATGAGAATTCAAAGCTTAACTTGAGATTTTAGAATGGATTTCAATTGACTAACTCAAACATCAACTAAAACTCTCTGTTGGCTTATTGGGTTTGTTGGAGCTTTAGTGATCTCTATCTTTCTATGCTTGTTATGTTCTTCTCTGGCCCAGACCTCCTTAGGACTAGACCTCCTTCTCTGATTCTTCTCTAGCTTAGACCTTCCCAGGTCTAAACCTCCCTCATATTCATTTGAACTCACTCTCTGTTCTGTTGGAACCTCTCTATGTCTATTTGGACCTCCCCGTGCTCCTTGAACCTCCTTGAACTCATTTGGACCTCCCCGTGTCCTTTAGGACCTCCCCCTTGTTCATTTGGACCTCCTCTAGGTTCACTTGGACCTTCCTCGCGTCCATTCGAGCCTTCCGCTTGATCCGGGCCTCTATCCGTTGGAACTCACTTGTGGTCAGTCTAGGCTTGCTGAATTTTCAGGAAAAACGTGTCCAACGGCTAGTTTTTGGTGTGTGGGCTATATATACCCTTTGTGGCCAGTTGAGGGCAAGGTTGATGCTTCCCATTTCACTCTATTGACCTAGTGCAAGCCTCTCTACTCAATTATGCATGTGTTGCACTTTGTGAGTAAAGAGAGAGGAGCTATAGGTGCATGTGTTGCATCTAGAGGTGGATTGAGTATCTACTTGTACATGTGTTGCACTTGGTGAGAGTAAAGTAAGGGGCTTGTCTTGTTACTCTTGGTGTTTGCCGACACCTAGACAATGTCGTGGTCTAGTGATTTTCTCAAGAAGCTTGTGAGAAGACCCGACGTGTTGTGAAGGTTGGAGCTCACCTACCAAAAGGGGGAAAGATCTACCACTAGTGGATTGAGGTGCTTGGCTTAATTCGTGGAGCCGGTCCAATTCATATGAGCTTGCCTCAATGTGGATTAGGGGAGACCGGCAATTCTCAGAACACCGCGGTAAAAAGATTGTGTATCATTGTGGTTTGCTCTCTTGTGCTTATTTACATTCTTGCAAATTTACATTCTAGAATTAAATTGATTGCCTGCCACCCTAGGATTGCAAACCTTGATCTAGAATTATGTTGGTGGTGCACTTAGTGAGACTAGTTGATTTAGGCCTCTATTATTCAAAACCGATTTCATTTACGCTTCCACATATAAACTTGGTTTTGGCCAAAGAGAATTTTAAAACTGCCTATTCACCCCCCTCTAGTCGGCCTACTTGATCTTACAAATTATACATAACTTTTTAAGTCCCCACTCTTTTTTAAAAATACTCCTGTATATTTTCCAATTTTTCACGATTAGCCTGAACTTTGTTCTCCTCTTTAATGGGTAACTCTATCTCCAAATTAACATTAAAATTGTTTTTTTTAGATGAAAAATCTGAAAATGTAAGTTATTGTAAGTACATGGGCTTGGAACTCTACTGGGGTTGGACGTTCTTGAATCGAGATCACAAGTTCTGTTGAGGCATTGAGGAGAGCCTAATGCATGATACTTAATTCATTGGTTTTGCTCGATTGATGGGGTGTCAACCCCCCCAAAAGCCCCCTCTCCCTGAAAACTATTTTATTTTGAGAAGAAAATTCTAAAATTGTTTCGAAGGTAATTCTTAGTTTAGCAAATGTCTACTTTAAAAACTCCACGTTTAAATTCAATTTGAGTTGGGATAAGTGAAAAAGAGAAATACTGACAAACCATAACAAGGACAAAAGTTACAATTCACAACAAAATTCTCCTTAACTTGTTTTGAATTCAAATGATGCAATACTATGTAGACTATCTTCTCAGTTGTTTTAGGAATTTTCCATGTTTATTTGGTTCTCATGTTTTTACCCAAACGATAGTTTTCACTGGATATATTTCCAGAAATGTTGCAAACAGAATTGCCCTTTTTTTGCTGATTCAGGGTTTGTAACCACGTTACAGCAGTCATATGCTCATAGCGCAACCTGCGCGGGTCTCAAAGGGTTAAAAAAAACAGAGTTATTAGGCAAATTGTTTGAATTGTTAGAACTAATGGCCACGTTTTTATCGATATTCCATGAAAGCCGATCATAAGATATCCAAGTTGCTCCGGTGATAAATAATGTTCAGACCTCACCACCCGTGTTTTAAGGATTATTGTAGGTTAATCTCTTGGTTCTTTGGTGGTTTCTAGGATTTAATTTGGTGATCTTCTCGGTCCTTCAAGTATGCTTTGTAAGTTGTAACTAACACGCTGAGCACTCTAACTCTACGGGGTTGTTTGGATCTCAAATTTTGTGAAAATTAGATTTAGTTTTTTGATGCAAAACAGTAGGGCAAACCCTTCTGTATATATTGAATGAAGTAAAATACTAAACTAGATTTAGTTAAACTGGGTTTAGCGAAAACTTTGTTTGGATAATGCAACTAACCCTTGGATAACGAAACCGTGTTTTCTGGAAAACCATAATTATGAGTTTTACCAAAAACTAGTGAACGTCGTTTTTCTCAAAATGAATTTCTGCTATCCTCATTCTCAACAGCTTTCTCGTCGCTATTCTCCCATTCGCACGCGTGCGTGATCAGAGGCTGAGCTGGGCCTCGAGTCGCCCAGGCAATGGCTCGAGGCCTAGGATCAAAAAACTAGGTTGATTTCTTTGAAAAATCAGCAAAAATGATTTGGGCCCGAAATCAGCTAGGCCGCCCCGAGGCGTGGCCCGTGACTAGCTACGCCATTGTGCATGATGCAAATGGAGTTCTAGTGGCGGCGTGCCTTCTCCTCCGTGGGCGGTAGTCGAACAGACTGCACAGCCCGATGGATGTGCCCACTGTCAGGACCCAAAATTACGGTTCGGGACCCTCTGTGTTTAATGCACTAGCCCAGGATCATGCTAGTGCACACAGTGTCAACAAAGATGGCAATCGATCCATACAAGCGGATAATAACATAAACGATTAACTTTGATTAACAAATAATGGTTTTGACCTTAAGGTCGAGTTTACAACTATTGAGCCACGCAAACTAACATAGGAAATAAGCGGCGTGAAACATAAGCGGTAGTGGCACCCCATCGGTTCGCCACGAGCAACCGATCGATCAAGACCTCACGATCGGGCACCTTCGATGTACTCGTCCTCGAATCTTTGGTGAAGACTCCTCCTCTGCTTGATTCGTCAAAACAAGCGTGAGTACACACCGTACTCGCAAGCCACACCACGAGATGCAAAATATATATATCTTGGCTTTTTACAAAGGAAGGCATTCATGGCTCTTTTGCATAAATGCCACTTTTGCAATTGAATACAATTAATAGATTAAAGTCGGGTAAAACAAATAGACAATAATAATTTTAACAAGTTATTTCACAAAGACACACACACTGACCCTAACGGGTTATTCACATAGCTAGATGATTTAATCACATAGCTCCTTCCCACACAATTTTATGAAAATCTACCCCTAGTGTCAAATCCCGAGCATTGTCCATGACCATGACGCTATATTCAATAGATTAAGTTACACTCTGCGAGTTTGTACACTTTACCCACAAGATACAATTAGTGTAGCTAACACTAATCATAACAAAGCATTTCAGATACCTTATCCTACTATGCTAGGCCCGTCTCAAAAGCAGGCATGTGGTCGTGCAGAAGCTCAGTTCAATAGAGTACATGGTGAGGTCCTTAATTGACCAAGGCAAGACTTCCACTAACTAAACCACATAGACACACGATTTTTAATATTCACACATCACACAGTCCACCCCTTTCACACAAGATCCACCCCTTGCCTCGGTCCAAAATCTTTTACCACCGGTTGATTTAAGTGCAACATATGCCACAAAGACACATAGTACACACAGTTTGTTCACAGTTTCATATTCACTTAGTCAATTTATAACAGCGTATACATGACAAGTGAGTCGTGGCATGGCTAAGCAATCTAATCATAACTAACCAACCCACGTTGGTGCTACAATATTACCAACTAATTATCAACTAGGGTGACAAGAAATCAAGGCTTAACAATTACACAAGGAGGCATATCAATTTGGAATTAACTCATCGCACCCAAAAGCTTTTAAATAAATACTTGAATTAAGATGCGATAATTTGAATTAAAATACTTTTATAAAACTGGGAAGCAAAATGGTCAAGGGCATAGCTTGCCTTGAAAAGGATCTAGGAATTGATCTTGGTCTTGGAAAGGTCCTTCTTCTTCAACTCTTCCAAAGAAGTCGAAGTCTACTACAAAGCGACACAAACAAACAAAACTAAATAAAACCAGAAGCAAATAACTCCAATAAAATAATTAAAATCTCCAATAGATAGATCTGGATTTTAGACGAATTTAGAAATTTGAATGGATGGATTTGGAGTTAGGATTCAATTATTATGAATTTTACAAATTTTAACCTAAATTTGGAAATTAAATAAATTCTAAATTCTAAAACTAAACTGAACTCCAAATTACATAATTATATGTTATTTAATTAGACAATAATTTTCTAAGATTTTAGCAATTTAAATCATCCAATTTGGATTTTGGATTCAAAAGGTATGAATTTTACAAGTTTTAACCTATCTCTTGAATTTTAAATGAATTTCTAAATTTAAAAAAAGTCAAATTTAAATAATTTTGATTTGATTAGCTAGATCTTAATTCTATATGAATTTAGAAATTTGAAACACCCAATTTGGAGTTTGGATGCAAAAGTTATGAATTTTACAAATTTAAACCTAAATCATTATTTAACAATTTCTGAATTATTTTTCTAAAGGAAATTCTAATTATTGCGCAAGGTGACGTCGTGAAGGATTTTCGGAAAATAAATGAATTAAAGAATTAAGCGACACGTGGGACCCACATGTCGGTGACACGACTCACAGTGGACCAAGTCCACCGAACCACTGAATTTAAGCGAAGTGGCGTGGCGCTTGCGCGCATGGCGTGACCGCGCCTGCGTGGTGACACGCGCCGCACGCGGGTGAGGTGGCGGTGGCGTGGCGTCCACGTCGGCGAGGACAACAACGACGGCGGCGGCTCGGACCGATGGTCACCGGCGCTTCTGATGCTTTCGCCGGCGAGTGGGTGGTACGGGCGTGTGGTGACGCTATTGCGAACACGATGAGGTACCTCCGGGTGGTTGAGGTGGGCGGTGGTGGCGGCGAGGTCGGAGCGGCGGCGGCTTCGAGTTTTGTCGGCGGCGCTCGGTGAGGCTCGACGAAATGGGTGGCTCGGGAGGTAGGTGCGGTGACAAATAACACGGCGGGTGCTCCACGGCAGCGCGGCGGCGGCGGCAACGGCGGCAATCGAAGAAATCCCACCGTGAGAAAGCCCTAGAGCTCAAATTGGCGGCGTCGCGGAGGTTCTCGGGTGGAATTGTGCGAGGGTTAAGGAAAGGGGCATGGCGATCCTCGGGGTGGCCTTTATAGAGGTCGGGAGGCACTGGGGCGGTGTGGCGGCGTGGAGGTCGTGGCGGCGGTTGCGGCCGTGGGCGTAACGCCGCGGGACGACGAGTGTCGTGGGGTGTGGCGGGGTGGTCGTGGGCATCGTGGCGCCGCGTCGCGGAGAGGACGCGGGCGGTTGGGCGTCATTGAAGGCTTCGGCGTTGACCGCTCATGGCGGTTGCTTTCGCGACAACGCAGCGAGCGGCGGCGACCTGGCGAGCCGCTTAGCGGCGTGATGGGGAGGCGCCCAGCTGGCGAGAGGGTGAGGCGAGCGCGGGGCGAGATCGCCGTCAACTAAGATCGGACGGCTCGAATGATTGGTAAGATGAGCAGTCTTTGGGCGGAGATATTTAGCCCAACGATTGTTTGGATATTTAAAATAGGTTTTCCTTTTTAGAAAATAGCGAAATTCAAATAAGCAATGGAAAATAGCAAATGAACTTGGAAAAATTCGAAAAATTCCAGAAAATATATCCAAGCTCATAGAATCCAAATAAAATAGTTTTGACTATTGTTCATGTTGGAATTATTCATATTAAATTGTTTTGTTACTAAAGTCCAAGTTAAAGCTTTTGAACTAAATTCAAATAAATCCAAATGGTGAATTTTCTCTCTACCAACTATTTAAATGATTTTTAAAGCTCTAAAAATTGGGATGTTACAAACCTCCCCCCCCCTTAAAGGAATCTCGTCCCCGAGATTCAGGCTAGCTGGAGAAAAGGCTAGGGAACTCGGCTTTCAACTCTTCTTCACGCTCCCACGTTGCTTCACCTTCTGAGTGGTGGCTCCACTGTCTTGCTTCTGGTCCGACGTTCTACGACATCTAGAATCTTGACCGGCTGTTCTTTGTAGGTGAGGTCTTCTTTTAGTTCAATTGACTCCAACGGTGCTTGTTCTTCTGGCACCCTAAGACACTTCTTCAACTGAGAGACGTAAAAGACATCGTGTACTCACGCTAGCGGCTGTGGCGCTCTAGCGATAAGCCACTTCTCCACGGCGTTCCAAAATCTTGAGCGGACCAACATACCGAGGGCAAGTTTCCCTTTGGCATGGAACCTTTTCACACCTCTCGAGGCGTAACTCGGAGATACACAAAATCTTCGGCTCAAAAGCGAGATCACGGCGGCGATTGTCGGCATAACTCTTCTGCCTCGGCGAGCTATCTTGACCTCTCTCGATCATGGACACTTGCTCTTACGCTTCTTGAATAATATCCGGACCAAAGATCAGCGTTCAATTTGTTTACACCGGTTCAACGGGGTTCTCTGAGCCCGACCATACAAAGCTTCAAGCGGTGACATTTGCAAAGCGGCGATAAGCTGTTGTTGTACGAGAATTACGCATATGGTAAACTCTTATCCCAGCGGGTAGCATTTGCTAGCGCCACGTGCTCTCGGCATATCCTCCAATATTTGATTAACCCTTCGATCTGTCCATCTGTTTGGGGATGATCGCGATCTTGAAATTTAGGTGAGTCCCTAAGGCTTCATGCAAACTCGCCAAAATCGGAGGTGAATTGAGATCCTCGATCGACACTATCTTCTTAGGCACACCATGCAAACCGACAATCTTGACATGTACAACTCGCTGAATGATCTCTGAATAAGTGGTTTTGACTTGGTAAGAAATGGGCAACTTTAGTCAAGCGATCCACTATTACCCAAATCGAATCGTAACTTTGATTGAGTCTTGGGTAGACCGTAATGAAATCCATTCGATTTCTTCCCACTTCCACTCTGGAATCTGCAAGGGTTGCAATGCAGACCTCTTGGCCTCGATGTTACGCTTTAACTTTCGACACACATCGCACAAGGCAACGAACTCTGTGGCGTCCGTTTCAAATTCGCCACCAAAACTTATTCTTAACATCTGATACATCTTAGTACTACCGGGGTGAATCGAATACTTTGAGTCATGGGCCTCCTTGAGGATTAGTTGCCTCAATCCATCAATATCTGGAGCATAAATCGTCCATTGATCCATAGTATATCTGATCATCCTTTGTGAAGTCCTTGAACTTCCCTTCATCATCTTCTTCTTGATGTCGGAGAACTCGAGTCTTTAATTTGAGCTTGAATTTGCTTCTCCAAAGTAGATCGCACTTCCAAGTTTGCTCTGAATCCTTGAGATACTACTTCTAGCTTCAGCTTCTGGAATTCCTCTTGAAGTTCCGAACAAGGCTCTTTCACTTCCAAAGCATTGCAGTGGCTCTTACGGCTCAAAGCATCTGCAACGACATTGGCTTTACCAGGATGGTAATGGATTCCAAGATTATAATCCTTTATCAACTCTAGCCATCTCCTCTGTCTCATATTCAGATCTGACTGAGTGAAAATATATTTCAAGCTCTTATGATCTGTGTATACCTCACAGCGATTACCGATGAGGTAATGACGCCAAATCTTCAAAGCATGCACTACTGACTAATTCCAGATCATGGGTAGGGTAATTTTCTTCATGCGGCCTTAACTGCCTTGACGCATAAGCGACCGCTCTTCCTTCTTGCATCAGGACACATCCTAATCCTTGACGTGAAGCGTCACAATAGATATCAAAATCCTTACGAATATCTGGCAAAATCAGCACCGGGGCTGAAGTCAAACGCTTCTTCAATTCTTGAAAACTTTCTTCACAAGTCAGGGTCGAGTAAACTTTTCTCTTTCTTCAACAATTGCGTAAGAGGTTTAGCAATTGACGAAAATCCTTCAATGAAACGGCGATAATATCCTGCTAATCCCAAGAAACTGCGAATCTGAGTGATAGTCTTGGGTTGTCCCCAATGTATCTGACTTTAACTTTCTTGGGGTCAATGCTACTCTACATTTGTCATTACATGACCAAGAAAATCCACTTCCTTTTTCCAAAAATCGCACTTGCTAAACTTAGCATACAACCGATGCTCCTGAGCTTCTCTAGAATTAATCTCAAATGTTGACATGCTCTTCTTGACTTGGAGTAAACCAAAATATCATCGATGAATCGACTACAAACTTGTCCAGATACTCCATGAATACCTTATTCATCATGTTCATGAAATAGGCAGGGGCATTAGTCAGACCAAAGGACATGACTAGGAACTCATAATGTCCATACCGCGTTGAAAAGCGGTTTTAGGTATATCCTTAGGACGAGATCTTCAGCGATGATAACCCGATCGCAGATCAATCTTGAGAACACTCGGCTCCCTTCATTTGATCAAACAGATCATCTATCCGGGGCAATGGGTACTTATTCTTGATGGTGACTTCATTGAGAGATCGGTAGTCGATGCACATTCTCATGCTTCCATCCTTCTTTTTGACGAACAAGACTGGCGCTCCCCATGGCGACGAACTAGGCCTCACAAAACCTTTCTCCAAAAGTTCTTCTATCTGTTTCTTCATCTCCACTAACTCATCGGTTGGCATCCGTCGATCTCTTCGAGATGGGTCTTTGTTCTGGCACTAGATCGATGACAAACTCGATGTCACGATCCGGTGGCATTCTGGTAATTCTTCCGGGAACACATCTGGATATTCCTTGACGGTAGCACATCTTCCAACGCGACGGTCTTGTGCTATTGACTATCAAATGCCCATTACGCCTTGAGGTAGCTAGGAACTCCACTTTGTTTCCTTTGGTATCCTCGATTATAGCGGCTCTTGACCACAATCGGCCGACGGCTTTGTGCTTGGTTAACCAATCCATGCCAAGGATGACATCTATGGTTTGGGTGTCTAGAATAATTAGGTTAGCTAGAAACTCAACTCCAACTATGAGTAACAGCCCTAAACAACCCACATTAAAACTTAGCTCTGCTCGGTATTTGGACTAACGAGTTAAGCAAGAGCATAACTTCCAACTTATTCTTAGTTGCAAAAACTCGAAAACAAGCGAATCTGAAGCTCGAAATCAAAGCGAGCAGGCAGTCTTGAATTTACTAGGAACTTACCCAAGTACAACGTCTGGTGCTTCTGGCTCCTTCGAGTGGCGTGATTAACACGACCTCGACCATTGTGAGGCGTTCCTCTGGTTGGCTAGTTCCTAAGAAACTCCTTGGTTGTTACTGCTTTGGGGTCTTGGCGGTGTTGCTCCAAGGTTGAAGCGAATGGAGTGATAGTTCCTTCGAGGACACCGATTAGCAAAATGCCTGCTAACGACAATTGTAACACACTCTTGGTTCATTCTGCGGTTGTTGTTCCTGGGGTGGGGTTGGTGGTGTCGGGTTCGAGAATTCGAACAAAAGGGCGAGTCTTTGAAGGTGGTGCAGTGTCTGAAAGAACTCGTGGTGGAAGCGATTAAGCTAACGTGGGTACTACTCTTGCCCTCTCTTTTGTTGTGGTGGTGGCTTCCTTCTTTGAATCATCCTCGCTTGCGGTGATCCTCCGGCTCCTTGCGTTTGTCCTCCATGACCAACGCCTTGTTAATCAACTCTGAAATGCAGGAAGGTGTGAGCAAGCAGATTGACTTGTAGTCTGAGTTCAAACCCTTCAAAAATCGGCTCTGGCGAGACACATCGATAGCGACATCCTCTCGGGGCATAGCGAGCTAGTGAGAAAACTTATTGGTAGTCGATCAGCGACATACCCCTTGCTTGAGGCGTGGAACTCATCCTTCTTCAAATCCATAATGCCTTGGTACATGATCTTGGCGAAAAGTCGCGGTGAATTCTTCCCAAGTGATATTCTGCGGTGCTCCATGTCTTTGCTGAAGTTCTCCCACCATTCTGCAGACTATGCCCTCCATCGATGGGTGGCATATAAAACCTTCTCATGATCGCTGCATTGGGTGATCGGCTTCCTCTCAATCACGCCAAGCCAATCATCGACTTCTCTTGGCGTGACATGTCGAGAAAAAGTTGGCGGACGGGTTCTCATGAATTGACCAACTTGGATGGTCCTGATGACCATGGCGGCGAGGCTCCTCCCGATGATGGTTGTGGTTGTTGTTGTTGTTCATGGCCTGCATCTGGTTCATCATGGTGTACATCATCTGCGTCTGTCTTTGCCATGAAGGCTCCAAAGTTCTGTAAGTCCAGGGGTGGTGCTTGGGGTGGCACTGTTCCCGCAGGGGTTTGCTCATTGCCTTCTGATCCTTGGGCTCCGGATCCACTTGCGGTGGCATGGCGAGTCTGAACCATCTGGTGAGGTTCCATAGGTTAGATAAGGTAGAAACACGAGGTGAGTTAAGAACTAGGCAGGGGATAGATTAAACCCGGCAAACCTGACTCAAGAAACTTGAGCGAAAATAATCTTCATTAATAGCTTAATAACATGGTCGCAACAAATGCCTAAGGGCCTTTGCAGCTCATACTTGCACAGAGGAAAATAAAGCGAACCTAAACACACAAGCTACCGCCTAAATGGCGACTCTGAAAAGGGAAACCGGCTAAGCCTGACTAAACTGAAACTTAAACAAACTACTCGAGAAAGCCTCCAAAACCACGGCGACGCTCCTGCCTAGTGTAGACTCGAAGTGGTGGCATCCTCATGGCTCGGTTACGATGCCGGGGCTGGTGCGGCGGGAGGCGAGCGTCTTTGGAGTGCAGTGTGTAGCTCCTCTCTGGTACATGCAAGCTCATTTGGATCCTCTGGAATCTCCTCTGGATCCTCTTCGACTTCTTCGGATCTTCCTCTTGATCATCTTGAGCTCATCTTGACCGTAGAGAGCGTGCTCTAGGGCGGCGATCGTTTCTCGGCTTCTTCGGGCACGATAGCGCACCTCGGCTCGGTGGCGGCCATCTCCAGCGACTCCTCCCGGCGGTATGAACCGTGCAAGATGCACCACAGTGGCATTGCCTTCCCGTTGGTAGACGGAAGCGTCTGAATAGCTCCCTGAAGCGCTCTACGGGATGGTAGCGGAAGGCGGTGTTCTGCAGCTTCTTCAGCGTAGATGTGGCGAACTTCGGAGCATGGCCAAGCGTGGCGACTCTGGATTCCTTGCGTGAAGGTGATCCTCCTAATCGAGATGTCAAGGGCTGGCTGCCTCTAGTGTTCCTCTGGCGTGAAGCCGTCGGTGGCGGACCACACCACGATCTCGTCCGTTGACCATGTACTTGCTGCCACGGTACATTGGGCAGTCGAAGCCTCCAAGTGTCTGCAGCAGCTTCCACAGCTCTGCGGCAAGTCCTCCGTTGCAATCTCCGAAGGTCTGAAGGTAAGGCATCTGCCACGAAAGACAAGAGGTAAGAACCACGTTAAAACAGCGGGGAGAAGAAAGAAATTACAGCAATAGATGAGTCAAGAGAGATATAAGAGGAGTTAAGCAATTCCTTTAGTCTTATAGATTAATTTTCTTTTTAGAAAATAATTTGGACACCTAAACGGCCAATCTAACTAAGGTCTAGTCCTACAGTCAGTATGGCTCTGATACCACTTTTGTCGGGACCCAAAATTACGGTTCGGGACCCTCTGTGTTTAATGCACTAGCCCAGGATCATGCTAGTGCACACAGTGTCAACAAAGATGGCAATCGATCCATACAAGCGAATAATAACATAAACGATTAACTTTGATTAACAAATAATGGTTTTGACCTTAAGGTCGAGTTTACAACTATTGAGCCACGAGGCTAACATAGGAAATAAGCGGCGTGAAACATAAGCGGTAGTGGCACCCCATCGGTTCGCCACGAACAAACCGATCGATCAAGACCTCATGATCGGGCACCTTCGATGTACTCGTCCTCGAATCTTTGGTGAAGACTCTCCTCGCTTGATTCGTCAAAACAAGCGTGAGTACACACGTACTATAAGCCACACCACGAGATGCAAAATATATATATCTTTGGCTTTTTACAACGGAAGGCATTACGTGGCTCTTTTGCATAAATGCCACTTTTGCAATTGAATACAATTAATAGATTAAAGTCGGGTAAAACAAATAGACAATAATAATTTTAACAAGTTATTTCACAAAGACACACACACACCCTAACGGGTTATTCACATAGCTAGATGATTTAATCACATAGCTCCTTCCCACACAATTTTATGAAAATCTACCCTAGTGTCAAATCCCGAGCATTGTCCATGATCATGACGCGCTATTCAATAGATTAAGTTACACTCTGCGAGTTTGTACACTTTACCCACAAGATACAATTAGTGTAGCTAACACTAATCATAACAAAGCATTTGAGATACCTTATCCTACTATGCTAGGCCCGTCTCAAAAGCAGGCATGTGGTCGTGCAGAAGCTCAGTTCAATAGAGCACATGGTGAGGTCCTTAATTGACCAAGGCAAGACTTCCACTAACTAAACCACATAGACACACTGATTTTTAATATTCACACAGTCCACACAGTCCACCCCTTTCACACAAGATCCACCCCTTGCCTCGGTCCAAAATCTTTTACCACCGGTTGATTTAATTGCAACATATGCCACAAAGACACATAGTACACACAGTTTGTTCACAGTTTCATATTCACTTAGTCAATTTATAACGAAGATACATGACAAGTGAGTCGTGGCATGGCTAAGCAATCTAATCATAACTAACCAACCCACATTGGTGCTACAATATTTACCAACTAATTATCAACTAGGGTGACAAGGAATCAAGGCTTAACAATTACACAAGGAGACATATCAATTTGGAATTAACTCTGCGCACCCAAAAGCTTTTAAATAAATACTTGAATTAAGATGCGATAATTTGAATTAAAATACTTTTATAAAACTGGGAAGCAAAATGGTCAAGGGCATAGCTTGCCTTGAAAAGGATCTAGGAATTGATCTTGGTCTTGGAAATGTCCTTCTTCTTCAACTCTTCGGCAAAGAAATCGAAGTCTACTATAAGCGACACAAACAAACAAAACTAAATAAAAACCAGAAGCAAATAACTCCAATAAAATAATTAAAATCTCCAATAGATAGATCTGGATTTTAGACGAATTTAGAAATTTGAATGGATGGATTTGGAGTTAGGATTCAATTATTATGAATTTTACAAATTTTAACCTAAATTTGGAAATTAAATAAATTCTAAATTCTAAAACTGAACTGAACTCCAAATTACATAATTATATGTTATTTAATTAGACAATAATTTTCTAAGATTTTAGCAATTTAAATCATCCAATTTGGATTTGGGATTCAAAAGGTATGAATTTTACAAGTTTTAACCTATCTCTTGAATTTTAAATGAATTTCTAAATTTAAACAAAAGTCAAATTTAAATAATTTTGATTTGATTAGCTAGATCTTAATTCTATATGAATTTAGAAATTTGAAACACCCAATTTGGAGTTTGGATGCAAAAGTTATGAATTTTACAAATTTAAACCTAAATCATTATTTAACAATTTCTGAATTATTTTTCTAAAGGAAATTCTAATTATTGCGCAAGGTGACGTCGTGAAGGATTTTCCTAAAATAAATGAATTAAAGAATTAAGCGACACGTGGGACCCACATGTCGGTGACGACTCCTGATGGACCAAGTCCACCGAGCCAAGCAGTCTTTGGCGTGGCGCTTGCATGCACTACAAGGCAGGCGCATACCGACAGCGCACACGTGGTGACACGCGCGCGACGGAGGTGAGGTGGCGGTGGCGTGGCGTCCACGTCGGCGAGGGCGACAACGACAGCATGCAAGCATCAGTAACATCCCAAATGTATAATTAGGGTTATTCAAGTATAATTATATGTGTAGAAATTAAAACTTTTCTCACATCTTGAAAACCCCTAATCTCTCATGTAATTCTTGTCCAAGAGTTGTGTAATCCAAAAACACCAAGCTCTTGTTGACCAAAAGTCAAATTCATTTTTCCAATTGTCTAAGTCTGGTGCCAAACATTTGAAAATATTTTCCTTAGTCCCAAAAGCGATGTGGGACCCCTCTGAAAAATATCACAAGTTGTAAAACTAGTTTGATAAATTTTGGAGGTAAAACAATCCTTTAAACAACCTTCATGAATTTCCTGAGAAAATGCATTGCATAATAACCTCTGGAAATTTTATGCAAGGTTAATCTCGTGTCAGCAAGCTCTGTAAAAATTTCATGAATTTTGGAGTTGAATTGCTATCCCAAACAATTTTGCAAAGTCTCATTTGTTAGAAGTTAAACTTAGCATGGCATTTGTTCCTTGGGCTAGCCACCTTGCAAAGTGGGTCCATTAACCCCATCGACCTCCTCTCCACCTTGATCAGTCACGGTAGTTGGATTTACATCCAACCGCCACGACCTCCTCCGCGATCAACACCGCAAAGGCCTCCCCATCTCATCAGTCATAGCCGTTGGATCAAAGATCCACGGTCATGACCTCCATGTGTGTTAAATCTCAAACCTCCACGGTACATTAAACCACTTGACATCACGCTTGTTGAGTCGTAGCCCTTGGATCCAAGATCCATGGCCATGACCTCCCTCACTGTTAAACTAAGCAAACCTCCCATTTAAGCGAGGTCGTGGCCGTTGGATCGAGATCCAACGGCCCGACCTCCCTCAAAATATCCGGCGCACAAGACCTCCCTATCTCGTGTTGTGCACGTTGGATTAAAATCCACTATCACGACCTCCTCCTTGTCTTATGCGCATCGATCTCCACAAGACGTGAGGTCGTTGCCCTTAGATCTAAATCTAATGGCCATGACCTCCCTTGTGTGTTGTGCAAGCTCAAGACCTCCTTTGCGCCACGTCATGAGGCTTAGGACCTCCCTGTCTTGATCATCACCGTTGGATCAAAATCCAAGGTCTTGACCTCCCTCGCTTCACGCAAAGCCTCGAGACCTCCTTTGGTTGTGTGCCCTTGGATTTAAATCCAAAGGCCATGACCTCCCCTCGAGTTCATAAGTGCATGTGCGGTTAAGACCTCACGGGAGGTCCGCACTTGGATGGAGATCAACGCTTTGGACATCTGTCCCATTTTCCCCGTGGCTTACACATTAAGGAAATCGGAGGCCACGACCTCCCATCCTTGATCGTATGGTGGGACCTCCTCCTAGTCAATTGGCGTAACGGTTCAAAATTGTCATCCGATGGTTAGGACCTCCCCATGGTCCTATCCAGCGGTCATAAGAACCTCCCTGTTCTTCTCCTTCCTCGAGGCGCGCTGCGAGCTTCTGGCGATGGAGTTAATGCACGCCTTTGCCACTAGGTACCTTTATGACTCTTTCTTGACCGCATTTAATGCAGTCGACCTTCCTCCTCTGTCACCAGTGCACCTTGTCAATCTCATGTCCTTGCCACCCCATGGACCAACTCGTGGGCTAAGCTCACCATGGAGCTTAGCCCCACTCATAACCTTCACCTCGGGCTATAAGTTATCCTTGGAATCCTCCCTTGGCTTCCTTTGCACACAATTGATCTCGGCCTTGCACTTTGTGCGTGGTGAGCTCCTCATCCACAGACTCTCCAATTCTCCCACGGCCATTGTCGAGCTTGGAGCTCCTCGGTGGCAAAAGGGTTCAGTGGCCTCTTCCTCCCTCTCTCTTGTTTCTATCTGGGCCTTTCTCCTCTGCGACCTCAACCCTAACTTCCTTTGGTTGGGGCATTTGCGAGAGGTGGCCTAGTGGAGCTTGGAGCTTGGAGTTCAAGGTTGGACTTGAGCGGTGGAGCTCCCGTCTTCTCCAACTCGAGGCCGCCACCGTCATCGACCTCATCGGCATCTTTAGGACCTCCAGTAACTCCTGGTAATCCCTTAGATCTTTGGGCACCGCTTGAATGCATGTTGCGGAGTTTTTATTGGGCACATGCATGAATGTCGCGGAGCTGCTTTTGCATTTTAAGTATTTTGGCCGTCTTGGTCATCTCTGTCCTCTCCGGCTCGCGGCGATTAAAACGTCGTCGCCGTCGAGAGTGAGCCCATGGTGTGCGCAACACTATTGCGCCTGCAGGGATGTCTTTGTTGTCGCCATGAGAGTGCGCATCGCCGGCAACAACCACTTCTTTGAGCTCGGGATGTTGTCGACGCGTCCGGCGCGTCGTGTCGTTTTAGGACAAAGAATTGCCGCTTTAATACCTCAATCATTGTAATCATTGGGTGGGTCTTAAATGCCTTTTAATTAAGCCCTTTGTTGCGCATTTAAGATCTTGCGCGGACCTCCTCATTTGTCATGGCGCATTTACTCCTTGTCCAAGCGCGTGAGTTAGGGCGCTGGGTCTGGACATCCAGACCTCCTCCGAGGAGATCTGGAGCGTCCAAGACCTCCCCTTGCGAAATCATGGCCGTCCAGACCTCCCTGGAGGTCTGTGACGTTAGGACCTCCCCTTTTAGGACCTCCCCTAGGTCATCTCAGCCGTTCATGACCTCCCCGGGTAGATCTTGACCGTCAAGGTCCTCCCTCGGACGATCTGGACCATCAAAGTCCTCCCTTGGAACATCTGGACCGTCCAGGACCTCCCATGTGAGGTCCTGACGATGTAGATCTTCCTCGGGGAGATCTTGGTAGTTTAGATCTTCCTTTGGAAGATCTCACCGTTGAGGACCTCCCCCTTTAGATCTGGTCCGTTCCGGACCTCCCTCCCATGTTGTGGTTCGTTGGATTCACCATCAACGGCCACGACCTCCCCTCACCTCGCGCATGTGCGTTGCTAGGAGGTCCGGGACCTCTGGACCTCGTCTTGGCGTGTGTGTTGTTCTCTGGGAGGTCTGAGTGTTAGATCTATGATCTGTGGCTCACGTCCTCCCCGACTTTGTGTGTTTTTTTTTTTTGAAATTCCATTGAAGTCTTAATTATAAGCGAGAATAAGGTATAAACTTTAGAATTCCATATCTTTTCATTTTAAATCCAATTGGGGTCATTCAAATTGGGTTAGCTCTGTCTTGGACTTGACTTTAATCTAAAAATGATTGTAAGTCGAGTTCAGCTCTAAACACAGTTTGCCCTTAGATTTTAAAACCAACTTTAAATATACACTTAAATCAATGCTTAACTTGTAAAATACATAACTAATGCTCTTTAGGTTATTTTTGAGTGAGACCAACCTTGTTGGTTTCCTCCATTAATGATCTTCTTGTGAACATTAGTTTTGAGCATGTTCTTATTATGAAAATGAGGACTTGTGCATTATAATTTTGTTCAAGTTCTTGTTTTTGAAAAATTGTAGAAAGTGCATAATAGCTCCAAATGAGGTGAACTCAATTGTGTTATTCATCTCATGAGGTGCTGGTTTTACAGTAAAATTTCAGCTTCACTTCTGTTCTAGAAAATGTTGCCTCATAATTAAATTAGTGAATAGTGCGGTTTGGTATTTTTAGGTTTGAGCAGAATTGATTTCATCATATCTTTTGCATTAAGAATCCAAATCAATTGGTTCTTGTTGCTAAATTCATGATAAATCATTGTCTTGCTGCTGTAAAATTTTCATAGCATTCGGAGAAGTTTCTCTGTTGCGTCTTTTTGGTTTTCCGTTGTTCTTATCGGTTCTTTATCGCTTTTCCGTTAGGTTTCGACATTTGTGGTGATCCCGAGAGTGACCCTCTACAACAAATTGACCAGCAACAGCAAGGCAAGCAATTTGATCATATCCCCTCTAACGCCCCATTACTTTAAAGGTTAATATGTTGTTTTACTTCTATGTATGCATGCTACTTTGTGTTAAATGTCGCTAGTAATCCTATAGTTGCATAATCTGTAGGAGTGTTTATCCTCTACTACCTATGAGCCTAGGTTACTTGCTGTGGTTTGAGCTCGTTGGATGAGCTCTTATCACTTAGTAGTTCGTCTTCTCTTTGCTTAGACATGCTTAGTAACTTGTAGTAATGGGCGGTTATCGACATTATGTTGATAACCTTGATCACACAAAAACTATTATTCCATTATGTCCCCTTGTATGATTTGTTAAATTGTAAACAAATAAAAATGAAAACTATTTGGACTTGGGCATATTGGATGGATGGTGTGGTTTTTGGAATGTGGTAGTATGCCTGAGTCATTAAGGACCGAGTTACTTGCGCCACCGTTCTGAGCAATGTTGCGTGCTAACCACACGAGGGGATATGGGACCTCTCTTGACTAAGTACTTTGGGCGGTGTTAATTGGGGTCGCTTCGGTTGGTGTGTTTTAAAAGATAAAATGTGTGTGTGATGTGGGAGGAGCATTAGCTTCCGGGTAGGTTGTGTGATGTCTCCTTCTCCCGTGGGTTGTGCGACTCGAAATTAGCATTGTCCATTGGAAATGTCTCGTAGGACTTAGTGTGCCCGACATACCAAAGGTAGTGTGCCTAAGGAAAGGCGATGCGGCGTGTGGGTACATTGGTACACCCTGCAGGTTAAAACTATTGAATAGCCTCGTCCTAGGTTATGGACACGCTTGGATCGCCCGTGAGAACTAGACTACAACCTTTAATTAAAACTTGACATGGTTGGTATGAACGGGGAGTTCATGCTATTGTTGTGGTGACTTGGGTTAGTCACTTCGAGGATGTTCTTGTTGTTGTTACTATGTTATTATCTCGTTGTTATTTCAACAATTAAAATGCTTTGTCAAATTGCCTTCAATCTATTATGTTATTGCAAATGAAACTTGCTTTATGCTAAAATGAGTCCCAAGCCTCATCCACTTAAATAAAGCTTGTATGTAGCTATTTATAGTTCTGTTATCTCACACGTAAGTCTTGCGGAGTACTTTATGTACTCATCGCGCGTGGTTGTGGCATTTTGTGGCTTTTGTTGCGAGAGGAAGAAGGGAGCTCCTTGAGCCTCTCTTTTGTGCTACGTGTTGCGGCTTCTTGACGACTAGCTTGGCGGTCGGTCGGATGCCTAGGGGTTAAGGCACACCGATTGGCTTTGTGTTATAGCCATCTTTATGGCACTTTTGCTTCATTGTTGTCTCTTTAGACTTGTTGCTATTTGGCCTAAGGGCCCTCTTTTGTAATAACCTATCCTTATTTATATTAACTTCGGTTTGTTGCTTATGTTCTATGTGTTGTATGGAATTGATACATTCTTTTGTTGTGAGGTATGTATCTTGCATTCGGGAGTATACATCTCTCGAGACTGGTTTATTTGGTTGATAATACTAGGGTCAATTGGATGACTAAGTATTATGAGCTTAATAAATCCGGTGCTCACAACCTTGGACTGATGGTCACCGGCGCTCTGATGCTTTCCGGCGAGGGTGGGTGGTGCAGGCGTGTAGTAGCGCTATTGCGAACACGATGAGGTACCTCCAGTGGTTGAGGTGGACGGTGGTGGCCGTGGCGGGTCGGAGCGCGCGGCTCGGGTTTTGTCGGCGGGCGCTCGGTGAGGCTCTGACGAAATGGGTGGCTCGGAGGTAGGTCAGTGACAGCGAACACGGCGGGTGCTCCACGATGACGCTGGCGGCGGCAGCAATGCGACGTATGTCGAAGAAATCCACCGGCGAAAAGCCCTAGAGCTCGAATTGGCGGCGTCGCGAGGTTCTCGGGTGGAATTGAGCGAGGGTTAAGGAAAGGGCTGCGGCGATCCTCGGGGTGGCCTTTATAGAGGTCGGGAGGCACCGGGGCGGCGTGGCGACGTGGAGGTCATGGGCGACGGTTGCGGCTTCGTGGGCGTAACCGTGCGAGACGAGGGGGTCGTGGGGTGTGGTGGGGTGGTCGTGGGCGTCGTGGCGCCGCGTCTGGAGGACGCGGCGGTTGGGCGTCGCTTTGAAGCTTAGCGTTGACCGCTCATGGCGGTTGCTTGCATTTAACAGCGGAGACAGAAGGCGGCGACCAGTGCGAGCCGCTTAGCGGCGAGACGGGAGGCGGCCAACGGCGAAGGTGAGGCGCGGCGCTACTGTCGTCGAGATCGCCGTCCAACTCGGATCGGACGACTCGAATGATTGGTAGAGATGAGCAGTCTTTGGTAGGAGAGATTTAGCCCAACGATTGTTTGGAGATTTAAAATAGGTTTTCCTTTTTAGAAAATAGCGAAATTCAAATAAGCAATGGAAAATAGCAAATGAACTTGGAAAAATTCGAGAAAATTCGAAAAATATATCCAAGCTCATAGAATCCAAATAAAATAGTTTTGACTATTGTTCATGTTGGAATTATTCATATTAAATTGTTTTGTTACTAAAGTCCAAGTTAAAGCTTTTGAACTAAATTCAAATAAATCCAAATGGTGAATTTTCTCTCTACCAACTATTTAAATGATTTTTAAAGCTCTAAAAATTGGGATGTTACACCCACGCTCTCCTTCCTCGTGGAGGCACTGCGTTGGGGCGGCGGCAATGGCGAGCTCGCCGTCGACCAGACGATCTTGGCCATCGTCAAGGGAATGCGAACGGCTACGATATGCTCGATGCGTACCAGGCGGACTGCGATGACGTCATCAAGATGCTTGCGCTCAACGGGAACATGTCTGCGTTGGGTGTCGACGGTGGCTGCCGGAGGGAAGCGAAGGTGTGGTCGTCGCTGGGGATAGTTGAGGCAGTTGGAGTGGTAGCTTAACCAGAGATGACGAGGGAATGTTTCACACGAGCTCACTGGAGTCATGTGTTTTTGGGGGCAGTGATTTGTTGTGGATGTAGTGGATGCGAGGTGGAGTCATGCTGGAGGCTGGTGGTGGCATGGAACGGTGAAAGTAAGAAAGAGACGATGGGGAGGGTGTGTGTCACGACGGTGAGTAGTAGAGAATGGTGAAGGATGTATATTATGAAATTTGCTACATCAGAGGGCTGATAGGGAGTTGATCCGATGGCAGAGACAATGGATGATCCGATGACATGCTAGTTGAATTGCTCCCTCACCAGAACATGACCATATGATTTAGCATTCTCTCTAAAAATTTGTTTTGATGTAAATCTCAACCAAACATTGTATAGATGAAAACTCGTTTTAGTTTTTCTGATCCAAACAAAGTAATCTATAAACTCACCATAACAGAATAACAACTTAAAACCTTTTTTTTCCTAAAAATCCTACTAAAACCTGTTTTCTGAAAACTAATTTCTAATGCAGGTGATCTAAGCAACCACCACAATGTATAAAGGACCTAAGGTCCTCTTCAATACAGTGCTAGCCTATATGTCAGTGGGGCTTCGTTGGCGATGAGTGATACCAACATGTAGAGAACACTATTACGAATCTAATGAGGTGCTTACTGGTGGTCGAAGCGGACAGTGGTGGCTGGCGACGAGGTTTTGGCGGCGGAGAGGTACGGGTGCTTGTCGGAAAACGCTTCGGCGACGTTTCGATGACGAGGAGAGGTTCTGGAGGTAGCCTGGGCGACACTGAAGATGGTGGTGTGGTCGACGACGACGAGGCGGCAACGTCGGCGGCGCAAATCGAAAACCAAGAAGCTCGGCCGAAACCCTAAAACCTTGAATTGCGGCGGAGCTAGAGCTCTAGGATCGAGGTGGCTTGAGGGTTTGGGATGAGGGCGTTGAGGTGATCCTCGGGGTCCTATTTATAGGGTGAGGGCGAGCCAGATTAGGTAGAACCCTAAAAGAGTCCGGAACGAACACGATGCAATCTCAGTGATAGGAAAGGATACGGGATAGAATTCTACCGAATTCGGGTATAGAAAGGAAAGAGATAAGATGTGAAGCAAAAATCCAGGGTGGTTTAGTTGGAGATTGCGTTTTGTCGGACGAAGCTCCAAGGAGTGGCAAAGGCGGTTGGAGTGGAGCTCGCGCGAGGAGGATGGACGCGAGGTGGGAGACGACCGACCAGTGGGGTCCACTAGTCATCAAGACAGAAAGAGAAATGGTACGGGCTAAGCTGCGAGCAGAAGAGGTCAAAGGAATGCGTTGGGCTTTGGAAAGAGTTGGGCTGAAGGAAAAGGAATTAGCCCTAGAGGTTTTCTGAGATTTATAATAGCCTTTTCTTTTTAGAAAATACTGAAAATCCAAATAGTAGATGCACTTGGAAATATTCTAGAAAAATCTAGAAAATACATCCAAGCACAGAGAAACCAAATAAAATAATTTTTGACAATAGTTGATGTTGACATTAATCATATTAAATCCTTTTTGATTTATGAAAGTTCAGATTAAGCTTTTGACTTTAGTAGAAAAATTCAAATGATTATTTTTATTTTTAAAACTTCAAAAACAAACCAAATTTTGGGATGTTACAGATGTGCCCACACTCTCCTTCCTCATGGAGGCGCTGCGATGGGGCGGCAACAATGGCGAGCTCACCGTCGACCAGACGATCGTGGCCATTGTTAAGGGAATGCGAATGGCTGCGATGTGCTCGATGCGTACCAGGCAGACTGTGGCGACGTCGTCAAGATGCTTGTGCTCAACAAGAACACGCCCGCGTTGGGTGTCGGCGGCAGCGGCTGCCGGAGGGAAGCGAAGGTGTGGTCGTCGCTAGGGTCATAGTCGAGGCAACTAGAGCAGTGGCTCAATCGGAGCTAACGAGGGAATGCTCATCTCACCGGAGTCATGTGTTTTTGGGGGCAGTGATTTGTTGTGGATGTAGTGGATGCAAGGTGGAGTCATGCTAGAGGCTGGTGGTGGCATGGAACGATGAAAGTAAGAAAGAGACGATGGGGAGGGTGTGTGTTAGGACGGTGAGTAGTAGAGAATGGTGAAGGATGTATATTATGAAATTGCTACATCGGAGGGTTGATAGGGAGTTGATTCGATGGTAGAGACAATGGATGATCCAATGACATGCTAGTTGAATTGCTCCCTCACCAAAACATGACCATATGATTTAGCATTCTCTCTAAAAAATTGTTTTGATGTAAATTTCAACCAAACATTGTATAGACGAAAACTCGTTTAAGTTTTTTTGATCCAAACAAAGTAATCTATAAACTCACCATAATAGAATAACAACTTGAAACCCGTTTTCCTAAAAATTCTACTAAAACCTGTTTTCTAAAAACTAATTTCTAATGCAGGTGATCCAAGCAACCACCACAGTGTATAAAGGACCTAAGGTCTTCTTCAATACCGTGCTAGCATATATGTCAGTCTTTTCATGTGTTCTACACATACTTATCAATTCCATTCCGGTACCAGCCAGAATGGCCGAAACATGCCATACCAGCACACCGTAGTCTCAATCTCATACCGATCTCAATACTGGTCAATACCGGCCATTTCGGCCCATTCCGATCCATTCCGGTCATTCTGATACTGGTCAAAAAATCAAAATTGATGTGACCACTTCTTTGAATCAGCTCGGAAGGCGAGTCCAATACTATTCTTTCGGTAAGTGAAATTATGCTAAACTAGTATATTAGACTATAGTAAAATGTATGAAATTATAAACTCATGTTGTATTATTTAACTACGTGCAACCTTTGTATTTATGAAGTAATTGAACTATGTGCCATTTTTATTCTATGGTTATGTATTTGAAGTGAGATTCCAAGTGAAATTATGTGTGTATATAATTACATATACATTTATAAATAAATAAATATTATTATATTAAAATTTAAAACGATACGTCGGAATGGACCGGTACCGGCGCATTCCATACCAAGAGGCAAACCAGAATAACCTTCGAAATGGAATTGATTACTATGGTTCTACATGCTAATTCATGGTATATGTATATCTAGATGATTATCATATATCATATATGTGCCATGTGCCTACCAAAGCCGCAATTTATGCAGCAACAAGGTTGTAAGAATTCGATCACAACCTCTCTATTACTTACTACGTTGAGACAACGATTTTTTTTATTTAAAAATAATACATTCAAAAAATAAAATTACAGTAATAAATGCTCGTTTAATAAAATTACAAAAATAGACTTCTGTCGCCAATTCATTGGTGACAGGAGCCTATCGGCCAAATGAATCAGTGACAAGATTGTCCGTCAAACAATACTCTGTCGCCAGCTTATTTTTATAATTTTATTAAATGGATGTTTATTTATGTAACTATTAAAAAATATTTTGTAAAAAAAGCCTTGAGACAACTAGCACCAAACTAGTAACGATCCATTTAGCCCCAAATCCCCGTAAACAAAAGGAACCCCATCTCGGACTCGCCGGCGGCCGCCTCCAAACCCTCACCTCTCCTCCCCCTCCTCGCCGCCGTCCGTACAGGATCCCAATTCCTCCCTCCAAACCGCGTAATTCCTCGGCTTCTTCGCGGGATTTCATCGAATTCGGCGAAATCCTGCTGGAATCCCCAAGCCGAGTTGGCGGCCGCAGGCAGCGCGATGGGGGCGAACGCCGACCCCTCGGGGCCCCTGGGCGGGCCCCACCGCCACCCTCTCCTGCGGCCGCGGCGCCGCAGCACGGGTGGCCACGAGCACCGCGGCCGCGCTGCGGCACGACCCCGGGCTCGCCGTGCGGTGGTCGCCCGAGGAGCAGGCCGTGCTCGACGAAGTATTGGCCAAGTAAGCGTCTGAGCTTCCCTCTTCTTTTCTTCCTCGGAGTTAGCCGATTTTAGGGGTTCTTGCATAGTCCGTACTTGATAAGTAGCGTGGTTGGAAGTTGGGAGAGCGCTAAGGGTGACGTCTTGCCGTCTTGGGTCCGTTGGAGTGGCGTCTTGGATAGTTCTTGGAGTGTGCGAATGGTGGTTTGGTTGGGCATCTGCTAGTTTATCGTGCTCTCATCGAGAGTTAAATTCTTTTACTTGTTTGTTGAAATTTTCTTTCTACGTGTTCGTATGGCAGCGAGATTAGGTGTAGATGACTGGTTGTTCTTGGTTAGATTAGTTGTTGGCTTCTTTGCCTCATTCATGGGCAAATGCTTTAGAAGATTCTGTCCTTTATGATAGTAGAATTTTGCATTTGTAGCTGCTACTTTATCATGCTCACATCTAGAATGAAGTTCATTTTGCCGTAAATGTGCAGCTAATGTTGGATTTCAGGTCATGCTAGTGCTGCATGACTTGTGAAAATGGCGGGTGGAATGTACTTGCTCAGAAATGGGAGATTGCATTTAATTACCGTGTCTTTGGAGTTTATGGCTCGTTACATGATGTAATAAATGGCGGGTAATTTGGAAAATTGAAAAGAAAGAAATTAACACCATGATTGGTGTTACAATAGCCACGTACTTGCTGAAAAATATGGGCTTCCATTTAATATATGTTATCAGGGTTGAGAGTTGAGACCTTGTTAGATGACTTGTGAAATGGCGGGTAATCTAGAAAATAAAAGGAAAAGTTAACACCCTGACTGGCGTTACAACGGTCAGTGCTTACTCAAACGTCTGCTTGCATTTAATATTAACTTGCGTACCAGTTGTTCTGATAATAAATGTGGCGACTGGTTATGCAATCGTGTTTTGACACACTTGAATTAAAAACTAAATGCGTAATGCGTCGCTAGTTATTACAGTGGTTGCAATAAGATCCTATAATTAGTAAACTTGAACTGTTGTGTTTTTTGTTGTTTCGTTCTCGTTTAAGCTGCTCAAGCCCTCCAGTTGAAGGACATAATATTTCTTGTACTTATTTCTTGAAAAATTAAATGAGTCCATCTTATTTTTGGACTGCATACTGTTGTAGGTATGTGGCTGATGCAGCTATAGTTCGCTATGCAAAAATTGCTATGAGTCTGCCTGACAAGACGGTGCGAGATGTGGCCCTGCGTTGCAGATGGATGGCTGTAAGTTGGACACTGAGCACCTCCTGTGTTTCTGGTTAAGGCATTTAATTTTAATCTTTTTGCGGACACGATAAAACTGAAAAGGCAACTTTTCAGCTTCCATGTGTATGATATGAAGGAAACTGCATAGGCTCGTTGTGTTTGTTTGCACTTTCTTTCCCTTTAGTTCCTCGATTATGAAATCTGTGATTACTCATTACAATTGGTTGGCAGATGAGCTTATATTTTCATTTAATCAAGTACTATTCTAGTGTATTTAGCATTGTACTTCTATGTGCACCAAGCATCCCCTGTTAATTGATCAAATTGGGAATCTTTGGTAACTGATGTTGATCCTTCATCTTGCTCATTGTATTGGCACCTTGCTTGCTTGTTAAGTCCATCAAATATTTTCACATCTTTTTCCATACTGAACCAGTGGTGTCAGGGTGGCCTTTTACCAGTCTCATGCGCAATTATTAGATTTGTAGTGCATTTAACATCGAATGCTAGCATTATCTCCACTTCCAATACCATATCTTCACTCATCTCCAACGTCTTTACTCTTTATGTTTTCTTGTACTAAAGTACAAGTACTATTATTGATATCTTCACCAGTACAAACCATAAAAACTACCTCCTTGCTACATCACTACCACCAATCCCATCCCCTGTTTCAAAAATCAGTCCTTTTTTTAAATGGGTCCTTGCAATCTGGTGGATTTTTTCTAAAATTTTATGTTTCACAGTTCCTTGCAATGTATGCACTGGATTTCTGCTGCCTATCAAATTATATTGTATAAAGTCATCAACATTTCCATCTCTTGCAGAAAAAGGAGAGTAGCAAGAAAAGGAAGGAGGAGTTAGCTAAGAAAAGCAAAGAAAAGAAGGTTGTCATCTGTCTTGCATACTTTCTCCTCTGATTCCCCCATTTTATTCTTGAGTATTTTTTTTTCTGATTATTCACATTATTGATTCCATGAAATAAGTTACCCAGAGTTCTCACCAAATTTTCATATTTAAATACCAAAGGAAATCAGTAGTTGATATTTGCTAACATATTGATAGTAGGATGTCCTCATGTTTATTTGTGATTTTCATTGTAGGAATGCTTACAACTCGAGTCCATTCTCAGTGAGATTATTTTTTATGATTATTAAACTTTTGTTGTTCTTACCAAATTGTAGGAAAGAGTTGGTGACTCTTCAACAAAAGGGCCAGCTCACCTGGTAGCACGACCTAATGTCCCTCCGTATTCCCTTCCAGTTCTTCCTATGGATGATGATGATGTATCGTACAAAGGTAAGTATTTTGTTGAGATTAGGAATCAAACTTCTTATTGTTGCTTATGTTTTATACTTTTCTTTTGCTTAATTTTTCTGTGTTGTTTGCAGTTGCGACCTCATAAGACCTTTGTTTTTGCCGTCTTTTTTTCCTTTTCTACAAAACTTTTCTTCATGCTGCTTTATTGTGTAAAATCGAGCCTCAGGTTTCTTGTCAGTATAGCAAACATCTTATATTTTCTACTTTTTATGTATTGTTTGTGATCAGGGATAGAATGTAGTTTACTTTAAATAGGGGTAGAAAGTAGAAAATTGTAACTTTAAATATATCTTCCTTAATAAAACATGTTATCACTATGTTGAGATCTTAAACTTTGGATTAAGAAACTTGGTGATTTGTGTTTTCATATGTCATTGCAGCAATCGGAGGCCCAACTGGACAACTTCTAGAACACAATGCACAGATCTTAAATCAAATCTATGCAAATATTTCAAACATGCAGGTACTTCCTATCGTCTATGTTAAATTTCCAGCATTCAGCTCCGACATAATATCATATGAATAATACTATGCCTGTGGTGATCTATTGGCTGCGGATTGCATGGCCACCGAAGTCACGGTGTTTTATCTGTGCCTTAAGTTGTCAATAAGTCATATTCACATGGATACACAGCTTGATGCACCAATACGCAATACCGGTATGACAGTATTAATACGGCGATACCCCATTTCTCCAAAAAACCTGATACGGTGATACGGATGTGTGTGTGTGTATTAAAAATAGTAAAAATATAAAATACGATACTTGATAAGTTTCAGTCAAGGACCAATATATGTAAATTTGTCCATGTATGTATGTACTGCACTGCCCTACATACTGATGCATGGATTACTAGTTTACTGCCCTAGTCATGCGCACTCTCATCTCCCAGACTGTTACTCATTTCCCAGACCCCAGTTCAACATAACATCCCCAAATAGAGCTCTCAGCTGCCAATTCCCATTTCATCTGCCTGCTGCAAGATCTGAGAGAAGGGAACAGAGAAGGGAACGGGAGTGCACCTGGCTGGAACCGCCGGCTGCTAGAGAGGTCGCATGCAGGAGGGGCGGAGGAGGAGCCTTGGAAGACACCGCACATTTGCCTTTGGGAGGCGCGGATTGGAGGCGCAGTCTGCACGGGCCTAGGGATGGAAACGGATCGAATCTGAATCGAATAGTCCAGAATCTGAATCTGAATCCTATTTTTAAAAGCGAATCTGAATCTGAATTCAACATTCTCGAATCTGAATCTGAATCGAATGTAAATAACGAATCTGAATTGAATCGAATATATACTCAATTCGATTGAATCTGAATATCCTACAACTTTTGTGACAAATCTCGGTAGAACAAATAGTATTAAGATTCGTGTCAGGAAAAAAAGGATAGTATTCAGATTCGTTTTTCCGGATAGTATTTGTTTTTTTCGGATACTATCAGGTTTTTTCGGATCTGAATAACACGAATACGGATATGAATACTATTGAATCTGATTTTACTTACCACATTTGCGTTTTCTCGGATCTGAATATCGGATAAAGCGGATTAACCTTTACCATTCCATTTCCCATCCCTTGAACCAGTATTGAGAAGCCGTTAAGGCCGTTGGTCGCGGAGGCGCGAATCGAGGCGCAGCTTGACGGAGGGCGCAGAGAGGTCACGCGAGGAGTGAGCACGGCCACGGAGGATCTTGGTCGCTGGAGGCGCAGCCCTGAGGAAGGATCGACGGGAGGGACGCTTAGCACACGGGAGGAAGCAGGTTAGGGCATCTCCGCGATGGGCCAATCCAGTTGGGCTAGGAACAGTTGTGGGCTGCGCTTCTTTTCATGTCGTATCTACGTATCGGTACGTATCCGGACGTTTCCCCGATTTATTTTCTTTGTTTTTAAACGCAAGTATTTTCGATACTTCCGACGTGTCGAGTACATTGGGGATGGCGTTGGGAGCAGCGGAAGAAGAATCAATTCAGGAGGATGAGGATTGTGTCGGGACACCGTAGTGGGTAGTGGCCAGGAGGAACCCTAGTCGCCGGTAGGGAACAGGGGAAAAGATGGCGGCGTGGATGAACAGTGCGCACGGGAACAGGGGACTGGGTAACTCCCAATCCTTTGCTGATTTTCCACTAACCTCTTATTTCCTATATATATGAGTACAATCTGATTACAAATAGAAGGTATTATCCCTTCTTAACTAGAACTTTTTCCTAAAGGATACTTTCTTAATTTAAACCTTCCTAATAGCAATTACCTAAAGAGATAAAACAGAATCAACTTCCTAAAGAGATAAAAGGAATTCGGAATCAGCCATCAGGACTGATTGTTTCGGCGCCTAGGGCCGACTGCCCCTGTGCCTTGTGTCGCCAGCCGTAGACGCGACCCCACATAACATCTCTCTCTCCATTGACAAACAGCTCGTCCTCGAGTTGAAAAGAGGGATAAGATGCCTTGAATGCCAAAACATCTTCCCAAGAAGCATCGGTAGTGGGAAGACCTTCCCATTGGACCAGAATTTGCCACTTATCTCGAGACAGGCGGGCACGTAGCACGATGGCCGGCGTGGGAATAACCCAACCATGTACAAGAGGCGGCAAGGGTGGCTGAGCTGCAGGGGGAATGCCTTCATACTTCTTAAGGAGATTCACATAAAAGACATCGTGTAAGCGAGTTGACTTGGGTAGGTCCAATTGATAAGCAACGTCATTAATCATCGAAAGAATGCGATACGGCCCATAGTACTTAGGCCCGAGCTTCCCATGGCGTGCGCCTGGCAAGGTTGAAGCCGCATGATGATGAAGTTGAAGCCACACGAAGGCGCCCATGACGAAGTCGATGCTACGATGCTTGCGGTCATAGAATTTTTTGTAGCACTCTTGAGCATGCTGTAAATGACCACGAACATTAGACAAAAAGAGGTCGCGGTCCTGAAGCTCTTGATCAATGTATGACGTGCGTGCCTCGCCGGGCTCATAATCCTGAAAAGATGGTGGATCCCGCCCATACACGACCTGGAACGGAGTAGTATGCAGAGCGGAATGGTAGGAGGTATTGTAAACAAATTTGGCCCATGGCAACCAACGGGTCCACTGTCGAGGACGATCATCTGTCATACAACAGAGATACATAGTATGACCTTATTGACCACCTCGGATTGCCCATCAGATTGGGGGTGAAACACTGTGCTCATATTCAAGGTGGTGCCACGCTGGGCAAACAGATTCTTCCAAAAATTTGAGGTGAATACCTGATCTCTGTCGGAAACAATGGAGACCGGTATGCCATGCAGTCGAACAATCTCAGCAAAGAACACATGGGCGATGGACGACACTGAATAAGGGTGTTCCAAAGGAAGGAAATGGGCATACTTCGAGAATCGATTCACCACAGTCAAGATGACGGATTTCCCGCCTACCTTTGGCAATCCTTCAATGAAATCCATGGATATGTCAGACCAAATGCGGCATGGTACCTCCAAAGGGCGTAATAGCCCTACCTACCGGTTGCTCGCGTTTGTTCTTGTTGACACATGGCGCAGTTCGATGAACGCCTGCACCACCGCCCGATCCTGAAGGAGGTGGAAATTCTGGCGCAGGCGGTGAAGCGTCGTCTGAATACCCTCATGCAGTCCATCATGGACTGCAGCCAGAACTGCCGAGTGGAGGGTTGATGTGGTCGGAATGTGGGCGCGCGGGTGAAAGCAGACGATGCCGTCCACCATGGACCACGGCTCGGTGAGCTCGCCCGTCTCGATGCGGCTACGCAGCGCCGAGAGCTTGGGCTACAATGTTCAGGCATCCTGGCTTAAACTTGACAGCAAAATCAAAGCCAAACAATTTGCTCACCCATTGATGTTGCGATATAGTGGAAAGCCGTTGATCAAGCAGGAACTTGAGGGCGTAATGATCCGTGCAAACCTTGAATGGGCGCCCCCACAGGTATGGCCGCCAATGTCGCACGGCTTGGACAAGGCCGATCAGCTCGCGCTCATGTCGCTAGCTTGGCGTGGCGTGCGGCAATCGGGCGACTGAAGAAGGCGATGGCGCTCGTGCCTTCTTGCAGCACGGCACTGAACCCCATGCCTGGGGCGTCGTACTCGACCACGAACTGGGCCGCAAAGTCCAGCAACTAGAGTATTGGCGCTGTGGTAAGCGCCCCCTTGAGTGCGATGAACGCCGAGTCGACCTCAGTCGACCAAACGAAACCCTCCTTGCGAAGGAGGCGTGTCAAAGGCGCCGCAATGGTGCTGAAGTCCTTGATGAAGCGCCGATAGTAACCAGCCAGGCCCAAGAAACTGCGGAGGGTGCGCACCGAATGGGGGCGCAGCCAGTCCATGACGTCGCCCACCTTGGACGGATCCATAGCAACGCCCTCGGCCTGGATGACATGGCCGAGGTATGTCACCGAGGTATCCCCAAAAAGGTATTTGGACTTTTTGAGGAAAAGTTGTTGGAGACATTGGAGCACCGCCCGCACGTGCCGCGGATGATCCGCCCATGATGAACTGTAAATCAAGATATGTTCAAAGAACACAAGTACAAAATGGCGTAGGTATGGCCTAAGAACCTCGTTCATGAGAGCTTGAAAGGTTGTCGGGGCGTTGGTTAATCCGAACGCCATAACCAAAAATTCAAATAAGCCCTCATGAGTGCGAAAAGCGGTCTTCTCCACGTCTTCTGGAGCCATCCGGACTTGGTGATAACCTGAGCAGAGGTCCAGCTTGGTGAAGAAACGTGCTCCCTTGAGCTCATCAAGGAGCTCCTCGACCACCGGGATGGGGAATTTGTCCTTGATGGTTTTATCATTCAAGGCGCGGTAGTCGACGTAGAAACACCAAGATGCGTCCTTCTTGACCAGGAGCACGAGCGCCGAAAAAGCCAAGCTACTGCGTCGGATGATGCCCTGTTCCAACATTGCGGTGCATTGGCGCTCCAATTCGTCCTTTTGAGTAGCCGGGTAGCGGTATGGCCGAACCACCACCACACTGGTGCTGAGGAGGTGGATGCGGTGGTCACGGCCGTGTGGAGGTGGCAGGCCACAAGGGGCGTCAAAAACCCACGTGAATTCTGCGAGGAGCTCCTCCATGAAATCACCTGTGGCCGAGGTGGAGTGGAGATGCGGTGCTGGCCGGGATGGGGCCACGCCGCGCTAGATGATCTCCCGGTCCTAGTGTTGGAAGCGCATCGTCAAGAGGTTGAAATCCCAAACAATTGGTCCCAAGGAGCAGAGCCATTGGACCCTGAGGACAATGTCGAAGCCACCCAGTGGTATGGTGAGCAAGTCGAGGATGAAGTGTTCCTTGTCGATGAAGAGGGGTGTCGCGTAGCACACCCCGCCGCTCGCCACCTTGTCGCCATTGGTCACAGCCACGGAGAGGCCCATGCGTGGCGCTAGTGTCAACCCAACCTGATCGACGAGCTCCGTAGCGATGAAGTTATGGGTGGAGCCAGAGTCGATCAGGGCCATCAATTGGATGCCATGGAGCATCACCGGAAGCTGCATTGTTTGGGACTTGCAAATCCCGGTGAGGGCGAGGAGGGAGATGGTGGCGTCCGCGTCCTCGAGGTCGTCATCGTCCGGCTCAACCTGCAACATAAAGATGCATTTACAGAAACGCTGGTGGTCTGGCACGAACTTCTCGTCACAGTTTTAGCAAATGCCCTTGCTACGGCGTTCCTCCATCTCGGTCGGTGTGAGGCGCCTGAATGGCTTGGCCGAGCCGGAGGCCCCTGGTCATCGCCGATGGTGCTGTTGAGTTGGCCCCTGACGCACTTGATGTGGCAGGCCGCTGTTGGAAGGGTCGGGAGCTCGCCGACTTGGAGTGTCGGGGATGCTGTCGGCACCTGGGGTATCAAGGCGAGACGTTCGTAGGCTCTGGCGAGGTCCATGGCGACCTCCAGGTTGGTCGGCCTCTGGAGCTCGACGTTCGTCTGCAGGGGCTCACCAAGTCCCGCCGTGAAGAGCATCACCTGTTGTTCCTCGTCCAAGTGGCCACAACGAGTGAGGAGGGTTAGAAAATTTTCGGTGAAGTCAGCCACCGATGATGTACGCTGGAGGCTCGTCAGGGCGCCTAGCGGATTGTGGCGTGAGAGCATGCCGAACCGACGATGGACGAGGTCGGTAAAGTGTCTCCAGTTAGGCATACCATCCATGCGCTCCACTCGCATGTACCACAAATTTGCCACGCCTATCACGTGGTACGTAGTGAGCCACACCCTATCTTCCATGGGTGTTTGTTGGGCGCGAAAGAATTGTTCATAGCGGTTGATCCATGGTACTAGATCCTCCTTGCCATCGAAGGACGGGAAGTTGAGTTTGATGTAGCGCGGCGGGTTCCGAGGATGCCCGGCTCACGGGGCAGCGACGTGAGATGGCGGAGGGCGAGGAGGCAATGCTGCGGGGGCGATGCCTGAGCCTGCGCTGGCGCAGTGCTGGCTCGGTGGCAGCTCCCCTTTGGCTCCCGTCCGCGTGGCCGCGTCTCCGTCTTCGCCACCCTCCTCGCTGGAGGGCTGTCCTTCCATGCGCACTAGACGTTGATCGTGCCGAGATAGCCGATTGATGTTGGTCTCAATCAATCCGGCATGCCGAGCGAATTGGTCGTTAATAGTCGCAAGGGATTTCGTCTATTGGCGAATTGGTGCATCACCTGTTGGAACTCATCGTTACCACCTTTGCTTGACATGGTGGATGAAGCAATGGGTGACTCTGATACCAAGATGTCAGGGGATGAGTGCTGGGAGCGAAGGCGGAAGGGAAGAATCAATTCAAGAGGATGAGGATTGCATTAAGACACCGTAGTAGGCGGCGGCCAGGAGGAACCCTAGTCGCCGACAGGGAGCAGGGGGAAAAGATGGCGCGGATGAACAGTGTGCACGGGAACAGTGGATTGCACAAAGGGGATTGGGTAACTCTCAACCCTTCGCTGATTTTCCATTAACCTCTTATCTCCTATATATAGGAGTACAATCTGATTACAAATAGAAGGTATTATCCTTCCTTAACTAGAACTCTTTTCTAAAGGATACTTTCTTAATTTAAACCTTCCAACTAGCAATTACCTAAAAAGATAAAACAGAATCAACTTCCTAAAGAGGTAAAAGGAATTCGGAATCAGCCATCAGGACTGATTGTTTCGGCGCCTAGGGCCGGCTGCCCCTGTGCCTTGTGTCGTTGGCCATAGACGCGACCCCACATGACAGGGCCGTATCGGGGCCGTACCTGTACCCAATACGTATTGGGGTACCGGTACGTGGCCAAGCAATCGTATTGGCGCTTCTTAGATACACAGTCTTATCATGTTTGGTAATAGAACATGGCTAAGAAAACCTCTGTAGAAGTTTTTATTTTATCAATAAAGCAATATCCATTTTAGGATGTTTATAATCTTGTATTGGCAAAAGGAGTGCCTATTTGAAATATATGTTATATTACTTGTATTTCTTCCATTTTTTTTCATATGAAACTTGTAGGCTTGTTTTAATTTCATACCGATATAAGAGAAAATTAGACCTGTCATGTTCGTTTGATATTTGTCATGTTACTAATATTCTATTATCTTGCATCTTTTGCAGGTACAGGAGAACTTCTCTCTTTTACGCCAAACTAGGGATAATATACTTGCAGTCCTGAAAGAGTAAGTTTCTTCACTTAGCTTTTTCGATGAGCTTCAAGAAACATGAATGCGTATGAATTTCCTGAATACCTGTTCAAATGCATTCGAGCATGCATGTAAAACTTGGGGTGCTTATCACCAAATACAGTCTTCCCTTGCTAGTTGTCTAATCTTAAGTTTCTTTTCTCATTGTTGAATTACAAAAGCAAATGCATCCACACTACAGTTTTTACAGATTGCATAGCATATCGGTGTGGTACTGTGCCCCTTGGTTAGGAATCTATGTGGTGTACTTTCAACATCAGAATGTTTTTTTCCTTTCAGGATACGATATGCAGTTCTTTTTCCTCCTTGTTATGTCAAGTGCACTTTTTGCTAAATCATCTTAAAGAACAAAACACTTTTTGTTATACCATCTTAAAATACTATATGCTATTTGTTAATAAGTAGTTTCTGCCCTTTTTAATATCTGTGCTTATCCAGTGAAACTGCAATAATGTAGCAACTTGATTCTTTTTCTTTAGCAGGATAAGTGATGTTCCTGAAATAATGAAGCAGATGCCACCCCTTCCTGTAAAGCTGAATGAAGATCTAGCCAACTCTGTGCTGCCAAGGCCTCCACATACATGATGTGTGCAGTAGTCGGGCTCGCTCAATCATCTTTGCATGAAGATCAGATTAGAAAGCTGGGCCATTTCGCTTGTGCAAAATTTCTATAGATACCAGATGCTTGTTTGTGCTGTCCAGATCTTAGATCCGGCCTTGTAACAACTTTCCCTCCTTTATACCTTGGTTCTATTTGTTCAGCTGATCGTAGATGTTCCTTGTACAAAGTAAGCAGTTTCATTTTAATAAGTTCGTAACCCCCTAGTCCTTGTAGAAAAAACATAGGGTAAAACTTTTGTACAGTGAATCAGTGTAAAGAATAGCAGCTGTTCTGTTCTAGTTGGTATGTTTAGAATTGGCGTACCATTCAGCAAAGCAAACAAAAATTGTTGGCACATGATATTATACAAAAACTGATATAAACTTATTTGTTTTGATCTCTCCGCTTTAATTTTGTTAATTGCTCGCAAGAAGTTTCAAAAGTATCTCTCCGTTTTTTTTAGCTAAGCGTTGTAAGGTCGTCTGTTGTCTCTACCATCTGTTGGAGTCTTGTGTTTACTTGTTAGTTTAGAATTTTAGACAATCCAGCACTCCAGGTAAGTTGTATCATGTTAGCATTGTCAGTGGTATTATTATTGCCATTGTTTCCATTGACAGGAAGGACTATTTGAGTTGTCTTTTCCCAGTCGCTTTCTTAGATTTGTGTAGGAATTGAATTGTTTCTCGTGAAATTTCTGCGTTCTAACAGAGGTACAGAAAAGAGAGAATCTCTACGTTGATATACCCTGAGAGAGGTACAGAGAGAGAGAGAACCTCTACGTTGATATGCATACCTTCATGCACGTCATTATTACTACTAGTTTAAGAGAATTAGAGGCTTGTCCTTGTCTCTACCAACAAGATAGACATCTCTTAATTTTTCGTATGTATACAAGAAAAGAAATCGACCACATTCACATGCATGGACGTCCAAATCCTTAGCTGTATCCCTCCTAAAACAAATCCTTAACTGTAGTCATCAAACCTTGCTTATAAATAGCCTTTCACCTGGCTGGCAATCCATCATCTCCACCACAATCCATCACAGCTGTGAGAAACAACAATGGCGGCGGCGGTGGAACACCGCCGGTGAAGACGACGGCTATGGCGCCATCGACGACCCGAATACGGTATACATGTAACTTGTCCGTTGCTTGGTAGGCAACGTAACGCATTCTTATTGAGACACCGTCTCACTCGCCATTTTCGTTGTGCGCTTGCAATGGGCTGACATGTTTCATGAGGTTTCCTCCTTGATCATGGGGCTTGCGAGTAACCTACCGCAGCTGCATCCCTAGTGATATTTCATGCATAATGTTCCTTGGGATTGACCTGTATTCCAAAAATTGTATTTTTTTTTGCTCATGGTTTAGCGAATTTTTTTATTTAATCCCTTTTTATTAATATTTTAAAGTTAACCCAACGTGAACTTTATTTCTAATTTTGACCCCTTTGGTCACGCCACCACCCCTGGCGTGACAAAACAACGTTGTCACGCCACTCGTAGCGGCGTGGCCAAAGGTGCCACGCAAGCACTCGGCCGCTCGCCGCGCCAGCGTGGAGCTTGCGTGGCATGTGTCACGCCATATCTCATAGAGTGACAAGTCTGCCTTGTCACGCCTTTGTATGTGGTGTGATAGGGCCCGATGCGGAGGAGATGTTCGGATCGTCCGATCGAAATCGGACGGTCCGAACATACCCTTTGTCACGCCTTTTATCATGGCGTGGCAAGTCTGCTTTGTCACGCCTTTGTATGTGGCGTGATAGGGCCCGATGCGGAGAAGATGTTCGGACCGTTCGATCGGAATCAGACGGTTCGAACAGATGGAGACGTTCGGACGGTCCGAACGTACCCTTTGTCACGCCATCCAGATTGGAGTGACATGGCCTAATTCTAGTTGGTTTGTAAATTATAACAATTATTCCATTTGGACTTATGGATTTGGAACCTGTGGTAAGATGATAACAAAGGGACTTCCTTTTGAAAGATAAAAAGCAATTGAAGGTACGATGATTAACATCGTGTACATGTAACACTTAACAATCCACAACTTAAAAATAGAGGCCTCTCTACGTAACCAAATATAACGCCATTCTTTTAACTAAGAGTAAATACATATATGGACCGGTAATCTTTTTATGGTTTGAAAACCTTTGACACTTCACAATATTTCCAGGGTGTGTCCCAGAAGTGATACATAATGCATTCTGGAAAAAATGACTAATATGTGGATTGTGTGGTACAACATGAAGCACAATTATGCACATATGTTAGACAGTACTGCTGATGAAAGATGCGTAGACATCCTACTGGAATGATAGGTGGTGCTCTTCATCACTTTGTGGTCGTAGACCATTCCGTGCCCACTTTCAGAACTCGTTTTTTCATGTTGTTGGATGCCTTGATACGCGAAGAATTGAATGCGAAAAGACGACGAGATTTAAAGCTGAGAATTAAAATAGACTTCATAATAAAGCTTGGAATAACACGACGCACAGGGTTTGGTTACGTGCATAAGAAACAACATCATGTACGATGCAACAAACCGAAGTACTCCTACGATACATATGCGCCTTTTTAGAATGGAAATAGATTCGACCTTCGACAGGGGACTAGTATAGAATGGTCCGACCTACTGTATGGACCGGGGCCATTTTCCCTTCCTTGCTAGCTCGGCGTTGAACTTCTCGCCGGCCTCTTTGGCCTTGGCCGCAATTTCCCTCTTTCTCTCGCGCTCCCTACGCCTGCAAGCCTCGAGATGAGCTTACGTCTCCCGATGTATGCGCTCGTTTTGCTCGTCATTGCGGCATCACTTCTCCCGCATGTCGCGGTCTTTTTAGTCAAGCCACTCGTTGAAGTCGAGAGACCACTGGTCATGTGGGTGGATCTCGTAGTCGATCCACTTGCGGTAGCCACATAGCAAATTCGGGGACTACAAGTAGACGGGAGAGGTTGTTAGTGCGTACTTTGAAAGAGAAATAGTACGAGAACACACTGTAACTGGTCCTTACCGGCTGCCGATAGCTCCTCGTGTCTCGACGTTGGTCGGGATAGTCACTGGAGTAGTTCGCGTAACCCTAGTAACGCATGCCCAGGTTGAGCGGGTGCTTAGACTTGAAGAACTTGCATCTGTCCCTGCACCAACAGAGGGGCGGCGTCTCCCCCTCTGGCGGGTGTTGCGGCGAACGCTCGGTTGGAACGTTCGGGATGGGGTTGCTGCTACGGGGGCTTCATTACGAAGAGATGCTTGATAGGCACACATCTCTTGTTTGACCCGGGCCGCAACAGCCTTTGCTCGGTCGTCCTGCTCCCCAGCAGCCATTCCTAGTTCACGGATCCGGTCCCATTGCCTCTGCCTGTCGTCCATCCCGGTGTGGTGAAGGAAGCTCTGGTGTAGTAGCCTGTGAGGCGTGGAGAGGAAGCTCTAGTATTGTAGTGTTGGGTTTGGTTGTGTAGTGTTATCTTCTAGATCTCTTCCACCCCTTTTATAGGCCACATGGTTGGCATGGTGTGGTAAATTTTCTGCAGAGTCCTGTATTTTGGTTCTAAAAAGCTGAGGACGTAGAGTGTTGTCATGTTGATCTGAAAAGCTGGCGAGGCAGAGTGTTGTCACATCTTACTTTGCAGAGAGAAGTCATGTCTTGCTTTGCAGAGTGTTGTCATGTCGATCTGAAAAGCTGGCGTAGCAGAGTGTTGTCACGTCTTTCTTTGCAGAGTCATGTCATGTCTTGCTTTGCAGAGTGCTGTCTTTTCGGTCTGAAAAGCTGACGAGACAGAGTGTTGTCACGTCTTTGTTTGCAGAGAGAAGTCATGTCTTGCTTTGCAGAGTGCTTTCTTTTCGGTCTGAAAAGCTGGTGAGGTAGTCAGGGTTGTCAAGTCGATCTGAAAAGCCTAAAGCCTAAACCTAAACTGCAAACCAGAAACCTAAACTGTGAACTCTAAACCCTAAACTCTAAACCCAAACCCTAAACCTAAACCCTAAACCCTAAACCCAAACCCTAACCCTAAACTTAAACCCTAAACCTAAAACCCTAAACACTTAACCTAAAGGTAAACCTAGACCTAAACATAAAGCCTAATAGCCTAAACCCTAACCTAAACAGAAACGTAAACCTGAACCTAAAACCTTAAACCGTAAAACTGTCAACACTGTCACGCCATTTATCTCGGCTTGGTGCTAAGTCCTGTCACGCCAAAGCTGCCCCGTTTGTCTTGTCATTGCGCAAAGCTGTCCTGTCTGGTCTTGTCACTGCGCAAAGATGTCCCGTTTTGTCTTGTCACTACGCAAGGATGTCTCCTTTGGCCTTGTCACTACGCAAAGCTGCTCCGTGTAGACTTGTCACTGCGCAAAGCTGCCCCGTCCGGTCTTGTCACTGCGCAAGGCTGTCTCTTTTGGTCTTGTCACTGCACAAAGCTACCCCGTTTGGTCTTATCTCTATGCAAAGCAGCTAACCCCGTTAGGTCTTGTCATCTGCAACCTAACACATTACCCGCTTTGTTAGCCTCCCCCCGTGGGCTATAAAATGTGCGCCCCACGCTCTGGAAGAAGGACCACTTGACCCTTGAAACCGTAGGAAGAAGAACCTTCTCCGTCAATGCAAGAACATACCATGGCGGGCGCAGGGGACCCGATCCAGCAAGTCGCGAAGCAAGACCTTCTCCTTGAAAGGAGAGAGGACTTCGGTCCTAACTACTAGTTGATGCCGAACAAGCGTGCTCAACTGGTATGGCCGAAATGCGGACACAGGGAGGACACTGTCATGCAGGTTTTGGACAGCCCTTTCGATGGTGGACGATGTTTCTTCCGATGCCCACACTCTAGGGTAAATAGTTTTGTTCATGTTACTGCTAATACATCCTCCATACTAACCGTCCTTTGCAGCAGATGGTGAAATGCAACTTTGTCCGCTGGATCGATCCTCCCCATGAACGATATATTGCGATGTACGTGGATACATTATGGAACCGAATTTTTGAGTTGGAGGCGCAAATTGACAATCTCAACGAGCAAAATGATGACTTTCGCCAACAGATGCAACGCGAGAGGGGCAACGAGGAGGTCATGAACATAGGAAGTTCCTATGATCCCACATGTTACTGCGCGAACCCTAGTTGCATATGTGTGTGTCACTACAACGACGGCCAGCCACGTCCGAGACGCCCCACTGGACAACACTCTATGTGGGTAGTGCGAGGCACCTTCTATTATTAGGCACGGACGGAGAAGCTTGTACCTCGGTAGTCTCCCTTTCTGTATGCAATTATGTTCAATCTCATAAAGTATGTAACTAAATGGTGGACGCGTCATTGCGGTTGCCTTTTATCGAGTTGACTGTTGCATCGATGTGTCACGTGCATTAAGCTATAGGCGTTGATATGCATTGAACAAACCTAAACCCAAACCCTAACCCTAAACCCAAAACCTAAAATCCTAAACCCTAAAGCCTTAACCTAAATGTAAACCTATGTCATTAAGAAGCCTCTTCCTCTTCCTTCGACTGCGTTGCTTGTTCATCATTGCTATGTCGGGAATGTATTCCTCCCCCACGTACAGTGGCCAATGCGAGGGATCTAGGTAAGGCTCGAATCTCTTCTCCCAAGTCCGCATCATGGCTAGCTTCGAGAATTCTGACGCAATGAAGGTAAGGTGACTTACACCGTGCACGCGACAGGCGATGATGACGTGAGAGCATGTGACATGCAGCAATGTCGGGACCATGCATGTCACATCCTCAAATTAATAAATAGAATTATTATGCATCTCATGATCATGCATCATTGTTTTCAAACTTTTGCATGATTTATTGCACTTGGAAAATCTTAAACAAGTGTTAAATCTACACTTTGTAATTCAACTCCAAAAGAAAACAGGATCAAAACCTTATGAACATCTTCTGGAAATAATTTATTCAAATACCATAGTAATTATAATGAATTAATATAATTTTTCCCAAATTTTTGGGGCTGGTTTAAACACCAAGAAAATTCAAACACAATTTAACAATCTACAATAAGTTTGAATTTAAATTATACACATTATATCATGAACAGTAGTGTTCAATAATTTTTATGGATACTAGACCTTCCCAGGAACCCCCATGATTTATTTCATGATTTTAGGAAATTTATTCCTATATTTAACACCTTGGTCAAAGTGGAGGAAACAATTTAAATCTCAGTCAAACCCTAAACCCAACCAGCCGCACTATTCATCAGGCTCGAGTCCAACTCGGTGAAACGACTCAGCCTAACCAACTAAACGCATCGCGTGTGAGCCGTCCGATGGGAAATCCACGGCCCAAATCGTGTATCTCTTCGGGATGATCTGAGCTGACGTTCACGCAGAACAGCTGCGCCACGCGGCCGACGATTCCTTCTGCGCTCCGTCGACACCGTCAATCCATTGCGTCCATTGGCCTATTCTGGAGCTCCCTCACTTGACACCGCCTCCGCTCCGTCCCTTGCCTGGGCATAATACCTCTCCCTGCCTTCCTTTGACCTCACTTCTCCTCTTTTCGGCCGAGGAGAGGGAAGCTCGTGCTCGCTCTCTACTCCGGTAAGCTTCGACCGGGTGGTAGCCCTCGACTCCTTGCTCCTTGACTTCTCCATTTTTGCTAAGCTCGACTCTTGCCTTTGCTTGTAGAGCTCAGTTCACCTACGTGCTCTAGCTCACTTACAGAGCGCGCTCCGAAGGACACCTTCGTGGCTTCTCCGTGTCCGGGAGGTATTATCTTAGACCTTGCGCGTCACCAGGTGCCTCTGTACCTAAGTTTAACTTCCCCTCAACTAATTTGTATAATGCACGACAGGTTTTTGCTGATTTGAAGAAATCGTGTTTTCGGCCTTAGAACAGTCCCTTCATCTCCCACTTGGTTTCAGTAAGCCATTCTTTGATTCATTGCTCTCTTAGCATCCTTGTTTGGTCTTTAACATGTTCCGACCACTCACTTCCTCTCCGGTTCACCAGATTGAGCTCTCCGCTTGTGCCGTACCGTCGCCGCCTTCTTCTCCGGTGCCGACGCAACCCCGGCCTACTCCAAGCTTCCCCGAGCACCCTCCTCTACTGAGGTAGCCTTCTTTTAGCCCCTAGATACCTTGGCACCCGCTTACAGACATCATGGAGCTCTTGTCTTTGTTGCTTGTGTGTCGTATTTGTTCTTGTCGCTCCTCTCCGGTGGCCGTCGCTCTGAGCCGACTCGGTATTGAGACTACTCGCGTATGGTGCGCAAGGCTATTGTGGATCTGTGCATGGCCTTGGCTGGCTCCGCCGTGGCGCGTAGCGCCGGCGAGCCGCCGGGCAAGCGCACGGTCGCGTTGTCGGACGCCGACCGTGACTGTAGCAGAGTAGTTAACGATTAATGATAATCATTAGCATTTAAGCGCTGTCTTAACACATTAATGTGTCGCTTACAGGCAGCCCCCACACACAGTAAGTAGCGCACGTTAGTTTAACCCCGCAGAGACTGACGGGTGGGCCTGGCCCTTAAACCCCGTGCGCAAGCCGTAGGCGCTCGTGGACCAAGTTCCATGGACCGAGTCTCTGACGAACGGGCCCCACATGTCAGGGCGAATTTAAAATCGGAGTTCAAAGGAAAACGAACTATTCATCGGTCCCACTTGTCATCGCCTATGGCTAGCACAACGCCGGTGCAAAAGGGAATAAATGAGTTAGAAAATCCGAAAATAAATTATTTGCACACTGTAAAATATGTATAACTTCAAAAATACATAACTAATTCATCTTAACTCTAAAATGGATGAAACCACTTCTGGTAATTTTCATTTTTAATGAACTTTATATTAAAATTAGTTTCAAACATGTCTTTATAGCAGAGAGTATTATTTTGGAGAATGATCCATTAACACTATTATTTTTACAAAAGGAAATGCTGATAACTTTAGAAATTCATAACTAAATCATGAAAATTCCAAATGAGGCAGACTCAACTGTTTTAGTCTTGTATTAATATTCTCTATTTATCCATATAATCCTTTGTCCCACTACTGTTCCACAAATTTTGCTCAAATAATTAATTTCAATAAACAGTGTACCGTGGTAATTAAAATGGATTTTCGACAAACTAAAATTCAAACCATCATAAATCTCACATACTAAATCCAAATGGAGTAATTATTTCACCTAAATTCATCTAAAATCATGATTTACCTACTGTAGAAAAATCATGCATTTATGAGTATTTTGAATTTTTGGGTATTTCTCGATGTTTATTCGGTATTGTATTTATATAGATCCCGAGCCTATCGATATTGACTTATACGCTACTGAGGGAGAGCAGCTAAGCTACCAGCAAGGCAAGCATCATTTGAACTTTCTTTTGCATCATATTTGATCCCAGTTTTGTTAAGTTAGTGCAATGATAATTGCTTGCATGCTATTTTTGATAATGTTGCTATTTTTATGATGTGTAGTTTAGTTATCTCCTAATTCATTGAGGTTATACTTGAATCATTCCAGTATCACATGCTTGAGTTAGGATGGTTGAAATATATTGTTCGGGTTTGCTTAGTAATGCAAGTCTAGAAACGGTAGCCGATTGTCGGGAATAACCCGACAATTATGGGATAAATACAACTATCTTTATATGCCTTTGTTTCAGATCTTTGTATATGTTTTATGAGTTAAATTTTGTCATTTTAAATGAGCTTTTGGTCTGGACAAGTGATGGTGCCTTTGTGAACGAGATTTGGGTAAGTGGTTGACTTGTCTGGACAATTAAGGACCGAACTTTGGGTACCTACGGTTCAAGCAAAACTTGTGCTATCACACACGGTGTATGGGCACTACTTGGTTAAGTAAGGGGTTGGTATTGTTGAGTTGATGACTGGTGGTGTGAGGACGTATATGTGTTCCATCGCATATATGTTCCATAAGGGTGCCGATTGCAATTCTTTATTATGAGGGTGAGCCCTATTTAAGCTTTATTAATTGGGACGGTATTTCTGGCACAACTTTTATGCCCGTTTAGTTGTAGGTGGGTAGCCTACACTTAAATGGGATTACGTCGCGTATGGGCGAGTCAACTCAATGATATCAACTTGCTGAAAGATACTAAGTCTTGGTTTACCCGGCCGGCATACCATAGGAAGTATGCTATATTCGGAGGCATCTGGAGGCTTACGGGCTAATCAAGTCATGTGGGTAAAGTAGTACACCCCTGTAGGGCATAAATCTATTCGAATAGCCGTGTCCGCGGTTATGGATGACCGCTTGAGTTTGTGGCTGCTTATTGTTAGACTTGGAATTAAAATTATGGTTATAACTTGGTATCGTCATGAATGGGATATTCATGTTTATTGTTGTATCAAAGTGGATAGCCACTTTGTCATTTGTATGGTTCATTTGTTATTCAATTTACTACTTATTCACATGCTTTACTTCTACTTCAAATCTGATTTTAAAATGGCACTTGAAAAACTAGTATGCGTAGGTTGTAAATTGTTGCGTCTTTTTTTGCAAAACTAAGCCAATATGAGCCATCCTTTGGAACAACCTCTAGCATAACTAATTTTTATTTGTGTAAGACTTGCGAGTACCTTTGTACTCAACCTGGTTGCTACAATTTCAGGTGAGGAAGTGTATGAGCCCGTTGAGCTTGTTAGCGCCGATTTTGGCGACGTTAATGAGTAATGCTATCATTTAACTCCCAGTCGGTTGCCGATGGGTTATGGGGCATACCATGCTGGATATTTTGGTTTATTTACTTGGTTCTGCTGCTACTTAATACTCTTATTTGAATTTGGCCGGTCGGCCATTTGTAATAGATGTAAACTTTAACTATTATGTTGTATGTCTTTTAAACTATCTATGTATGTTGTTGTATGGATGTGATCAACGTTGTATGAGAGTATGAGCATATTGGTCGCTGATCTTGGGAGCCAATATGATTGCATACTCGCTGTTCGTGGTTTCCTATTTAACTCACTAAGTGTAGTGCTTGACTTGTTGGAGAACCGACAATCATGCAGTGCTCGTAGAGGAGCAACGCGCATGATCGTCGGGGCTCTAGTTTGTAGTTAAGCCTTTCACTGAGATTAAGTTAAGTTGGAATCCACTTACTTGAGGCCCTAGAGTTATGTCCTTAAGACCATGCTTAGTCTCGGTCTTACGGAGATAACCCGGGGGTCCTCACAATGCAAGTACAGTCTCCCTCAGTTAGGTTCACTCTATAGTTCCGGCCATCGTAACGTTCGCCCCCTATCGATGTGCCCCCGGCTGCCCTGACGGCGTATATATGCAAAGTGTGATCATATTCCTCCACCTCCTGATTGCATGACTCGGCCTCCACGATAGCAATGTGCTTGGCAGCAGCCGCACCCCAACGCTTGTCGGTGTTGTATGCATCCCTTGCTCAGGTCCACCAATCCAAAAAGTACGAGTTGGTGTTTCAAAATGAGTACTCCAAGATAGCAGATACTAGCATCGCACAGATGCCCTTAATAATGTTGTTGAACACCTCCGAGATGTTCGTTTTCATTATTCCATAACGACAGCCATCTTTATCGTATGCCTGTGCTCACTTCTCCTTCTGCTGCAAGACCTTGTCCAACCACGAGTTACCCCGTTCGTTGGTCAGTCCCCTCAGCTCCGTCAACTTGACCTCGAATTTCCTCTTCTCCAAGCATCCGCACAACAGCTTGAACTTTTTGGTGAGATCTTCCCTGCTGCATTGCTTAAAGAAATTAGCCGCTAAATGATGCATGCACCACCTATGCAGCACATCCGGGTGTCCGTCAAGACTGCTCTTCACAGCGTTCAGAATGCCGCAGTGCCTATCCGAGACGATGCAAACCTGTCGTCTAGGACCAACGAGGCGTAGATGAACTACATCCAGGAACCATTCCCAGCTTGCATTGTTCTCACCCTCTGTCAATGCAAATGCTAATGGAATCAGCTGGTCCTCCGCATCAATACCCACGGCGAGCATCAAGGCACCATAGTACTTCCCCGTCAGAAATGTAGCGTCAATAGATAAGACAGGCCTGCAATGTTTGAAGGCCTCTATGCATTGCCCAAAGGACCAATACATCCTCCCAAGGACATGTTTCATAACCCCTCCATCGAGTTCCATACGGTTGTCGTGCAAGGGTAAAACTCCATGCCCGGATTCTTGGCCTGCATAGCTGTTAGGATTCGAGGAAGCAAACCGTAAGCCTCCTTCCAATCACCCCACAATAACTGCATCGCTCTCTGCTTTGCTCTCCATGCTTTCCCGTACTTCACACGGTACTTAATGAACCCGTAGATAACCTCGATGAGGGTGGCGACGGACGCATCAGGATCGACAGCCACAACCGCCATAATACGCCTAGAAATAAAATTTACGGTCGCTTGGAGGTTCTCCCTGGACACTTGTGCGGTCCCACAAGTGTGAGGCTGCTTCACATTCGCTATTTCCATTGCTTGTCCCTTGTTTTGCGGCCCCATACCTTCCATCCGCACCCCCCCCTTTCACACCTCACGGTGTACCTTTTGTTCACATTTGAGTGTTGCACTATGAACGAATGATGGTGTCGCACTAAGTATTCTTGCAGCCAAACCTTCATATCCTCCATGGTTGGAAACAACATGTTCTTTTGTATTATGTCATTCTCCGGGTCCGCAATGCCATCCCTGCTCTTCAACCCATTAGCACAAACCGCCTTATCAGCCATACTGACATCATCGAAAGCATGCACCGACGGGACCTCACCCATTACACTGCGAAGAACCCTGCCTTCCTCTGAGGAGAAAAGAGGTACGGGAGCCTCGTCTTCGATCGAGCTCCATCCTTCATCAGACTCCACTTCATAGGTTGTTCCATCGCGAAACAACTCCTCCTCAAGCTCGTTGTTCATTACAGCACCATTGAAATTAGTCACAGGGTCAATAACACGTTGCGGGGAAGATACAGGCAGATCCACCGATAGGGGGCCATGGTTGGTATGACTCACGCTAATGAACTCTTCGGAAGGTCGCTCTTCCATTAGGAGGCCTCGCAAATGATGGGCAGCGGGGTCTACTTCTTCTGTGTTGCCATTCACCACATCCAAATTGTCTGGCAAATCCTTAACAACGATTGTCCTCTCTACCGCCACCTCCAACAACCGGACCTAAGATGCGAGCACAATTTTCATGTACATGTCCCAATCATCGGCGGACAGGATTGGCACCAACAAGGCATGCACCTTAGAACCCAGCCCTGCGTCATATCGTCCTTGCATTCCGACAACGACCCTAGGCTCATCCCATCCAAATGTGGACTTAATCCTAGTCACAAGAGTTTTAAAGTCCAGTGATTCGCGAAACAAAAGGATGGTCGCTTCTATGCTGCTGAAGTCGACAAAACTACCACTTTGGCTAATCGCCCCACTAGTAAATACACGTACAACTTTGTCCATCTACATCCAACAAAATATTGCAAAGTCAGTACTGCATGCCATATGAACGAAATACCGCAAGTACGAAATATCACAATCAACATTGGACATAACAAAAGCTCGGTTTCACGAGACATGCTAGCAGCTTGTGGTACAAACATATGGATAATTAAAGCTTGTTTCCTCCATGTTGTGTCTTTGTGATAGTACTTTCTTGTGAATTCTGATAATGAGCATGATGGTTTACAGTCATCATGGAATAATACCTCTTTTTAAATGAAGTTTACAAGTCGTTTCACAATGAATTGAGGTGTGTTAGGCCATACACAGTGGATGAATAACACCAAGAAACAAGGAGATGCAAAAAGATCCAAAACCTACACTACCTGAGTCTCTCGTGCTCAATCACGCTCGAGATACTGTTCTCAAGACCGCTCAAACCGCGTGTTTGGGACCGCTCAAAGCTTGCCTCTGAGTGCGACCTACACTACCCTGGATCCACGTGCCCAGGTACGCCCGAGATCCCGTTCTTGAGACCGCCCAATCTACGTGTTTGGGACCGCTCAGGGCTCATTCCTAAGTACGCCCAGGACTTCGCTCTTGGGTACGCCAGAGCTACACGCTCGGAGTGCCATGAACCACTCGATCAAGAAATCTTATATGCAGAAAGGAGGTAAGTCAACCTTTATTTCATTTGAGCCTATATTTCATTTCTTTAATTGACTCAATTGTTTCTAACCGGAACGAGCTAACAACTTAATTTAAACTATTACAATCATACAGCCATAAGCAGTCCGCATAAATAAATTATCTCAGATGTTACTGCTATTTGTATCTTGCTAACATAAAGGAGATGGCTCAAAATATAATAGGCATCATGAACAAGCTTTGTATTGTTATCCCACGAATAGCATTCCATACATACCATATTTGTTCATGCCAGATAAAATGATAACAAGTTCAAATAGCATGCTTCAAACATATGGCTATTGGCTAGGATGCAAGAAATACATAGTTTTCATTAAGGCAATCTCATTACCCCAATCTCTCGTAGACGCTTTACAATTTTCTAGTTTTTAAATACATACATACTCGCCGTAGCCTTCTTTTTAGGAAATTACGTATCGCGGTATCGCCGTATAGGTATCGCATATCGGGGCAACATAGGTTATCACACAGTGTCTCATTTCAACTTGTCATAGTTAAATTTCCGTTTTCAATGAAGCTAGTGCTTCATTGTCAATTGAACAAGGATAACAACCGATAGCAATGCAGAGTATAAACCTCCTACTAAGGTCACAACATTCACTTCCATGATTCCATATGTAAAACATGCTTATGTGGATCAATAGGGTTTTGTAGTGTAGTTCTGCAGCCATTTCAGCACTATTTTAGATGCTATGAGACTAACCAGGCACACAACAGCAAGACAAAAATTAGCATATATATTAGAAATTTCCCAAGCCTTCCTGATCTGCAATTCTATCACCTAATTGTAGACTCATAATGTGAGAACTCGGGGTATTAAACTTGTAATACTTAACCATCCAATTGGTCCTAGCATTACAAATGAAATATCCCGATTCTCGGCGTATATGTACTTCCCGGAAATGCAGTACACATACCCCATACAAAAATTAAGCATCCATTCCATACACAAGACAATACAAGCTTACAACAAAAAGGGCATACAAGATCATATTACAGAAGTAGGGCCGACCGGCCAAATAACAAGATAATAACCAAACTAGCAGCGGAAACACATGCCATAAGATGGCGATAAACAAAAGCCAAATGGTTTGCCATTACCCACAAGGCAACCGACCGAGCCGCCAAGTAAGTCGTCCTGTACGAAGTCGATTTCACAATAGTCGATCTCTTGGGGATCAACCTCCTCTGCAACAATTAATTAAGCAAAGCAAATGAGTACAAAAATGTACTCGCAAGACTGATGTGTAGAGTAACAGGCCTATATATTTAGCTACATGCAATCTTATTTAAGTGGAGGAGGCTCTAGACTCATTTTCAGCATAAAGCAAGTTTTCATTTGCAATAATGTAATAGATTGAAAGCAGTTTTACAATCTGATTTTATTTGACAAAAATAGCGAGATACAAGTAACAATAATAACAAGACATCCTGGAAGTGGCTAACCCAATAGCCACCACAACAATAGCATGAATTCCCCATTCATACCACCCACATCAAGTTTTAATTAAATGTTATAGTCTAGTTCTTGCACGACCTTACCAAGCATGTCCATAACCTAGGACGAGGCTATTCGAATAGTTTGAACCCTGCAGGGGTGTACCAATGTATCCACACGTCAGACCACCTTTTTGCCTCTGGAATGAGCACACTTCCTTTGGTATGCCGGCACGGCTAAGTCGTACGAGACATTTCCAATATTGTGCATTAACTACGAGTCGCCCATATGGGAGGAAGCCCCATATGTTGATGCGGAGTCATCAAAGATGCTCATCTCCTTATAAAGGACGATGCTCCTTGCAGTGGATAACCTCCACCACTACTCACCCAAACACACACAAGTTTCTTTTTCAACACAACGCACACATCCACCATGCGACCCAGAGCTAACACACACCAAAGTACCAAGTCAAGAGAGGTCCCATATCCCTCTCATGTGGTTAGCACGCAAAAGCGCTTGGCTTAGTGACACAAGTAACTCGGTCCTTGGGGACTTAGGCACCATTCCATTCACACCCAACAGATCACACCAACATCCATTGTGCCCAAGTCATGAAACAATTTTATTTTCAGTTTTCAGTTTTTGACTTTACAAAGTAACAAAGCACAAGGTGCTGAGCATAGTGATAATAATAATTTTGTGTGATCAAGGTTACCGACTAAGTCGATAATCGCCCAATTCTACCTGTAGCTAAGCATTTCTAAGCATGACACCGTAAAGACAATAAAAGAGCATAATTAAATCACCGGGCTCTAATTCACCAGCGATATTAATAACTTATGTTTGTGGTAGGGGATAACAATTTAAGGGCAACCATGCAATAGGAATAGCTACCTCTAATCGGGAAAATAACTTTGACACAAAAGCATGCATACATACAATTTGTAAACAAAGTATTAGACTTGAAAGTAATGGGACATTTATGATCAAACTGCTTGCCTTGCTGGAGATAACTTTCTTGCTGTAGAGGATCACTCGTGCAATCAATAATATCGTTGGAACCTAGAGAAAGAAGTCGAAAGCACAATAAGAACGAATAACACTGAAAAGACCCAAAAAAATCAAAATAAAAAATTCACAGAAGGTAGAGCATGATTTTAGATGAATTTATCAACAAGAATCAATTTATTTGGATGTTCTATGCAAAAGTTATGATAGTTTTAATGTCAGCTTTCCAGAAAATCCAATAAAATTGTAATCTGTTACTGTTCATTCGAATTAAATATTTTGGTGAAAATTTCCAGAGATGTGGTGTACTAGATATTTTTATGGTAGACTGAGCACCGTATGAGATGAACAATGGAATTTGATTCGCCTCATTAGGAGCTAAGATGAATTTTCTATGATTTATCAAAGTTATGAAAGTAGTACACAAGTTATATGTAAAATAAGATTTTCAGCAATAGTATCATGCTCACAACCTATTCTACAATAAACTACACTAATAGAGGATTCTAACAAAATTGAGTTTACTAAATTTGGAGTTACAGAGAAATACTTATGCATTTTTGAAGTTAAAACAATTTTTAATGCAACAATAATTCGTTTAAGAATTTTATAAACCATGCCCTCCTTTTCTCATTGGGGCTGACCTAGTACTCACAAACACTCTTACTAGGCATGCTATGTATACATCTACGATGATCATACAGTCAAAATCAATCCTCTTATATGTTCTCATGATTATTTTAGTTAATCATTAACTAAATTGATACCAGTTTAATGAGAGTTTCTTAACATGACTAGCATGGAAGGTCCAGCACATGTCAATGATTATTTTTGTTATTATTTCCTATTTATCAAGGAAATTCCATGTTTTAAGTGTGTCCTTTTTATAGCCATTACATGACTAAGCTTATGCTAAGGTGTAACTATTACTGGGTTAACTTCCAACTAATGATTTGTAATCTCTAATTGCCTCACTTAACTAATTAAAACAAGAAAACAAGGTCTAACTACTAGATTTGGTTATGCTATCAGCTCACTGCCAAAATCTGAAATTCTTCAATTTACTGTTTATACACCTACAAGGCTACAACAGCAAGTTTGTCTAAACTGAACTGCTAATAACTAACTTCCTTCCAAACTTAAGCATCAATTCTAATTTCTCATTTGTTTGACTTAAATGACAAACACAATATTAGTTTGCAAAAAACGGATTGGTCATGCAGGTGGGTTCACTGACATTTAAAATTTCCTACCAAACCTTTTCTCTGTTCAAGACTGTTTAATGCTACTAGACATTGTCAAACATTTTCAACTACTGGACTAAGTCAACAGCAAAGCTTGTTTTTCAGCTTAGATGCTCCCTTAAGATTAAACACAGAAATCTATATAATCTAACACTACGTTTTCAATTGCAAGAATATGAGAAGTCAGAATTTGATGTTATTCTCAAAAACACCATAATTTCCTTCTCTGCCTACCACTTCCTTAGAAAAAGTTGATTGTTCTCTATCGGTTTTTCTGAAAATCCACATCCACTACTGATTTTAACAACACAGAGAAAAGTTTCAGAGATGAAGCTACTGTCTAAACTTCCTAACTTCAAATTTGTTAAACCATTTAGAGTGACCTAATGGACAATACACCAAATTTGTTAGCAAAAGGGGCACGGTTTTGCAGGTAGGTGCAACTGACATCTAACTTGCTTCTTCTCTTCTCTGCTAAAACAACTGACAACAGGGAACACTCTAAACTGAAGAATTGCTTTAACCATTTTTCACTTACTGCCTCTAGCTAATAACAGGAGGTTTGAAAGTGTGAAGCTTGCATTAGCAGGTTACAAGCTTAAAGTCAGATTTGATCATTTTGTTCTTCAAACAACACACAGACCTGAAGGGGAACAGAGGCAGACTCTGTGGGAGGCTCGGGGTGACAAGGCGGCGGCCATTGCTTGCGGCCGGGCGGCGAGGCTGCGGGTTAGGCAAATGGAACGCTGAGTGTCAAGGATGCTAAGGGGTTCTTGGTCGGGCGGGCGCACTAGAGCGGCCTTGCGGCACAAAGGCGGCATCGAGTAGGGGTGAAACATGGCAATGGCGCACGGGGGCTAGAGGGAACAAACAAGAGGGAGCATGGGCATACCTAGGGTACATGGACACGTAGGTGCAACTGACATCTAACTTGCTTCTTCTCTTCTCTGCTAAAACAACCGACAACAGGGAACACTCTAAACTGAAGAATTGCTTTAACCATTTTTCACTTACTGGCTCTAGCTAATAACAGGAGGTCTGAAAGTGTGAAGCTTGCATTAGCAGGTTACAAGCTTAAAGTCGAGTTGATCATTCGTTCTTCAAACAACACACGAGACCGAAGGGAACAGAGGACTCCATGGGGAGGCTCGGGCCGACAAGGGCGGCGGCCATTGCTTGCGATCGGGCGGCGGCAGGGTCGTGGGGTTAGGAAAAATGGAACGCTGAGTGTCAAGGATGCTAAGGGGTTCTTGGTCGGGCCAAAGCGCACTAGAGCTGGCATGCATTTACAACGGCGGCCGGGAGTAGGGGTGAAACATGGCAATGGCGCACGAGGGCTAGAGGGAACAAACAAGAGGGAGCATGGGCATACCTAGGGTACATGGAGCATGTTGGTGCAGTCTAAAGGGGTCACGGTGGTCGGAGATGGGCTGGCGGCGGAGACCGACGGTGGCGCGGGAGCTCCAACGACGCTGGCGACCTGGAGAAGAAAAGGGCACGAGTGAGTGATGGGGTGGGGTAGAGGGTGCCTAGAGGAAGCTCATGGAGGCAGGAATTGAGCTCAAGCTCGCTGGGGTTGAAGTGGCGGCAATGGAAGCGGTTGCGGCCGGACTTGGAGAAGAAGGGGTCCGCACAGCTCCACGGTGGTCCAAAGCCAAAATTGGTTGGGGGCTTTGGCTCCGGGAGTGGCGTGACATGCCGTGACGCGGACGGTGATGGCCGGAGTTCACCGGAGGAGCTAGAGAGCTTGGAGGCGGTCTTGTGGAGCCAAAATGGCATTCGGTGCCTTGCTCCATTGGAGCTCGGGGAGAAAGGGAAATGGAGGGTGAGTGGCGGGGAGATGGAAAGGGAGACATGGGATGCCCGGTGCTCGGCTTATATAGGGCCGAGGCGGAGCATTCGCAGGGAGCTTGCGTGGGCGCCGTGGCGCAAGCTTGGTGCGTGGCGCGATGCAGCTCAAGCACGACCTCCATGCGACATGGCGATCGGTAGCGCAGGCATGGGCACAAGGCCAAAACCGGGCGGCGGCCAAAACCGGGCGAAAGCGTCAAAGTCCGGGCGAACGAGGTGGTCGGCGAGCCAGGCGGCGTGGCCATGGCGGTCGGGAGCTGCTGGCGTTTGAGCGCAGGAGAGACGTGGAAGATGAAGTCCGGGAGTGGGGCGGTGGTCGATGGGTGAAGAACAAGGTCTTTGCCGATTGGGTTGGACTGCACCTTGGTTCGGTCGGGTGAGATTGGTTTAGCCAAGGAGCAATGGGCATGACGGTGGGGTCCACCAACGGTAACAAAGGTAACAATGACGAGTTGATCAAACGCGATGGTCCGATAAAAAACGAATGGCTCAGACGAAAAGAGATGTTCGGATGGTCCGAACATTTCAGTTAATCTGGACCGTCTATTTTTGGAATCAACGGCTCAGATGGATCGTGCTGTTCAAACAGTCCGAACGTTTCAGTTGATCTAGACAGTTTACGATTGGTGCGGTTAGTTGGCTTGGCTGAGTCTATTCGCGAATCGAACGGTCTTGAGGGCTCGAATCGTCAAGTCTGGAAGGCTGAGCCCGAATTTGAAATCAGATTTGACCAAGAAAAAAGACAGGTTTGACCGAGGCCTTAAAAATAGAAATAAAATTCTGAAAATTCTGAAATAATTCAGAGGGGTTCCTGGGACGTCCTAGTTTCCAAATAAGATTTGAAAACCTACCGCTCAAGATTTAATTTGTGTAATTTAAATTCAAACTTAGAGAAGGTTGTAGATTTGAGTTTGAACTTTCTGAGGGTTAAAACTATCCCCAAAAATTTGGGAAAATTTATATTTATTCATGATAATTATTATATTATTTGAATAAATTATTTCCAGATGATGTTCATAAGTTTTTATTCTTGTTTTCTTTTGGAACCTCAAATTGAGTTGTATGTTTTCTTTGTTTTTAAAATTCTCAAAAGTAACAAATTATGCAAATGCTCCAGAAAAACTAATGCATATTCAAAAGTTTTAATTTCTCCTTATTTTATTACATTTGAAACACAACCCGAGTGCAATAAATGATGCAAAAGATTAAAAAACACTGTGCATAATAATTGAGATGCATACTAATCATCATTTATTAATTTGGGGATGTTACACATAACTAGTGGTGTTCCCCAACAGCAACAAAAAGTGGATCAAACTAACTTAACTCATGATGGGTTCAACAGATTCACAAAAAAATTGTGCATCACCGATACTACCTCTTTAAAAAATAAACACAGAACATGGTGCCAGGCACTTAGTGAACAGACAACAAAAGGGGTCACCTATTGACAAAAAAACAACACACTAACACCGCATTGCTTCCTAACAGCATGATTTCTCCATGAAAACAATAGATTGAACATCGAGGGGCCTTGAAGCCTAAAAACATTCATAAAGGAATATAACACAACCTATATAAGTAGCATGCCTTCAAAATACCAAAATATTATCACACTTCACAAGTATCAGTAGTGTCAATCTAGGGATGGAAGCATAAAGGCACCTATAATTCCATATGGCAGCAACCATTCAATTAGCATAAGTTTGCAAAGATCCCCATAACACCATTACATCTACTGCATCCTCAAATGAGCATAATCAAGCAGGAAGTACCTCAATTGAGGTGGGCGGTGGAGGACGCGGGAAGGAGGCGGGCGGTGGAGGACGCGGGGAGGAGGTCGGCCGTGGCCGCCAGGAGTTGTCACGGGCGGGTCGGGAGGATCGACGCCACGGGAGGGCGGCCAGTGAGGGGGCAGCCGGGCGGGGAGGAGCTGGTCTTGGGAGGAAGAGAGGCGGGGGAGGAAGAGCAATGGGGAGGCGCGCAGGCGACAGGAGGAACCGGCGGCGGGGAGGAACCGGCGGCGGCGAGGAGCGCAGGCGGCGAGGCGGCGGGAGGTCGAGAGGCGCGGGATGAAGATGAGAAAATGGGCTGCGCCGCCACTTTTAAATGGCCATTGTCACGCCAGATATCGTGGCGTGACAGGGGAGGGTTATCACACCGTGGATCCCGGCGTGACAGATGCCATGCGGGCTCTCCACGCTGGCACGGCGCACGGCCGAGGGCTTACGTGGCATCTCTTGCCACGCCATGGTATTTGGCGTGACAACACGTTTTGGCCACGCCACGGGTGGTGGCGTGACCAAAGGGGTCAGAATTCGAAATAAAGTTTGTGAGGGATTAACTTTAAAATATTAATAAAAAGGGATTAAATTAAAAAAAATTCGGGTTTAGCATCTTCCATGAATTTCTTTTTTAAGGCCCCGTTTGGAGTGTTAGAGTTTTACAAGAATTTTGTACGATCCAAAAACAATCCCTACAAAATCTTGGGAAATTCTAGCAATCAAGCAAAGAATTTTATAGAAATTTTGATGGGGTTGTGTTGGTTCGCACAAAAATTGTGTGAGATTATTGTGTTCCTATCAGGCCCTTAATGTTTAGTTATTCATGGATATTATTCCTTAGGATTGACCTGTATGTTAGCCCGCTCGCTGGTGTCTACGCAGGCGAAACGCCTGGAACATAGAACACACACACTCGCCCGGTATACTAATCAACAGAGGTGAACAAGTGAACACAAAGACGTTTTTTGTGCTACCAAATGCTACAACATTTTTTGTATTTTTCTCTTATTTATACTGAATACTAGCACCCACTATCGAACAACATAACTACTATCAGCCATGCAATACTCACACAAGTGTAACAGCCCCAATTTTAATAAACAGTAATTATATGTATTTTTATATTATATTTGTTATTTCTGGAGCATGTGCATAAATTATGCATTTGAAAATCTTAAAATCAAATGTAAATCTTAAAATCAAATGTAAACCTTTAATTCAAACTAAAGCCACAAAAGAAATTTTAAATAAATGCTCATAATATCTCTGTAAAATAATTTATTTAAATACTAGAATAATTATCAAGAATTAATATAATTTTTTCCAAATTTTTGGGACTAAATTCAAACTACTGAAAATTCAAACACACATCTATAACATACACTCAGTTTAAATTTATAATATACAAAATATTATATGAACAGTAAGGTTTAATAATTTTTATAAATACTAGACTATCCCAGGAACCCACCTAAATTATTTCAGGATTTTACAAATTTTATTTCTATTTTTAAACCCTCGGTCAAAGTATGAATTAGAATTAAACTCTTAGTCAAAGCCCTAGACCTGAACTCGTGGTACTGTGCGTTGGACCCGAGCCCGACCCAGCCAATTGATTCGGTTGAGTCCACTAACGTACCGAGCCGCACCCAAAGCTTGGGGACCGTTCGATGGGAGATCAACAGCCCAAATCTCACGGCCGATCGGATGGTCCGAACGGCCCACGTAATCTCGACCGTCTATTCCAGATCGGGCGGTTCAAACTAAACCGCACCGAGCCACTCACTGTTTGACCCGAGCCTAACCGACCGCGTCATCTTTTCTTTCACTGACCAATGGGCCCCACTCCACCGGTTGGTTGTCTTCTTCCCCGAGTGGCGCCGACGCCACACCACTCCCTCGCCGCTGCAGCACCAGGGACACGCGGCCGCATCCTTGTCGAAGCAATCTTGTAGCATTGCCACGCCACCCCCACCTCGAAGCTTCTTGATCTCCATTTATAGGAGCACCACGCCTCATCTCTACCCTTTTCTTGCTCCTTCTTCTCTGTCGCCGCCAAGCCGCTCTTAGTCGTTCTAGCCACTCCGGCCATCTCAGACCACCGTAGCTGCGTCACACGTTGCTCCACCACTCCACTATCCTAGATCCCCGGTCAATTTAGAGGATCAACCGAGGTGACGCGCGCGTCTATCTTCTTCATGTCCGGCCGCCACCGCCTCTTCCGCCGCCGCTCCTTCTTTGAGGCTTCCCTCTCCGATTCCTTCCTCTCTGAGCACCCTCTAGCCTTCCTTCACCCTCTCCAATCACTCACTCCCACTCTCATCTTCTCCAGGAGCCCCGCGACGAGGACCTCCGCTGCGCCGCCCATGGTCGCCGTCGCCGGACCTCCTCGGTGCTTCCCCACCCTCGCCGACTGCACCGGTGAGTTCACTACAACCCTCTGGTGCTCATGCGTGCCCTAATTCTCCCTCTAATCCTCTCCAGTGTCGTCGCCTCTTTTCACCCCACTTCCGGCCGCCGCTTGCGTTCGCCGCGCCACCACAGTACCGCCCGAGCTGCACAACCACTACTCCTAGCTTCACTGGCCCTCTGGGAACCCATTTCAGCCGTCGCCTTCACCTCGCCACCTCTCCCTCACCGGCGGCAATCCACAACCGAGCTCCCCTGTGCAGCCCTCTCTGTCCTGCTCTGTGCTGACTGCACTGTAGCACAATCGAAAAGGGATAAATTGTAATGAGATGAACTCATTGACCTTGAGTATAGTTAGCAAATGAATAATTAAGTTTATGGATAGGTTTAGTTGTCAAACAGTAGAAGTTCTCTGTATGAATTGATGAACAGATAAGAGTTCAGCTGAAAATTTGAATTGTCAGTTCAACCCTTTTGTCAAACCACCAGTGTTGATAAATCTTGTAAATATTGCTAAGTCACTTAAATGATCTAGCAAGAATTTGAAGAATTGAATTAGCATGAATTACATGGTAGTTGTTCAATTTAGAAATTTGCCCTGTTGTAGAATGCCTAAACTGACAAATGACTAACCCTTTTTATACTAAGTGTTATGCTTAATTATTGATCACTACAAATTTGATTAGCAAATAGATAATTGAATTGGCTACTGGAAGTTTGAGTTGATAAAAGCCTAGATTAGCATTTTAGTATTTGAACAGTAATCTGAAGACAATTAGCAAATAATGTTTGATTTAGTGAAATAGTCAATTATCAGAACTATAACAGCACTTTGGTTGAAATAAGTGAACAGAAAAGAAATAGTAATGTGATAAAAGGTTGAATTGTCAGTAAACCAATTGCAATACCAATATCCCCTTTTGCTAACCAATTTTGTGAATATCACTTAAGTTAATAAATTGGAAGTTTGAATTTGAAAGGAGATTAGCTAATAGAACTTTAATTCTGAAAAACTGCTATTATATATATATGCATGAACAGTAATCTAAAGATGTTAGTTTTGTCAGTAAGATTATAACCTGGTTAATTCAATAATTAGAAATATTTCCAATTTATTTAATCTCTCAAACACTTAAGCTATTAAATAGAAGTAATCAAATCTGTCACTCAAATATAAAAACCCATTGTGAAGCTGAATCCTCCGTAAACTATCAAAAGGCAATTAACTCACCCATGCTGTAAAACATAAATAATAAAGAAAGATTTAATGCTTTTGTTGTGTTTAGCTCTATAGGTCACCCCACTAAATTAGCTAATCTGAAAAGAATCCGTTTTGTTAATGAACAAATGGCAATGATAATTCAGTAGCTAGAAGTGTTAATGATTTTAATTGGTCTTTTTGGTCACCACCTAAGCAAGCAATATTCTAATCTGTAATGTAGTCAAATTAGGAAATTAAATAGCCTAGTAATTACTAAATTGTTTAAGGTGTTTAAACTAGCTAGATAATTGGAGTTTAACTAAAATTAATCTTGTTGTCTGACTTTTGGCCAAATAACAGTAATCATAAAGCATTTCTAAAATTTTGATATCAACCGCTTCTTGGTCCATTTAAACTTTAGACATTAAACTATTAAAAGCTAATCATCTAAAGGTTAAGCAGTAATTTGGTTAACTAAAACAAACTCAGCCAAGTTAAAATTTATGAAGCTACTGTCTTTTTCATTTATGTGTGAATAGTATCTTAGTAATTAATAAGATAATGAAATAAGCCATTCTTTTGAATACTTGTTGAAACTTTAAAAGATTAATTGATAAGAAAATATATAAGAGGATTGATTTTGACTGTATGATCATCGTAGATGTATACATAGAATGCTTAGCAAGAGTGTTTGTGAGTACTAGGTGTCCTGTTAAGGAAAACAATATCACCTAAACTCTAGATATCATCAGTCATTATGATAACCCCAGAAATTGCATTAACTTTAACAAATCCATAAGAAATTTAACTTCAACTAAACTAAAATCTATACCTAAATGCATCTAAAATCATAACCTCATTAATATGTAATTATCATGCATTTTTGAGCATTTGGATTTCTTGACTTTATCGGTGTTTATTCGCTATTATATTTCTCTCTAGATTATAAATTACGTGGAGTGAACATTTACGCCTACAAGAGTGAGCAAGTGGACTTCTACCAAGGCAAGCTTCCTCTCTGCACCATGTTGATCCCAAATTTGTGAACTGTAGATTTACAAAATACAGTGATACTGTTGCATGCAATTTTCTAAAAATTATTTGTGATCTGTCTGTAGTTAGTTACAACCCAATCTTTGTGGCTTACCTTGAATTTAATCATACACTCAGCTTAAGGTATTGTTTGTATTACAATATCTAGGTTAGAGCTTTGCTTAGCCATGCAGTCCATAGAACGGTAGTGTTTGGCAGGCTTATCTTGTCAAACATGGGAACAACAAATGAATTTTATTTATTTTGATTCTTTGTTCAGTTTATTTAAATCAGGAATGAATTTAAATTTTGTTTGATAAGCTGAATTTAAATCTGGACAAGTGGATGCTAGTGATGGTGCCTTAGTGCACGAGAATTGGGAAATGTGGTTGTCTTGTCTGGATTGATTAAGGATTGAACATCGGCTGGATGATTCAAGCCCCAACGTACTTCCACACGCGGTGTATGGGCGCTGTTTGGTTAAGTAAAGGGTTAATGCTATTGAGTTGGAAACAGGAGAGTAAGGACATGTGTATTGATCTCATATGGCATAGATGCTTAAGTCTTCGGGCCGTGTCTTATGCCATATGAATTTTATATCGATATCAGATGTTCTTAGAAGGGTGAGGGCGTATATGTGTTCCATCGCATGTACGTACCTTCAGGGCCCCGACTGCGGTCTAATATGTGTAGTGAGCACAGATTCGCATTTCTTTGATTGGTCGGCATTGTCGGCACAACATGTGGACCCGGTTGAGCAGATGCTATCGATCGTTGTTTAAGCGAGATCGATCTCACATGGGTTGTCTAACTCAATAGTGTCAACTTGTTGAAAAATACCAAATCTTAGTTTACCCGGCCGGCATACCAAAGGCAGTGTGCTATTATCCTAGGGGCTACGGGCTAACTAAGTCGTGTGGGTAAAGATGTACACCCCTGCAGGGTTTAAAACTATTCGAATAGCCATGTCCACGGTTACGGACAACGCTTGGATTTGACTAGCGCTTTGTATAGATTTTGGAAATCAAATTTTGGTTATGGGTACTTTCGGCATGATTGGTGTCATGCAATGTTTTGGTAGTGAATAGCTATTTTGTTAATGTTCTTGCTTATGGTTTCATCATTTTGTTAATGTTCTTGTTTATGATTATGTCTCATTTATTTACTGTTTTAGTCCAAATTGATTTACTAAATTGCTTTGTAAAAATTTAGCAATTGTAGGTTAAGATGTATTGCTTTATGCAAATTGAACCAAGATATAACCTTCTGTTGTTAACTTTATGCATATATCAATTCTAATCCTTTGTATAGGTTCTATCAAACACTTTCTTTTATTAGTTTGTGTAAGTCTTGCTGAGTACCTTCTGTACTCAGTGGAAATTGTCCACTTGTTGCAGGTGAAGACATTCTAATTAATATTTCAAGTTGAGACGATTGCGTTGGTTCTTCGGCTTTTGTAACAGCCTCAGCCTTAATAAACAGTAATGAGATGCTGTTCATAGCATCACTGTTCATTTTGGCAAATTAGGCAACATGTTACAATCTAATTTCCCCAAATTCTAACTAAAAACTCCAACTTGATCAAAGCTTCAAAAGAAAATACCACTCAATGTTGGTATTAAGACCGAGAAGTATTTTATTTAAAAGCCAGATGAATTATTTTGGCCAAAAATAAATTTTGTTGAATTTTTTAGAAATTATTTTGATTTTGAGAAAAATATTTGTCTTTAAACAAAACCTATTCGGTCTAAATAAATTAATTATGTATTTCAAAAGGAGAAACAGTGGTTTAAAAATTTATTTGGGAAATATATCATCCTAGTAGCAATTCTGCAAAGTTTCATAATTTTACAAAATTATTTGCTATTTTTAAAGGCCCGGTCAAACTTTTGAAAGTTTAAATTGGTTTGGGTCAACCTTTCCGGCCTAAACCCAACCGTGACACTGTAGCGACTCAACCCCAATTCAGTTGAGTCCAACCCAGTGCGAGTGATCCGGCTCTGTCACATTACGCGCACGGCCTCAACTTCCAGTGAAAACGAGCCGTCGATTTCCTCGCGAACGGACCAGATCAGATGGGCCATTCGGACCACTCCAATCCGCCCTTCAATATTGACCGTAGGATCAAAAATGTGCGGCGTGCGATCCTCAGGTTATGCCATTTTTAGATGGCAGAAATTGAAAAGCGTGTGAGCCGTTGGATCCTCAACGGGTGGACCTGATCAGATGGGCCGTTCGGACCGGCCGAAGGTGCCAAGCGATATCCACCGTTGAAATTTGATCGGAAGGACCACATCCATTGGGCCGTTCGGACCATCCGGACCTCCCATCAATTCTGACCGTTGATTTTAGATCCAACGGTGACTTCCTTTTTGGGCCGAAGCTCACCAGAGCGCATTAAATCTTGAACCGTTGGCTTGTCATCGAACGGCCCTTATGGACTGGAACTTTCGGACCACCCGGACCTTCCCTAAATCCTAGCCGTTCAATTGAGATCGCACGGCCCATGTTGAAGGATACCGGTTCAGTGTTATTTGGCCACCTTATCGCAGCCGCCCACTTCTAAATCGAACGGTGGTTGTTCCTTGGAGCTCGCAGTGTGTTGAGGGTGCTGTGGCTGGCGCTGGGACCCACTTGCCAGTGACTTTCTTCCTTTCTTCCTTGCTTCTGTGCGCCACCGCCGGTGTTGCTGCCGGAGTAGAGGCATTGAACAGGGAATATACGAATATTCCTTTGATATTTAGCCCTAGTTGCCACCTCACCAGCTTTGGAGAGTTCTCGTTTGCTCTAGTGGCTCTAACACTATATAAACCCTAGCTGTGGAGCTTCTGCCATTGTTGACCAAGAAGAGCTCCACTAGTTGTCTTCCTTCCCAGTGAAGCTTTCTTGCTCTCACCCTGGTTCAACTTTAAGCATGCCTAAATCTCATGTTAATGTGGATTTTGGGCATCTTTTGTAGGGTTGAACTTAGGGTTTCCTCTCTGTCGACTTGAGCCAGTGAAACACCACCTTGGTGAAACCTCATCCTAGTGAGTTGGATTCCATCCTTTCCTATCAAAAATGTGCCTGGTGTTCTTTAGAGCTTAAGCTTCTACTATTTTGTTTTGGTCAGACCGGTGGAAAGGACTTTGGATCTTTACTGTTTGACCAAGACCTTGATTTCATCTTCTCCAACCCTAGCTGGTAAACTTAAACCTTGGTTCTTGTCATCTTAGGCTCCCTAAGGACATCTTTAGCTCACATGAATCACTCACATGTTCATGTGATGCTCCAATCTTGCTTTAACTAAAAAGTTGTATTTATAACTTTTCGGTCTTTCATATCGTTTTCAAAACTTAGGGTTTCTCTTACCAGTATATTAGCTCATTTAGGTCCTAGGTAAACCCTAGCATCACCAGCAATCTTTCTTTTAACTCTTAAGGTCACCAATTCATTTATTGCTGCAAACCCTTTTTCTGTTGGTTATTGTCGGTTAAAACCGACAAAGACCTAATCCTTCTTTCTTTCTGTGAACCAGGCAATTAAGGATTAGCAATGATGGGTTGTGGTATTATGTACTCCCAGATAGCTGTAACTCCACTTAAAGTCTTTGTCTTGTGTGGTTCTCCAAGCCAACCGAAACTGGTAAAAAGGATCTTGCTGTTTTTATTGTTGTTGGTCAAACCGACAACACAGACAGCAAGAGTCCAATTTCTTAAATTACTATTAATAGTTATTAAATGATCAGCTAGGTCACAACACTAGTTTAAAAACACTTAGCTTCAGCATATTATTTCATTTACATAATGTTTAGCTAGGCAAGTAATTCAATTATGAGCTGTCCTATTCCAGTTTCAAAAATCTGAAACTATAGCTCAATCTAAATTCCAAACTGTAGTAAATAGTACTAGCAAAGGTTAGTTGTAGCTTACTATTCTTAATTAAATTAATGTACCTTTAGCATGTTGCTAATCATGCATTAAGCCATTGACCATGCATTCTTTTATGCATGCTGTTCTCTGTTTTCCCTGTGTTCATTGGATTTTATTTTCTTTTAGATACTGGTTCTTCTGAGATTGTTGAGTCTATTGTTGAGCAGCAAGAACCTGAGCAAGAGGTTATTTATTACTACCAAGGCAAGCTTCCTCTCTGCACCATGTTGATCCCAAATTTGTGAACTGTAGATTTACAAAATACAGTGATACTGTTGCATGCAATTTTCTAAAAAAATTATTTGTGCTCTGTCTCTAGTTAGCTACAACCCAATCTTTGTGGCTTACCCTAAATCTGATCATACCCTCAACCTAAGGTAGTCTTTTGTGTTATAATATTTAGTTTTTGTTTAGCCATGCAGTCCATAGAACGGTAGTGTTTGGCAAGCTTATCTTGTCAAACCTGGGAACAACAACTAAATTTTATTTGTTTAAATTCTTTGTTCAGTTTATGTAAATCTGAAATGACTCTAAATCTTGGTGATAAACTGATTTCAAATTTGGGCAAGTGGATGCTAGTGATTGTGCCTTTGTGCACGAGAATTGGGAAATGTGGATGTCTTGTCTGGGTTGATTAAGGACTGAACTCTGACAGCCCAATTCAAGCCCCAACGTACTTCCACACGCAGTGTATGGGCACTGTTTGGTTAAGTAAAAGGTTAATACTATTGAGTTGGAAACAGGAGAGTAAGGACATGTGTATTGATTTCATATGGCATAGATGCTTAAGTCTTCGGGCCGTGTCGTATGCCATGTGGAGTTTATATTGATATCAGATGTTCTTAGAAGGGTGAGGGCGTAGATGTGTTCTATCGCATGTACGTACCTTCAGGGCCCCGACTGTGGTCTAATATGTGCAGTTATGCACGAGTTCGCATTTAATTGATTGGGTCGGCATTCCCGACACAACATGTGGGCCCCGGTTGAGCAGATGCTATCAGTCGTTGTTTAAGCGGGATCAGTCTCACATGGGTTGTCCAACTCAATAGTGTCAACTTGTTGAAAAATAACAAATCTTAGTCTACCCTACCAAGCATACCAAAGGCAAGGTGTGCTATTATTCCGGAGGCTTACGGGCTAACTAAGTCGTGTGGGTAAAGATGTACACCCCTGCAGGGTTTAAAACTATTCGAATAGCCGTGTCCACGGTCATGGACAACGCTTGAGTTGATGTCATCTGTATAGACTTTGCTCTAATTTCGGTTTTTGGGGAATACTTCGGCATAATTGGTGTCATGCAATGTTTGATAGTAATCTGTCCCATTATTACTGTTACTATTTATGATTATGCTCTCATTTACTTACTGTTTTAGTCCAAATTGATTTATTAAAATTGCTTTGTCAAAACTTAGTAATTATAGGTTAAGATGTATTGCTTTATGCAAAATTGAACCATTAAAGCCTTCCTGTTGTTAACCTTATGCATGTAAAATTCCTAATCCTTATATAGGTCTTATCAAACACTTTCTTTTATTAGTTTGTGTAAGTCTTGCTGAGTACCTTCTGTACTCAGGGTTTATGACCTCTTGTTGCAGGTGAGGATAGTTATCTGTATGAGATGCCCATTAGCGTCGATCCGGGTGACGCTAACGAGTGAAGCTAGTTCTAGTCTCCATGCAATAGCCTGCGGGATGGGGCCATTGGTGGTTTTGTTGTTTATTTTGCTTCATTGTTGAACTTTTGTGATGACCAAAGTTATCTCGTTATCAGTAGCAAAATCATATCTTTGTAAAACCGAACCAAGATGTAACTTGTCATGTATAATTATGTAAATGTATGACTTGTATGTGGATGATGCAATGTTGTTTAAGGATATATGCGCAATAGTCACTAATCCTGGGAACTATTGCGTGACATATATCCGGGAACCTAAATATTAGAATTGTTACTTATTATTATTATGCTTCTAGTATGATTTTTAATGAGGGAATTACATGTTCCTTAATTAAGAATTATGCTACCAGTATAATTTTAATTCGGCACGTTCCAATATTTGAGGGTCCTACAGCTTTAATCCCAGTCAAGTTGCCCTTGGGTTGTGGCGCTCCACTGGAATGTTTATATCATTATTTCATTTTCTGTTTCTCGTTTACAAAATGTTTCCGCTGTAAAATTTCACCGATGTGTATATTCTTCTCTTGTATGCTTGTGATATAATGTTGTAAGGATATGTGTATGTTAGCAGCTGATTCTGGGAGCTAACATAAGACACATATCCGGGAACCTGAATGTTGGATTTGTAACTTGTTAAGAATTATGCTTCTAGTATAATTTTTAATTAAGGACCGGTTGTTCTTGATTAAGACTTATGCTTTAAGTATGATTCTTAATTCGGCATAAATTCCAATATTCCGGGTCCTTACAACAAGCCAGTAATGAAACGCTACTAATTGCGCCCACTCCTACGCCACTACAGCAATAAACGCACACGTTACCAGTAGACAATAAACTACATGCACCATGTACTTGCACATTCTAGCCAGATGCAAAAACATGACTACTAACTAGAAACGAAACAATCAATGTGTGCCTGACTATGAGTTAGCCATGCAAAAGAAAATGGATGCAATCAAGGATTAATCAACAAACACCCCCTAATCCTTAATGCGTTTTCTTGATCTCTACGATACCGATCCTTGTGCGCAACTCCTAGAACTTGACGTCGTCGATGTCACCGGCCATGTCGCTACCGTTGTAGCCGACAAACCGTGGCCCCTCCAATTTCTTCACGTAACGACAGTCATAGCTTCGCGTAACAGCAATGTACCACCTGGTGTCGCACCCTGACTATGGAGGCACCATACCACCGGCCACTGAGCCACGCGCCATGCGCAGACTCTCGTGCGCCCTCCTGCCTCGACGTCGGCGCTTCGCCATGCGACCGTCGCGCTACCAGAGGTCGCCCACACCAACCGCAAGAACTGTGAGGCCTCCCGCGTCGCTTGTTGCGCCCTTCGCGCCACATCCGTGCTGTTGGCCACTGGCCTGACGTCATGCCATGTGTTCGCATAGCCGCTGCGCCTCACACCTGCGTGCGCCCGAAGCCGTGCCAACGCGCTGCCGCGCCCAGAGCCTCGCCACGCTAGCCCTGGGTCAAGCTACGTCGTGCGCCGCCCAGGGCCGAAACTGCCGCTGTCGGCCCCACTACCCACTGCACGTCGCCGCTCCGTGAGGCCTTCGTGTGAACCTCCAGCAGCCGCCGCCAAATTTCGCTGCCGCCGAAGCCCGCCAAAGTCGCGCTGAGCCGTCGTCACCCTCCACACCGCCGTTGCGTGCTCTGCGCGCCGCCTCCGCACGTGTTGTGTAGACCGTCGTGTGTGTGGCCACTGTCGCGCTACTTCATGCGCACGCCCCTTGGCCGCTCACACTCTGCCACGTCGCCGCATGCCGCCAGCTTCTGCGCTCGATGCGTGTCGCCACGCACCATCGCTGTACCGTGCGGACAGGCAGACCGGCTGTGCAATGCTGAGGGTGAGCACATAGAGCCGGTTGTGCGTGCGGTTTACCCGAGCAAGTATGCGACGTTGTCGGTCACGAATAGTGAGCACGCCGTCCTGGATGAGCATCTGGTAGCCGTTCCCATCGAACTACCCGAGGCTCACTATGTTGCTACACAGTTGTGGGATGTAGTACACCCCCGTCAGCGCAAGGTGCTCTCTGTTCCGACTGGTGAATAGGATGGTGCCGCGCCCGCGTATATCCACCACTGAGCCATCGCCGAACTTGACGGAGCCGGTGACGCCCTCGTCCATCTCCGCGAAGCTTGCCTAGCACCCAAACATGTGATTGCTGGCACCGGTATCTAGGTACCAAGCGTCGTCATGGGCATCCTCATTGCGCCCTAGATGCACCTGCACGTGCACCTCGCTGAGCACCACATCAGTGCCTGCGCTCACAGAAGCCTTGGTGAGCGCGCACACATGCGCCATGAGAAGCGTAGATTCGTCGTCGTCGTCATCAACGTACATGAGATTAACTTGCTCGGCACGCTTAGGCTTGCGGCAGTCCCTAGAGTAATGTCCGTACCTATCGCAGTTGTAGCACTGAACCTGCGACATGTGACGGCGCACACTGGACGAGCCACCGTCCTTGCTGTCATGCCCGCCTTTGCCGCGCCCATGGCCACGTGGCTTACCGCAATAACGGTTATCACCGCCAGAGGAGCTATCGCCTTGCTCCCTCTTCTTGGCGCGTGCGAGCCACTCCTCTTCAGTGAGGAGGAGACGTCCACCGGAGCTGCCCGAGTCGTCACGCGTGTAGCGCTGCTCCACTGATCGAAGCCAGCCAGTGAGCTTTTCGATCGACAACATGCTCAAGTCAAGCAGTGTCTCGTCGAGATTGTCACCTGTGTATACTTGGGTGGCACAACACGAAGGAATTTTTTGACTACCTTTTCTTCTTCCAACATGTCGCCTAGGATCTGGAGATTGTTGACAAGTCCCGTGATTCTTATGGAGAAGTTGTCCACCGACTCACCATCCATGAATTCGATATCCTCGAATTCCTTGCGAAGCTTCTATGCATTCGCCTCGTGAACGCGCTCGACGCCCATCCGCATCGTCTTCACAGCGGCCCACGCTTGCTTGGTCGTGTCCTTCACCGCCAATGTGGATAGCAAGTCCGGCGACACCACACGGAGGATGGCAGACAGTGCCAGTCTATCGTTGCGGTAATCGGCGTTGCTAGGTTCGATCGCCTCCCACAGGCCTTGTGCCTGTAGGTTCACCCTCATCACGAGGGCCCAGTCGGTGTAGTTCGTCCGTGTCAGCATGTGGTAGACCATTGATCCTGTCGTCTCGCTTAACACCCGCTGCACCATACGCTCTTGGCTGCCGTTGCTGCCGGATCCAATCTCGCGATCGCCATTACCGCCGAGATTGATCGTGCGAGTAGTGCTTCCGTCGCCTTGCACCAAAGATGACTTGGTAGGAGAACGTGAACCGTCGCGCGACATATTCACAGGCAGGAGAGCACGAAGCTCTGAAACCAATTGTTAGCCCGCTCGCCGATGTCTACGCATGTGAAACGCCTGAAACACAGAACACACACACTCGCTTAGTGCACCAATCAACAGAGATGAACAAGTGAACACAAAGACGTTTTTTTATGCTGCCAAATGCCACAGCATTTTCTGTATTTTTCTCTTATTTATACTGAATACTAGCACCCACTGTCGAACGGCATAACTGCTATCAGCCATGCAATACTCACGCAAGCCAGCAATGAAACGCTACTTATTGCACCCACTCCTACGCCACTACGGCAATAAACGCACACGTTACCAGTAGGCAATAAACTACACGCACCATGTACTTGCATGTTCTAGCCAGATGCAAAAACATGACTGCTGACTAGAAACAAAAACAATCAATGTGTGCCTGACTGTGAGTTAGCCGTGCAAAAGAAAACGGATGTAATCAAGGATTAATCAACACCGTATTCCAAAAATTATACTTTTTGCTCATGGTTTACTATCTTATGTGAATTTCTCTTTTAAGGCCCCGTTTGGAACGTTGGAGTTTTACAAGAATTTTGTGCGGTCCAAAACAATCCCTACAAAATCTTGGGAAATCCTTGCATTCAAGCAAAGAATTTTATAGAAATTTTGATGGGATTGTGTTGGTTCCCACAAAATTTGTGTGAGATTCTAGTGTTCCTAACGGGCCCTTAATGTTTAGTTATTCATGGATACTGTTCCTTAGGATTGACTTATTCCAAAAATTGTACCTTTTGCTCATGGTTTAGTATCTGATGTGAATTTCTCATTTTAAGGCCCCGTTTGGAACGTTGGAGTTTTACAAGAATTTTGTGTGATCCAAAACAATCCCTACAAATATTAGGAAATTCTTGCATTCAAACAAAGAATTTTATAGAAATTTTGATGGGATTGTGTTGGTTCCCACCAAATTTGTGCGGATTCTAGTGTTCCTAGCGGGCCCTTAATTGAGTTCCAGAATACATCTTATTATATGACGAGTTAGTGCATAACAGGTAGGTTATGGTACTCACACATATTACAGAATAGCTACTTCACTGAGAGTTAATTTGTTTCGTTTTCTTCTTCCATAAGATACTTAATTATGTCGCAGGGCTTGTCTTGCCGGTCAAAGTTCTTCCTCTTATGCAAGAGAGTAGCTGAGATCATTTGGGCTGATTATCCAAACGAAGAAGCAGGATGATCATCCACACCCCACCCTCAATTGGTTGTCATCATTTGGAATGACCGGCCGGATCAATGTCTTTAAAAAGTTCTGAAAAAAAGAAGCATAAACGAGTACATATTGTTCATATTGAGAAATAAAATGGTTCTAATTGTAACAGTAAACAAAACTGAACTTCATCTGCATCCTCTACACTTGCCACATTGTGCAATCCATGTGCACGCAGCGATCCATTTAGAATTTGCAAGTTCTTCAGCTCACTAAATATCACAATGAAAATCACCTCTCTTAATCCCAAATTCTGACAAACTATGTAACTCAATTAGGCAGCTAATTCCATTTGGTACACAAGGTTAACTGTAGAAATCACCAATTATATCCTTGGTATGCAAATTTAAAAGACGGAAAATGGTGGTTGGAAGGGATGATGGGCTTGGTCCTAGAGCCAGATAACGTAACTGCTTCAAGTTGCAGATTGAGCAGCAAACTACTTCATGAGCCAGTAGTTCATAGCGCAGCATACTTCCAACTAGCTAGGTGCGCTATCTGATTTGAACATAAGAGTGCTTGCGAACCACCAAAGCCCCTTGTCTGCGTATCTTGGCTGACCACAAGTAGTTTGAAGTTAGCCCTGCCCAATAACTGAGAAAAAGATCAAGTGATGCATTCTTTGCTTCTTCTCTTGTTATGTTAGATCTGTCCTTACCTATTGCGTGCCTGTGTGCCGCATGTTTTCTTTACTTCTTAGACCTTGCCAAGGACCCTTTTGGCCATCGTCAGTTCATCACTGCAGAACATGTTCAAAGTAAGTAGTACATATCTTTTACCATAAATGTAGCCATGCAAGTAATCCAACACCAACCTGCTGGTGTATTGTAGAACAGTCCAAATCTCATATGGTCAGTTTTACCATTAGACCGCTGGTCAGTGTTTTTTTACCGGGGGCAGTAAGGCCGGTTTGGCCGAAAATCGCAAAATTTCGGCCAAATTTAGCGATTTTGCTTTGATTTTTGTGTATTTTATTTTTTTAAAAAAAAATCAAATTCAAACAAAATTCAAGCAAATTCGATTTTTTAAACCCGGTTTGAATTCCTTAGGGGGGCGATATAAACGAAAATTGGCGATTATATGTTCTTCAGCCCTCTCGCGCATGCTTGCCGCATGCTATGCTACGAGAACACAGAATCGCCGCATCATTCCAACACAAAGCGCTTTAAAGTTTAGAGCCTTTCTGATCCTCTTGCCAATTCTGCCTAGCTCATCTTTATAGCAAAGCATTCAATGAATTCCTCTTGTGTGTAAGAACTTTCCGTTATTGAAAGAAGAAACGAAAAGAGAAGGATAACTCCAAACTTCCCCGCTTCACTTGTAATCACACACACAGCCTCTCTACCAAACTCTTGTCACTCTTGCCCCATGGATCTGTGTTCACTTAAATCCAATCCCCCTTCTCCATCCTCCCATCCATCCATGGTTTTGCAGTTCCATCCACTGTGTGATCTCTCATCTTCCTAGCCACCATTGCTTGTTTGATATCCATGTCCATGGCGCAGCCTCCCTGAAGAAGATCAAGACGGGACTACTGGACTCCGGTCTTCCATACAAGCATCAGCATGCGGCTCCCGTCCGGCCATGACTCTACCTCTTTTCGATCCGTCTGTACCGGTCCTGATGCTGCCCTTCGATCCTGAGTTGGCAGCGGCGGACCTAGTATTTCTAGCATGGATATGTTCGAAGTTTCAAATATTATTTAATGTAAAATATAAAGGTCAATAATAGCAAAAATCAAAGTACAAATTGTTGTTCATACTATAGATAATATCTCAAATAATTTAAAGAAATTACAAAATAAATAAGAAAAATTAGAATTCAACTTGATCATCCTTGGTTCTTGAGAGTGAGATATGATGTCATCATTCTTGACTTGCAAAAAGAATTCTGCTCAAAAAATGTAACCAAGCAATCATTCACGTATTGCTCCCTCATTCTTCACATAATTTATTGAACAAAATACTCTCTCAACACTAACAGCTGCTACCGGAGGAATTAGCACAAATGTTAGAAGCTTGTAAACGAGTTTATAACTGAGGCTCTTCTTCGTTGGAACAAGCCTAATAGAAAGCTCGAAGTCGGAGAGTGTCGCCTTCTACAGCTTGACAGACGAGAAGGCTTTCTCTTTGGCTCTCCCGGAGGTACGTGGTAAATTAAGTGTCGTGCGGATGGCTTTCTCTCATGGACAAGGCCGCATCCGTGGAGCTGCTGAATCTGTTCACTAGCGCCCGCCGGGCGACGAGTGCATCGCGACGTCCTTCGCGAGATGCGTGCCGATGGACGACGGCCGGTGGGTACTCCGTCCTGACGTCGACAATCATCCTGCCGTTGCTGCCATCAAGCTAATTAATCGAGATGAGGGACGTGTTCTTCCGTGAGATCGTGCTCTCCTCCTCTCCACCTGACTCTGGCCGCGACTGCGAGGCCATGGCCGTGCTCGCGAACTCGACGGAGGTCACGTTCTATACTATTTCGGGGTCCTCGGGGACAGCGCGTGGACACTGCTCCACACCAACTTTGCTGCATGAACTTCCACTGCCAGGAGAGAGGTCTTGGCAATCGGCTGCCTCGTAGAGATCTCCGTCTCTGACAGTGCTGGTGCAACTCCTACTCCTACAGCCACACCGATGCCATCCTTGGTTCCATCCACCTGCACAGCTCTGCCACCGCAGTCACCTGGAAGTGAACGGCGAGCTGCACCTCGTCCGCGCCATAGTTCGAGCGTTCCACGAGGCACGGCGATTCACTTACCGGCTTACCGAAACGTGGTTTACAAGCGCAATCTCCTCAATGGGACACCAGCGTGGTCCAGGGCTGTCAGCCAATCCGAAGAAATCTCTTCGGTTGAACCCCTCGGCAAGATGCAGCAGATGCTTCGGCAGAGACAAACTCAGCAAACCAATCTCGCTGGAAATCAAGCAACTAGAAGATACACATGCAGCCGATTGACTAGAAGTTGAAGATGCACACGCGCTAGAAGATTTGGTGCTGCCTGCTCTCACGGCACAACAACGTTTTTTTTCTTTGTATTGCTTCTATCTTGCGGTACAGAACTTATAAGACTCAATGTGCTTATAAAGGCTGAAGCTCAAACCGTACATGGACTCGGAGTCGTACACGACTTGGATACGGACTCTGCATAAGGCATGCAAAAACAAATACGAATACTACTACATGGTTTCCAAAAACTTGGTGGGATTGCAATCAATCATCCCGAATTGAGTCAATACCTTCTTGGCGTAAGCTTCCTGCTTGATTGTGATACGGCCTTCTTCTTGCTTGACCTCAATCCCGAGATAGTAATTGAGCAATCCGAGATCACTCATCTCGAATTCAGACATCATTTGCCGCTTGAACGCCGCGATCGCACCTGGATCTTCTCCTATCACAATGAGGTCATCAACATATACACCGATAATGACTCCTGCCCGGCCTATTCCTCTTGTGTACACAGCTTGTTCTTGAGCACACTTCACAAATCCGAGCCGCTTCAAACTTCTATCATGTCGTATGTTCCAGGCCCATGGCATCTGCCGAAGCCCGTAGAGTGCCTTGCTCAATTTAAGCACCAAGTGCTCCTTGTTCTTCATCAGAAATCCTTCGGTCAAGCAACATACACTTCTTCCTCGAGCTCCCCATTCAGGAAAGCAGACTTGACATCGAGGTGGTGAACTTGCCAGCCGCGATTGGCAGCGGTGGCAAGGATGACGCGCACGGTGTCGAGCCTGGCCACCGGTGCAAATACCTCCTCGAAATCAATTCTTTGTCGCTGAACATATCCTTTCGCGACCAGCCTTGCCTTGTGATTGATCACGTCTTCATCTAAGTTCTTCTTCAGTTTGTAAACCCATTTGAGCCCAATTGGCTTGTGTCCAGCAGGTAGCGCCGTGAGGGTCCAAGTTTCATTATTCTCAATGGACTCAATCTCCTTGGCCATGGCGTCCTTCCAGGCTTGCTGCCCAGCGACCTCGTGGTAGCAGGACAGCTCCTCCGTCTCCACGAGCATGGCCTCTTCTTCCATGTCCTCCTCGTCAAGCTCCACCCTTCGAGCATCTCTCATGATGTCGTCAATGTACCTATAGCGAACAGACCCATCGTCGGTGCTGCCGCCCCCACCCGGCAGCGGTGTGGCCACAACCGCAGCAGGCATGGTAAGATCATCTGCCAGTGATCTAGGGGCTGGCGTCACCATCGGAGTGGTGGGAGATGTCGGGGAGGTTGCTTCCGTGCGTGCCGTAGCACGCACCCTGGTTACTGGCCCTCCTGGCGTCACCTCACCGGCTAGCGGAGTCGATGAAGGGGCTGGGTGAACTTGTGCCGTGGGCGCTGGCTCGCCTGCCGGGCCACCCGCGAGCGGCACAAAGCCGCCCTCTGTTAGCTCAGTGCTGCACTCCTCGACGGCGAAATCCGATGGATCCCCATCGCCTGTGCCTGTACTCCAGCTGCACTCCACATTTTCTTCAAATTTGACATCACGACTTACATGAATTTTTCCGCATCGTGGATCAAACAGGCGGTGCGCCTTGCAACCGTCCTCGACACCAAGATACACCATCGACTGGCTTTGGTTGTCTAGTTTCTTCAGGTGTGGTGTTGTCACCTTCGCGTGTGCCGTGTAGCCGAACACACGAAGATGTGCCAGATGCGGCTTCCTTCCGTTCCAAGCCTCGAACGGAGTGCATTCGCCCAGCGCCTTCATTGGCAAGCGGTTCAGCAAGTACACCGCGTGCCGCACCGCCTCCCCCCAAAATCTTCCTGGCACGTTAATGCTCTTAAGAAGGGACTTTGCCATCGCCATCATGGTCCTATTCCTCTGCTCCACCACACCGTTTTGTTGTGGCATGTATGGCGCGGTGAGGTGCCGCTTGATCCCGGCCTCCTCGCAAAGCCGGATGAACTCAACAGAGAGAAACTCCCCTCCACGATCAGTCCTCAACGTCTTAATGCACCGCTCGCTCGTGTTCTCGACCTGCAACTTGAATCTTCGGAACACAGAGCAGGCTTGGTCCTTCGTCTTGATCACGTACAGCCACATCCACCTTGAGTAATCATCAACAATTAATATGAAATAACTGTTACCAGCGAGGCTCGAAGGTGTGATTGGCACGTAGAGGTCAAGATGTAGCGCCGAGCGCTTCTCCGCTTCAGAATTTGCCGCCGAACGGCCGCTTTGCTCGCTTGCCACCAAACATCCTTGACACAACTGGTTCGGGTGTGTGATCAACGGCACGCTTGCCGCCATCTCCTTGTCAACGAGCAGCTTCATAGCGTGGAAGTTGACATGGCCAAGCCTGGCATGCCATAGCCATGCTGGATCTTCAAGGTTCACCAGGAGGCACACCGCCTCCGCCAGATGCAACTCAATTTGGTAAAGACGATTTGCAGTGCGTCTCACCTTCATGAGCAGCCTCGCATGACTTTTGTCAAGCACCTACAGGGCATCCTCGTCCATGATCACTTTGTGGCCGGTCTTAGTTAGTTGTCCGAGGCTCACGATGTTGCTGCGGAGCCTTGGGATGTAGTATACATCCTGGAGCAGCCATTGATCCCGCTCTGCAAAGCGACAGGATTGATCCCTTGCCCATGATTTGCATCGTCGAGCCGTCGCCGAATTTGACCTTGCCGGTGACATTCTCGTCCAGCTCGCGGAACTTCACCCTGTCGCCGGTCATGTGGTTGCTCGCCCCATTGTCCAAATACCAAACATGACAGGGGGCAACCTTCTCCTCTGCGCCGCACAGCTTCGGCCTCGTCTTCTCCTCGCTCAGCAGGACGACATCCTATCGCTCCCGCCATTTCGGCGCCATCTCCTCCAACACCGCGAGCAGTAGGGCTGGCTCAGTGTCGTCCGCGCGCGCTGAGGTGCGCCTCCTCCTCCTTCTTCGAGGCCCTGCATTCATATGCATAGTGGCCCCATCTTGTCACAGTTAAAACAGTGGATGTGGCTCTTGTCACGGCCACCACCGCCGGAACCACTCGCGCTATTTTTGCGTGGCGGCCAGGCTCACCGTGGCCGCCCCTGCCACGGCCTTTGCCACGTCCGCGTCCACCCCGGCCGTGGTTGCTGCTATCTGCAGGAGCGTGGGATTTGCCCTTGTTGCTCGATGAGTCGCCGCCATCCTTCTTCTGCCGCGCCTACCACTCGGCCTGAGTGAGCAGGAGCTGGCCGTCGCCGTTGCTATTGCTGCCAGATGCACGCGGGCGTGTACGCTCTTCATAAGTCTTCAGCCGCCCCATGGCTTCCTCGAATGGCATGGTGTCGAGGTCGTAGAACTGCTCGATCCCGGCGATCACACTCAAGAATCGATCCGGCACGGTGTAGAATAGTTTCTTGACCAATGCGGCATCGTCGAGCGTCGCCCCCAGGTTGGCGTACCTGACGGACATGCCGTTGAGCCTTCCAAAGATATCGTCGTGGTCTCTCCTGAGGACCTAATAGGCGACTAGAGGGGGTGAATAGGAGCACCGAATCTTTTTTGCAAAGATAAAGGATTCAACTCGCAAATCGCAAATCACTCCAATAGCAATGAGAGCTAGGAAGATGAAAGCTTAAGCACAGTGGAATACTTGAAATGAATCCACTCCTAAACCCTCAAAGCACAACAGCGAACTCCCTGAAGAAATCTTGAAAAATCTGGGACAAAGGTACTACCACTGTTGTAAGTGCGGTACTACCTCATCGCGGTACTACCACAGGCAAATGTGCGGTACTATCGCAACGCGGTACTACCTCAGGTAAAAGTGCGGTACTACCTTTTATCCTGATGATGAACAGGACAGCTTGAAAACGAAATCGAAAATCGACATAATTTTTAAACCGTAAGGCCAAAACCCACCAAATTTGGAACACACCTTCCTAAGGGTATTAGGAACCTATTCCAAGTGGCGATCGTCCAGATCTACGTCAAAGTTTCGATCTTTTTCAGTTTTACCTAAGAAGGGCAAAAAACCGAGCAAAACGAAAAACTTGATCCAACTCTTGCTTGTGGGAGATTCATGATCTAGGTGACCTTAGATACGTTCCCACATGTCACAGCAAGGAGTAAGAGTGCACAAGAACAACCAAAAAACCATAGGATCAAGGAAGCACCCAAAATCATCAAAAGAGAAGGAAGAACACAAGAGGGGAGCTCATCTTTGGAAGAACATCCATAGATAGATTCATGATGTTGCTGATTCTGACCACTCCCTCAAGTAGGACTAGAGCTCCATCCAAGAGCATACACATCAATCCATCTCTAGAGCCTAAGCCTCTCTTTTCTTCCCTAAACCCTAAAAACCAAACTAGGGTTTGCAAAATGAAGTGCTTCAATTCGTGAATAGCACCCTCTCTATTTATATGAGGCCTAGAGCTTCTAGAAGACTTAACCCTAATGGGCTCCCGTTAGGCCTAATAACAAACAGGACACACACGCACGCATTTTAAAGCGCCGCCTTATCCACTTCTTGACGCACCGCCTTGCGTCATGGGTTGGCATTAGGTCACCAAGGTGGTATTTGATGAAATTACCAAAATACCCTTCTCGATCCTTCTCCATGAACCGAGTCCAACTCGTCGAAGCAATCGCTCGCTTCCGCCACGTAGGTTGATCAACGGCTCTCATCATGTCGGCAAGTCTCTCCGTCCAATCCCATCGAACCTCCAAGGCACTTGCACCGACCCCGCCGCTTGATCCAACCAACAGATCGAATCTACGGCTCGATCCACCTCGTCCCATTCGTGCCATGCTTGAGTCACTCGACCTCACCGCATCCATGATCGCTTCGACCTCACTCTCCAAGCTTAGTCCCGATCCTCCTCGCCGCTGACCGTCGTTGACTGCAAGCCACCGCACAAAGAATAGACCAAGAAATCGCCTCCGGAACAAGTTCTTCACAACTTGACCCACGTTAGCTCAAAACATGCAATATGCAACATATATGCATTAACAAACATGGAAATGACATAACCCAAAACAATTCTCAAATTGAAATAACATTCACTCAAATCATTCCAAAACGGTACTACCGCTATATCCATCGGTATTACCGCATCCGCGGTCATACCTCTCAATCAACTCATGGTCGTATCGCAACTTGGAGTAATCCAAAACTCTCCAAAACCACTCCTCTGAATTTGCATACCGCAAAACAACGGTCATACCGGCGTGCGGTATTACCGACAAGCAAGATGCGGTCATACCGCTCCACAAGGAAATCCAAAACCATTTTGCATTCGCTCGGTTTTTCCATACCGCTTAACAACAAACGGTCGTTTCAAGAAGCGGTATTACATGCATTTAACACGCCTTTGACTACCGATTATCCCGACAGCTTCTTTAAACTTTCGACAAACATGAATTCCAACAAACCTTCAACCAAATTGCCAATTGTATCATCACCTAGGATCATGAGCATATTATGAGACCCCGACGTTTATTAGGCTCATAATACTTAGTCATCCAATTGACCCTAGTATTATCAACCAAATAAACTCGGTCTCGAGAGATGTATACTTCCTGAATGCAAGACACATACCTCACAACAAAAGAATGCATCAATTCCATACAACATATAGTACATAAGCAACAAACCGAAGTTAACATTAATATGGAATAGATATTACAAAAGAGAGGCCCAGAGGCCAAATAACAATAGTTACAAAAGATAACAGCGGAAGCAAAAGTGCCATAAAGATGGCCAAAATAAGAGCCAACCAAGGTGCCTTTAGCCCACAAGGCAATCGACCGACCGCCAAGCTAGTCGCTCTCCCAACCACCAAGACAACAAGAAAAGTAAAGCCCTTTGGGCTCTACCTCCTCTGCAACAAAGTTGTTAAGCAAAGCAAATGAGTACAATAACTTGTTTATTGTACTGCAAGACCGACGTAAGATAATAACAACTATAATTTAGCTACATGCAAGCTTAATTTGAGTGGATGGGGCTTTGGACTCATTTTAGCTTAAAGCAAGTTTCAGTTGCAATAACATAGTAGATTGAAAGCAATTTGACAAAGCATTTTTAATTGTTGAAATAACAACGCGATAATAACATAATAACAACAACAAGAACAATCCTGGAAGTGACTAACCCAAGTCACCACAACAATAGCATGAACTCCCCGTTCATACCAACCCATCAAGTTTTAATTAAAAGTTTGAGACTAGTCTTGAACGACCTTACCAAGCATGTCCATAACCTAGGACGAGGCTATTCGAATAGTTTTATCCCTGCAGGGTGTACCACTGTACCCACACGTCAGACCGCCTTTCCTTTACGCACACTTCCGAAGGTGTGCTGGCACGGCTAAGTCCTACGAGACCTTTCCAAAGGATGAATGCTAATTACGAGCTGCACAACCCACGGGGGGAAGGAGACATCACACAACCTTCCCGGAAGCTAATGCTCCCCTCCCACACTATACATATACATTTGTTTTTGAAAACACACCAACCGAGCTCGCTCATAATTAACACCTCCTAGAGTACTTAGTCAAGAGGGGTTCCATATGCCCCTCGCGTGGTTAGTACGCGAAATTGCTTGGCTTAGTGACCCAAGTACTCGGTCCTTAGGGACCCAGGCATACCACCACATCCAAAAACCGCACCATCCATCCAATATGCCCAAGCCTAAATCAATCTTTTATTTTCAGTTTTTGATTTTACAAATTAATCAAAGCACAAGTGCTGGACATATAGGAGTAATAATCATTTTTGAGTGATCAAGATCATCGACTAAGTCGATGATCGCCCAATACTACCGATAGCTAAGCATGTCTAAGCAGTAGGAAACGCAACTACTAAGTGATAAGAGCTCATCCAACGAGCTCAAACCACAGCGAATAACCTAGGCTCATTGGTAGTAGAGGATAAAGAATTCCTACAGATTATGCGACTATAGGATTACTAACGACATTTAACACAAAGTAGCATGCATACATAGAAGTAAAACAAAGTATTAAGCTTTAAAGTAATGGGACATGATGGGAAATGGTCAAACTGCTTGCCTTGTTGCTGGCCAAGTTGTGGCAGAGGGTCGCTCTCGGGATCACCACAAATGTCGGCTTCAACGGAAAAGCGAGAAAGAACCGATAAGAACGATTTAAACACAACAAAGACAGCACAACAAACGAACTCCAAATTCTCTGAATTTTCTACAGCAGCAAGGATGATTTTAGGAAATTTTGCAACAAGAACCAATTGATTTGGATTCTCAATGCAAAAGTTATGAGCAAAACAATTCTGCTCAGCCTATTAATTAGAAATATGTTACTGTTCATCGCAAAATTTTCTAGAATAGAAGTGAAGCTGAAATTTTACTGTAAAACCAGCACCTCATGAGATGAATAACACAATTGAGTTCACCTCATTTGGAGCTAGTATGCACTTCCTACCATTTTTCAAAACAAGAACTTGAACAAAATTATAATGCACAAGTCCTCAATTTCCTAACAGCAACATGCTCAAAACCAATTTTCACAGTGAGTTCACTAAGAGAGGAAACCAACAAAGTTGGTCTCACCCAAAAATAATCTATAGAGCATTAGTTATGTATTTTACAAGTTAAGCATTAATTTGAGTGTATATTTAAAGTGAGTTTTAAAATCTTATGGCAAAATTGTGCTCTGGAGCTGAACTCAACTTACAATCATTTTTGGATTAAAGTCAAGTTCAAGACAGAGCTAACACAATTTGAATGACCTCATTTGGAATTAAAATGAAAGAGATATGAAATTCTAAAGTCTATACCTTATTTCAGTTTAACTAAGACTTCACTGGAATTTCTAAAACTCACAAGGGTATGGGAGGACGTGAGCCACAGATTTCAGATCCAACGGCTCAAGACCTCCCAGAGAACATCACACACGCCAAGACGTGAAGTCCAGAGGTCCCGGACCTCTTAGCAACTCACATGCGCGAGGTGAGGGGAGGTCGTGGCCGTAGATGGGAGATCCAACGGACCACAACACGTAAAGGAGGTCCTAATGCACCAGATCTAAAGGGGAGGTCCTCAACGGTGAGATGACCTCGAGGAGGTCCTAAGCGATAGATCTAAACATCACAGACCTCCAGGGAGGTCTGGACGGCTACGATTGCGCAAGGGAGGTCTTGGACGCTCCAGATCTCCTCGGAGGAGGTCCGGGCGCCCTGCACCAGCGCTTTAACTCAAGCGCGCAGCGCTTGGACATGAATAAATGCGCGCGGGACCATGAGGAGGTCCGCGCGAGGGAGGTTTTAAATGCGCACAAGAGACAGGTTTAATGGCATTTATCGCTAACCCCATGATTGCAATGATTGGGCATTAAAACGGTGAATTTATGTCCTAAAAACGACAATGACACGCTCGGGACGTCCGACAAAATCCCGAGCGGGAAGAAGTGATCCTCGCCGGCGATGTAGAGCCCGCCGGTGAGGTCCACGATACCGCGGGTCCGCAATAACCATGCGCACAATGGTCCTCCTCTCAACGGCGGCGACGGCCTTGAACGCCGCCGAGCCGAGAGGTCAAAAGATGACCAAAGACGGCCAAACTACGAAAATGCAAAATGGAGCTCAGCGCGACAATCAAGCGTGTGCCAAAACTTAAGCTCCGCAACATGCATTCAGCGGGTGCCAAGATCTAAAGGACTAACAGGAGGTGTACCGGAGGTCCTAAGGTGCCGGGAGGTCGTGGAGGTGATGACCGGAGTTGGGGAAGGCAAGGAAGCTTCACGACCCAAAGCTCCACTCCAAGCTCGACTTTGTCCACCTCTGAAAAATGCCCAAACAATTCAAGTTAGGGTTAACTTCCAAGAGGTTTTCAGGAGCAAAAGTGAGCAAGGTTTGAAGGAGGGAGCCACTGGAACCCTTGTCTCACTGAGGAGCTCCAAGGACATCAACAATGGCAGCCAAGATGGGAGGTGAGTTTGGGGATGAGGAGCTCAGCCACGCACAAGTGCAAGGCTGAGGTCAATTGTGTGCAAAGGAAGCCAAGGAGGATTCCCAGGGGTGACTTATAGACTGAGGTGAAGGTTATGAGCTGGGGCTAGCTCCATGGTGAGCTTAGCCCACGGGTTGGTCCATGGGGTGGACAAGACATAAAGGTTGACAAGGTGACAGGCCTGTGCTGACCTGAAAGGCGGAAAGCTGACCTGCATTAAATGCGGGTCACAGAGAGTCAAAAGGTGCACAGAGGCTGGCGCGACAACTCCACCGCCGAGCACGCATGCGTGACCAAGGTAGGAGAAGAACAGGGGAGGTCCTGGTGACCGTTGGATAAGACCTGGGAGAGGTCCTAACCATCGGATCCAATTTTTGAACCGTTATGTTTTAAGTGGTTGGGTGGAGGTCCCAGCCATACAATCAAGGACGGGAGGTCGTGGCCCTCCGATTTCAATCGCGCAAAATACGTGAGGAAAAGGGACAGAGGTCCAAAGCGTTGGATCTCCATCCAACGGTGTGGACCTCCAATGAGGACTTAACTGCACGCGATCAAAAGGACATGAGGGGAGGTCATGGCCTTTGGATTTAAATCCAAGGGCACCGACTGATGGGGAGGTCTCGATATGATGCGCATAGCAGCAAGGGAGGTCAGACCGTTAGATTTTGATCTAAGGGTTCCGATCAAAAGAGGTGGAGGTCCCGAGCTTGCGCACGCACAAGGGAGGTCGGGGCCTTTAGATTTAGATCTAAGGGCTACGATCTCACGTCTTGCCGGGAGGTCTCAGTGCGCATGAGACAAAGGAGGTCGTGACCGTAGATTTTAATCTAACGGTGCACAACAAAAGATGGGGAGGTTGTGAGCGCTTGATATCGCGGGGAGGTCGTGAGTGTTGGATCTCGATCCAACGGCTCGACCTTGGTTAGGTGGGAGGTTTGTTTAGTTTAACAAAGGAGGGAGGTCGGGCCATGGATCTTGGATCCAAGGGTGTGACCTCACGCAGTGGGAGGACTGACCGAGTATGTTGAGGAGGAGGTCGTGGTCTGTTGGATTTGATCCAACGGCCACGACCTCAACAAGGTGGGATGACCCCGCCGCGATGGTTTAACAAATGAGGAGGTCTTTGAGGTTTAACACACAGGGAGGTCATGACCGTGATCTTTGATCCAACTGTTCACGACTGATGAGGTGGGAGGTCCTTGCGGTGTTGATCATGAGGAGGTCGTGGCGGTTGGATGTAAATCCAACCACGCGACTGATCAAGGTGGAGATGAGGTCTGGCGAGGTGCAGACATGGTTGGGCTGACCACTTGAACATGGCTAGCCCAAGGAACAGTGTAGGCTTTTAAATTTAGTTTTTAACAAATTGAAACTTAGCAGAATTATTTGAGATAGCAAATGAACTCCAAATTTGATGAAATTTTAACTGGAGCTTGCTGACAATGAGATCAACCTTGCATAAAATTTCCAGAGGTTATTATGCAATGCATTTTTCTCAGGAAATTTGTTAAGATTGTTTAAAGGATTGTTTTGCCTCCAAAAATTATCAAACAAGTCTTACAACTTGTGATATTTTTCAGAGGGGTCCCACCTCAGTTTTAGGACCAAGGAAAATACTTTCCAATTGTTTGGCACAAGATTTAAGATAATTGGAAAAGGAATTTGACTTTTGGTCAACAAGAGCTTTGTGTTTTTGGATTACACAACTCTTGGACAAGAATCACATGAGATTTTAGGTTTTTTCAAGATGTGAGAAAAAGTTTTAATTTCTACACATATAATTTTGCTTGAATAACCCTAATTATACATTTGGGATGTTACACATATCCTCATGGTGTTCACAATCTCCCCCTTGATGAACACATTGGCAATAACCCAAAAATGAATGTTTTGAGGTTTGAAAGTAAAAGAAAACAAGTTTTCGCACAAATGCACAATTTGGTCTTTTAGCAAGTAAAAGCAAGGAAGGTGACCAAATTGGCTTCAGAATAGTTTCAGCAGGTGAGATAAGGCAAAGAAAGCAAATGAAGCTTCAAATTCCAGAAACGAGCCAAAAATCTCACTTTAGGTCCAAAGGAAAGAGCAATTTTTCAACGTGACCTAAACCAAAACAGCATTTTTGTAAATTTTTCTCCCCCTTTGACAATGAATTCATCAAGGTGCATGGAGAAGATTGAGCATGAATGTAATGGAATGGCTGCAATTTTGTAATTTTTCATTTTTTTTCATTTTTTTTTAAACTTGAGCAAAAAGAGCCATGAAGATTATCCATAAAGACTGTACAAGTATTACACCAAGCCATATTATGAGAAGAAGCTATGTTCAATCATGGCAAAACATGTACAGCAAAGCTAAGACCAAAATAGTAATAATCTGAGATTAAAAGAATAGACAACATGACAAGGTGCTCAAGATCACAGTTTTAACTAAAGGTATCAAAAAATGAGTCAAGCCATGTCTATAAGCAAAATGGAGCCAGAAGCTAGAAAATGAGTCAATGTTGAGCATTTGAGATCAATTTTGAATCAATTTGTTCAAGCACTTAGAATTTAGCACTTTGAGCACTTTGCTGAAAATGATTGGTTTTATCTTAGTAAAGCACGTCATGGACTAGGAGCCATCCACAACTGCCTCCTAAGCTTCAACCAATTGCCAATTTGTTTTCTTAGCATTGTGCTAGATCTCAAGCCTCACTACGACCATCCCAAGCAACAAAAGCTTAAGAGAATAGTCTGGTCATCCAACACTCCCCGAGTTCATGCCTAGTGCAATGGCAAGCCGCCTCATGAGAAAGAATTGGTGAGATCAGTTTTTTTTTCGCACGTAAAAGCTCATTTTTCATTTGCTTGACTTAAGAATTATCAAAGCTCAATTTAAAACTCGTAATAGGTTCAAGACTCAATTAAGCCTATATGACATGGCATGAATCATGAGAGGATCACTATAGCAAAACTAGTCACAAGATCCAACAAGTCATATTATGATTCAGGTTTGCTCACAGATAATAAAGCTAGCATGGCAAAAGCTAAGCTATACATAAAAAGCCATAATGTAAGTCTAGCAAACTAGCACAAGACATGGTAGGATATAAAGCATAAAATCAAGTCATACAAGGATAATAATCAAAGCTCCACAAGTTTATATTACAATGCAAGTTGCTGAAATGAAAAATGCATTATGATACAAATGAAAGAAAAAAGAGCAAACTCCCCCTCAAAACAGGCCAAAAGGACTAACAACCCCCAACTCTCCCCGCAAAGAAGCAAAACGAGAAGAATCAAGAGCCTTAGTGAAAATATCAGCAACCTGTTGCTCAGACTCAACAAAATGAAGCACCACATCACCCTTCTCAACATGGTCTCTAAGGAAATGGTAGCGAATGTCAATATGCTTAGTCCTAGAATGTTGCACTGGGTTTTTAGCAATGTTAATGGCGCTAGTGTTGTCACAGAAAAGAGGAACACTACCCAAAAACAACCCATAGTCCCGAAGAGTAGATAAGATCCAGAGAACCTGAGAGCAACTACTGGCTGCAGCTACATACTCGACCTCGGCAGTGGACTGTGCAACAGAGGATTGTTTCCTAGAAGACCACGAGATAAGAGATGTGCCTAAGAAATGACAAGTGCCAGAAGTACTCTTCCTATCTACTTTACACCCAGCAAAATCAGCATCAGAAAAAGCCCGAATAGAGAGAGCAGAAGAAGAAGAATACCAAAGTCCAAGGTCAAGAGTGTCCTGGAGGTACCTGAATATGCGACGCACTGCTTGACGATGAGAAGCTCGAGGGGAAGCCTAAAATCGAGCGCATGCACACACAAATAATTGTATGTCCCTCGACGCCGTGAGAGGTAGAGGAGGAGCCAATCATGTCATGCGGTATTCTTCCGTCCACGAGCTCTCCATCCTCATCTGGGTCCAGCACAATGGTCGTGGCAATGGGAGTAGACATTGGTCTACTGCTTCCCATGTTGAAGTGACGAAGAAGGTCCTTTGTATACTTACTTTGATGAATGAAGGTGCCTTTTTTCAGTTGCTTGACTTGAAGACCAAGGAAGAAGGTCAATTCGCCCATCATGCTTATCTCAAACTCCCTGCTCATAGAATCTAAAAATCTAGACACCAAAGCATGAGAGGAACCACCGAATATGATATCATCCACATAAATCTGAACCAATAAGAAGTCACTGCCATGCCTGAGAGTGAACAAGGTTTTATCAACCAAACCCATTTTGAAATCATTCTTAAGCAAAAAAACTCTTAAGCCTATCATACCAAGCTCTAGGGGCTTGTTTCAATCCATACAAGGCTTTGGAGAGTTTAAAAACATGGTTTGGGAACTTAGGATTTTCAAAACCAGGTGGTTGCTTGACAAAGACCTCTTCTTCTATGAAACCATTCAGGAAAGCACTTTTGACATCCATTTGAAATAGCTTGAAGCCCTTGGATGCCGCAAATGCTAGCAAAATACGAATGGCTTCTAATCTAGCTACAGGAGCAAAGGTCTCCTCAAAGTCTAAGCCCTCTACCTGGGAATACCCTTGAGCTACAAGCCTAGCCTTGTTGCGAACTACCAACCCATCCTCACTTTGCTTATTTTTGAAAATCCATTTTGTTCCAATTACATGTTGATTAGGTGGAGGTTCAACTAAGGTCCGACTTGGTTTCTTTCAAAATTTTCAAGTTCTTCATGCATGGCATTGACCCAAGAGGCATCAGAAAGAGCATGGGTGATATCTCGGGGTTCAAAAGAAGCGACAAAAGTAGAATGTGCATGAGAATCAGAAGAAATGAACCTGGAGCGAGTGACTCACTCATGAATATCCCCAATAATCTGCTGTGGATGTCAGTCATTTGAATGTGAAGAGGAGCTCTGGTGCGTAGTGGCCTCTACCTCATGGGTCAGGAGGTAGGAACAGAGCCACTCGATTGTCGGTGAAGGTAGGAAGAGGCTGCTCATCTGAAGCTGGTGTAGTAGAAGCAGGCTCTCCAACCCTCTCAGAAATGACTGGAGGATGGATTTGGTCCTCATCCTCAGAGTCATCGTCGACGAAGATGCTTTCTCGAATATCAGGAACCTGTGTACCTGCAGCATCGGGTCTAGTACCAGGACTAGCCTCATCAAAAGTGACTTCGCAAGTCTCAACAATTTTGTTAGTGTCAAAATTAAATACATGATAGCCATGAGAATGAGCAGGATATCTAAGAAATATTCCATCAGAACATCTAGATTCAAATTTATCAAGGTTGCCATGTTTTAGAATGAAGCACTTGCAACCAAAAATCTTGAAATGAGAAACTTTGGGCTTATGAGCAAATCTGAGCTCATAGGAAGTCTTACCAATAACAGATCTCAAGAACACCCTATTAGAAATATAACAAGCAAGAAGATAGCCTCATTAAAACCTCCTAGGTGTGGAATGCTCATCTAGCATGGTCCCGCCATCTCTACAAGGGTCATATTCTTCCTCTCTACAACACCATTCTCATTGGGGAACTCTAGGTGAAGAAAATCGGTGCTCTAGCCCCTATCGTAACGTAAGGTGGCAAAGGAAGAATTCTTGAATTCTGTCCTATTGTCACTCCTAATGGCTCTCAAAGCACCAGAAGATCAACAAAGAAGTCTAAGGACCAAATCTCTAAAGAAACCAAATGCCTCGCCCTTAGAAACCGTAAAATAAACCCATGAATACCGGAGTAATCATCCACAATCACAAGCACATACCACTTACCACCGCAGATCGACTCTAGAAGGACCAACAGTGTCTAAGTGCAAGAGCTGACCTGGTCCATCGGTCATCACTAAGGTAAGAGGAGGATGAGAAGCAGAAACCATCTTACCATGTCTACAGGGTGTGCAAACAAGATCTCTAACAGCCTTCAGCCTAGGCAAACCTCTAATCAAATCCTTGCTACTGACTCTAGTCAAGTGGTCGAAACCTATGTGTCCAAGCCTACGATGCCACAAAACTAGTTCATGGGAATCAGAAGCAACAAGACACCTAGGGCTAGAAGCAGAAGAGATACAGAAATTAGCACAAAAGATCCTCTCAAACCTGGAAATCTTAAAGACAAGCACACCAGAGGAATCTAAAACCCTGCACTCACCACTCTTAAATCTCACCTCTAGACCCTCATCAAGCAGCTGAGACACAGAAAGCAGATTATATTTCAGCTTACTTACCAAAGCGACGTTCTTGAGCATGAATTTGTTGTTGACGCGCACTGTGCCCTTTGCTGTCACGATGCCGGTAGAAGCATCCCCAAATGTGATCAATTCATTGCCGGATGCACATGTGAGGAAGGAGAACCATCTAGAATCCCCAGTCATATGTCGAGAACACCCGGAGTCAACAATCCATATGTCCTCCTTCCTCGCACGCCGAGCCTAATGAGCACGAACAGGAAACATATGTGCCTCAAGATCAAGTTAGTGACAAAAGACTTGGGAATCCAGTACTGAGTCACATGATGCTTAGGCAAAACAGTAGAAGCAGCAGTAAAACGGTTAGGAACAAAATCATAAGAATGCACACGTGAAACACCTAGACCTCTCCGAAAAGATCTACCAAAAGATCGGTACTCCCCCTGTCTAGATGCTACCCGTGGTCTCTCCTCATGATATCCTAAACCAGAGCGCTGCCTAGAGCCACCAAAAGAGTCAAAGAAGTCATCTACAAACCTAGGCCTATGTCTAGAAGGAAGGACAGGCTGCCTGGCTTTAGAGACTACAGTAGGTGCAAAAACTCCTTTAATGGACCTCAAAGCACTCATCCTCTCCTTTCTCTCAAACTTGGCTCTACGAAAGCAGAACTCAACAATATGGCCATTCTTCTTGCAGAAGGTGCAATGGTACTTGACCTTTTGAGGGGTCTGACCTGATGAAGCAGAAGCACCTATCTTGGTAGAAAGGGTTTGAGTAAAACCAGCAGATTTGAAGACTATCTTGGATGACTTAGGTGGTTCTACCTCAAACAAAGCCACTCTCAACAACTCTAACAACCTTAGGTGGATGATTCTTGGAATGCTCTAGGAATTAAATCCTAGCCCACTATTTTTCACACTCACCTTAGATTTGTCTAGAATCATATTGAGGTTCTTCTTCCCACCAACAAATCTCTCAAGAGATTCTCCGAGATAGTCATTTTGATTGGCTAATTCAACACAAAAACACACTTATCGACATGCTCGCCTCTATCGACTTTTCCTTATAGTGAGCTACCTCACTTTCAAAGCCTCACAAGACACACAATAATCATCTCTAATCCTATCCAACTGCTTCTTGAACTTAACTCTAAAAGCTTCTTGTATCTTATCTACATTATGCCCAATTTCAATGCAAAGATCACAAGAACTAGAATCAACAACTTTCTTGGAAGCAATCATGGACATGGATTGTTCAATTTTAGCTTTCTCTCAAGAGTCTTGTTTAAGGCATCATTCTCAATTGTGAGTTTAACACGCTTTTACATGAAGCGCTTTTAGAGTAAAGAACCATTTCAGCCATCTCTTTCATTTTGACCTTATTATCCTTACAAAGGAGAGCAAGTATGACTAGGGTCAAATTTTTGCAAATCTTTTGTAGCGCTATTCAGTTTTAATTCAAGCAAAGCACAGTTTGAACAGGGTAAAGGAATAGCATCTACAATAGTTATATCACGAGCAATGGCATTCATGCAAGTAGAACTAGACTTGAGAGATTCTAATTCATCAAGAGCATCTTTCAATTGATTTGTAACAGAGGAATGAGCAAGTCTTAGAGTTACCAATTCATCATACATTCCAGAGCCAGCATCACAAACATCTTCAGGACTAATCGATTTGAGTGTAGCAACTTCTAGTTTCAAGTTATCAATCATGATGTCCTGATTCTTAAGCATTCTAGCTTGCTTATCTAATTTTCGCTCGAAATGACCAAAGCACGCTTCATCCGAAAGCAGTGAGGGACATACCTCATCGGGATCGCTGAAAAGGTCGCTGCCGTTGGAGGAGTCGACGCCGTGGCTGTCCTGGCCATGAAACACATGCCGTGAAGTCTTGATCCTTCTTCTTTCCATGAGAGTCGCTGCCGCCCTCCGTCCCCGAGTCCACATCGCTTATGTCAACAGACTCAAGAGCGGTAAGGACCTTGTCGATTTAACTTGCGATAGTTCGGCTTCTTGGGCTTCACATCCTTAGCTTGAGGACGCCCAAAGTCCTTCTCCATCTTGCCCTTCACTTGGGGCAAGCGGAGCGAATGTGGTTTGGTTCACCACACTCAAAGCACGTAATGAGGCCACCTCTCCTTCGCTCTCACCTTGTTAAAGGCTCTCGAGAATTTGGTGGTTAGGAGGGCTAAATCATCTTCGTATTTTCTCTAGTCAGCCATCGCTCAAAGAATGCAAAGCGGACAAAGAAAGACCAGATGAGCCAAAGTCCAAAGAATCAAGAGCTACCCGAGATGGGTCAACCACTAAAGCCATCGACTGTGTTTGGGAGTCGCGAGATGAAATCAATCTCATGCGACTTCAACCTCGAGTAAAGCTTATCCATGGTAAGCTCACTCATGACAAGTTGTTGTCATTGATGGATGTGATCTTCATTCCCCGCACTCTCACATCAAGAGCACCCAAGAACCGGGCGGCATTCTCGACTCAAGAAATGTGAGACCTACAAAGACGTAAATTATGAAGAATCTTGGAAAACCTTCCCAATAACTCATCCAAAGATTCACCGTGCTTTTGTTCGATCTTTGAGTATTCTTTCTTGAGTTGGTTCTGCCTCACTTCCTTGATAGTCAGAGAGCCCTCGTGGTAATCACAGAGGGTCTTCCAGATCTCATGAGCAGACTTCAGATGAGACACACGCCAAACTCAGACGACTAAGCCCTTGAATCAAGAAGTTCCGAGCCTTGTCATTAGCCTCTACATCGATTGATTACATTTTCATCGTACCAAGACGACATAAGCATTTTTGACCTTAAGCCAAATTATGTGCCCTTGAGCCTCGATGTAGGCTTGCATGCGAGCCTTCCAAAGAAGCAAAATCAACTCCATCAAAAATATGAGGTTTGAGTGAATACTTGTCAGTTGCCATGGCTCCAAAGATCGGTTAAGATCTATGAGAAGAGCTAACCGAGCTCTGATACCAATTGTAGGACCTGAATAGGCGACTAGAGGGGGTGAATAGGAGCACCTAATCTTTTTGCAAAGATAAAGGATTCAACTCGCAAATCGCAAATCACTCCAATAGCAATGAGAGCTAGGAAGATGAAAGCTTAAGCACAATGGAAGACTTGAAATGAATCCACTCCTAAACCCTCAAAGCACAACAAATAACTCCTCAAGAAATCTCAAAAATCTGGGACAAAGGTACTACCATCATAGTAAGTGCGGTACTACCTCATCGCGGTACTACCACAGGCAAATGTGCGGTACTACCGCAACGCGGTACTACCTCAGGTAAAAGTGCGGTACTACCTTTTATCCTGATGATGAACAGGACAGCCTGAAAACGAAATAGAAAATCGACATAACTTTTAAACCGTAAGGCCAAAACCCACCAAATTTGGAACACACCTTCCTAAGGGTATTAGGAACCTATTCCAAGTGGCGATCGTCCAGATCTACGTCAAAGTTTCGATCTTTTTCAGTTTTACCTAAGAAGGGCAAAGAACCGAGCAAAACGAAAAACTTGATCCAACTCTTGCTCGTGGGAGATTGATGATCTAGGTGACCTTAGATACGTTCCCACATGTCACAGCAAGGAGTAAGAGTGCACAAGAACAACCAAAAAACCATAGGATCAAGGAAGCACCCAAAATCATCAAAAGAGAAGGAAGAACACAAGAGGGGAGCTCATCTTTGGAAGAACATCCATAGATAGATTCATGATGTTGTTGGTTACAGCCACTCCCTCAAGGAGGACTAGAGCTCCATCCAAGAACATACACATCAATCCATCTCTCTAGAGCCTAAGCCTCTCTTTTCTTCCCTAAACCCTAAAAACCAAACTAGGGTTTGCAAAATGAAGTGCTTCAGCTGCTGTGAACAGCACCCTCTCTATTTATATGAGGCCTAGAGCTTCTAGAAGACTTAACCCTAATGGGCTCCCGTTAGGCCCAATAACAAACGGGACACACACGCACGCATTTTAAAGCGCCGTCTTCACTTTTCTTGACCTAATCCACTTCTTGACGCACCGTCTTGCGCCGCGGGTTGGCATTAGGTCACCAAGGTGGTATTTGGTGAAATTACCAAAATACCCCTTTTCGATCCTTCTCCATGAACCGAGTCCAATCCTATCGAAGCAATCGCCTGCTCCGCCACGTGTAGGTTGATCAACGGCTCTCATCATGTCGGCAAGTCTCTCCCGTCCGAATCCCATCGAACCTCCAAGGCACTTGCACCGACCCCGCCCGCTTGATCCAACCAACAGATCGAATCGCCGATTCGATCCACTCGCCCATTCATGCCATGCTTGAGTCACCGACCACCCCCGCATCCATGATCGTTTCGACCTCACTCTCCAAGCTTAGTCCCGATCCTCCTCGCCGCTGACCGTCGTTGATCGCAAGCCACCGCACAAAGAATAGACCAAGAAATCGCCTCCGGAACAAGTTCTTCACAACTTGACCCACGTTAGCTCAAAACATGCAATATGCAACATATATGCATTAACAAACATGGAAATGACATAACCCAAAACAATTCTCAAATTGAAATAACATTCAGCTCAAATCATTCCAAAACGGTACTATCATTATATCCATCGGATACAAGCCTCGCAAATATACCTCTCAATCAATCTGCGGTCGCATCGCAACTTGGAGTAATCCAAAACTCTTCAAAACCACTCCTCTGAATTTGCATACCGCAAAACAACGGTCATACCGGCGCGGTATTACCGACAAGCAAGATGCGGTCATACCGCTCCACAAGGAAATCCAAGACCATTTTGCATTCGTTCGGTTTTTCCATACCGCTTAACAACAAACGGTCGTTTCAAGAAGCGGTATTACCGCTGTTAACACGCCGCAGATTACCGATTATCCCGACGATTCTTTCAAACTTTCGACAAACATGAATTCCAACAAACCTTCAACCAAATTGCCAATTGTATCATCACCTAGGATCATGAGCATATCCTCATGGTGTTCACACTCCCTCCTGCATGCGCATGGCGTCGAAGTCACTCTTCAACGCCGCACCAAGACGTTTGACGCGATCCGCGCTAACGAACCTTGTCTTGAGACAGTCCTGCACTTTTTGTCGCTTTTTTCGCCACTTGCATCAGGAGGTCCTCTGGGAGCGCTTGGAGAAGACGCTACCTCGCCTTCTTGTCCTTCTTCGCGTCAACAAGCGCGCCACGGCCGACCGCTTCCTGACGCCTTGATCCTCCATCATCGCTTGAACCCGAATCACCCAGCTCGTGTAGTTTGTCGCCGTCAGTTGCGGGTACTGGAACAGCCCACCGCCGCTCTCCCGCGCCACCTCACCATGAGGAACGATAGACATTGGGTTTAATCGAGGGTACTTAGGCATGCACTGTGCTCTGATACCAATTGTCAGCCAATCCGAAGAAATCTCTTCGGTTGAACCCCTCGGCAAGATGCGAGAGATGCTTCGGTAGAGACAAACTCAAAGAAACCAATCTCACCGAAATCAAGCAAATAGAAGATACACATGCAAATTATTGACTAGAAGTCAAGATGCACACGCTAGAAGATTTGGTGTCTTTGCTCTCTCACCAAGCACAACATCGGTTTTTTTTTCTTTGTATTACTTCTATCTTGCGGCATGTAACTTACAAGACTCAATGTGCTTATAAAGGTCAAGACTCAAATCAGATATGGACTCGAGTCGCACACCTACTTGATACGACTTTGCATAAGGCATGCAAAAACAAATACGAATACTATTACATGGTTTCCAAAAACACTCCTGCTATTGCCAGCGCAGGATTAAGTCCAACAAGGGCAGTGGCGGAACCAGGAATTCAAAAGACCCGGGGCGAACTTGTACTTAAAAAAATACCGAGACACAATGTGGTTCAACTGTGTCAGCTTGAACTGGGAAATTGTCATCTACTACTGCGGTTCTAAAATAAGTTTGTATTGATTTCATCTTGTTATAGAATTCCTACAAGAAATTTTTGGTGTACAGAAGCAATAAATCTACCAAACCTGAAACCTATGACAGAATTTACATAGTATTCATCATTCATCATATTCATCAGTTCATGGAATGCATAAAAAACCAATTCATCAGTACATCCTCATTCATCAGTACACATTTGCTAAGCAAAAGAAAAAATAGATATGGGCGGAATGACGCTAGGGGCAGTACTCAGTGGCTCACCTCAATCCTTGAACGGCGACGGCGACGGGCGATGGCTCGCCTCAGGCCTCAAGGTTCGGGCGCGTGGCGAGGGCAACGAGGTCATGACGGCCGACGACCTACCTAGCGCGGTGGCGAGGGGCGAGGGCAGCGAGGTTGCAACGGGCCGACAGAGCGACGGCTCAGATGGCACGGTGGCGCCCCGGACTCCTGAGGCTCCTGGACGGTCGGACCTCACCATGGTGTGCCTGCTGGCGGTGCGGCGGTGCAACCTCCACACTCAGAGTGCGCAGCCTTTTATGCCACAACCCCGTGAGCTGCAGCCCCGAGGCCCGACCTCAGAGGGTTTGCGGCCATGTGGCTCACCGCACCCATGCTTGGTTGCCCCTGCGCGCCACAACCCGACGGGAGGAAGAAGTAACAAAGAGGAGGAACGGGGAAGAAATCAGAAATAGGGATTCCGAATTAGGGATTTAGCCTTTAGGGTTGTGCTGGCTTGGGCCTTGGGCTCAGTGGCGGAACCAGGAATTCAAAAGACCTGAGGCAAACTTGTACTTAAAAAAATACCGAGACACAATGTGGTTCAACTGCGTCGGCTTGAATTGGGAAATTGTCATCTACTATTGCGGTTCTAAAATAAGTTTGTATTGATTTCATCTTGTTATAGAACTCCTACAAGAAATTTTTGGTGTCTGTATAATAAATCTACCAAACTGAAACCTATGACAGAATTTACATAGTATTCATCATTCATCATATTCATCAGTTCATGGAATGCATAAAAAAAAACCAATTCATCAGTACATCCTCATTCATCAGTACACATTTGCTAGGTGTAACATCCCAAATGTATAAATGGGCGTGTGTTTCAAATGTAAGAAAATGTGTAGAAATTAAAACTTTTTCTCACATCTTGAAACTCTTGAACTCTTTTATAATTCTTGTCAAGAGTTGTGGAATTCAAAAACACAAAGCTCCTGTTGACTAAAGTCAAACCCTTATTCAACTTGTCACAAATCCTGTGCCAAACTTCAGGAAATATTTTTCCTTGGGTCTAGGAATGATGGGTGACCCCTCTGAATTATTTGATAATTTTTAGAAATTATTTGATAATTTTTGGAGGTAAGTCAAATCAATTTTTCAATTGGTCAAACCCTAGAACAGCACTTGATGAATTTTCTGAGAAAAATACAATGCATAACAACCTCTGAAAATTTTATATAATATTAATCCTGGAGTGAGGAAGCTCCAGTTAAAATTTCAGAATTTTTGGAGTTATTTTGCTACCTCTAAAAATTCCTCCAGCCTCAGCCTTAAAATTTAAATTCAAATCTGGCACTGTTCCTCGGGTCCGAGCCACTTTCCAAGTGGTTCGAACCCAACCCACTTCACCAGCTCAGCCGAGCTCCACCCACGCGTGAGGTCGTGCACCGTTGGATCCAGATCTCATGGCCACAACCTCCGCCACAACCACCCGTGGCCCAGCTCTGCAGAGCTCCTCCCCCGCGCGAGATCGTGTCCGTTGGATCAGAATCCAACCGTCACGACCTCCCCTCCTTTTTTCAGTGTCTGGCCTAATGGCCCAGACCTCCCACGCGAGGTCGTGCCCCATTGGATCGTAATCCAATGGCCATGACCTCCCCTCTCATTTCATCGCCGTTGCATCAACATCCAACCGCCACGACCTCCCCACCTCTTTTCCATGTCGTGCGCAACCGCCACGACCTCCTACCTCTGTTGTGTGCCGTTGGATTGAAATCCAATCGCCACGACCTCCCACCTCATTGTGTCCGCTGATCGAAATCCAACACCCACGACCTCCCATCGCATTGTGCGCACTACCGCACCTCCCACCTCTATTGTGCGCCGCTGATTGAAATCCAACCGCCACGACCTCCCACCTTCATAGTGCCGCTGATCGAATCCAACAGCCACGACCTCCCATCGCATCGTGCGCACCAGCCAGATCTCCCACCTATGTTGTGCGCCGTTGGATTGAAATCCAACCACCACGACCTCCCACCTCTGTTGTGTGCCGTTGGATCAAAATCCAACAGCCATAACCTCCCTTTCACAGCGCCTTGATGTAAATCTAATGGCCACGACCTCCCATCGCGCCGTGCGCAATAGCCATGATCTCCCTCCTCTGTTCAACGCCTTTGGATGTAAATCCAACGGTCCTGACCTCCCTCTCTGTTGTGTGCCCTTAGATTAAAATCCAGCGCCCACGACCTCCCATCGTTGTTGTGTGTCCTTGGATTGAAATCCAGCGGTCACGACCTCCTTTGTGTCATGTGCAAAGCCCACGACCTCCCCTCAAGGTTGTGCGCCCTTGGATGTAAATCCAATGGCCATGACCTTCCTTCTATGTTGTGCGCCGTTGGATTAAAATCCAACAGCCATGACCTCCTATCCCTTTCACCGACCTCCCTTCTCGCTTCAAGTCGCCTCGTGAATCCAACTACCGTGACCTCCCTTTCTTTGCGCCACCGTGCGATGAGGATCCTGTGGTCGCGACCTCCCCCTTCCTCTTCAGACCTCCCCGTTTCAGATCCAATGGTCCCGACCTCCCAACCTTTCTTATCCAACGGTTGATCTCTGTCGCCTGTTCTTCTCCTTCCTCACACGCCACAGAGCGCGCTATGGCAGAGGGAGGGCAAGGCTCTGTCACCTCCAAACAGCTCTTTTGTCGCCAAAGATTAAATGCCGGGTCACCTTCCGCCCCTAGGTCCCGCCTCGCACCGCCCCATCACCTCCACGCCCTTGTGGCGCCATGGACCGAGCCATGGGCTAAGCTCACCATGGAGCTTAACCCTAGCTCATGGCCTCTACTCCCCGGCTATATGAGGTCCTCTTGTTCCTCCTTGGCACTCTTTAAACACCATTTAGCTTCTCCTGTGCTCTATGGAGCTCAAGCACTCGTGAGCCCCTTAGCCACCATTGTTGCACTTTGGAGCTCTCGGTGAAGGCAGTGCCCCAATGGCTTTTCCTCTCCTCTCTCAGGCTCCAAATTTGAACCTCTCATCTCGGTGGACCTTAACCCTAACTCAATTTTGGTTGACCTCTTCAGGAGCAACCAATTTGGAGTTTCCTTTCGCCGTGGTTCACCCTCTTCGCCTTTAACTCCTAGAAGACCCCATTTTTCAATTGCTCACTCTTATACCCTCTGTGAGCTATGGTGGAGCTAACCTTACCCTCCCTTGGGCTCCTTTTGCTCGCACTGTCACCCCTCGGTTTCTTCTCCCAAGCGTCGGCAAGGGTCTCCGCCAGAGCTCCTCTGTCCTCCTCGGCCCCTCCGCGACTTCTAGGTAACCTCCTGGTAGTCCCTAGGAGCTGGGCACTCGCTTGAATGAACCGCTGCGGAGCTCTAATTCATTTTCGCTTTCAGGCGCTATCGCGCCACCCTCTCGGCTCGCGGCAGCTCGTCCACCACCATGGTGTGAGTGGTGCCGGCAAGATCGCTATTGCGCACCCGCACTGCACTCCATTCGCACCGCCGTGCCATAGGTAGCCGGCAGTGAGGAGATCTTCGCCGTTGGGTGTGTTGTCGGACGAGTCCGACAACTGTAGCAGCTCGTTAGGACCGTTCGTTTTTAGATCTGCGGGCGAGATCTCGCGGGGCCGTGCGCGTGCGCTGTGTCGCGTTGATTGCGAGCCGTCCATCTCGCGATCAACGGTCACGACCTCCGCCTCCTTTCGCGCGCGGGGTTTCCAAACGCGCCGCGTGCAAATCCAACTCGGGCCGTTGGATTCAAGATCAATGGCCCATGTTCGTTGGACCTGCACGGGCGCGAGCGCACGATGCCGTAGAACTTGAGTCGTTGGATCCAAGATCCACGGCCCATGTTCGTCGATCTCGCACAGTCGAGCACGCGTTGCCGGGAGGACTTGGGCCGTCCGATCCAGGATCAATGGCCCAGGTTCGTCTACGTCGTTTTGGTTTTAGAAAACTCCCGATGGATTATTTGCAAACTGAAAAATGTAATGAACTTCAAAAATGCATAACTATTTCATTTTAGCTCCAAACGAGTTGATTCAAATTTTGTTAGCTCTGGTTTGAACCCAGCTTTAATATAAAAATGGTTGTAAGCTTAGTTCGGCTGCAGAAAATGGATTTACAAATTGGTTTAGAAATAGACTTTTAATGTTGCTTTAAAATTTGCAATTAACTTGTAAAATGCATAAGTAATTCTCTATAGATCCTTTTTGAGTGAATCCAACTTTGTTGGCTTCCTCTATTAGTGTACTAAATGGTAGAATAGGATTTAGGCATGTCACTATTTTCAAAAGAATTGTGGGTGCATGTTTCTTGTGCTCTTTTGCATGTCTTTGAAAAATCATAAAACATGCATCATAGCTCCAAATGAGGTGAACTCAATTGTGTTATTCATCTCATGAGGTGCTTGACTTACCATAAAAATCCCAGGTGCAACACCTCTTTGGAAAATTGTGCTAGAGAATTTAATTCGGATGAACAGTAACCGATTTCTATTTTCCAGCAATTTCCAGGCTGAGCAGAATTGTTTTGGCCATAACTTTTGCATTGAGAATCCAAATCAATTGGTTATTATTGCTAAATTATTTAAAAATCATGCTCTTGCTGCTGTAAAAATTTCAGAGCATTTGGAGGAAGTTTTCTGTTGAGCCTTTTGGGTTTTCGTCGTTCTTATCGATTCTTTATCGTTTTTTCGTTAGGTGCCGACGAGTGTGTTGATCCCGTGAGTGAACCTTTGCAGCATAGTGAACAGTACCAGCAAGGGAAGCAGTTTGATCATGTTTAATCCTATTATTTTTAAAGTCTAATACTTTGTTTAACTTGTATGTATGCATGCTCTATTTTGTTGTTAAATGATTATCGATTAGTTGATCCTATAGATGCATACTCTGTAGATAAATGTTCATTCTCTACTACTAAGCCTAGGAATATCTTGCTGTGATGTAGAGCTCGTTGGATGAGCTCTCATCGCTTAGTAGGTCACGTGTTGGTATTGCTTACAAATGCTTAGATTACAGTAGAATTGGGCGGTCATCGACTTAGTCGATGATCTTGGTCACACAAATCTAATTATTATTCCATTATGTCCGGCACTTGTGCTTTGTTAATTTGTAAAGTCAAACAAAACTGAAAATGAAAACTATTTGACTTGGGCACAATGGATGTTTGGTGTGATCTCATGGTGTGTGGAACGGTGCCTAAGTCCCCAAGGACCAAATTACTTGCACCATTGATCCAAGCAATTTTGCGTGCTAACCACACGAGGGGGATATGGGACCTCTCTTGGCTAAGTACTTTGGGGGGTGTTAATTATGAGTCGATGGTGGTTAAAATATTTTTATAGGGATTGGGAGCACCCGCAGTTGTTTAGGCTGGACCGGTGTATCCTACCCTTTAGGTTGTCGCGGCTCTTAATTAGCATCATCCATTGGAAAGGTCTCGTAGGACTTAGCCGTGCTGGCATACCAAAGGAAGTGTGCTTAATCATGTGGCTAAAAGGTGGTCTCATGCGTGTGGGTACATTGGTACACCCTGCGCAGGTTAAAACTATTTGAATAGCCTCGCCCTAGGTTATGGACACGCTTGGTTATTTCCCGCAAGAATTAGACTACAACCTTTAATTAAAACTTGACATGGGTGGTATGAATGGGTAATTCATGCTATTGTTGTGGTGACTATTGGGTTAGTCACTTCCAGGATTGTTGTTGTCATATATCTATTGTTATTATGTTGTTGTCTCGTTGTTATTTGCAAATTAAAAATGAATTGCAAAACTGCTTTGAATCTATTTAATTATTGCAAATGAAAACTGGCTTTATGCTGAAAACAACCTACAGCCTCCACTTAAAGAAGCTTGCATGTAGCATATGTATAGGTCTCACATTTCACATCGCCGATCTTATGTAGTACATTTTTGTACTCATTTGCTTTGCTTAATAAATTTGTTGCAGGGGAGGTGGAGCCCCAAGGGCCCTACTTTTGTGAGATGTGCTGTGGTTGGGATGACTAGCTTGGCGGCCCGATCGGTTGCCTTGTGGGCTTTAGGCAAACCGTATGGCTTTTGTTTATCGCCATCTTATGGCTTTTGCTTCCACTGTTATTTATCTTCCTTAGTTGTTATTTGGCCGGTCGACCCCTTTTGTAATAACTCTATATTATGTATGTCTTTTGTTTAATCTAGTTCGTGCTTTGGTTCTATGTCTTGTATGAGATTGATGCATAATTTTGTAAAGGGGTGTGTATACTGCATTTCTGGGAAGTATACATATCTCGAAGACACGGGTTATTTTGTTTGTGATGCTATGGTCAATGGATGACTAAGCATTACAAGCCAAATAAGTCGGGGTCCTCACACTAGGCAAAAGAAAAAACAGATCTGGGTGGAATGACGCTAGGGGTAGTGCTCAGTGGCTCACCTCAATCCTCAGACGGTGCGACGGTCGACGGGGCGATGGCCTGCCTGTGCCTCAGTGCCTGGCATAGTGGCGAGGGCAGCGAGGCTACGACAGGCCGACGACCTGACTGCCGTGGTGGCGAGGGGCGAGGGCAACGAGGCTGCGATGGGCCGACGGTGCAACGGTGTGACGACCCACCCTGTGATGCACCACACGAGGTCCGGGAGGACCTTTTTTTTTGCGCTGCGATGCCACCACAGAGAGGAGTGGTAGCACTGCTCGGTGCATTCCCGAGGAGGTTTGCCAGGACCTCCCAAGAGGTCTTTAAGACCTCCTGGAGGTCTTGGCCCGCCACTGACCTCCCAGAGGTCTTAAAGACCTCCCGAGGTCTTGGCCCGCAACCCCCAGAGCGCCTCCAGTACATCACTAGAGAGGTCCGACAGACCTCCCAAAGCTAAGTCCAAGAGGACCTCCCGGAGGTCCCGCCTGCATCCGAGCTAGTCCCAGGACAACAGAAGTTAGCTCACACAAGAACACAAGCTAATATCACAACCATGAGGTCACACAAAGATGAAGCAGACAAAATTAAACTTAGCACAACAGGACCTTATGGTCAAGCTTGTTAACAAGAGGTCTGCCACAGAGGGCTTACAAAACCAACAAGGACTTACAACTGGCAACAAGGAGCTCTAAGGCTCCAACACCAAAAGCACGTGAAAGCCATCCAACAAGCACCACAGGCTGTCGGGTGGAGGACGTCCTAGGCACTTGGATCGTCAAGAACTCCTCCTCAAAAGGTCTCAGACCGCCTCGCACTTGGTCATCTTCAGAATCATGGACACAGGGCATAAAGCCATGAGTACTTGGAATGTATTCAGCAAGTCACAGGGAGCAATTATGCAATAATATTCATGCAAGGGCTTACCAAATGAGAGTCAGATGGTTAGTTTATGCAAAGCCGTGTTTTGACAATAACAACAATAATAGATTGAAAAGCAATGAGGTAAAATAATAGTACATAATAAATTGACAGTTTGAAAGAGTGGAGGAGCACCAACTCACCTCCACAACAAAAATGGGGAGGTCTGGTCACACCCGTGACCAGTGTCCTCACCAAAACCACTCTAGAGCACCCACTCTAGAGGTCCGAACCAGCCCTTGACCACTACCCGAGCCAACCCCGACCCCTCCGAGCCGCCAAGGTTTCTTCGAGGCAAAGCCAAGGCATCTCATTGAAGTGTCCAATGGCACAAATTTTGAAACAACTACCCTTGCACCATTTTCATCGAAAGCATGTCCATGACCAAGGACTTGGCTATTCAATAGATTTTACACTCTGCAGAGGTGTACAACTTTACCCACAATCCACGATCTCTAGCGGACGGTTCCGGCCACCCTTGCTCACTCCAAGGTGAGCAGCCTAGAGAGCGCAAGGCCTTTACAAAGCTTTGAACTCGACTCTGCTGCCCGCTAAGGTTTCGCAATCCTCCCGTGGTCTAGAAATCCGCAGGGTTATGGGGTGCCCCCTCTTGCGCCAACGAGTCACACACTCCACCACAACAGCCCCAAGCCACCTCATTGCTAATTATTCAGCCCAGACCATCCCCATAAAATGATCTTGTGGTGCACTGCTTGGCCCAGATCAGTAGACACAAAGTTAAGTCCTTAATTGTGCTAAGGCAAGACTTCCACAAACCCAGATGTGCATAGCACCCGCCACTCACTCCCTACCTTCTTGCCTCAAAGAAAACCTTTTGTAATTACTCCTTGCCAAAAGACCACCCAGCCTTGGCACAGCAGCCAACAAAGTGGCTTCTACCACAATCAACACAACTTAGGCATCCCGCCATAGTCGCTAATGAAGGCACCCACCACAAGTTCCATAGTTCATTAGTCAAGATTATTAGGAATGAAACATGACTCACAAATTCCACGATTTCTAGAGCGAAGCAATACATAACCTCAAGGCCCCATGTTGGCAAATAACAAGAAATACCAACTAAATATCCACCCTAAGGCTTACAAGGTGAACATGACAACATGATTGGGACAAAGTATGAAGGGGCATAACAAAGAAGTAGGAAAGTAACTACAGACCAAACATTTTCTTATAAACATAGCCATGCATGATAAAATAAAACCAAAATACATTTACAAGACTAGGTTCAAAATGATCAAAAGGAGGTCTGTGGGCTTGCCTTGGTCAAGCAAAGGAGAGCCTTCAAGAGAGAGAGCTGGGTCCAAGATCTCCTCAAACTCGTGATCTACACGTCAAGAAGAAAACCAAATAAGCAAAACCACACTATGCCAAAGAACTTCAAAAGAAAACTAAAAGAACTTAAACAAAACTTAACCAAAACCAGATAAACAAAGTGCCCGTAACAACAAGGAGGTCCAAGGTAAGAGAGGGTGGCCTTTAAGCAAAAGACCAGCAAAGAACCGTAAGGAGGTCTTCCAGAGAAGATGCCAACTCCTGCGGCTCACTCTTGGTGAAGCTCCGAGCACAAGCCAGGAGCGAACAAAGCAGGAGCAAGGTGGGCAAGTGAGCAAAAGGTTGCAAGAGTTTGCCCACCTAGGCTATATATAGCCAGAGTTGGTGAAGTGCACCAAGAAAGAGGTTCAATGACGTGTTGGCAATCGGGACTGCTAGGGCAGGGCTTGCCCTAAAAGAATTAAAATAAGGTACCTCAGATGTGACTGCATTTAATGTGATCCGACACCTATTAAATGTGCACAGAGTTCTGAGGCAAGAGCAATAATTACAAGGAGGAAAGAGACTGGCAAGTGGGGCTAGTCAAAAGGGTGCACCACGGGTCAAAGAGGTGGCCCCACCACAAGGGTCATCTCCGCAAAAGACCACTGGGAGGTCTTGGACAGGAGGTCCAAAACACTCAAGGGGAGGTCCTGGATAAGAGGTCCAAAACACTCAAGGGGGAGGTCCTGGACAAGAGGTCCAAAACACTCAAGGGGAGGTCCTGGACGGGAGGTCCAAAACACTCAAGGGGGAGGTCCTGGACGAGAGGTCCAAAACACTCACAACGAGGAGGTCCTGATCAAAAAGGATACTCTGGACTAGGAGGGTGGTCTTTACAAAAAGATCAGCAAGGATTTAGGAGGTAGTCCTTGCAAGATAGCCAGGAAGAGGTCCTGGGCGATCAAGATCTCAAAGAGGAGGACCTTAATGGTCCTGATCAAAGATGCAGGGAGGTCCTGACGGCTAGATTTTCAAAAGGGAGGTCTAACGGTCAAGATCTCAAGGGGAGGATCTTAACGGTCCAGATCAAAGATGCAGGGAGGTCCTGACGGCTAGATTTCCAAAAGGGAGGTCTAACGGTCAAGATCTCAAAGACCAAGGGAGGTCTATGGAGGCAAGGATGCGTGAGGAAAGGCTGAGCCCGTTAGATGCAGATCGGATGGCACAAAACAAAGGGGCCATTCGGACCGAGCGAATGGGTCAGCGGGACTAGGCCGTCTGATTTAGATCGGACGGCTAGGAGGGAAAGGGGACGTTCGGACCAAGCGAACGTGCCCTTAGGATCGGGCCATCCGAACAACATCGAACGGTCCTAAGGTGATGAAGGCAAAGCCTTAAGCGGTATGACCGCAGGAGCCAACGATGGGTTCAAGTGCTAAGGAGGTCTTGGATCTGAGGAGGTCGGGACCTTAGATCCAACAGGGGAAGGATCTGGACGGCTAAGATATCCAAAAGGGAGATCCTAATAGGTAGCTCCACACAAGGGGGAGGTCTGTGCGGTTAAGATCTCCAGAGAGGAGGTCCTAACGGCCAGATCTCAACAAGGGGGAGGTCTGAGCGGTTAAGATCTCTAGAGAGGAGGTCCTAACGGCCAGATCTCAACAAGGGGAGGTCTGAGCGGTTAAGATCTCCAGAGAGGAGGTCCTAACAGCCAGATCTCAACAAGGGGAGGTCTGAGCGGTTAAGATCTCCAGAGAGGAGGTCCTAACGGCCAGATCTCAACAAAGGGGAGGTCTGAGCGGTTAAGATCTCTAGAGAGGAGGTCCTAACGGCCAGATCTCAACAAGGGGGAGGTCTGAGCCATTAAGATCTCTAGAGAGGAGGTCCTAACGGCCAGATCTCAACAAGGGGGAGGTTTGAGCGGTTAAGATCTCTAGAGAGGAGGTCCTAACGGCCAGATCTCAACAAGGGAGAGGTCCTAAAGGACGCAGAGAGGGTCCAAAGGAGTTCCATATGGATACAAGGAGGTCCAGAGGGACTCAGGGGTTATAAATGAACGCGGGGAGGTCCACGGGGAGGTCCAAAGGAAACAAAGCCAAGCTTGGCTTTGAGAGATCAAAGGGGTTTTGAAACACAAACCAGAGCTGGATCCTCAGCAGGAAACCAAAGCAAGGGGAGGTCTGTTGGAACACGGGGGAGATCCTAAATAGGTAAGGGGAGGTCCTAACGGACACAGAGGAGGTCCGTAGGACAAAAGGAGGCCCGTAGGGACTCAAGGAGGTCCGATGGGGCTGGAAGGGAAATCAAGGGAGGTTCCAACAGGGCACTGGGAAATCAAAAGGATGCCAAGGGCACCCCAAATGGACTCAGGGAGTTGACACAAACGTGGAGAGGTGAACGGGGAGGTTAGAAACTGGGAGGGAGAACGAGCAAAGAGTTCCAGACACAAAAGAGGTCTGGAAAGGAGAAAACAAACACAAAGGCACAAAGAGAGAGAGAGAGAGAGAACGAGCAAGCTCCAAATAAACAGCAAGGCACCGAACCGATTTAGTTCAAGTTTGGGTTTAATCCATTAAAGCTCTTTTGAAAACTCAAGTTAAGCTTTGAACTCTCATCAAAACCAAATGGTTACATTTATTTTGAAAACTGGGCGAGAACCTAAGAGAAACGGGACGTTACAAACCTTCACCCCTTAAAGAATCTCGACCCCGATATTCAGGCTGAACTAGGGAATTGGTGGGGGAACTCCTTCTTGAGGTCCTCTTCACATTCCCATGTTGCTTCGGCTACAGAGTGGTTGCTCCATTGTACTTTGCACAGCTTGGTGGTCTTGTTCCTTGTAACTCTTTCTGACACGTCCAAGATCTTGATGGGTTGCTCTTTGTAAGTGAGGTCTTCTTGGAGGTCCACAGCTTCTAAAGGCATTTGGTCCTCTGGCACTCGCAAGCATTTCTTCAACTGTGACACATGGAACACATCATGGACTCCAGCAAGCTGAGGAGGGAGGTTCAACTTGTAGGCCACTTCACCCCTTCGGCAAGAATTGGAAAAGGTCCAATAAATCTTGGAGCAAGCTTCCCACTAACTCTGAACCGCTGCATACCTTTGAGAGGTGATACTTTGAGGTAGACTTGATCTCTGGGGACAAAAGCTAGGTCTCGTCGTCTAATATCTGCATAGCTCTTTTGCCGAGTTTGAGCAGTCTTTAACTTCTCCCTTATTGACCTCACTTGATCTTCAGCTTCTTTCAGCAGGTCCGGGCCAAGAACTTGGCCTTCACCAGATTCGGTCCAGTACAAAGGAGTTCTACACTTCCTCCCATAAATATCTTCAAAAGGGGACATTTGAAGGCTCGCTTGGTAGCTGTTATTGTAGGAAAATTCTGCATATGGCAACATCTTGTCCCAACTAGATTGCCTTTCCAGAGCACAAGCTCTCAGCATATCCTCAAGGACTTGATTGACTCTCTCAGTTTGGCCATCTATTTGTGGGTGGTATGCTGTACTGAAGTTGAGGTCTGTGCCCAAGGCATCATGTAACTTTTGCCAAAATTTGGAAGTGAACTGAGATCCTCTATCTGAGACTATCTTCTTTGGGACACCATGCAAGCATACAACCTTTGCCATGTAGATTTCGGCCAGCTTGTCTCCAGAATAGGTAGTCTTCACCGGAATAAAGTGAGCCATTTTGGTTAACCTATTCACAATGACCCAAATAGAATCAAAACCAGCTTGGGTACGAGGTAGACCAGTTATAAAGTCCATCCCGACCTCTTCCCCCTTCCACTCGGGTATGGGTAAAGGCACTAAAAGTCCTCCAGGTCTTTGGTGTACAGCTTTAACTTTTTGGCAAGTGTCACATTTGGCCACAAAATCTGCTATTTCCTTCTTCATTTTCGGCCACCAGTACAACTCCTTGATGTCTTGATACATTTTTGTAGCTCCTGGATGTATAGAATACAATGCCTCATGGGCTTCTTTAAGTATAACATCTTTGAGCTCTGTGTTATTGGGCACACAGAGCCTCTTATCAAACCAAACCGCACCTTGTCCATCTTTAGAAAACGTTGCAGCTTTCCCTTCTCTTAAGTTGGCCTTGATTTCTTGGATGTCAGCGTCTCCATCTTGGGCTGCCTTGATCTGTTTTTGCAAGGTAGGTTGCACTTCCAGAGCTGCTAAAAACCCTTCCTCAACTAACTCAAGCCTAAGCTTCAGGAATTCTTTATGCAAAGTAGGTTGGCTCTCTTTGATCATTAATGTATTGGCATAAACTTTTCTGCTCAAAGCATCTGCCACCACATTGGCCTTGCCTAGGTGGTAATGAATTCCCACATTGTAGTCTTTAATAAGCTCTAGCCACCTTCTCTACCTTAAATTCAAATCTTCCTGAGTAAAGATGTACTTTAGGCTTTTGTGGTCAGTATAAATTTCACACCTATTACCAATGAGGTAATGGCGCCAAATCTTTAAAGCATGAACCACAGCAGCTAACTCTAGGTCATGAGTAGGGTAGTTAGCTTCATGGGGCTTCAACTGCCTTGAGGCATAAGCTACCACTCTTCTGTCTTGCATTAGAACACAGCCAAGTCCTTGCTTTGATGCATCACAATAGACTTCAAAATCTTTCCTGACATCTGGAAGAACCAAGACTAGGGCAGAGGTCAACTTCTTCTTGAGCTCTTGGAAGCTTTGTTCACAATCAAAGGTCCAAAGAAACTTCTTTCCTTCTTTAACAACTGAGTTAGAGGTCTTGCAATTCGGGAAAAGCCTTCAATAAACCTTCTGTAGTACCCTACCATACCAAGAAAACTTCGGACTTGAGGCACAGAGCTAGGAGGTTCCCAATTGAGCACATCTTGAACTTTACTAGGGTTGACAGATACTCCTTCCTTTGACAAAACATGCCCCAAAAAGACCACTTCTTTTAGCCAAAACTCACACTTACTAAACTTAGCAAAGAGCTGATGGGCTCTCAGCTTCTCCAAAACCGAAAAGAGATGCCTTGCATGCTCCTCTTCACTCTTGGAATATACAAGAATTTCATCAATGAAGACAATGACAAACTTGTCTAGGTAATCCATGAACACTCTGCTCATCAAATTCATAAAATAGGCAGGGCATTGGTCAGCCCAAAAGACATGACAAGGAACTCAAACAACCCATACCTAGTTGAAAAAGCTGTCTTTGGGATGTCTTCTTTTCGGATCTTGAGTTGGTGATATCCTGTCCTCAAATCTATCTTTGAAAACACAAGAGCTCCTTCAATTGGTCAAACAAATCATCAATTCTTGGCAAAGGATACTTGTTCTTGACAAAGGACATCATTAAGGGCTCAGAGTCCACACACATTCTTTGTGTACCATCCTTTTTGGGCACAAAAATCACTGGGGCTCCCCATGGTGAGGAGCTAGGTCTAATAAAACCCTTGCTCTGCAAGTCTTCTATTTGCTTCTTCAACTCCACTTGGTCATCAACATGTAATCTGTAAGGACTTTTGGAGATGGGGGAGGTCCTTGGAACAAGGTTAATGACAAACTCAAGGTCTCTGTCTGGAGGCATTCCTGGGAGCTCATCAGGGAACACATCCACAAATTCTTTAACAACAGGGACATCTTCCAATGTTTGAACTAGAGCACTACAAGATAGGGCTCCTTCGAGCTTCTCGAGAAGGCTGAAAATTTCACAAAGGACACCACTAGGGCTGGTCAAAGAGATGCTTTTATCACTACAATCCAACATTGCATGGTGGTCACTAGCTACCCATGCCCAAGATCACATCTAGGGACCTGGTGTCCAAAAGGATAAGGTTGGCTAGAAATTCTACTCCTTCTATGACCATTTTAGTTTGTGGACAACCCTGGTTCGTGCTTAATTCCGAACCGGGGGATTGAACCAATAAGGTAGACTTAAGAGCAACAACTCGAAACTGGTGTTTTGCAGCAAAACTTTGAGAAATAAACGAATGAGAAGCTCCAGAGTCAAACAAAACTGCAGCTGGCACTGAATTTACTAGGAACATACCTAGTACCACATCTAAGGAGGTCTGAGCTTCTTCCACTGCAACATGGTTCACACGCCCTCTTCCAAAAGATGGGGAGGTCCTAGCTTGAGGAGGTCCTCACGGCTTGGGAGGTCTTGGCCGAGGGAGGTCCCAAGTAGAGGTCTTTATGGCTTGCTTTCGCCTTGAAGGGCATTGATTGGCGAAATGACCCACTTGGTGACACTTGAAGCAGGTGATCCCAGCGGCTGTGGAGGTCGTTGGGATTGGCTTGGTGCCGCCAAAGGATGCGGCGCCGATCGGGCTACAAGGGGAGGTCTTGGCAGAGGTCCTGGGAGGTCCTTGGCGCTTGTGTTGGTACTGCACAAATGCCTTGGGGCGCTGGGGAGGTCTTTGTTGGGCACTGGAGGGTGGCACCTTTCTCTTGAAAGACTCAGAAAGTTCTCTTCGGGACTCCTTAATGAGTATGGCCTTGTTCACCATATGCTGAAAATCAGGATAATCGTTGCCAACAACTTGAACTTTTAAACTGGGATGGAGGCCTCGCTTAAAGCGTTTTTGCCGAGCATCATCTGTAGCCACATCCTCGCGGGCATAACGTGACAATTGTGTGAACTTAGTGAGATACTCACTCACTGACATGCTGCCTTGCTTGAGATCCCTAAACTCATTCTTTTTCATCTCTACCTTCCCATCAGGAACATGAGAATGGCGAAATGCTGCTGAGAATTCTGCCCAAGTGATCCTCTGGGGGTCAGCATGTGAAGCACAAAATGTGTCCCACCATTCAGCTGCAGCCCCTTTCAATTGATGTGAAGCAAATAAGACCTTTTCCCTATCTTCACAGCGAGCAATATCCAACTTTTTCTCTGTTGATCTCAGTCAGTCATCTGCATCTAAGGGCTCAGGGGAACTTGAAAAGGTAGCTGGGCACGTCTTCATGAACTCTGATAGCCTTGACTGATGGTGAGCTGAGGGTGGAGGTGGTGGCACTGCTGCAGTTTGACTATTCTGGCTCATCGTGGCAAGTAAAGCATTGGTGGTCTGGCTTTGTTGAGCCATAATTTGGTTCATATTCTGCATCATAGAGCTCATCATTTGGGCTTGTGTTGCCATAAACTGCCCAAAACCCGGGTCTGTTGCTGCCACTGGAGGGGGTGGAGGTGGAGGCAACTGTTCTGGGGGCTCACCCTGACTTGTGGACTGCCGAGTCTGCACCATCTAGACAAAATTCTAAAGGTTTAATAGGTAAGAAATAAAACATAATAGGTAAGAGGGATAAAACATCAAGATAAGTGAGCACAGAGAGAGAAAGATAGATCATCTATTAGGGGTGACTTGGTTAAACCCAAGAGAGAACCAAAAGGCCAGGAGGCCAAAAAGAGGCAACAAAACTTCAAAACAGAGGTCTTAGAGACCAAAGCTAAGCGAGACTCAAACTAGGACCACTAACCCTAACCTTACTACAGTCGGCCCTATGGAAATTACAAAGGCAAGGAGGTCATGTTAGACTTAAAATCGAGGTTCCAGCAGAGACAAGATAATGGAACTAAGGAGGAGTTAAGATTGGAGTAGAATAAGGTGAGAAAAGATTTAGACAAGTTAAGGGCAGCATAGAACCAGAACAAGGAAAGAACCACCAAACAAATTTTAAGTTGATTTGCTTTAGAAAATAACTTTTGAATCAAAACTAAATCGACCTTTCTACCTATGGCCACGTCCTACAGCCGACCAGGGCTCTGATACCACCTGTGATGCACCGCAAGAGGTCCAGGAGGACCATTTTTTTTTTGCGCTGCGGTGCCACCACAGAGAGGAGTGGTAGCACCGCTCGGTGCATTCCCGAGGAGGTTTGCCAGGACCTCCCAGGAGGTCTTTAAGACCTCCTGGAGGTCTTGGCCCGCAACCCCTCGGTAGCGCCTCCAGGTACATCACTAGAGAGGTCCGACAGGACCTCCCAGGCTAAGTCCAGTAGGACCTCCTAGAGGTCCTGCCCCTGTGCATCGGAGCTAGTCCCAGGACAACAGAAGTTAACTCACACAAGAACACAAGCTAATATCACAACCACGAGGTCACACAAAGATGAAGCAGACAAAATTAAACTTAGCACAACAGGACCTTATGGTCAAGCTTGTTAACAAGAGGTCTGCCACAGAGGGCTTACAAAACCAACAAGGACTTACAACTGGCAACAAGGAGCTCTAAGGCTCCAACACCAAAAGCATGTGAAAGCCATCCAACAAGCACCACAGGCTGTCGGGTGTAGGATGTCCTAGGCAGTTGGATCGTCGAAGAACTCCTCCTCAAAAGGTCTCAGACCGCCTCAGACTTGATCATCTTCAGAATCTGCTGGACACAGGGGCTTAAAGCCATGAGTACTTGGAATGTACTCAAGAAGTCACAGGAGCAATTATGCAATAATATTCATGCAAGGGCTTACCAAATGAGAGTCAGATGGTTAGTTTATGCAAAGCCGTGTTTTGACAATAATAACAATAATAGATTGAAAAGCAAATGAGGTAAAACAATAGTACATAATAAATTGACAGTTTGAAAGAGTGGAGTGAGCACCAACTCACCTCCACAACAAAAATGGGGAGGTCTGGTCACACCCGTGACCAGTCCTCACCCAAAACCACTCTAGAGCACCCACCCAGAGGTCCGAACCAGCCTGGACCACTACCCGAGCCAACCCCGACCCTCCGAGCTGCCAAGGTCTCTTCGAGGCAAAGCCAAGGCATCTCAACAAGTGTCCAAGGGCACAAATTTTTGAAACAACTACCCCTTGCACCATTTTCACCGAGCATGTCCATGACCAAGGACTTGGCTATTCAATAGATTTTACACTCGCAGAGGTGTACAACTTTACCCACAATCCACGATCTCTAGCGGACGGGTTCCGGCCACCCTTGCTCACTTCCAAGGTGAGCAGCCTAGAGAGCGCTGCAAGGCCTTTACAAAGCTTTGAACTGACTCGGGCTGCCCGCTAAGGTTTTGCAATCCCCTCCTGTGGTCTAGAAATCTACAGGGTTATGGGGTGCCCCCTCTTGTGCCAACGAGTCACACGCTCCACCACAATAGCCCCAAGCCACCTCATTGCTAATTATTCAGCCTGCACCATCCCCATAAAATGATCTTGTGGTTGCAATCGCTTGGCCTGCATCAATAGACACAAAGTTAAGTCCTTAATTGTGCTAAGGCAAGACTTCCACAAACCCAGATGTGCATAGCACCCGCCACTCACTCCTGCCTTCTTGCCTCAAAGAAACCTTTTGTAATTACCCTTGCCAAAAGACCACCCAGCCTTGGCACAAGAAGCTTTCAACAAAGTGGCTTACCACAATCAACACAACTTAGGCATCCCGCCATAGTCGCTAACAAAGGCACCCACCACAAGTTCCATAGTTCATTAGTCAAGATTATTAGGAATGAAACATGATTCACAAATTCCACGATTTCTAGAGCGAAGCAATACATAACCTGCGGCCCCATGTTGGCAAATAACAAGAAATACCAACTAAATATCCACCCTAAGGCTCACAAGGTGAACATGACAACATGATTGGGACAAAGTATGAAGGGGGCATAACAGCAAGTAGGAAAGTAACTACAGCCCAAACATTTTCTTATAAACATAGCCATGCATGATAAAGTAAAACCAAAATACATTTACAAGACTAGGTTCAAAATGATCAAAAGGAGGTCTGTGGCTTGCCTTGGTCAAGCAGTGGAGAGCCTTCAGTAGAGAGAGCTGGGCCCAAGATCTCCTCAAACTCGTGATCTACACGTTCGCAAGAAAACCAAATAAGCAAAACCACACTAGGCCAAAGAACTTCAAAAGAAAACTAAAAGAACTTAAAGAAAACTTAACCAAAACAAGATAAACAGGCGGCCCAGAACAACAAGGGAGGTCCAAGGCAAGAGAGGGTGGCCTTTAAGCAAAAGACCAGCAAAGAACCGTAAGGAGGTCTTCCAGAGAAGATGCCAACTCCTGCGGCTCACTCTTGGTGAAGCTCTGAGCACAAGCCAGGAGCGAACAAAGCAGGAGCAAGGTGGGCAAGTGAGCAAAAGGTTGCAAGAGTTTGCCCACCCAGACTATATATAGCTAGAGTTGGTGGAGTGCACTGTGAGCACCCGAATTTATTAGGCTCATAATACTTAGTCATCCAATTGACCCTAGTATTATCAACCAAATAAACCCGGTCTCGAGAGATGTATACTTCCTGAATGCAAGATACATACCTCACAACAAAAGAATGTATCAATTCCATACAACACATAGTACATAAGCAACAAACCGAAGTTAATATTAATATGGAATAGCTATTACAAAAGAGGGCCCTTAGGCCAAATAGCAACAATTCTAAAAAGATAACAATGAAGCAAAAGTGCCATAAAGATGGCTATAACACAAAGCCAATCAAGGTGCCTTAACCCCTAGGCATCTCGACCGACCGCCAAGCTAGTCGTCAAGAAGCTGCAACACATAGCACAAAAGTGAGGTTCTTGGATCTCACCTCTCCTCTCGCAACAAAAGCCACAAAATGCCACAACCACGCGATGAGTACATAAAGTACTCCGCAAGACTTACGTAAGATAACAGCCTATAACATATGCTACATGCAAGCTTTATGTAAGTGGAGGTTGTATGTCTCATTTAGCATAAAGCAACATTTATTTGCAATAACATAATAGATGGAAGGCAATTTGGCAAAGCATTTTAATTGTTGAAATAACAACGTGATAATACATAATAACAACAACATGAACAACCTAGAAGTGACTAACCCATTAGTCACCACAACAATAGCATGAACTCCCGCTCATACCAACCAAGTCAAGTTTTAATTAAATGTTGTAGTCTAACTCTTGCAAAACCTAACCAAGCGTGTCCATAACCTAGACGAGGCTATTCAATAGTTTTATCCCTGCAGGTGTACCACTGCACTCCACACGCCTGCACCGCCTTTCCTTTAAGCACACTTCCAAGGTATGCTTGCACGGCTAAGTCCTACGAGACATTTCCAATGGACAATGCTAATTCTGAGTCGCACAACCCACGGGAGAAGGAGGCATCACACGACCTACCCGAAGCTAATGCTCCTCCCACACCACACACATTTTATCTTTAAAACACACCAACCGAGCGACCCCAATTAACAACGCCCAAAGTACTTAGTCAAGAGGGTCCCATATCCTCTCGTGGTTAGTACGCATAATTGCTTGGAGAGTGTGACACAAGATGTTCGGTCCTTGGCGACTTAGGCATACTTCCACATTCCAAAAACCGCACCATCCATCCAATATGCCCAAGTCTAAACAATCTTTTATTTTCAGATTTTTACTTTACAAATTAACAAAGCACAAGTGCTGAATATAAAGGAGTAGTAAGTAGATTTGTGTGATCAAGACCATCGATTAAATCGATGATCACCCATTTCTACCGTTATCTAAGCATTGCTAAGCATTTGAAATCACAACTACTAAGTGATAGGAGTTCATCCACTAACTCCAACCACAGCAAATAACCTAGGCTCATGGTAGTAAAGACATGGCATTCCTACAGATTATGCAACTATAGGATCCACTAACCATAATTAAAACAAAGTAGCAATGCATACATAGAGTTTAAACAACATAATAGACTTGCAAATATAGGATGAATCATGGTCAAACTGCTTGCCTGGCTGTTGAGGGTCACTTTGTTATGGAGGATCGTTCTCGGATTACCACAAATGTCGAACCCTAACGAAAGAGCGAAAAAGAACCGATAAGAACAAAGAATTCAAAAGGACTCAACAGCAAACTTCCACCAAATGACTTAAAATTTTTACAGCAGCAAGATAAAGATTTATCATGAATTTAGCAACAAGAATCAATCGATTTGGATTCTTGATGCAAAAGATATGATCAAAATAATTCAATTCGGCCAGAAAAATCCAAATTAAATTAAAAGGGCTACTGTTCATAAAATATTTTCTAGGGTCTTCTGGACATGAAATTTTTATGATAGATAGGTAATGACATTCTAAGACTAATGGAAGTGGTTTCAACTCTTTTGGAGTTACATTGCAACTTCTACAATTTTTAAAGACAAGAACTTGAACAAAATTATAATGCATAATTATTCTTTCTGAAAACAGTAACATGTTCAATATTAATTTTCCTAGTAATTTCATATTAAGAGGAACCCAACAAACTTGGATTCACTCCAAGACAAGTCACAGAGAATTAGTTATGCATTTTGCAAGTTAAATGGATTTTAGTATAGCAATTAAACCTACAAGTTAGCAAGATTAATTCTGGACATTTTGCAACTATAACATGCTCTAAACCATTTTTAGTTCTAAGTGTAGGTAATAACAGAATTAGCAAAATGGATTTCATCGAAAAAGGAGTTAACATGATTTTATTATGCATTTTTGAACTTATCAGAATTTCTAATACATTTAATAAAGCTGAAAAGGAACAAAATGATCTTTTACATTTTTCTGGAGCTATCTCAATCATGCATCTATTTTTAGATTAAACTTTAGTCCATAACAGAACTACCAAAAGTGGAATCAACCGAAAATGAGTTATTATGAAATAGTTGTACCTTTTTAAAGTTTTAACACAATTTCGGCCAGTACAATAAATCGCCCGAATTTTCTAAAACCCAGCGAAGGAATTAAGACGTGGCTCAATCTGGACCGCTGATCCAGCAATGGACGCCCACGCTGATATTGCATAGAACGGCCGACACGGGGACCCACTGTCAACACACCTGAGTCGCTACGGGTTTTAACACACGCCGCCGAACAAGGGCCCACTAGCCGATGTCACGAGGCCGGGTTTCTCAATGCACAGTGTCGGGTCCCACATGGCAGCGACACAGACCCGGGAGGTTTTCCAGAGGATTTAAATGCATCATGGGGGGTTTTAAGGGCCTCGCCCACAAGCAAGTGAGATAGCGCTAAGCTTTAAGACGTGCTTTTAATTCTAACTCATCATTAGCATTAATTAAGACCTGATTAGCGCTATTAATCCGTATCTTTGTCGGGACGGAGCCCGCACATACATCACTTCGCGTCCGACAAGATATCGAGAGGTTCACCGGCTTGTCGCCAGCTGCCCGGCCACGGCCAAGCAATTAATGGTACGGACGGTCCGCAATAACGTCGCGACCTCAAGCAAGTGTCTCGCCAAGAAGTATGAGTAAATCGCCGCGAGCCGAGAAAACTAAAAGTGACCGTTTGCCGAAAACGAAATAGCAACCGAAGCCGCTTTGTTCGAGAAGCGGTGCCTTGGCCTTAAGGGACTACATGCAAGGTACCTTGAGGCCGAGACGAGATCGAGTCAAGGATGAGCTCCGTGAGGTTGAAGATGGCCGACAATGAGGAAGACACTCCATCGAGCTCGGTCTAAGCAAAGCCAAAGCCACCGGTGATCATACTAGCTTTATTATCGCTCAAGGAAGCTTCATGAGCAAGAATAGAGGAAAAGAAGTACTCACCGGAGGTGGAGAAGAAGGTGAGTGCTCCATCGCCGAATGAGAGAAACTCCAATTTGGTCTTTCCCTAAGAGATATAAACCAAGGAGTTAGGGCTATTGCTCCAAGCAACAAGAGGAACAAGAAGGTGCTTAAAGGAGTGAGAGGGAGCCACCGAAACAAACTTCACCGGGGAGCTCCATCAAGCGCCGAAAGCTTGAGGGGGTGATTTGAGCTACACAAGCACAAAGAATGCTAGCTAAGCTCCAGGTGAGTAAAGAGTGCCAAGGAAGACCATGAAGGGTTTAAATAGGCAAGGAAGGCACGAGAGAAGCAACGGCATTGCCTACGGTGAACCATCGCCCACCAACCGGTCCATGGCTTAGCAAGGACGAGGGGAAAGGATGGGAGCCGCCTGAAGCGAGACCATGGAGCCGAAGTCACCGGCCGCATTAAATGCTAGCGAAGATAGTGTTGGGAGGTGATCGCACCGCTCTCCCCTCTGTCATGGCGTCTTGCGCGCTGCGTGGGGAAGATGACCAGAAAGGCGCGGCCACCAACAATGAGAGAAAACGGCTCGGCCGAAGCGCTGGCGGCCGAGCCGCACCCCAAGTGATGAGCCCACACACGCACTGCTGATTAGAAAAGAGCGGTCGACCGAGATTGAAAGGTGGCGGTTGGATCAAGATCCAACGGTAGAAAAGTGGGTCCGATTGGCCCATCGCCGACACGCGATCCGAATCCGATGGTGACATGCGGCGACCGCACGATCAAGATCCAAAGGTCGGCGCTTGATGGGCACCGATCAAATCGTGAATGGCCCAATCGCTATGGGCCGCACGATTTGCATCCGACGGTGGATAGCGATTGCGCGCAAGAAAGCTCGGCCGAGGCTTGTTGGTTGAATCAAATCAAGTGGCTCGAGCCCGAGGTTGGTTCGAACCCAAGGAACAAAGGCAACATGATAAGGTTTGAAAAATGAAAGCTGAGACTTTGGGAAATCATTTGGGATAGCATTTCAACTCCAAAAATCATGAAATTTTAACTGGAGCTTTCTGAACAAAGGATTAACCTTACATAAATTTCCCAGAGAGTTTTATGCACTGCATAATTCTCAAGAAATTTCAGAAGGTTTGCAAATAGGGTTTGACCAGATTTTGACTGGGTTTGACTTGCCTCCAAAACTATTCAAATAATCTCCAAAAATTATGAGATAATTCAGAGGTGTTACAAGTCATCCAAGGGTCTTAGGAAAAATATTTACAAAGGTTTGACACAAGATTTCTCAAAGAGGTTTTTGATAGGAGTGAATTGGAGAATTTGATTTCTGGATCCTGATTTTCCATAATCCCTTTTTAAGAATTACAGATTTGGGCAAGTATTCCCATTTGAAGAAAAAGTTTTAATTTCTCCTCATTTTCATTACATTTGAGACACACACTTAAGTTTGGGATGTTACAAAATCTCCCCTCCTTACAGAAATCTCGTCCCGAGATTTGGCTCACTCGGGGAAGAAAGATGGATAGTCCGCACGCAGACAATCTTCCCTTTCCCAAGTAGCCTCATCCTCAGAATGGTTCGACCACTGAACTTTAAGGAACTTGATGGAATGATTCCTAGTTCTTCGTTCAGCCTCATCGAGTATGCGAACAGGGTGCTCGCGATAGGTCGATCCGTTGACATCGAGAGTCTCCAACGGAGCTTCCTCGCTTGGAACACGGAGGCACTTCTTAAGCCGATACATGGAACACATCATGTACCCCTCAAGTGCAGATGGCAACTCCAACTTATAGGCAACAGCTCCTTCTTCTCGATAACGCGTAGGGACCGACATATCGAGGAGCTAACTTGCCCTTGACGCCAAACGCCGATGGCCCTTCAAAGGAGAGACTTTGAGGTAAACAAAGTCATTGGGCTCAAAGCTCAACTCACGACGCCGCGATCTGCATAGCTCTTTTGCTCGATTGAGCTGCGCAAACGCCACGAATAAGCCGACTTGGCGCCGCCTCATTGATTGAGTCCGGGCCAAAGAGAGGTCTCACCGGTCTCGACCAGTTCAACGGGTTCTACACTTTCTCCGTATAAGGCCTCGAAGGTGCCATGCCGAGACCGGCCTCGAAAGTCGTTGTTGTAGGAAAATCTCGGCGAATGGTAAGCATTTCTCCCAATGCTTCCCATAGAAAGGACACAAGCACGAAGCATGTCTTCCAAAACTCGTTGACCCTCTCGGTCGACCATCGGTTTGGGGATGATATGTTGTGCTAAAGGCAAGACGGGTTCCATAGCCTCTGCGACTATGCCAAAACCTCGGCGGTGAAAAGCGCATCATGATCGAAACGATCGCCTTTGGCACCCCGCAAGCGCATTTATGCGAGAAATATAGAGGTCCGCCAATTGACTTACACTAAGGTTAGTCCGCATCGCGAAAATGGGCTACTTTTGTCAATCGATCGATGACAACCCAGATGGAATCTTTACCCCGGTGTTGGGGTAGACCGTGATAAAATCCATACCGGTCGAATCCCACTTCCACTCGAGAATAGGCAAAGGTCAAGCGATCTGCGGACGCCGATGCTCGCCTTGACACGACTACACACGCCACACTCGCAACGAACTCGCAATCTCCTCTTCATGCGAGTCCACCAAAATCTCTCGCGGAGATCCCGATACATCTTGGTGGCCCCGGATGAATAGACAAAGGCGAATCATGGGCTTCGCAGAGAATCAAATTCGCAACTCCATGTCCTTTGGAACCACAAGGCGTTGCCCAAACCTCACAACACCATGCTCATCCTCGTAAAAGCACTTAGTTGTTCCGTTCTTGACATTTTCCTTGATGTGGCTCACTCCAACATCCAACCGCCGAGCGGACTTGATCCGATCCACCAAGGTTGGTTGCACAACCATGGCAATGAGAGATCCATGCTCAACTATCTCCAAGTTGAGACGCCGGAATGCTTCGAGAAGAGAGGGCGAATGCTCCTTGAGCAATAAGGCATTACAATACGCTTATGACTAAGCGCATCGGCAACGACATTAGCCTTGCCCGATGGTAGTGAATACCCATATCATAATCCTTGATCAACTCCAACCATCTCCTTTGCCCGAGGTTCAGTCGGGTTGGGTGAACAAGTACTTTAAGCTTTTGTGATCCGAATACACTTCACAACGACACCGATTAGGTAATGTCGCCAAATCTTAAGTGCATGAATCACCGCGCTAGCTCCAAATCATGAGTAGGGTAGTTGAGTTCATGAGGTCTCAATTGCCTTGATGCATAGGCCACTACCTTGCCTTCTGCATAAGGACACAACCGAGGCCTCGACGAGAAGCATCGCAATAGATATCGAAGTCGCTATGGATATCGGGAAGAACGAGGACGGAGCGGTGGTCAAACACTTCTTGAGTATTTGGAAACTTTCCATACAAGCCTTAGACCACAAGAACTTCGGTCCTTCTTGAGCAACTCCGTCATCGGCCCGCGATCTTGGAGAAGTTCTCGATAAAGCGACGATAGTATCCCGCTAAACCAAGAAAACTCCGCACCTCGGAATCAAAGTGGGCGGACTCGAGAAAGAACATCGTCGACCTTGTTAGGATCAACGGCTCGCCTCCGCTGAAAGAACATGGCCTAAGAAGGCTACTTCCTTCAACCGAATGCACACTTGTTTGAACTTCACAGTCAACTGGTGCTCACGCAGCCTTGCTCAACACAAGCTTCAGATGCTCGGCGTGTTCCTCATCGTTCTTGGAGTAGATAAGAATATCATCGATGAAGACCACGACAAACTTATCCAAATACTCCATGAACACCGAATTCATGAGGTTCATGAACAAGGCAGAGCATTGGTTGTCGAATGACATGACAAGATACTCATACAAGCCGAAGCGAGTAGAGAAAGCCGTCTTGGGAATATCCTCGGTCGAATCCGAACCTCGATGATAACCCACTCTCAAATCAATCTTGGAGAAAACTCGAGCTCCAGCTTAATTGATCGAAGAGATCGCCAATGCGGGCAATGGATACTTGTTCTTCTCATCACTTCATTAAGTGGGCGGTAATCAACGCACATGCGTAAAGTACCATCCTTCTTCTTTCACGAAGATTGCGGACAACCCCAAGGAGATGAGCTAGGCGGATGAAACCCTTCTCTTGCAGCTCACTTAATCGCTTCTTCAACTCCACCAACTCGCTTGGAGGCATCCGATCTGACCTCTTAGAAATAGGGGCGATGCAGGAGCCAACTCAATGACAAACTCGAGATCTCGAACTGGTGGCATCCCTGGAAGATCATCGGGAAAGACATCAATGAAGTCACAAACTGTTGGGACTTCATTAATATCTAGAACGGACTTCGCTTCGAGGGCGAAGAGATGTGGACCTAGCAACTTCGGCGAGAAGGAAACGCGAACACCGAAGGGACTAGAAAGTGAGACGGACTTCTTGGCGCAATCGATTTGTCCCATATGACGAGACAACCAATCCATACCAAGAATCACGTCCAGACTCGCAGACTTGAGGAGGATAAGATTCGCTGAGAATCCAACTCCCTCAATCTCGATGGGGACATCCCTACACTCAAGCTCAGCTCTCAACTCCGATCCGGGAGAGCGAATGAGTAGCGGGACCGACAATGGAGAGAAAAGAAGCTCCCCAACAGCGGCAAAAGACTCAGAAACGAAAGAATGAGACGCTCCTGAATCAAACAAAACCGTAGCAGGATGAGAGTTAACAGAAAGCGTACCTAGCACAACGTCGGGTGTCTCCTGAGCCTCCTCTGCGGTGATGACGTTGACGCGACCACTACCCACGCCCTGGGTAGCCGGGACGATCTTCTGGTCCTGCGAAGATCCACCACCTGGCCCGCGTCCTCCATTAGGACGAGGGGCTGCTCCGGTCTTCTTAGGGCATTGGTTCGCATAATGCCCCTTCTGGTTGCATGCAAAACAAGTGACACTGGCCGCCGGGTTGCGGGAACCGCTCTGCTGACTTCATGACGACGTGATCGGGCACGGCTCTGCGACGAGGAACAAGGGTGACCTCGGGTGCCAAAATCGAGATGGAACCCCGAGACCGCCTCAAGCGAGGACGGAGGAATCGACTTGGAAGACTTGTAAGTCTCCCACTTGCGCTTACGGAATCCATAAGCTCTCGAGCCGCATGCTCACGACGATGGCCTTGTCGACCAAGGCCCGAAAATCGAGAAAGTCGACAATGGATAGCTTGTCCTTCACTCCTCGGACAAGCCACGCTGAACTTGGCACCTTGGCCATATCGGTAGCCACCTCCTCGGGAGCATAACGAGCTAGATGGTTGAACTCAGATACATACTCCATGACTAAACCACGCCTTGCTTGAGCGCAAGAAACTCCCCGCTTCTTGATCTCCATCAAGCCGGCAGGATGTGAGCCCGACGGAAGGCCGCACGAAACTCCTCCCACGAGACGGTGTGGTCTAGGGGCTGCATGGCGAAAATTCTCCCACCATGACAAAGCTGCACCCTCAAGCCGGTGCGATGCAAACAGCGCCTTCTCGTGCTCTGGCATCAGCTATGCCGAGCTTCCGCCAACCAAACGGCCAATAAATCGCTCAGACGAGCGGGTCCTCGACTGAAAAGGTAGGAGGCCGAGTCTTGAAGAAACTCAGCAAGGCCCCCACGAGACTGATGGGCATTCCCTTGCCCAGATCCTGAAGCTCCGGAAAGTGCAGTGGTGTTGCGCGCGATGACGTCCAGTAGAACTCTCCTGTCATCCGCGCGGTTGCGCTCAATCTGCGAAGGACCTCGCCATGGTCGGAGGAGGAGGAAGCTCCTCGTCCGGACCAGCTGACTGGCCTTGGCCGCTACGAGTGCGTCCGGCCATCCTGTTACAAGAAATTTTGGTTAGCAACTAGACTCGAAAAACAAAGCCTTTAAAGAAGGCAAGAAGCGATCGACTAGGGGAATGGAATATCACCCTAAACGAAAGCCAAAACAGCGAGTAATTCAACTTTAGAAGCTTCTAAAAGACTCTCAAAACAGCCAAGAAACACCAAAAGCAAGGCTCAACTTCTCAACTCAACTAACCCGTATTGAATGAATGAGTAATTGATCGAGAAGATTAAAAATCAGATTGTAAGATGAGATCTAATGCTACTAAAGAGCAAGGTTAAAACAGCGAGATAAGTGCTAGATACTTAGCTAACTAGTATCACATCTTACCCTTTTATTTCCACAAGTTTTAGTTGAATTAACCTCTCATTTTCTACCTCATTTACTAGCTTAAACCTTGCTGCCCTAAAATGCTTGCTTGCTGTCCAGAATTTTCAGATTTGAGTTTCACCTTCAAATACTTCTATTCTCCACCAAAAAGGTAGCCAAGACATCAATTTAGAACTCTCATATGTCATCCAAAACCCAATTAATCGATAACGACTATTTTGTAGAAGGGAAGAGAGGAAAACAACTTTTAAAACTCAAATTAGAGTGAGATGAGAAGAGAAAGCTAAGATAGATGAGGAGTAAAATCTGAGAATTTTCTTAAGCTTTCAAAACTCATTTGACACTTTGAAATTAGGTTTTCAAAATATCCTAAAGACGACCAAGCTTGCGTTACTACGGTCAGAACGGCTCTGATACCAACTTTTGAGCACCGAATTTATTAGGCTCATAATACTTAGTCATCCAATTGACCCTAGTATTATCAACCAAATAAACCGGTCTCGAGAGATGTATACTTCCTGAATGCAGATACATACCTCACAACAAAAGAATGTATCAATTCCATACAACACATAGTACATAAGCAACAAACCGAAGTTAATATTAATATGGAATAGCTATTACAAAAGAGGGCCCTTAGGCCAAATAGCAACAATTCTAAAAAGATAACAATGAAGCAAAAGTGCCATAAAGATGGCTATAACACAAAGCCAATCGGTGTGCCTTAACCCCTAGGCATCGGCCCGACCGCCAAGCTAGTCGTCAAGAAGCGCAACACATAGCACAAAAGTGAGGTTCTTGGATCTCACCTCTCCCTCTGCAACAAAAGCCACAAAATGCCACAACCACGGGCGAGATGAGTACATAAAGTACTCCGCAAGACTTACGTGTAAGATAACAGCCTATAACATATGCTACATGCAAGCTTTATGTAAGTGGAGGTTGTATGTCTCATTTAGCATAAAGCAACATTTATTTGCAATAACATAATAGATGGAAGGCAATTTGGCAAAGCATTTTTAATTGTTGAAATAACAACGTGATAATACATAATAACAACAACATGAACAACCTAGAAGTGACTAACCCATTAGTCACCACAACAATAGCATGAACTCCCCGTTCATACCAACCAAGTCAAGTTTTAATTAAATGTTGTAGTCTAACTCTTGCAAAACCTAACCAAGCGTGTCCATAACCTAGGACGAGGCTATTCGAATAGTTTTATCCCTGCAGGGTGTACCACTGTACCCACACGCCAGACCGCCTTTCCTTTAAGCACACTTCCGAAGGTATGCCGGCACGGCTAAGTCCTACGAGACATTTCCAATGGACAATGCTAATTCTGAGTCGCACAACCCACGGGGAGAAGGAGGCATCACACGACCTACCCGGAAGCTAATGCTCCCCTCCCACACCACACACATTTTATCTTTAAAACACACCAACCGAGCGACCCCAATTAACAACGCCCAAAGTACTTAGTCAAGAGGGGTCCCATATCCTCAGCGTGGTTAGTACGCATAATTGCTTGGAGAGTGTGACACAAGATGTTCGGTCCTTGGCGACTTAGGCATACTTCCACATTCCAAAAACCGCACCATCCATCCAATATGCCCAAGTCTAAACAATCTTTTATTTTCAGATTTTTACTTTACAAATTAACAAAGCACAAGTGCTGAATATAAAGGAGTAGTAAGTAGATTTGTGTGATCAAGACCATCGATTAAATCGATGATCACCCATTTCTACCGTTATCTAAGCATTGCTAAGCATTTGAAATCACAACTACTAAGTGATAGGAGTTCATCCACGAACTCCAACCACAGCAAATAACCTAGGCTCATGGTAGTAAAGACATGGCATTCCTACAGATTATGCAACTATAGGATCCACTAACCATAATTAAAACAAAGTAGCAATGCATACATAGAGTTTAAACAACATAATAGACTTGCAAATATAGGATGAATCATGGTCAAACTGCTTGCCTGGCTGTTGAGGGTCACTTTGTTGCGGAGGATCGTTCTCGGATTACCACAAATGTCTAACCCTAACGAAAGAGCGAAAAAGAACCGATAAGAACAAAGAATTCAAAAGGACTCAACAGCAAACTTCCACCAAATGACTTAAAATTTTTACAGCAGCAAGATAAAGATTTATCATGAATTTAGCAACAAGAATCAATCGATTTGGATTCTTGATGCAAAAGATATGATCAAAATAATTCAATTCGGCCAGAAAAATCCAAATTAAATTAAAAGGGCTACTGTTCATAAAATATTTTCTAGGGTCTTCTGGACATGAAATTTTTATGATAGATAGGTAATGACATTCTAAGACTAATGGAAGTGGTTTCAACTCTTTTGGAGTTACATTGCAACTTCTACAATTTTTAAAGACAAGAACTTGAACAAAATTATAATGCATAATTATTCTTTCTGAAAACAGTAACATGTTCAATATTAATTTTCCTAGTAATTTCATATTAAGAGGAACCCAACAAACTTGGATTCACTCCAAGACAAGTCACAGAGAATTAGTTATGCATTTTGCAAGTTAAATGGATTTTAGTATAGCAATTAAACCTACAAGTTAGCAAGATTAATTCTGGACATTTTGCAACTATAACATGCTCTAAACCATTTTTAGTTCTAAGTGTAGGTAATAACAGAATTAGCAAAAATGGATTTCATCGAAAAAGGAGTTAACATGATTTTATTATGCATTTTTGAACTTATCAGGAATTTCTAATACATTTAATAAAGCTGAAAAGGAACAAAATGATCTTTTACATTTTTCTGGAGCTATCTCAATCATGCATCTATTTTTAGATTAAACTTTAGTCCATAACAGAACTACCAAAAGTGGAATCAACCAAAATGAGTTATTATGAAATAGTTGTACCTTTTTAAAGTTTTAACACAATTTCGGTTGTACAATAAATCGCCTGAATTTTCTAAAACCCAGCGAAGGAATTAAGACGTGGCTCAATCTGGACCGCTGATCCAGCAATGGACGCCCACGCGCTGATGATGCATTAGAACAGCCGACACCGGGGACCCATCGTCGATCACACTGAGTCGCTGTGGGTTTTAACACACGCTGCCGAACAAGGGCCCACTAGCTTGATGTCACGAGGCCGGGTTTCCTCAATGCACAGTGCCGGGTCCCACATGGCAGCGACACAGACCCGGGAGGTTTTCCAGAGGATTTAAATGCACTTTGCGGGGGGTTTAAGGGCCTCGCCCACAAGCAAGTGAGATAGCGCTAAGCTTTAAGACAGCTTTTAATTCTAACTCATCATTAGCATTAATTAAGACCTGATTAGCGCTATTAATCCGATCTTTGTCGGGGCGAGCCCGCGATAAGATCACTTCGCGTCCGACAAGATATCGAGAGGTTCACCGCTTGTCGCCACGGCCCCGCCCTGCGGCCTTGATCAATGGTGCGGACGGGTCCGCAATAACGTCGCGACCTCAAGCAAGTGTCCTCGCCGGCGATGGCGAGTAAATCGCCACGAGCCGAGAAAACTAAAAGTGACCGTTTCGCCGAAAACGAAATAGCAACCGAGCCGCTTTGTTACGAGAAGCGGTGCCTTGGCCTTAAGGGACTACATGCAAGGTACCTTGAGGCCGAGACGAGATCGAGTGAAGGATGAGCTCCGGTGAGGTTGAAGATGGCCGACAATGAGGAAGACAGCCATCTTGGAGCTCGGTCTAAGCAAAGCCAAAGCCACCGGGTGATCATACTAGCTTTATTATCGCTCAAGGAAGCTTCATGAGCAAGAATAGAGGAAAAGAAGTACTCACCGGAGGTGGAGAAGAAGGTGAGTGCTCCATCGCCGAAATGAGAGAAACTCCAATTTGGTCTTTCCCTAAGAGATATAAACCAAGGAGTTAGGGCTATTGCTCCAAGCAACAAGAGGAACAAGAAGGTGCTTAAAGGAGTGAGAGGGAGCCACCGAAACAAACTTCACCGGGGAGCTCCATTGGCCAAAGCTTGAGGGGGTGATTTGAGCTACACAAGCACAAAGTGAATGCTAGCTAAGCTCCAGTGGTGAGTAAAGAGTGCCAAGGAAGACCATGAAGGGTTTAAATAGGCAAGGAAGGCACGAGAGAAGCAACGGCATTGCCTCACGGTGAACCATCGTCCACCAACCGTCCATGGCTTAGCAAGGACGAGGGGAAAGGATGGGAGCCGCTCTGGCGAGACCATGGAGCCGAAAGTCACCGCCGCATTAAATGCTAGCGAAGATAGCTGTTGGGAGGTGATCGCACCGCTCTCCCCTCTGTCATGGCGTCGCGCCGCTGCGGGGAAGATGACCAGAAAGGCGCGGGCCACCAACGTGAGAGAAAACGGCTCGGCCGAAGCGCTGGCGGCCGAGCCGCACCCAAGTGATGAGCCCACACACGCACTGCTGATTAGAAAAGAGCGGTCGACCGAGATTGAAAGGTGGCGCTTGGATCAAGATCCAACGGTAGAAAAGTGGGTCCGATTGGCCCATCGCCGACGGTAGCGATCCGAATCCGATGGTGACATGCGGCGGCCGTCGATCAAGATCCAAAGGTGGCGCTTGATGGGCACCGATCAAATCGTGAATGGCCCAATCGTCATGGGCCGCACGATTTGCATCCGACGGTGGATAGCGATTATGCGCGCAAGAAAGCTCGGCCGAGGCTTGTTGGTTGAATCAAATCAAGTGGCTCGAGCCCGAGGTTGGTTCGAACCCAAGGAACAAAGGCAACATGATAAGGTTTGAAAAATGAAAGCTGAGACTTTGGGAAATCATTTGGGATAGCATTTCAACTCCAAAAATCATGAAATTTTAACTGGAGCTTTCTGAACAAAGGATTAACCTTACATAAATTTCCCAGAGAGTTTTATGCACTGCATAATTCTCAAGAAATTTCAGAAGGTTTGCAAATAGGGTTTGACCAGACTTTGACTGGGTTTGACTTGCCTCCAAAACTATTCAAATAATCTCCAAAAATTATGAGATAATTCAGAGGTGTTACAAGTCATCCAAGGGTCTTAGGAAAAATATTTACAAAGGTTTGACACAAGATTTCTCAAAGAGGTTTTTGATAGGAGTGAATTGGAGAATTTGATTTCTGGATCCTGATTTTCCATAATCCCTTTTAAGAATTACAGATTTGGGCAAGTATTCCCATTTGAAGAAAAAGTTTTAATTTCTCCTCATTTTCATTACATTTGAGACACACACTTAAGTTTGGGATGTTACATGCACCAAGAAAGAGGTTCAATGACGTGTTGGCAATCGGGACTGCTAGGGCAGGGCTTGCCCTAAAAGAATTAAAATAAGGTACCTCAGATGTGACTGCATTTAATGTGACCCGACACCTATTAAATGCGCACAGAGTTCTGATGCAAGAGCAATAATTACAAGGCGGAGAGAGGCTGGCAAGTGGGGCCAGTCAAAAGGGTGCACCACGGGTCAAAGAGGTGGCCCCACCGCAAGGGTCATCTCCGCAAAAGATCACTGGGAGGTCCAAAACACTCAAGGGGAGGTCCTGGACAAGAGGTCCAAAACACTCGAGGGGGAGGTCCTGGACAAGAGGTCCAAAACACTCAAGGGGAGGTCCTGGACGGGAGGTCCAAAACACTCAAGGGGGAGGTCCTGGACGGGAGGTCCAAAACACTCACAACGAGGAGGTCCTGATCAAAAAGGATACTCTGGACTAGGAGGGTGGTCTTTACAAAAAGACCAGCAAGGATTTAGGAGGTGGTCCTTGCAAGATAGCCAGGAAGAGGTCCTGGGCGATCAAGATCTCAAAGAGGAGGACCTTAACGGTCCTGATCAAAGATGCAGGGAGGTCGTGACGGCTAGATTTCCAAAAGGGAGGTCTAACGGTCAAGATCTCAAGGGGAGGACCTTAACAGTCCAGATCGAAGATGCAGGGAGGTCCTGACGGCTAGATTTCCAAAAGGGAGGTCTAACGGTCAAGATCTCAAAGACCAAGGGAGGTCCGCGGAGGCAAGGATGCATGAGGAAAGGCTGAGGCCGTCAGATCCAGATCGGATGGCACAACACAAAGGGGCCGTTCGGACCGAGCGAACGGGTCAGCAGGACTAGGCCGTCTGATTTAGATCAGACGGCTAGGAGGGAAAGGGGATGTTCGGACCAAGCGAACGTGCCCTTAGGATCGGGCCATCCGAACAACATCGAACGGTCCTAAGGTGATGAAGGCAAAGCCTTAAGCGGTATGACCGCAGGAGCCAATGGTGGGTTCAAGTGCTAAGGAGGTCTTGGATCTGAGGAGGTCGAGACCTTAGATCCAACAGGGGAAGGATCTGGACGGCTAAGATCTCCAAAAGGGAGATCCTAACAGGTAGCTCCACACAAGGGGGAGGTTTGTGCAGTTAAGATCTCCAGAGAGGAGGTCCTAACGGCCAGATCTCAACAAGGGGGAGGTCTAAGCGGTTAAGATCTCTAGAGAGGAGGTCCTAACGGCCAAATCTCAACAAAAGGGAGGTCTGAGCGGTTAAGATCTCCAGAGAGGAGGTCCTAACGGCCAGATCTCAACAAGGGGGAGGTCCTAAAGGACGTAGAGAGGGTCCAAAGGAGTTCCATATGGATACAAGGAGGTCCATATGGATACAAGGAGATCCAGAGGGACTCAGGGGTTATAAATGAACGCGGGGAGGTCCACGGGGAGGTCCAAAGGAAACAAAGCCAAGCTTGGCTTTGAGAGATCAAAGGGGTTTTGAAACACAAACCAGAGCTAGATCCTCAGTAGGAAACCAAAGCAAGGGGAGGTCTGTTGGAACACGGGGGAGATCCTAAATAGGTAAGGGGAGGTCCTAACGGACACAGAGGAGGTCCGTAGGACAAAGGGAGGCCCGTAGGGACTCAAGGAGGTCCGATGGGGCTAGAAGGGAAATCGAGGGAGGTTCCAACAAGGCACTGGGAAATCAAAAGGATGCCAAGGGCACCCCAAATGGACTCAGGGAGTTGACACAAACGTAGAGAGGTGAACAGGGAGGTTAGAAACAGGGAGGGAGAACGAGAAAAGAGTTCCAGACACAAAAGTGGTCTGGAAAGGAGAAAACCAAACACAAAGGCACACACACACACACAGAGAGAGAGAGCGAGCAAGCTCCAAATAAACAGTAAGGCACCGAACCGATTTAGTTCAAGTTTGGGTTTAATCCATTAAAGCTCTTTTGAAAACTCAAGTTAAGCTTTGAACTCTCATCAAAACCAAATGGTTACGTTTATTTTGAAAACTGGACGAGAACCTAAGAGAAACGGGACGTTACAAACGGCCTGCCTAGCATGGTGGTGCCTACCTCGGACTCTCGGAGGCTTGGACGGTCGGACCTCACCTCAGTGTGCCTGCAGGCGGTGCGGCGGTGCAGCCTCCACACTCCACAGCGGCGCAGCCCCCTTGCACCGCAACCGCTGTGAGCTGCAGCCCCCGAGGTCCTGACCCCTGTAGGCCTTGCGCGGCCGGTGGCTCGGCTACACCCTTGCCCGGTTGCCCCTGCGCGCCACAACCCGACGGGAGGAAGAAGTACCAAAGAGGAGGAACGGGGAAGAAATCAGAAATGGGGATTCCGAATTAGGGATTTAGCCAATAGGGTTGTGCTAGCTTGGGCCTTGGGCTGCCGCCTGCTTGCCTCAGCTGTTCTCGGACCCGGCCCACATGGCGCGCCTGCGAGCAGTAGCTCGCTCATGGAGTCAGGCGATGGCGGCTTGACTGGGGCGCCGGTGGGCTGGGAAAAGGGGGGTGGTTCGCCAGAGACCCGGCAACAGCCCGGCATGCCGAGGTGGTTCCGCCATCGCTTGCTGCCGCTTTCCTTTCTCACCGTTTTGGACCCGCCCACACGGCGCTTCTGACAAAGCTCACTCATGGAGTTAGGCGATGGCGATGGCGGCTTGACTGGGGCGCCGACGGGTTGGGGAAAAGGGGGTGGTTCGCCCAGGAGACCCGGGGCAGCTGCCCTGGCTTGCCCCGGGGGTGGTTCCGCTACTGGTCCAGGGTGAAGCACGTCGGCGACCTAACAATGTTCATGTCGAAGCATTTCAAGGCAAACTTTTAGTGGAACAAGCGTCTCCAGGTTCAAGTGGAATTGCGTCTACTTCTGATGAGCCTTTGTATTGGGGATAAAGAAGACTTTGACCATCGTTTGGAGATCGTTGACATTGCCACCGGCACATCAGAGCTAGTAGCTTACCACCAAAAGATGCAAATGTAGGGATCAGAAGCTATGTGCTGGATTCGACCGAATCTTTGGACAGGATGTACGTGACTGGTTATTCCATGTTTAAAGGGTCTCAGATTCTCACTTTTTGGGTGCTAGAAATCCTAACGAGTTTAGTTCATGGCCACAAGAGGCGACAAAGGCCCTGTTTGTTTCAGCTTCGGCTTCGACTTTTCAGTCGGAAAAGCTGGAAGCCGAAACAAATGGGACGGCTTTTCGTAGCCGCTTTCGTCGAAGCCGCTTTCCACCTCAATGGAAGAAAGCTGGAAGCCAGAAGCCGCCCTTCGACAGCTTCCGCAGCTTCCCACCATCTTTCTTACCGATTTGCCCCTTAAGTTCACTTATATTTACCCGCAAAATGCTATCCAATAAAAACCCCCGGTTGCCTCCCCCCACCCCACCCCCACCACCCTTTCGGTTAGCGGCACGCCTCCTCCACTTGTGATTCCATTTGAAAATGATGGTGAAAATATTGATGTAGGATATTTATCCATGAATCCATGAAAATATTGACTTGTCTGTTTGTCCATGGAAATCTAGATTCTCTTGCTTCTAGTTTGCATCATTGAGTACTTGATTTTGATGATGACACACATTCATTCATTTGTTAGTAGCTCGTTATAGAATGGATTCACCAATAGAAGTGTTGTTAGGTACTAAGATTTATTTATGATATTGATTATCTTTGTAAGTACTTGATGTTGTTTCATTAAGACATTAACAGACTTAAACAAAGTGCCTAACACTGTTGATGCCGGTCTCAAGCCTGGAAAAAAGTGGAGGGGCATTAATTGTTTGTAATAATTATTTATGTAATAATTGTTTGTAATAATTATTTGTTGTAATAAATATTTATTGTAATAATTGTCGCTAAATACGCTAATCCTTGATTCACATGTTGGAGAAATTCGTGCAACATACTTCAATTCAGTGCTTGATCAGTTTTATGACTTGGTAAGGTGTACTTGATATCTAGAGGATCAGTGAAACTTACTCAGAAGTAGTTTACAATGACTATGAAGTAACTCTGGATGTCTCAACATCTATAAAAATTTGTTCGGTTACTCTTATTGTAACCTTATTGTCAA